>CM048745.1:129286822-131686822 GCA_026315105.1 Locusta migratoria | reverse complement strand
TCCATGCCCGAGGGGGGATTCGAACCCCCGACCGTAGTGGCCGTGCAGACCGTGACTCGAGCGCCTCAGTCCCCTCGGCCACCGCGGCCGGCAAGGGCTTCATCCTCAGGTAAATAGATATTACAGGTAACCAAGAATGGTGCTTGATAGTGAATTTAAAGAAGAGGGAACATTGGCTTAGCCTATCGAAAAACACAACGTCTAATGCGAAGGATGTTCACACGTCAAAATCTCGTACTGCGCGTTTAGTGGAATCAATCTGGCGTTGTTCATCGTGTATTTCTAACGAGGAATGAAACGACAGAAGCTGCTCTTCATTCTGAGCAACTAGAATGAATCGCTGCTGCTAATGACAATTCATCTAGTATACGCTTGTTGCTAATCTATGATGCAGTCAGCATTACCACAGAGGTAATGACTGAACTGACTTGGGAACGAGTTTTTCATTCGTCTTGTTCATCAGAGAAAGTCGATAAACGCTTTTGACGGGCAAGTGTTTCGAGTTACGCTTTCCTCAGCTAAGGTTTACCAGATTCTTCAAACGGGAGAGGCCTAGAACCGCTACATGAATGATGGCCGATGTTCATTCACGTAGAGGATGACTACAACACTGAGTAGTGTATCACGCTTCTTATTTTGTACTGTACTGTAAAGTTATGTGTGTATTTTATACTAATCAAAACAAAAAAATGAGATTGTGGAAACGGTACGATCTTCCGCACTGACCCAGCACACTTAAGGGAGAGGATTATATGAGTGCTTTTAATTGTATTGAGAACTAGCTGCAATTTCTTATACAAAAATCGCACTGTCGTGTTTTATGGCCCACTTTAAAATTGCCTGTAGTTTTATGATTTTTTACAAACATTTCGGACAAAAATAATAAAAACATCACTAATCAAAAGTTATGGACGATATGATTACTATTACGATTCTACTATTGTGATAATATCTATGCACCCAACACGTGATATTCTTTCTGACCGTATTTTAACAAACAGACAAAATTATTTGATATTTCAGTTAAGTGTATTTTTTTTTTAACTTTACCTCTTTAAACTATTATTTTAATATGTCTCCCACATATTCATTGTCTTTTTCAGTTAAAATATTAACACCTGCTTTGCTTTGCTAATTTATTCTAAATTTATTTTCTTTGCACACGCCATATTGCTTTGTGTAATTGATGATTTTCATTTTATAATTCAAGCGTTGTCATTTCAAAGCAATGGCGCACCGAAAATGGCCGCCACGGCGCAGTGGCTTAGCTCTCTGAGGCGCTATGCTCTGATACGCGAGGCCGTTCCCCGACGGGGGTTCGAATTCTCCCTCGGGCATGGATGTTTGTGTTGTCTTTAGTCTAAGGTAGTTTATAAGTACTTTGTAAGTTTAGGAACTTGATGACCCCGCAGTTAAGACCGATATGCTTAACAAACATTTGAACATTTTTCGAAAACACGTCGTTATTAAGACAATGAATTATAATCAGATGTCTAAAACTGCCATGTTAGCAGATCTGCCACCGATGTTACGATAATTACGGATTACTCTCGCAGCTGTTCGGCATAGCGTATTGGGCGGGGAATTAGTTTGTGACGCCCTCTCTAATGAAAAAGAAGAATCAACGACGAAACGATCAAAATAAATGAAAATAAACCAACACCCACAAACGACCGATGAAACCGAGGTAGTGGCGACGTACGGACCTCTATGCCATTCAGAATAGACTTGTGCAGAATAGTTCGCGATCGGGAGCGCTCACTTTAGCTCACTTTAGTTCGCGGCTCTGCTGCGAACTAGTTCGTTCTTTTAGGTCGTCTGCTCCCAGTGACGGCTGAGCGGCGTGGTCTGTGCATGCAGGTGGAGGGAGAAGCTCCCCCACCCAGCTGCTTCATGCGCTTGCTGCTTGGTCGCTAACTATATCACGCACACCAAAAGAAACAGTTTGTGGATAATTTCTCGCGTTTAAGTTTAGAGTTATCTATATCTTGCCATTATGGAATTTATTTGTCAGATATTGCAGAAATTTTGTAGCTAACCTAGAAATGGTTCTCATCAGCAGAAGGCAAACACGTGATTTTGAATTCTGTTCGCGCATATTTTAGTTCGCGACCGGTAGCTCTCCTTTTAGTTCGCAGCTCGGCCGCGAAGTAGGTCGCTCTTTTTAGTTCGTCCTCTCGTTTTGGCTTTTGCTATCGCTACTAAAACTAAAGCTGTTGCACCTCAGCTCGAAATGACGGCAACTGGCAGAAGGGAATCGCGCGATTCTGCGCGCTCTCGCGTCCTCTCGCTGTTACCCGCCAGTCTTCGGAAAGGGACGGACGAACTAAGAGGCGAGGGACCTGCGAACTAGTTCGCGTAGTTCGCCTGTGGGAGCGTTCTTCCGAACTATTTCGTTCGTGAACTACACAAGACTAATTCAGAATGCTGCTTTGTCTGCTCAGAGGTATAGAGAGACATTTTTAGTAATTTTGTTATGCCCTACGCTCGTGCCAAAGGAGAGGAGTTTCTTCTGGTGGACGATATCGCTTGTCCTCACAGAGCTGCACTGATGGACAACATGCTTGAAGCTGACGGAACTGATCGAATTGCCAGGTATTCGCCGGACTTAAACCCGATTGAGGATGTCTGGGCAGACCAGAACCTCCCACACCGGTTGCAGAGCTGGATATTGCACTCGTGGAAGAATGGGCAAGTATCCATCAAAAGATGATTGATAACCTCATACTACCCGTACCACACAGGTGTGCATCTGTATTGGCCGTCCGAGGTGATCACAACGAGGGCAACGAGAATGACTTTTTCAGTATTATGGTGCCTTGCTCTAACAAGGAGACCACACGGGTATCGGATTTTATATTTATGGTACGTGAAATTCCGATCTTAAATAACAACCAGCTAAACCCATTCGGCGCAACTCTCAAAAATACTCGAGAAAATCGACTTTAAAGTTTTTCAAAGTACTCGTAAGTACCAATAATTAAAACGGTTGCAGCATCTGCTGGTGTAGCTCAGGTAGTAGCGTTCTAGCTTGCCAACCTTGGGGTCGGTGATTCTGGTCCTGTCTTTACGGATTTTTTTTTTTTTTTTTTAGTTTTTTTCCGTCGTGTTGGAATACTTCCACAATTTTAATATCTAATGGTAATGTTTACGAAAATAGCATGTGCTGTTATTTAATCGTAATTTTCTATGTTTCATAGAAGGTTGTTAATAATGATGGTTAATCAAAAAATGTAAGTTACATTTTTACAGTATTGGCTTCACTATTAGTTGACGACGGTAGTCTCTGATTGATCAGTTTGTGAAGAGCTGTCACACCGTATTTGGAAAGTCATCTCCATAGCTACTAATAGGTTTGAGTAGCTAACCTAGTCAACCATCGTTTTGCATGATGAGAAGGTTTACAACTCGTCTACATACATATAAACAAAAACTGACACAACAAGTGTAATTAAAGATCCCAAAATGTTTTATATAACTGTATTCGAAAAAGAAAAATATATCTGTCACATTGGGATTCGAACCACCGACTGTATGGTTGTGAGGCCAGTTCGCTACCACCTGAGCTACACCGACAAATGCTCCAGCCGTTTTTATTATCGGTAGTTACGTATCTCCTTGTAAGTAAACGCCATCAAACGTCAAGTAAAGAGTTAGACAGCAAAATATCGTACTGTATCACAGAGGATATAAAATACAGAATGGCAATGGGTAGATACGCGCTCTTGAAAAAGAAAAATTTGTTTACGTCAAATATTGATTTAAGCGCAAGGAAGTCCTTTCTGAAGGCATTTGTGTGGAGTGTTGTATGGGAGTGAAACATGAACGGTGCGGACAGGAAGAGGATAGAGGCTTTCAAAATGTGCTACGGAAGAATGCTGAAGATTAGGTGGGTGGATCGCATAACTAATGAGGAGGTACTGAACAGAATTGGGGAAAAAAGAAATTTCTGGCATACCTTGACTAAAGAAGGGATAGATTGGTAGGACACATTCTTAGATGTCAAGGAATTGTGAATTTAGCTTTGGAGGGAAGTGTGTGGGGTAAAAACCGCAGAGGAAGACCAAGAGATGGATACAGTAAGCGGATTGAGACAAGATGTAGGTTGCCGTTCTTATGTGGAGCTGAAGAGGCTTGCTCAGGATAGGGTATTGCGGAGAGCTGCATCAAACCAGTCTCCGGACTGAAGACCACTACAACAACAATATAGTAATACAGCCGAAGTAACAATTCAACGTTCCCTATATAAGATTTGTAGTTCGCCGTTTGAATTTTGTACGTGCTAAAAATTAGGCATCTGTGGTGATACGTCACAGATAACGATCGTGTGTTCCGACTTCAGAATTATGTAACATGTATTTTATATATGTGTGTGATATAAAATTCCATCTGTTTGTGTTTGCTACGGTGTAGTGGCCGAGCGTTCTAAGGCGCCTAGCTGCGGATAGCGCAGTTGCTCGCCGTCAGAGGTTTGAGTCCTCCTTCGGGCATGGGTGTATTACTTGTTCTTAGCACAAGTAGTTTTTAAGCCTAGAGACTGATGAGCAAAGTAGGTAAGTCCCATAGATTAACAAATATTTGAATAAAATATTACCATATGTATATTGTGTATGACATCTAAGCTAATCCCCTAGAACTGATTTGAGCCATGTAGACGCAGAGAGAAGGGAGTGTAGGTGGATATAGTGTGGGACAAGAGTTGTGCAGGGAGTCGGGGGGGGGGGGGCGGCCGCGGTGGCCGAGGGGACTGAGGCGCTCCAGTCACGGTCTGCACGGCCACTGCGGTCGGGGGTTCGAATCCCCCCTCGGGCATGGATATTTGTGCCGTCCTTAGTATTAGCTAGTTCATAAGTAGTTTGTAAGTTTAGGGACTGATGACCCCGTAGTTAAGTCCCATAAGCTATACAAACATTTGAACATTTTGGAGTCGGGGGTAAGTGATGGACTAAGGTATAGGAGAGTAGGAGGGGATTGACAAAGTGAGGGGGAAGGAGGAGAGAGAGAAAGTGAGGGTGAGAAGGAGAGACAAATGGAGGGGGAAGAGGATAGAGGGAGCGGAGGACAGGTATAAAGATAGGACGGAGAAGAGGTCCGGCTGCGCCGCTCCGCTTTAAGCGCAGTGCCGGTGGGCGTCAGGGAGAGTGAATCTCGGCAGCGGATGGCCCGGTTGGCGGCGGCGGGAGCGCGACGCGTGCTATAATCGTATCGCGGCAGTCGCGGTGAGCGGCCAGTGCGGCCGGTTCTGGTGTGAACTGCCCGCATCTGGACGCCACGGACACGTGGGCTGCCGCGGCCACCGCAGCAGTAGCCAGAGCGTCGCCAGCCGCGGACTCCACTGGCTACTGGCCGCTAGGCAACACAGTCAGCTGCGACCGCGACACTGTCAAACGGGGCCGCCACTCAGCCAGCAGGCGACCACAGCAAGTGTTGTGCCGCAGCCGCCGCGTCTAGCTCTGCTGCAGTCGCACCACCAACGGTAGGCTCCGTTACTATTGTTTGCTTTGGCGACGCGGCCGGCTGCTACTCTCTTCCCTGCTGTAGATCCGAGTGATTACGCCGCGGTGGAGTAGCCGAGCGGTCTAAAGCGTCTCGCTGCGGGGCGCGCGGCTGCTCGCCGTGGAGGTTCGAGTCCTCCCTGGGCATGGGTGTGTGTGTTTGTCCTTAGGTTAGTTTACCTAGGTTTAAGTAGTTTGTAAGCTACGGACTGATGACCATGCTGTTTGGTCCGATAGATTTGCAAACATTTGAACCGAGTGATTACTAAGCGAACCAGTGGCCGCTTCCCCATTTCCCCTACCACCGACAAACAATAATTACGATACGGGGTGTTCCAGGACGAATAATAAATAATTTAGAAGATGTTAGGGTAGACAAGTCATTTTCCAGCCTTTCAAGTGTGCGACCTCCATTGATATTATTGTTGCGGTCTTCAGTCCGCATACTGCTTTGATACAGTTCTCCGTGCAACCCTGTCGTGTGCAAATCAAAATCTTAGGGTCTAAAGTCCCGTCGACGGCGTGGTCATTAGAAACGGAGCTCACGCTCGGATTTTTGGGTAAGGATCGGGAAGGAAACTGGCCGTGCTCTTTGAAAGAAACCATCCCGGCATTTGCCTGGAATGATTTAGGAAAATCACGGGAAACCTAAATCTGGATGGCCGGAGATGGATTTGAACCACCATCCTTCTGAATTCGAGTCCAGTGTGTTACCACTGCGCCACCTCGCTCGGTGTGTCCTGTGCAAGTCTCTTCATCTGAGAATACGTTCGGCAACCTACAGCCTTTTGAATCTGCTTACTGTGTTCAACCCTCGGTCTCCCTCTACGATTTTTACCCCACATGCTTCCTTCTAATGCTAAGTTGACAATTGCTTGATGTGTCAGAATGTGTCCCACCAATCTATCCCTTCTCATAGTCAGGATATGCCAGAAAGTCTATCTCTCCCCAACTCGGATAAGCTTAAGCACCTCCTCATCAGTTAGGTGATCTACCACCGGCCGCGGTGGCCGAGGGGACTGAGGCGCTCCAGTCACGGTCTGCACGGTCACTACGGTCGAGGGTTCGAATCCCCCCTCGGGCATGGATATTTGTGCCGTCCTAGTTCGTAAGTTGTTCAGAAGTAGTTTGCAAGTTTAGGGACTGATGACCCCGTAGTTAAGTCCCATAAACTATACAAACATTTGCACATTTGATCTACCCATCTAATTTTCATCACTCGTCTGTAGCACCACATTTCTAAAGCTTCTTTCATCTTTTTGCCTGAACTCCTTATCGTCCACATTTCACTCCCATACAATCTTACACTCAAGACAAATGCTTTCAGAAACGACTTCCCAACATTGAAACTGGTATTTGATGTCAACAGATTTCGCTTCTTCCGAAACGCTTTTCTTCCCATAACCATTCTGCATTTTATATCTTCTTTACTGCGGGCATCAGAAGCTATCTGGCTACCCAAATAACAAAACTCATCTACTACTTTTATCGTCGCATTACCTAATCTAATTCCTTCACCATCGCCTGACTTTCTGACGCTACATTCCATTACCCTCATTTAACTCTTGTTAATGTTCATCTTATATCTTCCTTTCAAGACACTGTCCATTCCGTTTAATTGCTCTTCCAGGTCCTTTTGCTGTCTCTGACACCATTACTATGTCATCAACAAACCGCAAGGTTTTTATTCCCTCTCCATGGACTTTAATTCCCTCTCCAAATTTCTCTTTGCATTCCTTCACAGCTTGCTCAATGTACAGATTGAACAACATTGGGGAAAGGCTGCAATGCTGTCTTACTCCCTTCCCAACCATTGCGATCCTTTTATGTCTTTCGTTTCTAATAACTGCTGTCTGGTTTTTGTACAAGTTGAATTTAACTCTTCGCTCCCTATAGTTTACCCATGCTACCTTCAGAATTTGAAAGAGTGTATTCCAGTCAACATAGTCAAAAGCTTTCTCCAAATCTACAAATCTAGGTTCGCCTTTCCTCAACCTATCTTCTAAGTCAGTCGTAATGTATTGCCTTCCGTGTTCCTTAATTTCTCTTAAATCCAAACTGATGTTCGCCAAGGTCGGATTCCGAAATTTTTTCCAATCGTCTGTAAATAATTTGCTTTAGCATTTTGCAACCATGTATGGTTGCGATCCCGTTGCAAGTAAAAATATTTTGGTGACCCCTTTCCTAGAATAAACATTTTTGAGAAGCGTACTCCATCATCACTTCCTGCCCTGACAAAGCTATTTTTCAGACTCAAAGGCAAGAATACAAATTTCTTGTAAACTGTTTGACGTTGATTCTGTGTATTTTTCGGAATAGAAGGCATTATACCTATTTCTACTCGATTACCGACAGAATTATAAATTTTGCGCAATGAGTGTTTTTCATTTCAGGCATGAGTCAGAAGAAAATTATGCTCATTCAGAAATGTCCCACTATGTAGACACTTTTAGATTCTTTTCGCAATTTCTTAGATTTAATTATTGCTTCTTGTACATTTACCTATCGATTGGTACCTGTAAAGTAACTCGCTGCATTTTCTATAAAACAAACTACGTTCTATTCATTTTGAAATTAATGTTGAACAATGAATTTTAACATTAAATAAAATTCCCTTAGGGTAATGATTTTGTATTACGGAACCAGTAGTTTTTGGACGTGCACTGGTATGGTTGTTTTAAGGTGCAATTACTTTCTCCTGTCACGACGACCCCCATGTGGGTCGCGACCTACATGTCGAAAAACAATGCTGTAGACGAATTGCAAGAAAAAAATGTATAACCTGTGTCCAATTTTTACAAACGACAGAGATACAACGGGGGTTTCAATGTATTTTCTTTTAGTGTGTTCGTAATATCGTTTGTTACTGTGTTATTGATAGCTATTAGGGATGGGAAAAACCGATCAGATAAAACCGATAGTGGTATTTATTTAAGAATAAACGTTTCTTTCGGTACATATTTGGTGTCTGTTGTAACCGTTTCTTTATTTATTGCCAATATCCGAATAAAAACGGCGATACAACTACTTTCTGTAGTAGAGCTTTCAAATGTTTTTGTTTTAAAATAATTAAAAAATTAAAAACTGCAATATTTATTCCTAAAAAATCCCCTGCTGTCAAATACTAGGTTATCGCAGGAACTAGGAAATGCTATCAGTGATAATTTAAGAATACTTCCGAGTCAGGGACGAGCAACGAACGCGTGACATAAGAATTGCTACAACTGTTGTTGAATCATCAGTCACCTTTTGCCTTGTGGTTTGACCTATTGGACAACGCGTATGCACGTGTAGTGGGCAAGACTTGCGTACCTCTCTCCATACGGCAGTTTATCGCTGTCTTCACCGAACATCGGTTCTGTTTTATATGGCACCATCCCGAGTCTGGAAGAACTTTATATTTGTGTGACATTTCTGTGACATGATATAAAGGATCTGCCATGCAGAATTATTCCCTTCACACATCTTGTCGATGGTTATCTGGAATTAGACATAACCGGCAATCACCTGTTAAGAGAACTTTGCGCACATTTTCCTTAGCCCCTTCTTGGTGATTCTGAGGCTACCTGCAATAGAGATGGGCAAACTGGTTCAATTTTGGGAACTAGGTCACTGATAATCGTTCCTTTTTGTGAACCGTTCATTTCCATTCGTCAACGTTCCTTTTTTTATCCAATAATCATCCAATAACAGACAACCAAAATAATTAAAAACTGAGTATTTGGTTTATAAAAGCTGAACAACAATTAAATAATTTCTGAGATTAAAAGTAAATATGGTAATATTGCAGTGCAGTCTGCATCTTTCCAAATCGAAATCGCTCTTCATACGCAGCCGATACCACGCACAACAATTTAACAATTTTTCCCATTTTCTTTTTTAAAAAAGACGTAACAAGTAGGTAGCACAAAGAAATTGTAGCCACCGAAATGTCACATATCGGCTATGGAAGAAAGTGAAAATTCTATTTATTTGAATACTTGTACACTACATTTAGGCGTATGATTAAAAGTTACGTGAAAGCTACATATTAAATGGAGCACAATAAATCTAAAAACGTACGGGTAATAATAATAATCATAATAATAATAAAAGCATTGCGAAAATTATGCCATGTAACGTTGATAAAAATTATGAACAAATAAGCAGATCTGCGTTGTAATGGCTGTGAAGCGTATTAGATTAGATTAATACTTGTTCCATAGATTATATATACATTTCGTAACTATGTGGAACGAGTCAGTTTAACCGCGGCGGAGCGGCCGAGCGCATTGAGGCGCTATGCTGCGATGTGCGAGGCCGTTCCCCGTCGGGGGTTCGAATCCCCTGATGTTTGTGCTATGTTTAGTATAAGGTACATCAGAAGTAGTTTGTAAGTTCAGGGACTGATGACCCAGTAGTTAAGTCCCATAAGCTCTACAAACAATGGCATTTTTTCTGTCAGTTTCTGGATTACATAGAATGCAATTAGTTACAAAATTATAAAATACCTGTAAAAAGTAATGGTGATGGATGCTGAACAGAATACTCTAAGAACCAGTAGTCCTAAGTTCAAAAAGAGTCTGAAATTGGAACGGGGACGGTTATGCTTCGGTTCCTGGAACTAGAACTCGCCGCAACCGTTCCTGCTTTCCCCACCGGGACCGACAGTTCCTGGAACTGGAAGTTCTCACAACCGTTCCGGCGTTGCGGACCGGTACCGACAATTCCTGGAACTATAGGTCGCCGCAACCGTTCCGGCGTTTTCGATAATTCAGATCACGTTTGTGAACCGTTCATTTGGGACTGTTCCTTCGCGAACGACCTATGTCTTAGACTACGTCTACTTACAAACATTTCGCGGCGTAGGAAAACCGAATTTCGAAAACCAGTTTCCGGTACCGTGTTTACATGTTAAGGCCAGGATCGTTCTGTATTATCCCACAATCGCTGTTTCTCTTTACTTAACCCAAGCCCCTCACAATCGTGTCGAAGAAATCCCAGTGTCTTTTCTATTCTGTATTGTAAAACTATGCGGGCTACATGTCAGTGTATATTACGTTGGTGATCGTGCTTATATGTATTTTAGCCGGCCGCGGTGGCCGAGGGGACTGAGGCGCTTCAGTCACGGTCTGCACGGCCACTACGGTCGGGGGTTCGAATCCCCCCTCGGGCATGGATATTTGTGCCGTCCTTAGGATAAGCTAGTTGATAAGTAGTTTGTAAGTTTAGGGACTGATAACCCCGTAGTTAAGTCCCATAAGCTTAACAAACAATTTGAACATTTTTATATGTATTTTATGTAAACTCGAAACATTTGCATTTTTTTTGGTTAAAATCGTAATAAAGATAGAGAACTAATCTGTACCAAGTGCGCTCACTGACAGTGCAAAGAGAGAAAGATTTTCATCACAATTATCTCTTCATTCTTGTTGTGACCTCGTCGCCTTTTGGTGAGTACTCGTCCCGATCTATTTGTCAACAAAGTTACTGGTGCAGGAATCGATGTCAACTGTAACAACTATTCAGCCGGCCGCGATGGACGAGGAGACTAAGGCGCTCCAGTCACGGTCTGCAAGGCCACTGCGGTCGGGGGTTCGAATCCCCCCTCGGGCATGGATATTTGTGCCGTCCTAGTTCGTAAGTAGTTCATAAGTAGTTTGTAAGTTTAGGGACTGATGACCCCGTAGTTAAGTCCCATAGACTATACAAACATTTGAACATTTGAACAACTATTCAGATTAATAATACAAGTTTTATTGACAAAATTATAATACTCAAGTTTAGAAAATATGTCTGTTTCTTCTCTCTTCTCGCTTCTCGCGGTGTCGTCCGTATTGTGCTAGCTGCGCTGAGACCTAGTGACTGCTAAGTCGTAGCCGCATTCTGACCTAGTAACTGTCGGGCGTCCAGACGCATGTCAGCCTAGATATAGACGCTTGTAGAGGGCGCGCATCTTCGGTTACTCCCTCCAGGATGCGCGGCGCCTGCTTGCGATTGGCTTTCGGTCGATCGCTGCCTTCTCCACGATCGTTCTCTTACGTCTGGCGTGTGGCGCTGACTTTACGACTAAACAATTCTCCAAAAATGTACTATCATAGTACGTAATTTTTGCATACACACAATGTCGACACCTTTTCTAAGAATCAAGCAATACATCATATTACTTTGTATATTGGACTAAAAATGCATTTTGACTATACACTTGTAATAAAACAAACCTGAAAACTAATTTATATTATGGTGTTGTAGTGTGATAGCCATCAAAATTGTAAACAACCCGTGCTTCGTATTATCATAACTAAATAAAGTGAAGTGAGACACATTTGCTGTATTACACACAGTCAAATACAAAAAAGTTAAATCATTAAAAAACAAAACAAAAACCGTATGTTTCATTGGATGTTGCGACATGTAGTCTACTAACTGATGGTCTTGACTACTTTCGAGCGTTTGTTTGGTTGCTTCTTAACTCATTATCAGTGGAAAATAGAACCGAAACCTTACAAAATGCTTACTTCAGCACTTTTGCGTTCTGCCAACTACCTCCAGACAGTTCTAATGATTTTTTCTTTTGACAGCTGAAAGGTGTGTAATAGACAGGGCCACATAATATCTGTGCGCTTTAAGGCATGTGCGTATTGGTAACCTTCATCAGCAGACGGCGGATGAACGTAAACAAAGAAGAAAAAGACGCAGCGAAAGAAAGGCAACGGCTTCCGCGAAAGTTCTGCAAAAAGTTAGCACAGAGTGAGTGAAACTTTCACACTCGCCCAGTTGTACGAAATGTGGTTTTGAAGCCGATTTCTCCATTTCTTTTTCACGTAGGGTCGTTCGAATCAGTGTTAGGTAAGAAATTGCACTGTTACATTCCTGAGCCAGTTGCGGCAAGATTACAGAACGCGACGTTCCTAGACGGATCGTGACAGTTAGCTCAATATTACCCTAGAGTGTCACCTAGGATGTTCTTTTCATAACTAAATATGTGGTAGTGATAGTATTTCTCTGTATAGGACAGATTCTATCTATCAAATCAAAAATGTTCAAATGTCTGTAAATCTATCGGACCAAACTGCGCGGTCATCAGTCCGTAGCTTACAAACTACTTAAACCTAGGTAAACTAACCTAAGGACAACACACACACCCATGCCCCAGGGAGGACTCGAACCTCCACGGCGAGCAACCGCGCGCTCCGCAGCGAGGTGCCTTAGACCGCTTGGCTATCTATCAAACCATTGTATAAACATTAAAACATTTTTCGTTTTTGACTGAAAACATTATTGTTTTATAAATGACAGCTACTGCCACACCGATGTCAGATGATTAATTAAAAATATAAATATTGATAAATGTATGTTAGGTACTGTAGTACTATGTTGTATAAAGGGGAATTTAAAAAGTTTCAAGTACTTTGAGAGGTGGCAGTGCTCGTCAAAACAAGAATAATGGGTGCAGAAACACATACTTTCTGAGATAAACACATGTTTCTAGGAAGGGTTGTACAACGCTTGGTTGCGGATTCTATTTATTTATTAATTTTTCTTATAGCTTACATGCAGCGTTAACATAAAAACAAATAATACTTTTATAGGCTAGAGGTTATAGTATATACACAACAAGTACAAAATAAAAACTGTCTAAATTTTAATATGTAAATTCGTAAGCCAAGTCAGCGCTGCAGGGTCAGCCTTCATGAAATCACTCCAGGTCCCTTGGAAGGCCCTCAAAGGGCACTCTTCCCTGATGTGCCTGATTGTCTGTTTCAAGGCTCCACAGTCACATCATGAAGACTCCACAAAACCCCATTTATGTAGTGAGTCCGCGCAGCGACAGTGTAAACTAGCTCGCGTCTATGGTAATACACCACACGTGCACCCAGAGTAACGCTAAATGAACTGGAGCGACCTGGCAGCCATAGCAATTAATGGACTCCCTGGCTACTAACATGCAGAATCATTGCAGTATACGAAGTCCAAAAAACGGACCTTATCAGTACCAAAAGACCAAAAGGATTGGACCTTCAGTTAAAATATGCCACTTCAACATAGAAGGCATTAGCAAAGCTAAAAGCGAGTACCTATAGAAACTCCTGCAGGAAAATGATATTGGCGTAGTTCTAATCCAGGAAACATGTACTTCTACCGCAATAGGATCTACAAAAAAGAGGTAGGATACATGGCCATGAGCTTATAGGTGCAACGTATCAAAATGCACACTGGGTTTCTACCTATGTGGGGATACTAGATACTTAGCCATTAGATTAATAAGGCCGTAAGTGCTACCACGGAGTTTAAATGGTGCTTATTACCTGGAATTTCTGATTAATGTATTGCCTACGTTGCTGGGAAATGTGCCATATCGGCAACAATTGCAGATGTGGTTTGTCATTAATGGCACACCAGCACATAGCGTGCGCGAACACCTGATACAGACATTTGAGGGCCGCTATATTTGTCGGGAAGAAGAAACACCTTGGTCTGATCGTTTCCCAGACCTGAATCTCCTAGACTTCAAAGAGGTTTTGTAAGCAACTCCAATCAGCTACAGAGTCGCGTCTTCAATACGCACCGTGCACAGACATATATTACTAGACTGGCAAACTTGTTCTGTGACTGAAGCCACACGCCGCCATCTTGCTTCACCTCACGTCAAAAAGTTTCCGTATAGTTCTACTGTGATCTTCTGATGCGACGTTGTAAACTATACTACTTGGTTTGAACAGAACATGATTTTCATATGAGCTTAATAACTTTCTCAATAGTTGAATTTAACACATACATTGTTGAATCATATTACAAGGAAAACGTGTTACATACGGTTAAATTTTACTTACGGACCTGCCGGCCTCGCGCGATAATGTGCCGATGGCATTAGCCAATCGCGTGACAACACAAACGTTTTGTCATACAATCTTCGTTTTACGAGGGAATTACTTTTATTGAGAGAACGAGGGTGCATAAGAGAACCTGTCAACCATAGAGCAGGAACAGCATTATTTATTTTCTTTATGTAATCAAGTCACTCTATTTCTAAGAATATTAACTTCTTGGCAAATACTTTCTACCGTTTTGTTGATGTTGCCAACATAATCATGCGAGGTCGCCTGGGTGGTAAATAAAATTTACCGCTATGTACAGTTCGAGCAGTTTTAATTATCTGAAATACACTCAGAAGAATAAAGATATGCCTTATCCATGACAAATACCACATTTATAACGGTCATACTATTAAAAGACAAGCCGAAGTTGATCAAAACTAGTATCAAATTAATAAAAACAGGAAACACGACTAGTTAGTGTATGTGTCAAAGCAGACTGTAACTTTCGTAAGAACTCTTAAAAGACTGAGGGTAAGTGTTATCCTCGATAAACAACACTTTTATCATTATCATACTACTGAAGGAAAATCCGAAGTGGAATTAAATTAATAAGAGATTAACAATAACCGCAAATCGATGGAACTCATTACGGTATGTGTAAAATTTAATCCAGCTGAAAAAATTACAGCCATATACAACACACGAATTCCCCATATGTCAAAACTCTAAAGTTAACATAGTTACTTCAGTTCATCAGTATTTTCATGACTTTTTTTCTGTAATAACACACAAGACTGCTCAATCGTTATAGTACAGAAATATGACGGCGATTCTTCACCGACACCAATGATACTACTGTATACGGCATTGCCAGTCTAATAATATATGTCTGTGCGTACGTCGGAAGGCGTAGACATGCATTTCTATTAGCGGATGCCACTTGGAAGACTTCCTATAAACACATGTTTGGCACAGTATGCATTCCGGAAGCCATGTTCCATGAAGTTGTATTCCTAATTTAGATGAGTACTACAACCTCAAGTTTTCAACTATTTAAAAACTTAAATACGAAGTATTTTTGTTCCACAATATTATTTATTTGCTTGTTATTAGCAGCTTTCGGCTTCTTAGGCTACCGTCAGATAACTTCATACTAAACATATAGCCCATACGTAACATTGAGGTTACGTATACAAAGATGGTTTTTCAAAGATATGTGAACTGCAAATTTCTTATGTCTATGAATCGATACTACATAACGTACTCCTGCAAAACAAATGGATTTTAAATGAACATATGTTGGGCTACAATAGTATTAGAATATTAAAACTGTGTAATTGGATAAGAAAGTATTGTCAGCAGGTGATGGTAGAAACAAAATGCGTGTTTGTTATGAATAAGTATCAATACCACAGAACGTGCATAAAAAATATAAAAAAAGATTTAAAAAATGGTCCGAATGGGTACATCTTACATCACTTAGGGTTACAAATATTATAACCTTAGTAACCTTTAGTGATATAAGATGTACCCATTCGGACCCCATTTTTAAATTTTTTAAAAAAAATTTTATGCACGTTCTGTGGTATTGATACTTATTCATAACAAACCCACATTTTGTTTCTACGATCACCTGCTGACAATACTTTCTTATACAATTACACAGTTTTAATATTCTAATACTATTGTAACCCAAGATATATTCATTTAAAATCCATTTGTTTTGTAGGAGTACGTTTGTTATGTAGTATCGTTTCTTAGACATAAGAAATTTGCAGTTCACATATCTTTGAAAAACCATCTTTGTATAATTAACCTCAATGTTACGTATGGACTATCTGTTTAGTATGAAGTTATCTGACGATGGCCTAAGAAGCCAAAAGCTGCTAATAACAAGCAAATAAATAATATTGTGCAACAAAAATACTACGTATTTAAGTTTTTAATGTCTTTGTTCCTCCAAGTACCGACGGAATATTCCATAAACATTTTCAACTATTGTTTTCAACATCCTGTATAGTAGTATATGGGTTATTACGGATAACATTTAGTGTTATAAATTTAATATTGAGCATAGTAGGCAACAATGAAATGTTAACTAATATTTATGGTGTCTTTGAAATGTAAGGAATGTTTCACACGTGTGCTTCTCCGCGATTCACCAATTTGAAACAAGTGTTGCAAAAAATGATAATTTAATTCGCGAAGTTCTTAGCCGCATAATCGATTCAAACATATTGTAAATCTTACGCAAGGGGTTGGAGGAGATGGCGCCCAGGGAGAAGGAATCTCAAAAAGAGGATAAGTGGAGAAAACAGCTCACATAATTAAAGGACGTCCCTAAGCGAGAGTACTACATCTGCCCATTCTGGCAACTTGAAGGACCATACGAAATGAAATATTTGATTCTGATTTATAGTTAAACTAGCTGAAAACCCGGCGTTACCCGGGTATTTATTTATTTATTCGAGCCTTGAGTTAGTACTTCTCCTATCCACTCTCTATCTGTCCATCTCCTTTTTCTAAAAAAAGAACGTGTTACATTTATCAGAGAATATATAAGAAATAAGAAATCACACGTAAAAATGCACTCGTTACGTAGAATACAATAACGAAATTCAACAATAATGATTGTAATAATATCACAGAGCGATCACTTGATGTAATGCGCGAAACGTCAAATCGATTTTTTTAAAGAGATGTATTAAAAGAAATTTCTTCTTTACTGCTTTATTAATTTATTATTGTATTTCCTTATTCGTATGCTTATCCTTACAGAGAAAGAGTTGAAGACATTGTAGATATGGTCTGTGGCATCACGTCTCGCTGTATGTAATCTCCTTGGTATAGAGTCGCAAACGTCATCCCTGGCACTTCAGTTCGAATTTTTTTTAATAATTTGACGACTTTCAACTACCATATCTTTCACCCCCTTATAGCTATCGGCATGGAACTGCTATGGTGTACAACGGGAGACTTCGGACAATTACACATAGACAATTCGTTTGCGTTCTGCAGTTTTCGCTGCAGAGCGAAATATTAACACACACACACACACACACACACACACACACGTAGAATTTTATATACACCGATAACTTTCCATCCCAATATACTCCACCCTTTTATCATTATCAACCCTCAAGCAACAATCCAACCAATAAAACCATTTTCAAAGAGTAAATATAATTTTCAAAGAGTAATTATTGCTCCGCATTTCGCGTTATAATCTTCAAATTACTAAATATCTATCAGATCGCTATCAAACCATGCCTAAAACCTTTCTCAGGTGTAAATTAATAACTGTACAAATATTTAAGTCTCTGCGTCTTGTCGTTAGGACGTGATAAGCGTACACCGAACAGGCATTCACATTAATATACATAGATAAATAGCTATCCAATCGCCATAAAATCGTGCCTAAAGCCTTCCCCGGGTAGACATTAGTAACTGTACAAATTTTTAGCTCTTTATGTCTTGTGGTTCAGACGTGATAAACGTACACCGAACAGACATTCACATTTATAGATACAGATTTCCAAATAAGGCCCAGTTTGATTCTGTAAAGAACGGTGTTACAAGACAATTATTGCGTGACGTTGACATGAACTGATAAGGAGTATGATAAAGATTGAAAAATTGTCCTTTAACTGAAATCTTTAATCAATTAAAATGTTTGACTAGTGGTTAGGATTAACGATTATAAGTGCCAAGTCCACTGAAGAACGCGTTGTGTCTAGTATTAGCTGGAATCAACCAGTGACAAGCAGCCCTTTCACGATTGGAGCAATCGATTCTGGTAATCCACTCAGTGGAGCTGTCTTCGTCTGTGAATTATGCGGCAATCTGTTATAAAGATTACACGATACATGTCTGTCTGTATCTAATGGAAAATAAGGCTATTAAATAAGTACTGTAATCTGGTGACATAACGGGATGACATTGTAACTGAAGTCACTTGTAGCGGATTGGCCGTGCTCACTGGCCTGTCGGTATATCAGCGCTGGTGTGGTACGTCACTCGGGTTCTCGGTGGCTGGTGAACTTCTCGGCGGGGCGTTATCGCCGCTATAACGCGGAACTGAGAGCGACCGCCGCCAACCGACTCGCTACAAGGTCGTCGGCTTCAGATTCCCGTCCGAATTAATCGTCGGGATTAGCGACCGATGGACTCGCCGATAAAGGCCGTAACTTACGACTGGAAGTCAGGGCTAGTACAAGGTCGACAGCCGTAGATTCCTATCCGAATATACCGTTACGCCGAGGACTGGAGGACTTTAAATAATATCCGCCGGCCGCGGTGGCCGAGGGGACTGAGGCGCTCCAGTCACGGTCTGCACGGCCACTACGGTCGGGGGTTCGAATCCCCCCTCGGGCATGGATATTTGTGCAGTCCTTAGTCTTAGTTAGTTCATAAGTAGTTTGTAAGTTTAGGGACTGATGACCCCGTAGTTAAGTCCCATAAGCTATACAGACATTTGAACATTTGAAATAACATCCCTAACGTTAACTAAGTGATCTGAACCAACGCAACGATTATTATCTCCATGTCAACTCGTTGCAACTACCTGTTACTATTTTTGCGCGTACCACTCTTTTATAATGTTCGCAACGGAATCTTGCCCATAGCAACAGCTCATATTTTATATTAACATGGCCGACTGTATTAGAAAAAAGCGCAACACACATCAAACTTGTAAACAGGAAGATGAAAAATAGATACCACGTGGTTCAAGCATGCCGCCTTCCGTTGACGTTAGTTAATCCCGGATACCACAAACGCCGAAAACTTTGCCTAAGCAGAACAGTAAAGTGGACTCGACACCAACAAAGTGGAAACCTTGCTAAATCGAAGACCAGTGATTGAAAAGAAGCAATTTACAGCTGTAACCGGTCATATAACTAGTCGCTAAAAATCTTCCTTGCTGTAGGACACACGTCGGGTTCCATTACTGGACTCGAGAAAAGTTTGTGTGTAGAAGAATAATCGTCCTTGACCAAAGAAATACGCGCAAGGGACCAAGAATATTAATTATGTGCTTCACATCATATCAAAAAATGACAGTTACTTTATAATAAACACATAACGCTACAATACGTTCATCGTAGTAGGCAACATTTAACAGCTGCTATTATATCTTTAATTAGAGTAAAAAATAACGAATCATCATCATCATTTATTGCGTTCATGGGCCTACAGCAGAATAAAAAAGAACACAACCATAATTATAAAGGATTACAGACTGCATATTATAAAAAAATTGCCAAAGGAATAAAAAACGGTTTGGGAGACATCCCTCGGCTCGGAATACGTGCCCAAACCATTTTAGTCTCTTCTGCCATAACATTCGGCCGATGTGTGGCTTTCCATACTGCTGGTAAAGGTATTCTTTTCTTCCTAGTAGCTATTTGCCTTCTATGGTACTGTATACCGGTCTGTATATTTTCCGTAGTATATTTCTCTCAAACGCACAGATTGTTTCTTCAGTTGTTGCTGAAGTGGCTCATGTTTCACAGCCATATAACACTACAGGTCGTACTAATGTCATGTCATGTACCATAACCACGCAATTTGATTAAAAGCCTATTGTGAGATACGGTGTCAAAAGCCTTCTGAAAATCAAGAAATACGGAAACAATTTTTTCATAGCACTCATCACTTCGTGTGAGACAAGGGCTAGTTGTGTTTCGCATGAACGATATTTCCTAAATCCGTGTTGACCCTGGGTCAATAGATAATTCATAATATTTGAATACAGGATATGTTCCAAAACTCTGCTGCAAATTGACGTCAATGAAATAGACCTGTAGTTTAGTTGGTTACTCCTACTGTCTTTGTTAAATGTAGGTGTGGCCTGTGCAAACGGGTACTTAGCAGGAGTCCTGTTTTCGAACCCCAGTCTTGACACAAATTTTCGTATGTCCTTGTTGTTTGAGTTCAAAACTTACTAGTACGTCAGGCAAAAATACCTCAACTGAATCTATTTCTCATTTCTGTGTGCCCAGATCCCTTAGACTAAGCGGAATTCACACTAAAATGTGTGCGATCACTGGGGATGTAGTTAAGTGTGACAAATAGAACTTTGGGACCGGCCAGGAAGCTTGTACAGGTGGTCGTGCAACCACTAGCGAAAAAGGTCCTACAAAAATTCTCATTTCTCATCAAAATGCAGCTAAAGTCGACAGAATTCGCAAACTGCGAATGTATAATTGCTTTATATAAATATCAAATAGTAAATCGTTGTCCACAGACATATTTAGTCTCAATATATATATCAGAGGTATGAAGCTGAAGCAGAGGCATTGAATTAAAATTTTTCCATCTCCTGGATTCGAATCCAGCAACTCCTACTTACTAGGCAGGCACTATACCACTAAGCCACCATGATTTAATGAGTACAGCGACTGCATGGACTATCTTAAGGGGCCCCACACCCTGCCTATCTAACCGATGTTAATTTAGGCTAGTATTTGACGCATTTCTGAAAAAACTAAATGATGCAGGACCTTAATATTTTACTGTATGTTACATGATGCTAATATAGTCAACTGTACTAAAATCTACTTTATCTATTTTATAGTTTTTAAGAAATACTTTTTTAAAAATTTATTAACAAAAATATAAAGTTTTTTCTGCAGAAAATATTTTTACTTCCTAACGGGGGAATATTAATAAATGAAGTACCAAAGGTGACTTCTTATGCTATGCAGAGTCTCTGAAAATGTCATTCATTTATCATTGGTAATTTCTGATATAATGGGGCATATGTACTGAAAGTTTTAGTTTGCGGGAAATTGACTTTAAAGGAAAAAACTTTTGAAATTTGTTACTTACAGTTAATTAAAACTGACCAGCTGCATATGATGGCCCTTCTTTGGCCTCTAGCAGGTCTTCCAGCTTCTTTTTCACCTTTCCGGATGTTTGTCTTGATTTCTTGGCCATATTAGATGGAGACCTGCCTGCATCGGCTATCCTCATTTTATCGCAATGTTGCAGCCCAGTGATTATATTTCCACCAGGATTAATTCCCAGCTTTTTCAGTACCCAACACTTTCCAATATTACCACAACTGAATGTAATAAAAGCATCATGGACACCTAGTTTCATTGTATGCATGCCTACAAATACAGTTTTAGGATGGCGGTTCCAAATTATGCTGTTGAAACATTTATTTGGGTTCAGTGTCTGCCCATGCAGACATTTCCTTAGGTGAGGATAAGCAAAGTCTCAGTAAATATGTTTAATTGCTGTAATAACAGCAGCAGTAAGAGAATAAGATTCTCCAGTTGCCTGAGCCCTATTGTTTTTGCAACACGAATTTTCTCCTGGCTTATCATCAGAGAGGACCTATGGAAGAATATGGCCCAAACAACTCTGTCTATTGCCTCCAGATTTTCTGCAATAAACGCAGCAAAACACACGTAAACAAGCACTGCAAACGTAAGTATAACAACCACTAGCAATCACACTTGAACAAAACTATCCGCGTATTTAAAAGCGTGTTGTTTACAAACAGCAGAAACAAAAGAATACGAGCCGTTGCATTCAAAGGATAGCCAAGACACCCGGGAGGAAAAAAATCCCTAACGTGCAATGTAACGAATATAAAGATCTTAAATATATGCAGAAAAGTGGGTGACAGAAAAGTCAGCGTGACACATGAACACACGTGGTAGGAAAATGCTCTTTAAATGCTCGAAAACTTTTTTTTCCTGAAACTCCTTTTCAGAGTTTTTAAATAAAGCAATCTAACGAAATATGATAAAAACCGAAAATCGATTTTTTTCTACCTGAACCACAGTGGTTCCCTTAAGGCCGGGTACACGCATTGGAACCAACGTTGGCGCCAACGTTGTTACGGCTCCGTTGCTTGTCTGTATTTTGACCAATCATCAGAGGACTTTGGGTCAATATTGTTACATCGTCCACATGTTGTAGCCGACGTTTCATTCAATCTTTGTCGTCTGCTCGTCTCGAAACTGTTTTTCTTCCTTCGTTCTTCGTCGCCGTTTATTTTGAAGATTCCAAATCTCTTTTTAATATTAGGACTGTATCATAAAACGATTCATTTGTGAAAGCAACCACAAAAATCGAAATGCCACGGTAAAACTTCGGCGCGATCAGTGAAAATAAAAACTTTTCAGACTTGTGTCACACACACAATTACTGAATGCAGTTTTTAAATTAAGATCGTCTAACATTTTCTGTCAAGTTTCACATATTGCTTTGCAAACTTCAAGCACTACCAGTGATATCAATTACACGGTTATTTTAAAAAGGAAGTGTACGCTTCTAAAACTTTCTCGTGTAGCGAGAAATCGAAGCGTCAATACCAAAAGAATTTTAGCAGGTATAGCATTCCTCCAAAACGTATCTTTCTTTTTTTATGTTCATTCATTTAAAGTAGTAGGTCTGAGTTTTAATAATTTGTATCACTTACTTGTAACATATTTTAAAACTTACTGATTTCGTAATTAATGTTCCATAGCAAGTGATACAACACATCCCATCATCTTTTACATATTTCATTTTTTGGTTTGCAATGACAAAATATAATTATTCACACTCAAAGCATCAGCAGCGATTTGTGCTTCAGATATGTTTACGTTGGCTCTCGATGAATTCAACTGAATGTTGGCTCCAATGTGTGGGCGTTGTCGCAAAAATATTGATTGGCCAATGTTGGCGCCAGCATTGGTACCAATGTGTGGACGCGGAGTGAAGCACATCTCCCTCCACAAAACAAACACACGGGAACATGAAGCAGAATTGAAATTTGTCTTGTGGAGAGACACGTGCCTTAAGACAGTCCGTGCAGTCACCGTATTCATTAGTCCTAAGTCATGGCGGCTTAGTAGTATAGTGCCTGCATAGTAAGCAGGAGGTCCCGGGTTCGAATCCTGGCCATGGCAAAAATCTTAATTCAGTGCCTCTCCTTCAGCTTCATACCTCTGAATAATTCATTATTTAATTTCACAAATAGGTGGTTGTGGACCACACAACACATTTACCACACTTACCACATTAACCGTGTTTTGTCGGTCTGTTGCAGTGAGGATTCAGCCAGCATGGCCAGATCGCCGCTCTGCCCGCAGCTGTTCGCCCAGTGTGGGGTCTCGCTACTGGTGGCGCTGCTCGTCTGTCTACCTGCTGGTGAGTCACAACATTTATATTCCCCCACCTGTACAGCACCACAACTGTTTTCGTGAAAACTCCTGTCAGCGTTCTTGTTGATAAATGAAAGTAGTACTCACAACAAAAAAGTGTTGCAACACTTTGGTTCCAAGGTATACTGAGCACTGACGTTGAATATGTATCACCCCGTTTACATGGGCTCCCAAAACCGGATTTCGTAAACCGATTTCCCAATTCCGCTTTAGGTTGGTCATGTAAACAGTCCAAAACCGATTCTGGAAATCCGCTTCTCTAAAGCGGTTTTCCAGTTCCACAATCGATTTTCGTGCCCGTGTAAACGCAACCGTTTTTGAAGTGTTCTTGGCTTGTCAGATTGTTTATTCTTGTTAACAATTTTCGGCACATATGGACAGAGTGATGTTTTCTAATGTGAAATAAAAGTATAAATATTTGAGTGAACATGAATTTGTGTATTTAAATAAAGGAAAATAGTGATTGTGCTGACTAAATCAGGAACTGAATCAGCTGTTTTACAGCCGCCATATTTAAGTGGGCTAGGAAATCCGATTCAGGCTATGCCATGTAAACACGACAGCGAAAAACGGTTTACGAAAATCGGATTTCGTCTTCCGTAAAATGTGTTCCTTGTAAATGTAGTGTATGTTGCATCAAGAACACAGTTCCTTAGATTCTACAAAGATGTCACTCAACTAGCTCAAAGATGTAAACAACCAGCCATGCATGAGCAGTACCAGGGTGACCGAGTGGGTAAGAAAGCCGATCAATTCTAGTCATAAGACCAGGAAGACGTGTTGTGTTGACCGTAGTTCTGTCATGCATAAAAGGTATAAAGTTCAAGTTTTTTATCGATCCTGTTAATCGCAATTGAGTACATTATCTGTACATACGATATAGGACATGTCAGTTTTGAGTAGTCATTACAATTTATACAAACCTACTATGGTTCTGAAAACAGGGTGTAACACACATTACACAGTGATATAATTTTTTGAAAACAGAAGTAGCCTAATTACAATATATAACTTCTAGGATTCGAAACATATTTAGAATATTTACATAAAACAATTTAATAAATTTTTAACAAGACATATTACACTGGAATGATATCATTAAGAATTATTGACTTCTAAAAACTCTGAAACAGAATAGAAGCGGCGGTGAAGCAAGTATTCTTTCAGTTCAACTTTAAACTTTAGCACATCTGTCATCTGTTTAAATTCAGATGGTATGTGGTTATACAGCATAATACCAGTATGATATACGCCTCCTTTACATATATTCGTATGTACTCTGATGACATGTAAGTTATGCTTCTGTCTAGTGTTGTAATCGTAGAAATCACAGTTTTACTTGAAAATAGGGTCTTTTTTCAACAAGTTTCCTTCTGTGAAGCTTACTATTTCGTGTATATATAAAGAGGGAAGGGGAAGTATCCCAAGACTTTTCAATATTGGTCTACAGGAGTCTCTGAATTTTGCATGTTTTATGGTTCTAATTATTCTTTTCTGTAGTCTAATTGTTTTGTTGCTATTTGTGGTGTTTCCCCAGAAGATAATTCCGTACGTCAGTAGTGACTATATACTATTGTGGTACATAATGATCATTATTGAACGGCTGGTATTTTGTGAAAGTATTCTTACAGCATACGTGAGTTTACTTAACTTGTTATTTAGGTTATTCAAATTTGTTTCCCATTTCATATTTCCCTGAATATATATGCCTAAAAATTTTGTCTCACTCACTGATCACATGGTTTTTCCATTAATGTCAAGCACCGGTGTTGGAGGGTGAAGTTTCTGTGCTGTATGAAAATTTACTGTCACTGGTTTTTTTCCAGAATTTATTATAAGTCTGTTTGTACGGAACAACAGTTCTCAAGTTTTTGTTAAGTATCTAGCTTTTTCTTGTACGATATCTACATCACATGATCTAATTATGATGTTTGTGTCATCTGCGAAAAGTACTGTGGTCCCATTGGTCATTTTTTGTGCTAGATCGTTAACATGAAGAATGAAAAGAATGGTGCCAAGGACTGACCCCTGAGGGACTCCATAAATGATGTTTTGTGCATTAATATAAAAATTAGAAACTGCATATGTGTTTGCATCTTTGTATTTTATTTCGGTGATCTGTCGACGATCATGGAGGTAAGGAAGGATCTACATGTTTGGTAGCCCTCGAATCCCATAATTATTTAGTTTCTGTAGTAAAATATCATGATCAATAACATCAAAAGCTTTACTGAGGTCAAGAAATATTACAGAACCATGTTGCTTATGATCAACTACAGCCAACACTTTATTTAAGAATTCAAAAGTGGCTGACATGGTTGACCTGCCAGTTCTGAAACAATCTTGCGAGTTGCTTGAAATGGTTTTAATTTTTTTCATTACGAGATATGAGATCGTATCCCGGTTTCGATTATGTTAAGCACATACAATAAACAGAGGTTACAGGAGGTGTACATCAAATTTTACACTTGGTTTCGTTTGGACTCAGAAGAAAAATGTCTGCCGTAGTCTAGTATTAACATTGACCACAAATATCATTGATGTGGAGACATGTTATAGAAGTCAAGTGGTGGACAATAGTTTCAGAAAAACGACGAATTCCTACTCGTAATCTAGCCCTTTATGGCCTGAATTTTTAGCTCTTCACTTTGATATTTCAAAATTTTTATGTGCTATTTTAGTTGTTGGGAAATATGTTTAGTATAAAGAAAAAGCAAATCAAATTGTATTATATAGGCCTGAAGAGACTTACAAGTACCAAATTATATTTACAAATTTATTCTGATGATGTATAATATATTCCGCTCCTAACCAATCATTATCATAAATTGATTTACAGAGTAATAGGAAAAAAATTATGAACATCGCTTTCCCACAGGAAATGTGGAGAATACAAATTGAACCAATCACCCGCATTCAACGAAATACACAAGGTCTGCGTGCTGAAATTCAAATTCCTTTGGCCCACAGATCACACCAATAAAAGAACTGCAATGCATTAACAATGTACCAATGCAAGAATAAGTGGCGCACTTTATTTCCGCGGCAATTGAAATGACAAAGAATGTTTTACACTCATTTTATGAAGTGGGACTTTGAAGTCCCGTCAGATTAAAACGTTCAAATGTTTGTAGAGCTTATGGGACTTAACTACGGGGTCATCAGTCCCTAAACTTACAAACTACTTATGAACTAGCTTAAAGACGGCACAAACCACCATGCCCGAGGGGTGATTCGAACCCCCGACCGCAGCGGCCGTGCAGACCGTGACTGGCACGCCGCAGACCGCTCGGCCACTGCGGCCGGTCCCGTCAGATCATAAAGGGCTAGTGGCCTGTCACGTACCTGAGATGAACGCAAACTATACAGATTATGAAGAGTTGAAACCTTTGAGTAGTTCATGTGAGAAGTACACTAAATATTATAAAGTTGCACCAGATGAAATTACATACTTTTTCAATTGATTATAGGGTGCAAGAGTACACGGTAACAGCGACCAAAACTGGTGTATATATTGTACGGTGTGCGCTTCTCAAGGACCAGCCCGTCTGCCGGACAGTTACCCCGCTACTCATCTGGCATGCACAGTTTGCCATACGGACTTCTTACGTCAGCCTTCCAGCCTGGAGGTAATGAAAGAAGATGTCAGGCTGACGGGCGCTGGACACCGTGTTAGCGCCTCTGTCAGGGAATTTGACTAACAAATTGGTTCTCTCTGTTTGTTCCGTCTCGCTCGTGGCTAGGCAATTTGTGCCGCTTACAGAATGAAACCACGCAAGGTCGACGAGCTAATGTCTGACAAACATCTGTTCAGCGAAGTGAAAAAGGCAAACATTTCAATTACAGTGCTCCGGCGAAACTGAGTACTCACTTTGATGCAAACTGCAGGCCATATACACGTGCAACTTCTATTTCAGTTAGTTGTTCGGTAATAAATCATTTTAGTGTCATCTTAAAAATTATGTGAACAGCGTATAATAAAATTTTTACACACAACGAACTGCTGAAAAAATCAAGAATTTGGTTTAGTGATAGCTTGTCCTGTTATGAAACATTGGTTGCCTTTCTTGTTTCTGAGCTACTAGTTTATTAAATATATGCGAAACCCAACAACGAAGCTTCCTTACGTAACACAACATTTGATTCTGTGAAAGTCAGAGTTGACCTGAAGCTGTACGGTTGAGGACGGACTACACAGATGTGATAAACACACAAATACAAATGACGGGAGATTACATTAGTACTTATGCCATAGATTGTGAATGCGACATTTCGTAATGATGTGGAGCAGTCAGTTTAATAGGAGTTACATGTTTCTAAAAGTAGCATTTTAAAATTTTTTATTTATTTATTTATTTGTAAAATTGAATAGAAGCAGTTGTCATTCAACAATTCTTTTAATTTCTTTTTAAATGATAGTTGGCTGTAAGTCAAACTTTTTATGCTGTTTGATAACTGACTAAAGACTTTTGTGCCAGCTTAATTCACTCCTTTCTACTGACAAACTTTGATTTAAATAAGAATAGTAAATATCGTTCTTCCTTCAGTTATTGTAGTTATGCACGCTACTATTATGAGGGTTGGAACTTACATACTGTCAACTATTTATTCAGAACTGATATAAAAGCGTTACGTGTTTGCACCTGTTACTGTCCTTCAAAGTAGTTACCAGCGTTGTGTAGAAACCGTTGCCAGCGATGTGGAAGTCGTAGTATACCGTTGGCAGAGCCTGTTCTGATGGTGGTGCGACTGAAGCTGTATACTGTCTGTTGAATCTTTAAAACAGTTATGAAGCGAATGCAACGAAGTGGCGCCTTCATTTTCGGAATCAAACCAAAGTCACAAGGACTCCAGTCCGGGGAGTGAGGTGGGTCGTACAGTACTTCCCAATCACATTGACCGAACACAGCAGCTACACCTTGAGCTGTATGTGACCGCGCATTGTCGTGCGAAATGATGGCTGGGTTCCGCAGAAAGAGTTACCGCTT
Source organism: Locusta migratoria (assembly GCA_026315105.1). Classification (NCBI taxonomy): domain Eukaryota; kingdom Metazoa; phylum Arthropoda; class Insecta; order Orthoptera; family Acrididae; genus Locusta; species Locusta migratoria. The sequence continues at coordinate 131,658,374 of CM048745.1, read as the reverse complement.
CTTTTGCAAAGCTTGTCGCAGGTGATGCTCCAAAACCGAACAGTAATATTGGAGATTGCACAACCGCGCAGTGGCGTAGCTACTACACCAAGGGCCCCGGGGCAAACATGACGTTGGGGCCCTCTAAACTAAAACTACACACAGGCGCCGACTTTTGAAAATCTTGGGGTATGCTCAGTGGCGTTTCCAATAGGGGGTAGGTGGTTGCCGGCCTGCAACCCCCCTCCCCCCCCAAGACAGGTATTTCTAAAAAAAAATCTTTATTATATTTTTCCAATTCCAGGTTCAAAGCTAAAGTAATAATTTTGTTTTATTTTAATAGTATTTCTTCTTTTTTGCTTCATCTGGTGTTAATTTAGGACCATTTTAATCTCTGAAAGGAGAAAAGAAATTTTTTATTACACAGTAAAGAAATTAACAGCCATTAATTTCAATTTCACGTTTCAGAACTAATGGGCGGCTTTTGCGACCATTTGAACCTGTTTTCCCGTTGTAGTAACTACTGAAATCATTTTCAGAGTTTTCGTCTTCTTAGACATGCATATCAGATAATGATGTGCCTGCTTTGTGAATACTGTGTTCATTATCGCAAAAACTAATATCGGATGGTCTTCCTGCCTTATTTCTTCTGCAAATTTATTTTCTATACAGTACTACAAAAATAGTCAATAACCAACCACTTCTGCTGTCATGCCATGTCTGTCGATACCAATAGCTTTACAACCCATTGTTACATCACACACCAGTAAACATGATGAAAAATGTCACGACTTAACACTAACACGATTCCTTGAAGACAATTGACTTCTAAGAGAATACATAACCGTTAAATTAGTAGTATAAACATTTTCATCGTATCGTACCAAACCCACTTCATTTCTAGTTACTTAATACAACAGTGAAAGGTTACCGCCTTCAGTTTACGATATTGAACTTACAAGCAACATTCTATTAACATTCGGATTATTTGGAAAACGATCACTTCACTCACATGTCAGCATGAATTTTAATGCCTACGAATTCAATTACCAGTTTATTTTAGATAATTTTTTTTACAGCGGTGTATTACAAAAGCCAGCCGCCCATCAATGAAATGAGAGAGTGGAATTTAATTACAATCAAGAAATACAACATAAAGAAAAAAAATAATACCAAAATTTTTAGTAGGGTATGCCGAGCATACCCAAGCAAATTTTGGGGTATGCTTGAGCGACCGAGCATACCCGTAATCGGCGCCTATGAACTATACAGATGCAATACTACTTCGTCAGGTCCTTACCGCTTACTGGAAGACATAATAAGGCAAACCTAAATACTTTTAAGTAAATTACTGTGTGTCACGCAGCAGATAATATTTAATCGTACTCTTTAATATAATTATAACTGTGAAAGTTAATTATGCTTTCAAGCAGAAACTACTGGGTGGATTTGGATGAAAGTTTGGAGAGGGATAGAGTTGGACCTGGGTAGGACATACAGATGAAACTACCATGGAATACTTTTCGAAGTTGCTCCATACTAGGTGAATGAAGTCGCAGGCAGAAGCTATTAATAATGAACAATGAAGTTTTACTCAACCACGAAAATATGGCCCCGTGCCGCGAATCAAACCATGAACAGTATTGTCACACACTGTTAGTAATTCAGCAGGTGGCAGGGTGCACGTCTTAGCAGACAAGCAATACCTTTTTTAAGTTTATATTCTGAGATGGGAATAATTTTTGGATTTAACTTCGTGCGTTTGAAGTTTGTTGGCAGTGTTCAAAACGTTAAAAGTCGAAAATCCTCCATTCAGCTAAAATATTATATACAGTAGAACGCCGATTATCCGAAGTGTAATTGGGGAAAATGAATGTTCGTAAAACCGATTATTCGTATAATCGAACTGTGCACTTCTATTTGCCAATAAGAATTACAGTACAGTAAATGTATTTATACAGTATTTGGAGTCGCGCGATGCTTCACATTGCGCCGAGCGGCACGCCGCAACACTTGGAAGGCGCAGCTGTTGCTGTGAACAGCCTTGATGCTGCAGCTACTTCTGCCGACTGTTGTACTCAGCGACTGTCGGCTTGGCCTGTCAGCAGGCCCCACTAGAAGCAATGTTCCGTCACCCTGTGGCCCAGTGCGGCAACTGTGGGAAGCTTAGTTTGAAGGGAGGGGGAATTGATGGACGGTAGGGTGGGAAGGTGAAAAAAAAATAAAAAAATAAAAATAAAAAAACGACGCTCAACTTTTTTCGAACTCACGGAGGCCGAGGGGCCCCTTGATCTCGGGGGCCCCGGGGCACTGCCCCGCCTAGCCCTATGATAGCTACGCCACTGCAACCGCGGCGGTTTGTAAGTGCAGCCACAGCTATTCTGACACCACAGCGGAAGTGCGGAAGGGCCATATCTACGCCTTATAAGAAACAGCGCACTGCCAAACCGCCACGATTCCTCCCCAGTGGAGGAACTGAAGGATCCTGTTTCGAAAACATAGCGACACCGTTACGTTAGACTGCTCGCTCACAAGCGACTGTTTTTCTCTCGATCGATATTGCACATTCCGGTGTCGTGAGACGGGCGAGTCCTTTTGCTCGGAGGTAAGGTAGGTAAGTCAATAACGTGTGCTATCAGCGACAATAGTAGATTCCATTGCAAATATCTGCACAAATGACCAGCCAATTGCAGCAAACACCGATGTCACAGCAGTAGCTGTTTAGGGGCCATCCTTTGAAGAAGACTCTAGCTATAAATTGTGTGATTGGATTCACGATTTCCTATCAGAAAGGACACAGTTCGTTGTAAATGACGGTAAGTCATCGAGTAAAACAGAAGTGATATCTGGCGTTCCACAGGGAAGCGTCATAGGTCCTCTACTCTGCCTCGTGTTTATAAACGATTTACATCTACATCTACATACATACTCCGCAATTCACCGTAAGGTGCGTGGCAGAGGGTACACTGTACCACAACTAGGCATTTCCTTTCCTATTCCACTCCCAAATTGAACGAGGAAAAAAAGAATGCCTATATGCCTCCGTACGAGCCCTAATTTCTCTTATCTTGTCTTTGTGATCTTTACGCGAAATGTAAGTAGGCGGCAGCAAGATCGTACTACACTCAGCTTCAAATTCCGGCCCTCTAAATTTACTTAACAGAAACTCACGAAAAGAACTTCGTCTTTCTTCCAGCGATCCCCAATTGAGTTGCCGGAGCATTTCCGTGACATTCGCGCATTGGTCGAACCTACCGGTAACAAATCTAGCTGCTCGCCTCTGAACCGCCTCTATGTCTTCCTTCAAACCGATCTGCTGCGGATCCCAAACACTTGAGCAATACTCAAGATGTGGTCGTACAAGCGTTTTATACGCGGTCTCCTTTACAGGTGAAGTACATCTTCCCAAAATTCTCCCAATAAACCGAAGTCGGCTGTCCGCCTTACTCACAACTGTCCTTACATGCTCGTTCCATTTCATATCGCTCTGCAATGTTACGCCTAGATATTTGAACGACGCGACAGCTTCAAGAACCTCACTACTAATGCTGTATTCGAACATTATAGGATTGTTTTTTCTACTCATGCGCATCACCTTACATTTTTCTACATTGAGAGCTAGCTGCCATTCTTCGCACAAACTAGAAATTTTGTCTAAGTCAACCTGTATGCTATTACAGTCAGTTACAGACGACACCCTCCCATACACCACAGCATCATCAGCAAACAGCCGCAAATTACAACTTACTCTGTAGGAGACAATCTGAATAGCTCCTTTAGACTGTTCGCGGATGATGCTGTCGTTTATCGGTTAGTGAAGTCAACAGAGGATCAAAAGCAACTGCAAAGCGATTTAGACAAAAATTTCTACATGGTGCGAAAATTGGCAATTGACACTAAATAAAGAAAAGTGTGAAGTAATACACATGACCACTAAAAGAAATCCGCTGAACTTCAATTACACGACAAATCAGTCAAACCGTAAGGTCGTAAATTCTACCAAATACCCAGGAGTTACAATTACGAACAACTTTGACTGGAGAGAACACATAGAAAATATTGTGGGTAAGGCGAACCAAAGGTTAAGTTTCATTGTCAGAACGCTTCGAAGATGCACCAGCTCCGCCAAAAAGACGGCCTACATCACACTTGTGCGTCCTCTCCTGGAGTACTGTTGCCCCTTGTGGGAACCTCACCAGGTGGGACTGACGAAAGACATTGGGAAGGTTCAGAGAAGGGCAGCTCGTTTTGTTTTATCACGTTACGGGGGGGAAAGCGTCACGGAAATGTTGCACGAATTGGGGTGGAAATCATTAAAAGAAAGACGTTATTCATTGCGCCGTGATCTGTTTGCGAAGTTTCAATCACCGAATTTTACTTCTGAATGTGAAGGTATTTTGCTAGCACCCACCTACTTAGGGAGACATAACCATCCCAATAAAATAAGAGAAATCAGATCGAAAACTGAACGATTTAGGGGTTGTTTCTTCCCGCGCGCTATTAGAAAATGGAACGGTAGAGAAAAGTTATGTGATTTGAAGAGTATCTATGTAGATGTAAATACAGCTAAGTGTCAACACGAACTGTTGCACACTAGTTACTAACAGTGAGACTACGGGCACGCACACCTCTAGCCCATGTTCCACTCTTGCCACAGCATCGACATGCACGGTTTGACTGTTTCTGTCAGAGGATAACTCAGCATGGTGGGCATTGATGTCCAGTTGTGAAAGCAGATTCTTCCTGCACGCAAATGGTGCCCGTTTGCGCGTACGACATACACATGGTGAGCACTGTTTCATAAAGTTCATTCATTCATCACACACTGCCCCATCCCAGGCGTTATGATCTGAGGTGCAATAAGCTGCAACAATTGCTCACCTACAGTGTTTGTTGTAGCCAGTGCTCGGTACGTGCAGAAAATTGTTATACCCATTCTTTTGCCATACTTGCAACATGTGAGTTGCAACAGGATAATGCTCGCCCACACACTGAGCGTGGAACCTAACGTGCTCTGAAACCTTCCTGGCCAGGACGATCTGTGGGCCACACCACATACTATAGTGGGCGTCATGTAAGAAGGCGCGTGGCCGGGGAGAAAGACAGGCGTCAGCGCACACATCATGCCACGTAAGCAAGGTAGTTCCGAGCCGGCGCGATCGCTAGCCGATTGGCCGGCCGCTGGGGCACTGCCCACTGCGTCATAGTGGATAGCCACTGAGCTAGCGATCGCGTGGCTCAGAACTATCTTGCTTACGTGGCATGACGTTCGCGCTGAGGCCTGTCGTACCCGTTGGATGCGGTATCTACCTTGCTTAACGTGGTATGACATCTGGGCTGGGGCCTGTATTTCCCGTGGGCCGCGAGAAGGCGATTCCGCGCATAGAGGCGGGGCGATGGGGGAAGCGTGAATGGGAGGAGCTACGGCCGTACGCCAACAGTTGAGCCTGCAGGAGAAACATTGCGTAAGTCGCGGCCGGGCAAGCGCCCAGAGAATGAAGATTATTGGCTGTGAGTGTGATAATGGAGAGGGATGTGGACAACAGCTGAAAACTGGGGCGCCTTTATACGTGATGCGGACTATAATATGGGTGTTTCAGCGTGGAGCAACAACTGGTACCTCAGTACCGCTTGAGCTATTGTTCTGAAAATGTGACCATTTCATGTAGTCCAGATGCACTGTTTCAACAATAAATCTTGAGTTAATTAGAAACTCCAAGAGGGTGCTCTGGCTTTCATTGCCAATTCCGTATATACATTCATTTCGAGCTTGTTTGACGACTCTGCGAATTCAGGAACTTCACCGTGATTTTACAGAACCCGTATTTCTGGTAATTCATAAAAGAGAAACCAAGTACTAAACCCTTGATCGCACGAAGCACAATTGAAATTGAAATGTCTGTAAACATAAGGGATCAAACTGCTGAGGTTGTCGGTCTCTAAACTTACGAACTCTTTGAAGTAACTTATGCTAAGTACAGCACACACCTCTACGCCAGACGGAGGATTCGAATCTCCGATGGGAGCTGCTGTGCAATACCCACGCATTGAATGAAAATTGTAAAAAGAGAGATACAACTAAAAGGTCCATGTGGAAGAGGTGGGTATTATAACATAATCTTATGTAATAGATGACAGTGTCTGCTACTTAGAACCAACAGTTATCGCCCATTTTATTTATGACGATCAAAAATGCTTTCTTTTGAGTCAGTACATTATAAAGAGATCGAAGTGCTACACTCTACATATACATCCACACTCCGCAAGCCACCTTTCGGTGAGTGACGGAGGGTACTTTTCGTACCAGTTACAGTTTCCCTATTCGACTCACGTATGTTTCACGGAAAGATAGATTCTCTGTATGTCTCTATGTGGTTCCTAATCTCTCTGATCTTATCCTCGAGGTCGCTTCACGGGGTATACGAAGGAGGAAAGTATATATTGGATTACTCTTCATGAAAGGTAAAGTCTCGGAACTTTGTCAGAACGTCTTGCTCCCAGCTCTACCACTGGTGTTTCCTAATCATCTTTGTGACGCTTTCACGCTTACTTAACGAGTCCCTAACGAAGCGCCTGCTCTCCGTCGAATCTTCTCTACGTCGTCTATTAACCAGACCTGGTAGGGATACCACACTGATGAGCAGTACACAAGGGCTGCCCAAAGGAGAGCTTCGTAACCTGCTACCTTTGTTGACGAACAACACTTCCTGAGGATTCCTGCAATGAATCTGTCTGGCATCCGCCTTACCCATGGTCGTTCCCTTGTGACTACTTTCAAATATTTTATAGACGTAATTACTTCCAGTGTGTGCCCTTCTATTTCATTGTTAAAGGATGATTCCTTTTATGTAAACGCAGCACTCTGCACTTGTTTTTATTGAGGCTCAATTGCCGTTTCCTACGTCAATACGCTGGACATCATCCTGTTAACCCTTCGAGTGTTGCGACTCCTCGATAAACTGCAGAATCAACATCGAAAAGCCTCGTTGAACATCCGATATTACCGACGAGGTCATTAACATACATTGTGAAAAGTAACGGTCCTATAACACTCCCCTGGGGCAAGCCTGAGTTTAACGTCTGAAGACGTCTCTCCGTTGAGAATAGCACGCTGCATTCTGTTAGTTAGAAACGCCAAGAGTCATAAGTCCTGCAATGATCTTCAATCTACTTAAAGAACTGGGAAATAATAATAATCCTATGACACTTACTATGAACTGTTGTTGCTGAATTAATATGTTGTTTCCAGAATGAAACTTTCACTCTGCAGCGGAGTGTGCGCTGATATGAAACTTCCTGGCAGATTAAAATTGTGTGCCGGAACCGGGACTCGAACCTGGGTTCGAGTCCCGGTTCCGGCACACAATTTTAATCTGCCAGGAAGTTTAATATGTTGTTGTTTATCTTTCATGTCTGGATCATTTTATTTACAGTAGACGCACCACTGTTATATAACATGACGACGTTTGCTACCACACTCAATCGCCAAATAATCTGCCCTACTAACTGTGCCCCGACCGTGTTGCAGTCCGAGCCATCAGCTGCTACCAGTGCACCTCCTTCGAAGACCCGGACTGCGATAAGATAGCGGCGGGCAACACGACGTACGATCGCCTCCTCAAGCCGTGTGAAGGCGACTACGGTGGGACGGAGCCCTTCTGCCGCAAGATGGTCCAAACACGTGAGTACTGCTCAGTCCTGATGTTTACATTTATCACGCTCTGAAGTGTTGTAGACGTTTTATAACATTCTGACATTTTACGTGCATTAGTCAAGAACGATTACATGTTACAGAGCTTTATTCATCAGTTTTACTGTTCAGCGATATGTTTATTTCGACTCCATGGCCGCGTTAATGCTAGGTGTGATATAAATTCAATGACTATTTAAGGAATAAGGGGTGTTCAAATGGGATATGAAACGACATTGTGGGTATAATTAAAGTATTTATTCAGAAGTAATCGCCAAAAACATGAGCACAATCATCCCAATGTTTAATGAACCGAAGGATTCCATATTTCCAGAATTCCTGTTGCTGTGACAAGAACCAGTCATCTACTGTGTCCTTCAGTTCGTCGTCCGAAATGATGCTCTTCCACTCTGATATCCTTTTTTTAGCGGACCAAACAAATGGAAGTCACAGGGCAACAAGTCGGGGCTGTAGGTATGATGCTCAAGCTGCTCCCACATGAAATTGGATACATTTCGTGTGACCCTGGTGACGTGTGCACGCGCGTTATCATGAAGCAGAATCACTACCTCCGTGAACAGCTCAGGCCGTTTGCTCTTGATGGATTTGCGAAGGCTACGGGGCATCTCACAGTAGACGTCACTGATAATGGTTTTCGTGCTTGAGGAATTCGTTGAGTATCGAACCTCGGACGTCGAGAGAGACGGTGAGCATCACCTTGCCCGCTGGGGGCTCAGCCTGAAATTTTTAGGAGGAGGTGACGACACATGTTTCGCTCCCTACATGATGCACTACGTTATCCCAAAAGGTCATATTCAAATTTCAGCCGCTTTGGTTGTTAACACATTTTGTACATTTTTATTTGCTCACCCTTCATATATATCTGATACATTTTGTAACGGTATGACACATGCAAACGCTGATATTGATACAAAAATAGTAAAAGAATGAAAAGAAAAATACATTGAAAGACTAGAGCCAGGATGTTTATATCCACAGGAAATGTTCATCAGTGTGTTATGAAAAAAACGTTTAGCATTACAGCCTCAGATCAGCATGTGTCCTATAAACTAGTGGACTCAAGTACTTTTTTTTCCTTTATTATTATTATTTTTCTGCTGACAATACAAGCAGCAGGCTGGCAGCAACTTCAGCGCCGTTATTCAGCCGATAGCATTTATAATGGAAATGAAGAAAGTTAAAACAGTGACGTGGGAATAAAAACAGGCGAATTTGTTAAAATGAAATGATTGAAACTTGGAGACTGTACAAAAGGAAACGATGATAAAAGTACACGTTGGAGTTAAAATAATGCCAAGGTGGCTAAAGAACACACTGAAGAAACACAATACATAAAACAATGATGGCTGTAGTGAGTGAAATACACTGGTTCGGTCGGTGGTGGTCGCAACTTGTTAAAACACTCAAAGCGGACACACTGCACAAAACAATTGACTCATAGTTCCACAAGTTAAAATCTTGCACTGAAGACCCTGTGGGAGAGAGGAAAAAAGGGGGGACGGGAAACGTGGTGGTAGGGGAAGGAGAGGGAGAGAAGGACGTGCATAAGGACTCTGAGGAGAAGGAGGAAGGGGTAATCCAAGGGGGGGGGAGGAAAAGGAGGGGGTTGGGACGAGAAGGCATTGGATCTCTGGGGAAGGGGAGTGGGAAGGATGGGTAGATATCAGGACAGGGATGTTGTCCGGGAGACGGAGGTGGCGAAAGTTATCCTGGGAGAGGATGTGGAGAGTGGGAAGGTGAAGGAAGAGAGGGACGCAATGGTGAAGCTATGGCAGAGGCCTGGGATGAGTGAAGATGGGATGGACGATAGGGTTGCGTGAACCTATTTTGCGGGATTCGGATGAATGCTAATAACTGCAGTAGGTGAGGGAATGGGCTGAGGTCGTAAAAGATCTGTGTGGGGGAAGGGAGTACAATACGGTATGCATGGCGGAGGGCGTGGCGTTCGAGGACTTGAAGGGTTTTGTAATAGGTGGGGACACCAGAAATCCAGGCAGGATGGAAGCTGCATAGGACACAGCGCTTGGTGGAGCAATAGGTGTAGAGGATACTGAAGGGGTTGGATCCCCATGGCTTGCTGGACAGGAGTTTTATTAAGTGAAGATGAGATAGGGCTTTTTGATGGATGGGATAGGAGAAAGACTGATCGAAGGTGACACGAAGGTGTTTGAGGGGTGGGGGTCTGATGGATGGCACGATCTTAGAGGGTGAGGTAAAAATCATGAAGCGGAAGGACTAGTTGGTTCGACCTATGGTTGCCTGAGATTTATCAGGGTTGATGGAAAGGAGTCGTCAGTGAAGTCTTCTCGGGTAATCAGCCGAGTGATGGCGTCGTATTGTAGCAACGTTTCGATGAGCTTCGTGCTCATCATCTTCTGGCGAAGTGACGGGATGTTGTATGCCGCACACCTTATATAGTCGCTGTCCGCTGGTCACCACTAGCGTCCAGCCAATCAGGCCCCACCTTAGTCCGCCACTGTCTCACAGGCTACACACTACAACATCTTAGCACTGAATTGAGGTGGGAGCAATGGTGAATTTCCGTAGTCAGTCATTCTATAAAATAAACCATTTACAGAAGATATTGATAAAAGAAACATTGTAGGGGCTAAAATAAGGTACAAGTTATTTTAAAAGTTAGTTATGTTTCCCCGAGGATGCCTAACTTTCGCGCAGTGGGCTTCATATCAGCTGCGGCTCTCCCTGGGCTGACGTTTCTCCTGTGTTCGCAGACTCACCGCCAGTGTGTCTTTCTGGTGTTGCAGTGCAGCGCAAAGAGCTTGGTAGAACAATAGGTGTAGAGGACACTGAAGGTGTTGGATCCCCATGGCTGGCTTGACAATAGTTTCATTAGGTGAATATGGGATAGGGCTTTTTGAAGGATGGGGAGTCTACGAGAAAGACTGATCGAGGGTGACGCGAAGGTATTTGAGGGTGGGGGTCTGACAGATAGCACAATCTTAGAGGGTAAGGTAAAGGACTGGTTGGTTCGACCTATGATTGCCTGGGATTTATCAGCGTTGATGGAAAGGAGCCGTCAGTGAAGTCTTCTCGGGTAATCAGTCGAGTGATGGCGTCGTATTGCAGTAACGTTTCGATGAGCTTCGTGCTCATCATCTGGCGAAGTGACGGGATGTCGTATGCCGCAAACCTTATGTAGTCGCTGTCCGCTGGTCACCACTAGCGTCCAGCCAATCGGGCCCCCCCGCATTAGTGTCTCACAGGCTACGCACTACTACATCTTAGCACTGAATTGAGGTGGGAGCGACGGGGAATTGTCGTAGTCAGAGTCATTCTATAAAATAAACCATTTACAGAAGATATTGATAAAAGAAACATTGTAGGGGCTAAAAGAAGGTACAAGTTATGTTAAACGTTATTTATGTTTCCCTGGGAATGAGTAATTTTTGCGCAGTGGGCTTACACATCAGCTGGGGCCCTCTCTGGGCTGACGTTTCTCACCGCCAGTGTCTCTTTCTGGTGTTGCAGTGCAACGCAAAGAGCCGATCGTGCGCGTGAGGCGGTCGTGCAGCTGGGAGCGCAGCCGCGGCGCCTGCTACCAGTACGAGGACGACGACCACCTGGAGGTGGTGTGCCAGTGCTTCGAGGACGGCTGCAACGCCGCCTCCCGCCTGCCGTCTGCAGCCGCCGCGGTGGCGCTGTCCGCCCTGGCGTCCGTGGCCTTCCTGAGGCCCCACTGACCGCGGGCCTCGCTCCGGAATCCACGCCTCAGCTGCAGCCGCCTGCCTCGACCAGCAGGGTCGTCCTCGCCTGGTCTTCACTTACGCGGTGAAAGTGGTTCGTGTCGTGTTGCGGACCGGCGGACCCGAGGACCGGCCGTCCCAAAGACTGAATCTCGCCAGCTCTCGCCATCGTTACGTCTCGGTTTTTATCATTTCCATTTCTCACTTGGTGCGTATTCTGGAAGCGAGGGCAGCCCCATGACCACCACAGTCGTGACTGCTATGATAAGTGTCTACATGCAAGATAAATGAGGTTTGTCGCTGTCCTTTGCCTCCAAGTATCTTCTAAGTCAGCCATCATCATCAGCACTTTGCCATCCAGTCCCAGAGAAAGACTTTCCACTGCTCCACGCGTTATAACCAAGAGTGGAATATTAAAACGATCCAGTTTCCTGCAAAAAATGTTCTCGGTTATCTTCCAGCGTCAATTATGGGTAATATGCGAAGATCTCGACTACATTCTTCATAGACAAAGTTAGGGGAAAGATCAACCGTGTTCTCATAGTAATACTCAGGGTAAGATCCCATCCTTTAGACTATATTCTCCATAGTCGTTGTCAGAGGAAAGATACCAAGCTTTCGAGTATATTCTACATAGTCGTAATCAGAGGAATGTTTTCCAAGTTCCCCTAGGTGAATACCTGACTGGTCCCCAAGTCCCGTCTCAATTACACGATACTCAAACAATTCGTAACACTTTACACTATCACAGATATAACACTATACGCAGACATTTGTGCTACACATTTCCTCCTGAGGGACATGGGTTGTCGGATGAACATGCATCCGGCCGCCACATAAATATTAACACAAGGCAAATCCGAATTTAACAACGGCAACCCTCCATGTGTGGGAACATTTCCAAAGAGAAAGAGAGAGTAGTAGTCAGGGGAAAAATCCCAAGATTTAGATTAACCCTTCGTGCTCATCATCGGGATTAACTCAGTATTACCCCTGACGATCACTATGGAGGATATAGTCGAAAGCTTGGGATCTTAGCCATATTTGACGCTGCAAAAGAGACTGAGAACGTTTTGTGCAAGTACTTCATCGCGACTGCGTACCCTGTCGAGTTTCCTCCATGAACAGTGAGAAAATTTAGTTTCTGCACGTCTTTCAATTCTCCCAACGTTCCAACATGTACGACCATAAGTACAAGTTACGTATTGGTAATATTTCACACTGGGAACAAATATCATGTCGTTCATCATGCCCTTCCAAAACTAGTGGTAACACACCAGGTAAAAACAAATTTTTACTGGTGAGAAGTACAAAAGAATAAATTTTGTATCATTAATACTAATATTATGTAACCATCAGAAAAAGTAGTGTTATAATATTACTCTTGCTGTGAGAGGAGACAAAAAGTGCGAGAGGAAACTACAAATGTACAGAAAATACATACGTTTCTATTACATTCCTAAAATCATAAGAGGATAAGTGCTGTGTCTATTGTTATTAAAACCCTTCACCTCAACTCTAAATTTATATGCTTATTGCAGTAACTAGTAATGCGAGAGACGCATCGAACATTGCAAGTAATTTCACAAAATGTCACATCTGGACTTCCAGCTCGTATTCAGTACCCAAATAATCAGTATTCATCCACCATGACTACACTTCTGCTCCTGAGAAAATCAGGCACAGTAAGCCTTTTTCAGGTTTCTCATGAATGTACTAAATTAGTATGGTTTCATGTAGTAAATTATAGCTTAATAATTCTACTGTGCAATATAGTTAAAAGTACAAATATGCAATTTACGTGTACATACGACCTCCGACAATAGAGAAACAAATAATTATAATTTTATAAGCTTTTGTTGGAAACGCATATTGCTTTTCAGCGCACATTAGAATCTACATGTCTTGCCAGAATGTAATTTGTTGTGTATAACATCGAATGATGTGCTCTCAATTAAATTTTATTTGAAAAAAGTTAAGTATTTTTTTCTTTCACCTGTTATGTTTGTGCAGAAACATATTTTAAGTACTACTTTATTCTCTCATTCGCTGTGTTTTGTATGTCATGAAGAAATAGAAGTAATATAACGTTTTCATAAATAAAGGTAATGGAAAATCAGACATTGTACCTCTGAACAAGTTATGTACAGCAAAGTATCTATGTGTATGAATTTGTGTATGGATGTTGTCATACATTTCCATAAACTATTAAATGACTCATCACAACTTCCACTTACACAAAACGTAAAGACTTAGTATTTATTGAAAAATAATTTAACCAAGATTTTTCGTCACTTTTGTAAAATGGGAGTGAGAGACTTGTAATATCCAGCATTTACTTCTTCATTCACAGTGATTGCATCAGTTCAGTATTCCTAGACCACACTTGGACTGGGCATGTAAGGTAACGAATATGTATATATTTCACAAGAAGGAGAGTACTTGTCCCAAACCGGTTATAAAGAAATATTCCAATTGTGCAATTGGTCGCTGTATTTTTATTAATTTTAACGGTGTTTAACTGTCTTAATTCTGTCAAAAATTAATAGGGTTTTTGTTGGGTATCTTTTCAATGTTGGAAGGAGATATTCATTGTCATGTGAGTCCTTATACAAAGTAGAACCTGAAATCCGTCAGCATAATTATCAGTACTTGGCTCAATATGAGCAATTATAATGTGGGTGTTTGTCTATCTATACAGCTACATATTAGACACGACTTTTTTGTTGCCACACACGTTTAGTTTTATTGACAGTAAAATATATTCAGTCGTCTGTAATGATAGATATTTACAATTTGTTTTGATATGTGGATCGAAAAAAAGTTTGTTGCAAAACATTTAAAGTACTGTTTGGTTACTTAAAGAAATTTTTGGTTCTGGTTTTCACCTTACATCACGCAGTGCCGATTTGTTTCCTGCAGTACTGTAGATTCTTCATTTCGAATCACTATTATTCTCCTAATTTCCACTTTCACTGCTACCCTGTTCATATTTACGTTTTTCACACATCAGATGTGTTTGTTTTGGACTCAGTGAGTATGCATATTGTGTTGTTGTAGTGTTGCCAATATTTCAACTGTAATTTACTTTGTTTTATATTCCGAGGTTAATTATGAGGAAAAGGGTTGTCTGTGGAGAATCTTATATAAAAAACACACTCAATTTCACTGGTTCAATACATTCTGCTCTGTCTAGGGGATGATAAAAATTCGTCCACAGTCTGCATCTGCATATCGTTAATAAAACACAAATGAAAGTGATAAGAAAGGGTGCCTTACACAGAAATATCTTTCACAACACTTTTGTTTAAAGTTTTATGTAGTATGTTTATTTATCAGATCAGTGCTCTATCAATGGTAATAGCACGGTACCTTGGCGTATCTAACATAGCTCGTGAGCTCCCAGACAAAATTTACTTTGCCGAAAATATTTAGAATCCGCCTACCAGGGTACTGTTCACTGCATGAAACCGTTCCACTAGACTGCACCTGACCTCGAATTCTTTGTCTTTAGATTCACACAAAACTCAGTTCCCTTGACAGGAAAACAATGTTCTTGAACAGATATCTGCACAGTTCAGTGGAATGAATGAATGTTTATGAAACTCAGCTAACACTTCCTGACAAGATGCAATTTTACAACAAGTTTCCCAACAACTCAACAACTTGGTATAACCGTTCTGATCCACGTAAATTTACAGCAGTCACAATGTCTAAACTTCACACGCTGCAATCTTGAAGCCAATGTAGCACTCAGTGTCTCAAGAAGAAACCTTGCAAGTTCAAAGAGTAACTTGCCACATTCGTGAATTATTTTAAGTTCGACTGTATTTTCAACACTCTGAAAACTTTTAGTTTCATTCCTCCGAAAGTGGCGGCTTTGCTGCCGCGATGCTAGCCTCACACACACTGCCCCTACCTGGGCCTACCACCCAGCCATTATACCTGTGCTCCGGAGAAACCTCGACGTCATGAAAATTCTAAGTTGCTACTCTTCGCCAACGTACAACGCTTTGCCAAGTATACTGTATATTCATACATATACATCTTTAAACACTTATACTAAGCACAAATAAATATGAAGCAGATCATAGTAATAACATGTTTAACATTTCATTTCTCCTATGGAACAATTTAGATATCAATATCAACTCTCCTGCCATTTGCAGTATTATTTTCCTCTTTTAAACTTATTTATGTGATAAACCCTGTTGCAAAAATCTGTATGAAACATGTTTTTAATTATTTAAACAAAGAAAACATACATTAGTAAATACGAACAATATGATTTTGTGGCAACAAACACTGCCATAATGGTCGTGTATCTGTCTTGTACTTTGTGGTATTAGCAGATTTATACAATTATATTAGTGAATTAGGTTTCCTGTGATCAGTTCTTATGTTGATTGTAAGCATGTCAGGTGATGCACCTTGTTGAAACCTTTCATGTGAACTCTCGCTCACCTCAGTATTTTAGATAGTTTAAAAGTTATGAATTTTTAACTAATTACCAAATTCTCGTAATTCCATTCTATTAAAACTTTTTACATGTACTTGATAGGAACCTACGTTTTTGGAGTTTGTAGATTTGGAGAAAGCTTTTGACAATGTCGACTGGAACACACTCTTACAAACTCTGAAGGTAGCTGGGGTAAAATATAAGGAGCGAAGAGTTATATTCAACCTATACAAAAACCAGACAGCGGTTATTAGAGTCGAAGGGCAAGATAGGGACGCAGAGGTTAGGAAGGGAGTACGACAGGGTTGTAGCCTTTCCCCAATGTTGTTCAATCTGTACATTGAGCAAGCAGTGAAGACTGGAAGGAGAAATTTGGAGAGTGAATTAAAGTTCAAGGAGAACAAATAAAAAGTTTGACGTTTGCCGATGACATAGTAATTTTGTCAGAGACTGCAGAGGATCTGGAAGAGAAATTGAATGGAGTGGACAGTGTCTTGAAAGAAAGATATAAGATGAACATTAACAAGAGTAAAACGAAGGTAATGGAATGTAATGTCAGAAAATCAGGCGATGCTGAAGGAATTAGGTTAGGTAAGGAGACAATAAAAATAGTAGATGAATTTTGTTATATGGGTAGCAAGATAACTTCTGATGGCCGAAGTAAAGAATATATAAAATGCAGAATGGCTATGGGGAGAAAAGCGTTTCTATAGAAGCGAAACTTATTAACATCCAATATTAATTTAAATGTTAGGAAGTCCTTTCTCAAAGCATTTGTCTGGAGTGTAGCATTGTATGGGAATGAAACGTGGACGATAAGGAGTTCAGAGAAAAAGATTATAGAAGCTTTTGAAATATGGTGCTACTGACTAATGATGATTAGATGGGTACATATAAAGTGGCTAATGAGGAGGTACTTAACCGAATCGGGGAGAAAAGGAGTTTCTGGCATATCCTGACTAAGAGAAGGGATAGATTGGTAGGACACATTCTGAGACGTCAAGGAATTGTCATCTTAGCATTAGAAGGAAGTGTGTGGGGTAAAAATAGTAGAGGGAGACCGAGGGACGAATACATTAAGCAGATTCAAAAGGATGTAGGTTGCCGAACATATTCTCAGATGAAGAGACTTGCACAGGACAGGGTTTTGTGGAGAGCTGCATCAAACCAGTCTGCGGACTAAAGACCACAACAACAGGAATGATGTCTGAGCATCACCAGACGTGTCGTACAAAACCCTTACGGATACTGTGCCGCACTTCTCTGTCTCAGTTATGATTTATTCTTAAATTTAATTTTATCATATAGAATACACTGCCACCTTCCCTGTCTGTGCAGAGAAAACCCCCTGACGTCACGGCTTTTCTAAGCTGATCGCCTCTCCCCCAGCTGGCCGTTTCCGCCTTACACACATGAGCTTTCCGCTGGCCAGCCCACTACGAGCCCTAGGCGCGAGATTGCTAAACATGGTTTTTCTAAATTACAGATCTATACTGAAAATGCTTTGAAATCAATGTCACCTGTCTACATAAATATAATGCTACAAAAATTAATAAAAGAGCGTAACAATTCTGTGCATTGGCAAGATCAGTGTGTACGATGCATTTAATCTAGCTTGACAAATTAAGTGGCATTATGGCTGTCAATTTCTAGCTTTTTTAGATTTGAAGAAGGCTTTTGACAATGTTGAGTGTAATAAACTCTTTGAAGTTCTGAAGTAAGCAGGAGTAAAATATAGGGAGCGCAAGGTTATTTACAACTTGTACAAAAACGAGACAGCAGTTGTCAGAGCTGAAGGGCATGAAAGGGATGCAGTGGTTGGGAAGGGAGTAAGACAGGGTTGTAGCCTTTCTCCAATGCTATTCAATTTGTACATTGAGAAAGCTATAAAGAAAATCAAGGAGAAATTTGGAGAAGGAATTAAAGTTCAGGGTGAAGAATGAAAAACATTGCATTTTGCCGACGACATAGTAATTCTGTTAGAGACAGAAAGGGACCTAGAAGAGCAGCTGAACGGAATGGACAGTGTGCTCAAAGGTGCATATAAGATGAACATTAACTAGAGTAAAATAAGGGTAATGGAGTGTAGTCTAAGAAAATCAGGTGATGATGAAGGAATTAGATTATGTAACGAAACAATAAAGGAGGTAGATGAGTTTTGTTACTTGGGCAGTAAAATAACAAATGATGGTCGCAGTACAGGGGATATAAAATGCAGAATGGCAATGGGTAGAAAAGCGGTCGTGATAAAGAGAATTTTGTTAAGCCTAAGGAAGTCCTTTCTGAAGGCATTTGTTTGGAGTGTTGCCTTGTATGGCAGTGAAACATGGACGATAAACAGTGCGGACAGGAAGAGGATGGAGGCTTTTGAAATGCGGTGCTACAGAAGAATGCAGAAAATTAGGTGGGCGGATCGCGTAACTAATGAGGAGGTATTGAACAGAATTGGGGAGAAAAGGAATTTCTGGCATGACTAAAAGAAGGGATCGATTGGTAGGACACATTCTTAGATAACAAGGAATGGTGAATTTAGCATTGGAGGGAGGTATTTGGGGTAAAAACCGCAGAGGAAGACCAAGAGATGGATACAGTAATCAGATTCAGACAGATGGTTGCTGCCTTATTATGTGGTGTTGAAGAGGCTGCTCAGGATAGGGTATTGTGGAGAGCTGCATGAAACCAGTCTCCGGACTGAACACCACAACAACAACAATGATAGAGTGCTACTCGTTGGGTGGTATTGTCACAACATATATAGATATATATATATATGTTATTGATAGTAAAACATCTTCAGAGGTTTGTAACGATAGATATTTACGCTTTGGTTTGGTATGTGGATCGAAAACAATTCATTAGCAAAACATGTAACGTACTCTTTAGTGCTGCGGCGGATTGGGGCGCATTGGGGCGCCATGTTGCGGTGCGCGTGGCCGTTCGCCATCGGTGGTTCGAGTACCCCTCGGACATGGGTGTTTGTGTTGTCCTTATGTTAGTTTACCTTAGTTTAGGTAGTTTGCAAGCTACGGCCAAATACCCAGCAGTTGAGACCGATAGGTTCACAAACATTTGAATATTTTTTTACTGTTTGGTTACTTACAGAACTTTTTGGTACTGGTTTTTACCTTACATCATGCAATGCCGATTTGTTTCCTGCTGTACTGTAGATTCTTCATTTCGAATCACTATTATTTTCCTAATTTCCAATTTCACTGCTACACCTTTACGTTTTTTACACGTCAGATGTATTTGTTTTGGATGTGAGGAAGATGTTCAAATGTTTGTAAAGCTTATGGGACATAACTGAGGGGTCATCAGTCCATAAACTTACAAACTACTTATGAAAAAACTGATACTAAAGACACCACAAACATCGATGCCCGAGGGGGGATTCGAATCCCCGACGGGGAACAGCCTTGCTCATCGTAACATAGCGCCTCAATGCGCTCGGCCTCTCCACTGCAGCGATGTAAGTATGCATAGTGTATTGTTCTAGTGTTTCCAACATTGCAAATGGAGTAGTGATCAAATTATAAATTTTTGTGATGAGTGTTTATTAAGGAGGAAAATGGCAGGGCCAAAACGAGTGAATAGTGGTAGGAGTGAACTGTAGAGTAAGATGGAAGAAAGAGTGGGGGCAGGAGGTTTTGATTTTGAAGAGGTGTAGGTGAAGTAAAGGGGTAATTTGATATTAGATGTTGAGTGATGAATAGGGGGATGTGGAGTGAGATGTGGGCGAAGATTGTGAGAGTTAGGGGCAAGACGTTGTGCAGTGCATGTGTGTGTGTGGGGGGGGGGGGGAGGGGTTTCTTTCTTTCAATTTTCTTATACAATGTTTGGTTTCCAATATTTGTTTGATCGGTGCTAACTGTTTGTTGTCTGATAATGGTTTTCCTGAAGAGAGAGAAGGTGTCTGTCTCTACTAATCAGTATGATTTCCAAATCTTTTTCTATGGTGCTGGGTCTGTGGTATTCTTGTTTAAGATAATGTTTTTCACTGTTTTATCATTTTCAGTTTCATAGTAGTGTGTGAGCTGTGATTGCTTTTCTTTTGAATTTGGGTATGTGGGAGCTGTTATGAAATTTACTATTGACATATGTGGGATGGAAATATTATGGACTTTTGGTTGGCATCTCATGTTGGATGCTTGAGGATTTTTTTTGCACAATTTTCTGTTTTTCCCTGTCTGAAAGTGTATAATTTATGTTTTTGAGTGTGTTTTAACTTGTGTTTAGAATCTGTTGGTTGGGTTTGATTTTAACATTTTTATGTTGTTTTTGGCGATGAATTCTTCTGTTTTCTCTATGTATTCTTTCGTTTTCACGAGGACAACACTACTGCCTTTGTCTGATTTTGTTATGATAATATTTTCTGCTTTGCAGATTTTTCTTTATATTTTAAAGTTTTGTTTCATCTCAATTATTTACGAATTTATTGAGATCTTTTTTCATTCGTGTTGATATGTTTCTAATTTCTTCTTTTTATGAATTCCCTGTCTAGCCCTGGATTTAAACTGCTGTTTTCATTACTTTCCTCAGTAGTGAGGATATACTCAGCTTCTATAACGGAGATTTTCATTTTGTTCTTTATTTACTGGTGAGTTAACATTGTGTTCAAAAACCTTTTTCTATGAGCTGTTGTTCATCTTTACTTAGTGTTACATTTGTGAGGTTGATAACTCTTGAATAGAAATGGTGTGTGTATGTGTGATGGTTATTCTTAGGTTTTTTGTGATGTAGTTTGAGTTTCTCGATGTTTTAGGCGCATTTTATCTACTGCTTTCTGTGTACAACATTCTACCTTTTTGGTTTCCAACACTTATTTGGTCGGTGAGTAATTGTTTGTATGATAATGTTTTGTGTATATGGAGGTTTTCCTGGAAAGGGAGAAGGTGTCTGTCTATACTGATCTGTATGATTTCCATATATTTTTCTATGGTGCTGAGCTTGTGGTGTTCTTGTTTAAGATGGGCTTCAAATGTTGAGTAGTTTGTACCATACTTCCATACACTGATGAGTTCTTTGTATCTAGTGTCAAATGTTCTGATAGTCATCCAAATATATAAATTATCACAGACTCTGCAGTTTAGCTGCTAGATAGCAGATTGTAGGTATTTGTCTGTTTTTTATTTTAATTTGGGAATGTATTTTTGAATTGGAATTATTGTTTTGTAGGCAATGCTTATGCCTTGTTTCCTGAATATATTACCTATTCTGTGTTTCAGTTTACGGTAGGTGAGAATGCGCCATTTTTATTGGGTGTGCTGCTTGTGTTAGAGTGATTCTTTTTTGTTTTTTTTATCTGTTGCATTATTTTCCTGTTTAGTTTGTCTACAAGAGTTTCTTCATAGTCATTTGAGTGCTAGTTCGTTTTGGTAATTATAGATGTTTAGGGGATCCTTACTGAGTCTGTTCAGCATGTTCCTCACTGCAGTTTGTGTGTGACTCTACAGGTTTTTGAAAGTGGCATGTAAAATGATGATCGAAGTGATGGCTTTTATAAATATGTCAAAGGTGTGTTTGTGGTTTTCTTTTGTTACTGTTATGTCTAGATAACTGAGTGTCTTTCTTCTTCTTCTTCTACTGTAAACTTTATGTTTTTGTGTATAGTATTTATGTAGTTGTTGTATTCTGGTGTTAGTTTAATCGACTATTCATAATATATCATGTATGTTTTGATATGTTTTCTAAATCTTTATTATCTTCCATCTCACTCTACATTTCACTGGAACCGCTATTCAGTCATCTTGGTCCTGCCACTCTCCTCCCTAATAAACACTCAAAGAAATTTATAATTATAATGTAAATTATAGTTCCAGTGTTGCCAACAGTACTACAACACAGTCTGCATACCCACTCACGTCCAAAACAAATCAAAACAAATACACATGATGTGTGATAAACATAAATATGAACAGTGTAGCAGTAAAGTGGAATTTAGGAGAATAATAGTGGTTTGAAATGAAGAATCTACAGTAGGCCCACTGCAGGAAACAAATCGGCACTGCATGATGTAAGGTAAAATACAGGACGAAAAATTTCCGTAAATACTCAAACAGTACTTTACATGTTTTGTTAACGAACTGTTTTCAACCCGCATATCAAAACAAATTGTAATATCTATCATGAAGATGTTTTATTACCAATAAAACGAAACGCGTCTGGTAACAAGTCGCCTCATATTTTTAGTTGCATAGACGGACAAACATCCCCATTATTATAATTATATACGCAACTACGGTCGTCTTGGCCACACAAATGAAGAATCAATCTGAGTATTCTATAGACCGGTCTCGAAGTAGAAAGTAGAAAGGAGAACCAGATATCTACTGGTGTTATTGTATGTGTATACACAGTTTACCACAAAACTGTTTCGATGTTTTATAAGGACATTTCTTACATTTTGATAACAAAGATTCTCTTAACATCCAAAGAAGAGGTATAAAAATACTTAACCAGTACGTTAGCCAATAGTACATAATAATAATTATATCTGTGTTAATGTTCTCTCAATATTACAAAATTTACTGGTCTCAGTATTCCAAAGGAGATGCGAACATCAACAAACATATCTAGTTATAAGTGAAGAAGTAACCAAAAACGAAGGCCCAGACTTCGACACAAATCAGCTATTAGCGGTACTATAAAAACTGCAAGATTCAAAATAGTAAGTAAAAAGAAATAAATCACGTCGTTTACTACTTCAACGGTTTTTAGGCAATAAACACCTTTACTTCCATCTCTGAACTGTAATTTGTTATTTGTGAAGCTATCATCTTAACGAACAATGTGATCTCTCAAAGGAATTTAAAGTATACTAACTAAAGACTTCCTAGTTCTCCATGAATTAGCATGGATGAGCTCCAGAAGTCACAGCTGTGAAATCACGACAGGCAAAGAATGATACCATCCATGTAATTGCTGACATAGTATAGAGACATAAGTTGCCTAAGCTAAAAAGGCAGGCTGAACACGACTCTAGTAGGAATCTAACGGCCATAAATGCCACATTACATTAAACGTACACTTGATTTGGCGTGTGGCCGATAGATTATGCAAGAAACACCTTTGTACGTAAATAATATATAGGTGAAATTCAAAAAATAAATAAGTAAATAAAAATACAATCTTGACAGGATTACATGGAATATAGTAACTAATAAGATAACATAATACAAGCACCGGATATGAAGTCCGCCTGATATGGAAAACACAGTTTTTTTTCTGTTTACCTAAACATGTTCGGCTCCTTTGTGCTATCATCAGTGATTTTTTTAATTACAGCTGTGAAAAATCAACATTTTTAGTGAGAAGTTAGGTATGGATATTAGGCCTAAAATTATATATCTTAGTTTGGATTATTACGAGGGGAGTTGGAAAATAAGTAACCCCTGTCGACTGTGGTCAGTTGCGGATGAAAGGGAACAAAATGGGACATTAAATATAAGACATATCTTTATTTTTCTACATAATTTACAAGTACATAGAGACATTTAAATGCTTTAAAAACCTTCCACGAAAACATCAGAGCGTTGGATACGGAACAAGCGTTGAAATGGTGATTTGACGTCAGTATTTCTTCCAAAGTGCCTTCTGCCGAGAGTAAGAACTGTATGCGATATCAGGACTGTATTGCGGATGGTGTAGGCTTTCCCAATCAAGAGTTGCAACGTGGTTCTGCGTTGCCGTCGCCGAGTGTGATCTCGCATTGTCATCCAACAGCAGAACGCCTCTTTCAATTTTGACAGAGTGGCACAGTACCGCGCAGCATTGATCGTTGCAACCTCTAAAAATTCCAGCAACAAAACTCTTCGGGCATCCCAGAAAGCGGTGAGTAGCACATTTTACCTGCAGACGGAGTGCTTTTGAACTTCTTTCGGACAGGTGATGACGAATGTTTCCACTCCATAGCCCTTCAACGCTTCTTTCGTATGCAACGCCCTGAATTTTTTCATGGGCGGCATTTTGAAGCTTATAAATCGGTGTCACAAATGTCTCAATGCACTTGAAAATTATGTAGAAAAATAAAGATATATCTTATTTTTAACGTATCATTCTATTTTTTCCCTTTCATACACAACTTTAGGCCTACCCACAGTCGACAGGGGAAACTTATTTTCCAACTCCTTGTAGTACTCTGGTTTTACATTGTGAGTGAAGTCATGAGGAAAATTGTTAAATTTTTGCTTATCAGGACCTTAACATAATATTTTCAATGTAAATAGTTATCAAAGCAAGAGCTGCAAGTCCAAAATGACGAATATAATCACAGGTCTTCGTGAATCAGATACAAATACAGATATTTCAGAATATAATGGAAATAAATAAATAAAAATAGGAATTGAAATGTTACACTAGCCAGTAATGAGACTGAAGTACCTATATCGATGTGCTCGGATTAAAAAAACATACAGTAAGGCAGGAATCAGTCTCTCGCCCCCATCGTAGAAGAAATGACGGAAATAAAAGTTCTAAAGTGGCGAGAAATTCAGAGTGCAGTGATTTCAGTGATATTTCGCGGATAGATTGTTATCATAAATAAAAATGAAGAAAAATTAGTCTGTCGAACGGAGGGAATAGTATAATGGGTAAAAAATATGGACTCAGAGTAAACCACAATAAAGACAAACCTACTGAGTAGAAAGGAAAGCAGAGAGAAACTTGAAACCAAAATTGATGTAAAATGTAGATAAAGTCCGGGAATTCTTTCTATTTAGCAAGTAAAATAACCCACAATGGACAAAAGAAGGAAGGCATAAAAAGCACGCTGGCATAGGCAAAAATGTCATTGACGGTCAAGAGGAGTCTTAAATGTCCAAATGTCTGTAAACCTATGGGACACATACTGCAGTGGTAATCAGTCTCTAGACTTCTGAACTACTTAAACTAACTTCTGCAAAGTGCAACAGACACACTTATGCCCGAGGGCCACTTACTTGCGACCAAGAGGAGTCTACTAACATTAATCATAGCTCTTAAAGTGAGGAAGAAATTTCTGAGAATATGCATTTGTATGAAAATGAAACATGGACAGCTGTAAAAGTAAAAGAGGCTCAAAGCATTCGAGATGTGGTGCAACAGACGAATATTGAAAATTTGGCGGGGAGAAGAATATCAAATGAAGAGGGTTTCCGTAGAATCGGCAAAGAATGGCCCGTATGTAAAACACTGATAAGAAGAAGGTAAATAATATGCAACATGTACGACGGTCACTCCAAAAGAAATGCACACTATTTTTTTTTAATACAGTTTTTATTCTACAAATTTGAAAGTTTTACAGTGCTTACCGCTGCGAGGACAATCCTCAATATTGCCGTGCCCACTATTCAGTGGCGTAGCGTGGGGAGTGGCGGGGGAGGGGGGGGGGCATGGCCCCGCGCGACACATATTTGGGGGCGGCAGGAGGAGGCAGTATTGGAAAATACACTCGGTCTGAAAATTACAACGAATAAGGAGTAATACTCTCTGGAATAGTTCTCGTGAGGAAAGCGATAATACGGCGAATCAGTTTCCAAACGTCAGCAGCAGTACCGCAAACAGTTCGTCAGTGTCTGCCACCCCATACCTGGGACAGAGAGGTGATTCGGCGAAGTGGATGCGATGAAGGCGACATCGGCAAACATGCTTACGATTGAAAGTTAGGTACCTGACCGATGGTACATCAGAATCAAGAAAAGAAGCAGACACAGTGCGCCGGATGGTACGCCAGTCAAACTGGCGAAATTTCTGTTCAATCGGGTTTGATGGTTGACGTCTTTGTAGAACATAATAAACAGCATTAGTTTGGCGCAAGTGCGAACAAGTTAAGGTGAAGATAACTAAGCTCGAGAATAAAATATCTGACCTAAAGCATGACCGGAGCTGACAGTGATGCGAAGTGTAAGTCAACAATAGGACACTAGGGAGGCTCGTCGGGCAAAGTGTCCATATACTCATCTGGAAACTAAAAAAAGGGCACGAGCTCTATCCGGTATGTGATGCAGACCTAACCCACCACGCTCACGAGGAAGGGCGAGCGATTCATAATTAACTTCGAACAACAAGCCGTTGCTGACTAATGAGGCCATCACTGCAAACATTCGATGGGTCATGGTAAGGGGAACACTTATGCGACATGGGGAACGCGGGATGCAATATAGACATTGACATACCAAACTTGCTGAAGAATATCCAGGGATCTTAGGTGATGATCAGCTCTGTCATCCGGCACCATACTGCAAATTCAGCGATCAGGAGCAACGTTGTTTAACCAATCACGTACGAAGGCATGCCAATAAAGTCGCGCACTATCCTGCCAAGTAGAGTTCTCTGGTTCAGTTTCGTCTAATTGACGGAAGAGCCATTGCTGTAAAAGAAAAGTAAAGTCGTATGGCATGCCCCCGACGGGCAGGTTCAGCCGCCTAATTGGAAAGGTTTTCCCTATCGTTCCCGCTCACAGGCACTTCTTCGTGAAGTGAGAGAACTTCCATGTTAAGTGTAGGTGACTGTAACTGTTGAGTGTGTAGTGTAGTGTCGTGTAAAATGTCAATTGTAGCACATACTAGAAGATAACACTCTTGACTGTCGTCTTGCCTAAGAAATGGAAAAAAAATTGCAATCTTGGAATATTCTTCATTATCTTAATGTAATAAGATCGCTCTCTACGATTAACAAATTAAATTCCCTAAATCACTCAAGGAATACGTCGTGATCTCCTTCCCTTACCCACAATCTCCTTCCCTTCAACTGAGCATCGAGTTCCGTGTTAGACCTGTTGGTTGAAATGCTTGTTTAGTGCATTGTTTCTAAACTGAGAACAGGACAATGAAGTTTTGTTTCAAGCTTGGTAAGACACCTAAAGTAAAGCATGCCACGCTAGTACGTCTTTCTTCTTCTTCTTTTTTTTTTTTTTTTTTTTTTTTTTTTTTTTTGTGTGTGTGGGAAGGCGATCGTCGCCAGTGACGGAAACACTGAGGACATTAAGAACGAACGATCGTCGATTAACTGTGCGCATGATAGCGGATATACTGCAGATTAACAGTGAATTCGTGCGACAAATTCTTACCCAAAAGTTAGGAAAGAGAAAAACGCGTTGTCGTTTTGTGCTACATCACTCGACTGACGTTTAGAGACTTCACAAAATTGCCGAAACGGTGAGTGCGACACCCAATTTCTTAAACCGTGTTGTCACTGAGAATGAAAGTGGTGTCTCCAGTACGAACTGAAAAGAAACAGCAAAGTATGGAGTAGCGTTCTCCGACATCACCTATTCGGAAAAAGGTCAGAGCCGAAAAATCTCGCATAAAAACGATGCTCATCACCTTCTACGGTAGTCAAGGAATTACCTACAAGGGTTTCTACCTGAAGGAACGACGTTGAACGCTGCAAAGTACGTTGAACTTCAGAGCCGCTTCATGCAACGTTTACGCAGTATGCACAACAAGGTTCCTGGTTTTGCGTTCATGAGAACGCACGCCCACACACTGCCAATATCGTCAAACATTTCCTGGAAACCAGGGGGTGGTCCGGATCTCGCTCCTCCCAGACTTCTTCCCATTCCCACGACTCAAACTAGCTTTGCAAGGAGAGGGATCTGACGATATTCGTGACTTCCAACGAGGCTTTTGAATACTATCTCAGAGAAAGACTTCGTGAAAAGTTTGCAGGACGTGTATCGCACTGCTCAGCAGTGCGTAGTTATGTAGCTTTTGGAGGTGACTATTTCACAGGACAGTAAGGTAACTACCGAGCGAGGTGGAGCAGTGGTAACACACTGGACTCGCATTCGGAAGGGATGTGGTTCAAATCCACCTCCGGCCATCCAGATTAGGTTTTCCGTGATTTCACTGAATAATGCCAGGCAAATGCCGGGATGATTCCTCTCAAAGGGCACGGCCGATGTACTTCCCCATTCTTACCCAAACAACCCGAGCGTAAGCTCCGCCTCTAATGACCACGCTGTCAAGCCGGAGGTAAGTTTATCAGAAATTTCTACAAAGTGCCAAATGGTGTTCACAGAGGATTGATTGAATAAAGTAGGTGGTGTCGTTTTTATTGCTGTCACAGGCGGTTTATCCTGTAGCGAAATTGAAGTAGATTGCTCTTGTGAGTTGGTATGGATAGAGGTTATACCTGACAACAAAAATGCATTAATAGCTGGTTCTTTTTATTGACCCCCTGACTTAGACTATTTATTGTAGAAATGTTTAAAAAAACTTGGAACAAATTTCAAAAACGTACCTAAAGCATACAATTTTAATAAGTGGTGACTAATTTACCCTCGATATGTTGGCAAAAATACATGTTCTAAACTGGAGGTAAACATAAAATATCATCCGAAATTTTACTGAACGCATTCTCCGAAAATTATCTCGAGCAATTAGTTCACAAACCCGCTAGAATAGTAAATGGTTGTGATAACTTACTTAATCTCTCAGCAACAAATATTCCGGAGCTAATAAAGAGCAACATAACAGACACAGGGATTAGCGAACACAGAGTTGTCGGTGCGCGTCTGAATATCGGGCTTTCCAAATCCAGCAAAATTAAAAGAAAAGCATATTTATTCTACAGATAAAAAATTCGACTAACACTTTCCTGAGTGAGAATTTCCGGTCTTTCGAAACTAACATTGTGTGTGTATAGATCAGATGTGGCTAACATTCAAAGAAATAAGATCGACAACCATTGATAGATTCATTCCAAACAAATTAACAAAAGAGGGGGCTGAGCCGCCGTGGTACAAAAACAGGTTAGATCACTGTTAAAACAGCAAAGAAAATAGTATGCAAAATTTAAACGCACTGAAAATCCCCAAGACTGGAAATCGTTTACTGAAACCAGTAATTTAGCTCGAATTTCAATGAGAGAAGCTTACAATAGTTACCACAACGAAACCCTGTCACGAAATTTGGTGGAGAATCCTAAGATATTCTAGTCGTACGTAAAGTATACTAGCGGTGAAACACAAACAATACCTTTATTATACGACAGAAATGGTGATGCTACTGATGACAGTTCTGCTAAAGCAGAATTGCTAAATGCAGCTTTCCGAAATTCATTCATTAGAGAAGACGAAGCAAATACTCCAGAATTACTATCAAGAACAGCTTCCGCCATGCGTAATTTAGAAGTAAATATCCCTGGAGTATTAAAACAAATCACTTAACAAATTTAAGTCTCCCGGTCATGCCTGTATACCAATTAGGTTCCTTTCAGAGTATGCTGATGCAGTAGCTCCATACCTATCATATGCAACCGCTCGATTAGCGAACGTTGCGTACCCTTAGAGTGGGTAGTTGCACAGGTCACTCCAATATTTAAGAAAGCCATACACCACAGCATCATCAGCAAAGAGCCGCAAATTACAAGTTACTCTGTCAATCAGATCATTTATATAGATAGAAACTAATAACGGTTCTGTCATACTCCCCTGGGGCACGCCTGACGATACACTCGTCTCTGATGAACACTCGCCGTCGAGATCAACGTACTGTGTTCTATTACTTAGTCTTCTAAGAAGTTACAAATCTGTGAACCTATTCCATATGCTCGTAATCTTCGTTAACGGTTTGACAGTCTGCAGTGTGGCATCGCGTCGAACACCTTTTTGAAGTCGAGAAAAACACAATCTGCCTGTTGCCCTTCATCCATGGTCCGCTAGATATCACGTGAGAAAAGGGCAAGCTGAGTTTCACATGAACAATGTTTCCTAAACCCGTGCTGATTCACAGATAGAAGCTTTTCCGTCTCAAGGAAATTTACTATATTCTAACTGAAAATATGCTCCAAAATTCTACAGGAAACTGATGTCAACGATACTGGCCTGTAATTATGTGGGTCAATTCTCTTTCCTTTCTTATAAACGGGAGTCACCTGCGCTTTTTTCCCATCACTAGGAACTTTGCGATGAGTTAAGAAATCGCGATAAATGCAAGCTAAGGGCCAATGCCGCAGAATACTCTTCGTAAAATCGAATTGGTATTCCATCCGAACCAGGAGACTTACTTTTATTTAGCTCTCTCAGCTGCTTCTCTACACCGTAAATACATATTACTATGTCCTCCATTTCGGAGTTAGTACGCTGATCAAATGATGGTACACTTGTACGGTCCACCTGCGTGAAAGAGTTCTTAAAGTTTAAATTTAGAACTTTAGCATTCCGTTTGCTTTCTTCTATTACTGCACTTGAATGATCAACAAGTGACTGGATAGTGGCCTTTGACCCGCTTACCGATTTTAAATAGGATCAGAATATTTTCGGGTACTCGGAAAGATCTTTTGCTAAGGTATGGTTCCGGTAATTATCGTATGCTTCGCACTTCGATCTTTTTATAGACGCACGAATCTCTACTTTTGCCTGTCATCATGTACGTGTCCTTTTTTGAACCGAGAATGCAACAGCCTTTGCTTTCTCAGTGGCTTTCTAACATTATTATTACATCACGGTGGATCTCTTCTATCCTTAATCGACTTAACAGGCACATTTTTCTCTAACCCTTCATTTACAGTGTATTTAAATTTAGTAAATAATTCCTCTACATCCATTTTACCGGAACTAAACTATGTCCATTTTCTAAGTACGATCCTAACAGTTGCTTATCGGTTCTTCCTAATAAAAACACACTCCTAGCCAGTTGTGTGACTTGATTCTTGATTTTCTGTCAGAAAGGACACAGTACGTTGTAACTGACGGTAAGTCATCTAGTAGAACAGGAGTGATATGTGGCGTTTCCCAGGGAAGTGTTACAGGGCCCTTACTGTTCCTTATTTTTATAAACGATTTAGAAGACAATCTGAGTAGCTCTCTTAGACTATTCGCGGATGATGCTGTCATTTATCGGTTAGTCAAGTCACCAGAAGATAAAAAAAACTGCAAAATGATTTACATGACATATTTGCAAGGTGCAAAAATTGGCAATTGATCCTTAAGAATGATAAGTGTGAGGTCATTCATATGACCACTAAAAGAAATGCATTAAACTTCAGTTAGCCGGCCGGGGTGGCCGAGCGGTCTTCTGCGTGCCAGTGATGGTCTGCACGGCTGCTGCAGTCGTGGGTTCGAATCCCCCCTCGGGCATGGATATTTGTGCCATCCTTAGTATTAGCTAGTTCATAAGTAGTTTGTAAGTTTAGGGACTGATGAAGCTATAGTTAAGTTCCATAAGCTCTACAAACATTTGGACATTTGAATTTCAGTTACACGATAAATCAGTGAAACCTTGAGGCCGTAAATTCAACTAAATACCTACGAGTAACAATTACAAAGAACACACAGAAAGTAAGGAAGGCTAAACAAAGACTACGTTTCATTGACAGGATACTTAGAAAACGCACCAGTTCTACTAAATAAACTGCCTACACCACACTTGTGCGTCCTATTTTGGAGTACTGTTGCGCAGTGTACGATCTCCACCAAGTGGAACTGACAGAAGATCTAGAGAAAGTTCAGAGAAGGGCAGCTTGTTTTGTATGATCGCGATATAAGGGAGATAGTGTCACAGGAATGCTGCAAGAGTTGGGGTGGAAATCATTAAAACAAAGGTGTTATTTGTTGCGGTGAGATCGATTTCAGAAATTTCTTTCACAAACTTTGTCTTCAGTACGAAAACATATAGTGTTAGCACCCACCTACATAGGGAGACATGGCCATCATAATAAAATAAGATAAATCAGATCGAAATCAGAAAGATTTGTGTGTTCCTTTTTTCCGCGAGCTATTAGAGAGTGAATTTATAGAGAAATATCATAAAAGTGGTTCGATGAATCCTCTGGCATTCACTTCAATGTGATTTGCAGAGTATCCATGTAGATGTAGATGCTGACGGGGCGTTAAACACTAATCATCCTTCCATTTAGTAAGGTAACTGTAGTTTGTAGCTAACTAGCTTAAACCCTCGGCTCCGCTCGCGTGTTGGTTGATGATGATAGATAAGCTATCTTTCAGTAGTGTGCTATGAGACTGGTTTTGAAGGATGAAATGAAATATAATACCTTATTTAGAAACAAACATTTTCAATTAACATTCAAGTAAAAAGATAAAATTATTCGTATGCTTATCCTTACAGAGAAAGAGCTGAAGGCAGTGTAGCACGCATAGACCAAAGATATGGTCTGTGGCATCACGTTTCGCTGTATGTAACCTCCTTGCTATAGAGTCGCAAACGTCATGCCTGGCCTTCAGTCCGAATTTTATTATAATTTGAAGACTTTCAACCACCATATCTTCCTCCCCCTTACAACTATCGGCATGGAACTGCTACGTGTACAACGGGATTCTTCGGACAACAGTTACACAGAGACCAATCGTTTGCGTTCTGTACTTTTCGCTGCAGAGCGAAATATTAACACACACCGATAACTTTCCATCCCAACATACTCCACCCTTTTATCATTACCAACCCTCAAGCAACAATGCCACCAATAAAACCATTTTCAAAGAGAAAATATAATTTTCAAAGAGTAATTATTGTTCCGCATTACGCGTTATATTCTTCAAATAACTAAATATCTATCAGATCGCTATAAAACCGTGCCTAAAACCTTCCTCAGGTATAAATTAGTAACTGTACAAATATTTAAGTCTCTGCGTCTTGTCGTTCGGACGTGATAAGCGTACACCGAACAGACATACACATTAATATATAAAGATAAATAAATATCCGATCGCCATAAAACCGTGCCTAAAGCCTTCCCCGGGTTGACATTAGTAACTGTACAAATTTTTAAGTCTTTATGTCTTGTGGTTATATTTATAGATATAGATCTACGTTAATGTTACAGGACTATTCGCCGAACTTTATTGTCAGAGGTTGTAGTTATGCAGGAAGGTATCAGGGTTTGTATGTAAGAACAGTGTCTGGCCCAAGATCCACCATCTGCTATTGCACCAGATCAACTTTGCCAATTTGTGGAAGTAGCATGGACTACTATACCTAACAACATCCTAAGCCTGTGTGATTGGATACAGTGGAGTGAAGAATTAGTTATAGTCAGCTATGGCGTCAACACTCATTTCATCACGTTCCTCACACTATTGGGAGTTTCTATCATACGACGTTTGTACAACTCCCACATAAATTTTGCTGGGATATTTATGGTCCTTCCTGGTGTTGCATATTTTTTGGCCAGTTGTGTAATTCATCAACAGGAAACATTATATAAGGCTATTGGGAAATATCAGACGGGAATTCTGTGCCTGTAGAAGTGAGATCGGAAGATGAAGCCATTAGTTTCAACTGGTGACTCTAAAGTGGTAATTATCAGACTTGTCAGTGAGCTTTCTAAACTCGTTCCGAGTGTTCTGTCCTCTTCCCCGTAATTAAAGACAGGTATTCAAACGATACATCGACCACTGTTATCCATGAATAGGTGAAAGAGGAAGGCAGAAAACGGTTAAACGTCCGTCGACAACGTGGTCCTTGGGGACAGAGTACAAACAAGTTTTGTTAAGGAATTGGTGATATTTCCTTAACTATCCAGGCGTTTGTCTTGGGTGATTTATGGAAATCACGGAAAATCAAAATCTGGATTGACGTTCTCTTCAATGCGTTTCCACTGCGATTGATGAGGGATAGAGATGGCCATTATTTCATTGTTTCGAAACAATTTGTCGACACGCGGAAATATTTCAGTGTTTCAAAACCGCCATGTTTCACGGTTTTTCCAGACCGTCGTGTTTCATTCTGCTCGGTTTCGGATGGCATTGGCAGTCGACAATGAAACTGTTTCGTTCTGTCGGTTTCATTATTTCAAACAGCGGTGTTTCAGACCAGTAAAGCAGGAAGGCGGAACCAACGAAGTGTGTGGAAACAGTGGTGTTTCATTTTGCCGAAGCTCGGCACACATACGCATTTAACTTACTAGTATATGAAGAGTTTTAAGAGTGTCAAAAACTAATGGATAGACGTGAGTTTGCACCTTAAGATTACTGATATCATTATTCGTTTCTAAAGCGACTGCTGTATTCCGAACTGACATTATGTCTGCTTTATAAACGGAAATTACAATAAAACAACGCTAACAACTTGTGTTGAAATATCCAGTAAAATTCTAGATATATATGTCAACTTATAGTAATCATATTAAAAACTTAGACTAAAACCTAAAACATCCTTTTTTAAATAAGGTACAACATAAAGCTTGAAACGATTTATCATAAATCTAACATAATGTGCCGCAACTGACGTATTTCGTTTTTATATT
Organism: Locusta migratoria; assembly: GCA_026315105.1. Lineage (NCBI taxonomy): Eukaryota > Metazoa > Arthropoda > Insecta > Orthoptera > Acrididae > Locusta > Locusta migratoria. Next base: position 131,624,338 of record CM048745.1, on the reverse strand, counting down.
TGCACTTTCCACGCCCATGAACCACAGACACTGCCGAGACGTGGTGGCTTGCGTGCCCAAAGATACAAATACCGTACCGTTGGTGCAATCACAGTGGAGGGGTATCTGTGGAGAGTCCAGACAAACATGTGGTTCCTGAAGAGGGGCAGCAGCCTTTTCAACAGTCTGGATGATTGACTGAACTAGCCTTGTAACATCAGATAATGTGGCTTTGTCATACAGTTACTGCGAACAGCTGAAAGAAAGGGGAAACTATAGCCGTTACTTTTCCCGAGGACATGCAGCTCTACTGTATGAATATATGATGAAGGCATCCTCTCGGGTAAAATATTCCGGAGGAAAAATAGTCGGATCTCCGGGCGGGGATTACCCAGGAGGAGGTAGTCATCAGGAAAGACAACACAGGCATTCTAGAGATCGGAGCGTGGAATGCTAGATCCCTTAATCGGGTAGGGAAGTTAGAAAATTCGAAAAGAGAAATGGATAGATTGAAGTTAGATATAGTAGGGATTAGTGAAGTTCGGTTTCTGGTCGGGTGAGTACAGGACTATAAATACAAAATCAAAATGTTTCAAATGTTTGTATAGTCTATGGGACTTAACTACGGGGTCATCAGTCCCTAAACTTACAAACTACTTATGAACTACTTACGAACTAGGACGGCACAAATATCCATGCCCGAGGGGGGATTCGAACCCCCGACCGTAGTGGCCGTGCAGACCGTGACTGGAGCGCCTTAGCCCCTCGGCCACCGAGGCTGGCATACAAAATCAGTTGGGCGTATTACAGAAGTAGGTCTGATACTGAATAAGAAAAAAGGTATGCGGGTAAACTATTATGAGCAGCGCGTGATCGCATTATCGTAGTCAAGATCGAAACGAAGCCAACAGCGACCACAATAGTACATATCCTGAGAAATCAGTACCCAGACAACCACCTCTGGCCTTAATAACGGCCTTAATACGCCTGGGCATTGAGTCAAACAGAGCTTGGATGGCGTGTGCAGCTTCAACACTATACCATAGTTCATCAAGAGTAGTGACTGGCTATTGTGACGAGCCAGGGGCTCGACCTCCACTGACCAGACGTTTTCAATTGCTGAGAGATGTGGAGAATGTGCTGGCCAGGGCAGCAGTCGAATATTTTCCGTATCCAGAAAGGCCCGTACAGGACCTGCAACAATGTAGGTTTCGCATGGATCGAATGAAGGGTAGAGCCACGGGTCGTAACATATCTGAAATGTAGCGGCCACTGTTGAAAATACCGTCGATGGGAACAAGAGGTGACCGAGACGTGTAACCAATGGCACCCCATACCATCACGCCAGGTGATACGCCAGTATGGTGATGAGGAATACACGATTCCAATGTGCGTTCAACGCAATGTCGCCAAACACGGATGCGACCATCATTATGCTGTAAATAAAACCCGGATTCATCAGAAAAATGACGTTTTGCCATTCGTGCACCCAGGTTCGTCGTTGCGTACACCATCGCAGGCGCTCCTGTCTGTGATGCTGCGTCAAGGGTAACCGCAGCCGTGGTCTCCGAGCTGATAGCCCATACTACTACCAAAGTCGTCGAACTATTCCTGCAGATGGCTGTTGTCTTGCAGACGTCCCCATCTGTTGAGTCAGGGATCGAGAGGTGGTTGCAGGATCCGTTACAGCCACGCGGATAAGATTCCTGTCATCTCGACTGCTAGTGATACGAGGCCGTTGAGATCCAGCACGGCGTTCCGTATTGCCCTCCTGAACCCACCGATTCCATATTCTGCTAACAGTCATTGGATCGTGACCACCGCGAGCAGAAATGTCGCGATACGATAAACCGCAATCGCGATAGGCTACAATCCGACCTTTATCAAAGTCACAAATGTGATGGTACGCATTTCTTCTCCTTACAAGAGGCATCACAACAACGTTTCACCAGGCAACGCCGGTCAACTGCTGTTTGTGAATGAGAAATCGGTTGGAAACTGTCTTCATGTCAGCACGTTATAGGTATAGCCACCGGCGCCAACCTTGTGTGAATGCTCTGAAAAGCTAATCATTTGCATTATCACAGAATCTTGTTCCTGTCGGTTAAATTTCGCGTCTGTAGCACGTCATCTTCGTGGTGTAGCAATTTTAATGGCCAGAACTGTACCTCTGCCGATGATGAGGAGATCGAAGAAATGTATGAGGACGTAAAGAAAATTATCCCGACAATTGAGGGAGAGGAATACTTAATTGTAATGAGAGACTGGATTCAAAAATGTTCAAATGTTTGTACAGTCTATGGGACTCTACTACGGCGTCATCAGTCCCTAAACTTACAAACTACTTGTGAACTAGATAAGACTAAGGACGGCACAAATATCCATGCCCGAGGGGGGGATTCGAACCCCCGACCGTAGTGACCGTGCAGACCGTGACTGAAGCGCCTCAGTCCCCTCGGCCACCCCGCCCGCTAGACTGGATTCGGTAGTAGGAAAAGGAAAGGCAGGAGAAATAGTAGGTGAATATGGACTGGGCAAAAGGAATGTAAGAGGAAGCCGCCTGGTTGAATTTTGCACGGAACATAATCGTAACAAACACTTGGTTTAAGAATCACGAAATATGTTGTATACGTGTAAGAGACCAGTAGACCCCGGAAGGTACCAGATGGATTTTTACAAAGGTAAGACATGGATTTCGGAACTAGGTTTTAAACTGTAAGACATACCTAGGGACAGATATAGATTCGGACTATATCTTATTAGTCATGGACTTGAGGCTGAAACTGAAAGAACTGCAGAAAGGTAGGAAAGTAAGGAGATGGGGCCTAGATCAATTGAAGTTCTTGAGAATTTCAGAGGGAGCTTTAGGCAATAATTGACAGAAACTGGGGGGTGGGGGGGAATAAAGCAGTAGAAGAGGAATGGGTATCAATGCGAGATGGAATAGTGAAGGCAGCAGAGGATAAAATAGGTAGAACAAGATGTACAAAAAACGCTTGGATATGAGACGAAATACTAAATTTAATCAACGAAAGGAGAAAATAAAAATGCAATAAATGAAACAGGCAAAACTGAGTACAGACGACTAAGAAATGAGATTGACTGGAAATGCAAAATAGTTAAGCAGCAGTGGCTAGAAGGTAAAAGCAAGTCTGTAGAATAATGTATAAATAGAGGAAAAATAAATATCGCCCACAGGAAAATAGAAGAGACATTTGGAGACAAGAAAAGCAGCTGTATGAATATAAAGAACTCAGATGGAAAACCAATTCTCAGCAAAGAAGGGAGAGATGAAAGTTGGAAAGAGTGTATAGATCGGCTCTACAAAGAAAATGAACTTAGAGACAAAATTGTAGGAAGGGAAGAGGAAGTAGGTGAAGATGAAACAGGAGATACTATACTGAGAGAAGAATTTGACAGAGTACTGAAAGGCCTAAATCGAATCAAGTCCCCTGGAATGGGCGACATTCGCTCGGAACTACTGAAGTTTCTCGGAAAATTAGCCATAACGAAACTATTTCACCTGGTGCAAAAGATGTATGAGACATAAAAATGTAATAATCCCTATTACAAAGAAAGCAGGCGCTGACAGGTGTGAAAATTACAGAACCATCAGTTTGATAAGTCATGGTTGCAAATTCTTAACACGAATTATTTACAGAAGAATGCAAAAGCTGGTAGAAGCCGACCTTGGGGAAATTCAGTTTGGATTCAGGAGATATGCAGGAACACTGGAGGTGACCCTCACTTTACGGTTTATCTTAGAAGACAGATCAAGGAAAGGCAAACCTTTATTTCTAGCTTTTATAAATTTGGAGAATGCTTCTGACAATACTGATTGGAATACTCTCTTTCAGGTTCTGAAATCAGCAGAAGTGAAATATAGGAAACGGAGGTTATTTACAACCTGTACAAAAGCCAGACAGCAATTATCAGAGTTGAAGGGTATGAACTGGATGCAGAGGGCCTTTCTCCAATGTTATTCAATTTGTACGTTGAGCAAGTTATAAAGGAAAGCAAGAAAAAATTTGGGAGAGGAATTAAAGTTCAAGGTGAAGACATAAAAACTTTACATTTTGCCGATGACATTGTGATTCTGTCAGGGACAGGAAAGGACCTGGAGGAGCAGTTGAAACAGTGGCAGTGGGTTGAAAGGTGCGTGCAAGACGAACATTAACAAGAGCAAAAGAAGAGTAATGGAGTGCAGACTTATAAAATCAGGCGATGCTGAAGAAATTAGATTAGGTAACGAAACAATAAAGCTGGTAGATGAGTTTTGTTACTTGGGCAGTAAATTAACAAAAGATGGTCGTAGTACAGAGGATATAAAACGCAAAATGACAACGGGAAAAAAAGCGTTTTTGAAAAAGGGTAATTTGTTAACATGGAATATTAATTTAAACGTAAGGAAGTCCTTTCTGTAGGCATTTGTGTGGAGTGTTGCCTTGTATGGGAGTGAAATGTGGACGATGAACAGTGCGGACAGGAAGAGGACAGATACTTTTGAAATGTGGTGCTACAGAAACATGCTGAAGTTTAGGTGGGTGGATCGCGTAACTAATGAGGAGGTACTGAACAGGTTTGGGGAGAAAAGGAATTTGTGACATACCTTGACTAAAGGAAGGGATCAATTGGTAGGAGACATTCTTAGACATCAAGGCATTGTGAATTTAACGTTGGCGGGGAGTGTATGGGGTAAAAATCGCAGAGGGAGACCAAGAGATTTATACAGTAAGCAGAATCAAATATATGTAGGTTGCCGTTCGTGTGAGGATAGAGCAGGGTGGAGAGCTGCATCAAACCGCTCTGGACTGAAGACCATGACAACATCATTTGCAAATTATGAAAGTTTGTACGGTAAATGAAACCGTGAATTAAGGACATCGAATTTTAAAATAAGGTTTATATTAGTAAAGTCCCCAGCAATGCGATAACGTTGGATAAAACGTAACCTTTTCTAAAATGTTACGCAATAAATTTGATGTCATAGCACACACAACAACTATAGAAATTACGCACTAGAATAGTGGAAAGCAAAATGGATTAATTATAGCTACCGTGATAATAACCAATATATATGACATGAAAACGTCAGTACTCAGCTAATGCGGTAGCAGGAACGTCACTTTTTGCAAAAGCAGTGTATTTGGTACGAGGGCAAAATTTTGCCTATCATCCCGGCGGCCTCACATGTTTATGTTGGCAACATCAACAAAACGGCGTAAGTATTTGCCAAGATGTTAATATTCTCATAAATCCACATAGAATGATTTGATTGGTGTTTCTTACAGGCAATGAAGTAAATAAGTGCTATTTGTGCTCTATGGTTGACAGGTTCTTGTATGTATCCATGCAGTAAAAGTAATTATCCTCGTAAAACCAAGTTTCCATACCAAAACCTTTGCGTTTTCACGCGATTGACTACTGCCAACATCCCATGACTGGCAATATTATCACGCGAGGCCGTCAGCAGGACTGTAAGTAAAATTTAACCGGTGCAGGAAACACGAAACTGGCGGGGCATCTAAATAAAAGCAATACTTATGCTGTACACGATGGTTCGGCCGGCCGCAGTGGTCGAGCGGTCTGCGGCGTGCCAGTCACGGTCTGCACGGCCGCTGCGTGCCCTCGGACATGGATGTTTGTGCCGTCTTTAGTGTAAGCTAGCTCATAAGTAGTTCGTGAGTTTAGGTACTGATGACCACGTAGGTAAGTCAAATAAGCTCTACAAACATTTGAACATTTTTTTTTACGTTGGTTCAATAAACAGGCCCATAATATTACAAAACAAACACTGTGTCATGGTTTCGAAACCTCACACCATATGTTTCAATTGTTCTGAAACCGTCAGGTGTCTCAGTTTTCCCATCTCTAAAAAAATGTTCAAATGTTTGTTAAGCTTATGGGACTTAACTACGGGGTCATCAGTCCCTAAACGTACAAACTACTAATCAACGAACTTATACTAAGAACGGCACAAATACCCTTGCCCGAGGGGGATTCGAACCCCCGACCGTAGTGGCCGTGCAGAACGTGAATGGAGCGCCTCCGTCCCCTCGGCCACCGCGGCCGGCTTTCCCATCTCTAATGAGGAAAAACAAGGAACAGAATGCAAGCAGATGTTGCCGCAAAGTCTACTCTTCTTGTATGGTTTCAGAGGGGTTGTGGAGCCTAAGTCCCCATTCGACGAACTGTATAGCCGTCGGCTGCGACCAACGCCTCCTACAAACAAAGCCTACCCACACAATTCTTGCGAGCTATTTAAGGAGATTAGAATAAAGGGAGGTGGCATTACATATGCTGAGATCAGGCACTGGTTGAAGCCAGAGGAGCAACGCTTTTGTGCCCAAAACAATAGTTCGTCGGTTAAAACCCCGTGTGAATATTGCCTTGTTTGCGTAAGGCAACTACATTGACAGTCACATTGGAGTACTTACTTAGGACAAAGTCGTGTGTCCGATACCACCCGTCGGCTATGCACAATGACGTCATACGTTATCCTAAGGCTCCTGTAAGTAGGAGGTGACGCATCCGCCATTTTCATTCTCTAAGCTCGTAAGTTAAGCATACTGCGGTGCTATAGGATTTGCGTGACGGCACTTTAGCACGCTATTATGGGTGGTTCTGTTGCCGTAAACTGCTCAAATCATCCCAGAGGTGGCTATAGAATATTTAGTTTCCTAAGAGAAGTAAAAAATGGGTCGTCGTTAACTGGGAACGCGTACCGTGCGTACATTTATTAATTGTAACTAAATATTATTTATTATTATGACTTGAAGCAATATTTAATAGTAAAAAAATCATCTGTGATATTTGATTGTAAGTTTTTCTTTAGCTCGTTTAAAAGTATTACTCTTAATAGAGAAGCAGCCTGTAGGGAGTTTGCAGCCGCACAATATCCTAACACATGGAAAAAAAAGTCTGTAAATCTATCGGACCAAATTGCGTGGTCATCAGTCCATAGCTCACGAACTACTTAAACCTAGGTAAACTAACCTAAGGACAAACACACACACCCATGCCCCAGGGAGGACTCGAACCTCCACGGCGAGCAACCGCGCGCTCCGCAGCGAGGCGCTTTAGACCGCTCGGCTACTCCCCCTCGGCCCTAACACAAGACAAAGGTACTTTTACAAACAAAAGCCTGTCAACCTTAGAGAAGGAACGGAATTATTTATTTATTTTATGGTCAACACAAAAGATTATTTCCCAATGGTTGTTGCTAACATCGGCACCATGTGACTCTACGACCGTGAACTTTAGATCCTGTACAGTAATATTGTTTGTTTTAGGGTTTGTAATACATTCTGAACCTTTCTCAATAACATAATAGATGTACATTCAGCAATGTGAGTAGAAAAATCCGATGTGGTGTATTTGTCACAGCAGACAACAAACACTTATTGAAAGATGGCTAACAAACCTCGCACATTGACAGTCATTACTCAAATACAAACCAAGATCGCTTAAAACTTATCTAGATGTCCAGTTTCGGCAGAATTAAAAGTAGTATGCGATTTTTATCACAGAACATAGATCTTTTTTGCATTTTTTTCTTTATTCGTACAGCAAATAAAAGCAGCAATAAGTAAAGAAAACGCGAGATTTTTGTGTCTAATCCATATATCGATATAAAGAAGAGCTGAATGCAAGCTCAAAGTAGCACGATCTATAAGGCTCTATGCCGGACACTTCTAAAATATTTCACTAAACCTGAACAAATCAACACATTTCACATAAGCTACGTGTTGTGTTTAGCGTTCGTAGGGAATGAAAATGGCGGATGTTTCAGCCTGTGGTTTTAGGAGCTCTACGTTATCCAGAAATGTTACCTTCATGATACTTTTGATACAAGCAACGCATAATAATTTACAGTTGAATGTATTACTAACTTTTTTCGTTGGAATATACAAATGTGTCTACAATTCAAATGAAAACTAAATGAAATTACGTAACATTATGTACTTTAAAGAATAACAGAGAATATTTGATAACGAGTAAAATATGCAGCCAAATTATGGAAATGTGGCAAGCGAATAACTATCTCAGCGGTTAAAAGGTATTTAAATAACCTAACGGGACTACCGCGAGAAAATTGTGGGTTTTCCACGAGGACATAGTAAACTGAAACATATAAAACTGTTGAAAACTTAATATCCATTAATTAGGTATCACGCGTTATAGTTAATACTAACATTCATAGACCTTTACTGGACTGCAGCGAGAAATTGGGGGTTTTGGGTGCGGACATACTAAATTGAAACAAAATAAAACGCTGAAACATTTTTCAGGTATAGTTAGTTGGTATCTCTATCTAGACTTAACCTACATAGGACAAGTCTAATTACCGATACCAGCCCTTCATATTTTATGATTCGCCAATATTTGTTAGGTATCGCTATCTAGACTTGACCTATACAGCTCAAATCTAGTTACTAATACATCATTGTAATTTTTGGTTGACATGTATAATGGATATCGCTATGTAGACTAGACCTATATAGGTCAAATCATCTCTGTTTAAAATAACTCATGGGATGCAAACAGATGCTTGTTTTACACTATTCACAACAATGCCTGATCAATGTGAAGTTTAAAAAATCCCAGGATGCAAACAGATCCATGTTTTATGACGCATACAATGATGCCCAGATCGGTTAAATTTTACTTACCGTCCTGGCTGCCTCGCGTAATAATGTTGGCAATTATGTGACATTGGCATTAGCCAGTGCTGTGACAACACAAATGTTTGACATGAAATCTTCGTTTTACGATGATAATTATTTTTCTGAGCAGACAAGGGGTCATACAAGAACCTGTCAACCTTAGAGCAAGAACAGCATTATTTCTTTACTGCGTGGTCTGTACGAAAAAATGTTCAAATGTTTGTATAGTCTATGGGACTTAACTACGGGGTCATCAGTCCCTAAACTTACAAACTACTTATGAACTACTTACGAACTAGGACGGCACAAATATCCATGCCCGAGGGGGGATTCGAACCCCCGTCCGTAGTGGCCGTGCAGACCGTGACTGGAGCGCCTCAGTCTCCTCGGCCACCGCGGCCGGCTGTTGTTAACTGTTGTTAACTGTGTTGCCAACATAATCATTCGAACAACTGTTGCGCAAGAGGTTTTCTCGGTAAAAAATAACGTATAGGACCCTCTCCCCTATGAAATATGTTATTTGATTTAGCAATTAGTATGGATTTCGATACGGTACATACCTTGACGTTTTTTGAACCCAAGTGTGTTTATTATAGAGTTATTTATTACAATTAAATTGTTATTAACGAGTCGTAAGTTGGCTGCAGATTGGGAACTCGAATCTGACGCGCAAGTAATAATCTTATTGGGTTTAAGTAGGAAATCGAAAAAATAAATTGTTCAACCAATGAAACATATCCACTAAACAAATAAAAAATCTTGGTTCATATGTCGTCATACGCAGCGGGAACGTAAAAATGAAAATACCATGATATTGGTAAAGTTTCACTGTATGTAAATTCCACTTCCGGGCAATGTAGGACAAAATGGCTCGTTTATTGAGTACCTATAGGAGTGTTTTCTATCCGCAATAATGAAGTATAATTACGAAACTGGTGAAATACGGTATGAGAGCCTAGCGATGTGTGAAAGTTAGTTGCGCGTTGCGATATTCTTTTGTCAACCATTGACGCCGAGGAAACAGAGTCTGTTTAGCCAATAGGAAAGTATAGTTCGAGTGCAGCATATCATATTCCAAAAATGTTACGCGCGCGATCTTCATGTTTTAGTTTATTTTGTTTTGAGGGCAGATCGATGTTTAATAAGCTCACAGACACGATCAGTAACTTTATGAAGAAATATGATTTATAGTAATGTGAATGCCGGTCATTTCACTGTTAGCAAATTAGTGGGAAGTAAAGTATACGACACCACACATTGGCAAGTAAAGCGCAGGATACCATCCACCTGCTTTTAATAATATCATCATTTCGTATATAATAATAATAATAATAATAATTTACGGGATGATGCGGGGCAGGTCTATCTTTCACTGCAGTCACAGTAATGCCCAGATTAATGTACTGTGTAACACGTTTGTTTCTAGGTAGTTTAGCACTTCAGCCACCAGAGGCGTTACAAACACCATATTTCTTTCCCGACAAGTAAATTCATAGTAATTGCTAAACGAAATAATATATTTCGCATGGGGGGTCCTATACGTAACTTTAGGACATTTCTCTCGCGCGTCTCACTGCGAGTTCATAGCGTCGTTGACTCCATTGTTTCACGTGGCCGCTAAAACTCGTGCGGAAATGACGGTGTAAGCTCGCGGTGGTAAACCGCACGTGTGTATCGGGCTTTAAAGTCGGGCGCCAGCGAACTGATGGCCGTTAGCGACATCGGACAGGAATATTGACGGTAAGTCACGCCACGCATTCTAACTTTACGAGGTACGTAAGGCAGTATGTAGATGCATAGACGTACACTATCGTTGCACAGTGTAACACATGCATTTCTAAAAGAACGGACACCACACCACACCATCTATATATGTAACTAAAACTGTAGAAAGTTATGAAGCAATTAATTGGAACAGGTCTAGCTAGCGACACTCGGAGAGTAAGAATATCCCTCCTAGAGGTTAACGGAGCAGCATTTGAAGAAAAAAATGAAGATGAACGTTTCATATCCGTCCAGTACGAGGTCATAGGACACAAAGTCAGATTTAGGTACAAAAGAAGCAGTAGGCCGCGTCCTTTCCAATGGAACTATTCCGGCAAACACTATGAGCACTTTAAAAACACGACCTGGGAAACTTAAGGAGACCTGGACTTGAATGAGCTGCATTTTCATATCGTTGCTTTAGGTGCACATTACTCTTCATCTACAAAGGGGAGGACGACGCGATTTTCTACCAACACAAAATGACATTAACTCAAGACGTAATAGGAAATATATTGAAATATCTGTTACAGTTTAAGAATTACCATATTTTGCCTAAAAGATGGTTTTTATAATACACGTGCGCATTCTGGAACCATTTTCTAGCATTTAGACTGTGGCAGGCTGCTGTCAACACCCGTTAGGACACATTATGCCTTTTTTTGTTGTAATTTGGAGTATATATCAGGAAATAGTAAAAAAAACCTTATTACACTTCGTTACTATTTTGTCTAAAAATTACAGTTAAAATTATATATAGAATGACAAACATAGATCATTTCTGCAATGTATTTGGTATAATACAATTTTCTGTCCCATTCTTCAATTGGGAGAAATTTGGTGGACATATATGTACGTAATGTTCCGGAAATGTAGTTTCGAGAAAATGAGAAAGTAATGGTCAATGTTTTTAACTCACCGTTTGCCTCTTTCAGAACATTTCAGTGGCATAATCTTACTGTCCAGCTGCTTGTTTATCCTCTGCAGACGTTTCCAGGAGTCTTTTCTTACTGTGGCTATTTTAGTGGTGGCTTTCGCAGCCCTTTCAGCTTGAACTAGTGGCTGACGATCTATGGCAGTCAGAGCAGCTATCTTATTTCCCGGTTGGATGCCTAAATTGTCCATTACTTTTGTCCTCTTAATTACACCATCTATGAAACAGATAACAGCATCCCTCACATCTATTTTGAGTACTGTCCAAAGAAAAATCAGTTTTCGGTACTTGCCACACGCAGCTGTTTAAAATCTCATTAGGATTTCGTGTACGACCATGTAGATATTTAAGTAATTTTTTATCTGCAAGGTCCCTGTATATTGGTTTTACTGTTTCCATGACTGTGGCAGGCATGGAATGTTTATGGTGATATTCCTTGCCTGAATTATCAGCGTGGCCAGTGTGCAGACATTTTCTTAAAGAGCGTTTAAGACTATAATAACTATTTAAAGTAAATAAACCATACATTTTTGGAAACGAGAGAAATTTGGAAGCAGATGGAAGCAATGGTTTTTTTCTATTTTTCATTTATTTTTCACGTCCATATCGCCTAAATCGCAAATACAATTATGTTTATTGATAATCAGGTTATAACTCGAATAAGTATGGGTAATTATATAGAAATAAATCTATATTTTAATCCTTAACCTTACAATGCATAATTTTTTCATTCCCTCCCAAAATATTTCACAATGTTCAAATACGGAAGAAATAGTAAAAAAAATTATGTAATTAGTCACAGTATTTATTAGCATTTAAATGGATCGATTAATATATGAATCAACGTGTGTAATCCCAAGTGATGCATACTTGGATCAGTTATTATTATTCTTAGTAAATTTAGTAATTATTAGCAAAAAATAATAAAACAGTATTTTCTAAATTAATATATTTTCATTGACTTAAAGTACAAAAGAAAACGCTACTCTAAATTAGGGAAACTCATCATCATATCAGAGTTCACTTAGTTGGAATGAAACTGCAAAAAGCAGCTTGTGTCCCTATTGAAGCATAGGGCAACACCACACTTGGAACATACTACACATGTTTGTTTCACACATTTCGGTAGTTTACAGCGTAATATTGTTAAATTCCAGGTTGGCAAATAGATGACCATATCACGTCTCCCATCTGGAGGGGGAAACTGAGCAACAGGTCCTTTACGTTTTTTCAGTGCATATTGCCTTTGTACTTCAGAAGATGGTCTTCCTGATTTTGATACTGACGATGTTCTTGAAAGTTCAACTCTGAATTCAGACAGTTTCATTGGAGTTACCATACTTCCTTCTATGTAATATCGGAAACGAATGCAATGAGCCATATTACGATTAACCTATAACTTCCTTTTTTTTAAAATAAGGAACAACATAAAGTCTGAAATGACTTATGATAAATCTAACAAATGTACTGCATTTGACGTAATTCGTTTTTATATTAGCATATTACGAAAGTTTGGATGGTAAATGAAACCGCGAATTAAAGATATTTACAAAACTCGAATCTTAAAATAACAATAATTTCAGTAAAGTATCCAGCAGTGCGATAACGATGTTTAAAAACGTAATCCTTTCCAAAATGTTAGCTCAATAAATTTAATGTTATAATACGCCTTTTCAATATCACATGTAGGTTAGCACACACAACACCTATCGAAAATAGGCATTGGAATAGAGGAAAGTAAAATGAATTAATTATAGCTACCTTGATAAAAACTAGTATATTAGCAATAGAAACGTCAGTCGTCAGTTAATGGGTTAGCAGGAACGTCGCTTATTACGAAAGCAATGTTTTTGGTACAGGGGCTACATTTTGACTACTATCCCGGCGGCCTCGCGTGATTATGTTGGGAACATCAACAAAACGGCAGAAAATCTTTGCCAAGATGTTAATACTCCTGAGAATCCACTCAGTAAAACGAAGTTTTCATGACAAAACATTTGTGTTGTTACGCGATTGACTAATGCCAACGTCACATGATTGCCAACATTATCACGCAAGGCTGCCAGGGCGGTAAGTAAAATTTAACCGGTGCAGCAAATACAAAACCGTCGCGGCATCTAAATAAAATTTATTCTCCTGTAGTTGTTGTCCTCGCACTATGTTTGTGGTTCTATAGCAATACTTACACAGTACATATTGACGATAGTACAATAAGCAGGCCCTTAATGTTACAAAACACACACTGTTTCATGGTTTCGAAACAGTGTTTCGAAATCTCATCTGTGCGGTTTCAATTATTCCGAAACCGTCAGATGTTTCAGTTTTCCCATCTCTACTTAGTACTTACGAGTATAGTTGGCTTCCAGTTACGATAGTCTGATGCGTGGCATACACGGGGGAGGGGGGGGGAGGGGTCAATCACCTAACACTTGCACCGTAAATATTGTGGAAACGGAAAATGCGATTGATGTGTGCTTTGCACAGAATGGATTGTTAGCGAATAAACAGACTGTAAAAATACCTATAACGTGTATTTTTTATCCAAACATGCAATTTTTAAATGGAACAATGGTTGTTTCTATCATGCATTGGAATTTTTGACGTCAGCTGTGTACAAAGAATTTTGGATGACATTTTTATCACATTTAGTTTGGCAGCTACAACCTCTGAAAGTTTAGGGGGCGGAGGCTACGACACCGTAGCTAACTGCTGGTGGTCATGAGACAGTGGGCTGTGCCCCAGGTGCTAGCCACACGGCCAATCAGCTACGCTATCGCAACCTCGGCTCCCGAAACATTGAACAGTTGTAGCTGCCAAACTAAATGTGATAAAAATGTCATTCAAAATTCTTCGTACCCAGCTGGTGTTAAAAATTCCAGTGCATGATAGAAACAACTATTGTTCAATTTAAAAAACTGCATGTCTGTATAAAAAATACACTTTCTAAGTAATATTTCAATATGTTTGTTGGCTAAAAATATGAGCCCCTGTACCAATCCATTCTGTGAAAACCGCACATCAATCGAACTTTCCAATATTTACAGTGCAAGTGTTGGGTAATTCACCCTGTATATTGTCAGTGACTTTGTCGTCGGGGTATTCAATAAAATATTTCATGTCAGTCTACTGCCTACCGTTCAACTACGTAATGGTTCCGTTTATAAATTATCCATATTTTTTCTATCAACACGTGTTGACTTTTTGCAGATTATTTGGCCACCTCTGTCCTATTACAGTCTCACTCCATTCCTGCAGCAGATGGATGTCCCCTGCAGGAATGTAAAGCCATGCTGCCTCAATTGCCCTCGGTAATTATGGGTGTTGTCAGTTCAGGATTTTCTGAACGAACTGACCTCTTCATCATTTGCCATAAATGTTCTGCGGAATTAACATGTCGGGCGATCTAGGTGGTCACATAATATTTTGCTGGAATTGTCCTGAATTTATTTCAAACCAATATCAAACAACTGTTACTCGGCATCGTGGTTCACTGACATCCGTAAAAATTCCACTGTTTTATGGCAACAAGAAGTTCATGTATGGCTACAGAGGGTCTAAAAATGTTCAAATGTTTTTATGCTTATGGGACTTAACTGCAGGGTCATCAGTCCCTAAACTTACAAACTACTTATCAACTAGAATGAAACTTTCAATCTTCAGCGGAGTGTACGCTGATATGACTTCTTGGCAGATTAAAATTGTATGGCGGAACCGGGACCTGAACCTGGGACCTTTGCCTTTCGCGGGAAAGCGATCTACCACTGAGCTATCCCGACATGACTCACGGTGTCGTCCCACAACTGAACTTTTACCAGTACCTCGCCTTCTACTTTCCAAACTTCACAGATGTTCTCCTGCGAAACTTGCAAGACTAGCACTCCTGGAAGAAAGAATATGATGGAGACATGGCTTAGCCACAGCCTAAGGAATGTTTCCAGAATGAAACGTTCACTCTGCAGCGGAGTGGGCGCTGACGTGAAACTTCCTGGCAGATTAAAATTGTGCGCCGGAACCGGGACCGGAACCTGGGACCTTGCTCGCGAAAGGAAAAGGTCCCAGGTTCGGGTCCCGGTTCCGCCATACAATTTTAATCTGCCAGGAAGTTACTTATGAACTAACTTATACTAAAGACAGCACAGACATCCATGTACGATGGTGGGGGGGGGGGGGGGGAATCGAACCCCCGACGGGGAACGGCCTTGCGCCCGGCCACTCCGCACTCTCCAAGTAGACGAGCATAACCGATTTAGTGGATTATCGGTTCAATTGGGCCAGAGGACCCAGTCCATTTCGTATAAAAACAGGCCACCACCGGCCACCATCGGCTAGCACAGTGCCTCACTGACAACTTGGATTAATGGCTTTATGGGATATGCACCATACTTGGACCATTCAACAGTTACGTGAGCTCTTATAAACTGACCTCTGATGTACGGCATCCGTGTTCGTCGATTTGCTTTGGAAGAAGAGGTGCACGCCAAGGAACATTCAGTTTTCCTTGAAGACATTTACCACAGTCTAACATATGCAGTCGCGACACTCACTACTGTGAAAGTTTGTACCAACTGACAGTTGCTACGACAATAGCGGTCCTAGAGGTGGGCAAGCCGCCGAAGGAGTTATGTTTGGCCGTCCGCGATGGCCGACGGGACTGAGGCGCTCCAGCCACGGTCTGCACGGCCACTACGGTCGGGGGCTCGAATCCCCCCTCGGGCATGGATATTTGTGCCGTCCTTAGTTAGCTCATAAGTAGTTTGTAAGGTTAGAGACTGATGACCCCGTAGTTAAGTCCCATAAGCTATACAAACATTTGAACATTTTTGAGTGATGTTTGTTTATAATTATTTTTGTACGTAATTAAAGGAATAGTTTGTATAATTTTTAATTTTTGCCTTACAATCATTAGTAAAATATCAAGAGACATACATAATAAGGAAATTAATGTAAAAACAACTGAATTTAAATGATTGGTATAAAGAACAACTTCGTCATGAACATATACTTAAGAATATGCTTACATTTGCAGCTTATTCTGCTGAAAGTATGATATAAACATAAGAAAAACGTAAATTTCTATTACGGTCTGTTCTACCAGTGACAAGAAGTTTTTTGACGTGTACCAATTCGGTGTGGAGTCTATTGATTCGCACATTTTTACACTTCACTTGACTTTCTTATATGCGCTTATGATCCTGAGGTGTAATTACTATAGCTTAAAAAGCCCATTTTAAAAAGATTCTGGCCGTTTGTGGTTTATCTGTAGTAACAATTGTGGATTTGGGTTCGCCTTTGTTGGAAACAGTTTCATTGTTTTGCCTTTTTATTGCTACGTCTGTTACGTTTTTCCTTCAGCTACGACTGTGGTGGCTGATTTGGTACGTTAAATACTGTTGTTACTGCTTTCTATATACGTTTCCTACGTTTCACCCTCACCGATTCTACTGGCATTGTTGTGAAGAAACGTTAATGTAACTACTGAAAAGGCTGCTGCCCCTCTTCATGAACGACACGTTTGTCTGGTCTCTCCACAGATACCCCTCCGCTGCGGTTGCATCTACGTCGAAGCACGCATGCCACCCCACCTCGGTAATGTCTGTGGTTTATGAGGATGGTTGGGAAACCTAAGAGAGTCAAATGTGGAGCTATTTTTAAATTATTGTCTATTTTTATGGCACTACATACCTTACCCAATGTAAAAACTATGTTAAAATCAATATAAGCGGTACTATTCGCAATCACCCAACATCGTATTCATAAATGTAGCTTGTCGGAGTATTGGAGCGCTGTTGTCGCAGCGTATGACAAAAGTATGTGGGAGTGTCGTGACTGTATATGTTGGACTGTGCATTTACCTAATGCCTCTAATGACAATGATGTCGACGGGACGTTAAATCGTAATCTTTCTTCTTTGAAGGCATTGACCACCTTATCTCATAGCGCGATAAGTGTAGTGAGGGTTATTGGTTGAAATAAAGTTCACATAATGGTTTCCAACTGTCTGGTTTTCATCTAATTGCGCCTTATACTAATGTATGGTAAGCCTTCGTTGTTTGCTTTGTTTCCTCGACCCAATCCGAAGGTCGCATACTGTTTCATGTCTTTTAAGACAATGTTTTAGCCACTAATAAATGTATATTTTTGAAATGTTTGGCGATCTATTTTCCTATTCAGTTCCCAGCAAACATGTTCAAATGTTTGTAAGTCTATGGGACTTAACTGCTTGGTTATTAGTCCCTAGCTTACAAACTATTTACACTAAGGTAAACCCAAACACCCATGCCGGAGGGGGGACTCGAACTCCCGACGGCGGACGGCCGCGCGCACCGCAACACGGCGCTCCAGTACGCGCGGCTAATCCGCCGCAGCAGTTCCCAGCACTATGCACATTTTGCCATACGGTATTCTTCAATTATTAACATTACTTCCGTCGTCAATGAATCGCCATTGTTTACTTCTACAACTTTGTACCACACTTTCACGTACCAGACAGACGTTTAGAACAAGTAAAGCAATTTTTGTTCTGTCGCGTAGTGTAAACAACACTCGTGAGAGGCACAGTTGAGGAATAAACTCCAGGGACAAAGCAGTAGGTTCATTTGGCACGAGTAGTCAGCTGAGAACATGAGGTCGCTCTTGTAAAAGAGGCGGTAAAGTCGGAGCACTAATTGTAAGTTACGTGGAAAGAGATGGAGGTGAGAGGCAGAAAACGGCTGCTCCTTGTGTCAGCTCCTAAGTAGCGCGTAAAGGACTAGCCGTTAGGATGCTGAGTGCTTTACGGCGGAGTCCACAAATCTCGCTTGTCGACGCGACAGAGGAGAAAGCTGAGGCTTAATGGGCAGCGTTCTGTACACTGGCAATGGAACGGGCTCTTCTTGCCGCCTGTGTGGTTGGAAACACTTGTGGAAATGGTAGGCCTATATATGCAATGGTCTCAATAACAAAAGGCGTAATAGATATGGACGGCTTCCTATAAAAACAATTACCTTCAGTTGTGCTCTTCTTGTCCAGCCGTGCTGTATCTGTCGTAGAGTGATTTGTGCTACCCAAAATGCTGCTTTATAGTGTTAATTATTCATTGTACACTACTGGCCATTAAAATTACTACACCAAGAAGATTGCAGATGATAAACGGGTATTCATTGGACAAATATACTAGAACTGACATGTAATTGCCGCGGCGGAGCTGCCGAGCGCATTTAGGCGCTATGCTACGATGCGCGAGGCCGTTCACCTTTGGCGGTTCAATCCCATCTCGGGGATAGATGTTTGTGCCGTCTTCAGCATAAGCTAGTTCATAAGTAGTTTGTAAGTTTAGGGACTGATGGTCCCGTAGTTAAGTCCCATAAGCTCTACAAACATTTGATTTTTGACATATGATTACGTTTTCACGCAATTTGGGTGCATAGATCCTGAGAAATCAGTACCCAGAACAAATACCCCTGGCCGTAATAACGGCCTTGATACGCCTGGGCATTGAGTCGAACGCTGTTTCTGTATGAGAAATCGGTTGGAAACTTTTCGCATGTCAGCACGTTGTAGGTGTCGCCACCGGCGCCAACCTTGTGTGAATGCTCTGAAAAGATAATCATTTGCATATCAGAACATCTTCTTCTTGTCGGTTAAATTTCGCGTCTGCAACACGTCATCTTCGTGGTGTAGCAATTTTAACGGCCAGAAGTCTACTATGAGCTTATTTCGTCCTTACCGCAAACTTCAGATGTTCTGCGAAAGTACTTTTTTAAGTACTAGGTTTTCATTAATGTCAAACTACTATATAGTCACATTATATTTACCTTAGTGGATCGTAATTGATATATGACATCCCTGTTTTTTCACTTTCCCTCTTCGTATCAATAAGATAGTTCCTTTATTTCTGTTGTGCTACTTTAAGTTATTTCACCTTAGGTAATGTAAGCAGCTAATTTTCATATGTTCGTATTTTTGACAGATAATACAGCCCTTTAAGCGAAGTTATGCGGTTGCGGTTGCTATTTTGTATTCGTTATATCTTCACTGGTGGGTTAATTTAATTTTTGCTATTGGGTGCCGGCCGCGGTGGCCGAGGTGACTGAGGCGCTCCAGTCACGGTCAGCACGGCCACTACGGTCGGGGGTTCGAATCCCCCCTCGGGCATGGATATTTGTGCCGTCCTAGTTCGTAAGTAGTTTGTAAGTTTAGGGACTGATGACCCCGTAGTTACGTCCCACAAACTTAACAAACATTTGAACATTTTGCTATTGGGTTCTCTGATAGGACAATGAATTTGTTTATCAGTTATCTACTGATAACATATTTGTAAGTAGAAAATTCTAAAAATTTATTTACTACTTCATCCCAAACTATAGACAATTAGTACAAAACTCACTATCGTGTAGTAAGAGATCCTAACAGCATGCAATTAAATACACCCACCGAAGAAGATATCTAATATATAAAGCAGAGTGACGGTATGTTTCTGTGTACGTGTTGCATACAAATCTAGTTTTGTTTTAATTTTTTTGAAATTTTATACACGCAAGCTTCAATCCACGAGGATGGTCGCCGTAAGAGTAAGAAACACATACGATGTATACTTCACCATATATGACGTCATAAACAATGAGATATGCGAAAAACTGCTGCATTTAGCGACAATGCTGCTCATATTCTTCTAAACCACTGGACCGATTTCAACCAAATTTGGTACACACGTTCCTTACCGTGAAGTAACAATTGCTGCTGGGTTAAGAATCTGATACGACACATGTTTCAGAAGATATGACGTCATAAACAATAGGAATCGCAAAAAAAACTGGCACATAATGCGACGAGACTTTATAAATACGCTATATGAGAATGAGAGTACTTAGCGACTTGCAACAAACTTTAAACATAATTTCAAAACTTTATTAAGCTTTTTCTCGCTGACAACCATAGCAAAATGATGAAAGGAAAAACGTTTTTTGCTGACTACTTTTCCGCTGTTTGTGGAGTAAAACTTCGGTATGACGTTAAAATTTATAATTTGTACACTACAAATTGTAGCCGCAGGAAATTTTACAGACAGTATACACACATATAATTGAATGTACCTTATAAATTGTATCACATTCCGACACGTAGTGCATGGATATGAGAACATAAACAGTAACGTTCCGCTGTTCATGAACTACGGCATTCGGTATGACGTTACAATTTATAATTTCTACACTACAAATTGTAGCAGCAGGAAATTTTACAGGCAGAATACATGCATAAAGTTGAGTGTACCTTCTAAATTGTATCACAGTACGACACGTAGTTTATTACATATGAGTACATGAAGTGGAACGTTAATGGAAAGCCGCCCCATCGTGCTGCAAGTTTTTATCTATTATTTCTTTACTACTGACAGTATTCTCAAGAGATTTTACAGACATACAGCCCTTATACAAATTAATATAAATCTGAAAAATGGCAGGGATAAATAAATAAATACACGGGCAACGCGGGGATTTCAGCTAGTAGCGTATATAACATCAAATAAAAACGATAAACTGTACCACATAATCTACATCTACATAGATACTCTGCAAATCACATTTAAGTGCCTGGCAGAGGGTTCATTAACCACCTTCATAACTTTTCTCTACCGTTCCATTCTCTAATAGCGCGCGGGAAGAAAGAACACCTAAATCGTTCCGTTTTCGATCTGATTTCTCTTATTTTATTGGGATGGTCATGTCTCCCTAAGTAGGTGGGTGCTAGCAAAATATTTTCACATTCAGAACTAAAAGTCGGTGATTGAAACTTCGCAAACAGATCACGCCGCAATGAATAACGTCTTTCTTTTAATGATTTCCACCCCAATTCGTGCAACATTTCCGTGACGCTTCCCCCCCCCCCCCCCCGTAACGTGATAAAACAAAACGAGCTGCCCTTCTCTGAACCTTCTCAATATCTTCCGTCAGTCCCACCTGGTGAGGGTCCCACAAGGGGCAACAGTACTCCAAGAGAGGACGCACAAGTGTGATGTAGGCAGTCTCTTTGGTGGAGCTGGTGCATCGTCTAAGCGTTCTGCCAATGAAACGTAACCTTTGGTTCGCCTTCCCCACAATATTTTCTATGTGTTCTCTCCAGTCAAAGTTGTTCGTAATTGTAACTCCTAGGTATTTGGTAGAATTTACGACCTTAAGGTTTGACTGATTTATCGCGTAATTGAAGTTCAGCGGATTTCTTTTAGTGGTCATGTGTATTACATCACACTTTTCTTTATTTAGTGTCAATTGCCAATTTTCGCACCAAGTAGAAATTTTGTCTAAATCGCTTTGCAGTTGCTTTTGATCCTCTGTTGACTTCACTAACCGATAAACGACAGCATCATCCGCGAACAGTCTAAGGGAGCTATTCAGATTATCTCCTAAATCGTTTATAAACACGAGGAAGAGTAGGGGACCAATAACGCTTCCCTGTGGAACGCCAGATATCACTTCTGTTTTACTCGATGACTTACCGTCAATTACAACGAACTGTGTCCTTTCTGATAGGAAATCGTGAATCCAATCGCACAATTGGGGAGATATTCCATAAGCACGCAATTTCATTAGAAGCCGCTTGTGGGGTACAGTATCAAAAGCCTTCCGGAAATCCAGAAATATGGAATCGATTTGAGATCCCTTGTCGATGGCACTTAACACTTCATGTGAATAAAGGGCAAGCTGTGTTTCGCAAGAGCGATACTTTCTGAATCCGTGCTGACTATTGGTTAATAGGTCGTTCTCTTCGAGGTAGTACATAATATTCGAACACAGTATATGTTCCAAAATCCTACTGCAAATCGACGTCAATGAGATAGGCCTGTAATTTTGGGGATCACTCCTATTACCTTTCTTGAATATTGGAGTAACTTGGGCAACTTTCCAGTCTTTGGGTACGGATCTTTCGCTGAGTGATCGGTTGTAAATTATAGCTAAGTACGGAGCTATTGCATCAGCATACTCTGAGAGGAATCTAGTTGCTATACAATCTGGCCCGGAAGATTTGTTTTTGTTTAATGAGTTAAGTTGTTTTACTACTCCAGGAACATCTACTTCTAAGTTTCGCATGCTGGCAGCTGTTCTTGGATTGAATACTGGAGTGTTCACTTCGTCTTCTTTGGTGAAAGAATTTCGGAAAGCTGTGTTTAGTAATTCTGTCTTAGCAGTACTGTCGTCGGTAGTATTACCATTGCTATCGCGTAGTGAAGGTATTGTTTGTGTTTTGCCGCTAGTGTACTTCACATATGATCAGAATTTCTTTGGATTTTCTACAAGATTACGAGACAGGATTTCGTTGTGGAAACAACTATAAGATTCTCGCATTGAAGTCCGCGCTAGGTTGCGAGTTTCAGTAAAAGATTGCCAGTCTTGCGGATTCTGTGTCTTTTTAAATTTTGCATGCGTTTTTCTTTGTTTCTGCAACAGTGATCTGACCTGTTTTGTGTACCACGGTGGGTCAGCCCCCTCTTTTATTAATTTATTTGGTATAAATCTCTCGATTGCTACTGATATTATGTCTTTGAAAGTAAGCCACAACTGATCTACACTCGCATTTTTAGTTTTGAAGGACTGGAGACTATCACTCAGGAAAGCGTGAAGCGAATTTTTATCTGCTTTATTGAATAGATATATTTTTCGTTTATTTTTGGCGCATTTGGGAATTTCGATATTCAGTCTCGCTACTACAACTCGATGTTCGCTTTGTTGCTAGGAGATCAAGAGTATTTTCGCAACCACGTACTATTCTAGTGGGTTCATGAACTAACTGTTCGAAGTAGTTCTCAGAAAAAGCATTCAGAACTAGTTCGGACGATGTTTTATATTTGCCCCCGGTTTTGAATACGTAATTATGCCAACATATCGAGGGTAAATTAAAGTCGCCACCGATTATAACAGTATGCTTCGGATACCTATTTGAAATATGATTCAAGTTTTCTTTGAACATTTCTGCAACCGCATCGTCTGAGTCAGGGGGCCGATAAAAAGATCCAATTATTAATTTATTTCGGTGGTCAGGTATAACCTCTACCCAGACCAATTCACAGGAAGCATCTGCCTCAATTTCGTTGCAGGATAAACCGTTTGTAACAGCAATAAACACGCCACCCCCTGTTTTATTTATTCTATCCTTTCTGAAGACCATTTGGCCCTTTGAAAAAATTTCGGCCGAATTTATCTCAGGCGTCAGCCAGCTTTCAGAACCTATAACGATTTGTGCCTCAGTACATTCTATCAGCGCTTGGAGCTCTGGAATTTTCCCAACACAGCTACGACAATTTACAACTGTTACACCAATGGTTTTTATGTCTACTTTCTTCCCGTGTCTGACCTGCCCCCTTTGAGACTGAATCCCATTTTGTGTATTCCCGAGGCCATCTAACCTAAAAAACCGCCCAGTCCACGCCACACAGCCCCCGCTACCCGTGTAGCCGCTTCCTGAGTGTAGTGGACTCCTGACCTATTTAGCGGAACCCGAAAACCCACCACCCTTTGGCGCAAGTCGAGGAATCTGCAGCCGACACGCTCGCAGAACCGTCTGAGCCTCTGATTCAGACCCTCCACTCGGCTCTGAATCAAAGGTCCGCAGTCAGTCCTGTCGACAATGCTGCAGATGGTGAGCTCCGCTTTCATCTTGCAAGCAAGACTGGCAGTCTTAACCACTTCTGATAGCCGCTCAAAACCAGAGAGTATCTCTTCCGATTCAAAGCGACACACATCATTGGTCCCAACATGAGCCACCACCTGCAGTTGGCTGCACCCTGTGCTCTTCATGGCATCCGGAAGGAGCCGTTCCACATCCGGAATGACTCCCACCGGTATGCACACGGAGTGCACATTGGAATTCTTCCCCTCCCTAGTGGCCATTTTCCTAAGGGGCTTCATTACCCGCCTAACGTTGGAGCTCCCAACTACCACAAACCCACCCTCTGTGAGTGCCCGGATCTTGAAGGCAGAGGGGCGAGTACAGGACAAGCGACACCATTCGCATCAGGAACATCCCCTGCCACAGACAGCGCCTCGAATCTGTTGGCAAGACTAACCGGGGAGACCTCCACTTCGGTCCCCCGGGAAGTCTTACGCCGCCTGACACGCGCTGAGGGGACCTCCCAATCCACCACGGATTCGGGGGCTACCTCCTCGCGGGCAGTGAGCGGGCTGGCCACAGCCTCAGGCCGATCGGAGGGCACAAGAGACGCACAGGGCGTCTGCTGTACCCCCGCGAGCGGCCCACAATAGCGGCGCCCACCCACCGCAGTCTCAAGCGTTGCCAGCGAAGCCAACGCCGCCTGAAGCTGCGAGCGAAGAGTCACCAACTCTGCCTCCATCCGTTCGCAGCAGTCACAGTTCCTAGCCATTCTAAAAACCTTTGTTTCTTCCAAGTAAGCTGACACTCCTATCAGAGCTGTAAGAAATACTAAAATAAGCTCCTGATATTAAATAATGAGAAATAACTTGAAGTACAATAGAAGTAAGGGATCAATCTTGCGTAGATAAACAGTGACGCCGGCCACGGTGGCCGAGGAGACTGAGGCGCTTCAGTCACGGTCTGCACGGCCGCTGCGGTCGGGGGTTCGAATCCCCCCTCGGGCATGGATATTTGTGCCGTCCTAGTTCGTAAGTAGTTCATAAGTAGTTTGTAAGTTTAGGGACTAATGACCCCGTAGTTAAGTCCCATAAGCTTTACAAACATATATATATATATATATAAACAGTGACACTAAAAACACAGATGTAATATGAAAATTACGATCAACTATGTAAGTAATATAATGTGACTCTAAGAGTGTCAGATTAAGGAAAAGTAGTTCCTAAAAGGCTATTCTTCCTTTCGGAGAAAACTTGATGTTGGCGATGAGGCCAAAATATGTTTTTAATGTAGTAAATAAGTAATAACAATATAAAGCAACGTTAAATGAAACGAACTTGCCTTGTCACTAAAATCGTAATTTATTAGTGCACGATCCATTTCGAGCCCTGAGAGCTCGTCTTCTCATCACTGACAACAATGGATAAAATTAAAACTTCATTATGGGTAAACAGTCATAATTACATTTACACTTCCATGTGTGGGTCAAACACTAGGCTTACCCCAAACCCCTTAGTCTACGTAGACAGTCAGCTGAGCTGAAACTCTCGGAATTTCTTATTCCGCATTGAATGAACCACAGCACTGAGCATGAGGTGCTTCACTGTGTAACCGCAGAGAGGAAATAAGGCAACATCCGACACTGTACAAGCTTGCAAGAGCACGAGCATTGACAGTAAGCATCGGCAGAGCCACAGTTATCTCAAAATATGTCAGTCGAGAACAGTGACAGACTGGGCTGCCATATTTATCTGTGGGTTTACTGAATGTAAAGTACCGTATGGGTTTCTGAGACACCATTTACCGTCACAGCCGTAATTACCTGTCCGTTAAAGTTAAATACGCGTTCCCCTGCGGTTACCAATACGTTAACGTTAGTTTTAACTATATCCGCTACGTAGCACTAGTGGGCTTCCAAACGCAAGTTCAGAAGCTATTTGATAGTTGTTATTTGTTTTTTGTTTTGAATGGTTTCCATGTAATTTCGCACAATTTTAGAAGTTTTGAAGCTTTAGAATAGAAATTCTTTCGTCTTCGTCATCACCGTCTTCTTCTTCTCATGCCACGGACAGGTCTTCAGAAGAGGAAAATTTAGCCGTTGCCGAAGCTGTTGAAAGACCACGACGTGTTTTTCGAGTTAGAACGCAACCATTTGATCTGTATAATGAGAGTGAATTTCATATCGTTTCAGACTAAAAATAATAAAAATAAAAACTTTCCTATGACGTCTTTGCTGGGGTCATACTAAACGGGAAAAGAAAACGCGGAAAACAACATTCTGGGTTAAATTTTACATAGCGGTCGTCGGTCGCGACAAATATCGCTGGCAACGGGTGACGTATGCATTAGTTGCATCTCCTTTTTTTTTTTTTTTTTTTTTTTTTTTTTTTTGCACTTTTCATTCTCCATCCTGAGGGGATGGAGCGGGCTGCTTGAGGGCTTGCGAGTACCCTTTTCAGCCTTCTTGGGGATGTTACATTTTATTTACAATTTATTTATTCCTTTTGCTTGGTGCTAAGTTTTTCTTTTTAACACAGATTTTACAATAGTTGAATTTACTATATTAAGTTACATTATTTTCATTTTTGATATTTTGGTAAATGAAAAGTTGATATTTACAAGATAAAGGTGAGGGAATTTAGGATACATAAGTAAGAAAATATAATACAATACATAGAAAATATAATACATAAATAAGAAAAAATAAACATATATACATATTTATATTTTTTTTTTTATTTTTTTTTTTTTTTTAAAACATGTATATTTGTAAGTCATATACATGTGTGTGTTGCAGAGGGGAAGTGTTTGGTGGTGGGGTTGGTGTGGTGATGGTGTGTGTGTGTGTGTAAGTTCAGATTGGGTTGTTGCGTTTTTATGTGTGTTTGTGGTGCTTTTATATGTTTTCTCTTCTCTTTAGATGCGGCGGTGTTGGGATGTTTGATAAGGGTGCCATGGTTGGGGCTAACTCCGGGAACTCCGTTGAGGTGTTGTCCGCCACTGTACGCGCTGGTAGTGTGTATTTAAATCTCGGTCGTCTTGTTGTGCGGGGTCTTGTCGTTAGGATGTCCTCCATGTCCGTCCTTTTGGTCAGTATGTGACGTCCATAGTTTGCTCTTAGTCGTGTTAGTCGGGTTTGTAGGGGTTCAATCCCCGTGATTTCGTAGACAAGGTTGCTTGTCGTTGTCCTTGGTAGTCTCGTTATGCTTCGTAGAAGTCGTCGTTCTGTCGAGTATAGTCGTTCGGCAACTGTTGCGTGTATTCCACCTAGGGGGGCCGCAGCGTACTCTAGTACAGGTCGGATGTAAGTCTTGTATGTGTGTATGGCCGTCTGGTCGTCACATCCGTATAGTTGTCCTTGTACTCGTCTTATGAGGTTTTGTCTTTTCCTAGTTTTGTTGAGAAGGTATGTGAGGTGTCTCTTCCAGTTTAGGTATTTGTCCAGATATACGCCTAGGTAACGGGCTTCGTCAGCTAGTCTGAGTGGCATGTTCCATAGTGTAAGTTGTATGTCGTCGTTTTGTTGTTGTCGCTTCTTGAAGAGGTGTCTGTGTCTAAATAGTATTGTTTGCGTCTTTGTGGGGTTGGGTCGGATTCTCCATTTGGTCATCCACCGTTCCAGACGTTGCAGATATGCCGTGGTTTTTCGTTGTATGGTGGTAGTCCTAAGTTCTGTGCACCAGTATGCTGTGTCGTCTGCATAAAGTCCTATTGTCTCTGTTGCGGTATTCGTAGTGGGTATGTCTGCAGTATATAGCGCGTACAGTAGCGGAGAAAGAATACCTCCTTGTGGGACTCCTGCCTGTGGGGTTATTTCGTGGGACACCGCACCGGCTACATGTACTCTACATATCCTGTCTTTTAGATAGGTCTGAATTAGTCGTACTGTTTTTGTTGGGAGGCCTAGTCTTATTAGTTTTATTAGTAGTCCGTCGTGCCAGAGTTTGTCGAAGGCACGCTCTATGTCGAGAAAGACGGCGAGCGTGCAATGTCCTATATTGAGTCCTCGAGTTATTCCGTCAGTCAGTTTGAGTAGGGGGTCATTCGTGGAGTGGTTAGGTCGGAATCCTGATTGCATTATGGGGAGAAGTTCTTTTTGTTCAGCGTACTTTCTGAGTCGGTCGGTCAGTATGCGTTCATATGTCTTTCCGATGACGTCTAGTAGGGATATGGGTCTGTATGATCGAGGATCTGTTCTAGGTTTGTCGGGTTTCGGAATCATTATTGTCTTGCTTGTTTTCCAGGATGGGGGAAGGGTCTCATTGGCAAGGCAGTAGTTAAACATGAGGGACAGGATTGGGATTAGGTATTGTGGGGGAGCTTTTTGGAGGTGGTTGCATCTCCCTCGCGACAGGTTAAATGACATCTCGACAATGAGCAACGGTTGCCAACATTATCTCTCTCGATTGTCGATCTAGATGTAAAATTTTACCACATTTCGAATCACAAAACCATGCTTTCCTAATATAATTTTAATTAACCTTCGCAATACCAAGACATTTTTAGTAACGTATATTACCAAGGGGAGAGGGGGTACCTTGTGCCCACCATAAAAAATTTGGCTTAATTTTACAGCCCGCGTAGCGATGTAGTGTAGAGAGTACGGCCACTCCATGTGACCAGCCAATCAGATGAAATTGCACGGCAGCCAGTGAAATTCGCTGTTTTTTATTCGCGCAATATTCGAATGTATTCATTTCGCATTGAGTTTTCTTGTCGCTTCTTACGAGAACTTTCAGGTGTGTGGACATGGACGGAAAGCCAATTAAATACGCTGATCTTGTTTTGATGGAGTCGAAGGTACAATTTTGTGTTTAAAGAGTTATCTGTGTCTCCACTCTGATGGTAAGGTATAGGTTAAAAGAGATTTTAATTAATTGATTAATTAATTTGTTTCGCAAGTGAGCGCTGAAGGTGCGAATTTCTTGCCTGAGATGTGTGATTATCTACAACACACAAGTATTAAGATATTATCCCGTATAGGGTTTTCCGAGATGTTGACGTCATGGGTCAAAGACAACGACTTGTATCTCGTCTTTAATTATGCCCAATTTATGCAAATATTTTAGTGCTTCCTTTTCAGTGTTATTCTACTTGCGCGAAAATTATTACTTCAGCGTCGTGACATAAGTAAATAACTCCGATAGTACTACGTTTTTTGTTCATAGGATACCGCAAGAATTCTTCTCTTGATTGTATTTCTTTGCGATTACAATAAAATCACCTTCCGATGGAAATTTCACGTCTTTCGAAATATGTATATAATCATATTCGGTTTACAATCTACTGCGAAGGGAAAACAATTTTTAACGTGATATCTGATTGGCTGTTATCGTCTGTTCTACTACTGATTCGCTACGGTCGCTGACAACATTTCAACACTCGATACGACGCCTCGACACGGAGAGTAAAATTTTACCAAAAATTTAAAGAATAAATTTTATTCATTAATTGTTCTTGAATTATATTAATAACAATCTCTTGAAAGATCTATTAACGCATTATTAGGATCCAGAACCTGAATATTTCATATAAAACTGTATTCAATAATGCATTTCATATCTTAATTAGGTCTGTTGATAGTTTATCACTGTCCACATCCTCGCGCACAAGACATTCTTTTTCAGGTTCACTCACTACATTGTGAGTTTCATCAAATTATATTTCAGAATCTGTGGATTCTTCCAATATCTGTGATATTTCCATGTCAGTAAGTGACTGTCGATTAGAGCTGGGCAGAAATAACGATAACTAATAAAATACTCGGTTATTCATAAGGAGCCGTTATTGTAATAACCGATCATCAAATACACGAGGCGTTATGCGTAGCAGTTTCAGCTGGCACCGAGAGACCTGATTGGTTATTGGTAGGAGCCAATGAGAGGCTGTATATTTCTTAACCGGAGATTCGGACGCTAAGCCCCCTCTCGTACTAAAAAAACTCCTCGTTTAACCTATACCTAACCTTCTTAAGGATACTCTACAGATAACTTTTTTTTTTCTTTTTTTAAGTGAAAGTTAGGTTAGGTATAGATTAAACCAGAAGATTTTTATTATTATTATTTATTGCAGTATATCATTGGCTCCTACCAACAGCCAATCAGGTCTCCCGGTGCCAGCTGAAACTGCTATGCATAACGCTTCGTATCAAATACTGGCAGTTATCGAAGTAAATGTGCGTAGCGCCATCTGGTCACAGAAGTGCGTACTAATCAGTGATTCGACGACGGTATCGACCAGGGGTCCTGTCCAAATACGTGTCAGTTCTACATTCCATGGAATTAACCGAATAAGAATCATGGGTAATAACTGTTTAACCGATTATCCATCTGTTGGTGGAAGTGTGTACTACGTTCTCATGGAAAACTTGTATCTAACTACATAGAGTGACCATTCGAAATTCGAGATACTATGATAACCGTAGATAACTGTAAGGAGTATTGAAAACCAGTAGAAATATCTGTGGCAGTTATCGGAATGCCAGTATAACGACGACGATAACCGACATACTCTTTACTCAGTAGTCAGTACTGAGTATTGAAGAGAGTTAACAGTTGCAATTAATTTCCGCTATCATTATTAGGAGTTGGAAATTTGCTCAAACAGACGATTATAAACTACTGGAGTAAAACGTCGAAACGTTTAATAAGACGACCGTTTACTAATGCTTCTTGTTCTTAATTTGTCGTGTTCATGCAACAGCTAGTTTTAATGAGCCACATGAAATTATTATTTATACAAAAATTACATTATGTTAATAAAATAGTGTAAACATAGCAGTTTAATACGTTTTTGTGGCCTCGAATGCGTGTTTCATCCAGTAATTTGACACATTTGGCTTCGTTACAGAAATTCATTTTGAACATACGAGTGCAATACCTCACAAAACGAGTATATGACGTGAGAAATATGCTTTCGTAAGCAATTTAAAATCTCTTGTACAATATTTGTGTCGACGGCAAAAAATTCTATAGATTG
This sequence comes from Locusta migratoria, assembly GCA_026315105.1. Taxonomy (NCBI): domain Eukaryota; kingdom Metazoa; phylum Arthropoda; class Insecta; order Orthoptera; family Acrididae; genus Locusta; species Locusta migratoria. Next base: position 131,593,435 of record CM048745.1, on the reverse strand, counting down.
TTTGTGAGTGTAATTCACACATGTTCAACTCATTTGCTCAACATATTTAATGTTCACACTCATAAAAATAAGTAAATACATAGCGGTACATACGTACATTCTGTTTATTAACCCCTGAATGTGGGGACATGTTACCGTTTGGCGTGGTACTGTAGATGTCAACAAGAAAAATGTTCATCTATCAAAAGGGCTGAATTTTACTTGCGGTTTCAGAGGGGAAGTGTGCTAATGATGGCAACGAAGTGTTCACTTGACAAGGATAATTAGTTTACTGACCGGATAAGAATACATGCAAGAACCGGTCATTATTGATGGTGCATGTACAGCACTAATAATTATTCACCCCCATTCTGTGTGTTTGAGCTTTCAAAGGTCGTTGCCAACATCAGCACACTATACGTATCCTCCTGCCGTAAGTAAAATTTTATCGTTTAAAAAGAAAAAGAACACCCTTGACGAATAGAATTGTTATCGTATTAGATTGTCAGTGCATCCGTTTCAGACTTTCAGTGTAGTTTACCTACCTAACCAATGAAGTGTCACAGTGTGTGAGCAATATTAGCATTACACAATACGTTTTCAAAACAGTTTCGGCAATCTGCAGTGCTACAGATGTCACCAGTTGATGCTTATGATTGTATTAGTGATGATTGAAGCAGATACCTTATGCTATTATTATTTAATGATTGTAAAAATCCCTTTAATAGATACATGTTTCTCCATTCTTGTCCAATAAGAATTTGTATTCAGACTGTATTGACTTGTTATCCCACTTTGTCCTTCCTCATACTGTGATGTGTTAAGAAATTCTCAGTATTACTGTGCAGTACAGTCAAGCTACAAAAACAAATTGAACATATACTTTTTCAAATTGTGTACCTTATTTAAGTGAGCATTCACTCCATTAAGCAATTTTTTGAAGTCACCAAGATGCAGATTGTTGTCATGCATTGCAACTCCCCCTTATTCTGAATGGTCTTAATGAGAGTAGTTAATAAACATAAGAGGAAGAATGACATTTTTTCGTACATTAAACCAAGAGATACTGTACAGCTCTGCAATATTTTGGTCAGAATATAATCTGTTAATCATTTTGGGATGGTAGGGAAAGAGACAACATGGTACATCTCAATTTAAAAAAAAAAGTGCTTTATATCTTGATATAACTCATATGTAGTAAGCCTTCACATCTATGAGGTACTGTAAAAAACACGAGCATGCATTGTGTTAAATTTATTTTAGGGACATAACGCATACCAAAATGTATGTGAAAGTGACCTAAAATTGTAAGCAGTCTTCAAAAATCTCAAAACACACTATATGTCTGGTGTTTGAGCACATCAGTGTTACACACAAAAACTGTATAATGACATATTCACACTTGGGACACAGGCTGTGTATGGCAAATTTAGCATGTCATGGAGCCATATTGTGAATGACAAGTTCTATGTTTACAACAGTTAAATCACATAGTAGCAAGACAGCTGCCATTGTGGGTAGCACACATGCATACTACAAGGCAAGTTTTTATAGACTGTTCTTTTTAAAGAGCTCACTTCCTGCCATGTGCACAGTTACCAGGTTGATGTTTAGGCCTTTATGTATTTACAGATATTTAAGCCATGATTCTGCAATAAAAGAGGTCAAAATAAGTTAGGCGAGTATCTCATGACAGTATATTATTGCTATTAGTCTTCAGAAGTTTATCAGATAAACTGTATGAGTTATATTTGTATGTTGAGAATCTCACAAGCTGAGTTTGAAGAGAACATGAACGGAGAGAAAGAGTAGTGATGTGGATCTAAGGAACAGCTGATTTGTGTTACTAATACCTAAGTACAGGACTTTGACATAATGTGCTTAGCCACAACTAGGTTCTATAGACTCTCATTACTTGGCTTCATAAGCTCACAAGCAAACTATTGCCTCCCAACATAGTCTCTTGCCATAAAAAAGTTTTTAAAATTTCGTATTTTCCGGTACCATTTAACTACCATACTAATAGATGCGCCACTGATATTTGCACTATGAGCAAGATCAGTGCGGTCCACTCTAAATTTAGCATAAAATGGGCAATACTGAAGTGCCTGACTCCAACTGTCTGCTTTAACCCATGATGTCAATTACGCTGACATACCAATGGAAGAAATAAAGTAACATTCCAAAACGCAAAACAATACTCATAAAAGAAAACTTTATAGTACGCAAAAAATTCTCTGACAAGCAGTTGCCATTACAAATAATGTTTCAAGTGTTTTGTGTCTGGGGTTTGGGTAGGAGGATGGGCAAACATAAATTGATCAGTTTTTATTGTAAAAAGTAATTTCACATTCGCCACAAGGAAAATGATCAAGTCAAACAACAACACACTGACATTAGGGATCAAAGCGACAGGGGGTATCCCGAGCATCAGTTGACTCTAAAAATGTAGTTACGTTTGGTACTCTTAAAACAACCACTCATGTGAAGCTTACACATCAACTATTCATTCACTAGCGTTCTGCATAGCGAAATGCTGAACCTAACAACACTGGATAAACATAGTTACTTACTCTCACACTTAAAAATGACGCTGTAGTTAATTGAAGAACATTTTGTAGAAATCAAACCGTTTCTCAAAAAGAACTTTCAGTTCCTTATACAGAATATCTTATAGAGGCATAAACGAAACTATAAGCCTAGCATTACGTCTACTTTTGTGTTGAATATCATGATCCTACATTTATCAAAGCACCGTTAACAATTTTAACTAGAATATTCAGTTTACACACGTTATTTAAGTGTGTCTTTAATAATCCACATTTATTTACATACACTTTTTATTGGGGCTTCGAGAATTAGGCCTACATTTGCGGTAGCAACGAATAACCTGTATACAGTACAAGCAATATTTTATTAGACACAAATAACCGTTCGTTTATCAGCTGAAATATACTTGATAATTGGTTTTCTATGTTTATGGCACGATACAGACAATATTCTTGCCATTACACATTGCCCACAGTTTTAATTACACATGATACACTATACTGATAGATTCCATTAACATCATTATTAGTATTGAGTAGAAATAACGATAACGGCCCGTTATTCGTACTACACAGTATTTCTACGTAGTATCAATAACTGCACAGTCTGGCTACCTAGTAGAAATAACGGGATTCTCATAACGATAGCTACGCAGTGTCGCTACCTAGTAGAAATAATGGAATACTCATAACCGTAACTACGCAGTGTCGCTACCTAGTAGAAATAACGATGCACAATATCGCTGCTGCGCATGCGCGGCCTCCGCCTGTTGCAACTACAAAGTCCAGCTCGAACGCCTGTGTCTCGTGTTTCGTGGTTTGGCCACTTGTAGCGCTAGTTGACTCAATTGTTCTCTTGGCTGCGTGGATGAAATGTTTATGATTTAAATAATGAAACACAACAACAGCAATAACTTTTTATGCTTAGCACTATGCCTTTTTTTTTACTTTTCTGCTGATTTTGATCCATACTGTGTCGTGTTTTATAGGTTATACGGTACCACATCACTGAAAATGCCATATGGAAAAGTAAAACAATGGTGTTATTTGTGTGTGTGTCTGTGTGTGTGTGTGTGTGTGTGTGTGTGTGTACGAGGAGGCACTACTTTATAATTTCAAGCTGATTACAGTGCGAGAGAGGCAGTTAAATCACAGGAATCGCCTGCATTACGTACGGTACGTAAATGTTTGATCATCTCGAGAAATAGCCTACTCAATAAGCGTCATGTAAAGCATAACACACGCAGATATCTTTCAGTGTTTCATTAATCAAGTAATGGATATCTAAAAACATCAATTATAGTGAATGAAATTATGTCAAATTGTTAAACAAAGCACTTAATAACTAAGGACAACAGTTTCCCCTGAATATCCTGTTTTACTTTACATTTTTAGATTAAAGGAAATGGACAAACTTAATTAAATTGTGGCATATAATTTTGTGATAAATTTCACCGTTGATTGGTGTTAATTATCTGCTATTTAATGTCAGTGTTGATAAAGTAAAATGTTGTTCATGACCAAACGTAAACAATGCTATAAATTGTCTAATTCCAAGAAAGGTTAAGAATTCTAACTCATTAATTTCATTGGAAGAGTCTGCAATGTGTCCACTGTGCAAACGTACGGTTGGTGCTAGAGGTATTTCGTATATAAACGAAGTTGCTTACACGTTAGGAGAAATGAATATGAAAACTATTTGTATGTATTTAAAAAGAAACAGCGGTCAGTTGTTTCTTTGATAATTGCACAGGGCAAACTTTTTATAGTAGGCCAATCACTAATAGTGACCCACAGTTGTTGGATTTTGTAATACGATCCTAGTACGGAAGAAGCAAAATTTAATTTATAAAGTGAGCTACTACTTTTTATATCATTACATGTACGTAAATGTCAGATATCTGCTGAAAAATCCCTAAATGGAATAAAATAATATTATAATGTATTCAATTTTCACGAGACTGCTATGTAGCGCCCATTTAAAAGAAAACCAGAATTTCGCACTATCTTTCTTCAAGGAAAGGAACGAGCTGCATTACAAAACACTTTGCACAGGTGCTGGTTTATCCATTTGGTGCAAGGTTATTAAACGCTTTGGAGTCGGTGAAAAGAATTTCCTCTTACAGTCACAAACGATTGAAACTCTTTTTCGCACCGCAACTCGAACGCCTTACTGCCAGTGATATTTAGTTGGAAACGGTGGTACCCGCAACTTGAACGCTTTTAAAAGTAATAGAAATTTAAAAAAATTCAGTCTCTGTTGCAATATTATATTCTCCAATAACACGTTTCGCGCTGTTAGCGCATCGTCAGACTGGAAAAAGACAAATGTTTTGTTACAGTCCGTGTGCCTGACGGGCAACGAATCTAATGTGGCTAAGGTGAGTAAATTTGAAAATTCAGGCTTACTTGGGCGGACATGGGGCCACAGAACTATCTATAGCTGTGGAGGAGGTATCTTAACAATTTGCGTTGTCATTGGGCGCCTGCAAAGAGGTAAACGTACGAAGTACGTAAGGGTTATTTGAACGAGAATAACTAGGGACTAAAGGGGTATGGTATGGAAATTAATGGAACGCTTTTTATATGATAAAACTCACCATAGCAGCAGAGGAGGCGCTGTCGCGGCAGGTCCACGTTTACAACTGGTAGTATTGTTAATAACTGCGGAACATAAATGCGACCGTTAAACAGAGTGGTATGGGCAGTGTTACGCCTGCGAGAATGAGCGGCTTGCCAAGCGGTAGCTTGGTATTATTAGAGATGTTTGTGACGTGGGGGAATGAATCTTGTGAAATGATACATGTTGGTATGAAACAATAATAAATGAATGAAAACGAAATTATTAGAGGCCTGAGGGTGGGGCGGAAGAAAGATGCTGTGAATTGTCAGAAGGGTGGTCATTTTGGGAAAAGATGGATAACATGATGTCGTAAAGAGTTTGATTTTTTGTGATGAGCTGTTCGTTGAGACTGTGTTCTGGGGACCTTTTTACAAACTTAGTGATTTCTAATTCTTCAAGAAGCGATGTGAAGAACTTGTAATTTGTCAGGGGGGGGCGAATATGTTTGCTTCTTTTGAGGTGCTCGGAAAAGGCCGAATTAGCTTTTAAAAGTGTCGTGGTGCGTTGCGCGCGTCCGTTCGCTGTCGGGGGTTGAGTCCCGCTTCGGGCATGGGTGTTTGTGTTGTCCTTAGGTTAGTTTACCTCAATTTAAGTAGTTAGTAAGCTACGGACTGACTACCAAACAGTTGAGTGCGGTAGATTTACAAACATTTGAACATTGCTTAAACATGGTTGCAACCGCAACTCGAATGAAGCTAGTATGTTGCAGCATCGCCATCTGGGAGTTAATTCGAAAAATAACGGGCAGTTATTTATAACCGTTAAAATTAACTGATAGAAAAAAATAACGGTAACCGTTATAACTGATAGAGAATAACCGTTTTGTCCAGCTCTACTGTCGATACATTTTCAATCACAGTTGTATCTAACAATGGACTAAGTGCCACTCAACAGGAAACAATAAAGAACCAAAGGGACATGAATCATTATTGAGACCATTGTTGCTGTCAATTCAGATAAACATAATGTCCGTCTGTTCTTAGGTCACGTAGCTGTGTAGTAAGACGACCGTTGTGGGAAATCGCATCTACTATCACGAGTACTTCATGACCACATCCCTTAAACTTAAATTTTCCTATTGAGCTTATACTAAAAATGTAAAACAATCATAGAATCTGGGGAAGACTTCATTAAAGACAATAAATATTTTTTACAAAATTTAAAAAAATAAAGTACCTGAGTGATCATCATCATCATTTTGCAACTCCAGTTTCCCGGGTGTAGTGTACAAGCGCTCTCCATCTCCTCCTGTCTTGATACATCTTCTATTCCTGAATTTCTTCCCATTTGTGTCCTTTCTCTTCCACATCTGATCTTACAGTCTCTATCCAGCGTTTCCTTGGTCTTCACCGTGGTCTTCTTCCTATGAGGTTGAGGTTGAAATACTTTTTAGCAGGTCTTTCACTATTCATTCTCATTAAGTGCGCATACCACTGAAGTCTGCGTTTCCTAATGATGCTGGTGACAGGAACCTAAATAGCAGCTACTTTCTATTCACCTCATTTCTAATTTCATCCTGTCTGCTTGTTTGATTCATAGTTCTAATGAATCTCATTTTCACTGCCTGAATTCCACTGAGGTCTCTGTTTAGTAGGGTACATGTTTCTAAGCCGTATGTAAGGATTGGAACGAAATATGTATGGTACATGGTTACTTTTGCTTTTTGTGGCATTTTATCATCCCAGAGAAGATTCCTTATTTGACTGTAAAAACTGTGTGCTTTCTGTGTTCTGCTGAGTATTTTCTGCTTAACGGTGTTGTCTTTAGAGATCATGCTTCCTAGGTAAATTTCAATATTTTCAAAAGGTGGGCATAAAGTTTCCCCTACCCCCTTGGTGTTGCAATAGTGTTCTGCCATGTAATTGCCGTTACGATCAGTGTTGCAAGTGATTAGTCTTTTTATTTTATTATTTCTTTTTAATTTTTTTTTATTAAAACATGGGGCTCAGGTACGTGGATGGGTGGACGTAAATTGATAATTTTGTATTGTAAAAAGTAATGTCACATTCACAGAACAATGGGAAGAGGAAAACTTAAATTCATAAAAACAGATGTTGACAACAGAAATAGTAAATATGGTTTTTATTACTAACCCTGAATTCGTTGTTGTTTGGCCTGGTTTTTCTTTTTTAAAACAGAATACAGCACTTTCAGCTGTTTTACTGTTCTCTCTCTTGTCTGATTTAAGGAATTGTACAGCTTTGTGAGGCGTGTTGCTTTTCCAAAAATAGTCGACCCATCTGCCTTTTTATTTTCTATAAATGCTTCCAAAACTAGGTCGGTCAGAAAGTTTTTCTTAGATAGAGTATTTTCCTCGCTTGTCGCCCTTTGCGTTTCCAAACAGAAACAGAAAACTCGTGACAGCTGTACAAACTATGACGCGTCCTTGACTTTCCCTTAATAATCCATAAAATTCGAGTAATTGCAAGTTTCGTAAGTAGTGGCATCTGTGATCTGTTGAGACATACTATTAGCTTTGACGGAAGGAGTAGTGACTTCATAGTTAACGATGGTTGAAATCAGCTACGGGAAACTCAAGGAAGTTGTCTGGCATGTTAAATTATAACATGACGGTAGCTAACGGGACGGGTAACTGTAGTCTTCCAGAAACCGGGCTTAACTATTTGAATGCTGCTTTCCGTGATCACTTTAGCTCTACCCATTATGGGAAAAAGGAAAATGCTAGGTGACACTGTTTTCATTATTACAATATTGTGCATTGGCTGCTCTTATAAGAATCTAACAATGCTGTAGTGAATTGCAGAGCAAAGAAGATTGCTGAACGGTTCAGGTAAATTAACGTAACGTTCTGCGTATGGATTGGTGAAGGGATCCTTTAATCGAAATAAATCACTGTGAATAATATCAAACGTAAAACATTTACGATACTTATAAGAAGAGACATAAAAGTAGTATGGTCACTTAAGACTAATTATAGAAAGAGCAGGTAAAAACAGGCTGAGATTTACCAGAAGAGTGATGCGGTAATTCAGTCACTTCATGGCAGAAGTAGCTGACCACAAAGACACAAGTTTCAACTAAGACTGATACGTTTTGTGAGTGATTCGGTCAGTAATCACGAGAAAGTAACAGAAACACTTGAAAAACGCCGGTGCTTAAGAGTGCAAGAGAGTTGTTGTTTATCACGGAGAGTTTTACGCGCTGCAAATTCGAAAGTGTGTGTTTCAATAAGAGCTTGCCAGTACATTATTTCCTCTGATATATTTCTCACCGTCGTGTGACTTGCTAGTAACGGTTGCTGTCTCTAAAGATGGCGGGTTGCAATCATCGTGGGGGGGGGGGGGGGGGGGGCGCACTATCTTCACCACCTGTATTTGCTCAGAAAAGATCTGATACTTATTGACATACGATGTATGATCAAAATTTAGTGCGAGTTTTGAAAGTTGATTTGGTTCTGTTGCTGCTAGTCTTACGTTTTTGTGTTTTGTTAACATTATCTGGACAGTGTTAACCACTTCCTCGTATTTAGTTTCTTTCCCGTTGTATCGGAATTATCTCATGGAATTAAGTCACATGACATAGATAGTAACAAACAGTTAATTTCGGTGCCGTAGTTACGTGCTGCCAATAGCTTCATTGATTACTTTCTCTTATTTCTGTGATCATATACATCTACATACATTCTTTATAACCCACCATTTGCTGTACAGCAGCGAATACGTTGCAAAACTATTAGTCATTTATTTTCCTGTTGCACTCCCAAACAGACCGAGAAATAAATGATTGTGTATATGGCTCCGTACGAGCCCCAACTTCTCTTCTCCGTGATGGTTAGGCAAAATCTAGGTTGGCAGCAGAAGTATCGTTCATCAGACAGTTCCAAATGTTGGCCCACTAAACTTATTCGATAGAGTCATCGGAAAAGAACGTAATGTTACAGTCTAACATATACAGTCACGACACTTCCACTAATTTTTGTGCTGCAGTGGCCGAGCGGTTGCGGCGCGCCAGTCACAGTCTATACGGCCGCTACGGTCAGGGGTTCGAATCCCCCTTCGGGCATGGTTGTTTGTGTCGTCTTTATTATAAGATAGTTCATAAGTAGTTTGTAAGTTTAGGGACTGATGACCCCGCTGTTAAGTCCCTTAAGCTTTACAAACATTTGAACATTTTTAACTAATTTTTGTTATACGCCACGACAGCAGCGTCCCAAGCGGCTGGCGAGGTAAATGTCTGAACACGATATCGGATGGGTGTGAATAGTGTCGTTGAAATTGATTATACCATCTTTTTACAACGGGGAAGGTACGCAGTGCCAGAAAAACAGGCAATAACCAAAAAACACATTTGTTGTTTCGAGGTTTCCTAAGAACCATTGGGGGGTACGAAACGGTACTTCGCTGAACAATTTATTTAAGATTATCATAAAATCTACGATTTTTAATCAAGAATTTGAGTTTCTATTAAGAGCAAAAATTGCTGAAGCTGAAGGGAAATCCTTACAAGCGTGACAATAAAACATCGAAAGCAAAAACACAGTTTCTCAACAAACCACAAACCAATTCCACAATTGTTAGTACATTTGAACCACAAACGGCAAGAATCTTCAAGACACTTGTTTCATATTCAAAAGTAATTACACTCAAAAGTATATGGGTTTATAACAAAATACGATTGAAGTGTAAAAATGTCCGAATTATTAAGCTCCATATCGAATTTTTACACGTCAAAGAAAGTTCCTGTCAAATAGGAACAGACCACAACAGGAATTAATGTTCCTCGTTTGTGTATATTAGCACACTTTCAGTGGAGTAGGCTACAAAAGATACACATATTAGTTAGTATTAACTCATGAATAAGTTGTTGTTTATATCACTGAATCAGGGAAATTCGGATGATTTTACGTTTATTTCATGATTATTTTTGTCTCTCGGTATTTTACTAATGTGTAGAACGCAAAAATTACAGAAACTATTTGGTTAATTACGTAGAAAAGTAATTACAAACAAACATTTCTATTATAGCACATTGTCCTCCGCTAGGACCGCTAGCGTCGTTGCAACTATCAGTTGGTAACAACTTTCATAGCAGTGAGTGTCGCGATCGTGTATGTTAGACTGTAGTAGGAACAAGTAACGTATCTGACTGAAAGCAAAGAGCGACAACTTTTCACCACTATAAAAGCCACAACAGATATCCAAGATCTTGTGAAACACCACGAATCGACAGTTGTGTAGAAGATACGTATAAACAGTTTGTAGACCGGCCGCGGTGGCCGAGAGGACTGAGGCGCTCCAGTCACGGTCTGCACGGCCACTACGGTCGGGGGTTCGAATCCCCCCTCGAGCATGGATATTTGTGCCGTCCTTAGTCTTAGTTAGTTCATAAGTAGTTTGTAAGTTTAGGGACTGATGATCCCGTAGTTAAGTCCCATAAGCTACAGAAATATTTGAATATTTTGAAACAGTTTGTTGTCGCTTTCTCACTGGTTGTAGCCTCTGATAATCCTTACAGGACCGGGGGACGAAACGTTAGGCAGAGAAATATATCTAGGACCAAGGCTTGAAAGCCATTACATAGTCACCGCCCGAAAAGCACGTAGTGTACCTTTAATGCTGCAGTACGTCATACGAACACGCATGGATGTAGGTCACATGCCAGAACAGAATGCTCGAGTTAATGGCTGGCCATTACCAGTGACTATTCTTGGAGATGGGTTTTTGAAAGCCATTCTTCATTATACAAAGCAAACATCAAGCGCCGTTTTCGTACTACTTAGCTTTTAGATGCTGCGATAGCCACCACACTGCACAGCATGTCTACCGCGCCAAATGTTTCGTCGGGTGCCAAGTTGTGAAAAGATAGAGCGCCGAATCACTCATTTTTTCGTATTTCCTTGACACGAAACTTGCGACAGTAAACCCTGAAAAACATTCACGGAAAAAAATAAACAATAAAAAAATAAAATAAAAAGTAAAACAAATAAAAAACCTGCAGTAACATCCTTCAAAATCATCTCACATAACTCTGTTTTCTAGAGAAGTCTTATTTGCGATGTGTGCCCCTTCAGAATGAACATAGGAAGCTACTAAGTATATGTCTAGTTGGTTTACGTTTTAGGAGGCGATCCACTTATAATATTGTAAAAAGATATAAAATAGCCAAGATCGCTTATCATCACTTTTTATTAACGACGACCGGTTTCACTGAACTATGTCAGCATCATCAGGTAAAATTATTTTATTTGACCTGATGATGCTGACATAGTTCAATGAAACCGGTCGTCGTTAATAAAAAGTGATGATAAGCGATCTTGGCTATTTTATATCTTTTTACAAGTATATGTCTGTTGATCGACGAATTATGATTTTCGCATGGCTAAATAGTGCCCCAAGATTCTGCGAGAATATTTTCCTTTCACACACCTGTCACAAACAACACTATTCCTACCACGTTTGGAGTGCAGAATCGATGCTCTATTCCATGCTACAAAATATATGTCCTAAGTTCGAAATGCCCCAATGTTTGTAAATCTAAGGGACTTAACTACGTTGGTCATTAGTCCCTAGGCCTACAAACTACTTAATCTAACATAAAGTAACTTACGCTAAGGACAACACAAAAACCGATGCCGTATGGATGACTAATCCCCGACGGCGAACGCACGCTCGCAAATGACATTACGAAAGAAGTTCAAAATTCACGTTTTGTCATGGAAGTGCTTTATTTTGAAGTAGTAACTCGCAATTACGATACCCACGGAAGTGCTTTCACAACGTTTGTTACAATTATGTGCCTTGCACACTAATAGTCATAGTAAGGAGAAGAAATGAACATTTCGTTCATGAGAGTATCTTTATACTTAGTAGAGTCCCTTGAGCTAAGACTGGAAATAGTGATTAATTGTTGTGTCACTGCTTCATCAGCATCAGGCGCACGGAATTTCTCTTCCGTTACTCCATGTGTAACTTGCTAGTGGCCTTCTCCACTCTATGTAATTCAGTTTTTCGAATTCGGCGTTCGCTTTTCACATAAAAGGATACATATTTCGTGCTCCTCCCTTTACTTCTGAGGGCCATATACTGAACTGACAAATTACAGGGACGTTATTTAATGACATGGTTTGAATCAGCTTCGTAACTGCACATATTACTCGTAATTTCAGTTAGGTATATACGATGTGCCTGTTTTTCAGACATGTGTGGTCACTGTGTTCCCAGTGGTCAAAAGACTGCCTATAAAATAGGAGACCTAGGTTCGAATCCCAACTGGGCACAAATTTTCAACTTTCCCCGCTGATTTATTTCAATGCGTACTGGCAACAAACTTCTCCGATTCCTTTGTGTGTTGATTTTAATTGATATTGTGAGGTTTTCTCGGCCCCATGCCCCATGCACCTGACTGCGCATATCGGTTAAGAACAATCCAGTGGGCCAACACTGATAAAACTTTAATCACTACCGGTATATTTAAAGAATGAAATATTTACAGTACAATACGCCTTCTGCCTACTGTCATAACATATGGCATGATACCCTACACTGGTGTCAATTTCTGGTAGTGTTCGTAGTAGAGATGGGAATACTGAAACATCTGACGGTTTCGGAACCAATGAAACCGTAGTGTGAGGTTTCGAAACATAGTTTCGAAAACTATGAAGCAGTATGTATTTTAATATTATGGGCCTGTTTATTGTACCATCCCATCGACAATGTGTACTGTATAAGAATTGCTGTAGAACAACAAACATAGTGCGCGGACAGCTAGTAGAGGAGAAAAAATGTAAACTTTTATTTAAATGCCGCTGCAGTTCTAAGTTTCCTGCAGTGGCTAAATTTTACTTACCGGATTGGCGGCCTCATGTGCTAATGTTGGCAATCGCGTGATAACGCAAATGTTTTGTCATGAAATCTTCGTTTCACGAGAGCAATTACTTTTACCAAGTGGGTATAGGTATTCATATAAACTAGTTAATCGTAGAGTACGGAAAGAATTATTTATTTACTTCATGGTCCATACGAAACACCAATCAAGTCATTCTACGTGGATTTCTAACATCCGTTTTGTTGACGTTGCCAACATAATCACGCGAGGCCGCTGGGACTGTAGGTAAAATTTTACCTCTGCACCAGATGTACTGCTTTCTCAATAAGTGATGTTCCTGCTATCCTCTCAGCTGAGTACTGGCGTTTTTATGTCTAATATATTGTTTTTTATCAAAGTAGCTGTAATAATACATTTTGATTTTCACTAAACTAGTGCCTAATTTCGATAGGTGTTGTGTGTGCTAACCTACATGTGATATTGAAAAGGCATATTATCACATTAAATTTATTGAGCTAACATTTTGGCAAGGGTTAAATTTTTATACATCGTTATCGTACTGCTGGATACTTTAAAATAAACCATATTTTAAAATTCCAGATTTGTGAATACCTTTAATTCGCGCTTTCATTTACCGTCCAAACTTTCGTATATGTAACTATAAAAACGAAATACTGCACATTATTAGATTTGTCATGTCAATTAGACGTTGGGCCTATGCTGTTTCTTATTTAAAATAGGAAGTTGTAAGTTTAGTCGTGGGTTTTTAATATAATTAGCGTAAATGAACAGATAAATCTAGAATTTTATTTGATATTTCAATGCAACAACTGAGCGTTGTTTGTCATTTACGTTTATAAAACGGACATTATGTAATTTCGGAATATGGCAGTCACTTTAGAAATGAATCTTGAATTCGGTAATTTTGAGCTATAGACTCAAGTCTGTCCATTAGTTTTTGACACTATTTAAACCGTTCATATACTAGCAACGTAAATGTCTGTCTTTGCCAAGCTTCAGGAAAATGAAACACCACCGTTTCGATACAATTCCTTTGTTCCACCCTCCTGCATTATTGCTTATTGGTCTGAAATACAGCTGTTTTGAAACAGGGAAACCGACAGGACCGAACAGTTTCAGTACCGTATCAAGCGCGAATGTGACCCGATCAGAATGGAACACCACGGTTTCGAAATCGTGAAACATTACGGTAATGAAACACTGAAACAGTTTCGCGTATCGACACAGTGCTTCGAAACAATGAAACAGTACTCAACTGTAGGTCGTAGTAGGCCTAATTTATTTTGTGTGTCATCAGTTGAATCTGAAAAGCAATAGCTTCAGTTATGAAAGATAGACGAGGTTACTAACAGTAACATTCTGCACGGTAGTTGCTATGTACGCACATGCAAGCTGAAGAGAATAAAACAGAACGCCGGCCGCGGTGGCCGAGGGGACTGAGGCGCTTCAGTCACGGTCTGCACGGCCACTACGGTCGGGGGTTCGAATCCCCCCTCGGGCATGGATATTTGTGCCGTCCTTAGTTGTAGGTAGTTCATAAGTAGTTTGTAAGTTTAGGGACTGATGACCCCGTAGTTAAGTCCCTTAAGCTTAACAAACATTTGAACATTTAAAACAGAACGAAAACACATTTGTATGTGTGTATCATCAGTTCACACCTTCATATGAAACGCAATAGACAGGCCAGTTATCACAATTCGCTTTATTGTAAAAGCCGTTAGGTGGTACCAACATCCGATATGAAGTATATATCTTTGTTGAATTGATATCTACGATTGTCCTGAGCGTCTTGGTGTCTTACGAATTCCTAAAGGGTAAAATAAAGCGAAATGGTGAAATTATGCGAAGAAAATACTGCATCCATATATATTTTCTTTAATTTTATTTTATTGTAGCGTTACCAGTTACTAGGTTCATGTCTGAGTCCATCGGCGGATGTTAATGTTGATTTATTTCTTACATTTATCTCCTAAATTTTGACAAAGTTCCTGCTGTCACATTATTTACAAAATTATGTCCTTGCTTGAAGCTCGGTATTAAAAAGGAATTCGTACCTGTCTTACAATATGTGAAGGAGAGTATTCCCTTAAGTAACTGCAATTTTTTAATCTGTAACAAAATATAAAACCTTTGGTAAAACATGACAAAGTTTCGTAAATTAGGCGTATGTGAGCCCAGAAACAGAATAGAAATGTAAATCCTTGAAAGAAGTAAACACTACAATCGGACTTTGAGCTCAGGTCCAAGACTACTAGCGCTTCAATAAAATAATTTTCTAAAAGCTTGTCGCTGATGGCACTATTTTACATTGTGATTTAGGAAGACGGCTGAGGTGTTCACATACCTCAATGGGTAAAAGAAATGAAAGCCGTTGGTAGCACGAAAGCTACCTAAAGCTAATCTTAATACTCTCACCAACGACCGTATCTGCAGTCTTTGTAGAATTAGGAGTTTTAAGCCACTGTCTCTCTGGCTAAAATACTACCTTCTACCACCAAGATTAGAGCCTGTTAACTTCGACTCCAGCGGCATGGCACCAGCGTGGGTTAGTCGCATCGACTAAAAACGCGTGTAGGAATATGCTAAGTTACAGAACGAAATTAAGCGAGAGACATAAACGATCATAAATTTTAATGTTATCCTTGTACGCTGTCAGAAAACAGGTTTCGGAATAGAATGTGTTGTCCTTCACGGGAATATATGGCTATCGATGTGCTTGAAGGACGTACGAACTAGAAAAGCTTCGTCCCAACAGCGGCCTCAAGCTCTGTGATTCTGAAACCGGGGCCTCTGAATTTAGGAAGTTGTTTGACATATAACCTCCGTCTAAATGTAACGGTAATTGATGAAAAGCTACAACGGGTGTGTACTAGTAAAATAATTAAATGTATTTCACTTGAAAATTTGTTATTGTACTATACGTCATGTCTATTGTTGGTAAGATGCCTTGTTTTTCGTTTGTTTTTAATTTTTAGAATCGCTGGACTGCAGTAAACTTTCTTCGAAAGGCAGGTTACTTTTAGGAAACGGAAGAAAAACAGTTCTGCAAACTTTATATTCAGCATTAAAACATACTGGTAATCCGTTCCTAAGGTGAGATAAAGTTAAAAGTCGATAAAGTTAAAAAAACCAACATCGTAAATCGGCTGCATCCTCAGTAAAAGAGTATATGGGTGATCAGAAATGGTTCGTGATGGCGAAGTTACAGAAGAAAACAACACTGGCTCAGCCTATCGAAAAGCACAATGTTCAGTGCACAGGATGTCCAGTTACTAAAATCTCGTACTTCGCATTTAATTAAAGCAAACTGGCGTTGTCTATCGAGTATTTATACCGAGGGCGTGTTCTGAGCAGCTAAGACGACTCACTGTAGCTACTGAACAGTCACCTTGAGAACCTGCGTTGCTAATCCTTGATAAAGATCCAGCATCACCACACATGCGTCAGCTGAACTGATTTGGGAACTATTTCATAAAAATAAAATATAAATGTTTGTATAGTCTATGGGACTTAACTACGGGGTCATCAGTCCCTAAACTTACAAACTACTTATGAACTGAAACTTCCTGGCAGATTAAAATTGTGTGCCGGAACCGGGACTCGAACCTGGGACCTTTGCCTTTCGCGGGCAAGCGCACTACCGGGCATGGGGCATGGATATTTGTGCCGTCCTAGTTCGTAAGTAGTTCATAAGTAGTTTGTAAGTTTAGGGACTGATGACCCCGTAGTTAAGTCCCATAAACAATACAAACATTTTTTTGAACCACGCCGCTTAGCCGTCACTGGGAGCTGGTGAACTAAAAGAACTAACTAGTTCGCGGCAGAGCGCTCCCGATTGCGAACTATTATGCATAAGTCTAGTAAAAAAGCCTCTCCTTCGCGCTCATAGCGCTCCAAGTGCGACTGAGCAGCGTCGAAACGCATCCATTTCTAAATTTCCGTCAATTCATGTGGATCCCATCGTGATGAAATTTTTCGCATGACCAGGCGTTCCTTCAGGATACGAAGCACAGTAGTATGCGCTAATCCGGTTTCGTGGGCGAGCTCACGAATCGTCTGGAGTCGATCACTAACGCTCCAACAGTATGCACTTCTTCTTCAGAGATGCATGTCTGCCACTGTTTGCCGACCTTCGTTGAAGGCCACTGTTCTGTACGGCAATGCCGATTTTCCGCACGCTTCTTGAAGACCTTGATGACACTGTCGTTCCGTATGACCTCTGGCACACCGAATCTTGATCCAACTCCGTTCTTCCTGTTTCGAAAACATAGTGACGCCGTTACGTTAGACCGCTCGCTCACAAGTGACAGTGTTTGCCTCAATTGTGCGCACGCAGGTGACGTGGAACGGGCGAGTCAGTTTGCTCGGACGTTTAGATAGGTATGGCAACAACGTGTGCTATCAGCGACAATAGTAATTCCATTGCATAGTGTCTCCACAGCAGAGTTGCCAACCCTCATACTATTGTTTGAGCTATTGAAATTATAGCAAGACTCAAAGGTCAAGAGGTATAGCGTTAAAAAAAAAAAAGAAGTGCATGAAAATGCTCATAATCACGCATGATATAAGTTATTAAATCTTTACTACCAACTTCATTCGCAAAACATTTTGCATAGAATTTCCTGATATTCCACTGTACGAACATGTAAAGTTTTTTTTTTTTTAATGTAGGACACACAGTTTGGGAGAAATGACGTTGAAGTTTGAGTTTCATGGATACGAAATTGAAATGGATAGAGATTAGGGTAGAAGTCGTTGGGCAAAGAGGGTAGGTGACAATGGGGCAACATAAGATAGGAGTGAATCCATACCCAGCAGACACCGTGAACTGATTCTACGAGTAGTATACCAAACAATGTTTCGCAACTGATTATCCGTCTGACATAATAACACAATCAATTCACGAGCAATTGTACTTCCTCCAAAGGCTGGGTAAGAAAGAGTGATTCCTTTGGGTGCCAGGCCATGTGGGGATTCGGGGTAATGAAATTTCTAATGTGACCAGAACGGTATATTCCCGTGCGGGACATTTTCTCTGCGTTGCGGCAGAGGTCCATTCAGTGGAAGGAGACATAGCTGCCAGTAACTAACAAACTGTTGTGCGTTCAATTCTGGGTATGAGGTCCGCCTGATACGCAAAACACTATTTTATTTCATACCCAAACATATTTCAGCACGTCTGTGCCATCATCAGCGGGTTTTTCATTTATTTATTGCTGTGAGAAACAAAATACATTGATTTTTGTACTATACAAATGTATGTATGTCTTATTTTCGTTTGTACCTTGTTTTTACATTCTGTGGTCATGTAGACAAAAAAAATGTTTATATAGATTATGGGACTTAACTACGTGGTCATCAGTCCCTAAACTTACAAACTACTTATGAACTAACTAACACTAAGGACGGCACAAATATCCATGCCCGAGGGGGGACTGTGCAGACCGTGACTGGCGCGCCGCAGTCGGCAGGTCATGTAGACCCTTTCTACATAATTATATATTGGCAACGTTGTCATCTGTAAACCAATAATCTGTTTGAATCTTGTGAGCTTTTTTAAAAGCTATTTCTAGTGTAAAAATATAAATTTGGTAAGTGGGGATATTTCGATTGTCAGCCTATTGCCTTTCCTTGCGATTTCTTTTGGCGTACACTTTCTCAAAATGTTCAAATGTTTGTAAATCTGGTCATCAGTCCGTATCTTACAAACTACTTAAACTAAGTTAAACTAACCTAAGGACAACACACACTCCCATGCTCCAGGGAGGAAACCCCCCAACGGTTAGAAACCGCGCGCTCCGCAGCGAGGCGCCTTAGACCGCTCGGCTACTCCACCGCGGCTACACTTTCTCTTCCGTGTTTTTTATTGACCACACACGGGTAATACACATATAATGCGGATTATTTTTCTATCACGATCACTTCCCACTTTACCAAATTCGACTGTGTACACTTTGTTAGTATGCGTACCTATTAGTCGACCTACACTTATTCTCCAGTGGAATGGCGGTGGATTTGAATTTTGTTTATTTTCTCTCTGTGCCCGTGTGTTGCGCGCGCGCTTGTGTGTGTGTTTGTGTGTGTACGTTTTAACAGTCTGTGTCGTCCTTTCTGTATAGCACTTAGCTTTTCTGTAACACTTAGCCAAGCAGGTTTATCTATTCGCCAAATTGCGGAACCGTGTAGTGTGTCTATAGGGCGAGTGCAATACACCCTTCGCCGCCAGAAGACAACAGGTAGCAATACGGACGTACCACGACCAGGACGACCTCGTAAAACATCTAAAGCCGGCCGCAGTGGTGGAGTGATCTGCGGTGCGCCAGTCACGGTCTGCACGGTTGCTACGGTCGGGGGTTCGAGTCCCCCCTCGGGCATGGATGTTTGTGCCGTCTTTACTATAAGCTAGTTCATAAGTAGTTTGTAAGTTTAGGGACTGATGGCCCCGTAGTTAAGTCCCATAAGACTTACAAACATTTGAACATTTGAAACAACTAAAAGTGATGATAAATATATCAGAATTACCAGTAAAATAAATAGATTCAGAACAGCGCCTCAAATTCGTGCAGAATTGGTACAAATGAACGCAAGAGCAATATCTGTTGCAATAGTAAAAATGAGAGTAACTGAAGCCGGCTAGAAAGGTTGTGTCACAGCAAGAAGACCCATTCTAAGGCCCATAAATAAACAGAAGAGACTCTAATGGGCGAGAAAACATCGTTATTGGACATATGAAGAGTGGTCAATGGTGTTATTCACCGACGAATCGAAGTTCGAGATTTTTGTAACCAGAAGGAGAACATTTGTTCGCCGATTTGTAGGGGAAAGGGTAGCCCAGCAGCGTGTTATGCCTACCGTTAAACACGGTGGTGGGTCTGTTATGTTTTGGGGATATTTTGCCGGAGATAGAGTTGGCGACATTGTGAAAATAGAAGGATATTTGGATCAGAAGCAGTACCACCGCATACTTCAAAATCATGCAATACCAAGTGAATTGCGCCTCACAGGGAAAGGCTTCCCCTTACAACAGGATAATGACCCAAAACATCGGTCGGCATACTGTTGGAACTACATTGCGGTACTACGGACTACGGAAACTACGTACTGAAAGATGTGGTATGGCCAAAGCCCCGACTGTAATCCCATTCAAATGGTGTGGGATGACGTGGACAGATGTAACAGGGAAGTTAATAAATCCAGTAAGGAACATCTCTGGAATATCGTTAAAGATGTGTGAAATCTTATAGATTCACGATACCTACATAAACTGATTGGCTGCATGCCTCGAGTTTGTGAAGCAGTCAGTAAATCCAAAGGAGGATACTTTGATGAAAGTAAAATATAATGATTGTGATTGGATTATATATGTGTAAGTTAATAAAATTATATTTTGTGAGAAATAACGTTTGATTTGTATTGTAATTCTGAAATACCATGGTGTATTGAAATTAATGAGCAATAGTACATACAGTGTGGTCCGTTGATTGTGACCGGGCTAAATCTCAAATCAAATGTTTGTTAAGCTTATGAGACTTAACTACGGGGTCCTCAGTCCCTAAACTTACAACCTACTTATGAACTACCTTATACTAAGGACGGCACAAATATCCATGCCCGAGGGGGGATTCGAACCCCCGACCGTAGTGGCCGTGCAGACCGTGACTGAAGCGTCTCAGTCCCCTCGGCCACAGCGGCCGGCGGGCTAAATCTCTCATGTAATAAGCATAAAAAAATCTACAAAGAACAATGCTTGAAGCGGGAAAACAGATGGCGCTATGGTTGGTCCGCTAGATGGCGCTGCCAAAGGTCAAACGGATATCAACTGCATTTTTAAAATAGTTACCTCCATTTTTATTACACATTAGTCTAGTACGTGAATAAATATGAATGTTTTATTTGGAACACTTTTGTCGCTTTGTGATAGATGGCGCTTTAATATTCACAAACATATTGCTCACAATTTTAGACGAACAGTGGGTAACAGGTAAGTTTCTTAAATTAAAACACAACGTAAGTCCGTTTGAACTCTATTTCGGTTGTTCCAATGTGATACATGTACTTTTGTGAAATTGTCATACATTATGAAAACGCATGCTGTTACTGCGTGATTACCTCATGACTTCAGTAAATGCTCAAAACGATGTCCTTCAACTTCAATGCATTTGGCAATACCCGTGACGAAATTGCTCTCAACAGCGAGTAGTTCGACTTTAGTAATGTCCTCAACATGCATTGACAA
This sequence comes from Locusta migratoria, assembly GCA_026315105.1. Classification (NCBI taxonomy): domain Eukaryota; kingdom Metazoa; phylum Arthropoda; class Insecta; order Orthoptera; family Acrididae; genus Locusta; species Locusta migratoria. Next base: position 131,572,242 of record CM048745.1, on the reverse strand, counting down.
TGCGATGACGCATGTTTTCAGACGTTGTCGGCGAATCACGATAGCCAATATCCTTCAGTTTTCCCCACAGAAAGAAATCCGGGGATGTAAGATCCGGTGAACGAGCTGGCCAGGGTATGGTGCTTCTACGACCAATTCACCTGTCATTAAATATTCCATTGAAGACCGCTTCAACTGCATACGAGCCATGTGCCGGACATCCATCAGGTGAAAGTACATCGCCATTCTGTCATACAGTGAAACATCTTGTAGTAAAATCGGTAGAACATTACGTAAGAAATCAGTATACATTGCACCATTTAGATTGCCATCGATAAAATAGGGGCCAATTAATTATCCTTCCTCCCATAAAGCCGCACCATACATTAACCCGCCAAGGTCGCTGGTGTTCCACTTGTCGCAGCCATAGTGGATTTTCCGTTGCCCAATAGTGCATATCATGCCGGTTTACGTTACCTCTGTCTGTGAACGACGCTTCGCCACTAAACAGAACCCGTGAAAAAAAATCTGTTATCGTCGCGTAATTTATTTGGTGCCCAGTGGCAAAACTGTATACGACGTTCAAAGTCTTCGCCATGCAAATCCTGGGGCATAGAAATATAGTACGGATGAAATTTATGTTGATGTAGAATTCTCAACACGGACTTTTGAGATTCCTGATTATCGCTCAATTTGTCTGCTACTGATGTGCGGATTAGCCGCAACTGCAGCTAAAACACTTACCTGGGCATCATCATTTGTTGCAGGTCGTGGTTGACGCTTCAATTGTGGCTGAACCCTTCCTGTCTCTTTAAATAACGTAACTATCCGACGAAAGGTCCGTACACTTGGATGATGTCATCCTGGATAACGATCAACATACATAGCACAGGCCCGTTGGGCATTTTGATCACAATAGCCATACATTAATACCATACTGACTTCTGCAATTGATAAACAGTCCATTTTAACACGGGTAATGTATCACGAAGCAAATACCGTCCGCACCAGCGAAATGTTACGTGATAGCACGTACTTATACGGTTGTGACTATTACAGTGCCATCGATCACAAAGCGAGAAAAGAGTTTCAAATAAAACATTCATATTTATTTACGTACTAGACGAATATGTAATAATAATGGGGTACCTATTTTAAAAAAATGCAGTTGATATCTGTCTGACTTATGGCAGCGCCATCTAGAGGGCTAACCATAGCTAAATTCAGCGGGACAGTCCCGCATTTGGACTCTTTGTCCCGCATTGACACAATTACTGAAAATGTTCCGCAAGATGGCAAAAGTGGGCTGCATTCCCGCATTCCAGTAATTTTAAAATTGTTGGTCTAAGAGCACAAGTCGAAACTATTTATGAACGGCACGCTATGTAATACTGCTTGCAAGTAAACTTTAGAAGACTTCATCTACGAACATATGGACTCTTCTTACATTAAATGCAAAATTTATTAATTAATTAATTAAAATAAAAATCTATTAAAATTGACAAATTCGCTTCCATTGGAAGCTGTTTTTGATATAAACTGGTGTTGCATTTTGTGATAGGATGACTTATTAAAATATCTGATTTTGGTATATTTACTGAGCCTTCTTAAGTACGTTTCAATAAGTGTAATGAAATATATTTCTGTGCTCAAAGTGGTAAACATGATGTAATATTATCACAGTCTGTGTATACGTATTTACAATCTGACATGCAAATACAATATCAGCATTCATCTTACTTCCGTCAGGAATAAACAGGTGGTGAAGTACTGAAAATGCAACAACAAAAGTGTGTGAGTATTGCATCATGTAGTAAGGCACAACTCTGCAGTTCATAGAAAGAACGTCTGTAATAGAGTAGTTCAAATGGTTTTAAAAAAGTATTTTTTATCAAATTTAATTCGAGGTTATTGCGATACATAATTCCTTGAGCGGAGTAAAATACTTATCAAAATGTGTGGAGAGCGATTCTAAGTGGAACAAATAAAAGAAGTACAAATAACAAAGGTGATCGGAAAAACTTAACGGAGAAAGAATATGTAAACATTCTCAGAGTCTGAAATTCAAAATAGGAACATGAGAAAATATTTTTGAACTGTAAATAAAGATCGAAAATCAATATAAATAGATAAAAATGGAACGCGGGACGTGTGTCCGTATATTTCATTTGATAGATAAAAATTATTCACTGCAGACCAATGGCGGCTATGCATGACAGTAGCCTTTAGGTTGGCGGTGTGCAGTATGGTGTTTTGGTCGCGGTGTGTGGCGGTGGGTGAGTGTGGCGAACAAAAATCCGTAAATTGTGGAGCAATACGACGATCAACAGATGCTCGAAGATAAAAACACCCAAAGATAAAAACACTGGGAAACACTGACATACATTAACTCAGGATCTCAATATAAACACTGGAAAGACAACTGTAGTGCTTAGGATCAAAATACTGCAACTGGATTAGCAGTTCCGTGTCGAGAGCTATAAGAGAGTGGATAATATAGTAGCTGAAAGTCGTCGACTTATATAAAATTGGCACTGAAGAGCTACGATGACTTTTGACACTATAGTAGCATAGAGGTTATATACAGTGAAACGTGATGCACATTCTTCAGTTGTTTTTCTGCAGCAAGCGTACGAATAAAGAAATATAAGTGCATATTGCAGTTTGAAAAGTAAAACTACCAAGAGAGATACAAAAGATAGAAATTTCGCGTTCTCGATCCGTTTCTAAAAGACAGAAAACGGCGCTGAGAAGTGATTCTACAGACGATAGAAACTTGACATTGGTAGATGATGTTTATCTTACACTGTAGGCATCAGCGATTTATCGATATTCCCATCCGTAAGGGGATGAAATAGGGGATGAACGATTTTTTGCAAATACGTTGCTATTAAGGCAATTTTGAAGAAAAAAAATACAAAACTTCGGATTTAGATTTTTCATTGGAATTTTAAAAACACATTTTTCGATATTTTTGGAAATTCAACCAGTAAGCGGGTAAAATAAGGGAAAATTCTTTAAGGTTGCTACTAAGACTGTTCTGATGCTAGAAATGTGAAAAATTGGGTTTGGAACCATGTTAATAATTTAAAAAAATGCATTTGGTATGATTTGAATTCTGCCAGCAATGGTGCAATAGGGAGAGGCAAGTTGTATCAAAATACTTGATTAGGAAAGCAATTTTAAAGTTAAATCTATGAAAAGTTATTTCTATAAGTAGATACAACCAATGCAAACCATCCAGTCTACGCGTGCGAAGCAGCGGTAATTTAGCTAGTTAAGTATAAAATGACACTTGTGTTAGATATGTTAACTTAAAAGTGAATGAGTAGGCCTACTCTGGTCGACTACATTTCTATTTTAGTTAAAGAATAACTGGCACAATGAGTCACGTCATCTTAGTCCTCCTTCACATCCTCGAAATGTCCCGCATTAATAATTGAAGCGCCATTTGTTTACCTCTTTTAAGCTATAAAAGTTTCGTTCCTTGTGGTTAAAACCTTATTCTTTTCATTCTCCACTCCGAGGAGTGGAGCGGGCTGTTTGAGATCCGGCCCATAAAGAGTCGCGGTTCAATTCAGCCAATTATCAGACAAGCTGATAGTGGGGCTAAGGGGAAATCCCAATTGGGAATTTGTGGGAGGGGCTTACCAGTTCCGGCATACGCCTTACAACCAAGGAAAACCTTCCGAAAACCTTGGTCGGAACCGGGGGATTGGGACAAATTTAATTTATGTCTGGGACGTTGCCCCAGATTACAAATAGATTATCAGGAGAGCACGAGTGCACTCACGACAATCAAGGATCGGACGCCCGAGTTACTCTCGTAAACTCGTAGGGATCAACTCGACTAACAGTGGTCAAGCATCCCCCTAAACGCACCCGTAAGCACGGTATCCCCTGCGTCCGTTGACGTTCCTTGTGGTTTATTCGTTTGAATATATATATATATATATATATATATATATATATATATATAGGTCAAATACATGTTGTGGCTACGAGTTGTTGGAGAGGCCACTTTGCGACGGTACCGCGGCGCGGCGCCGCGCCGCTTTAACCGCAGTGCCGGTGGGCGTCAGGGAGAGTTAGTCGCGGTAGGCGGTGTTCCGGTTGGCGGAAGCGCGACGTGTGCTGTAATCGTATCGCGGCAGTCGCGGTGAGCGGCCAGTGCGGTCGGTTCTGGTGTGAACTGCCCGCAGCTGGCCGCGACGGACAGGTGGGCTGCCACAGCGGCAACAGCCGCGCGGGCCACCACTGTCTGCTGGTCGCTGGGGCAACCAGTCAGCAGCGCCAGCGACACTGTCAAACGGGGCACCCGCCAGCCGACAACACGTGTCCGCAGCCGCCGCGCCTCGCCTCGCTCTACTGCAGCCGCACCACGACCGGTAGGCTCCGCTATGCTTTGGCACCGCAGTCATATCGCCCCTGCTGTAGTATCCGGGTCGTTACTGACCGAACCAATGGCCTCTTCCTCCTTTCCCGTAACAGTGTTTTCGAATACGCGACCCCCTTCCAAGTTAAAATTTTCTAACGATCTCCTTACAAATATAATTATTCTGGTGATCCCCTCCCCATTCGTCACGAGCTGTAACAAAACTATGTTATCTCAACGGAAACTAATATAATCTTCTTTCTTTTGCTACAGCTTTAATTTACACTGCTCGAGTAATTTTTTTTTTTTCGCAATGGAAGGCAATATCCTATTTTTTCATGTTTTCCGAGAGAGAAATATATTTTACTTATTAGATTAGATTAGATTAATACTTATTCCATAGATCATGAATACGACACTTCGTAATGATGTGGAACGTGTCAGTTAAATGAAATGTGCCTATACATAATATTTGAATTTTTTAATTTTTTTTAAATTTTATTTTTATTTTTCTTCCCTAAAGTACTAACTTTTATCTAGAAATTCATCTAATGTGTAGAAGGAATTGCCATTCAGAAATTCTCTTAATTTATTTTTAAATGCTAGTTGGCTATCTGTCAGAATTTTGATACTACTTGGTAAGTGACCAAAGGCTTTTGTGGCAGAATAATTAACCCCTTTCTGTGACAGAGCTAAATTTAACCTTGAATAGTGTAGGTCACCCTTTCTCCTAGTGTTGTAACTATGCATACTGCTATTAAATTTGAATTCAGTTGGATTCTTAATAACAAATTTCATAAGTGAATATATATATATATATATATATATATATATATATATATATATATTGTGAAGCTACTGTGAAGATTCCTAGATCCTTAAATAAATGTCTGCAGGATGATCTTGGGTGGGCTACAGCAATTATTCTGATGACCCGCTTTTGGGCAATGAATACTTTCTTACTAAATGATGGATTACCCCAGAATATGATGCCATAAGAAAGCAGAGAATGAAAATAGACATAGTATGCTAGTTTACTGAGTTGTATTGATGTTTCGCATTTCAGGCAAGACTGAAAAGCGAATTATGCTCATTAAGATACGTCCCACTGAATAGAAAATTTGCGAAGAGGTACAATTTTTTCTAATTTTTCAGAATTAGGCTACTGATTGTATCCTATTGTTTCACCTATCGATTGGTTCCTGAAAACAGTTTCAAGCTTTGCGATTTTGCACCTTCAACACACTGTATTATAAAACAATTGATGATCTATTCAACTGATGCTATTCCTACTCAAGGAATTACGAAATTTTAACATTAAATATATTTCACTTATGCTTAAGTTTTTGTATTACTGAACCTAAAGTTATTTTATGATGCAAGTACTTTCTCCTGCCGCGCCGTAAAAGCTGAGGGCACTAAGACACCTTGCTACAGTCCGTGCGGCCATTTAACGTCGGAGTTTATGTTTAAACTTTCTTGAGAAATATACCTAGACATACGCATGCAGATTATATACTATACAAATTATTTTCGTGTTGCTATGACTACAGAGCACAGAGACATTTATATTTTATATAGTCTCCTAGATGAAACGTAATTCTTTTTTATTATGTGAATTTGTTTTTAAAAAACAAAGAGGAAATATTGTCTTTTACTCATTAAAAAATTTCAACATCCCCCCATAAAATACAATTTTTGTTTCTAATAATCCTAAATTTATATATATATATATATATATATATATATATATATATATATATATATATAAGTAGCATAGTAAACAGTTTTCACTTAGTTTTTTAACACAAATATTTTTCATAATAGCATTTATAAATTTCCTGAACTTTAATCTTTGGAGAGCTTTGATCAGTATATCTGCTAATTGATCATCTGTATTACAGTACTTGATCTGCAACAACCCTTCTCTATATTGTTCACTAACATAGTGAAATTTCACATCTATATGTCTACTTCGCCTCAATAACTGTCCTGATTTAATCATTTGGATAGCTCTTTGATTATCTATATGAAAAGTGATCTTTATTTTTCTTCTGGATAACTCTTGCAGTAAAGTCTTGACGTGTTATTTTTCTGTGGTGCACTTTTCTGCTGAAATGTACTCTACTTCTGTTGATGAAGTAGCAGTTATACTTTGTTTTTCAGAACACCAGCTAATGGGAGTGCCATTATAAAGAACAATGTATGGACTTCTGCTTTTCATCTCTGTTAAATCCTGTGCGTAATCAGCATCACAGTACACATTTATTTGAATAGTTTTATCTTATTCATTTTCTCTCTTTTTATAAAAAAAGGCCATCATCTCATGGTTCTTTTTACATTTTGATAATCTCTTTTCTTAGGATCTTCTGTGAAATGGCTCTCATAATTAACTGCAAATTCAAGATCTGGCCTGGTTTTACATGGCAAGTACAGAAGACTTCCAACAGCTTCACGATTTGGAAAATTAATGTATTCATAATCTTGATTTTCTTCATTTGTCTTCCCCTCTAGGACTAATGGGGTCTTCATAGCATTACAGTTAGTCATACTAAATTTTTCTAGTATTTTCTTCACATACTGTTCTTGATGAAGAAATATTCCATTCTCTGTCTTAATTATTTGTATTCCAATATACGTATCTGGATCACCTACCACAGACATTTCAAAATTCTTCTTAAGGTTCTTAAGTAAAATTTCAATTTTCTCCAAGTCCTTTCCTATTACGGTTCTGTCATACACATATGTAGCAATGTACATTTCTTCAGTTACATCTTTAAATATGCACTGATCTGACTGCTGTTCATTTAGTCCTTCTCATTTTAGGTAATCTGTCAGAGTTTTATTCCATCTGGATGTAGCTTCTTGAAGTCCATATAGAGTTTTTATTTTTTATTATTATTATTTTTCAAACCACAAATTTGTCTAGCTTCTTTGTACCCTTTAGGTACCTTCATAAAAGTCTCTTCATCTAGTTTTCCGTAGAGAAATGCTGTTTTTACATCAAATACTCTAATATGAAAATCTTTCTTTGTTGCCATAGTAAACAATTGTCTTAATGAACAAATATCTACAACTGGGAACAAGTCTGTGAAATCTGTACCCCTTTCTTGTTGACAACCTCTGACAACCAGTCCAGCTTTATATCTACCATCATCTTTGATGTTAAAAATCCATTTGCTTGTTAAGATCTGTTTCCCTTTTGCGTCTTCTGGATTTATCAACTTCCATATTTCATTCTGTTCAACTGATTTTTTTCTTCTACTATTGCTATTACCCAATTTTCTTTGTCTGGTCCATTAATACATTCTTCATATGTCCAGACTGCTGTTTCATATTCATCATATTTGAAAGGCTTCTTCAAGTTGGTTCTGTCCCTAAGATTGTAGTATCTTGTGCCATCATTGCATGCACTTTCTTTTTGATTTTCTTCTTCATTTTATTAGTGTTGAATTTCATTTACTTGTTTGTTAGTGTCATTAGATAGTTCCCCAATAATAAGATGCTTCCATAGAATTTCTTTTCTCGCTTTCTGTTCAAAGTCAACATCTCTTGACATCACAATATTTCTCGTCTCAGCATAAAACATTCTGTAACCATTTGGAGCATTACCAACAAGAATGTATGGTTTACTTCTTTCATCTAATTTCTTCGAGTGGCCTAGATTTTTGTCAAAAACTCTTGATCCAAAATTTTAAAGTCTCGACAGATCTGGTCTATTTCCAAACCAATTTTGATTGATAGTTGGGCTCCTGTTAATTAAGTACGTAGCTGTGAGTACTGCCTCTCCCCACAGTTCTTTCTTCAGTTTGCTATCAAATATCATAGCTCTTGCCTTGTTCATTATTGTCAAATTTAATCTCTCTGCTTTCCCATTAAGTTGATAGTTATAAGGAATATTATAATGTAACACAATTTCTTCTCCTTCACACCAAATTTTGAACTCATAACTGGTGTATCCTCCACCTTTATCACATCCTATTTTTGACACTTTCCGATTGAACTGATTTTCACTTTCTAGCACGTATTTTCTTATGAGGCTTGCAGCCTCTGATTTGTATCCTAACAAATAGGTCACACAAAAATGAGTAAAATCATCTAACACTGCCATGTAGTACCTGTATCCATTAAATGTTGGGGGTTCTATCTCTTCACAGATATCAGTATGTATTATTTCAAGTGGTCTTGTTGCTCTTCCTCTTACAGAAAAAAATGCTCTTCTTGTTAACTTAGTTTTCACAGAAGCTTCACACAATTTTATGCTGAGCACAAATTCCTAGGAACTCCATCACATATGCTCTGCATCTTTGAAGTACAACTTTTGCCTGGATGACCTAACTTCTTATGCCATTCGTGTTTTTCTTCTTGTGTCAGTAGTTATTGCATTCCTGATTTAATATTCACATCATACAATCCATTTATTGATTTGTAACCTTTCAAAATGAGTCTTATCTCTGTAAATCTGAACATTATGTTCACTAAACACTGAACCATTATTCTCAGTTACAGCATTCACAGACATAAGATTTCTGGTCAGTTGAGGCTACATACATAACATCATTAAGAACACAGTTATCACCTACAAAGTTTCCTGTTGCCGCTGTTTTCATTCAGTCACCTTGTTTGGCAACTTTTACACACTCTGATAGTCTTTCACGTTTGTTAACTTGTCAACTTCATTAGATATATGTCATGTGCTTGCACTATGAACAACCATAACCAAGCCTTTTTCCCTCATTGGCTTCTTCTGAAATCTTGTCTTCATTACAGTCATATGCAATAGATGTAGTGTCTTCTATCTTTTTCTCTTTATTGATGTCTTCTTTCGCCTTCTCTTCATTGATGTCTTCTTCCTTCACCTCTTGAGTGACTAGATCTTTTGTTTCTTCTAAAGTGAGAAACAATATTTCTGTATTGTCTTGGTTCTTAAAATAACAATCGTCTTCTTTGTGGTTCGTCTTTTTGCAGTGTGAACTGGGATTATAAGATCTTGATTTTGGTACTTGAATTTTATTTTAAATGTAGCACACTTCCTCTTTGTGATGGTTTTCCTTGCATATAGAACAGTGTACTTTCTTCTTAGGCTACTTACCTTCTCTTGCTAAATGTCCGTGTCCACCACAGTTGTTACAAATTAGGTCTTTTCTTTTGTTTTTGTTAAAATTAACACTAAAGGCAATACTGTATTCTTGATTATTACTTCTACATCTACATCTACATCTACATGGGATACTCTGCAAATCACATTTAAGTGCCTGGCAGAGGGTTCATCGAACCACAATTATACTATTTATCTCCCATTCCATTCTCGAATAGCGCGCGGGAAGAAAGAACACCTGAATCTCTCTGTTCGAGCTCTGATTTCTCTTATTTTATTCTGATGATCATTTCTACCTATGTAAGTGGGAGTCAACAATATATTTTCGCATTCGGAGGAGAATGTTGGCGATTGGAGTTTCGCAAGTAACCCACGCCTCAGCGATAAGCGCCGTTGTTGTAATGATTCCCATCCCAGATCCTGTATCATTTCCGTAACGCTGTCTCCCCTGTATCGTGACAATACGAAACGAGCTGCCCTTCTTTGGACTCTTTCGATGTCCTCCGTCAAACCCACCTGATAAGGATCCCACACTGGGCTGCAATACTCCAAAAATGGACGGACAAGCGCAGTGTATGCAGTTTCTTTAGTAGTTCTGTTGCATCTTTTAAGGATTCTGCCAATAAAACGCAGTCTCTGGTTCGCCTTTCCCACGATATTATCTACGTGTTCTTTCCAGTTTAAGTCTGAAGTAATAGTGATTCCTAGGTATTTTGTGGAGTTTACGGCGTTCGCATTTGATTGATTTATGTTGTAAACAAAGTTTAACGGATTTCTTTTCGTACACATGTGGACGACTTCACACTTCTCATTATTTAGAGTCAATTGCCAATTTTTACACCATACTGATATCTTATTCAGATCGTTCTGCAGTTGGTTTTGATCTTCAGATGATTTTACTAGACGGTAAATGACGGCGTCATCTGCAAACAACCTAAGAGAGCTACTTAGATTTTCCCCTAAATCGTTTATGTAAATAAGGAATAGCAGAGGACCAATAACACTACCTTGTGGAACGCCCGATATCACCTCTGTTTTAGTCGATGCCTTACCATCGATTACTACGAACTGTGTCCTCTCTGACAAGAAATCCCCTATCCAATTGCAAATTTGGGGCGATATACCATAACCACGCAATTTGATTAAAAGCCGTTTGTGAGGTACGGTGTCAAAAGCTTTCTGGAAATCAAGAAATACGGAATCGATTTGCGAACCTTTGTCGATAGCACCCATCACTTCGTGTGAATATAGAGCTAGTTGTGTTTCGCATGAACGATATTTTCTAAATCCGTGTTCTCAGTCGCCCCTCTTCTCTTATGAGCCTTGCAATTAATTTTCCATAGTCTTTTCAGCACTGAGTGATGAATCCCATGTTGGGGACAATATCTTAGGTATGATCATAGTATCTGACATATTTTCTGACTGGAGTTGATTCAGTTGAAAATACTGTATTCTGCAGTGCTTTTATATTACTAGCTATGTCTATAGTTTCATCATATTTGAAACTATAATATTCCTAAAGCAACTGCTGAATTCTCTGAGAAGCATCTCTTTTGTAAATTGCTTTAAGTTTATCATACATAGCCTTGGAAGTTTCACAACAAAATAAATGTGGCTTTACGTTTCTATGAATGGTTCTCATTACATAATGTTTTGCCTTGTTGTCCTATTGCTGCCATTTCTTCTTCTTTTCTTCTGTTTTACAATTTTGCAGTTTTTCATCTACAATGCCACAAAGATCTTGCGTATTAAACAATATTCTAATTTCAATATCCCACAGGCTAAATGTACTGGTGTCTTTAAGCACTTGTATATCACGAAATACATTGTTTTCTTCAGACATCTTAAAACTGTTTTCTTTACATTGTTTATACCTTCTGCATTTACATTAATTAGTTAATTATTTTACAACAACTGAGCCCATACCCTATTGTAATCTATTATTATTTGATGTTTAAATTTTATTGAGAAATGTACCTAGACATACACTTACAGACAACATACTAGTGAAATTATTTCTGTGTTGCTATGACTACAGACCACAGAGATATTTATATTTTATATAGTCTCCTAGTTGAAACGTACTTCTTTTTTATGATGTGTATCTTTTTTTTAAACACAAAGAGCAAAAATTGTTTTTTACCCATTAAACACTTTCAACAGGAGCTTCGAGTCCTCCTTCGGGCATGTGTGCGCGTGTTGTTCTTAGAATAAGATAGTTTAAGTAGTTTGTAAATTTATGGACTGATGACCACGGCAGTTAGGTCCCATAACTTTACATACTTTTTAACAGTTATGAACATCCTCCTGTGACGATGACTGTCCCCCCCCCCCCCTCCCCAGCAGGACTTTGCGATCCCCTGGGGTTGGACCCTCTATTTGATAAACACTGCACTGCCCGTACCAGCCACAAACAACGCCTAATCTTGATCTAATTACAATACGTTGGTTGTAGTATTGATGCACTAAAAAGTAACAAGAATAAAAGTGCGCCGATTTCCTCTGCTCGTGCTGTACTTACTTCCTTCATCCTAAGAATAAACCTGATGTAAACATACACGCAATGGCCAGCAGCCGTAGCCAACGAGCTTAAATTTCTTTCAGTGGCTATCACAAGAGGTACAGCGCTACTTACGGCAACCAGCGTTAACTCGGCCGCCATTTTAACAATGCTCATATCTCTTAGAATAACGAGCCAATGATTAACCAATGTCGAAATTGACATGCCTCATTTTTCTGAAAAACTTTTACATTTCTTTGCAGTTTGTTTACGAAAATATAGACATGCCTAAATGTTTTCAGCTTTCAATTAGTCGAATTAAAGGTCAATACCTCAGAATACTTACAGATAACATATTAGTGAGGTATACTGAGGTATTGATAGATGCTGTAACTGGCTACAATTCGTAAATCAAATGTAAAATATCACCTACTAAATAGTCAGTTGAAGCACTTACAACCTCTAAATACGAAACACCTGACGATGGCATTTAATGCCGAAAGATATCTTGTGTGATATATAAATAAAATCATTAATTACAGTGTTTTGGACTAACATTTCGCATTACTAAATATTATCGTGACACAGCACGATTGTACTGTGGAATTGTTAATGATTTATGGAGAGATGCTGTATTTTGAAATGTCTAAGTAAACAAGTTGCAAATCCAAAGATGACAACAAAGTTTTGTCGATGATGAACGTACACAAAGATGAATAAGACACAGGAGAAAGAATGGCAATGGGTGTCGCGGAAACTTTGCAAAAAAATTCGCACAAAGCGAGTGAAACTTTCGCACTCACCCAGTTGTATGTATTGTGCTGCTGACGGCGATTTCTCCTTTTTTTATTCACAGAGGTTCGCTCAGACAGTATTAGGTAAAAAATTCCTGAGCCAATGCTGTTAGTCACGACTACAGCCGGTTCTGGCAACATTACGGAATGCGACGCTCCCAGACGGATCGTGACCATTAAGATACAGTACTAAAATGAGGTTACTGACATAGCTTGGTCCCTTAGTAGCGAGTAGCTCCAAATTATCCAAGAATGTCACCTAGGGTTTTGTTTCCATAATAGTAAATATGTGGTAGCGATGGTATTTGCCTGTGTCGGAAAGACTGCATGAGGGTGTAACTATCAAACCTTTTTAAAACCGTTAAATCATTACTACTAAATATATTATTGTCCTGTAACAAATGACTACTGCCGCACGGATATAAAATGATTAATTTAAAAAGAAATCTACATCTACATGGGATACTCTGCAAATCACATTTAAGTGCCTGGCAGTGGGTTAATCGAACCACCGTTATATTATTTATCTACCATTCCATTCTCGAATAGCGCGCGATAAGAAAGAACACCTAAATCTCTCCGTTCGAGCTCTGATTTCTCGTATTTTATTCTGATGATCATTTCTGCCTTTGTAAGCGGGAATCAACAATATGTTTTCGCATTCGGAGGAGAATGTTGGCGATTGGAGTTTCGTAAGTAGTCCACGCCGCAGCGATAAGCGCCGTTGTTTAATGTTTTACCAGATTCACGATATTCACGGTGTACCTACGAAATGGTTGTACGGTAAAATTCCCACCTCGTCGCTACCTCGGAGATGCTTTGTCCGTATCTCGTGCGTCAACTGTAACACCACGTTCAAACTCACATCGTGATAACCCGTCAGTGTAGCAGCAGTAACCGATCTAACGCCTTTGCCAGACCTCTGCTGTCAAGCGCAGCGTCGTCCTCTGAGTGTTCACATATCTCTGTGTTTCCATACATGCCTATACCAGTTTCTTTGGCTCTTCACTGTAAATGCTCCGCCTTCATAGATGCATTGGTGTAAGCGCCACGAAGTATTAGCTTGGCCACGTCTTAACAGTTCTGCAGATATTGAAGCATAAGAGAGATCTGGAGATGTCGGGAGATATCGCTGACCATTGAGTGGAATCACCTCAGTCTATCCATCGTACCGGATACATGTTGTTGAGAGACTCCCTCAGTACTCAACGATAATGAGGTGGTGCACCATCCCGCTGAAACACTCACAGCTAACTGAAGTGGGAAAGCTTATAGGAAATGTTCATACAATAGAAATTGGAAATAGAACCAACGAGTTAGTCTGGCAACCAAAAAACTGGTTCGGTAGTGTAGTGTACAAGAATACCGTACCATATGTTAATACTCCAGTGCGCTTGCATGAGTATTTGTAGGAGCCCAGAAATATTCATATCCATTGCAAGTGGAGTCACTGGATAGATAATATCCACCTGCCCATAAAATCTACCTGTCCGTCTACTTCATTTAAGAGACGTCTGCAGAATAATACTTTTCTCTTTGTCCCCATAGATGAGTATCATATCTGTGTAGTGTTCAGTTTAGTTCATAGCAGTTGTTACCAGTTTGATGGTAAGTTCTGACTCTAGCTTCAAACAAATGGCTCGTGATGTAATCGGAAAGGAACCAGGAGGAAAAAACACAGAGATGCCGGCATAGATGAGGTTCGCTTGCACCCGCACATCGGACGACAGTCATGAGACAATCCTTCTTGGCCTATCGTATGCGGTAAACATAAAACTACTGAGGACAGTTTGTGTGGGCCGCCTGACATAATAAAATATCCGAATAAAAGATGTGAAATTTTGAGCGAACTGGTTAAATAGTCTCGTCGTTGAACGGAAAAGCGGGTCATTCATGTTCAAGTCTCCCTCGTAGCATGGCAAAAATTATAATTAAATGCCTCTTCTTCAGCTTTATATCTGTGAATAATTGATTGTTTATCTATGTTTGTAAATCTATCGGACCAAACTGACCGGCCGCGGTGGCCGAGGGGACTGAGGCGCTTCAGTCACGGTCTGCACGGCCACTAGGGTCGAGGGTTCGAATCCCCCCTCGGGCATGGATATTTGTGCCGTCCTAGTTCGTAAGTAGTTCATAAGTAGTTTGTAAGTTTAGGGACTGATGACCCCGTAGTTAAGTCCCATAAGCTATACAAAAATTTGAACATTTTTTGGACCAAACTGCGTGGTCATCAGTCCGTAGTTTACAAACTACTTAAACCTACAGTAGGTAAACTAACCTAAGGACAAAGACACACACACACCCATGTCCCAGGGAGGACTCGAACCTCCACTGCGAGCAACCGTGCGCTCCGCAGCGAGACGCTTTAGACCGCTCGGCTACTCCTCTGCGGCACTGATTGTTTAATTTCACATATAAGTCGCTGTGGACCATCTACAATGTCTATGTCTTTGTAACACAGTCACCGCATTAACTGTGTTTTGTCCGTCTGTTGCAGTGACGACTCAGCCAGCATGGCCAGATCGCCGCTCTGCCCGCAGCTGTTCGCCCAGTGTGGGGTCTCGCTACTGGTGGCGCTGCTCGTCTATCTGCCTGCTGGTGAGTCAACACACGACTGTCCCCCACCTGTACAGCGCCACAACTGTTTTAGTGCAAACTCCTGTCAGCATTCTAGTTGATATATGACGGACCCACAACAAAAAAAGTGTTGCAACACCTTGGTTCCAAGGTCTTCTGAACACTGACGTTGAATGTGTATATTGCATCAAGAACATAGTTGCTTAAATTGTCCATAGATGTCACTCAACCTGCTCAAAGATGCTACCACGCATGAACTGTGCCAATGCGACGGAGTGGGTAAGACAGCCGATCAGTTCTAGTCATAGATTATAGTTGGCATCATGTAAGAAGGCGCTTCCGCGCATTGAGGCGGAGCGTTAGGGAAAGCGTGGAGGGGAGGAGCTACGGCCGTGCGCCAACAGTTGCGCCTGCAGGAGAAATATTGCGTAACTCAAGGCCAGCCAGGCGCCTACAGAATGAATATTATTGGCTGTCATTGCGGTAATGGAGGGGGATGCGCAGAGCGGCTGAAAACTGGGCCGCCTTCGTAGGTGACACCGTCTATAGCAGAGTTCGGCAAGTAATCTTAGATAGGGTCCGGATACTTTTGAAAATTTTTAACGAGGTCCAGATGTAAAAACCTCATGTTCCTTATTAATTTTTAATTTAATTTTCACTCACAAATTTGTAATAAAATATCCAGAAAAAGTTATTCTTTTACA
Organism: Locusta migratoria; assembly: GCA_026315105.1. Classification (NCBI taxonomy): domain Eukaryota; kingdom Metazoa; phylum Arthropoda; class Insecta; order Orthoptera; family Acrididae; genus Locusta; species Locusta migratoria. The sequence continues at coordinate 131,556,215 of CM048745.1, read as the reverse complement.
ACGTTTATTTTAATTTTCACGCTCAAACTAATATGAAATACAACAGATATAAAATAATAATGTATAAAAATCAAGAAAAACTTTTATTATTTGCTATTTTTTAATTTTTAGTTTCACTCACAAAAAGGATGAAATAAAATAGATAGTCAATCTTTTATTAAAAAGTCCAGGAAGAGGTCATGCATGAAACATACTATTTTTCCATTTTAATTTTCACTAAGGAAGTATGAAATACAATGAAATGTGCAAATTATGTCAAAAACCCATGGGAAAGATTACATTTGCGAACTTGAAGAGGTCCTTAAAGTTAGGTTCATGTGCGGAGCATCTTGTGCGAATAGTGTCTTCAAAGAGGGCGGTCATTAATCTTGTGCGAAAATTATTCTCCAAAAAATTCATTTTTGAAAATGAAATTTCACATAATTAAATGTGGAGCCAAACATAGCAACCAGGTACATCGCCATATTTTTTGGCAATTTTCATATTTTTCCGGGACGTGTTGACTCCAAAATTTTTCAGGGGATACAGTTTTATACGTTTGCAACGAAATGTCTTCCTGCAAGTGTGTTATCTCCATTTGGAGTAAAGGCTTTGAATGGTGGAGGAATTTCGCAGCCACATCTGTGCATTCTGATGCAGGAGAAACCTCAAAAGGTGATTTTAAAAATCGTGACATCTCGTATATTTTTTTGAATCTTACTGCAAATTTCTTCTTAAGATCTACCAAGAAATTTGATAATATGGAAATGTCTATTTGAGGATTATTTTTATATTCAAAAATTGTTACGAAATGAAGAAATTCTTGACTTAAAAAGTATCTTTCAAAAAACCAGCTTGCGACAGAATGATGATACACTTTGAACCAAATAACATATTATTTTCCTATTTCCTTGTAGCTCGGCGTTGTTAACTAAAGAAAAAATTGTTTTTCTTAATAATTAGAGTATGTAACTTTCACTTTAAAAATATTTTTGGCGGTCCAGTTTTTGGCCTCCCGCGGTCAGGACGTGCATCGCGGTCCGCCAGTTGCCGAGCGCTGGTCTATAGATTAGATTAATACTTGTTACAGAGATAACAAATAAGACATTTCGCAATTATGTGGAACGTGTCACTTTAATAAGTGCTGTCTATAAATGACACTCAATATTTGAACGATTTTAATATTTGTTTTTTTGCGAAATTACTAAGTGTTACCTAAAAATTAATCTAAAGTATAGAAGGAGTTGCAATTTCTTTTCAAATATTAAATGGCTACCAGTTTGTTGTTGTGGCAACAAATATTTTGTTTTAAGAAAGAAACTATATTTCCTCAGAGTTTGGATCGCCTGCAACATAAATTTAACTAATGGAAATCTGCGTAAGATACCAAGATCGCTTGTTTAAAATTCCTTTATCAAACAGGTTTCGCAAACCGATGTTGCCATCTTCAAGTTATTAAATATTTAAAAATCGCTTAGTAATGTTTCGTCATGTTTATTTTCCGTCTGTGCTTGGACATGGCTATGGCCGGAAAGTAAAGATGACAAAATATTCTGTGATATTTAAATATTAAAAGACTTGAATGTGGTAACATCGATTTGTCGAAACAGGTTACAATAAAAGAATATGAAACACGTGATCTTGGCTCCTCTGCTTACGCAGATCCAAATGTTTGTATATGTTTGGGACTTAACTACTCTGGTCATCGGTCCTTGGGCTGACAAACTACTTAAACTAACTTACACTAAGGACAACAGATACACCCAAGCCCGAGGGAGGACGTGAACCTCTGACGGCGAGCAGCGGCGCTCTCTGCAGCTAGGCGCCTTGGAACGCTTGGTTGTCCACTGCAGCTACCCAGATCCCCATTACAAGATATGGCATCGCAGCCTGGTTTGAATTCTGTCAAGCACACACATTAAATAGAAGTTGCAGGAGGTATCACGGATTATGTACAGTGGGGGACAAAAAGATTACCTGGCCCGAAAAATTCAAAGTTCAAAATCTGTAAGGTAATATTTTTAACATTAATTCGCTAAGAATTGTGCAGTTATAGGCTTTTCTAGATTCCACATTCTTATACATATTCCATTTTCTAATACCGTATGCTTTATACAACGAGACAAATGAGTGCAAGTATTTGTAATTATTGATAGATCTGAAGCATTGAATTAAAATTTGTGATGCGGCCGGGAATCGAACCCGGACCTCCATGCTTACTAGGCAGACGTCTTAACCGTTAGACTACCACACCACAAACTTTAATTCAGCTTCTTTGTTCCAAAGATAATTGCCTAGTAAGCATGGAGGTCCGGGTTCGATTCCCGGCTGCACCACAAATTTTAATTCAATGCTTCAGATCTATCAATAATATCTTTGACATATTTGAGACGTAAATTAAATCCGTCTCTGGGATTCTTTAATTGTATTATTTGTAACTACTTCAGTAGGACTGTTCGACCCTTACGCTAACGAGAAAAGACAGGTAGCTCATTTATAGAGTGTCAGCTTTCCTGGTTAAGTGATGTGGATCAGATCGGATGCCACCAAAGCCTTTACTTTTTAATTTCCTTTTTTTATCGCAATGTAAATGTTTCTTGATTTAGTTACTTTTTGTTATTAAATTATATTGGTTTTACTTGTCCAGTATTCTCTTTACAATTAGTCAATTTGATATCTAAAAATAATTTCCTTGGAAGGTAATTTTCATTTGAACACCTGTATCAAAAAATAAACATCCTTGGAAGGTATTTTTCATCTGACCTAAAATAAACCCATTTTCAATATCATTACTATAAACACGTGTCTGTCTGATTAAATATTAGATTATTGTAATGTAAAATTTTATAAGAACCTATAAAAGCCAACACCCCGCAGGGGGCTCACGGTTCTTCCGTGAGTACGTGTGTGGCGAGCACGGGGACCTGAGCTAATGCAGTCTTCCTTCATTCTTTACTTCCCGGACTGCATTTCCTTCCCTACCCTCCTTTCGTATCCTCACTCATTCCCCTCCCCACCGGGGGACTGATAACCTCAGTGGTTTAGTCCCCCTATCCCAATCAAACAACCCAATCCAACCCAACCCCAGAAGTCTACTACTGTACAGTTTATAGCCAAATAATATTTAAAATATTACCTGCAAGAGGTCTAAAATAAGTAAATAAAGTAAAGTGACTCGTGTGTGACTCGAACATGCGTCCATTGCGTTTATAAACCTTCAACCTATCCACTCACCCAATGTGACATATGTTAGACGCGGTTTGTTGCAGTAAATTTACCCATATGGAATTCTTATACCTCAAGCGTTTCTGCGTGCTCAAAAAATATTTTGCAAAATAAATGATATGTGAGTTAAACTGCAAAAAATCTCGACATATGCTGTATCTTAAGTATTGTATTGCTTCTTTTTGACGACGGAAACAGCAAGCTGAAGCTACACAGACCGCCGGAGTTGGCGACACTCGCGCTTATAACTTGGGCATGCGCAATGCTCTGTTCTGGGACTTCAAATTATTCGAGCAGGGTAATATTTTTGTCCCCCACTGTACATCAAATTTTACCTTTAGTTTCATTACGACTAAATAGAAAGAGGCCTTCCGTAGTGTAGCCAGTATTAACATTGACCACAAGTATCAGTGTTGTGAATACATTAGAGATGTCAAGGGATGGACAATAGTTTCAGAAAAACGACGGAATGCTACTAGTAATTTAGCGGCCTATCATACGCTTCACCTCTACTTGACGATTTCCTGAGATAAACGCAATCTGTGCAATTTATGAAGAGTTGAAACCTTTGAGTAGTTCATGTGCGTAGTACACAAATATTATAAAGTCGACCAGATGAAATTGGATACTTTTTCTGTTGACTATAAGCCGCAAGAGTACACGGTAACAGCGACGAAAACGGATGTAGATATTGCACGGTGTGCGCTTCTCAAGAACCAGCGCGTTTGCCGAACAGTTACCCCGCTACTCATGTGGCATGCACAGTTTGACGTGCAGGCTCCTACGTCACCCTATCAGCTTGAAGGTAGTGGAAGAAGATGTCAAGGTGACGGGCGCTGGACACCGCGTTAGCGCCTCTGTCAGGGAATTTGACTAACAAATTGGTTCGCTCTGTTTGTTCTGTCTCGCTCGTGGTTAGGCAATTTATGCCGCTTACAGAATGAAACCGCACGAAGTCGACGTGCTAATGTCTGACAAACATCTCTTCGGCGGATTCGAATAGTAAATATCGCCCTTACTTCTTTTATTGAAGTTATGCACGCTACTATTACGAGGGGTGGAACTTAAAAGGTGGCAACTATTTATTAACAACTGATACAAAAGCGTTAATGTTTGCACCTATTACTGTCCTTCAAGAGCTGTCACCAGCGTTGTGCAGAACCCGTTGCCATCAATGTCAGAGTATACCGTTAGCGGAGTCCGTTCTGCTGATTGTACGAATGGAGCGGTCTACTGCCTGTCGAATCTCTGGAACAGTTCTGAAGCGAATGCCACGAAGTGGTTCCTTCATCTTCGGAATCAAATCAAAGTCACAATGATTTAAGTCTGGGATGTATGGCGAGTGGTGTACTTCCCAGTCTCATAGACCGCACGAGCAGCCACAGCTCGCGCTGTATGCGCCCGCGCATTGTCGTGCAAAATAATGGGTGAGTTGCGCAGAAAGTGTTGCAGCTTCTTTCGCAAAGCTGGTCGCAACTAATGATCCAAAAACGAACAGTTCATTGTCGGTCTCCGTTGTTCCTGTTTCTAAAACTACCAAGTCTCTGTGCTGAGGTTGCCGAGCCGCCGCTATCAGGCGACGACTGCTCTTGGTGTGCCAGGCGTACAAAACGCTGTACACACCTTTCACATCTGCATACTACACAGTAGCTGATCCTCCGTTGGAAAGGCTTATTCAAAATCGGCACCGTGCTACAAGGCCTTTTGGGATCCGCACAAGTGATTGCCTTTTAGAGATGAGAATGACAGATCTTAGTGTTTTACGTCGAGGTTGGGGGAGGTTTCCACCTTGGCTTCTCCGGAATCCTCGTCTTGTTTTAGATCTCATGGCTTTAAAGAAATATGAAACTTCAGATTTTACCTTTCGGTCAGTGTTTTTTTATATTTTAGACATGCATCACACGTATACAGTGGTGTACACTGACGGTTCGAAACAGGATAATTGCGCCGGCTGCTCCGTCGTTTTCCCCGACCGTGTCATCCGGATTCGGCTTCCTGAGCATTATTCTGTTTTCTCAGCAGAGCTTTATGCGATTCTGAAAGCACTGGAGGAGATCAGAAGTGATCGGCGTAAACGATTTCTTCTCTGCTCTGACTCTCTTAGTGCGCTGCAGGCATTACGTCAGCTCTATCCATTTGTGACGTTATTGCAAGATATACAGGACGCACTGACCCTCCTCCAACGTCGGGGGAAAGAGGTCAAGTTGTTTTGGGTGCCGGGACATTTTGGAATTCCGGGAAACGAGGAAGCCGATCGGGCCGCCAAAGAGGCCTGTCGAGATAGCGTAGTGGCACGGTGCCGTATTCCTCTGCAAGATGCCAGTTCCTTGTTGCGGCTGCGGTCTCTGCAGTTGTGGGAGGAGGAATGGCTGTCAGTAATGGATAACAAGCTGCGGTTGCTGAAGCCCGCTACCCGTCCGTGGCGATCCTCCTGCCGACCCCTCAGGAGGAATGAGGTTGCCATTATCCGCCTGCGTCTCGGGCACTGTCCATTTACCCAAGGATTCGTTCTCCAATGAGAGGTTCAAATGTTTGTAGAACTTATGGGACTTAACTACGGGATCATCAGTCCCAACATTTACAAACTACTTATGAACTACTTTATACTACAGACGGAACAAACATATATGCCCGAGAGGGGATTCGAACTCCCGACGGCGAACTGCCGCACTCACCGCAATACGGCGCTCGAGTACGCACGGCTAATCCGCCGCGGCCCGGCGAAAAGAGCCCCCGATGTGTGATGCGTGTGGCGTACAGATAACCGTACGCTGCATTTTAATAGTGTACCGTATACAGGGCACAGAGAACAGAGGCGGAGCTTGGTGCGGATTTGCCACGTATTTTAGGCCATGACGAGGCGAGGCGAGTGTGTTCAAACTTTCAAACTTTTGTGAATTTTCTGGACTCCGGCCTAAGCTTTTAGGCTGAAGGTTTTAGTGAATTGTAGATTGGTGGGTTGATACCTTTTCTTCCTGCAGGCAGTCAGCTTTCGTCCTGTCATTTTAACTTCTTCATTCACGTTCTACATTTTAGACAAAGTCTTGAGTTACCTACCTTGATTCATGCTGTACCAAGGTTTTATCTCCAGTTGTTGAATTCTGTATTTTATATTGTATTTTCCTCGTCTTGGAAAGAACTTTACGAACACTCGATTCCACTACATTGTGCCCGGGCGCTGAAAACCTCGTTGTTGAGCGCCCTCCATTCATCTTCGTCATCATCACTTCTGTTTCTAAAACATATTGGCACCGTTACGTCAGACCGATCGCTCACAAGTGACTGTTATTCTCGACTGTGCGCACGTCGGTGACGTGGGACGGGCGAGTCCATTTGCTCGGAGGTAAGGTAGGCATGTTAACAACATCTGCTATCAGCGACAATAGTAGATTCCATTGCATAGTGTCTCCACAGTAGTGTTGCCACTATATAAGTTCCAACTATCGCACTTTGAATTGGATTGGGTTATTAATAATAAATTTCGTAAGTGAATTTGTACATATATTGTGAGGCGAATGTGAAGTTCTCTAGTTCCTGAAATAAAGGTGTACAGGGTGATCTTGGGTTGGCACCAGCAATTATTCTGAGTACACGCTTTTGTGCCATGAACACTTTTCTACTCAGTGATGAATTACTTCAAAATATGACGTCATATGAAAGATGTGAATGCAAACCGGTATAGTAAGCTTATTTACTGAGATGTTCACCACAAAAAATTTGCGATAACCCTAGCAGCATAAATAGCTGAACTCAAACGTTTGAGCAGTACGTCAGTGTGTTTATTCCAATTAAATCGTTCCCGTACAATGCAACAGTGATGCATTGGTAGGGGCTGGTGATTCGTCTGAATAAGTATAAAGTCCTATCTACAGCGTCGTCATAAGAGATGTGTGGTGTCGTACAAGTCCAAAGTGTGCGCCACCTACTTTCGCCGCGCGCCGCCATTCACGCACGGCGCGGCGTTCTTATGACGTCAGCCACGAGCGCCCTCTGCTACAACTCCGCTCGTGGCCACCACTGAACAACATCGTTCACTTGGGACTGAGATAGGAACCAGTTAACACTTCGGAATCAGATAGGCACCAGTGGAGACTTGGCTATCGGATAGGCACTAGGCAGGCCTCTAGCTCAACTATGTATCAGCATTCTGCAGTACTGAGCTGTGTAAAAGTTAAGTATTACTAAGTCTCTAAGAAATATATATCTCGTTCTAATTTACTCTAGTGTTTCTAGTTTCTGCTGTACCACTGGCTGGTCACTTCCTACCTGCACAAGCGTGCATCCTTTATTCCTGTGTCGGTCTTTCTACTCGGCCACTGACACCTACGACGGAAACGAGACACAAAAGCGGCGACGAGGCTGGGACACAAAAGTGGCGACGAGGATAGGATACAAAAAGATGGACCTCACCATTTTTGGGTGAGGATGGGGGGGATGGGGAAGGAAATAGCCTATACCTTTGCCTGGGCTAATCATGGAGAACTAAATCTGGATGGTCGGTGATGGACTTGAACCAAGGTCCTCCCTAATGCGAGTACGGTGTGTTACAACGTTTTTAAGTACTCCAGTTTAACAAAACATAACTTCTACAGAGGGAGGAGCAGCGCAACGTGCCACGACTACTGGGGTCCAGCGACAGGGCATCAGGCAGCCCCCACAACCCACCGTCACTGTATCTAAACGTATAAAATTGAATGTTTGTCTGTATGTCCTCTGTGTGTTCATAACCCATTCATTCAGTTGCAATGAAACTTCGGTGAACTGTTCACCATACGCCCACGAAGGTTCCTGACCCAAAAACAAAAGAGCACGAGACATAGCCCAGGAGATATGACGTCATAAATTAGAGGCCACCGCGTAAGAATATCCTGATTTATGCGTCAATTGTTCGAAAATCGGAATTGTTAGGGACCTGCAACAAAGTTGGCATGTAATTTCGAACGTTTATGAAGCGTTTGGTAACTGATTCCCCCTCCCCCCAGACACACACACACAAAATGATGAAACGAAAAGAAGTCTAGCGCTCACAACAGTTTCGCTGTAGATGATATAAAACTGTCGCATGACGCATGACCTTTTGATATTGAACTTGATTACTGCTGACTGTCTTCACAACATATTTTGCCTATAGTATCGATAGGTATCACTAAATGTTCTATCAAATTTATATCACTGTACGACACATACTTCAGGACATATCTAATATAATAAAAATTAATGTTTTTTTTTTAAATCTTTTATGCATGGTCATACCGTACATCCGATTGCGATAAAACTTTGTCAAATCATTTCTTACACTCGCGCGAAGGTTACAGGCATACTAAAATTAACTTCATGTGGTGCATGGCGGAGGGTGTTTTACAATTAGTTAATTCGTTTCTTGCGCCTTCACGCTGAAATGGCTGGACGGATATGAATGAAATTTGGAACGCAGATAGCTTTTACCCTGAATTAACGCATGAGCTACCTTTAGGAAGTCACCGTACGTTGCATTGCGGAGGGTACCTTACAGTAGCTTAACACATTTGTTACTCTTCACGCTTAAACGGCTGGACTAATTTGAATGAAATGTGTGATTGAGATAACTTATACCCCGAATTAATACATGGACTACCTTTCGTAATTGTTTGACTGGTCACCATGGAAGTCAACACTTCAATGTACGTTTTCATGAAGGAGATTGTTATAATCTGCAAGCCAGTGAATTTAGCATGGCGGAGAGTACTTAGCGACTTTGACATCGTTTGACCAGTCACCATGAAACTTGGGGCACGTATATATGTTTTCATATATATGAGGGAGAGGAGTAGGTGGAGGAGCAGACGGACAGAGAGAGGGGAGAGGAGGAGAATGAGAGAGGGGAGATAGACAGGGGAAGGAGAGGAACAGAGGGAGGATGAGGAGGGCCGGTCGCGGTGGCCGAGGGGACTGAGGCGCTCCAGTCACGGTCTGCACGGCCACTACGGTCGGGGGTTCGAATCCCCCCTCGGGCATGGATATTTGTGCCGTCCTTAGTCTTAGCTAGTTCATAAGTAGTTTGAAAGTTTAGGGACTGATGACCCGGTAGTTAAGTCCCATAACTCCTACAAACATTTGAACATTTTGAGGATGAGGAGGAAATGGACAGAGAAAGTGACAGGAGGAGACGGGGAAAGGGGCAGGTGAACAGAGAGAAGGGAAAGGAGGAGATGGATTAATGGAAGACTGGAAACCCCATTTATATTTGATCTCATGTTCGTATCTGATTGTAATAAAATTTTGTAACTAAACAAGCTAACACTGTCAAATTTCAAACGTTTTTTGCACAATTATTACTTCTGAGGCAGCAACGCGCCAGGTACCATATAATATATATATATCATGAATTTAAAACAATTTTATCTTATTTGGAGAAATAAACAGCAAAAACTTTTGCAAAACAGAAAATTAAAACCTTCTCCTTTTAAAATGAAACTAACGTCCAGATCAGTGCAGGTACAAAGTATAGCAATTTAACGTAAACAAAAACATTAACCCTTCAGAGATCAGTCACTGTCGAACACCTACTCTGTTAAAAACTACGTTCAGCATGTTTGCAAATTTCTTCTTATAGTATTTCAAGCTTGTGATTTTGTAAAATTCACTCTCCGTGAACGTCCTGAATTCCAGATGAGAATGATCTCCAAGATTATTAGAAATTTAACTGACGTAATTACCCATCAACCACATTACAGTATTATCTTTAGCTTGAGGATAATATTCTTCATCCGGTCTATATAGTTCACTTACCTATATGTTGTTAACAGGTGTGCGTGCAAAAAGTGCAATTTTGCCTCTTATCCACTTCCAGTTTTGTTCACGTTCCTCTCATGTGCAACTCTTGTTTCGATTAGATTACAGCGCAGACAGTGTATCACTGCGTCCTATAGCACTAATTCGCTCATTAGTACATAAGATATTATTGACAGTTTTGTATCATACCCTACGTACATCAGTGGAGAGCACACTGGAGTAAATATTTTTCCATGCTATATTCCACGGTATCGTGGATTGTTTATTTCCTTTTTTATTTTTTCCCTCATACTTTTTTCTTTTCATCTAAGATTGACTTCGCTATTAGATTCTGAGAATTTAATAGTATCGCATTGATGTAGCTGCGTTCGATGTAGTATACTTTTATATCTTTCAGAAGCAAACTGATTTTTTTGAACGGTTATCTGCGTTTCCAGAGATTCTGGTTTGACTACATGAAAGAGCTGTGCAGTTATGCTGTCCGGGTCATTGTTTATGATGCTGACCGTTCGCTTTATGTAAAAAGCAATTGCTTTACTTCTAAACTTGGTCTTTCCCATTCCTCCATTTTTAGGGTCCAGCGTTTCTGTAGTGACAGTTATCCGAAAGATTTCTCCATTCCAGAAAAAAGCCGCTAACTTAGACGTGAGCGTACGACGAAACGATCAAAATTTAACAAAATAAACCAATGCCCACAAAGGACCGATCAAAGAAAAAAAAAAGAGGGCTCAACACCATCTGTAGTAAAATAACTGAGCAAAATTCTCAACGAATAACCCAGAAGGAACATGAACAAACGACCGCAAAGCATCGATCTATCTGAAGAACAAAGTAAATAAATAAACAAAAATAAAGGTAAATACAAAGGTAACAGCGCTTTCTGTGAAAAGTGCATTTGTTCAATTCTGTGAACATATCATGATACATACCAACGATTTGCGAACACAGACTTCTTTATCACACATACACGAATTGGGGAGATACTTTTACAATGACTTTTGTAAATGACGTAATGACAATAGTAACTTTGTATATAGATTAAGTACTAGAGTTTGTGGAATTCGGTATTACCTCACTTATTCCGTTTGTTGCTTTAGCTGTAAACGAAAACGTAGTCACGGTTTGAAACAAAATATTTCCTCTTTATTTTAGTGCAGAACAGAATAACATGAACAAAGTCATGTCAGAACTACAGAAAAGGTAATACAATATACGTTAAAAGCGCCCATACCAGCCATACCAAAGATAAACATTTCACTAGACGCATTGATTAGAATCAATGACTTTCAACATATTCCATTAATAGTGCATAATTGCTTAGGGAAAAAAAGAAACAAGGTAATTTGTTACAGTGTATACACTTCCCCTCCGTTCCATTAAGGAACGAAAGTTGCCACAGAAATCTAGGACTCCATTTATTTATGAAACTACCAGTATCTACAAGTTGTTTAGAAATTCATTATCACAGTATTGTCCCCGTTGTTGTGCAAATGCTTCGTTGTTACGTATTTCACGGCATGTTCAGGACATACAATAAATACACATTTTGCAAGAAGCACTTTTACATATGCACAAATCTAAACAATGCAGGAGATAGCTCTATTTAATTAATAAGAGTGCCGGAAACCCTTTTAGGAGCTTCGGCGTAAAAAAAAAATAATAATAAAAGTATCGGCGGGTTTCGAACTACCGACCACAAGCATCACAACGTAACGCACTCCCCACTGCACCACAGCTAACAACTAGACAGTGTTCCTTAATCCTCGAACTATTGATGGCAGTTGCTGACAGCGAAAATGACATTTTTAGATACTAGATTATAATTTATCGTACTATGAACGATGTGCTTTTGTTAATTCTTCAGTGAGAAAGCCTAAGTTATAATAAGAAAATCATAAAATACAGGAAGCAAGATGGCGTATGCCAGAGAGCAGGGCCCAAGTGCCGCCCCGTGCGAGCTGCTAAATTGCCGCCCCCCCTTTTTTTACAGAACTTTTATGGAATGTTATTTAAACAAATCTGTAGAAAATGTCAGCAGTCAATCGCAGTCTCAAAGCTTTTAATATGTGCTTACATCTAAACCGTGATGTTGACAGTTACGTTCAGCATGACGCTATAGATGTAAACATAACTCAAAGCATTGAGAATAGCCACATTGTGCCCGAAATCGATGTAGATCTGGAAAATAAAAACAAAAATTGCGACTGATTGGTGACATTCTCAACAGATTTGTACAAAACAGTCGCTGGGCACCAGCTCAAAAATTTTGTCAAACCTGATAGAAGAAATCTAGCTAATTTTAAGAAGCCTTGTGAATTTACAAATATGTACAAACATGTGTGAAATCTTATGGGACTTAACTGCTAAGGTCACCAGTTCCAATGCAAACACACAACTTACCCTAAATTATACTAAGGACAAATATACACACTCATGCCCGAGGGAGGACTCGAACCTCCGCCGGGACCAGCCGCACAGTCCATGACTGCAGCGCCTTAGACGGCTCAGCTAATCCCGCGCGGCATGAACTTAGATTAACGTAAATAAACATTTTTCAGTGGTTGTCATCAGATAATGTATTCAACGGAAAACAAAATATATTTACAATTTAACGATAATTTGGTTTGAACAATAATACTTACAATAACTATTCAATGTTGAAAAAAATAAGAAACAACACAGTAAATAACCAAGATACTGATCATAATACAAAAATTAAAAAAAAAAGCTAGACGAATCGAACCTTCCTGGCTTTTACTTGTGCAAACTCTTTCACACGTTCTGTGTAATTTAAGTCCTCTGCAAGCTCGTGTTCAATCTATATTGTTGCAAGATCATTCAAACGAGTTTGGCTCATCGTTGATCGGAGGTATGTCTTTATCAATTTCAGTTTTGAAAAACTCCTCTCTCCACTCGCAACTGTCACTGGGAGTGTTAGGAGAATTGTCAGTGCAATGTTAACATTAGGGCAAAAATTATGTCTTCCTATAAACTTCAAAATCTCTTTTGGACCTATTCCAGGTTTCAACAAAGTTGATAGCACTTTTAGTTCTTCCTTACTCCAGTGCATGAATGTCGCTTGACTCATGATCTTGCAAAATGGCTGCGAGGGTTCTACACTTTGTATCCAGGCTGTCAGGAGGTGCATTCTTCAGCTCGCCAATGTCGTAGAGAAAATCAAAATAAACGCAATGAGATTTCAGTTGATTGAATCTCTTATCCAAAAATGCGGTTGCTATATCTAAAACATAATAGTAGAATTCCATCTTGTAACGTTTTGTTGGGTCATCTGTTGTCTCATGCCTTTCTTCACAGATAAAGTGTATTGGCTTCTTACTTTGTCGCCGGGAAACACTTATCCTTGGTAACGTTAGATCTTCTAGTTATAATTCTGTAGCCAATTCTTTGGAATCCGTCAAGAGAGACACAAACGTTTCTTCTGTTATCCAGGTCTCAAAACATGCTTTAGTTTTTTCATGCATTTCCACAGCCTCAGAAACTTTTATGTCAATTATCTGGAGAGTCTTACTGACTACACTGATTTGAAGCAGAACGTCGTACCAGATTACTAGAGAAGTGAGGAAGGTGTAATTTTTTTATTTGATTCGCAAGTGACGTCGCTTCGTGAGCGTTCATGCCATCGAATTCTTCTGATATGTAGCGTGGGAGTAGCCGAGCGGTCTGGAGCGCCACGTTGCGGGTCGCGCGACCTCCCGCGTCGGAGGTTGAAGTCCTCCCTCGGACATGAGTGTTTGTATTGTCTTTAATATAAGTTAGTTCATAAGTAGTTTGTAAGTTTAGGGACAGATGGCCCCACAATTAAGTCCAATAAGCGTAACAAACATTTGAACTTTTTTTCTTCTGATATCTGAACCAGTGCATCATAAACGCCTCCATTGTTTTGTGTGGAGGAGAAGTTCAAATGTTCAAGTGTTTGTTAAGTTTATGGGTCTTAATTGCGGGGTAGTCAGTTCCTAAACTTGCAAACTACTTATAAACTACCTCTACTAAAGATAGCACAAATATCCATGCACGAGAGGGGATTCGAACCTCCGACGGAGAACGGCCTCGCGCATCGGAGCACAGCGCCTCAATTCGCTCGGTCACTCCACCGCGGCAGGACGAGAGGGCAACATGCCCTCTAAATTGCCCTGTAATTGCTAAAAGACCGTACTATCTCGGGTTTTCATCGGAACCAAAGAGACCAGTAGTTTGCTCATATGAAACATGGAACTCGCATTAAACAGTAAATAGTGTGCGAGTAATATTGTCAAACAAAAGTGCCGGTCAGTTTAATCGTAGTTCATTCAGGCGGACACAGGAGTTTCATAGCTGAAAAACCAAAACGTCCGACTATCACTCAGAAACAGATAGCAAAAATTTCCAAAAATACGTCTAAACCCAAAACCCAACTTATGCCAGGCTTACTACCAATGTCTTTATCACTTCAGGCTTAACATGTAACCGCAGTATCGTACATTGCATTCGAATTTCCAAATTAGATTTCGTCTTCTGCAAAATTAGTTGTGAGTAAACGCACGGAGCTTAACAGCGCCCCACGCCAGAGCCAGCCGCAGTGGCCAAGAGGACTGCGGCGCGCTAGTCACGGTCTGCAAGGCCACTACGTTCGGGGGTTCGAATCCTCCCTCGGGCATGGCTATTTGTGCCGTCCTTAGTATTAGCTAGTTCATAAGTAGTTTGTAAGTTTAGGGACTGATGACCCCCTTAGTTGTCCCATAAGCTCTACAAACATTTGAACACTGTGTACGCCAGACTGCTTTCCCCTCTCCTTTCCTCCGGCGTAAGCACGACGATGCTGCCACTGCCCGCGGCGGATTAGCCGCGCGTACTCTAGCGCCGTGTTGCCGTGCGCGCGGCCGTCCGCCGTCAGATAGGAATTCCCCCTCGGGCATGGATGTTTGTGTCGTCTTTAGTATAAGCTAGATCATAAGTAGTTTGTAAGTTTAGGTACTGATGACCCCGTAGTTAAGTCCCATAAGCTTTACAAACACTGAACATTTTTTGCTGCCACAGTGGCGAGGAAGAAATTAGTCCTCCTCCGTCTCCTCGATCAAGAGGAGCGGGCGGCAGGTAGTCGAGGCGCCATGCCATAGTTTCCGAAGCCGCTCCCTGCGAGATTTGGCTTCGAATGCCCTCTTGGGCATGAAAGTTGAGTTTTTCCTAAAAATATATTAAAATAAAGAAAAAAAAAAAAAGGGGAGCGGGAGATTTGTCGCCCCTCGGAAAGTGCCGCCCCGTGTGGCCGCACGTTTCGCACGTGCCTTGCGCCGGCCCTGCCAGATAGAGTTCTGGGCGAGGGATGTCACGTGACATTTCCTAACGCCTGGTATACGTAAAATCAAGAGGCGGTGTCAAATCGTCGTTATTTACGCAAATATCTCTGTAACAGAGCGAGTTACGAAGAAAAAAAAAATAAGAGAGGAAAGTTGTAGAAAATTTTCTATTCTACAAATTCGGTTATTTAGTTTCCGTGTCAGATGAACGGTTTGTTTGCAATTACAGTTACATTACAAACGCCGTTTTTAGTGTTACTAGCGTATTTTTTGTCCGAAAAATTTAAAAAATGGAGATTCTGGTCTTTGGCGACCCACTATCATGTGTGTAAAATTTGGTGCCGATCGGTTGTATGGCTGGAATTAAGAAGTGGGAACACGTTACGGAGAGACAGACAGAGATCATAAAGTCGCCGTTATTTTTGCAAATATCACTGAAATTATGTAAGATATGATAGAAACGTAACAGAGCAAAGTTGTAGAGAACTTTCACCTCTACAAATTTGTTTATTCAATTTTCGTGTCAGATGTACGCTTAAGCCATTATTTTAATTTCGAGCTGTCAAAAGACGATCGCAAATATCCACTTTTAGTGTAACTACCGTAACCTAAAGTGGGCCAAAAAGTTGTTTCTCACGATTGTAGGAGAGCTTCCTGAGGGTGCATGTAAGTTTACACGTGTGACACCCATGAAGTTGGCAGCTATTGCGCGTCCAGAGTCCAGTTTTTCAACATCTCTGACTGATTCCTTCATTAACGAAGATAACCGTTCCCATACTATCTTCTGGTGATGTATTTAATATATCTACGTAACCTGGTTTATGAAGATGTGAAACTGCTACCTCTTGTAATAACGCAATGTCGGTACTCGAATAGCTTTAAGGCAGGTAGTTTAATGTCAGATATAATTTTGTTCAGATTTATGGGAGTTATAGCGTACGCTTGTACCATCTTGCTTGTGTTAGTACATTTCGTACTATTGAGTAGATTGATAGAAAATTTGTACAGACGTTATATAATGTATTCATTTACAGATAATATTTTCTTGAACAGGGAAAACTGGAGTAAGGCATTGTCAGTTACCTCCACGGTTTTCGGAGACATCTGTCGGGTCATGCAGGTGCTGAGAACTTCTTGGAGCAGTTCTAAAGGCTGAATCACTTAGTATGATTATGATGTCTTTGGAAACACCTGACTGACTTGCATTATCGAATACATTTTGCGATTTATATTTGTCTTCTCCTTTTTCGTTTTACTATGATTCCAACTGACGGTGCGGTATGGTTGCGGATTTAGCCTAGGACGTGGATGTTGGGGAGGTGTAGCAACAACAAAGGCATTTTTCTGACCTTGTGCCTCCGTTAATTCGCGGGAAGCGTGGCTATTAGATTTGTCTAGGACCCTTCCATGCCCCGATCCTACTGTATTCTGCAACGAATTGTCATCACTTAATTTTTCTTTGTTACTTAATACTGCCAGCTCGAAAAGTATGGGCACGTCTTCTTGCATTGGGGAAGCACGTTTATCACTCAAAGAAGTTACATTTTGTCGTTCGGCTACAGAACGAGGGTTTCTTGACCGGAAAACGAAGTTTCATTATTCGTTTCCAGTACTACTGGCTCTGCTTCCATTAATTACTGTTTATTTAAGGGTTCATTTACACTGACTAATTGTTGGGACTGTCCTTGTACCAGATTTACATCACCATCTGAAGAAGAATATCCGTGACACGTGGTCTTTTATTTTTTGAAAAGCCACCGTCACGACCACATGGGGCAGATTTCGCTGAAGGATTTAATCGAGGAAAATCTTTGGGATCACAAATATTTGGATCGGAAACACTTGTGGGATGAGAAACACTGCCTGCGTTATCAGGCTTTTCATTCGGCGACATATTAGACAACGTTAGCGTACGTCTTTGCCTCAAGTTACTCTTTAAAACAAACACTCGGTTCGAGCAGTCTTCTCGCATATGGTCACTCTCATTGCATATGTTGCATGTTACGGATTGACCACAGACAGTTACATGCGACGAGATATTGGTTTTAATTTGGATTTTGACGGATCTAAAGCAATTAAAATACTGTAGCCTGTGTCTGCTCGACCACATCTCTTTTCGAATTTTCTTAATAACACCCCTTTCAAATAACAATTCTCAACTTCTGGCGGTTGGTTATATAAGCTAACATTTTTAAATTCAGCATCGGCAGCAAAGACAGCATCTGTACTTACAGACTCAAATGTTTGTATAGCTTATGGGACTTAACTGCGGGGCCATTAGTCCCTAAACTTACAAACTACTTATCAACTAACTTGCCGGCCGCGGTGGCCGAGGAGACTGAGGCGCTCTAGTCACGGTCTGCACGGCCACTAAGGTCGGGGGTTCGAATCCCCCCTCGGGCATGGATATTTGTGCCGTCCTAGTTCGTAAGTAGTTTGTAAGTTTAGGGACTGATGACCCCGTAGTTAAGTCCCATAGACTATACAAACATTTGAACGTTTTTTATGAACTAACTTATACTAAAGACAACACAAACATCCATGCCGGAGGAAGGATTCGAACCTTCGACGCGGAGGCCTCGCGATACGCAACGTGCCGCTCCAGACCGCTCGGCTACTCACGCACGGCACTTACACACTCGTTGCGGTGGCAAAATTTGACTCCTTGTCCATAACTGAGCAGGATACGGTCCATTACAGCAGGGTTAAGCAGCTTGACAAAGAATTCGTATTGTTCTAGGTCATAATATGCAGTATGAACTTGATCAGATGTTATTCCAACGATCTCGACGATACAGTCATGGATTTCAAAATACATGGGCTGAATATTTCTTGTTAACTTTTCAAATTGAAACTGTTGAGTATTCTTCCTGGGTAACCTTTGAGACAATTTGCAATAATCCAGCGGGTTAACCGCTAACGAAGACGAAACGAAACAAACGGTAAGTTTTACGTAACGACGGCACGCAGCAGACGCAAACACAACACGCAAACACCACTAGCAGCAACTTCCTACACCGCGGCTCAAGCGGAACTGACGGCTGGTTCACCTCGTCAGGTTTGAACGTAGAATTGCAGTTGGAGTAGGTCGCAGAAGATATCCCATTTTGGAAATCATTAGAATATGTAACAATTATCGCTCCACAGTATCAAGATGATGCCGAGAAACCCCAATTTTCAGGCATTACCTTTCACTATAGAAAACGCAGTCACAGACAGCCATCACTTAATTACGTAGATCAGCGGTGTTTGCGTACAGTTGTCAGTGCTAGCAGACGAATAACACTGCGTGAAATTATGACAAAATTCAATGTGGGACGTACGACGAATGTATCCAATAAGTGCGGCGTGATTTGCTTGTCTGGTGCCTTCACTATATCACCTGTGAAAGCGTCCCCGTCGTCTTCTCCTGTGTTATTTTCCCTGTTTGTGTTAATCGTTGCCTAATGCTCCGTTTGAAACTCTGGGTAAATACTCAGATTCTTTCAATTTATTCAGGCTTCGTCTTCTTAGTTTTTTACCTTTCTCCAGTTTTAATCTACATTTTATAACCAATGCGTTAAGATCAAAGTCTGTATCTGCCCCTGTGTATGTCTTGCAGTTTGAAATCTGGTACCGAAATGTACATCTACATGCATACTCCCCAATCCAACGCAAGACGCGTCGCGGATGGCACCTAAACCAGTAGTAATCATTTCCTTTTCTACTCCACTACCGAGTAGACAGAGGTGAAAACGACTGCCTGTATACGAGCCCTATTCTCTTATATCGTACTTTTGTGGTCTTTATGCGGCAGTGGATCGTTGTGCAATCAGCTTCACATTGCGGCCCTTTAAATTTCTTGAACAGTGTTTCTCGAAAAGAATGTCTCCTTTCCTCCTGTGATTCCAGTTTGAGTTCCCGAAGAATCTCTGCACTACTCGTACATTGATCGAACCTTAAATGTTCGTTCCATCTCATATCGCACCGCAACGTTACGATTAGATAATTAAATGAAGTGACTGTGTCAAACAAAACAACATTAACGCTGTATTCTATCATTATAGGCTTGTTTTTTCTACCCATTTATTTCAAATTACATTTATCTACATTTATAGCTACTTAGCACTCCTTAAAACAACTAGAAATTTTGTCAGACTTATCCTATATCCTGCTACAGTCATTCGGTGACATTTTCCCGTATACGACAGCATTATCAGCACACAGCCGCAAGTTGCTTCTCCCTCTGTCCATCAGATCATTTATGTACATAGAAAATAACAACGATTCTATTACACTTCCCTGGGGCACTCCTAACGATATGCTTGTCTCTGAAATCTGTCTTGCCATTGCAAAATCAATATGAAATCTTCCGGTTACTCCTGGTTCCTTTCACGTGTCCAAACTTTATTCATGATTCCTAAAAAAAGTGTCCTGAAGAATAAATTACGCTCTGTTCCAAATTCTATCAGGCGGCTTCGTCTTTCATTTCTCTTTCCCACTGCATATTCACCTACGGTTTTCTCTTCCATTCCCCACTACTGAACTACATGAAAAAGACACCACCGGTATGTACGGGACTTCCACGTTTCGATATCAACGCATCACTGGGGATACGAGCAGAAAGAGCAAGATTGTGAGCATCACCCTGCTTTTTCCAGTAGCGAAAGTATAATTGTGTAAATGTATGCCGCAAATATGGGTTGGTGCTAAAGTTTGTAAAGTTGTAAACACTTATTACGTCACCAATAACAAGTTCGGAAGCAGCGATTGATGCACGTCAAAAGCAAGGCGCTAACGTTAAAGTAAAGAGTTACGTGCGGTTTGACGGTGATGTCTATTAACACTACTTGACAGGAGTCTGACATCTGAATTTTATGTGATACCACAGTAGCTGATATCACAACGTGACTAGTTTCATTGGATGTTTGCCATTATTTCCAAATCGAAATATATACCAAACTAAAAGTTACCTGAAGCATTATTTCAAAAAATTATTTACAAAATTTTGTAGCAAAACTATCTCATAGATAATGTTCCTAAAATCTAAGTGAATGTAAATATGTAAATATGTAATAGAAGTTATTGTCGAGAACCGTAATATGAAAATATAACAATTTACTGTCAAGCTTTATATGAAGTATCGTTCAGACTTTTTGTTCCGAGAATTTCATACAGTGGATTACTGAACCACAGTATGAATGCTGTGTCCACATTTTTCTACAAATGCATGCATAAACATTCAGTTCAATTATTCCTCTCTATCCGCACAATTGCGATATGTCGATGATATAAGTCTACGGTATGTTGAAGGTATTATGCACAGATTATGCGAAATTTGTAACTAAAAGGCTAGCTCCTGTCTTATTGTAATGTAAATAAATATTTTTTCGACTTTTATGTTAATGAGTGCCATTGTTTGAATTTAATTATTGACATTCGCACCAGTTTCGTGTGTAGATTTTTATCATCGACACATCGCAATTTTTAGAGACTAAACAGGACCGGAGATAGAAGAATTACCTGGACTGACTATTTTGTGGATAAATTTGTAGAAAAATGTGGAAATCGCAATAAGATTGTGGATTAGATAGTAAATTACCCTCTGCCACTGTAAGAAATTCTCAAAACGAAAAAAACTGAACGTACCTCCATACAAATGTTTGGCAGTAAATCAATGTTATTATTTTCAAATTTCAGTGCTCATTTTCGTCTTTGTACTCAAACTTCGTCCACCAGAGTTCACAACCAAATATTTTGACAGCAGTTTTACAAGTTTGTAGACTTAATATGTTTGGTAAACACAGGGTACATGTGTACTAGAATTTATGAAAGCAGCTCTTACATCACATTAACAACAGGTGTAAATTCATGGTCATTATTGTTCCTCTTAACAATTGCTCTTTACTGTACGTTTCACAGCTCGTTTAGACCTTGTAATTGCATCAAAATGAACATAAATATTTTCTCAGTGGCACTTTAGTTGTTATTGCAAACCTCAGCTAACTGTTATACTTCGAATTGGAACTGACAGGTTCGTGATATTTTTAGGAAGTATACTACCAGGCTCGTCAATTCGCAGCTTCCATTAAGTCTAACGGAAATTAATGCACTTCCGTATTCAATAGTCAATCTTTATTTAAAACGTGGAACTGCAAACAGGTAAAATTCTCCAGTGGGTGTGGCATACCAGCTGTCAGTCGATACCCCAAAAAACATGTCGGACGCCAGTTAAAATTCAAGTTCTTTGATCGATACCGATGGTACCGGCCATGGGAAAGTTATAACGTTGGTAATACCCGTTTCTGGACGCACACATACAGACACCAACACGTATCTCAAACTCTGATTGGCCGATGCTCAGTTAAATAAGTGACACACACAGTCTCACAAGCAGCGTGGATGCAGCCACCAGGGAGCGCTTTGTGTCCTGCAGAGTTGACCGCGTCGTCCACTGTGCAGGGCTTCGTCGGAAGTGTGACCTCACCTTGATACATTGATCTGCAGTGCCGCAAGACGTGTGCGCGGATTGAAACTTAGAAACTCTTCCACATTGTCAATGGAACTTTGAAGTGTTCACTCAGATATATGGACTTCTGTCAGTCAGAAATGATTGTAACAAATAATAAGTCAATTTCCAGAGACATATTTGTCTCGATATATCAAAGATATATTGAATAGGAGGAGAGACATTGAATTAAAATTTGTGCCGCGGTCGGAATTCGAATCCAGGACCTCCTAGTAAGCAGGAAGTTCCGGGTTAGAATCCAGGCCGCGACACAAATTTTAATTCAATGCCTCATCTTCTATCCCATATCGTCTATATATTGAGACAAACTATGTCTGAAAATTGATTTATTATTTGACATTTATGTCACCTGTGGCTGAGGTGCACGGAATGATTGTTCCCATTAATGTTCATTGCTGGTGTGCTGTTCCACTATTGGAGAGCCTCGGCAACATTGATATGTATTACATGGGAACATGAGGAACAACTGAAGTTTGTGTCGTGGAGGGAGACGTGCTTGAATACAGTCTGTGCAGTGGCCGTAACCTTAAGGTTGCTGTACTGAGTGAATAAAGTGCCTGCTAATAAGCAAGAGATCTCGGTTTCGAATCTCGCCTGTGTCACAAATTTTAATTCAGTGCCTCTCCTATTCAAAATGTAGGAACAATTCTACTCCCTCAACACCCAAATACGTGTATTCCTTTGGAATATATTTCACAGCTTACTACAATGGTGGGTTAACACTCCCGCAATATTGATGGTGAATACGAACGCCAGCATCGCTTAGATGACCACCAATGAACTATTCATGGAGTGGTATTGTCTTTGCCGTCATTCTCAAATGAGATACATACAAGATTACGGCCTAAAACATTACACCAATGATTATTCCATATAGAATTAAAAAAAAAATATTGCGACAAACAAATTTGAAACAAACTTGAATTCACTATATACTAGTTCAGAATTAGGTAATGAAATACCTATAATGGAGAAAATATTGATGAGCGTAAACATGTAACCATAGTTACTGATGAGTTCTGAAATTTGAAATAATAATATTAAATTACTGCCACAAAAGCATTACACGTCAAAATAAGGTGTCGTTAATAACTTTCATTAGTGCCATGCTGAAACAAGGTCTTGAGCGTGAAATTTGAATACAAAGACGAAAGTGACAACAGAAGACTGCAATAAAAATGCGCCTGCATCAAATGCCACAAAAGCATTCCACGCCTAAATATCATTAATAACTTTCATTGTTGCCACATTGGAATGAGTACATATTTGTTGCAAAGAACACAGACATGTATAAGTGAAAAAATCTGGCTGGCACTACTGCTGCCACATTGTGGACTGGTTACCTGGCAACCACGCTCGATCAAGCATTGTCAACTATAAATGAAAATATGTTTAAGAACGTACAGACGCTCAAAGGTGTGGTGGTATCACTCATTCTAATGCAAAGCAGCAGAAGAAGAAGCAGCATTAAAGCGAGTCGCAAAGATCATACAGACGATGCTCGACACAAATACGCAGCGGTGAGCGGACTGAGCACTCACAATTGCCAACAAAGAAACTTATCCGAACACAAAATTGGCAACAATAAAACTTGTTTGAACCTACACAACGAGGTGAGAGATTTCGTTTCAGCTTTTATCATTTTGCATTAGTAAATCCTGTGATTTACCAATGTCTCTTGGTAAATCAGTTTGCATTAGTAAATACTGATATTTACCAATATCTCTTGGTACAAGTTCGAAATCTGTGCAAATAATTCGCAATTTCGCGCTTTCACCACACAGCGATGATAAATCTTAGGTTTGACCGGTTAATTCTATGATTTACCAATTATCTTACTTTTTCAGTAACATATATACTGTGAAAAGCAACGGTCCTGTAACATTCTCCTTGGGCACGCCTGAGTTCACTTTAACGCCTGAGGACTTCTCTCCGTTGACAATGGCATGCTGCGCTCAGTCTCAAGTGCTACAATGATCAAGAATCTACGAAAAGAACTGTGCGTTAATAGTAATCCTATGACATTATCAACTGTTGTTGATGACTTAGAATGTTGTCATTGTCGTGTAACTTTCATATTTGGATAATATATTTACAGTGGACGCACCACTGTTATATAACATGATGACGTTTGCTACCTCAGTCAATCGTCATATAATCTGCCCTACTAACTGTGCCCCGACCGTGTTGCAGTCCGAGCCATCAGCTGCTACCAGTGCACATCTTTTATGGACCCGGACTGCGAGAGTATAACGACGGGAAACGCGACGTACGATCGCCTCCTCAAGCCCTGTGACGGCGACTACGATGGGGCAGAGCCCTTCTGCCGAAAGATGGTCCAAACACGTGAGTACTGCTCAGTCCTTATGTTTACATTTATCACGGTCTGAAGTGTTGTAGACGTTTTATAACATTTTGGCACTGACGTGCATTACACAAGAACGATTCACTGTTACAGTGGTTTATTCAGCAGGCAGTTTTACTGTTTAGCGATATGTTTATTCGGCTGCATGGCTACATTAATTCTATGAGCGATATAAATTCACTGAATATTGAGGATTGTTCCAATGAAAAGGTACGAAACGACACTGTGTGTATAACTGAAGTCTTCATTCAAAAGTAATCACCAGAGCCTGACCACAACCATCTCACTATTTAATGAACTGAAGGATTCCATAGCCCCAGAATTCCTGTGACTGTGACAAGAATCAGTTCGTCGTCCGAATTGAAGCTCTCCCCTTTGAGATCCTTTTTTAGCGGACTAAACAAATTAAAGACACAGGGCAACATGGCCGAGCTGTAGGTCTGATGCTCAAGCTGCTCCCACTTTAACCTTGCCAGTACACTTTGTGTGACCCTGGAGACGGGAAGCAAGGAGGAAGCTTAGAGTTTAACGACCCGTCGACAGCGTGGTCATTAGAGACGGAGCTCACACTCGGATTTTCGGGGAAGGATGGGAGAGGAAATCGGCCGCGCCCTTTGAAAGGAACAATTCCGGCTTTTTCATGGAGCGATTTAGGGAAATCACGGAAAACCTAAATCTGGATGGTTGGAAGTGGGTTTGAACCACCATCCTCCCGAATGCGAGTCCAGTGTGTTACCACTGAGCCACCTCGCTCGGTCTGGAGACGGATGGACGAGCGTTATCATGAAGCAGAATCACTCCCTCCGTGAACAGCCAAGGCCAGATGCTCTTAATAGACTTGCGTAGGCTAAGAGTGTCTCTCAGTACACGTCACTGTTATGGGTTTTCGTGTTCGAGGAATTCGATGAGCATCGGATCTCGGTCGTCGAGAAAGACGGTGAGCATCACCTTGTCTGCTGGTGCACATATGAATTTTTAAGAGAGAGGCAAGGACGCATGCGTCGTGTCCCCACATGTCGCACTACGTTATCCCCAAACGGCATACTCAAATTTCATCTGGTTTGCTTGTTAAGACGTTTCGTACCTTTACATTTGAACACCCCTAATGTATGTCTGATAGATTTTGTGACGGTATGACATATTTACACTGATATTCATAAAAAAGAATACAAAAATGAAAAGAAAAATACACTGAAACATTAGAGACAAGAAGTTTATATTCACAGGAAATCAGTGAGTTATAAAGAAAAGATTAGTATTACAGCCTCTGTTCAGTGTGTGTGTGGTGTAAACTAGTAGACACAGCGTCTTTTTCCCCTTTATCGTTATTTTAACGCTGCCGACATAATCAGCAGGCTGGAATCAATTTCAGCGCCGCACTTCAGCCGATAGCATTTATAATTAATGGAAAATAAGAAAGTTAAAACAATGACATGAAGATTAAAGACAGGCGAAATCGTTAAAATGACATGAAACTGTACAGAAGCAAACGTGTTAAAAGTACATGTTGGAGTTTAATGCCACGGTGGCTAAAAAACATAGCAAGAAATGCAATACATAAAACAATGACAGACGCACTGACAAGGAAAGTACATGGGCTCGAACAAACATGTCTGTATGAACGTTTGCTTACAGGATATCTACGTACACCTCAATGTGCTGGTGGGTGTCGTTTTTCTGCAAAACTCTGCAATCATGCACTGTAGATGTAATTGTAGACGCCATACGTAATGCAGATATCTTAACTATAACTTATGTAATAATATTCGTATATGTTCTCTACCATACTGTCATCAAAAGCCGTGATGGTAGTTGGAACTTCATACCTTCTGCTCGGAAGACTGTTGGTATTCACTGCCACTACTTCCATCACCTCTTCCAGCACATACTGTAGCACTATCGCTTGCAATGAGTTGTTCGTCATTATCATCCCTATTATCATCATTATGTCTTAGTGTTACAACAGTATCTAACTTATGCTCATATTTCTGTACCATAACAGATACGAGAAAGCATGGGAATGATTCATCTTTACGAAGAAGGATTCTCCGTAACTTCATCTCAACCAATCGCAATACATTAGCAGGACTGATTACCAATCGCCGCCCCATCTGACGCTTCACCACACAAATAACGCCACAAAACGCAACTTCGGAGGCACATTGCACTGTCCATACTTGCGAATGACAGGTCAAAGTGCAATGTGGCAAGGCACACGCAGAGGCCCCTAACGGACGACTGCAGAGTTTTGCAGATGCAGGAGTATCACTAATACAATAAGGGATCTTTACATTATTTCTCATACGATTTTGGTGTATATGTGTTTGTTCGAGCCCAAGTACTTTCCTTGTGAGTAAAATACACTGATTCAGTTGGTGGTGGTCGCAACTTGTTGAAACATACAAAGTGGACACAGTACACAAAACACCTGATACACAGTTGCACAAGTTAAAATCTTGTACTGAAGGTCCTGCAGGAGAGAGGAAAGGAAGAGGACTGGAAGCGCAGGGTGGGGATGGGGGAGAAGGAGGTGGATAAGGACTCTAGGGAGAGGTAAACCAAGCGGAAGGAAGGAAGTAGGAGGGGTGGAGAGGAGGGAGCGTTGGATCTTTGGAGAGAGTATCGGGTAGGATTAGGGCTGACAGAACGGGTAGATATCGGGTCATAGTGCGTCATCCGGGAGAGGGAGAGGGGGCGAAAGTTACCCTGGGAGAGGATGTGGAGAGTGTGAAGGCGAAGGGAGAGAGGGGTGCAAAGGTGAAGCTGTAGCAGAAGCCAGGGATGAGTGAGGATGGGGTAGACCAGTGGGTTGCAGGAATTTATTTTTCAGGTGCTGTAAATGATCTGGATGTGTTTTAATCATTGCAGGAGGTGAGGGAATGGGATGAGGTCGTAAAGGATCCGTGTAAAGTGAAAGGGAGTTCAGATACGGTAAGCGAGGTGGGGGGCGTGGCGTTAGAGAACTTTGAGGATTTTGTAATAGGTGGGGGAGCGGAAAACCAGGCAGGATGGAAGTTGCATTGGATGGAGCACATGACAAGAGTGATAGGTGTAGAGCAGTATTTTTCAACCTGTGCGTCGTGACCCCCAAGGGGGTCGTAAAGTCTTTCTCAAGGGATCACGTCACAGGAAGAGGTGTTCGCAATAATAATTAAGGGTTTAGTAATACAAAAACGTATGCCTAAGTGAAATTTATTTAATATTAAAATTACGGAGTTCCTTGTGTAACATTAATTAAGAGATCATAGATTCTTTTGTAATTCAGTGTGTTGATGAAAAATAAGCGCAAACCTGAAACCTGTTTTCAGGATTAAATCAATAGGTAAAACAACTTGATCCAATAAGTTATTCTGAAATATTCGGAAAACGATCTACTTCTTTACCAATTGTCTATACAGTGGGCTGCGGTGGAGTAGCCGAGCGGTCTAAAGCACCTCGCTGCGGAGCGCGCGGTTGCTCGCCGTGGAGGTTCGAGTCCTCCCTGGGGCATGGGTGTGTGTCTTGTCCTTACGTTAGTTTACCGAGGTTTAAGTAGTTTGTAAGCTACGGACTGATGACCACGCAGTTTGGTCCGATAGATTTACAGACATTTGAACATTTTTTCTATACAGTGGGACCTTTCTTGTTTTTGATGTGGTCTTCAATCCGCAGACTGGTTTGATGCAGCTCTTCACGCTACCCTGTCCTGTGCAAGTCTCTTCATCTGAGAATACGTTCGAGAACCTACATCCTTTTGAATCTGCTTACTATATTCGTCCCTCGGTCTCCCTCTACGATTTTTACCCCACACGTTTCCTTCTAAGTTGACAATTCCTTGATGGCCACCACGGTCGGGGGTTCGAATCCCCCCCCCCCCTCGGGCATGGATATTTGTGGCGTCCTTAGTGTTAGATAGTTCATAAGTAGTTTGTAAGCTTAGGGACTGATGACCCCGTAGTTAAGTCCCATAAGTTCTACAAACATTTGAACATTTGAATTCCTTGATGTCTCAGAATGTGTCCGGCCAATCTATCACTTCTCTTAGTCAGGATATGCCAGAAACTCCTTTTTTCCCCGATTCGGTTAAGCACCTCCTCATTAGTTACGTGATCTACCCATCTAATTTTCATCATTCGTCTGTAGCACCACATTTCAAAAGCTTCTATCATCTTTTTATCTGAACTCCTTATCGTCCACGTGTCACTCCCATACAATGCTACACTCCAGACAAATGCTTTCAGATAGGACTTCCTAACATTTAAATTAATATTGGATCTTAAAAAGTTTCGCTTCTTTACAACGCCTTTCTCGCCGTAGCCATTCTGCATTTCATATCTTCTTTACTTCGGCCATCAGAACTATCTTACTACCCAAATAACAAAATTCATCTACTACCTTTATTGTCTCATTACCTAATCTAATCAGCATCGCTTGATTTTCTGACATTGCATTCCATTACCTTCGTTTTACTCTTGTTAATGTTCATCTTATATCTTCCTTTAAAGACATTGTCCATCCCATTCAATTGCTCTTCCAGTTCTTTTGCGGTCTCTGACATAATTACTATGTCATCAGAAAACCGCAATGTTTTTATTTTTCTCCCTGCACTTTAATGCCCTCTCCAAATTTCTCCTTCCATTCCTTCACTGTCTGCTCCATGTACAGACTGAACAGCATTGGGGAAAGACTACAACCCTGTCTTACTCCCTTCCCAACCTCTGCGTCCCTTTCTTCCCCTTTGACTAATAACCGCTGTCTGGTTTTTGTATAGGTTGAATATAACTCTTCGCTCCCTATATTTTACCCCTGTTACCTTCAGAATTTGGAAGAGTGTATTCCAGTCGACATTGTCAAAAGCTTTCTCCAAATCTACAAACCCCCAAAAAGTAGGTTTCCCTTTCCTTTGCCTATCTTCTAAGATAAGTCGTAATGTGAGTATTGCTTCCCGTGTTCCTGCATTTCTCCTACATCGAAACTGATCTTCCCCGAGATCGGATTCCACAAGTTTTTCCATTCGTCTGTAAGTAATTCGTGTTAGAAAAAAATGCAAATGTACATGTGATTTTTGTTGGTCGTGCGGTTGTGTGGTTTTACTGGCGCCAAAGCAGCATTTTCCTGCGGCGATTTCTGAAAATTACGGAGGAACTAAATCCGGAAGACCAGAAGCCGATTTGAATCGTCATCTTCCAGGATGCGAGTCCAAAGAGATAATCACTGCGCCACGTCGATTCCCAATTATTTTATGACACACGGCGAACTGTTTTGTTCCATAATGTAAATATATAAATCGGAATTTTCGTATGTTGACTGTTAGCAGTGTTTTCTCATCTTCTAAAGACTCCTGCTATCGATACATCACTAAATATGAGGGTTGGAACTTAAATAGTGGCAACTGTACATCCACGACCAGTACTACAGCGTTACAGGTTTGCACCTTACGGACTTAAGTCCGGGGAGTATGTTGGATGGTACAGTACTTCTCAGTCCCATCGACCGAACAGAGCAGCCACAGCTTGAGTTGTATGCCCCTCGCATTGTCGTGCAAGAGGATGTGTGGGGCCGGCCGCGGTGGCCGAGCGGTCTGCGGCGCGCCAGTTACGTTCTGCGCGGCCTCTACGGTTGAGGGTTCGAATCCCCTCTCGGGCATGGATATTTGCGCCGTCCTTAGTGTTAGCTAGTTCATAAGTAGTTTGTAAGTTTAGGGACTGATGACCCCGTAGGAAAATTTTTTTGATGTGAGGGTTGCGCAGAAAGTGTTGCCGCTTCTTTCGCGAAGCTTAAGTTATTGTGACGTTGATTTGATACCGTAGATCAAGGAACCACATCTTGGCATTCGATTCAGAACTATTTCAGACAGGCAGTAGACCGCTGTATTCGCACCGTCAACAGAATAGGCTCTGCTAACGGTATACTAGGCCTTCCACATCGCTAGCAACGGGTTCTACACAACACTGGTGACTACTTTGAAGGACACTGACAGGTGCAATCATGTAACGCTTTTGTATCGGTTGTGAATAAATAGTCGCTAATTAAGTTCCAACACTCTTATATTAACGTGATCCTGACTGGTTCAAAGCTTGTTCACCCAAAGTTTCCGTGGCTTGCGAAGGATTTCAGTTTTGGAGTGCATAAATTTGCTCTTGTTGTTTCTTCAATACATCCATTTCGAACTTTGGAGTGAAATTAGAACACTCTCTTAAAAAGTTTGCAACAGTCTACCCACAATTACGCTACATGGCAGCGTCTCGAAAAACTCAATTGGAGATGGGTAGAGGTGGAAGTTTTGAATTTTATTCGGTTACTATATTCAAAATGACGGAAACTTTGCACATCACTTCATGTGATCAAGTAAACTGTTGGTACTGTTGTGCGTATGTGGCACTACATTACCTCAGAAGAGGAACGTATACGTATTCCTCCATACGAGTCGACAACTGACTCATCCTGGAATTCATTATGTGACCAGCTACAGACTTTGGACGGAATAGTACATACATACATACATACATACATACAGTGATGTCAGAGACGTTTTATCTGCTTATTGTGGCCGCTCAATTAAATTAAGTAACGCAATAGAACATTTTTGACCTGACAGGGTGTCTAACCCGGGTCTTCTGCTTACAAGGCAGAAAGAAGCCCTACCCACTAAGCCACCTGGGAGACAGTAAATGTCGCAACTGGAGGAACTACTCAGTCAGATACAATTTCATTCAACTTATATGCCTGCAGTAGTATCGCACTGTACCATTGAGACACAGAATAAGGAGTATACAGAAAGGAAACTCCCGCTGCAATTTGTCGTCCAAAATTTAGTGCGCATGCGCGGAATCGGCCATCTTGAAAAGAAGGAAATGCGTGCTCACTCCCTACTCTGTGGTGTGGTAATGCGTCGTCTTTGTTTGTTAATTGTGTATTTTAAGTGCTGAATCGCATAAAAGTAAACAAGTATTTGGTGCAGTGAAAAGAAAGAACTGTGCGTCACTAGTTGGGGCTGTTCCGTTTTTATTATGGGCAGCAATAAAAGAAAAGGCGGCCGATGGTGTTCAGCACCTAATTGCCGCAATAATTCGAATGCAAATAAGGATATAAGCTTCTTCACGTTCCCAAAAGACATTGAACGGTAAGTGAACGTTGCTATATGTGTAGTAACAGTTGAATGTTATCAGCTTTGAATGAGAGCAATGTGTGCATAATTATTAAAAGTAGCCTTGCTTCTTCTCTTGACGATAACTCTCGCTGTTGCTGTAGCAGTTCAACAGCATCGAAATGTTGAAGTACATTTATATTTTATAATTACAAGTCTAACGTCAGAGGGAATAATATAAAATGAAAGACAAAGAATAGTGCGTAAGTAGCGGGACTCCAACATTTTGCGCGTGCGTTCCCTTTTCCTGTTGCCCACTTTGGCGAGATATTTCAGGAATTTTTAAGGCTCATCTACCTGCTCAACTTCACACAATATGAGGCAAACGGTAAAATTTTACTAACGGCAACAGTGGTGTAGTGTGCTAATGTCAACGACCGTTGATCCTCTTACAAGGGAAGGTCGGCAATCGGGACCCGCCGATTTCGCCCAAAATTGCGTGTGTAGAATGAGATTGGTCTCCATATAACGTGCCCGAAATATTTCGCCTGAATGGGCGTTAGGAAAGGAGAAAATGCTCTCGGAAAGTTTTTACAATAGTACTTTACATCTTATTTAGCGATCTGTTCGTGACTAAAGGCGTAGCGTAATGGTCAAGCGCATTAGTTGCGCAGAAAGCGTCCTGGGATCATTCCCAGGAGCTTCCTTTTTTCTATACATCTCTTTTTTATTTTTTTTTTTTTTACGCTACGCCTTTAATTCACTAACAGAGCACTGACTAACAAATAACGTGTACAGTGCTGTAGGAAAAACTTTCAAACTTTCGAGAGCGTTTCCTCCTTTCCTGGCCCACTCAGACGAAATATTTCAGGCTCGTTATGTGGAGATCCATCTCCTTCTACACACGTAACTTGGGCCAAATCGGCGGGTCCCGATTGTCGACCTCCCCTTGTTAGGATATTCGAACAAATGGAATAAGGGGAATAATCTTGCTGTTCTTGCTCTTAGGTTGGCAGTTTCTTGTATCTACCTTTCTCAGGTCGGTAAAGTAATTGTCCTCGTAAAACGAACATTATGTTGCCAACATTAAAACATTATTCCTCCACTGCCGTAAGTAAAACTGAACCAGGCAAATCGATGACACTCATCCTGCCTCCTCTCCTTGTTCTACGCTGCTTAGGCAGGTAAAATTTTACTTACGGCAGTGGAGGCTTAGTGTGCTAATGTTGGCAGCGAATGCTCTTAGGATACGATACTCAAACAAATAAATTAAGGGGAATAATTATTTTATGCTGTTCCTGCTCCATGGTTGACAGATTCTTCTATATGCCCTTCTCCGATCAGTAAATTAATTATCCTCCTAAAGCAAATATAACTTTTCCAATATTAAAACAACTACATCACTGACATAAGTAAAATATAACATATAGGTATGTTTTAAAGGCAATATTTATTTCCAGTGCTAAGAAATGGACTGTGAATTCTAGGAGAGCTGATTTGCTAAAAAAAGGATGCAAAATACTTAAATAAAAACAGCAGAATAGCTAGTGTGCACATTGAAGAAATATTGTTTGCTAACTTTTTGAAAAACCGATTAAAACCCGATGCTGTTCCAACTTTGTCCAATATAATGAAGCCACCAAAGTCAGTATCACTAAAAAGGAAATCACCTAAGGAAAGGACCAATGAAATAGTCCAAGCCCTAAGAAGGCTAAGTCTGACATGCAAGTAAATCTGATGCATATAACATATGTTTTGTGGTGCTAATTCAGAATATATACGGAAAGCAGAATTCAGTACCACCCACTGAAAGTAATACCTCTGTGAGGTACAAATGGTGTGTTATGTTCTAGTGAATGCATATTCACAAGGAAGACTAAAAGGAAAATGAACACTTTTTCCTTTGCTATAACTGAAACAATGTGTGCCATAATATGACAAGTACAGAGTAGTTGGTTATGTAGTTTTATGTTTCCGCTACCTGTCCGTCATTTGTGTGTAATTTAACAGTTTCATATATGCCCAGACGTCATTAGTTCTGTGTAATCAAGTTGTACTGCTAAGTTTTTATCACTCAATATGTTGTGCAAATTTATTTGTGTCAAATAAAACCTGGCAGTTGTAAAGTCACTTTCTTGTTTATAACTAATTTCCCAAACATAACTTCGCGTTACTTGGGATTTTTCTATAGATAAACACCAAATAAAACGGTCATTGATTCCATCGCACATTTTCGTAGTTGTATTACAATTTAGGCCTACTTTTTTTTCGTTGCATTATAGTGAGGTGTCAGTACAGGGCGCAAAATAGAGGAGAGCATAATGAAAAGCAGTTTCCTTTCGTAAAAGTTGGTGAGATCACCTGCAGTTCGTAAAAAGTCCATTTACAGCCAAAGTGTAAAGTGGCTGTAGTTCCGTGTTTACTGCTTTTCAATATGGCGTCGAGCGCAACGCTTGGTAACATACAGATCAAAGGAACCGCCCCCAGCTTTCCCTTCTGTATGCTCTCTATTCTGTAATTGAGATAAGTAAGACGTAACATGCCTTATATTTTCTGAACGGTTACACATATCGAAATGCAGCTTTCGGCACATGCCGCAGAGTCGATGGAACATAAATTTTTGTTTGGTGGACGGTTTTAGCACCGGTATCAACTGACATAATGAAAAAAGTACGCTTTTTGAATTGAACCGTTTAATTTTTATAACTGCCTTCGATATCTTTTGAGAAGAAAATTACAGTGATATAGCGTTTGTTAATGTTGACGTTGAAACCCGTCGTAAAAATTCGAGAAGTGCTCTACAATTTTGAGGGCGTATATGCGTCTTGCCCTTAGACGCAACAGAGACTACAGGATCGATTAATTGCCCGATTTTTCTCAAATGGAGCTGACACTGTTTATGATCGTGAATTACATTATAATGATACTTCCCCAAACGCTTCAAAGACCATAACGCGACTCGTCAGATGTCATCTCACTAACCTTAAAATGTTTGTAAAGCTATGGGACCAAACTGCAGTGTAAAAGTCGACCACTATACGTAACAAGAGCCTTGTAATATCACTAAAATTAGCAAATGAGGTCCGTGTGAACTACTGGTTACACCCTGCTACACAAGCCTTGTTCCTTGGCCTAAACTGAGAACTGACTCGTTTTCAATTACTTCAATAACAGGAAGTTAATACTACAGTGGTCAATATACATAGCAGCTCACACGTTATTATACACAGACATTAATAAGCAAGCCACCACAATTAAACTTATCTTAGAAAGGTGACTAAGAAAACATTTATGGCGCAACGGAATTTAGACATAAGAAAATTTTCATCTGAGCTTGTTCTCAGAATTTGTGAAACAAAATTAAATAAAAGAGTGAAGGTGCTCTAAAACTACAATTTATAGGCAACTTACGGAATCTGATGAACTTAAACTTGTTTATTCAGGTAGATAACAAGCAAAATGGCGAACCAATTTGGTTAATACAACAATAAAATGCATCTCTTACATGGATTAATGGGGACGGTTCCCAGCCTAAATTTTAATGATTTAATGCTACTGGGGGGGGGGGGGAAGGATTCATAAGCAACACTCATTCTCTCTCTCACACACACAATGCCACAGTGAAACTCACCAAGAACAGCATGCTGAGACGAGGCGGAAGCAGGCGCCGCTATCGTAGGCGAAATTCAGCAAGCCGGAGGTAGCACAAATCACAGTATACAAACACTTTGAAGCTGGCTCTAGTCTGTCGTGCCTGTTTTGAGATGGCGCGTGTGTATAGCAAGTTAAATGACATTTGAACTGGACCGCGAGTAAACACGCTAACGGCGACACATGGCTACGTTACATGAGCGCAGTCCACTGAAGGTGAAGTGGTTGAAAGTCGGATTCATTATACAAAATCACGGTGGATTCTTAAGTTGCAGTCTGTTAGAAATTGAGCGAGGTACTGGTTTTATAAGAGAAGTGGCGTGAACTCAGGCTACTAGCTGCATACCGCGAAAGTCTGAACTCGGACCCACGTAGTTCCGAAAACCGATAAAATTGAATGAATTCAGTTTCCGAAAATAACGAAAATTAACTACTGCATGTTATCCATAGAAATGCTTAGAATTATATAAGGAAGCGACTGAATTACAGCTTCACGCGATAGGGGGCGATTACAGAGACGGATGAAGTCCAGTCTCAGAAAAACCACAAAAATGAAACAATTACAAAGCCGGAAAAATAAAATAAGAATTACGGCATGCAACACATAGAAATGTTTAGAATTGCATGAAGAAGCGAAAGCAATGCAGCTAAAAGCGATAGGGAGCCATTAGAGAGACGGATGAAGTCTCGTCTCAAAAATCTCGTAAAAATTAAATAATTACAAAGTCGGAAAAATAAAATTAAGACTTACAGCATGCAACTCATATAAATGTTTAGAATTACATAAGGAAGCTATTGAAGGAGTTTGTACAAGGCTCAGAGAATTACTGACGAAGACAGAGTGCGTACTACCAGTCGGAGAAGAAACAGCAACATTAAAATACACGGGGAGAGAAGATCGCGAAATATTAGTGGAAATCAGAAGGATACCCGCATAGTTACTTGCATGATCGGCATGGAACAAACAAGAGTGGAAGCTGAAGGCTTTGTTCTATGAACCAACCACGTGGAACACACATCACTCACGGAAGGAAACGGTGAGAAGATTTTTAAATGCATTGTACAAAATGAACATATCACTGATTAGAAATCGGGCGCCACAAAGCTAGAAAGTATTTACACAAAGTTCTTACACTGCCACATGATCACAAAAGGGTTTAACATATCAAGCCGTTAACTGCAACTAGAATCACACAGACCGCGTTTATCTATTGGAAGTCACTGAATTGAAAAACGAGAACACATTTCCGCACACGATGGGAGAAAACATTCCAAAAAAATGATTCTAAGTTCACGAATCTAAGTTAAACGTGCTAGACAATGAAACGCTACCATCTCCAGAAACAAGAGCAGAACCAACCTTACCTCACCAGACGTCCAGCCGAGAGTGAGTCCGTGCGGCCACCGGGCCGCGGGAAAACGCGGGAAGCCAGCGGAAGCTGGAAAAGCCACGAAAACAGCGGTGGTGGGGGAACGAGAGACTCGCCAACCAGCTCGCAACCAAAGGGTGTGGAAACCTCTTTGGTAGTATCAGCAGCTATCGATACTGAGCCAGAGAGAACGATGCAAAGCGAGCTGTCACTCCCCACATTCAAACAGCCATAGATCCATACACACACTTAAAGGTAAAACAACTGCACATTCTCACAGGGACAGTGGCGTAGCGGAGAAGCCCTTACTTATGCCACATTAATATAATAATAAATTATTAGCATAACAAACTAAGAAAAACCTCGCAACATTAACTAATATTCTAACACATGAAATAAAAATGTTAGTCCTCAAGACTTGAAAAGAGTGGGGTTCAAGTTTTAACAAAATGATAATCTAGCGACATTAAATAAATTACTTTACAGAAACTATACAAAAATATATGAAAGACGACAGACGGTCGTCTTTCAAGTGCTTGTCGCTCCGTAGACTTCCAAACTACTTTAACTTATGCTAAGAACAAAACACACACCTATGCCCGAGGGAGGACTCCAACCTCCGACGAGCAGCAGCCGCGCACTCCGCAGCAAGGCGCCTTAGAGTGCACTGCCAGTCCGGCGCGGCATCTCATTCACCACTTTTCGGCGTGTCGTAAAATAGCACCCAGCGAGGTGGCGCCGTTTTAACAAGCTGCACTCGCAATCGGGAGGACGGGGGTTCAAACCCGCCTGCGACCATTCTGATTTAGGTTATCCATGATTTCGCCAACTCACTCCAGGAAAATGTGGTGATGATACCTTTCAAATATACGTCGATTTCCTTGCCCATCCTTAGTAAAAAGTAATCCCACTTTGACGGTGAGTCTTTAAATCCTAATCTTCCACCCTTTTTCCTTCATAAATGATACAATAGGTTATTCCATATGGTTACTACTTTTCTTCCAGTGTAGAGACCGAAGGCCCCTTCACACCACCCGTTTTTGACCTAAGGTGCATTAGGTGGGTAGACAAAAACAGCGATAAGAAAATGTTTTGGACTTCCCGCTTTCCTCTGTCTCTTATTATGAGCTAGTTTTGATATGGATGTGAAATTCTTTATCTGAATTCTTTTATAAAGGGACTCCCTTTGATAACAGTTTGCTCTGCTAGAAGGCATTTAATTAGCCAGCCTGTGAAACACAATGCTTTGCAACCAAGGCTCTCTGGCGTAACATTATTAAAGTAATAAGCATGAGAGCCTTTCCTCTGGCGTTCTCTTACTTCCATTTCTTTGGTTCCATAAGAATTTTGTGTCACTGTATTCTGTGACGATGACGTTGTTAGCAGAGTTGGTGGGAATTCTGTTAGAAAAAATTGAGCTCATTTGCTTTTGTGGAAAACTAGATGGTGTACAAATATGGCATCGGCTATACTGAAACACAAGGACACGATTCTTTTTCTTTGGGAAATGTGAGACAATGGTGAACTTTATGAGAATCCAAATAGTGATGAATTTTACTCTTCTTTGCGGTAGATAAAAACTTGTGATATTTCTGTTTCGTTTTTGTGAGAAATGATAACTAATATGTGACTCGCGAATTGCCTTTGGCTGTGTTGCCAAAGAGAGAGAGAGAGAGAGAGAGAGAGAGAGAGAGAGAGAGAGAGAAACACTTCTTTCATTGTCTTTTTAGATATGTTTTGTGTGCGAGTGTACTGTGTGTTTAATATTTGGTTTGCAGAAATAAAACTATAATTTGAAACCACTGCGTATTATCTGCTAACAGGTTATGGGCCCAGGATATACAGCAGAAATATTGAGCGATAATTTAATTGAAATTACGCGAAACACAAAACGCCGGACCCAATGGCATTAATGGGCAGAGAAAACTATTCTACCTGGCAATTCGCAGTAAAAACGTGTTTAGAGCACGAAAATCTGTGAGGATGTGTGACTGGCGTAATTGCAGACGAGAAAGAAGTAGGTACAGCAAGGGCCAAAAGATTTCTGTCAGTGCACCCGTAAATTTACGTTCATTTCCAAGAAACTAAAATGGCAAAGGAGAGATGGGTCTTAACTGAAACAAGTTTATGAAGATTCCGGTTTTTATAGAATAGTTGGACTTCTACATAATCTACTAACGACACGTCTGGAACACTGTTCATCAGTGGAAGAATATGTATCAAAAATTATATCTACGTCTCACAAATTAAACGCGCTCAGTTTTGAAGTAAAAGAAGAATGGACTGGTTGTATCCTGCTGGTGGGACTTCCAGAAGAGTAGAAACCGATGATAATGAGATTGCAAAATTCGAACATTACGATCACCGGAGATTCTATTAAAATAAAGTTGTTACAAGAAGTAAAGAGTGAAGTAGATTGTCAAACTTCCACCAGCGAAGCAGCTCTTCATGCCAACAAAAGAAACCGGCAGTACGACACACCATACAAGAGGCCCCCGATGCTATAATTGTAATAAATACGGGCATCTGGCAAAGATTTGACACAAAAGAAAGAAGACTGGAGGTAAGACTTCGGCCGAAGCAGCATCTCACTTAGCATTCTTCACGACACCTGCAGCAGAAAATGACACGCCGACGGACTGGTATGTAGATTCAGGTGCTTCAGAACACATGTCTAAATATCCGTGCCAAGAAAGCAATGTCAAAGCAGTGTCAAATTCGCATGTTGTGGCTAATAATGAAAATTTGCCAGTGACCAAATGTCCAAATGTTTGTAATTCTATGGGACCTACGTTGGTCATCAGACCCTAGACTTACAAACTACTTAAACTAAATTAAACTAACCTAAGGACAGCACACACATCCATGCTCGAGGGAGGATTCGAACCCCGACGCGGGAGATCGCTCGATCCGTAACGGGGCACTCCGGATAAAAAAATGTTCAAATGTTTGTAAATCTATCGGACCAAACTGCGTGGTCATCACTCCGTAGCTTACAAACTACATAAACCTATGTAAACTAACCTAAGGACAACACACACACACACACACACACACACACACACACACACACATGCCCCAGGGAGGACTCGAACCTCCACGGCGAGCAACCGCGCGCTCCGCAGCGAGACGCTTTAGACCGCTCGGCTACTCACTCCGGATCGCTCGGCTAAGCTAAAAGTCGACCACTGTACGTAACAAGAGCCTTTTTTTATCACTAAAATTAGAAAATGAGATCCGTGTGAACTACTGGTTACTCCCTGCTACAAAGCCTTGCTCCCTGGCCCAAACTGAGAACTGACTCGTTTCAAATTACTTGAATAACAGGAAGTTATTTCTACAGTGGTCAATATACATAGCAGCTAACACGTTATTACACACAGACATTAATAAGCAAGCTACCACATTTAAAGTTATCTTAGAAAGGTGCCTAAGCAAACATTTATGGCGCAACGGAATTTAGACATAAGAAAAATTGCATCTGAGTTTGTTCTCTGCACTTGTGAAGAACAATATTAAATAAAAGAGGGAAGGTGCTCTAAAATTACAATTTATAGGCAACTTGCGGATTATGCTGAACTTAAACTTGTTTAAGGAACACATTGCTCGAGCGATCTAAAATTGTTTAATAAGAGCTCTTCAGCCGAGATAGATTTCTTCTTTTAATTATATGACCGGAAAGCGATCTCGGCTGAAAACCTCTTATTAAACTTGTTTCTTCAGATAGAAAACAAGTAAAATGGGGAATCGATTTTGTTAACACAATAAAAATGCATCTCTTACACGGATTAATGCGGACAGTGCCCAGCCTAAATTATACATGATTTAACGCTACTGGGGGGAAGGATTCACAAACAACACTCATTCGCTCACACACACGCAATGCCACAGCGAAACTCACCAAAATCAGCGTGGTGAGACGAGGCGGAAGCAGGCGCCGTTATCGTAGGCGAAATTCAGCAAGTCGGAGGTAGCACAAAACACAATATACAAAAACACATTGAATCTGGCTCTGGTCTGTCGTGCCTGTTTTGAGATGGTTCGTCTGTATAGAAAGTTAAATTACATCTGAATTGGACCGCGAGCAAACACGCTAACGGCGACACACGGCTGTGTTACATGAACGCACTCCACTGAAGGTGAAGTGGTTGAAAATCGGATCCATTATATAAAATCACGGTGAATTCTTAAGTTGCAGTCTGTTAGAAATCGATCTAGTTAGTGGTTTTATATGAGAAGTGGCGTGAATTCAGCGACTAGCTGCAATCCCCGGAAGTCGGAACTCGGACCCACGTGGATCCGAAAATCGATAAAATTGAATAAATTTAGTTTCCAAAAAATAAAAAAATTAACTATACCATGCAACCCATAGAAATGCTTAGAATTATATAAGTAAGCAAATGAAATACAGCTACACGCGATAGGGGGCGATTACAGAGACGGATGAAGTCCAGTCTTCAAAACTCGTAAAAGTGAAACAATTACAAAGTCGGAAAAATAAGAATAAGAATTACGGCATGCAACCCATAGAAATGCTCGTCCTAGAGTAGGCTCGACGACTGGGCTGTAACCAAAGGGTGTAGAAACCTCTCTGGTAGCCTCAGCAGATATCGACTCTGAGCCAGAGAGAACGATGCAAAGCGAGCTATCACTCCCCACATTCAGACAGCCACAGATTCTCGCACATCCACTTAAAAGTAAAACAAGTACACATTCTCACAGGGATAGTGGCATAGCGGAGAAATCACATTTATGCCACATTAATTAACATAATAAATTATTAACATAACAAAATAAGAAAAAATAAAAGACTGGGGTTCAAGTTTTAACATAATGATAATCTAGTGACATTAAATAAATTATAACTTTACAGAAATATACAAAAAATATATGGAAGACGAGAGACGGTCGTCTTTCAACTCCCGCGCTGCATTTGCCGGTGAAAGGAATATGGTGTTCGTATATGGATATTCAGGAAGGCAATGCTTTAGATAAGATTCAAGACACTGACATATTGTATGTTCCACAGTTGAGTAATAATCTTCTATCAGCTAGTAAAATAGTGGAAAAAGGCCACTCTGTTTCTTTTGTTCATAGAGGTTGTCGTATTTATGATGATAAAGGTTTAGTGGCCACTGCATAGTAAATGGGATGTACAAGCTGGATCAGCCAAGTAACGATGAAGTGCAAACAAAGTCAATCGCACTAACTGTAGACGCAGATTTGTGGCACAAGAGGTAGGGGCATCTAAATAAAGACTCTATGGAAGCTCTACGTAATGGTTTGGCTACCGGTATTTCGTATACAGGTACGGTGAACACACCTTGTGTAACTTGTATAGAGGGAAAACAGACAAGACTTCCGTTTTCGCGATCTGATACAAAAGCAAAACATATTTTTGAACTTATACATTCAGATCTATGCGGACCCATGCAGACTACGTCAATTGGTGGTCCTAAATATTTTCTTGCACTAATTGACGACTTTTCAAGGAAAGTGTTCTTGTATACCATCCGAAATAAAAGTCAATTTCCTCAGATAGTCAAAGACTTGAAAAACTTAGTTGAAAGACAAACGCGCTATAAAATCTGCATATTGCGTTCACACAACGGAGACTACGTCAATGAAGCGCTGACGAATTTCTTAACAAGAGAAGGGATCCGTCATCAAACGTCATTTCCATATGCGCCGTAACAGAACGGTTTGGCAGAAAGATTCAACCACACAATAGTCGAAAAAGTAAGATGCTTATTATTTGTATCTGATCTTCCTAACAGATTTTGGGGAGAAGCAGTCTCAACAACTGTGTACTGCATTAATCGATCTCCTACTAAAACTCAAAAAAATATGACGCCTGAGAGGCCTAAACAGGTAGAAAGTCAGATCCCAGACATATCCCAAAATTCGGAAGTGAATCCTATGTTCATGTTCCCAGCGCCAAGAGGAGAAAGTGGAACAAGAAATGTACCGAATGAATTCTTGTAGCATATTGTGAAGAGTCTAAAGCATATAGATTATTTGAACAATTACACCAAAAGCTTATCAAAGCAAGAGATGTGATTTTTGACGAAAGAAAACATGAAATAGACAGAAAAGAAATTAAACCACAGGAGACCAATCCATATACTGACAAGAATTAATATGGAACAGAAATGACCGGAATGGAAGAAACTAAATAGGAACATGATTCTATTGATACAAACAGAAGTTTCACAACTGGTATCGAAACTAATGAAGTTTGTTAGAAAGCCCACAAGAAGTAGTAGAGCAACTTGTGAATGTACATACACAGACAAAATCTTGACGCATAACAAGACCGATAAATATGGCGGATTTTATCACTTACCACTCCAAAAAATTGTGTCTAGATCCATTTACACCAGAAGAAGCACTAGGCTCAGAAAATTGTGATAAATGGGTAGAAGCAATGGAAGAGGAACGCCAATCACTCCCGCGCTGCAACCACTACTGATATGTGTCCACTTTCTGACAGGCTATTCACTGCGTCACCTTACCACTGAATTTAGGTGGACCCAATGGGGACTTTCCCTAGCCAGAGTCGTTCTATAAAATAAACCATTTACAGATGATTTTGATGAAAGAAACATTGAAGGGGCTGGAGGAAGCTACAAGTGATCTTAAGAGGAAACGGAAGACAATTTTTACCTCTATTCTGCCAATGCTATTTTACCCTTTGTATAGGTACACTTTTCAAAAGAACTGTCAGTGCTAAAACTTTTGTGTCTCGTTGCCGCTGGTTGTCCTAGGTGTCGGTGGCCCAGTAGAGAGACCGACACAGGGAAATAGGATGCACGCGTGTGCGGGTACAGTCTGAGGTGACCAGCCAGTGGGACAGCAGAAACTAGAAGCACTAAGCTAGATTAGAACAAGGAATATATTTCATAGAGATAGTACAATACTTAACTTTGTTAACGAAAGACTAGTGGAATGCAGATACATAGCTTAACTAGGTAGCAGCCTGCCTACTGATAAGAGACTTTTATAGTGCCTGTCTGATTGCCAAGTCCGATACAGTGCAGTGGTGGCCCCGAGCGGGGTTGCAGCAAAGGGCGCTCGTGGCCGACGTCGTAAAAACGCCGCGCCGTGCTTGCTTGGCGGCGCGCGGCGAAAGTAAGTGGCGCGCACTTTAGACTTGTGCGACACCACAAAAACACTGAAATATGGTATAGCTCAAATTTTTACTGCATATATATACAGGGTGTTACAAGAAGCTACGGCCAAACTATCAGGAAACATTCCTCACACACAAAGAAAGAAAATATGTTATGTGGACATGTGTCCGGAAACGCTTATTTCCATGTTAGAGCTCATGTTATTACTTCTCTTCAAAACACATTAATCAAGGAATGGAAACACAGCAACAGAGCGTACAAGCGTGACTTCAAACACTTTGTTACAGGAAATGTTCAAAATGTCCTCCGTTAGCGAGGATACATGCATCCACCCTCTGTCGCATGGAATCCCTGATGCGCTGATGCAGCCCTGGAGAATGACGTATTGTATCACATCCGTCCACAATACGAACACGAAAAGTCTCTACATTTGGTACCGGGGTTGCGTAGACAAGAGCTTTCAAGTGCCCCCATAAATGAGTCAAGAGGGTTGAGGTCTGGAGAGCGTGGAGGCCATGGAATTGGTCCGCCTCTACCAATCCATCGGTCACCGAGTCTGTTGTCTCCATCGTGCATGAACCACATGTTGTGTCGTACTTATAAAGGCACATGTTCTAGCAGCACAGGTAGGGTATCCCGTATGAAATCATGATAATGTGCTCCAGTGAGCGTAGGTGGAAGAACACGAGTACTGAAGTCAACATTACCTTCCCTCAATTGGGCCAACTGGCGGTGAATCGAGGAAGTACAGTACATACTAATGAAACAATTGGTATTTTGACAATCGCCTGCATGAATTATTTCAGTTTACATTCAAAGAGAAATACTAAATTGAGATCTAACATGGAAATTAAGCGTTTCCGGACAAATATCCACATTACATATTTTCTTTCTTTGTGTGTGAGGAATGTTTCCTGAAAGTTTGGCCGTACCTTTTTGTAACAGTAAAAATTTCACTAGTTTACTTTCACTAGTAAAATTTAACATTTTTAGCACATTAATTATTACAAAACAGTTTATGTTTGGTGGTTCTCAATTTACTTGTAATAACTTATATCTGCTGTACAAATTGAGAAATTTCATGTTTCTAACACAGTTAGTTTATCAAATAATGGTACCTGAAATTAAAAAAAAAGTAGTTTTGAGAAAAAAACGATTTAAAGTTTAATACTACCATTCTAGTGTAGTAGTTGATGAGAATTACTTACCAATAATATTTTCCTGCACCATTCTGAGCATTATCTGAATCATACCGATCTCCTTTTCTTGGTCCCTCTTCTTTTCTGTCTTACTTCTTTTGTGCCTTTTAAACTAGTGAGATCGGCTTTGCGGATTCTCTCTTTTTCTATTTTCCCCAAGGATATTGTAGGGTTTGCATTAC
This sequence comes from Locusta migratoria, assembly GCA_026315105.1. Classification (NCBI taxonomy): domain Eukaryota; kingdom Metazoa; phylum Arthropoda; class Insecta; order Orthoptera; family Acrididae; genus Locusta; species Locusta migratoria. Next base: position 131,511,472 of record CM048745.1, on the reverse strand, counting down.
ATTTTATGCCCAATAATTCCAAACCATCCAGTTTTCTAGTTATACCATAATTGAAGCATAAAATAGCATCATAAACACCAAATTTGTGGGTTGTAAGCTGAAGAAGTACAGTTTTCGTTAACCGGGTCCAAATGACAGATTTCACACATTCATTTAAATTTTGGGTTCTCATGAAGGTATTTCTTCAACAATGTATTTTTACAAAGGTCTCTAAATATGGGTTTAATTCATTACTGATGCAGGTAAAGAATATTTGTGGTCATATCTGGCATTTCTCCTGTACTTGCACCAAGTGTCAGGATCATTTGGACTAAGAGTGTGCACTGGATTTAGATTTGTGGAACGCTTATGGAAAAAGATAGCCTATACAGCTTTTTCCATGTTTTCTAATTTCTCTACATTTTTCGTTAGGGTCAAGTCATAATAACTCTAATCTATGTACCTGGTGATCAAAAAGTCAGCATAAATTTGAAAACTTAATAAATCACTGAATAATGTAGATATGGCGATAAAAATTGACACACATGCTTCGAATGAGATGGGGTTTTATTAGAAAAAAAAAAAAGGTTCAAAAATGTCCGTCAGATGCCGCTTCATCTGATCAGAAGAGCAATAATTAGCATAACAAATTAAGACAAAGCAAATATGATGTTCTTTACAGAAAACGCTCAAAATGTTCACCATCATTCCTCAACATTAGCTGTAGTCGAGGAATAATGTTGTGAACAGCACTGTAAAGCATGTCCGGAGTTACGGGTGAGGCGTTGACGACGGATACACTTGCGACTTCAGGTAACCCCAAAGCCAATAATCGCACGGACAGAGGTCTGGGGACCTGGGAGGCCAAGCATGACGAAAGTGGCGGCTGAGCACACGATCATCACCAAACGACGCGCGCAACAGATCTTTCACGCGTCTAGCAATACTTTTTTTCCTTCTAATAAAACCCCATGTCATTCCAAGCATGTGTGTCAATTTTTACCTCTCTATCTACATTATTCCGTCATTTATTAAATTTTCAAATTTATACTGACTTTTTGATCACCCGGTATTTCAACATTTCTCAGTCGACTTTTACCACCCATCTTCTTACCATCTTCCAATACTATGTTTTTACTTTTCTTTTAATAATCTTCGCAATCTGGACCCCATTCTCTTCTTGATATGCCAAATGCACTCTAATTTAGAAAATGTGACATTAGGTCCATAGGGTTGTTCTGCGCAAACCCAGTCATAAGCCTTGCTCTCACCATCCTTTAAATACAGAGTTTCAGGGAAACAATCATAAGTGACGAAAAAAAAATTATCTTATTTACATGAAACAAAAACTACGTAGTAAATGCCAGGCGTTTCAAATACGCTAAAATCTAAAAATCTATTTTCTGTGCTCTCTGGCCTTCCGTCTTCCCTTAAACGTTATTTATGTTCCCCTGGGAATGCCTAACTTTTGCGCAGTGGGCTTACACATCAGCTGGGGCTCTCCCTGGGCTGACGTTTCTCCTGCGCCCCGCAAACTCGCCTCCAGTGTGTCTTTCTGATGTTGCAGTGAAACGCAAAGAGCCGATCGTGCGCGTGCGGAGGGCGTGCGGCTGGATACGCAGCGACGACCCCTGCTACCAGTACGAGGACGACGACCACTATGAGGTGGTGTGCCAGTGCTTCGAAGACGGCTGCAACACCGCCGCCCGACCGCCGTCCGCGGCAGTCGCGGTGGCGCTGTCCGTCCTGGCGTCCGCGTCCGTGGCCTTCCTGAGGCTCCACTGACCGAGGGCTTGCCTCGACCACCAGGGTCGTTCTCGCCTGAAAGTGGTTCGTGTCGTGTTGCGAACCGGCGGACCCGAGGACCGGCCATCCCAGAGACTGAATCTCGACAACTCTCGCCATCGTTACGTGTCACTGTCCATTTCTCACTTGGTGCGTATTCTGGAGGCGAGGGCAACCCACTGACTACCGAAATGGTGACAACTATGATAGGTGTCTACATGCAAGATAAATGAGGTTTGTCGCTATCCTTGGCCTCCAAGTATCTTCTTCATCGGAAATCATCCTCAGGACTTTCTCATCCAGTACTAGAGAAAGACATTCTATTGCTCCACGCATTATATCCAAAAAGGGAATATTAAAACGATCCAGTTTCCTGCATAAAATGTTCTCCGTTTTCTTCCAGCGTCTGTTATGGGTAAGACCCGAAGCTCTCGGTAAGATCCGAACCTTTCAACTATATTCTCCACATTCGTAGTCAGGGTAACATCTCAAACTTTCGACTGTGTTCTCCTCACTCGTTGTCAGGGGAAGGACTCCAAGCTTTCGATTATATTTTCCATAATCGTAGTCAGGGGAAAGATTAATCCTTCATGGCCATCATCGGCAGTAACTCACTATTACTCCTGACGATGGCAATTCGATTATACAGGGTGGCGCAGGGAAACGGGAAATTTCGAAGTAACGTCATTTCCATGAATAAATTCATAAAACTAGTAATTTATTAACGAAAGTGAATGTATTCAATATGCCATTATTCAGTATGTCTTTACAATCAAAAGGTCCAAAAGTGTCTTTTTACTTTTTAAAGATGACATCCAAAAGATGTGCTCCCATTCGGCGTTCACACTCTAACGGCCTGTTATGAAAACTCTTGAATGCGCGATGTAGCAAATCTTGGGGAATGACAGTGATTTCGTTTTCAATGTTCTCCTTCAGTTCATGGATTGTTGCAGGACATGTACGGTACACCTTGCCTTTAAGATATCCCCTCAGGAAGAAGTCGCACACACTAAGATCAGGGGATCTCGCATGTAATGTCTCGCATGCAATTTCACCGTCACGTTAAATAATGCGTCTTCCAAACAATTGACGAACTGCTGCCATCGATTGTCGAAAGGTGTGTGACGTGGCTCCGTCCTGCTAAAACCACATGTTTTCGGCGTTAAGATTAAGCTCGTACAGTCTCGGTGTAAAGAATGTTTGAAGCGTTTCAACAAATCGAGCGGATGTTACTGTCACTGCACTACCATCCTCACGTTCAAAAAAATAAGGGCCGAAAACACCATGGAATGATACAATACACCATATTGTGACCTTGGCGCTATGTAGTGGTCGCTGGTGCAACTCAAGGATTGTCCTGTGCCCAATAACGAAAATTCAATTTGTTCACGAATCCGTTCAGGTGGAAATAGGCTTCGTCTGATATCCATAAGTTAGCAAGGAAATTCGCGTCCTCGTTGATTTTAGCCAATATCTGGCTACTACACTCCATACGTGACGCTGGGTCTCGTTCGTGCAAGTGTTGCACAATCTGCAACTAATAGGGATGGTAGTCTAATTCGTGCAGTATTCTTTGTAAGCTCCGTCGCTTAATCCCTAGCAAAGATGCATGCTGTCGAATGGAGCGGCGAGGACTTCTCTCGATTGCAGCTCTAGCAGCTGCAATGTTCTCTGGGGTACGTACCGTTGGAATGCCACCTGAAGGTTTCTTTGTCAAGGCATATACTGTTTCTTCACAATTACGCACCCACGTTGTAATCGCATGCGCAGATGGGACACGTCCATGACGTCCAAGCTGGTAATGCTGTCGAAATGTTCTCTGCGCAGCAGTCGCACTATCACTATTTTTGTAGCTACTCATAGCTACTGCACGTTCCGCACCAGTCCAATTCTCCGTGATTACTAAATGGCAATGCGTTCACATCAATTGTGCAAAGTTTCGAACATATGCCGACGCTACAGTGCTGCCAACTGTAACGTTCAAAATTTCCCGTTTCCCTGCGCCACCCTGTATTTTCCATAGTCGTAGTCAGGGGAGAGATTAATCCTTCATGCTCATCATCGGCAGTAACTCACTATTACCCCTGACGATGACAATGGAGGATATAGTCGAAAGCTTGGGATCTTAACCATATTTGAAGCTGGAAGAAAAACGGAGAACTTTTAGTGCAAGTACTTCGTCACGACTGCGAATCCAATCGAGTTTCCTCCCTGATCGGCGAGAAAATTTAGCTTATGCCGTCTTTCAATTCTCCCAAAGTTCCAGCATTTGCGTTCGTAAGTGAAAGTTAGATTGTACAATTTAAGACTGTTCACGTATTGATGACAATTTTATGCTTTGAAGAAATATCAGCAACAGGACAAATGATCATGTCGTTCATCATGCCCTTCCAAAACTAGTGGTGACATACCACGTAATCACACAGTTTTACTGGTGGTAAGTACAAAAGGACAAATTTTGTATCATTAACACTAATATCATGTAATCAGAAAAAAACTGTTATAATATTACTCCTGCTTTGAAGGAAGAAAAAAAGTGCGAGAGGAAACGACAAATGTACAGAAAATATATACGTTTCTACTACATTCCTCAAATCTTACAAGGATAAGTGCTGTGTCTATTAGAACTCTTCGCCTTAAGTCTAAGTATATGTGCTTCTTGCAGTAGCTAGTAATTGTGAGAGAGGCATCGAACATTGCAGGTAATTTCAGAAAATGTCACATCTGGACATCCAGTTAGTATTCAGTACCCAAATAATCAGTATTCTTCCACCACAAATACTCTTCTGCTACTGTGAAAATCAGGCACAGTAAGCCTTTTTCAGAATTCTCATGAATGTACCAAGGTAGTATGATTTCATATAGTAAATGAAAGCTTAATAATTGTACTGTTCAATATAGTTCAAAGTAGAAATATGTAATTTATGTGTACATACGACCTCCTACAATGGAGAAGCAAATAATTATAACTGTGTAAGCTTTTGTTGAAATCGCAATTGCTTTTATAGGCACATTAGAAACTACGTTTCTTGGCATACTGTAATTTGTTGTAACATCGAACGATGTGTTCCCAATAAAATTTTATTTGAAGAAATTATAATTTTTTTTTCATTCACCTGTTAAGTTTGTGCAGAAATATATTTTAAGGTATTACTTTATTCTCTCATACGCTGTTTTCTTTGTATGTCATGAAGAAGGAGAGGTAATATAACTTATTCATAAATAAACCAAATGGAAAATCACACACTATACCTCTGAACAAGACATCTACAGCAAAATATCTAAATGTGTGCGCATTTGTATCCATGTTGTCATACATTTCCAAAAACTGTTAAATTACACATCACAACTTTCACTTACATAAAAATTAATGAAATGAATGAAACCAGAGGTTTGTTGTCATAATGAGCATTTATGGTTAACCCAGTGACTTGTTGAATTAATAATTTTTCTAAGATTTTTTTCTCGCTTTTGTAACTTAGAAAGGTAAGAGACCTGTAATTTTCAGCATATACTTTTCAGAATCACTGTGATTATTTTCATGTCAGTATTCCTACATCAGACCTGGACTGGGCCTATAAAGCGTCGGATGTAGTTCTCAAGAAGAGGAGTAAGTGCACCAAATCGGTTATAAATAAATGTTCCAATTGTGCAACTGGTCGTTGTATTTTTATTAATTTTATCACGATATTTACTTGTCTTAATTCTGTCAAAAATCGGTACGGTTTCTGCTGGGTTCCTTTTTAATATTGGAAGGAGATATTCATTTGGTTATGTGAGTCCTTACACAAAGTAGATCCTGAAATCAATCAACATTTGGTTATGTGAGTCCTTACACAAAGTAGAACCTGAAATCCGCCAACATAATTATCAGTACTTGAGACAATCTGACTATTCTATAGATCGGTCTCGAATTGGAAAGTAGAACCAGATATCATCTGGAGTTATTTGTATGTTTATACACAGTTTACCATAAAACTGTTTTGATATTTCTTCCATTTTGATTACAGAGATTCTCTAAACAGGCAATGCAAAGGTACATCCAAAATTAACTAGTACGTTAGCCAATAGTACATAATAATATCTGCGTCATTGTTCTATCAGTACAACAAAATCTACTAGTCTCAGTATTCCAAAGGAGATGCGAACATCGACAAACACATGTAATTATAAGTGACGGAAGGAGCCAAAATCGAAGGTTGAAACTTCGACACAAATCAGCTATTCGATTTAAATGTTTGTTAAGCTTATGGGACTTAACAGTGGGGTCATCAGTCTGTAAACTTACAAACTACTTACAAACTAGTGTATACTAAAGACAGCACAAACTTCTGTGTCCTAGTGAGGATTAGAACTCCCGACGGGGAGCGGCCAGCTATTAGAGTTACTTCAAATAGTGCCAGATTAAAAAGTGTGCAAGCAAGCCAACACTGAACAAAATAAATTTAGTTTCACAGTACCTGGCACTTTGTGGGCAGCGGTGTGGGCTTCATATTACTGCAGCCATTCAAACTATTCTTCCTCGGGTTCCTTTTATTGATGGTAGGGTGGTATAGGTGCGGTATAGGTTGCTGCAGCGTTGGTGGTGCTGTAGGGACCACAGGGGTGGCCATGAGTTGTTGTACCGTCGTCAGCAACATGGTAGTTTGTTGGCTCTGAAACAAACATTTGCATCACTTGTGTCATGTCTAGCATAGATATGGGAGGCGCTTGTGCAAGGGGTGTGGTGTCGCACAAGTCCAAAGTGCGCGCCACCTACTTTCGCCGCGCGCCGCCATGCACGCACGGCGCGGCGTTCTAAGGTTCGTTCCAGCAGCTGCCAGACTGCCAGACGCGCATGCGCAACGCTGAAATTGTGTTCCAGCAGCGCCTTCTCCCACTTCTGGCTACTAGGAGTGTGGCTGTTTGGTGTTCCAGCAGTTGCCGCAAGCAGCCAGACGCTTCCCGGAAAAATATTTCTGGCGCGGTCAAGCCGCCAATTTGCGCGGGCGCAGAAAGGTATGAGTTAGAGCGGAGGGGGGGGGGAGGTAGCTATCACGTGATACGTGTGTGTTGGTTGCGTGTTTTTCGATTGTTTCGAAGTCACTGCAATCCCACTTGAGATCAGATATTTCTCGTTTACACTTCTTCGTTATTAGGAAGGAAAGTATTTTAATTATTCCTTTAAACTCACATTCGACTGCAGCCAGAAACAGTGCAAAAAGCGTTCCAGCAGTGCAAGTATCAAACAAGGGTTTTTACGTCATAGTAGCTGCGCAAGCGCAGTAACACCTGTTTCTTAGCGCTTGAACGTAGCCGTCTGGCAGCTGCTGGAACGAACCTCTTACGACGTCAGCCACGAGCGCCCTCTGCTACAACTCCGCTCGTGGCCACCACTGAACGACATCGTTCACTTGGGACTGAGATAGGAACCAGTTAACACTTCGTATTCAGATAGGCACCAGTGAAGAAGACTTGGCTATCGGATAAGCACTAGGCAGGCCTCTAGCTCAACTATGTATCAGCATTCTGCAGTACTGAGCTATGTAAAAGTTAAGTATTGTATAAATTCTGTGCAATATATATCTCGTACTAATTTACTCTAGTGTTTCTAGTTTCTGCTGTCCCACTGGCTGCTCACCTCCGTACCTGCACAAGCGTGCGTCCTTTATTCCTGTGTCGGTCTGTCTAATCGGCCACTGACACCTACGACGGAAACGAGACACAAAAGTGGCGACGAGGCTGGGACACAAAAGTGGCGACGAGGAGCGATAGATGAACCTTGGACCAGCCCGCTTGCAGCAGCCAGACAGCAGCAGTCGGAGCACGCAGAAATTGCTCCCGCCCACCCACCCTTATTATAAGAATTTTGGGGGAAGATATTTTGTTACATGTTTTGTGGACTTTTTTATGCAGAGCGTCCTCTTTCATATTGCATTTGTGTTTTGTTATAATTTACTTGTATGAGCGGCGCCTAATCGGTCAGCATGGCCACTACCCCGAACCCAAACTTAATGGAAATTATTCAGTTACAGACTGCGCAAATCACGCAACTACTCCAAGCGGTGTCCTAGCTAACAGCGCAAGCAGCTAACCACAAAAAGGAGTCCAGTAGGTGAGTCAGACGTTATCTGGTATACTCTTATGCTAACAAATTTGTAAAATATACACAACTATGTACAAGTAATCTCTCTCTCTCTCTCTCTCTCTCTCTCTCTCTCTCTCTCTCTCTCTCTCTCTCTCTCTCTCTCTCTGACCCTGCAACAACAATTTCCACAAAATTCGATAATTGTTAGTGCTACATGATCGCTGAAAAATAGAAAAAATCGTGAGCAAAATTCGTAGATTCTTCTTAAAATCTCGTCGCCATTTTGTTGTAGCCGGCTGTGGCTACTACTGTAGTAACCATAGGGCTGCCTACTCGGGAAGCTAATATCATCCTAGATGGGGTAAGGTGGTACAAATTCGATACAGGTACAATTATGATGAACATAAATTTTCGCGCCATTTGTCAGTCTCGTAGTGTGGCATTGTAGCGTAGCAGGTTTCTACAGCTCCTCCTGTCTTTTCCAAGAATATACCACTTTGTGCTAAGGAGAGAGAAATTTTTTCACGTTAGGAGGTAAGTGAAGCTACTTAGTCTAACGAACTCTTATAAATTTTCTATTTAAGGGTGACTAGATTCTCTACCCAAAATGCAATGTTTGGTACAACGACGTATGCGTTGGTGCCTGACGGAAAAAGTGCTTTTCATGTGGAAAATGCCCTTAGTCACAATTATACTAGGAAGTGATCACAATTGTACCTAGTGTGGTACATTTTCAATCGATTTTTCTCAATTCTGTAACTTTGTGTGTCTATACCGACATTTGTAATTGTCTAATATTTGTGTTACATATTAGTTAAACATCCAATAACAAGTACTATAATTAAAATTACATATTTTCTCAATATATTTCCAGTTACAATAACATTTGTCCGAAATGATCGAAATTGTACCATCTTACCCTACTTCAGTACAACACAATTTATTGAGATAATATACAACACGTAACATTGGTAATGTCCGAGAGATGAAAATTCTGCCTAAGGCAATTGTACAGTTCTGTATGTCCAAGGTCGGTCCGACCTCCTGACTATCGCCTGTTACTATTTAAAATAACTAGCGATGCCTCTTTCTGTCTGGAACCGTCGGTGTGGACCGCGGCATGGACTTCATACAAGTGGGGCCGTACTCAGAAGTGGGTGGCGCTTTTGTAGTCTTGTTGCAGATAGCGCTCTGTACTCGATGTCGACGTGGAGAGAGCAAGCCCCCACAATCGCGTAAGCGGCGGCCATTGTGGTGGCAAATTTCCGCGCCAACTTAAAATGTGCGTAACACTCTTTTGATTAGAGAGAGTATTCATTTGAGTTAAGTCGCGAAAACTATGTCTAATTGAAAAATGTAACTATAAAACAGCTTCAGACTCCTTGAATATACAGCAAATATCGATTGTGTGTAAATTTATTACACATATGGTGTAGAAATTGGCCAATAGTGTTTCCTCTTCGTAACGAAACCGAACTACAACATTTAGTTTTTTAGCGTTCTAAGTGCAGCATATGAACGGAATTTATCGTCAGACACGATTTTTTGGCACTTTCTCGGTACATTCCGCGATTGTGAAACTTTTGTACAAACATTAATTTCGGAACAGTTTCACGCTTTACGTCTTTGCTTTAGTGCTGTATTCTCCAATATTTAGATATTTCATAGGACCAAAAAATCAAACAGGGCTGCCTGAAACGTCTTATGTTAAAAATCTATTGTGAAAGTGAAATATGCCATCAGATACATAAGTGAAAAATAGCTTCTTACCTTGTGAATACAGCAACTAGCCACTACCAAATTCTTTTAAGAACACGAAGCATACTATAACTTTTTCTTAACTAATGCATCTAACATTATCATTAGGGTATCTAGCAAAAATATTAGCATTTTTAATGCTGTAAGCCAAATACCTTACAGTAGCGTGAAATGATCAAAAGTCATTATTTATTGTCATAATGTGCATCCAGTGTGGCTATATGTCATTCATATATGGAATGATACACAGTTCTGCAAACTCCTTTCAGTTGTTATATCTATATGTAAGGCAGATTACCTTTAAATTCTGCATTACAAGTTGCTAATATTAATTTAATAAACAAAAATTCGAACTATAGTGAGGCAACTAATTTCGTGACTCCAATAGTTATTTTACAGAATCATAAAATGAAAATTTTTAGACTTCCTGTCCACCAATACTGTCTAAAGTAGCTCCTTTATAAGAGCTACCAGTATTGTAAAAGCCTGTTATTTATTTCATTCAATCCTGTATTGTCTTGACTGACAGCCTGTTAAGCAAGAATAAATATCTCTTAACACAAGTAGTAGGGCTACTTGTATTCCTGAGAAATATAAATGGGAAGACAGTATTCGTTCTTTTTATTCCTTTCTTAAATTTATTTATGAATTTAAATGCTGAGCAGCTCTTCACCATCGTGTTTCATGTACACTTCAATAGTCAAACAATACAGACGTGATAGAGCTAAACGAATTTGTACGCCAGAACACCTAGATGCCGAGTTACAGCTTCGGATGCAGGCTTTTGAGAAAAATGGATATACACGGAAAGAAGTAAATAGGGTTCTGCGACCAAGGAAAGGTAAACAAGAAGACAGCAACAAAACACAAAGATGGAGGAACACCGTTTGTCTCCCCTTCATTAAAACAGTTACGGATCAGATAGGAAAGATTTTATGTAAACACGATATCAGACCAGTTTTTAATCCAACAAAAAAGATAAGTCAGGCACTCCGATCTGTAAAGGACAAACGTCCTCCTCTATCATCCAGTGGAGTGTACAAAATTCCGTGTTCTTGCGGAAAAGTGTATATTGGTACTACAAAAAGGAGTGTGAATACAAGACTGAAAGAACACAAAAGTCTTTGCCGACTGGATAGAATTGAGAAATCAGCTGTAGCAGAACATATTTTCCAATCAGGAAATCATGAAGTGAAGTTTTCCGAAACGGAAATTTTATCTACAACGACGAACTATTATCCACGACTGTACAGAGAAGCAATCGAAATATACAAACATGGGGATAATTTTAATAGAAAGGAAACAGCAATGAAACTTAATGACATATGGACTGTGGCTCTTCAGAGTAGGTAGTTACGCTTTTATCTTTGACCATCGACTATCGAAAGTTATGTTTTATCTTTGACAAGGCTTATCTCTGCTGCGCACGTGAACACTTGACCATGCCCCCTTTTGGACAGTATTTATACGGCTCTCCGACGCCCGACTCGTCAGCCGGCAAGACTCACCGCTACCAGTAGCACCTCTGAGGATGTCCAGCGCAGCTCTGGACGAAACGTCAGGAGCAGATATGTTTCTTCGACGACGACCACATAACCCGGAAGATTCAACAGCGATTAATACAGACGTGACTATCAATTGTGTATATATCTCGCAGTAGCTATTTAATACACGATTAATCTGCTAATACCACTCGTTTTTATATGACGCTTGCCAATACTATGGCGGCCGGGAGAAGGTTGAAATTATCCTGCGACAGCAGCGCGGTTAGGGAGTCTAGTCATTTTTACAAGGTCTTTGGGAGGGAGAGGTTGTGCTGTGCGACAGGCTAGAGGCTCTCCACCGCCTTCTTAGTCCTGTGTTCCCACTTCTGGTGGGTGGCGCTAGCGTTACGCCATTTCATGGACCGTATGTAAAACGCTGACAAGAAGAAGAGAAATAATGTAGGACGTACGTTATGACACCAGGGATTAACCTGGATGGTACTATAGGGCAGGCTGTTCCAGTTCGCGTCCTATGGAGTGCTCACATGCTCAGGCGGCACTGACTCTCGGCCGTGAGCTGTTGTGTTGGGCACACGGCTGCGACGAACGTATGTGCAAGCGAAATAGCCGCATGGGCTAAGGCTCCTATAAACCCGAGCTCAACTGTCCGCTATTTTTTCCCCCAAGCTGTAAGAGTTGTCACGTTCCGGGCGAAGCTCACGCGCTATCTTGCGTTTCATTCAATTCGCACACACTCTCAAACTACTCACTGAATGAACGTGGAGCTTTCATCAGTGTGTTCGTTAAGAACTATACTTCATTTACATTTTTGTTTTACTTGCGCCAATAATTAAGAGGATATATTGACAGTTTGCGAACATGCACATTCTGGCGACGTTACGGAAGTTTCGATATGCGAGAAACTCTTGCTATTGAAGTTAGGTGAACACATTATGGGATTGAAATGTTCAAAATAAATCAAATTTTCATTCACTCCAAACAGGAACTCTGTGAGTTATTTGTAACTTGAGATAATGTCAGTTAAATATGAGGCAACGGGATGCGCTCGCCCGTATAGCAATAAGTCGTTTTCACAATAATTAGAACTAATAATTAGGCACAGGTTAATGCATAACACCAATACTTGAAGATACTATTACCGACATTTTAAATAATTAAATTTAATCGTTGAGAACTACAAAATTGATGTGTCTACATTCCTATGTAGGCCTAATATACAATTTCAATTTTTCTGTTAAATGAAAATATATTCTAAATATCTCAATACAGAATTGTTTTATATGAGGAAATGACAAGTCAGTTCATTACCTAGTGAAGAGATCCTTGGTAACGGTCATTGTCTAGTATCCTCGTATAAAATCCTCATTAAATCTAATAACTTACATTCTGTTGGTGCTATGTGATAAACTGAAGGACATGTAACTCCTATTATTTTCTGAAAACGGAGTTGTAGCTCCGAAAGGTATTTGACAACAAAAATAAAGTAATAAACATTTGAGACTGATAAAGGACAACCTTTAAATCAATTAATAAATCGCTAAATTTAGTGATTTTCAATAAAAAATCAAGATTTACCTTCAATAACGCGATAGTTAATGAAATTTTGCGTAGTAACGTACTGGAAAAATACACTCATGTTTACATGTTTTGCATTTGCCCAAAATATCATTTTGATACCTCTAACCGTATATGAGATACCATATAGCCATCGGAAATGAGTTCGCTATATAAAATAAATTTTAGCTATATGGGTGAAAGGTAGAGATCTCCTCCTAAGTGGAAAATAAAATTCAATACTTTAGGAAAATATCATCCACAGCAACATATAGTGTAATATGCACCAAACAGAATATCATAGCAGCCTCTACCTATCACTGTAGAGTTATGCTATCTTAGTGCAGTCTCTTACTTCAAAGTTAATATCTTGCTAACTGTGGCTATTAACGAAATGATGCGCACTTCGTCACAGTGTTTATATGTAAACATTTAAGTAATGTAAAAATTAAATTTTTCTACCGATTAGTTTTTGTGACATCGTTTGTGTAAGAAGGCGGGGATGCGCCTCTACGCTGTTACCGCAGCGCGATTCCAACCATGTTGGGGAAAAAATGAAGGACGTTCAGCCTGGGTATTTAGGAGCTCTAGGATGGGCTGTGACGTCACAAGAAACTGCCAGCAACATTCAAATTGCCACGATGAGCACAATTGTTTCGAAAACAGCTATAATTGAGCCTGTTAGTTTTTTACTTGTAAATGCGGGACTCGTAACACCAAATAAATCTTCAGCGATAATATTTCTTTTGTTATTATAATTAATGAAAAATCTTTGTCGTCCTGAATATCAGTGATGTGGTTACATGACTAGAATTTCATAACGCATGTGGCTTTATTTCACAATTTTAAACGTCTGTTTCACGGAACCAACGCAAGAAGCAGTCCTTATCAAGTGTATAACAAATTTTCCCGTTATTTTTTTTAATGAAGGAAACATCTATTTTAGAAGTTGTTGCTAGGATATGAAAAGAAACCAGAAGATAACCGAATGATTTATCACACTGAAACGCATCCTAGTTTCCACCATTTTAATCGTAAACATGACAATACGCATTTTACAGTGAATTTCATAACAAAGATTTCGGTCTCTAAGAAAAGCAGGCTATGTTTTCTATTTAAGTTTAGCCATAATAGCATACTTCAGGTAAATGAGCAACATTATAATTGTCAGTAAAAAGTGTATCAAACGTCGTCTGTCTGACAGGTTTCAGAACGCGCTAAATAGGGGCAACAATAAATGACTAACGGCTGGTCAAGTATTTATCACAAGAAATGGCACAAATAATGTTTTCCATTTTGAAAGACAGTGCAAGAAAATATGGACTCAATTTACTTCCACATAGAAATTGTAGGGACGTGAGACACACAACCAAAAATTGGGGCTGTTCTATTTTTTTCTGTTCTGCCGCTGTAGATTGAAATTTTTTGTGCAATAAGAGTTTTATGACACATTAGACATAGTGGACGTATGTCTCTGTTAGTGAAGAGATACAGTTCTCCTAAAGAAGCAGGCACTGGTCTTTCGCGATTAGACATTTCTGCTGTTGTCACAACTACCCATTGACGAGAACTAAGCGTTCGCGTCTGTTTCGTCCAGTGATCTCAATGATTAACACTGGATACACAACTGTAGTGTTTTGAATCTGTGAAAATCTTGACACTCTATATTTGTTAGGTTGGCAACTCCGTACGTATAAGTCGTGTTCTTTTGTACTCTGCGTCCTTTGAAAAGATATGAATGATTAATTACTTTAGTAAATACATTATACTTAGTTCGAGTCGTTTATACTTGAAGAGAACTCAAAGGAAACGAAGTAGAGTTCATATCCATAGATGAACTATATTTTTAGTCAGTTCCTATCACATTCGATTTAATGAATAAATCACACTGTTGTAGACGCTACTTCTCGTGTTCATTTCTCTATTTGCCTCTTGTTTATAATGCTTTTCATTTGAGCCCACCGACTGGAAATTGCTGCAAGAAAAATAACGCCTATGTCAGATACCTCGAATTGATCGTTTTTATACCTTCATTTATATTTCTACAGTAAAACAATTTATCCATTTAACGCAATATGGTAGAAACACTACTTCTGAATAAAAATATAACTGACGTACATGTTTTAAAAAACCCATGCCGTTTTCTGCTGTTTCGTTTTATGAGTATACGGTTTATTCCAAGTCTCAACTATTTTGTGAATAGTATTAAAATGTTCATAGGTAGCTGCCGTTGTATTTGAGTTACTTTGTTCGAAAAGTAACTAGAACAAAAGATTACAGATGTCATAATGTTAAATTCGGTGTACGCAAATACTACTAACAACTAGATAGAGACAGATATACGTTCACAAACATGGCGTCGAGCGTCACGCTTTCGTAATGCACAGTACTGACTCCAGATTATCTTTGAGCTCACTGGTTTCGTCATGTCCGCCAAGTACTGGCGTGCTTGACGTCACCTTCCCCCACCACCGCAGCTCCGAGCTGATGAGCGCTCCTGCTCTCAGAGCACCATGTTGGACCAGCCGGCTACAGCGAGCTGTAGAAGCTGAAAACTGTAGGGGAAATGAAGACTGGAATACATCCCGAGGTAAATGGGGTGCAACTGAAGAGGCTTCTAGGATTAAGAAAGAAGGAAAAGAATTCGTGGCGGGCAGCATCAAAAATATTGTGAACCGTTCTCAAGGGAAGGAGGAGAAGAAAAAAACCTTCATTTGAAGGAAGTGCAAATGCTGGTAAACTAAAAATATTCCTCACAGTATGAGGCCAATTATCTGTAATATTTCTGGCTTACAACAACCATTTTTTAGTAATCGGTAAATATAGGAAAGGTTGGGGAAATGCCGGCCGACTATATTATAACCCCATACTGCTTCAACAAGCCTTTCAATATAACAACTGGAAGTAGGGAGCAGTGGGAGAAAATAGTTCGACAACGTACGGGGGACATTGAAATCAGACCAAGGCGTTGGAACCGGGGTATACGGGGTGCATCCAAGACTGGAGGGTGTCATCTCTCTAGGGAAACTGATCTCAGTATTCCAGGCCGAAATCACTGCCATCAGGGCGTGTGTGGAAGAGAATTTGCGTAGGTGCTACAAAGTTCGTAGCATCTATATCTATTCAGACAGCCAGGCAGCCCTGAGATCACTGGCAGCTCCTGCAACAAGGTCTAAAATTGTTGCATAATGTCACAGGGTTCTGGTGGAGCTAGGGGAAAGCAATAGAGTAAACCTATTGTGAGTCCCTGGCCACTCGGGGATCAGTGGCAATGAACATGCCGACAGATTAGCCAGGATCGGTGTAGAGACTCCATTTATTGGACCAGAACCTGTCCTGACAATCACCAAGGCAATGATAAAATTGGAGCTACGTAACTGGCTCAGAAGACAGCACGTAGAATATTGGACCAAGGTCTATAAACCAAAACATGGCAAGGTAATTATGCCAAAGCCATGTTTTAAAAGAAGCTCATGAGAGAGATTGAACTCATGGTTGGATTGCTGACAGGCCATGGGAATTTAAAAAAAAAACACCTACATACAATGGGAATAACAGAAGAGGACCCTAAATATAGGATCTGTGATGATGGTGATGAAACTGCATCACATCTAATCTTCGAATGCATTGCATTGGAGAGCAAAAGGCACAGAACATTTGGCACAACCAGACCCGAAGAAATGTCTAATAAAGAAGTGGTAAAGGAACTCATGGCACTGTTCAAGGGCATTGGTTGGCTGTACTTTATGTACAGGGAGCGAATCGCACAATAAACTTAGTTTCGGTGCGGACAGTGGTGGGTTGGACTAAAACTGTTTTGGCTTCCCTTAAAAAATTAATCAATCAATCAAGCTTCCTAAAAGCAAGCAGAGGCATACATTATGCAGAAGTTATGCAGTGGTGTAAGGTACCCCTTACATACAGTACTGTACTTGCTGTTTCCTTCGGAAAAGGCATTGTAAGGTGCGGTACTTTATTCTGAGTGCCTGGCGCATTTAGAGGCTACGTGCCAAAACTAGATCATATTCTTAATTATAACTAATAAAACATTCACCAAAATATGTACGATTCTAATCGAAACATCACTCATCAGACAGCTAAAATGGTCAAAACAATTAGGGGATCGGTTGAGGTATCTAGGTTGTGAAGCATTGTCATCGGCAGAATGAACTAAAATGGTTCTACATTTTTCTGTCGGTTCTGCGGAGTAGACAACAACAGTACAGCAACTGAGAGAGTGGTTCTGTACCTCCACGCCTCAGTTGTCTGCAATATTCGTAAGACGATTTCTCCACCTTGTAATTCGCGCAAAGATTGATCTGCTATGTACCCTAAAATGATTGACTGTGCAGGTGGAACAAATTTACCATGACACGCAGGTTAGACTCCAGAAAGTAGTGCACGTTTCAGTTCAAGACACGTAAGTGATCCTTAATTTTGCTGAAAAAGATCCGAACAACCACTCCTGTAAGTATAAAAAACAAAATAATTACTCAAACTCTTCACGGGTTTCCAGCCCGATCATTCTGTCATCTGAGCACGATATTTCTGCGCTCCAACTGGCTGCCATCATCAGGTGAGGAAGCTAAGCCGCTCTCGCCGTAACTGAGTGAAACTGTTTTTTTTTTCTTTTTTTTCTTTATTGAATTTTAATGCCCTAAAACAGGTAGGCTGGCAGCAGCCGATGATGCTGCTCTACAGCCGAGCGAATGGAAACAATGGAAAAACAGAATATAAAATTAAAGGTGATAAAATGGCGCTTTTACAATTACAAGATGAAAATATGGGAGAATGTTAAAAGACAACATGACAGCGGATAGAACATACATGGTTGTTAAAACAAGACATTGCCACGGTGGCTAAAAAACACTCACTGCAGACGACGAGACATAACATGACTGCGACATTGAGGTAAAAAACACTGAACACTGGTGTACGCAACGTTAAAAAAACACTGGGCAACGAAACACTATACACACGAAGCACTGAACACTTAAAAACACTAGCACTGTACTGGCCCTGCAGGGGGAGGGTGGAGAAGTAGCGGGGGAAGGGGAAGGAGCTGGGGGAGGGGAGAATGGGGGAAACCGGAAGGAGCTCCCGGGGAGGTGGAGAAAGGAGGGGGTGAGCCAAGCGGAGGACGGGAGTGGGAGGGGAGGGGAAGGGACGAGGCGGTGGCAATCCACAGAGAGGGGTCAAAGTTGGAAGGAGGGATAGATGTCGGGACGGTTTTGGAGAACGTCGTCAGGGAGAGGTAGGTGGTGGAAGCCAACCTCGGAGAGGACAGAGGGTGTGGAGGTGAAGGGAGGAGGGAGGGAGGGAAGGATGTGGCGGTAAAGGCGTGGCAGGGGCCCGGGATCCAGGAGGACAGGAGATACTAGTGGGTTATGGGACTATCTTTCGGTGGATGTATTTGAGGCGGATGTGTTGAAGCAATTGGACCAGGTGTGGGAATGGGATGAGGTCGTAAAGGATACGCGTGGGGGAGGGGAGGCGGATGCGGTAGGCGAGGCGAAGGGCGTGGCGTTCGAGGATGTTGAGGGATTCATGATAGGAGGGGGGAGCGGATATCCAGGCGGGATGGAAGCAGCAAAGGACGGGACGCATGAAGGAACGGTAGGTATACAGGATGGTGGAAGGATTTAGTCCCCACGTCCGGCCGGAGAGGCATTTTAAGAGGTTAAGGCGGGTGAGGGCTTTTTGTCGGACGGAGTGAAACTGTGGAACGGCTGGCTCTATATACGCAACGAAATAACGAAGGCGCATGCGCTAAGTACAGAGGGCGTCAGTTTACTCGTAGCTGCTGACCCCTGGCGCCAGAGATGTTGTAGCGCCTCCAGTGGTGGGTATTGTCAAAAACGATAAATCGTTATAGTTTGTCATTCGTTGCTGTTTGATGCAGATGCCGATGTTTCTTTACGTCTGATAACACAGGATTCCACGATTTACTCAGAAAATAACCACTGTCACAATTGTGTTATCTGTTATTCTGATTTCAATTGATTCTTTTAAAACACAATCCCAGAAATGTGAGGTGTTTGCAACAACTTGTGTCTCCTGCATCCTGTGTCCCTCTGAGAGACAATGTTCAGCCACCGCGGATTTTTCAGGCTGCATCAATCGCATATGGCGGTGATGTTCAACACATCTGTCACTGACGGTGCCAACAGTCTGGCCAATGTATGTTTTGCCGCACTCACAAGGCATTTTATATACGCCAGGCTTTCGTGCCAGGCAGTGCGTATATAGAGCCAGCCGTTCCACAGTTTCACTCAGTCACGGCGAGAGCGACTTAGCTTCCTCACCTGATGATGGCGGCTAGTTGGACCGCAGAAATATTGTGTTCAGAATACAGAATGATCCGGCTGGAAACCCGTGAAGAATTTGATCAATTAATACGCCGGGAAAGTCTACATAGCCACATCAAATGCCCCTACGGGGAGGAGATGGTTCAACTCGCTAGTGTCAGCGTGAAGCTAACCTGCTCAAGAAATATTTTTAAAGTTGTGTTCTGCGCGCACGAATATCCTACGCCGGCGTCTGCTGTGCCTCTGAAACCTGTGAAAATTAGCTGGTTTTTATGATAGCTGAACTGAATTAGCCTACACCTCCTATTACTCTTGGGAGAACAGTCTCGAGTGCAATAATTTATTTTATTCGACTAGTTTCGGTCTTCTTTTAGACAATCTTCAGTAAATTTAACTCCATCGATGTTGTGGAGCTAGCGGGTAACCGGGAGCCTTCCAGTGCGTCACTGCTCCATGAAAATTAGCTGGTTTTTATGATAGCTGAACTGAATTAGCCTACACTTCCTATTACTCTTGGTGAAGTCAAGGCTCACTACTTTACTTCCATACTCGAAACTATAATTGGCAGGGTACGCTAATTCTGTAAATTAGCCCACCAAAAGTCGCCACCGAAAATCGTCTGCAGACGTTTGACAAACAAAATTGTGGAGTGGCAAAGTGCCACTGCGCTGTGATAGTGCCTTCATCACAGGTCAAGCATGTGATCGAACATTTAGCACCGCCAACTACGTCGTTGAACGCACTTACGTGAAACCATAGCGAGTCGCTTAAAAAAATCTGAAGAGTGTTTCCTCGTCTCGCCTTTCACGGCGCGCACGGCGGAGACAGAACGACCTCTCCCTGCCTCCGCTGCTTACATTTTTCGTGCAATTGCAAACAACTCTCACCTTTCCTCCAGCAGCCAATAAGAGGCACCGTAACAAAACGAGGGTCCTCCCTCATTTTGCCAATGAAATCATTTCGCTTTTCCCCACATGGGACTCTGTTCACACATGTGCTGACGTGTTTTTCTGTCGCCTGGTCCCCACGTCAAAAACATGGGTGGCGGATTGTGGTCACCCGGGCCGTCCGAAGTGGCAGATCGCAAAACAAAAACATTCTGTTGCCAAAATGTTCAGTTGTTTGTAGAGCTTAAAGGACTTAACTACGGGGTCATCAGTCCATAAACTTACAAACTACTTATGAACTAGCTAATACTAAGGACGGCACAAATATTCTTGCCTTAGGGGCGGGATTCGAACCCCCGACCTTAGTGGCCGTCGCGTAGAACGTGACTGGCGCCCCGCAGAACGCTCGGCCAGCGCGGCCGGCATTTTTTAAAATTATTTATTTATTCAAGCACCTTTCATTCTCTTCCCTTAGGAGGAAGAGCGGGCTGTTGTAGGGCAAACTTGCCACCCTTTTCAGCCATTGGGTTTTACATTTTTTTCCTTTATTATATCTCTTGCAAAGTGCTGAGTCTCATAGATTTACAATTTTTCTTATATTTCTATATAATGACATGCTTAAATTATTCTTTAATTATACTTAAGATCTAGGATACATTATAATACAAATGTGCTTACGGATGTTTCTGTGGGTTTCACAGAGTAGTATATATTCGTTGCTACAATACAAAATTTATATGAGTTTTACAGGATAGTATGTTCTTGTTATGTTATACATTGTGTTAGAGTACTTATGAACTAGGGTGCAATATAATACAAATATACATTATATAAGTTTCTGTGGGTTTTACAGTGAAGTATATAGTCATACAGTGCAAAGCCTCTGTGATTTTCACAAGTTAGTTTAATCTTTGTTGAATTATACATTCTGTTACAGAAGTTTGACAGTATTTTGGAATGTGTGTTTGGTCATGGCTTTGTTGTTTGCATTGGTGTTGAGCGTCATGTTAATCCTTGAAAAAGGCGTTTGTGGTTTGTAGTAGGCGCATCCAGAAATTAAGTTCCGTTTGGTTATATAAAACGAACGGGTACAGATACAGAAAAAATATTGATTGTACAAAAATCTACAACTGTTAAACTACTTTTCTACATAGCTTCCAAAATGTTGTAGGCAATTGTCATAGCATGGCACAAGGTTTTGTGTGCGTTTTTCATAGAATGTTACCGCCTGTATATCCAACCATGTGGTAACATGTTCTTTAAGCTCGTCATCATCGTTGAAGTGTTGTCCACCAAGGACAGATTTTAGGTGTACGAAGAGGATTACTGCCAAAAGATTTTTTTTCACGATAATGCCTGACCTCATACACCGAATGTGACCAAACAATTCTTACGGAAATTTCAATGGGACCTGTTTGATCATCCTCCATACAGCTTGGACCTCTCTCCTAGCGAGTTACATTTCTTCTTACACCTAAAATCTGTGCTTGGTGGTCAACAGTGGCGGCTGGTGGGCTGTTTATTGGGAGGGGCGGCATGTCTCTTCAATTGTACACGACATTTTGACCCTTCAGAACATTTCTTGAACGGGGAGAATATAGCATTAATTTTATTAGCTAGTTACGTAATTTAACCCTTCATCTAACACGACTTTTTTCTCCTATACCAAAATACGAACAAATCTACGCACAAAAATGTCGTTTTTAATATTTTCTGCAGGCAATGAAAACCTTGTAACTCCATTTTATTAGATTTCACAAGAGACCCAAAACTGTACCTTAAAATAATATAAAGTAAGAAGTAAATTCGTTGTGTGTGTAACTATAAGTAAGTGTTCAGAGAACACAAATGCTTCGTCAGCGACAAACATATGTTACTGAAATTAGAAGACTGTCACCAACAAATGTAGTAATACCATTGGTATGCTTATATATTGGTGTGTTTATATAAAGCAGGATTAAATTTCCTAGTGAAACTTCTTTTGTTTTTTTCACGCATTTTGTGTCTGTACAATGTTCAAATCAGGTCTCTGTGGTCCTAACCTTTTTAATTGCAACTTTCCTTCAAAAGTCAATTTTTGACTACCAAATGTTAAAATGTAGTTAACACTATTTATATTATTCATTCTAAATAGGGAACTAGAAAAACAGGCAACAACACGCACCTTCACACCAACCACACAAGTATCACACGCACTGCACCTGTTACAAACTGCCAGACCGGTGGCGGTGCGCCTTTGTATATTTGGCGCGGACGCCGTCCTAGGCGGCCCGGTTCAGCACACTGCCACCACCCAACCCCCAGTACCCCCACTCACCCCAGCGGCCGTAGCCAGCCTTTACACGGGGCGGACGGATCGCGAAGAGTCCGGCAGTCAGTCCATTCTGAAAACATTAGGTGAGCCTGGCTGGCAGACTATCTAGACTAAAAACATTAGTCATTCACTTACACGGGCTGCTGCTACACGAAAATTATTCAAGTAGATTTGTGATTAACGATTGGTACGTATTCCGTGTTGGATATTTTTGGGAGGGCGCCGCCCCAGAGTCCTCAAGGAGTAGCCGCCACTGGTGGTCAACACTTCAACGATGATAAAGAGCTGTTACCACATGGTTGAATACACAGGCGGCAACCTTCTGTGAAGGATGCACGCAAAAACTTGTGACACGCTATGACAAGCGCCTACAAAATTTCGGCAGTTATGTGGAAAAGTAGTTTAAGGTAGTAGAATTTTGTGCAATAAAAATTTCTTCTGTACCTGTGTAAAATTTCATTTTATTACCAAACAGAACTTACTTTCTGGACGCGCCTCGTATATATTTGTTTTTGTTGTGTTGTTTTTTTCCGTTCCCTTAGTGTTTGGTCCATTTTGTGTATGTTAGATGTTGTGGATTTGTCGTGTGTGCTGTTATAGGACTGAGAACAGGGGCTAGGTCTGGGAATATTGTTGCTGTGTTATGTGCTATGGTTCTTGTGGGTGGTGTGTATTTATACTTCGGTTTTCTGTTTTCTCTTGTGTTTATTGTGATAAGGTCCTCAATGTCTGCTCGTTTTCTTAGGATATGATTGCCATATCTGATTCTTAGTTTTGCCATTCGAGTCTGCAGAGGTTCTATCTTGGTGATTTGATACACTTCATTACTAGGCGTGGTGGGGTGCAGTCCGGTTATGCTGCGGAGCAGTCTTCTCTCTGTTTTGTACAATTTTTCCGCTATGGGGGTTTGGATTCCTCCTAGGGGTGCCGTTACATACTCCATTATGGGACGTACATATCTGTTGCCCCGCTAATAGCTTTTACGCTCGGAGCACCCCGCAGTGAGGCACTGTGTGCTTCTCCGGCGACCAGGCATATGTGCTTCGGCCACGCCATTAAAAAGTATGTGTGACCAGTGAGTTCCAGCCTCTCGATATGCATTAAAAACAATTGTCTTCTTCAAGTACAGTTGCCGCTGGCTCATTACGTTACCATTACGGTATCAAATTAATCGGAAAGACGAGTAGAATACGATTTTGTGTACGAAAATAACATGGAAAGAGGTAAGAAATTTCTGACTCCTTACATGGTAAAACGTTTTAATATATTTTAAGTAATTACAGTTCATTCTACCTCTTCCAACCGATACTCATCTTTTTAATATTACGATGTATGGGGGTTCTGCTCGCTGAAACATTCTCCTGGGGCGTCGTGGTAGAAATAAATACTCGTTATGTACAATTTTTCACTTCTTTTTTAATTTGAAATCAAACTTCTTCTCCGCCAAAACATCACAAATTCAAAACAATGCAAAGCATCAGAACTTAATCTACAGTATTTCCATTTCAAAACAACAGACTGACATAGCTTCCAGAGCACTTGACAGACGACTAAAACTCGAACTCCCCCACGCAAGGCGGTGAGGCAAATATATAACATCGGCAATAATGACGTTACATTATCCATTGTTCATAACAATTGAATATAGTAATTTACAATTAATGAACACAACAGTAAAACATTTCATGTATACAAAAAGAATCACAATATAAAATGAAAACTATGCATACAATAATTTTAGATGGCACATGTATTTTTAAGACGAAATTTCCGATCTTTCTGTTAACAACAAAGTGCGATGTTAAATATCAATTACTTTGTTAATGAATACATCATACATGTTCCTAAAATATATTGAACTATCAAATGTCATGGCCATTCACAAAATGTACTCCAAATTTCAAGTCAGTCAATATATACAAAGAATTCAATATTGAAATTAATGTAATAGTCGAAATAACACAATTAGCTGGTCAGCACAACTTGATTATGAGCCTAACATATATACAATGCTATTTCTTTTCATTTCTTTATGTTTCACAAAAGTTTTTACCCTTCGTCTGTCTATTTATTTGAAATAATGAACAATGACAAAAGTATTGATTATAGAACTGTCTGGAAAGAAACTATATGAATCTCTTAATTAATGATATCTCTCACTTGTTTTAATCACAGTATCACCGAGACACTGTCCTACACTGATTCCTAAGCTGGCTATATCGTTTTTAACTAACTTCGCACGCAACATATATCACAACTAAACCACACGATTCCGGATCCGACGCAGACGGTATCGTACGGTAACATTGAGATGAGGGGGCCAGCAGTATCATCACAATGGTCATAACAGAAAGTTGCTGCAGAGAGCATAGGTGTGTGTGTTTACCCATGCAAAAGAATTACCCAAGCAGTTGGCTTCAAATACTGTACTTAGCAAGTAGAGCAATGCAACAACAATTTGACTTACTCTAACTTATAGCATGGAGAGCCATAGGAACTTTGGAAGCGGGGAAGACACAGAGGTAAATGTCTGCAGCTATTGGAGTGTCTCGTAGTGTAAGTTTCAGGTCCTGGACTCGATTTTAAACATCAGGAACCATTAAAAGAAGGCAAGCCAAAATTGTCCACTGGAAACATCAGCAAGACATGATCGTTACCTTCGGTTAAAAGCCCATGGAGACAGAAGGTTGAATGCAACTCAACTGGAACGCACCCTCCAGGCAGCAACAAAACGCGAAATATCAACAGAAAAATGTGGCTTCTACGCATGGAAGCCTATGGTGTATGTTCCATAACATCACGACACCGTTTAGCCCACAGGAATTGTGTGTGTGGGGGGGGGGGGGGACTTCAGGATTTGAGTCGTAACAAATGGCGCCGGGTTCATTTCGCAGGTGAGTCAACTCTGCTATGGGATGCACTTGGTAAACGAACTGCAGGCAGAGCAACACCTTTCACAACGTTTGCAGAGCTGGATGTTTCACCCATGGAAGAATGGCCAATATCACTCTAGAGCTGACTGATAACCTCATTTTGTCCATGCCTCACAGGTGTGCAACTGTACTGGCGGTCCGAGATGATCACACACTATTTTAGAGGCTAACGAGATTGACTTAATCACTATTGTGGTAGCCCCATGGAGCCTCCGTCTAAGTAATCGCCTTGCGTACCTCACGTAAAGTGGTGAATACCAAAACATGGTACTGTATCACACACAAGAATTTCCAACTGTAACCGATATCTGAATAAAATACATTACCACATTTATGTTGTGTACGATATCTTACTTGATCACTTAGTTGTTTAAGGCAGTGTATAAATACTTTGAATCACAATTCAACCAGCAGTTGTCCCAAACTTCATCACACAATGGAGCCACATCGACTTATACACTACTGTCCATTAAAATTGCTACACCAAGAAGAAATCCAGATGATAAACGGGTAATCATTGGACAAATATATTATACTAGAACTGACATGTTATTACATTTTCAAGCAATTTGGGGGCATAGATCCTGAGAAATCAGAACCCAGAACAACCACCTCTGGCCGTAAAAACGGCCTTGATACGCCTGGGCATTTAGTCAAACAGAGCTTGGATGGCGTATACAGATACAGATGCACATGCAGCTTCAACGCGATACCACAGTTTCATCAAGAGCAGTAACTTGTATATTGTGACCAGCCAGTTGCTCGACCACCATTGACCAGACGTTTTCAGTTGGTGAGAGATCTGGAGAATGTGCTGGCCAGGGCAGTATTCGAACATTTTCCGTATCCAGAAAGGACCGTACAGGACCTGCAACATGCGGTAGTGCATTATCCTGCTGAAATGTAGGGTTTCACAGGGATCGAATGAAGGGCAGAGCCACGGGTCGTAACACTTCTGGAATGTAACGGTCACTGTTCAAAGTACCGTCGATGGTAACGAATGTCACCCCATACAATCACGCCGGGTAATACGCCAGCATGGCGATGTCGCCAAACAAGGATGCGACCATCATGATGCTGTTAACAGAACATGGATTCATCCGGAAAAAAAAATAACGTTTCACAATTCATGCACCCAGGTTCGTCGTTTCGTACACCATCGCAGGTGCTCCTGTCTGTGATGCAGCGTCAAGGGTAACCGCAGCCATGGCTTCAGAGCTGATATTCCATGCTGCTGCAAACATAGTTGCACTGTTCGTGCAGGTAGTAGTTGTCTTGCAAACGTCCCCATCTGTTGACTCAGGAATCGAGACGTGGCTGCACGATCCGTTACAACCAAGCGCGAGGCCGTTGAGATCCAGCAAGGCGTTCCATATTATACTCCTGAACCCACCGATTTCATATTCTGTTAACAGTCATTGGATCGCGACCAAAGCGAGCAGCAATGTCGCGATACGATAAATCGCAATCGCATTAGGCTACAATCCGACCTTTATCAAAGTCGGAAACTCGATGGTACGGATTTCTCCTCCTTACATGAGGCATCACAACAACGTTTCACCAGGCAACGTCGGTCAACTGCTGTTTGTGTATGTGAAATCGGGAAACTTTCCTCGTGTCAGCACGTTGTAGGTGTCGCCACCGGCGCCAACCTCGTGTGAATGCTGTGAAAAGCTAATCGTTTGTATATCACAGCAACTTCTTCATGTCGGTTAAATTTCGCGTCTGTAGCATGTCATCGTCGTGGTGTAGCAATTTTAATGGCCAGGAGTATGTATCATTCCATTGTTGGCATGATTAAAATGGAATTCAATTCCCAGGAGATTGACATGTTCTGGATGAAGAGAAAAGAATGTCCACAGCTGACAATGGATCCTTTTAAATTATTAGTGTCATTTGGCAATTACTATGTGAATTAGCGTTGCTAGTTCCTTAACTGTTTTCCGGTGGCAGATGGACAGGCGAAAGACGTTATGATGTTCTTGACGAAGAAGACAGTGAGCACCGTCAGCACACGGTGTGACAAGAAGCATGTTATGTCACCAAGAGGGTTCTCTAACATTTTGCGTCTACATCTTCATACTGAGGACGCGTTGGACATACTTGTCCTCTGAGATGACAACAGATGTTGAAGTGAAACCACTGTTTCGCCTCACGAGTTTACTTTCTCATTTCATCGTTTCTTCTAGCGAGTTCCTCTTACTCGAGTGAGCTCCAGAGCCGAATCTAGGACATTTGCCAAGGTTGGCAAGCTTAAATTTGCCGCCCCTTCTTTCACCCCCCCTAAGAATCGACTTTTTGATGCTAATCTCACAAGATGAACTTATTTTATTGACTGAATTAAGATCAAAGGAAAACAGAACAATTTTAATACATATAAAAATATTACAAGATTACTCATCGTGCCGGCCGCGGTGGCCGAGGGTACTGAGGCGCTTCAGTCACGGTCTGCACGGCCACTACGGTCGGAGGTTCGAATGCCCCCTCGGGCATGGATATTTGTGCCGTCCTAGTTCGTAAGTAGTTCATAAGTAGTTTGTCAGTTTAGGGACTGATGACCCCGTAGTTAAGTCCCATAAGCTTAACAAACATTTGAACATTTGAACATTACTTATCGTACAAAAATCAATTCAAAATTTCGCTTTTCGAGCTTTTTTTGCCGCAAAACTGTTTTTGATATCATCATAGTTTAGAGAAGTAGCTCTTTGTGCTCTATGGATATTATACTCAGATTTGTTAAGCCATCGTGCTCCTCGAGCGTATTTCATTAGTTTCAGCTTGCTGAAACTTCTTTCTACGAAACAGAAACTAGAATGGTATGATGTATTTTGACGCTGTAGTAAGGTTGGGATACCCCTCTACCAATTTATTTTTATAAATTAAACTTAATGTTGATGATGCAGTGGAATCTCGCAAGGCTCTGTCTACTGCCAGCGCATGTTGCCTGAAACTTTCAACTTCAAGTTCTTCCTCGCTAAGATCTTCTGCCAGTTCCGCTGCTTTGCCCTTCAAATCCTCCACTTCCATTTCTCGAATTTGCACACCACACAGAAAACTAATTTTTTGCACCAATTTTCTCAAGTGCGGTAAACCTCGTACTAAGCTCTGTCAATTAATCCTTATTGTTTCTGTGAATGTTAGATACTTCATCCTCACAAATCTCATCGGCCATTTCTTTCTTTGAATACTTTTTTCGGAGAATACCGTTGATACCTCATTATCTTCGGCTAGCACTTTGGCCTCAGAAATAGCTTCAGAGGTAGAAGAATCATATGAAATATGAATATTCATTTATCTAAAAAAGGAAATCTATGAAAATTAATGAACATTGTGCCTTTAATTAAGCAATAACGCAAACATCTCCCTCATTCTGGCTAATATCTAGTAGATTTTTAAAGTTTGATTAGCTGAAGTACTTTTAATAATTCTGTGCCAGTAAAAAAAAAAAAAAAAAAAAAAAAAAAAAAAAAAAGATTCGGTTAAAATTTGACGCCCTCTAATTTCTGCCGCCTGGGGCAACTGCCCCCTTTGTCCCCCACTAGATCCGGCCCTGGTGAACTCTCTTTGCATTTGAATTAATATCAGGCCGTTCGTTGCCTCTTTCTTTTAATTTACAATTGATTTTGACCCAGGATACAAAAGGGAATTTCCTTTGTTTATTTACTTTATTTGTATTGTGTTATGCTTTCGGATGTCCTCCCATTCCTTCTCGTGAGAGTGAGTTAGCATGCATAACTTAACAGGTGTTTTGCACTTCAAAATGCTAATATTTAATAATAAGCTTAGTACCAAAGATTAGTGTGAAGGGAGCATTTCAGGTTATTTGAAGTAAATATCGATAGTGAACAGAGAGTCAGTAACTGTCGATTGAGCAGGGGAGTGTCTGCTAGTTGTAGCCAATGAGGTGTGTTTGCGCGAAAAACCGCGTAAGGATCCGGATGTGGAACGCTCGGTAGCCATTGTGCTGACCGCCGAGATACGAGACAGACGTATGCTAAAGGTTGCTATTTTGTAAGATTACTTTGGTGGTTGAAATTTAAGATTTTATGTAAGGTTAGGCTCACTTTATAGCTGCTTCGCAGCTATTATGTCCGGTAAGCATGTTCTACGTGTTAATAGTGGTTTTTATTAACTAAATACTCAATAAGTGAAGCGTGCGCAAGGCAATGGCTAGGGGTTACTTTCTAAGTTTAAGCGTCTGAAGTTGAATTTTTAGTGTATTTCATCCTGCAGTGATCGTTTGGAGTTAGTTCCATTAACGTGTGTGCTGAAATTTCGATTAAATAAATTAAATTTCAAGTATCCAGAATGAAACTTCACTCTGCAGCGGAGTGTGCGCTGATATGAAACTTCCTGGCAGATTAAAATTTAATCTGCCAGGAAGTTTCATATCAGCGCACACTCCGCTGCAGAGTGAAGTTTCATTCTGGAAACATCCCTTAGGCTGTGGCTAAGCCATGTTTCCACCATATCCTTTCTTCCAGGAGTGCTAGTCTTGCGTGTTTGCAGGAGAGCTTCTGTGAAGTTTGGAGAGTAGGAGACGAGGTACTGGCGGAAGTGAAGTTGTGAGGCGGCATCGTGAGTCGTGCCGGGATAGCACAGTTGGTAGTGCGCTTGCCCGCGAAAGGCAAGGGTCCCAGGTTCGAGTCCCGGTTCCGACACACAATTTTCATCTGCCAGGAAGTTTCAAATTTTAAGTAGTTTCATTGTCTGAGAGTGCGATCATGCACCTGGTCGACGATTCAGATTATGAGTATCAGAGAGAACTACTACATTACAGTTAACTGAGGAACGTGTTTCAAGTAACGTGTGACCTTATTAAAGCCAAAAATCGCTATCAAAATGTTTCGATTTTATTGGTTTCATTGTGTGGTAAGTTGGGCTCTCACGTGTTGCACGTTGAAGATTTCAGCTTCCTTAGTAAGTGTTCAAATTACTTTAACCATAACAGTAATGTTTCAAAAGTGGTTCAGTTTTGCTGTGTCCTTGTTTTGTAATGTTATTACGCGTATTTTGTGCAATTTCATTGTTCACTAGTTTGAACAACCACATGGTCCATACGTTAGTCTATGTCCATTCAAACGCGTGCGAACGATCATTTGGTTTATTCATACATCATCATCATCATCATCATCATCATCATCAGAGACTGATTATGCCTTTCAGCGTTCAGTCTGGAGCATAGTACTTCTAATAAAATTCCTCCATGATCCCCTATTCAATGCTAAGATTGATACCTCGTCTGATGTTATGCCTTTTCCTTCAAAATCATTCTGCACCGAATCTAAGTACTTTCTTCTTGGTCTACCTTGACTGCTCCTACCCTTCGCTGCCGAGCTCATGAGTCTCTTAGGTAACCTTGCTTCCCCCGTGCGTGTAACATGACCCCACCATCTCAGTCTGTTCGCTCTAACTGCTTCATCTATGGTGTTCATTCCCAGTTTTTCCTTGATTTTCTCATTATGGACACCCTCCTGACATTGTTCCCATCTATTAGTGCCTGCAATCATTCTTGCTACTTTCATATCTGTAACCTCTACCTTATGAATAAGGTAACCTGTATCCACCGAAATTTCACTCCCATACAACAAAGTTGGTCGAAAGCTAGAGCGGTGCACCGCTAACTTACTCTTGGTACTTACTTCCTTCTTGCAGAAGAGAGTAGATCTTAGCTGAGCACTCACTGCATTAGCTTTGCTGCACCTCGATTCCAGTTCTTGCGCTATGTTGTCATCCTGTGAGAAAATACATCCCAGGTACTTGAAACTGTCTACCTGTTCTAACTTTGTTCCTCCTATTTGGCACTCAATCTGTTTAAATCTCTTTCACACCGACATTACTGTCGTTTTGGAGATGCTGATCTTCATATCATAATCCTTGCACCTCTAATCGAGGTCTGAAATATTAGTTTGCAACCTTTCAATCGAATCGGCCATTACAACTAAGTCATCCGCATATGCGAGACTGCTTGTTTTCACCTACTTTAATCCCTCCCTGCCAGTCTACTATTTTCAGCATATGATCCATGAATAGTATGAACAACAGTGGTGACAGGTTACAGCCTTGTCTTACCCCTGAAACTACCCTGAACCATGAGCTTAATTTGCCAACTACTCCAACTGCTGCCTGACAGTCTATGTAGAGCCCTTTAATTGGCTGCAAAAGTTTGCCTCCTATACCATAATCTTGTAGAACTGACAGTAGCTTCCTCCTAGGGACACGGTCATAAGACTTTTCTACGTAATAAGTAAATCCATCTTGTCTAAAGAAACCGAGATTCCCGTCTGAATATTTCAGAAATTTGGTAGTTTCATTGCCTTCGGTTCAGTTGTGCACACAGTGCCCATAAATAGTGCAACGTTGAATAACAGTAGTGCATTGTGATAGATCACGACCGTTGAATTGGTCGTACTTTAGTTTACATGGCAAGTGACATATTTATGAGGGCTCAAGTTTGCCCTACAACGGCTGTAGAAAGAACGCTACAAAAGCGTGGCGCTATTTGCCATTACTTCTGGCAAAGGTTCTTCAATGAAATGACCGCATTTAAGCAGCAAGTGCAGGCCTAACACGTACCTGAGGGTAAGAAAATGTTCAAATGTTTGTAAAGCTTATGGGACTTAACTACGGGGTCATCAGTCAAACTTACTACTTACGAACTAGCTAACACTAAGGATGGCACAAATATCCATGCCCGAGGGGGGATTCGAACCCCCCGGCCGTAGTGACCGTGCAGACCGTGACTGACGCGCCTCAGTCTCCTCGGCCACCGCGGCCGGCTGAGGGTAAGATACATGAGTGTGATGTGTACTTTGTTTCTAGTTGTTTTGTGTGTTATATTTTCTCTGAATGCCGTAGTTATTCTCAAACCCTCCGTCAGTTTATTATTTATTCAGTAGTATTGATATGTTTTGTTGGGAAGTATAAATGCATGCTCACATTTTCCTGATCGAATGAAAGTGTTTCCTATATACCCAAGCGTGGCACAGAGTGTATCTTGTTTAAATAATTTTACTAGCGTCTGCCTCACAGGCTAGTTCCTATTTCCTTTTCTCGACTTCAAAAAGGCGTTCGACGCGGTGCCACACTGCAGACTGCTAATGAAGATACGAGCTTATGGAATAGGTTCACAGATTTGTGACTGGCTGGAAGACTTCCTAAGTAATAGAACGCAGTACGTTGTTCACGACGGCGAGTGTTCATCAGAGACGAGTGTATCGTCAGGCGTACCCCAGGGGAGTGTGATAGGACCGCTATTATTCTCTATCTATACAAATGATCTGATGGAGAGAGTAAGTTGTAATTTGCGGCTGTCTGCTGATGATGCTGTGGTGTATGGGAGGGTGTCGTCTGTAACTGACTGTAATAGCATACAGGATGACTTAGACAAAATTTCTAGCTGGTGCGAAGAATGGCAGCTAGCTCTCAATGTAGAAAAATGTAAGGTGATGCGCATGAGTAGAAAAAACAATCCCATAATGTCCGAATACAGCATTAGTTGTGAGCTCATTGATGCTGTCGCGTCGTTCAAATATCTAGGCGTAACATTGCAGAGCGATATGAAATGGAACGAGCATGTAAGGACAGTTGTGAGTAAGGCGGACAGCCGACTACGGGTTTATTGGGAGAATTTTGGGAAGATGTACTTCACCTGTAAAGGAGACCGCGTATAAAACACTTGTAACGACCGCGTCTTGAGTATTGCTCAAGTGTTTGGAACCCGCAGCAGATCAGTTTAAAGGAAGACAGAGGCGGTTCAGAGGCGAGCAGCTAGATTTGTTACCGGTAGGTTCGACCAATGCGCGAGTGTCACGGAAATGCTCCGGCAACTCAATTGGGGATCGCTGGAAGAAAGACGATGTTCTTTTCGTGAACTTCTGTTAAGTAAATTTAGAGGGCCGGAATTTGAAGCTGAGTGTAGTACGATCTTGCTGCCGCCTACTTACATTTCGCGTAAAGATCACAAAGACAAGATAAGAGAAATTAGGGCTCGTACGGAGGCATATAGGCATTCTCTTTTTCCTCGTTCAATTTTGGAGTGGAATAGGAAAGGAAATGCCTAGTAGTGGTATAGTGTACCCTCCGCCACACACCTTACGGTGAATTGCGGAGTATGTATGTAGATGTAGAAGTGTACCATTTGTGTCTGGTAGATGTGCTACCGTCAATTTTAAGGGCAGTCTGCTTCACAAATTAGACTGTAATGTCAGTAAATTTGGTCTACATCGCAGACAACCCATTTGTTGAAATCTGTTTTATTTGATGCCCTCTGCTTAACGGACGTACTCACACTATGCCTAAATGATAGGCTGTTCAAGAATGTTTCATGTACTCTATTTAATAAAATTGTTTTAATTCTTGTATTACCCTTATCACAGTAAATTAACAAAGCCTTAAGCTTAAATATTTGAGCTTTGAATATCAATGAGAGTATGGATTTAAGGCTCAAGTTCGGTGTAAAGTACTGTTGTCTGTCAGGTTCCACCGAAACCCACGCCCTTCAGCTGTAGTTGAAGTACATGACTTTGGTAATGCACAAGGACTGAGTACATTTAACAGAAGTAGCCACATACTTGGGCTACAGCAGTAAGGAGGGTGCCTTTACAATGTAAGCGAGTCTGTTTGCTTCATTCTTGTTGAGCAAACGGATAAATCGAAAGACAAAGCCAGTTCATTAGCACATTTAATAAGTAAACGGGACCAGAGGGCTGGCCTTCGAGAGTGGGTTCGGTGCAATGTGCCACAGAGTTTAACGCATTTCTAAGGTTTGTTGGACACTCACGATGAAGTCCCATATCGACAGTCCCGCCCACACCCCTCGCCTATCCACCAACGTACACGTTTCTGAATCCAAGGTGGTAGGGTAGAGGGGAGCTAGTTGCACGGCTAACGAGCTAGTGCAGTGCTTCTCCCTTCTTTCCTCCTGGACTGCATTTTCTTTCCCTTCCCCTCCTTTCCTATCTTCGGTTCTTCCCCTCCCCACCGGGGAACTGATGACCTTAGCAGTTTGGTTCCCTACCCCAAACAACCAACCAAACATCTAGTCAGGTCAATGACGTTTTTAAAATTTTGAAAAGAAGTTATTGCTTTTAATGTAGTCTTGAACTAGATTCCTCAAAGCTATATCTATAAATGTGAATGTCTGTTCGGTGTACGTTTATCACGTCTGAACCACAAGACATAAAGAGCTAAAAATTTGTACAGTTACTAATGTCTACCCGAGGAAGGCTTAAGGCACGGTTTTATGGCGATAGGATATAAATATGAAAATTCTCTTCAGAGATGATAAATATTGTTGAAACGGGATAGAATGGCTGGCCAGTACTTACCTTTGTGCTGTGCCGCCGATAGTAACACAAATTAAGAAACAGAAAAAGAAAAAGAAAAAAAGGGGACAAAAACAAAAAGGACAAGCTTTCGGAACACAGTTCCTTAATCAGGTGGGAGAGAAGGGAAGAACAAAGGATGGGAACAGAAGGGAAAGGTAGTTCACGACCTAGGTCATGATGGTGGTGTTTCGTCCACACACCCGAAACACCACCTTCATGACCTAGGTCGTCAACTACCTTTCCCTTCTGTTCCCATCCTTTGTTCTTCCCTTCTCTCCCACCTGATGAAGGAACTGTGTTCCGAAAGCTTGTCCTTTTTGTCCCCTTTTTTCTTTTTCTGTTTCTTCATTTGTGTTACTATCGGCGGCACAGCACAAAGGTAAATACTGGCCAGCCATTCTATCTCGTTTCAACTTTATATATAATGTGAATGTCTGTTCGGTGTACGCTTATCACGTCCGGACGACAAGACGCAGAGACTTACAAATATTTGTACAGTTACTAATTTATACCTGAGGAAGGTTTTAGGCACGGTTTTATAGCGACCTGATATTTAGTAATTTTAATAATATAACGCGAAATGCGGAACAGTAATTACTCATTGAAAATTATATTTACTCTTTGAAAATGGTTTTATTGTTTGCATTGTTGCTTGAGGGTTGATAATGATAAAAGGGTGGAGTGTATTGGGATGGAAAGTTTTTTTTTTTTTTTTTTTTTTTTCTTCTTTTTGTGGTTTTAGGGCGCACAACTTCTATGGTCATTAGCGCCCAGCCAAGAACATAGATTCGCTATGATCTAAAAAATGTAGATTGTCAGAACAGCAACAAGAGGCTAAAAACGAAAGATAAAAGACAATTAAAAGAGTTAAATATCCTTGGATAAGTTGGCCAAGTTGATAAAACGCAAAACTCGAGCAGCTGCTCGTGTGTCATCAGCTAAAATTTCCTCCAGAGTAGACGGAAAGTGAAGGGCTACACGGAGATGATTAAAATTAACACAAGTCAGTAAAACATGTCGCACTGTCAGCAGTTCACCGCAGGAGCATAGCGGTGCAGGTTCGGCGGATAGCAAGTGACGGTGGCTGAAACGGCAATGACCGATCCGCAACCGAGCCAGGATGACCTCCTCCCGCCGAGAGGGGCGTGAGGATGTCCTCCAAGCGGTCGGGATCGGTTTGACAGTTCGCAATTTATTGTTATACAGTGAAAGCCACACACTGTGCCATTGCGACACGATACTCCGGCGAAGAGCCCGTTGAACATCGTCCGATGGGACGCAAAAGGTAGCCATGCGAGGCAAAAGAGCTGCTGCCTTGGCTGCTGTGTCGGCGGCCTCATTCCCGGGCACACCCACATGGCCAGGGACCCACAGGAAAGAAACGTGACAGCTGTCATCCGCCAGCAACTGGAGGGAGCGTTGGATCCGATACACGAGAGGATGGTTCGAGAAAGGGTCCTTAAGACTCTGCAGGGCACTAAGGGAGTCAGAACATATGGCATAGAAAGGGTGGCGGTGGCGGCAGGTATACAAAACGGCCTGGTGGAGGGCGAAAAGCTCAGCCGTGAAGTTTGAGCACCGGTCAGGGAGCTTGTATTGGAAACGGTTGTCCCCGACGACGAAGGCAGATCCGACACCGGCAGTGCTCTTGGAACCATCAGTGTAAATAAATACGGCATTATCGAACCGCGAACGGAGTTCGACAAGCCTCGAGCGGAATACCAAATCCGGAGTGCTCTCCTTGGGGAGCGAACTAAGTTCGAGGTGTGTGTGAACCTGGGCCTGATGCCACGGTGGCAATGGGCTTTCGCTCAACCGAAGGGTGGAAGGAAGGGTAAAATCGAGCCGCTGTAGCAGGCGGCGAAACCGAACTCCCGGTGGAAGCAAGGCAATCGCAGACAACTGATATTGGCGATCGAGTGAGTTGTCAAAAAATAATCTGTAAGATGGATGGTTGGGCATCGACCGTAGGCGGCATGCGTACCGACACAAGAGTATGTCACGTCGATTGGTCAAGGGTAATACAGCAGCCTCGGCATACAGACTTTCAACAGGGCTGGTATAAAATGCACCGGTCGCCAGACGTAATCCACGATGGTGGATAGAGTTGAGACGGCGGAGAATCGACGGCCGTGCTGAAGAGTATACAAGGCTTCCATAGTCGAGCTTCGACTGAACAATGGCCTGGTAAAGGTGAAGCAGGACGGTACGATCCGCTCCCCATGACGTGCCACTGAGGACACGAAGAACGTTAAGGGATCGGGCACAACGGGCAGCCAGGTAGGACACATGTGTGGACCAGCAAAGTTTTCGATCCAACATGAGTCCCAAGAATTTTGTAGTCTCCACGAAAGGGAGAGCAACAGGGCCGAGACGTAGAGAAGGTGGAAGAAATTCCTTGTATCTCCAGAAATTGATACACACAGTTTTCTCAGTGGAGAATCGGAAGCCGTTTGCGATGCTCCAGGAATATAGACGGTCAAGACAGCGTTGGAGAGAACGCTCCAAGAGACACGTCCGCTGGGCGCTACAATAAATTGCGAAATCGTCAACAAAAAGAGATCCGGAGACGTCGGCTGAAAGGCAATCTACGATCGGATTGATTGCAATGGCAAAGAGCGCCACATTCAAGACGGAGCCCTGTGGTACCCCATTCTCCTGGCAAAAGGTATCTGACAAAACAGAGCCCACCCGTACCCGGAACTTGCGATCCGCCAAAAACGCTTGAATGAAAAGAGGAAGGCGGCCCCGAAGGCCCCATGTGTGCAATGTGCGGAGAATGCCCGCTCTCCAACAGGTATCGTATGCCTTCTCCAAGTCGAAGAACACTGCTACTGTTTGACGCTTCTTTAGAAAGTTGTTCATAATGAAGGTCGACAACGTAACGAGGTGGTCAGCAGCAGAGCGGTGTCGACGAAAACCGCATTGGATATTAGTCAGGAGGCGGCGAGATTCGAGGAGCCAGACCAACCGAGCGTTAACCATGCGTTCCATCACCTTACAGACGCAGCTCGTCAGAGAAATGGGGCGATAACTGGAAGGAAGGTGTTTGTCCTTCCCTGGTTTGGGGATGGGGACAACAATGGCTTCACGCCAACTTGTGGGAGCATGACCTTCAGTCCATATGCGATTGTAGGTACTAAGAAGAAAGCACTTGCCCGCAGGAGAGGTTCTTCAGCATCTCAATATGAATGGAATCGGGCCCGGGAGCAGAAGACCGGGACAGGGCGAGAGCACGATCTAGCTCCTGCATGGTGAAGGCGACGTTATAATTTTCACGATTAAAAGAGCGGAAAGAAGGCGGTCGTGCCTCCTCTACCTGTTTGCGAGGGATAAAGGCAGGGTGGTAATGGGCAGAGCTCGAAACCTCCGCAAAGAAACGACCCAATGCGTTTGAAACATC
Source organism: Locusta migratoria (assembly GCA_026315105.1). Lineage (NCBI taxonomy): Eukaryota > Metazoa > Arthropoda > Insecta > Orthoptera > Acrididae > Locusta > Locusta migratoria. The sequence continues at coordinate 131,473,650 of CM048745.1, read as the reverse complement.
AGCTGGGTCCACGAGGACTGCGTTCTCCACGGTCAGGCCAGGAATCGGGGAGTGGACCTTGATGCCGGACAAACGGCGTAGGCCACCCCAGACAACCGTGGAGGGAGTAAAACGGTTAAAAGAACTAGTAAAAGCAGTCCAGCAAGCTTTCTTGCTGTCGTTTATGATACGACGGCACTGCGCTCTCATACGTTTGTAATTGATGCAATTCTCCAAAGTTGGGTGGCGGCGGAAGGTGCGTAAAGCACGGCGCCGGGCTCGAAGCGCGTCGCGGCAGGCTGCAGTCCACCAAGGGACCTGGACACGACGTGGAGAAGAGGATGTACGAGGTATGGAACGTTCAGCAGCAGTGAGAATAACCTCTGTGAGGTATTCGACCTGACTGTCACAGTTGGGAAAATTCCGATTGTGAAAAACAGCCATGGAAGAATAAAGCCCCCAGTCGGCTTTAGAAATGTTCCAACTGGTGAGACGTGGAGATGGGGAATGATGTAGGAAGTGGATGATACAAGGGAAATGGTCACTCGAGTACGTGTCAGAAAGTGCATACCACTCAAACCGACCGGCAAGCTGAGGAGTGCATATTGCGAGGTCTATATGGGAATAAGTGTGTGTTGTGTCAGAAAGGAAGGTCGGTGCACCGGTGTTGAGGCAGACAAGATCGAGGTGGTGGAGAAGGTCCACCAAAAGGGAGCCTCTCGGACAAGGTGCCGGAGAGCCCCATAGGGGGTGGTGGGCATTAAAGTCGCCTACCAACACGAAAGGTGAAGGGAGCTGGTCAACAAGGTTTAGCACATCTGCCCTAGTAAGGGCAGATGACGATGGCGAATATATATTACAGAGGGAGAAGGTAAATGTGGATAAGGTGATGCGGACGGCAACTGCCTGTAGGTGAGTGTGCAAGGAAATGGGATGGAAATAGACGTCGTCTCGAAGGAGCATCAAAACCCCTCCATGGGCTGGGACACCTTCCACGGGTGGCAGGTCGAACCGCACAGAGGTGTAGTGTGGAAAGTCTGCACGATCACGGGGACGCAACTTAGTTTCCTGGAGGCAGACTAGAAGCGGGCAGTGCAATCGAAGGAGTAGTTTTAACTCCTCCCGATCAGAACGAATGCCGCGAATGTTCCATTGAAGGAGCGCCATGATAAAAATGAGAGAAGAAATAAGGATAAAAACCAAGTAGCGAGCGGGGTCACCTCGACGGCCGCTGAGGACCGGATTTCGAGGGAGCACTGCTATCGCTGTCTGGGGGCAAAGGGTCATGTTCCATTGGTTCGACCGACGCGCCTGCCACCTCCCTGAGTTGATCAGGAGGGGCAGTTTCCACCGCCGGTAAAGGGCCGGGCGCCCGTCAAACGGAGCGTCCCGGTGAAACAGAAGACGGCCGAGGCCGGCAACTGTTGGACGGCGTGACAGATGGGTCACGCCTCGGCGGGGAAGGAGAGGAACTCTTTTTCTTGTCAGCTCTTCTGGAAGAGTGACGGCGGGAAGAGGCAGTTGACGGTTGGGAAGCCTGAGAACGCAGAAAATCCTCACGGACGGGTTCCTTTTTCAAGGTCCGGGCATCTTGTTTAGGTGCCCGCGGTTTACTAGAGTTTGACGAAGACTGTACCCTAGAAGCAGCAAGAGGGAGCGGGGACGTGGAACGGGCAATCTTCGGGCTGGCGGATCGCACAACTGTGTCAGCGAAAGTGAAGTCACATGTCTGGGTACTGGAATCCTTGGTAGGTCGAGTTGAGGTGAGTACCTTACTGTATGTACCCGCTGGGAGGACAGTGGGCTTTCGACTCGCCAACAACTTACGAGCGGCAGATGTCGATACCTTCTCCGTAACCCGAATTTGCTGGATTACCTTCTCATCCTTGTATACAGGGCAGTCGCGAGAGGAAGCCGCATGGTCACCATTGCAGTTTAGGCAGTGAGGGGACGGAGGTGGGCAATCCCCCTCATGGGCGTCCCTACCACAAGTGACACACTTTGCTGCATTTGGGCAATGTTCACGGGTATGGTTGTACCTGTGGCACTGAAAACAGCGCGTTGGGTTAGGTACATAAGGGCGGACGGAGATGACTTCATACCCTGCTTTGACCTTCGACGGGAGGTCAACTTTGTCAAACGTCAAAAACACAGTACGAGTCGGCGTCAGATGGTTATCGACCTTTTTCATGACCCTGTGGACGGCTGTCACACCCTGATCGGACATATACGATTGGATATCTTCATCAGACAACCCGTCAAGGGATCTCGTGAAGACTACCCCCCGTGACGAGTTGAGTGTGCGGTGCGCTTCGACCTTAACTGGAAAAGTGTGCAACAACGTAGTACGTATCAGTTTTTGGGCTTGGAAGGCACTTTCCACTTCCAGCAACAATGTGCCATTGCGCTGACGTGAACAGGTTTTAACAGGGCCAGCAATTGCATCTACACCTTTCTGTATAACGAAAGGATTGACAGAATTGAAATCCTTTCCGTCGGTGCGAGAGACAACCAGAAATTTAGGTACATTAGGCAGAGTCTTTTTAGGCTGAGGCGAGTCTAACTTACGTTTATGGGTCAACGTCACGAAAGAAGATAAGGAAGTCATCGCGGAAGTGTCCCCCGTGATTACCGGCGTCTCCGATGGCGCGCTCCTTCCTAGTGGGGGCCCTCTCCGAGGGCTTACCCGCCTTAGGTGATTGTTCACACCTCAGGTCACACCTCCCGAGAACTGACGGAGGGACCAATCGGCACGTTCGGAAGGTACCAGCTCGGGTAATCACCCCTCCCTGGGCCTGGCCTTTACCAGGGGGTACGTACGTGCCTTACTTGTCTACCCGGGGCGGGGAATTACGCGTTACCCCGTCACCTGCTACGCACGATAATGCGTGGGTCGGCCTTCAGACACGCACAGGGAGGAAAGAAGAAGAGGATAGGAAAGGAAGAGAAAGAAGGAAAGAAAAGAAGTGTCTCAAACGCCGAGGCGGAGACTAATGAGGAGAAGAAGGCTAGGAGAGTTCAAGGAGAGAAAGACAGAAAACGAAGGGTAAGAAAGGAAGGAACGAAGGAAGAAAAACCACAACAAGAACCACCGTATGTCACGAAATATGCCCGTCTCCGGGCGAAGGCATAAACCGGGAGGGAAAGTGAAGCAGCCTGGGGCAGAAGAAAGGCTGCTCCGGCTCGGGGCCCCGTGCGCGCCACACACGTACCCACAAAAGAACTGTGGGCCCCCTGGGGGGGGGGGATGGAAAGTTATCGGTGTATATAAAATTCTACGCGTGTGTGTTAATATTTCTCTCTGCGGCGAAAACTACAGAACGCAAACGAATGGTATGTGCGTAATTATTGCCCGAAGTCTCCCGTTGTACACCATAGCTGCTCCATGACGATAGCTATAAGGTGGTGGAAGATATGGTAGTCGTCAGATTATAAAAAAAGTCGGACTGAAGGCCAGCGATCACGTTTGCGACTGTATAGCAAGGAGGTTACATACAGCGAAACGTGAAGCCACAGACCATATCTTAGGTCTATGCTGCAATGTCTTCAGCTATTTCTCTGTAAGGATAAGCCAGTGAGCTCAAAGATATCTGGAGTTAGTACTGTGTATTACGAAATCGTGACGGTCTACGCCGTATTAGTGAACGTATATCTGTCATACACCATTCAGCTGTCAGTTTTATGTGGTTACGAAGAATTAAAATTCTGAAATTTATAATCGTTTCTACTAGTTGTTTACGTAGAAACAAACTCATATACAACGAGCACTATCTTTTCTGATAATATGAATAATATTTACAAAATATTCGAGACATGAAATTAACCGAACTCTTGCATCGAAGCAGTAGAAAAAGACACGAGTCGTGGAAAACGTATACTTGAGTTATATTTTAATTCAGAACTAATGTTTCTTCCACTTTGCAATTAATGAATAAATTACATTGTTGTAGACAACTAAATAAAGTGTAATAACGGCAGATTCTAAACGTACGTGATAAGCATTATTTTCCACATTGTATATTTAATCCGTAAGCCCAAACGGAAATTGGTATAGACAAAAGGCAAATATAAAACTGAACACTAGAAATACCGTCTATAGCACTGCAATTTATTCACTTACTGAAATGTGATAGAAACACTAGTAATGAAGAAAAATATAACTCACACAGGGTTCTGAACTCTATTTCATTTCCTTTCACTTCTCTAAAACCATAAACGACACTAACTTCATCATCATGTTTTTATTAAAGTAACCAGTCGTTCATAACTTATTTTCAGAGGACACAAGGTTCAAAACAACAACACGACCTATACGTATGGGGTTGCCAACATAACCATAATAGAGCTTCACGATTTTCACAGATCCAAACCACTACAGTTGTGTATCCAGTTTTAATAATTGACATCACTGGGATAAGCCTACGAATAAGGAAATATAAAAATGAATAAATAGCACACTACTTAAAGATAGCTTATCTATCATAATCAACCAACACGCGAGCGGAGCCGCGGGGTTAAGCTAGTGTTTTATATTTTCAGTTGAACTTAACTCAAAACTATAATTCTCAGAAGCCGACGTGACTCTTCAGAATGTCATATTCAGTATTTTCAAGTTACCTTGCATAATTACACATTCATATCTGGCCTAAATGGGGTGTGTACACTGTCTTTTTTGGCATGGCTTCAAAAATATCTTTGCTTTTCGCTTGGTTAATTTATCGTTTCTTTCGCATTGTTGTTGGCGCGAAGGAAATCATTTTTCTTTTTATAGTGCAATATCAAAGTAATAGTAAAGAAGTTTGTCCAGAACATAAATTGTAACAAAAATACTTAATTACTTGCTTAAAATTAATTCTGAATTGAATAAAACGTAATTACTGAGTTAACAAAAACACACAGGAAAACTTAATTATTTTCAGAAACTAAAGGAACACGGCGGAGTGTTTCGTTATATGAAACTTCCCAGCAGATTAAAATTTTGTGTCAGACCGGGGAATTGAGCACGAGACCTTTGGGTTTCTCCAGTAAGTGTTTCGCCGAATGAGCTATCCCGGTCCGTCCTCAACTTTACTTCTGCCAGTACCTCGCCTCCTCCTGTCCAACTGCACAGTAGTTCTACTTCGAACCTTTGAGGATTAGCAGTCCTCAAAGAAACAATATGGCGCACACATGGCTTAGCCACAGCCTAGGGGATGTTTCCATAATGATATTTTTCGATCTGTAAGAAAAACAGAATAAGTATTGTGTACTGATGTTGGCGTACGCCACAACTTCTACAAATGACCTTGTGATTTATTTGTGTTACGCGTACATTCATGCCAGACCAGTTGTTTTGACCCACGCTAGACTATACTAATTTAAATCTTTCCAAATTTAAGCCTTAAAACCGCAAACAACTGCTCACAGAAACGTACTTGTTTCAGCGTGGACTAATGAGGTTTCTGTGATTTCTTTTCAGCGACAATCTTTACCTTCTATGTGTTTTAAGTTACTAATGCCTGTTGAATTTTTTTTTATCTCTCTCATGCACGAACTGCTAGCATGAGTACTGATGAAGAAACCTCTGTCTAAGACAGTCACATGAGCCACATCACGTGCTAGTATCGTGGGCGGTATCGGCTGCCAGGGACGGCCATTCTTCCAAGAGTGAAAGCTGCTTGCCTAGGTGCACAACACTTGTTGCGTGTACATTGTGTTTTTCGTACGAAGAAAGTTAACGGACTGACGCCCGGGAGTTATGTTAACCTTTAGCCCGTACACCAGTCTTTTGGACCGGGGCGACCCCCTTCTCCCCCTCCTCTTCTCTCTGACTGCGTGTCAGCACTCTGCCCTCCAGAGTAGCCTCAACGCTGTTGAAGAGGAAGTCGAAGTAAGTCTTTTCTTCGTTTTGCATCTGTTAGAAGTTCTGTAATTAACGAATTGCACTCTCCGCTCCCGGTCAAAAAAGGCCGATGTGTACTCTGAATGTATTTTCTCCGGGCCAATGACCCCCACTTACCCTCAAGTTGTGTGTTTTACCTTTCACAATCAACTGCAAGTTTATAAAATGGAAAATCTACATATCAAGTGTGTGAGAAAACTATTGGGGGGGGGGGGTGTATGCTGGGGAAGGGGGGACCGAATGGTGCACTACATGCATTTTAAGACAATTAGATGCAAAAAAGGCCGAAAGAAACTGAAAGAAACGGCACCGCGGTCTTAAAGACAAAGTGTACGCTTTGTGTGCCATAAGAGGGTGTACGGGCTGTAGGTTAAAACTAGAAATTTGGACAACGAGTTTCTACATTGTCCTCTGTTTTCTCTTATTTTCAGCTGGCAATACAGATTTGATGAGACATAGGACAGTTGAAAAGTGATTAAACACTGCTGTTTAGAAAAAATGTGTATAACTAAGCAAATTAAAAAATCATAAAATAATGTTAATGTGTGCTCATATATATACATATAATGTTGTAAACTCTTTTGTAACTTTCATTGTAACCTTAATCTGGTATGATGACAACATGAGATGTTTATGTGAAAATTTATATATCCACAAGTAGCAAGAATTGCAAAATCGAACAGCCATGAAATGTCATAATATAATACCAAGGACATTGTGTGTAACTATACAAATTGTATCAATTGTCAGTTATATTTGGATCCCGGTGAAAATAAGTCGATTGTCTTTGTCTTCGTGTGCGTCCGGTTTCCCTGCCTCCCGAAAGATATAGAGGGGGCAGTGAAACGATACGGCGAATCGGTAAAAACCGAACATATATTTTTTTTATCACGGAGCGCTTTTCTCTCCCGTGTTTATCTCTGACCCATTATTAACATTCCTTTATTTTTTCGGACAAGAAAAAACAGCGTCCGACTTCTCCTGTGTAATTTTATCTTCCGTCCAATACAGACGTATCTGTGTCCATTCCATTTTCGTGCAACACTTTCATGTGAGTATAGTGAGGTCATTTATTGAAATAAATCAAAACGATCACTAAAACTCACGACACTGGTGAAATATTGTAGAATATTACACCAGTGTCGTGTGTGCTTCAATGATCATGTATCAAATAATCTACCAAGCACCGACGGAACATTTAATCAGTAAGTCAGAATGAGTTTTGTTAAACGTAACAAATTCAATTATTTACTTCTCAGTTCCGAAAAATGCCAAATGGCATAGTAATGCCCACAGCGCAAATCATGCAATGGTTTTAGAAGCCATTGCGGCTAATTTTATTTATTTATTTGCTAACTTCCATTGAAATCTATGTCTTGAATAGGAAAAAAATGTTTAGAACCTGCAATCGCGTTTTCTTTCTGTAATGTTTTAAAAACAAAGTCCGATAATTAACAGTTTCATGATTTTTCAACTGAATTTCAGCTGTGCCCTATACTAAAATTTAGGTCAGGGACAACTGCACGAAATTGGATTAGCTTTAAAAATGCTTTCCTAATCAAGTATTTTGATAAAACTTCCAAATCCAAATTTTCGCATTTCTATCATTAAAATAGTCTTAGTAGCACCCTTAAAAGATTTTCCCTTTTTCACCCGCTTAATGGTTGAATTTCCAAAAATATCGAAACACGTATTTTTAAAATTCCAATCAAAAATCTAAATCCGCAGTGTTGTCTTTCTTGCTTCAGAATTACCTTAATAGTAAGTATTTCCAAAAACATCGTTCATCCCCTGTTTCACCCCCTTAGGGATGGGAGTATAGAAAAATCGCTGATGCCTACAATGTCAGATAAACAACGTCTACAAATTTCAAGTTTCTATCCTCTGTAGATTCACTTTTCAGTGCCATTTTCTGTCTTCTAAAAACGGATTGAGAACGCGAAATTTCTTTCTTACGCTTTGCCATCTTGCTTGGTTGTTTTACTTTTTCAAACAGCAATATGCACTTATTTTCTTTATTCGGACGCATGTTGCAGAAAAACAACTGAAGAATGTGCATCACGTTACGATGTATACAACCACTTTGTTATTATAGTGTCAAAGATCATCTCTGGTCCTCAGTCCGAATTTTATGTAAGCTGACAACTTACAACCACTGTACCTTCCACCCTCTTACAGCTACTGCCACGGAACTGCTATGGAGTTCAATGGGAGACTTTGTACAACAACAACACAGAGATAATTAGTCTCCATTGTGTAGTTTTTGTTGAAGAGAAAAATATTGACACCCACACGTAGAATTTTATAAGTCGGTAACTTTCAACTCCCATGTTTTCCACCCCCTACCGTTATCAACCCTCTCCCACCGTAGTGTACAATGGGAGACATACCTACTACCACATACGAACACTATTCGTTTGTGAAGTGTTTTGGCTGCAGAGTGAAATACAGACACAAACACCTCAATTTTTTTTTTTGGTATATATTATTTCAGCAAATACATCCGAACGAGTTGCTGTTAATAACGAGAACCTGTGACGTAAACTCCGTCACTTTTTATGGAGCTAACTGCCACCAACAGCTACTAAATAATTTCCAAATTCTTTAAAATATAAAATTTATTGACCATTTAATTCTCCATTCCCTTCAGTGGAATTATTTTACTAGATTTTACCTAATTTAATCACAATCTAGACTAAACGTTTTCAAGTAATCACATGAGAAAATAATAATGAAAGCTTTATTAACCCTATTCCATACGGCAGTAGCATTACAAGACCGTTAGTCTTTATAACCTACAACTAATATAATTTCCTATAAATACAAAGCATGTCAAGTATCGTACTGAAAACATGCAAGTGTATATCCTTAATAACAATTATGAATCAAGAAATTGGAAAGATAGCGACAGCTAAGTTATTCTTTGTTATTGAGACTTTAGTATTTGTTATTAGTTACATTCCTTCTCCGGTTAGTTATTTTGCAATCGTTACAGAAGGTAAGCTGTAGTAAGTTGTTTGATACGTTGGTAGTATGTCAATGAAAAAACTTAGAATTCTTTTGAACGTGACGAAGGTGTATAACCTCTGCTGGCGGATCGGGGGGGGGGGGGGGGGAGGAGGAGGATGTGAGAGAGCCTCTTAAAATCTGGGTAATAAACTGACGTCTTCAGAACTATATGAAATGGATTAAATAATTTATAGTTGTGGACAATTTCAGTACATTGTAATCGAAAGGTTTGAACAAGTGATTTCCAGCGAAGGGTCCGACGCTATGAAATTTTTTTCCCCGACATTTATACATATAATGGCGATAACAAACTCGGTTGACTTATAAACAAAAACAATATTAATTTCTTTCAAATGATGCATACTGCTTTTTACTAATTGAAATAGCTCACACGGCTCGTACTTGTAAACTGACTGTACTGCGGTATTAAAATGCACGAATTTCTGTGATCCAACAAAATGCTATCTTGTTTACTGGCAAAATGTCTCACATTAAAATTAGAAATTTTCAATACGCCTGTTAAAGGGAATCGGCTTTTAGTGACCTGATTGTTTTTTGCTATCTGTCGTAGTTAAAAACCATTTTAAACTTCTGTTGTTTCTTAATTTATTGATGAATCAAATTTTAGATTCATTTTGAAGACAGTTTGGGCAAAATAGAGCTGACGGTTGTAAACGTTCAAATTTGACAGAAGTAACAATATATTTCAATTGACCATTGCTCTTATTTGTAAACCTTTTTATTGCATCCTAGTTTATTATCATAATTTACTTTCATAGATTTTGCGTTGAAAAAGCATTTTATATGAATTTTGAAATATATTCCGTAAAAAAGCACACACTCGGGAGTGTATTCTGAGCTATTTTATCGCATCACATTCGAAATCGGGGTTGTCGTGCAGCTTTTGTAGTGCATTTGACATTCCATAAAAATGAACTGTCGAAATGCGAAAAAAAAATGCCCAGGTTATACACCAATGTGGGTTTCAAACCAAATTGAAATAATTTATTGCGACCAGTTAAATTATTAATTCAAATCTTTAATTGCCTCTTCATTTTTGTGTTAGAAATGAAGCAAGCGATATTTCAAAGCAGTAGCAGCTAAGACCTACGCCTTTGAAAACCTACGGTACCGCCGCTTGGAAGTAAAAAGGCGGCGGAAACTGCTACTGCTGCAGAATTTGATGATATAAAACTCTGGAAGGCGAGTATCCACAGCTGAAGCTCTTCATGATGAATAAAAGGATCCGCTGCAGCTATTTTTCCACTTTCTTAAAAAGGAGCGATCGGTTTCGTGATCTTTAGTCACATCCTCAGGTTATGTACCTGATTAAAATGAACCACTAAAACATTGGCAAACCAGATAAAACTTAACTGAAATACAGCAATTGGTGGAAACCGAGGTGATACATAAGAGAAAATATATAGTCTCTTAAGTATTACTTCGATTTAGGCCAATTTCTCTTTATATGGTTGTATTACCCGGTTTGTCACATAGTAATGTTTCGGTGGTTTCTGTTTATTCAGGTATATAACCTGATGATATTAAAGATAACGAAACGAGGCGTTCCTTTTTTTTAAGAAATTGGAAACCAGCTACAGCGGATCCTGTTATCCGTCATTAAAATTTGATGGCCATGCCCTTCTACATGGTGACTCACTTAACATTACCACAGAAAATATTTAGTAAAGCACAATAAATACTGAATAACTAATTCCACAGATCGAAAGTGAGGAGGGAGGCTAGTGTAAATGGTTGATACAAACTATTAAAAACTGCATTGAAGTATGATTTTAACATAAATCAATGATTCTTTAAAATCGAAACCTGTTACTATTTTCAGCACAACTGATTATATATAATTTTAGTCATTTCCGTTTGTTACACTGTGAAATGTTAATTAAATCCAGAATTATTGTAACCTAATGTTGACACTTGACTAACTTCTAAGCAGTTTAGTCGTGTGTATCGGAGAGAAAAGAATCAATTAGAGAAACAATATGAACAGTGATGTAACGTAGGTACAGAAGCGACCTGAACAGCATTTTACTCCCACATGATAACATTTTCATTAGTCTTTTTCTCTGAAGAATTCAAAATAAGAATAACAAGAAACGCTAAATGCTGACACTGAAACAACTTGAACAAACCAACACATTGCACTTCAGGCTAACTCGTAAACATTGTAGTCTTCGTAAACATCCTGTGTGTTCACTGGTTCAATGAAACTCCGGAAAAAAGTTCGTCGTCAAAAAAGTAAGTAAATAGATAAAATAAAGTGTTTTTAAAGTATTATCCTTCGTTTCGTTCTATCAGATCATTTTACACGCATTAGAAACGTTTTACTTCGCGGAGACAGCTTGTGTATGACATGTAGCGCTGCCGCCTAATATAGGCGGCAGTGGCCGCAGCGTTGCCATGCGCATGCGCAGCTGAGGTTCAAATTCTTTTCTGAAGCCCATGAAGGCAGCGTATGGGCGCACCCGCGGCGGGGAGAAGCGAGGGGGAACGCCGCTTTTAACATTGGCGTTGGAGCTGGTAGAGACGCCAGCTCCTGGCTACTCAAGCTCTTGCGGTTGTGCACGAATGGTCCCGAAGCAAAGACAATGAAGCTACTGTGCACTTCGTCTTGCGAATCGGCAAATCCTCTGTTATGGTAACATCAAAAAATTGTTCAAATGTTTGTAAAGCTTATGGGACTTAACTGCAGGGTCATCAGGCCCTAAACTTACAAACTACTTATGAACTAATTTATACTAAAGACAACAAAAAATGTTCAAATGTTTGTTAAGCTTAAGGGACTTAACTACGGGGTCATCAGTCCCTAAACTTACAAACTACTTATGAACTACTTACAACTAAGGACGGCACAAATATCCATGCCCGAGGGGGGATTCGAACCCCCGACCGTAGTGGCCGTGCAGACCGTGACTGGAGCGCCTCAGTCTCCTCGGCCACCGCGGCCGGCAAAAGACAACACAAACATCCATGCCCGTGGGAGGATTCGAACCTCCGACGCGGGAGTCCGCGCGATCCACAACGTGGCGCTCCAGACCGCTCGGCTACTCCCGCGCGGCAAGGCAACATCCACTTTTCATATTTATTTTTAGCGCATTGAAGATTCATTATAAACACCGTCATATCTGGTACAATATCTTATCACTATAAATTAAAGATGCATCAACGGTAAAAGCCTTTGGAGTTTAGACGATCCAATCGTGAAGAATAATGAAATCACTACTCTCCACCTACCAAGAATATCCGGGTGGTTAGCGGCATCGTGCTGCGCCGTCGAAGGTTGTACGTTCGAGACCTACTGCAAGCAATTTTTTGATCCCAATCCTCTTTAACAGACACGGGAACAACAATGACTTTTATTCTAACTTGTCAAATATCTTTGGCCGTTTTAGCAAATGTATCCCGACTTTCAGGGTATATGACATTTTTACTGTTCGTTGTAACAAATATTTAGCTTTTTGAAAAGAGGGGGGATCAGCAGCCTTTGCGCATGCGTAAGGTTAGGACGGTATCCTGCTTAAAGTGTGACGTGATCCGAAGGTAGCTTGTCTCTTCGTCGTATCAGGTTCATTTTGTTATAGTCACTTAACAGTGTAATCAGTTACTTACTGTTTTAGTGTTTTGTAGCTGAAAACCCGGCGTTGCCCGGGTATTTATTTATTCGCGCGATTTTTCAGGTATATCTTCATTTGTATAAGGTATGTATGTCTAAAATCTTTTGGGAATACAATTAGTAGTATAGAAATAATAGATTAAAACTTGGTGCGTGATGGGACGGTTTTCCATGAATGTTACTGTTTACGTACTCATATCTCATGAACTACATGTCGGAATGTGATACAATTTAGAAGCTACATTCAACTATATATGTGTGTGTACTGTCTGTAAAATTTCCTATCGCTACAATTTGTAGTGTTCAAATTATAAATTGTAACGTCATTCCGAGAGCAGTAGTTTTACTCCATAAACAGTGGAAAAGTAGTAAGCGAGAAACGATTTTCCTTTCATCATTTTACTATGGTTGCCAGCGAGAAAAAGTTTAATAAAGGTTTGAAAGTATGTTTAAAGTTTGTTGCAAGTCGCTAAGTACTGTCTTTCTCATACAGTGTATTTCGAAAGTCTCTCCGCATAATATGGCATTTTTGCGATTTCTATTGGTTATGACTTAATATCTTTTGAACCATGGGCCGTATGCGATTCTTAACCATGCAGCAATTGCTACCTCACGGTAAGTAATGTGTGTACGAAATTTGGTTGAAATCGGTCCAATGGTTCAGGAGAAAATTAGCAGCATTGTCGCAAAAAGCAGCAGTTTTTCACGCATCGCATTGTTTATGACGTCATATCTCGTGAACTGTATATCGTTTGTGATTCTTACACTTACGGCGACCGTCGTCATGGATTGAAGCTTACGTGTACAAAATTTCATAAAGACTGGAACAAAATTGTAGATTTGTATGCAACACGTACAAACATACGGACACTCTGCTTTATATATTAGAGGTGTGCATATTCATATGTTCTTGGTGTTTGTTATCAAAGAAAAATGAACAACTTTTCGTATCTTTTAGAAACAAATTGCTCAGCTTTAAGCTTGGAACAAAGGTCTGAAATAAAGAAGCTTGGTAGGCCGACGCTTCAGCTCTAGTTGAAGCAAGTGCAAAGAAGCCGAGGTAAGACATTCTGGAGATATTTAACGAAAATATATCTTGTCTCTTCCAGCTTGAGGGGAGGGTGGCGCCACTATCAAGATCCGGCACTCAAAGAAATGAAATCCCACTCATCTGAAGAACACTAGCCGCTACTGGTAAACATAGTAATACAGATACTGATCGCAGATCACGGATCTTTAATTGTTACAGCACGCGACTGAACGTCTGCGGTTTCAATCGTCAACTCTTGGTTACGATAACTCTGCACCGATTTAACATTGTACAATGTAAAAAAGGGATTGCTTAAGTATTTTTTTCTACTTTCAGTTGTTTTAAAAATAACAGTTTTCCATAAAAACAACAACATAGGTATGTATTAAAAATCATATTTTCGTCCACCTTTAATGGTTTGTATTAATCAATTTCTTTTTCTATTAAAAAAAAAAAAAACAACTTGTGGAATCCGACCTCGGGGAAGATCAGTTTGGATTTAGGAAAATGTAGGAACACGGGAAGCAATACTCACGACTTAACTTAGAAGATAAGCTAAGGAAAGGGAAACCTACGTTTTTAGCGTTTGTCGATTTGGAGAAAGCTTTTGACAATGTTGACTGGAATACACTCTTCCAAATTCAAAACGTAGTAGGGGTAAAATATAGGGAGCGAAGCGTTATATTCAACCTATACAAAAACCAGACAGCGGTTATTAGAGTCAAAGGGCAAGAAAGAGACGCAGATGTTGGAGAGGGAGTAAGACAGAGTTGTAGCCTTTCCCCAATGTTGTTCAATCTGTACATTGAGCAGGCAGTGAAGGAATGGAAGGAGAAATTTGGAGAGGGCGTTAAAGTACAGGGAGAAGAAATAAAAACATTGCGGTTTGCTGATGACATAGTAATTCTGTCAGAGACCGCAAAAGATCTGGAAGAGCAATTGAATTGAATGGTCAGTGTCTTGACAGGAAGATATGAGATGAATATTATCAAGAGTAAAACGAAGGTAATTGAATGCAATGTCAGAAAATCAGGCGATGCTGAAGGAATTAGATTACGTAATGAGACTATAAAAGTAATAGATGAATTTTGTTATTTCGGTAGCAAGATAACTTCTTATGGCCGAAACAAAGAAGATATAAAATGCAGAATGGCTATGGGAAGAAAAGCGTTTCTAAAGAAGCGAAACTTGTTAACATCCAATATTAATTTAAATCTTAGAAAGTCCTTTCTGAAAGTGTGGAGTGTAGCATTGTATGGGAGTGAAACGTGGACGATAAGGAGTTTAGATATAAAGATGATAGAAGCTTTTGAAATTTGGTGCTACAGACGAATGATGAATATTATATGGGTAGATCACGTAACTAATGAGGTGTTTAACCGAAACGGGGACAGCAGGAGTTTCTGGCATATCCTGACTAAGAGAAGGGATAGATTGGACACGTTCTGAGACATCAAGGAATTGTCAACTTAGCATTAGAAGGAAGCGTGTGGGGTAGATACCGTAGAGGGAGACCGAGGCACGAATACAGCAAGCAGATTCAAAAGGCTGTAGGTTGCTGAACGTATTCTTAGATGAAGAGACTAGCAAAGGACAGGGTAGCGTGAAGAGCTGCATCAAACCAGTCTACGGACTGAAGACCACAACAACAACAACAACAACATTAATCACTTACATCATCCCTTCTCCTCACTTTGTTGAATTATTCAGTACTTTTCCAGTGGTAATGTTAGGTGACTCACGCCGTGTATCCAGGTGCCATATTCAGTATTATGACGTCAAGCACCGGCTACATTATCTTTTGTCTATGGCGTAGACATTTACTTACTTTGTGAAAGGAACGTGACTCGACGTCATTCAGCTTATCCCCGGCCCGTGCGCTTTGTTATGAACTGACGACACGGCATACGCAACCTGCCTACTTGCAGAAGAGGCGAAGCCCTCTGGTGCGCAAGAGGCGAACTACGCCAGTCCCGCCGCTGAGAGTCAGATAACGAGGTGTGGGAGCCGGCAGCTGCGGCCGTCGATGCTGCAGTGCCGCGGAGGGCAACGACGGCTTGCGCACAGCAGACACGTCGCCACCCAGCAGGGCACTGCTATCTGACGTCCAGATTCGCTAAGGAACGTTATTTTATGGAAGACACGTTCATAATAGTATAGCCAAGTTATAGAACACAGTGTGCTGAAAGGTGCATGTAGGATGAACATTAACAAGAGAAAAACTGGGCTAATGGAATGCAGTCTAAGAAAATCAGGTGATGCTGAAGATAGATTAGGTAAAGAAACAATGAAGGAGGTAGATGAGTATTGTTACTTGGGCAGGAAAATAAATGATGGTCGCAGTGCAGAGGATATAAAATGCAGAATGGCAATGGGTAGAAAAGCGTTCTTGAAAAAGAGAAATTTGTTAACATCGAATATTGATTTAAGTGGAAGGAATTTGTGTGGAGTGTTGCCCTGTATGGGAGTGAAACGGGCGGTAAATAGAGTGGCCAGGAAGAGGATAGAGGCTTTTGAAATGTGGTGCAACAGAAGAATTGAGCGCGCATATCAAAAACGTCTGACGTCACACCTCTGCGCGCGAGCCCTCGTAAACGGAGTTTGGCTGCAGTGAGTAGAGAGCTAGGGTGTGCATCGGACAAAAGGAAGTGCCACAATCTCCCTTGAAAATGTCCTCCGCAGTTGGAGACGAAACGTTGGGTTTCAGTAATAAATCCATAAGATCACGACCTAATAGCCAGGAAATTTTTAGTAATATTAATAAAGCCTAACATACACAGTCGCGACACTCAAAAATGTTCAAATGTTTGTAAATCTTATGGGACTTAACTACGGGGTCATCAGTCCCTAAACTTACAAACTACTTATGAACTACTTACTAACTAGGACGGCACAAATATCCATGCCCGAGGGGGGATTCGAACCCCCGACCGTAGTGGCCGTGCAGACCGTGACTGGAGCGGCTCAGTCCCCTCGGCCACCGCGGCCGGCGCGACACTCACTGCTGTGAAGGTTGTTACCAACTGACAATTGCATCGACACTAACGCTCCTAGTCGTGGGCAAGGCGGCGTAATAGTAATGTTTGTTTATGATTACTTCCATACGAAATTAATCAAATAATTTGTTATTTTTGTATTCCAGCCATTAGTAGAATACGGAGAGGCATACTAATTGTGAAATAAATGTAAAAAGTCTAATTTAACTGATTCAGTGAGATAAAAACTTATTTATGAGGTAGTGTTTACAAATATTTGTATATTTGCAGCTTATTCCGCTGACAGTAATGGAATATAAACATATGAGAAATATAAATTCCTATTATGTTCTGTGCTTCGAAGGCAGGTGCTTTCTTTGACGTGTAACAATTCGGTATGGAGTATCATGTTTCGAACACTTTTACACTTCACTAGTCTTTCGTTTAAACGCATATACTTGCGAGTGTAATTATTTTTGCTTACAAAACTAATGTCTTGCAGATTTTTGCCGTTTGTAGTTCAGATGTAGCAACAATTGTGGATTGGTTTGAACTCTGTTGGGAAACAGTCTTTTCTTTAATGTTTTATTGTGACGTTCGTGATGATTTTCCTTCAGCTACAGTTGTTATCGCTGATCTGGTATATTAAATACTGTAGATATTACATTCCGTATGAGTTTCTTATAAAAACTTTGCGTTTTGCTGATGACATTGTAATTCTGTCAGAGACAGCAAAGGACCTGGAAGAGCAGTTGAATGGAATGGACAGTGTGTTGAAGAGATCGTAAAAAATGAACATTAACAAGAGCAATACAAAGATAATGGAATGCAGTCTTAGAAAATCAGGCGATGCTAAGGGAATTAGATTAGGTAACGAAACAAAGGTGGTAGCTGCGTTTTGTTACTTGGGTAGTAAAATAACATATGACGGTCGCAGTACAGAGGATATAAAATGCATAATGGCAATAGGAAGAAAAGCATTTATGAAAAAGAGAAATTTTCTAAAATCGAATATTAATTTAAGTGTACGGAAGTCTTTTGTAGGCATTTGTGTGGAGTGTTGCCTTGTACGGGAATGAAACATGAACGATAAACAGTGCAGACAGGAAGAGGATTGAGGCTTTTGAAATTTTGTGCTACAGAAGAATGCTGAAGATTGGGTGGGTAGATCGCGTAACTGATGAAGAGGTATTGAACGAAATTGGTGAGAAAAAGACTTTTTGGCATACATTGAATAAAAAACGGGATAGATAGGTATGACACATTCTTAGACATCGAAGAATTGTAAATTTAGCATTGGAGGGAAACGTGTGGGGTAGAAATCGCTGAGGGAGACTAATAGACGCATATATTAAGCAGATTCAAATGGATGTAGGTTGCCGTTCTTATGAGGAGATGAAAAGGCTTACTCAGGATAGAATAGGGTGGAGAGCTGCATCAAACCAGTCTCCGGACTGAAGATAATAACAATAACAACGTGAGTTTCTTAAGTCCAGCAGTTACTGATTTGACTGGTATTGTCAAGAAACCTTGACGTTTCTGAGAAGAAAGCAGATTTCATTTTGCAAAATTTCGGGTCTTCTGTTTCTTAGCAATTTTTTTTGTTCATAACAGAAAATGAAATTCTTCATTAAAAAGTCTTATATTTCAAGAGACTTACATAAACAGTCCTGCAATGTGCCGTTTTATACCTCCCAGTGGCTTTCAGGAAACCCAATAAAAGCAAATGTGGAGTTATTTTGAAGTTATTGCCGATTTTTATGGCACTAGATACTTTCCCTGTTGTAAAAAGTATGTCAAAATACTAGTCATATTCATCCGATATGGTATTGAGAAATGTACCTTGTCAGCCGCTTGGAGCGCTGCTACCGTGGAGTATAACAAAAATGAGTGTGAGTGTCTTGACTGTATATGTTGGTGTTAATGAAACTATTTCATGGATATCTCTGAAATGAAAAACTCTGGAATTTTGCTCTTTTTTTTCGTCGTAAATTAAGCGAATTTGTTAGGCGATCACTCTCCTTTAGTGATCGCATATTTTGAATAATAAACGGCAGCTTGAGCAGAATAATCGGCGGCGGGTTGTTACATTCATCATGTTTCGTCATAATTTTCATTTCATATACCGCAATACGTTTCTGAAATCTGACCCGGTTATTTGTGTTCGTATCTTCCGAAATTATTAATGGAAGCTATGCACTGGATTATTCTGTCATTCGACCTGTAGCAATGACGTCGTCGCCAGCCTACATGAGTCTCACATAGGTCCAACGATTTATTTATGTTGATGGTGGTAGGAAACTCTACTAATGCAACATTCACAAAACAAATACATATTAAAGCAGTGTGCTATTCGTTTATTGTTAATATGTACGGCACTTTACCATTTATTCATTCCCTTCACTGAAAAGGTAATACAACTTTTGAAATATTGTAAATTTCTAGTTGGGGGAAGGAGTACTACAATTACGGAAACGATCTTCACTTATTTGGTATTGGAGGGTATATAAAAAAAGTCGCAAACATAACAATACCTCATACTGTTTTCAGCCAATTTGTTTCCAGACGGCGACATTTGATGCCGGTTGGATGGTAGCCGACCTCTAGTATTCCGGCTGAACATTTAGTTTGTCAGTGCAACACACCAGGTGAAGCCACAAAACTATATCGACAAGCACAGCTGGGCGACTTAAGGCTCAGCGAGTATTATCTCTTCAGAGACTAGTTCCGTACAGTGTTTGGATTCATCTACCTTTCTACATTTTACACACAAACACATACATAGTTTTACACACGAATACCCTTCATTACTTGTCCAGTAACTCGAGTTTTAAAATAATTTTCATTCGGTTCGAGATGGTGTATTTATCTTGTCAGTTAGTTACAGACATACAAACTTAAAATGTGGTACGTGTATTGTCTCAAATGCAAATTACGAATCTCTTAAATTATTTTATTGTGGAATGGACAATAAAAGATACACGGGACACACAATAGAGTTTGCTCCATCCACAAAACACTTTATGAAGTGTCCTAGATATCAGTCCACACAAAATGTATGGAGGTACGACGGGGTTACCTGTCTCGCAGGTACTCAACTGTTCCGTTTCTCGTTCATAAAAGCTTTTTCTGTATTAACTGTAAGAATTAGCTATTACCTGTTTAAAATATTTTTTTAATTATGGTTCTTCACATTTGCTTTTGAATGTGCCTCATGTCAGGCTATAGTGACATATTGTATGGCAACAAATATGCCAATATTTGTCTTTGTGCTTTGTCGCGAGAATTCTCATTTCTAGCGTTCCGAGCCGCATTTCGCAACAGCTGAAACCTTACAAAACCTTTCTGTTATTGCAGAAATAAAGTGAAGGTAGCTCGAACAAAGGGACTGTCTCATAGAAACTGCAGAGGGTATTGATTTTCTGGTAAAGCAGTCAGATAACCTTACAGGTAAATATTAATCGTCCTTGCCGCAACATCCGCGTCGGAGGATCGAATCCTCCATCGGCGATGGATGTGTGTGTTTTCCTCAGTTTAGTTTAAGTAGTTTGTAAGCTAGGGACTAATAGCCCGGCAGTTAAGTTCCATAGATTTACAAACATCTGAACATTTGCCACAACAGCAGCAAAATGAAAGAAACGTAAGAGATCAATATTGTCAGCAAAACTATTCTCTTATTTTTTATTTCCTTCCAGCTGCAGACTGAAATGTTGTGAATCCAATGAATTTGGCTAGCCAATGTAAGAAGAAAATAAGAACCCATGATCATAGTTACACCTGTTATGAATACATGTAGTCAGTAAAAGAAATGTGACAGTAAAATTAATTAATGGACAAGAAATACTAGATTTCGACAACTGACGACCCAAATATTTTATAAGAAGTGCTGCTTCATGTGGGACAGTGACAGAAAAGGCAGTAAAAAAATCTTTGCTCTCAGTACTTCAAAGAAATACGCGAATGGAAACAAATGTTTTTGATATATGGCATATGAACTAATGGACGTTTTAGAAGAATTACAAATCTATACTCATATTACTAAATACTCAGAACAAATGTAAAATGAACAAACAAATGCGCAATAAAAAAATTCATCGAAAATTTCCATAACACCATGACCAGCATATAAAGTACAATCCATCCTACCGTAATATACTTCCAAATATGCAACAAAACGCGATAAATTATAGTAGCGCTGCAATATTATCCCTATATTACAATATAGTACACACAAACAATTTATTACACTTAAAATAGTTCGGAATGAAATATAAAATTTATTGTACGATATTTGTCATGGTACTGTTTGTGTCACACTGCATATAACCAACGATATTGTCACAAACAAAATTAAGCAAAGAATATTTAATAAAAACATCTTTGGATCAACAGCTCAGTAAATTACACCAAAGTAATTACAACAAACAGCGTGACCTAAGCAGTATCCAAATAACATATATATGAATGTATGTAATTACGACTTGTACATTCAGTAGAACATTGTCATATTAATGTATTTTCATGTAAAATACACTTTGTTCTCTGTAATAGGTGGCTTAAGAAAATGGGCAAAGCCCGAAACTAGTCAGCATTTCAAATAAAAGCAGCTCTGATGCATATATAAAAATCTCTTTTCTACGCATGAAAACAGTTTGCGTCATACATGTTTTAGGGGTTAATGACCCTGTACATAAAAACGGAACAGATTTCCAAAAGCATCCCCTTCTCTGAATTGTTGATGAAAACAGAAAATGTTGCAATACACTGAATTTATGTTCCAGATTGCAGCATACACTAGTACGGTGCCCGTAATATCCGGTAACACGTCCTTGTGCACTAATGCACGCTTGTATCCGTCGTAGCATACTGTCACGAATTCATAGAGGGACTCTTGGTCTAGATTGAACCACTCCTCAACGGCGATTCGGCGTACATCTCGTGTAAGGTCACAGATGGTGACCTTCCATCTGCGGGTTGATTACAGAGATATTTGTAACCGTATTATACTTATAAAAGTTTTGTATATTTTTGGGAACTAATATTATAGGTATTTCTTTACTTTTTCATTTCATATATGTTATCTGTTTAATTTGTAATGTTCACTGAATAGTTTGATTGTTCATATGTAAACTATGCTGTCAAACATTATGTATGAATGTGAGCGGCGCGCTCTAATGTGTCACTATTCTGTTGATGCTGGGGCAGTCGGCGAGAGACGGAGTCTGAGTGTGGCTCTCGAGGCGTGCGGACGCTGTATGCGTGTGTACCGCTAATTTCGGTTTGTCGCATGCAATCGCCGGTACGAAAACCGCGGAACGATTGTTCATGTATAATGGAAGAAGAAGTGTTCACAGTGAAGGCTTATTTTGAAAAGTGCGGGAGTGCCATTTATCGAAACATTGTCTGCCAGTGTCAGACTCGGTGATCGCGTCGTACGTATGCAATCACGTCGCGCGTCTTAAAACGGGACTACGAAACGTGTCTCCGTCTTGAGACGATTCGTGTATCGCGGAACTGACCGACTCACGTGAATGAACATTTAATGAACTTGTGTGAAAATAAGTTTTGCCTCGCAGCAGCATCATTGTCAACTGGACCATTCTATGGATGTATATGTCATTGCTGATGGATTCTTATGTGAAGAAACGAATGCTACAGATGAGTACTATTTTGTAACTTGTTAGAATATAAGAGTGAACTAAAAGTTAAGACTTTCTATTAATATCTAACAGACCTTATAAGAACTAATTGGCAATAGTAATTGAAAAGTCATTAGAAAATTTTATAGGAGTGCGAAAGTTTAACTGAAAAGGACGTATCACCTCAATTCATTCAATAAGGATTGAGCTTGAACTGAGAAAATTAAATATTGTGTGCACTAGAAATAGATATCAATAATTATAGTTAGAATTTTGATGAAACGATAATGAACAATAACATATTAACAATCAATCAGCAATTTTTGACAATGAGAGAGAAAATTAGTAAAAATCATTAACAGACAATTTAATAATAGTTAACGTCAATAATTTATCTGATTACGTAAATGTACTTCTGTACAGCTATTGTTTCTGTATGACAAAACCCACAGCAAACATCAAAGAATCAGTCATTTTCAAAAGGAAAATTATAATTGCATTTTTATATTACGAAAAAGAGGGCATATAGAATTTTTATTTTTATTTTTGCAAAACGATTACAGATGTTCCAGTTAGCAGTATATACAGGGTGTTTCACTAAGTGTGTTTGCAACTGTAACTTATAAAATAATAGGTAACGGGATATTTTAATGCGGTAGGTCAACAAAAGAAATGTTACACTTTCTGCGGAGCTATGAACATAGTTTATTGTATTATTTTCCAAAGAGTTACAGCACAAAGATATATTTTTTTAAATGGAACAATAGTTTTTCTATCGTGTATTGGATTCGTTGAAACCAGCTGCGTCCAAATCAGTTAAAACTATATTCCTATCACTTAATTTAGGGGGCTACAACCCTTCAAAGTTTCAGGGGCAGATACCACAAACGCTGCACATAATGCAATGCGCCTTCTAAATGTGGTGCGGCCGAGTTGTAACGTCGCCGATGTCACGGAGCGAGAAGCTTCCTCGATGCGCTGTTAGACTGCCGACTGTCGCCGCATATGGCCGTATACCCGACAGTTGGAGCCACACAAACAACCGGGGCTCAATATACCACAGTTACCCAGGAGCTTCATGGGAACGATTTCCGTACAAGAGTGACATTCTGTGAGAGGGCCATGCGTAATTTCACGCTGGAGTCTTTACAATGTGTTATGTTCTCTGATGAGTCCACGTTCACAAATTATGGTGCAGTAAATCGTCATAACATGCACTACTGGGTCGCAGACAATTGTCGATGGCTACGACCTGTCGACCGCCAACGTAGGTGGTCTATTAACGTGTGGTGTGGAATCTTGGGGATGAAATCATCGGTCCACACTACTTCCCACGTACACTGACAGGTGAGTTACATCGCGCTTTTATAGCCGACAGTTTGGGTGGTCTCCTTGAACATGTGTGTCTACACACGAGAATCCATATGTGGATGCAGCGCGATGGTCACCCAGCCCATTCTGCGTGTGTTGTGGAAGAACTAAACAACAGGTTTGCAGGAAGATGGTTGGGGCGCCATGGTCTTCATTCATGGCCCGCAAGGTCACACGATTTAACACCAGTAGATTTTTTGTGGGGATATCTAAAGATCGTGTTTATGTCACTGAGCCCACATCTCCAGATGTTCTAAAACGGCGCATCGAGGACGCATGTCGCTCCGTCACACCGGTGATGTTACATCTCGTCCGCAGATCCTTTTGACGGCGCATTGCATTATGTATTGATGAACATGGACACACATTTGAACATCTCATGTAAATCAACTTCCCACCGCCATAACATCCATCACCCACCACACAGCCATGTATTTATGTACAGCGTGTGGTATCTGCCCATGAAATTTTAAAGGGTTGTAGCTCCCAAACTAACAGTGATAGGAATGTAGTTTGAATTGCTTTGGACGCAGCTGGTTTCAACGATTCCAATGCACGATAGAAAAACTATTGTTCCATTTAAAAAATTATACCTTTGTGCTGTAACTCTTTGGAAAATGATACAATAAACTATGTTCATAGCTCCGCAGAAAGTGTAACATTTCTTGTGTTGACCTACCGCATTAAAATATCCCGTTACCTATTATTTTATAAGTTACAGAGGTAAACACACTTAGTGAAACACTCTGTATATCCTCTGGATATCATATAAGATGGGATCTTCTGTGAAGTGATCAGCTGTGCAAATACTAATTAGCAATCATATTCATTCATTTAATTAATTAACAAGACAATTTGATTAATAGTGACACGGCCTAAATCAGAAGAGTGAACTGTATGTTGTGTGTGTAGATCTGACTTACTTTTACCAGTGTGTTTCGAGCCAAAACCATTAACGAACCATTTTATTCTCATTTTTCAATCAAAAATATTTATCCACCACCACACCGCACCTTATACTCTCATACTGGTTGGTGGGTCGTAGTCTCAAAAAACAACCTTCAGGATTCACGTCTGGCCATTTTAATCTTGCGATGCTTCTATCGTGAAGCAAAACATTCACAACACGTGAACGATTAGACGAATCTCTCACCGAAATGCTGCGTCGGAGGATGTCACCCCTGTTTCGTATAGCCGTTTGATTCCCAGTGGTGTATGGTGGTCGAACTCAATGCCACCCCCAAAACACCAGCGTACCATCACCCTGCTCCAGTCTGCGGAGGGCGTGTCTTAAGACGTTCAGGCTGACCCGGCTGCCTCCAGCAGGTCTGAGTATTGTCTGGTTGTGAATAGCCCTTCATGTCAATTATGACGAATCCTTTCAGCATGCTGCTAGGCCCATCTGTACTGCGTTGCATGGTGTCTAGGTGTCAAGTGGGACCTGGCTATGAACGTCGGGTGTAAACGTGCGTGGCATGCACCTTATTACGTAACTTTTGAGTTGAAATACTGCGTCCTGTGGATGCACGAAAGTCGTTATACAGCATGGTGGCGGTCCTGTCAGCTGTGTTGCCAATTTAGTGGTTTTCCAACTAAATCTGGTGGTTTTCAGTACCTGTCTAGTGGGCAAATTTTGCATTTAGTGGCTAGTGATAATTATGGTGGATTTTAAAAATCGGTGGTTTTACGAAAAACCTATTTTTAAAAACACCTAATGAATGCAGCATTCAGTAACAGCACTATTTAATTTTCTAACGTCTCGTAGCTCCTGAATTTATAGCACCTAAGCATTTATAATATATGTTATTCTGTCTTTGTTCTCCATTTTTGCAAGCCTTTTTATTTAATCGTGTCAAACATAAATTATAACTTACAAGATATAAAACAGGACAACAAAATACAGAAAGAAATATTCCAAAAATAGTACTAATAAAAATGCATCTGCATACATACTTCATATTATGTGGACATTTTTACGTGGCAATTTTATATAATTCTACCACTTTTCCCCATGAAAATACGGGACGGCTGACACTAGACCAACCTCCAACGATAATACAATATCTTTCCTTATTACAATTAATGTAAAAGCTCCGAGATCCTGAATATGAACGATTAGGTTTCATAACACTAATAAAGCATGTTTACACTGACAATATACATTTTTTAGATGCATGTTTCATAGAAACAACGTAACAGAGAAGTTGTTAGGGAGTATAAAAAGGAAATAAAATTTCGACCTGCAACTGTTCATTTTTGGTTTAAAAAATATCTGTTCTAGCTTTAAAGACAAGGAATAAATTGAATTGTCTCATATTTTTGGTTACTCAACATACTGGGTACTTCAAATAACTACAATATAGTGGTATTGTTAGACACACGAACAAAAACTAGAGGTATCTGGTGATTTTTAATAATCTTTTTAGTGGTAAATCCCATTTCACTGTTGACAACACTGCCTGTCAAATTTCCTCCGAGCTGAAATCCGTAAGTAGCGGTCAACTGCTGTGGTAGCCTCCGGGCGGCCAGAGCCAGGGAAGTCATCCACTGTTCATATATCTGTATCTCCTCGATGTCCGTACAACGTAGGTATGTTTCACTCAGAGAGGTGTGAAAACTTACTTGATGAAAGTCCCTCCTGACAAATTAACAACGCGGATACGATCAAACTTCGAAATTGACCGTGTAAAAATGGCAGCACTACAGTCAATACAACAAGTGTACTTCCTTTCTGATGTTATTTTTTGGAACTTATCGGCCGTCTTACACACTCCGTCTCATTGGCACTGTTCATGCGTCGTTGTTGCCGTCTTTATGAGAATTTAGTTTCAAGGATGGATATTCTAAAGGACTATGTTCTTGATGAAATATACACAGTCAACGTCAGTGTCGAGAAAACCTTGGAACTTAAGTGATACGACACTTTTCCCGATATAGACGAGCTAGGCACATTTTTCGTTTCGAAAAATACATAATTCCATCATTCCAGGACTGGTGGACTGTATTTCAATGGCCTTGGAAGCAAGCTTCTATTTACAGAATGAGGATTTCAGTTATGAAAACAGTCATTGACTATGTGTCTACTGCAGTGATGACATTCTATAAAGAAGTCCTCCTTTCGTCATTTAAAGATTAAAATCATACATTATGTGCACTTAATAGTTGTTAAAATAAGACAGTTTCTGTTATTTTGCCAGAGCATGTGGATGTACCGTTATTTTGAAGTGTGTATTAAATAAAATCACAAAGAAAAAGGTGTGTTAATGTATTGTTGCAACCAAATAAGTCAATGAAATCTGAAACAATTAGAAATGGAAATCATGAACACTAAGTTATCTATCTTTCAATAAAGTCACTTTTTGTTAAAAATCCTTGCAGTGTTACTGTAATAATACCAGCGGCAATTTAGAGTTTTTACCCTCCTGAAGAATGGTAAAATATGATGTTTAGTTTCAAGAATTGACGATGCAGCTTACAAATATTTCATTGCATTTCGCTGAGCTACGGTGAAATGAAAACTTCTGCAGCAATGAAGATGGTGCCTTTGTGACCTGCTGTTGACAGCTGTAGAGCCGTCACACTAGCGTGCTGACGTCATGACTGCGACAGATACGCCTCTGCAATGTTTGAGAGCGAAGCGATACAGTTCAACGATGCGGGATTGCACTTTGTTATTATTAAATGAGGTTTCGTTCTATCATGTAACATCCACAGACGCGAAACAATAGTGTGCGGCTGTACCGTTTCCTCCTCGCAAGAGGAACGACAGCTGTTAAAGCTGTTGAGAATAGCATATTAAAGTAATTCCAGAAGTATCTAAATAAATGCAAAATTAAAACTGCGAATGCGAAATTACACAAAAAATCTAAACTTAAAAACTGTCATCAAAACGAATTCACCAGAGACAAAATTTTTCAGTATCGATACCGAATAAAAGCAAATCGATATTTTAGATCCACAGTGAACTACCTATATCGCTGCTGATGATCCAAAATGCAACTACAAGAAGGTCCCGAAGGAATCTCAGCCGGTAACACGTTGTACAAAGATCAAACGGTTCAAAATAAAGACCCCGTGATGTGAGGGAGTTTCTAGCATTAAATCAAAGACGCTTTAGATGTGTTGTTGGGGCATAGTCGTCCGTGCAGCTTCCACATATTACCAAACTAGATTTGGTGTAGCAGAGGGTGGTGTATCTCGGGCCAGTCGTTCCATAATCACCGACCTGACATTTCGACAGGCGACATCGCGAGAACAGGCAGACCATGGCAGTAATGCAGTAAGAGAAATCAGTCATTTTAAAGCCATTATGACCTTCATTTCGACCGTGAGTGTGTTACAATAATTAACAGGGTAACTGAATTTTCCACTACCAGTCACAATGCATATAGCTGTTAAAATTATTTATTTAAGCTACACGTTTCGAGGCATGTGCCTCATCTTCAGGCTATTTGGCATGCACAAAACGAATACTAATACTTGCTGTTACTTAATAGACTATTTGTGGCATTATGGTGTGTTTTGCCACATTTGTAAGATATATTTGTTCTATTTAAATACAAATGTGGCAAAACCCACCATAATGCCACAAATCTAGTCTATTAAGTAACAGCAAGAACATCAGAAGACAAAGAAAAAACTCCAAGCGGTTCTCGATGCTAAACATCGATACATCAATACTAAACCAGTCGAAACATTTCTTTGTTTTGACCGCCATCTTGTTTAGAGTGTCATCAGTGTTGACAATGAAACAGTGTGGCTAAATATTATGTGGTGTGACTAGCAAGCCAAGAAGTGCTACAATTATGCCTCCAAGCAGCAGCAGACGAAGAATGCTACTTCATATAAAGATCTTGAGTTAATAATATAAACTTTCGTAATCAAATGAAATTTCAGAACACAGACATCTCAAAAAGTCTTATTTGAGTTTTCACAGGTCCATTGCAACAGACAACAAGAGTGTAATATAATATAGCTGTAGTATTAGTTTTGTGAATGTCAAATAGTCTGAAGATGAGGCACATGCCTCGAAACATGTAGCTTGAATAAATAATTTTAACAGCTATATGCATTGTGACTGGTAGGGAAAATTCAATTACCCGGTAAGAGAAATCAGTGTTGCTGGTAGCACAGTATCGCATTGAAACGTGGCCCTCGGCAAGCTGCGATGGTGGGGACGAAAGTTGTTGCCGGCCGCGGTGGCCGAGGGGACTGCGGCGCGCCAGTCTCGGTCTGCACGGCTGCTACGTTCGGGGGTTCGAATCTCCCCTCGGGCATGGATGTTTGTGCCGTCTTTAGTATAAGTTTGTTCATAAGTAGTTTGTAAGTTTAGGGACTGGTGACCCCGTAGTTAAGTCCCATAAGCTATACAAGCATTTGAACATTTTTGAACGAAAGTTGTCATCCTCCCATGGCACCAACGTAGGGCACAACAAAAGGCCGAAGGACCTCCTCTCTAAACCCCTGAGCAGTCAAAGCGCCATTCTGAATGACAGAGTTCCGTACATCCGCCAATACTGACTGCTGCCCAGACCATTCGTCTACCACCTTTTTTGGTGTTGTGTTTCCTGCACATAAGTAGGATTGTTCTGAGTTCCACATTCTTTCCAAATGAGGGAACGACGTTTGTCCGACTGAACACAAAATCTTGACTCATCTGTTAGGAGAACCTGGCGCCATTAGTTACGACTTCAACCCTGATGTTCCACCGCCGAGATTCTGCGGGCTGAACGGTGTCGTGATTTTAATATAATACACACCGTAGATCTCCGTGCGTAGAGGTCACATTTCCGATGGCTATTTCGGAGTGTTTATGTTGATACTGGTCGTCCTGTTGCTGCCTGGAGGGTTCGTTGCACGTGACTTGCATTCAGCCTCCTGTGTCTGATTGTTAACCGGAGATAACGGTCATCTACTGCTTATGTTACCCGAGGACGACCTTGGCATTTCATTCTTGTAACGCTTCCTGTTGTCCGAAATCGCGTCCAGGTCCTGGAAATTGCACTCTGGGACACTCCAGTAGCTGAAGCCACCTCTCTTTACGTCTGTCCCGTTTCTAACCTTCCTATGTATCTCCACGACATTGCTTCGGCTAAGTCACGTTATTGTTGCATTACACTATACGCTCCCTACACTATCTGTACCCATCTGATTTATATAAGTCGTTTGGTAGAGTAAACACAAGAAACGCCATCCCCCTCATCGGTAGCTTTCTGTTATTACCTCTATCTCGTTTGCCGTGATGTAGTTGTCTCCACTCCGTGGAACCAACAGAGAGACGTCCAACCATTTTAGGTCATTCTGTCGATGACAAAGCTTCAGAACCTAGATATCGGAACTTATCCTCTAACTGCTTTGACGAATGTACCATACCTTGTGTAGGAACAGTATGGCGTTATATAAGGCAACAGTTGAACATTCTCTCTCCACTGTTGTCTCCATTCTCAAATCCGACCGCCGTGATGGTGTTGGCAGAATCTAGATTCGTCAGTAAAAATAATGTTGCTCTATTCAGTTACCTATCTCCACTGTTCTTCGGAGCGTTGTCGCTGCAAACGTTTACGCCATTGACAGTGGTAAAGGCAACAATGGACGCCTTGGCGATAGTCCGCCATGCTGCGAACAACGTCGAATCGTATACGTGTGCAACAGACCAGATTTGTTGTGGTGACAGATCGATCCCTCACTAACATTCACTCAATGTGCCTGTCATATCAAGGTGTAACAAGGTGGGTGGAAACAGTCTCCTCGCTCTGTCATTGGAACTACTGCACCCAGCGGTTACAGATCCGCGTCAATTACCTGGTTACGTGCGACACAATCACCTACTTCTATAAAGTACAATTATCAATCGCTGTGAAACATTCTGCAATGTACTTTGAGTACGCTCCCTGTCTTCTATTAGGACTACTGAAGTTGAACAAATCAACCGCACAAAACAACAATTCCAGTACGTCCAAACGGCCATCTGTTTTCGCTTTATACAGCGTTTGCAGGCGGTGCTGTCACCGTCCCTAATGTACGAATGCAATGAAATGCTGATCCTGCGCTTCTCTATTCGCCGCAGACGCATGCTGCAAATTTCCACCTGATCCGGAAGATTCCTCCAGGAAATTGCATGGCCAGCAGAGCACATAATTAACGTTTTATGGAATCCGCATCGTATCCGTAGTGAGATGATTTTATGTTAATACGTAATGCGCTTGTTTCCCCCAGTTACATGGTCAGGCCTCATCCTAAAACCATTCTATTTTTCGCTTTTTCGATAGCGCTCTCTCTCTCTCTCTCTCTCTCTCTCTCTCTCTCTCTCTGTGTGCGTGCGTGCGCGTGTGCGTGTGTGCGTGCGCGTGCGTGTGTGTGCGTGCGTGCGCGTGTGCGTGCGTGCGTGCGCGTGTGCGTGTGTGCGTGCGCGTGCGTGTGTGTGCGTGCGTGCGCGTGTGCGTGTGTGCGCGTGCGTGCGCGTGCGTGCGCGTGCGTGCGCGTGCGTGCGCGTGCGTGCGCGTGCGTGCGCGTGCGTGCGCGTGCGTGCGCGTGCGTGCGCGTGCGTGCGCGTGCGTGCGCGTGCGTGCGCGTGCGTGCGCGTGCGTGCGCGTGCGTGCGCGTGCGTGCGTGTGTGTGCGTGTGTGTGCGTGTGTGTGCGTGTGTGTGCGTGTGTGTGCGTGTGTGCGCGTGTGTGTGCGTGTGTGTGCGTGTGTGCGCGCGCGCGCACGCGCGCGCGCGCGCGCGCGACCGTAGCGGTCTTAACATGTGTACAAAAACAAACTTTTCTTCTTACTTACCACTGCACAAGAGTGCAACAACTGTGGACTTACGAGGGATGAAGAGAATGATCAATTAGATTTCCGGAAGGCTTTTGACACTGTACCTCACAAGCGTCTTGCAATCAAATTTTGTTCTTGTGGAATATCGCCACAATTGTGCGACTAGATACGCGGTTTTCTGTCAGGACACAGTACTTTGCAACTGACGGAAAGTCATCGATTAAAACAGGAGTGATGTCTGGCGTACCCCAAGGAAGTGTTGCAAAATGGTTTAGAAATCTGAATGGTGTAAAATTATGAGTTGACTTAATAATGAGAAGAGTGAAGTCATTCAAATCAGCACTAAAAGAAATCCGTTAACTTTCATTTTTACTATAAAACATTCAAATCTACAGACCGTAAATCCAACCAAATACCTGTGAATTACAATTACGAACAAATTAAATTGCAAAGAAAATATAGAAAATATTGTAGGAAAGGCGAACCAAAGTCTAAGTTTCATTGGCAGTACATTTAGAAGAGGCAACAGTTCTACTAAGGAAACTGCATACACTACAAATGTGCGTCCTATTTTGGAGTATTGGTGCTCATTGTAGAATCATTATCGAATGGGACGATTTAGAGAAACTTCGTAGAAGGATAGCTCGTTTCGTATTGCGGCGGTATACGGAAAAATGTGTCGCGGTTGTTACTATCTTCCTCTTCCGAATGCGAAGATATCTTGATAGCACCACCCTACAGAGGGAGACATAATCATCATAGTAAAATAAGCGGAATGAGGTAGAAAACGTAAAGATTTAGGTATTCCTTTTCCCCGTGCACTATTAAAGAATAGAAATGTACGGAAATATAAAAGTTTCGATGAAATCATCGACTTCAATGGAACTTGCAGAGTGTTTATGTAGACGCAGATGAGGATGTAGATGTAGATACTGACATCTCAGCTGAACAAGAAGTTTTCAACAATGTGAAGAGAAAAAGAGCGATAATTGTGTTAGGTTAATTCACGGTTTTCTGCTGCATTAACAAAAATGCCTGCGTGGATTGATATAGGTGTATGGGTTCAAAGTTTTCCATATACGGATGCATCCCTTAAAAATTTTGTAACGGCACCTTCCATTTGGGAACTGAAAGGCTATGAAACTTCCTTACTTCCAGAAAACAAACACAATGCTAGTAACTTGAGTACAAGTTTCCGGGCTATAAAGTTGATATTTGGTTCTGAGAAAGTTCTACTTTCCACGTAGTATGTTTGCGGGCAGCACCCAATAAGGCACGAAAATTTGCTAATAGTAGGGAGCCAGTTAACCGGAATCATTGCGTAGTTCCAAAAGCGTGTTACATACAAAATAATAAAGTGCATCACAGAGGGAGATAACTCTTTTCATAATACTGTTCCGTGATCTCAGACCGTAAACTTTTACGGATGTTTTCAAGTTAGGACACGTTTTTCTACAGAAATATCGGAAGCACACGGAAGTCCGGACTCAGCCTGTATCTTGTGACTGAAGAACATACACAGAAAGTATTTTTCTTGACCACAGTAGTTTTCTTACCACTCCCCCGTTGGTAATACTGACATCCCATCCAAAAACAGCAGAGTTCTTGACACTGAAGAAGTATTATGACTTAACTTTGACCACTTACAAGTTAACATTTCGACAACATTAAACAGAAAAGTTATAAACATCCATTCACCTTGGTCCTATTTATCAGACTACTGAGGAGGTACTGAATAGAACTGGGGAGGAAAAATTATCTCATAACTTTACTAAACGGTGGGACCGATTGATAGGAGACAATATGAGACGTAAGGATGTTCGATATAATATTAGAGGGAAGAGTGGGGAATCAAAATCTCATAGGGAGACTAAGAGATCAGTGTCCTGAAATGAGAGACACACTACCTAAGATCCTTCCAATCCTTGTAAAGTGGTGTAGCATCGCCCACCCAACTGCCTCAACTTTTGAGTCAATCACTGTCACACTCCCAACCGTAACCCATTACCACAGGGATATCACAGAGTAAGACCCCGATGCAAGACCTTCCCCATCCATCCACGCCTCTACTCCATTCACTTCAAAGGCTTAAAATGTTCAAATGTTTATAGAACTTATGGGACTTAACTACGGGGTCATCAGTCCCTAAGCTTACAAACTACTTATGAACTACTTAAGATTAAGGACGGCACAAATATCCATGCCCGACGGGGGATTCGAACTCCCGACCGTAGTGGGAGTGCAGACCGTGACTGAAGCGCCTCAGTCCCCTTCGGCCACCGCGGCCCGCTCAAAGGCTTATCCTATCCCATTTGACACTGGGTCACCAGTGAAAACAGGTATATGAGTTTCCAATTAAGCTGCACAGCCTTTTTCATTGGTAGCCTATAAACCAGCTGTAAATAAGAATGAATGACCACTGTCAAACTGTTGGTAAAACCAGGATGGACCACCCCTTAGCACAGTATTCGGTTGAGAATGAAATGCTCGATTTCAATGAGTACTTTATAAACAGGGCCATCTGGATCATCCCTGCAACAACAGTTCTTCTGAACAGCACAGATATTGCTGTGTCTCAGGATAGGGGACAGAACCCAGGATTTCTCGGGAAATCAAAACCACATACCCTCTGGGTTTTTTTTATATTTGACCTTAATTCACATAGTAAATACGAGTGATGGAACTTAAATAGTGGCAACTATTTATTCACAACCGATACAAAAGCATTGCATGTTTGCACCTCTTACTATCCTTCAAAGTACTCCCTAGCGTTGAGTAGAATCTGTTGCCAGCGATGTGGAAGGCGCAGCATACCGTTAGCATAGCCTGTTCTGTTGGTGGTGTGAATGGAGCGGTCTACTGCCTGTCGAATATCTGTAACAGTTCTGAAGCGAATGCCACGGAGTGGTTCCTTTATGTTCGGAATCGAACCAAAGTCACGAGGAATTAAGTCCTGGGAGTATGGTGGATGGTACAGTACTTCCTAGCCCCATAGACCGAATAGAGCAGCCACAGCTTGCGTTGGATGCGCCCGCGCATTGTCATGCAAAATGGGTGCGTTGCGCAGAACGTTTTGACACTTCTTGCGCAAAGCTGGTCGCAGGTGATGCTTTAGAAACCAACAGTAATGCTGTGCATTGATGGTCTGCAGTGGAGGAACGTAATTCGTTACGATAACACCATCACAGTCGTACACGAGAATCACCATAACTTTCACCATAGTGGGTCTCTGACGTACTTTCGACTTTCGCGGGGACCAATAATGACGCCATTCATTGGATTGGCGTTGCTTTCTTGGCTCGTACGACGTGGCCCTGTTTCATCCAGTGTTACGATACGGCCTAAGAAAGCCTCTACTTTGCCATCATAACGCTCCAAGTGCGTCTGAGCAGTGTCGTAACGCATCCCTTTCAGCATTTCCGTCAGTTCCTACGCAACCTATTGTGAGGGAATTTTTCGCATGCCCAAGCACATTTAACTCTGTTCTTGTTTCGAAAATATAGTGAGACCGTTACGTTAGACCCCTCGCTCACAAGTGATTGTGAGCACACGCCGGTGACGTGGGACGGGCTTGTAGGGTTAGACAACCATAAAGTCTTTGTGATCTATTTCATACCACAGTATGAAAGTGATTTACGTCTTATCAAAGTACATAAATTACTACATTTTTATTAATTTTTAATACTGTAAGACAATATTTAAGCCGGCCTCGGTGACCGAGGGGATTGAGGCGCTCCAGTCACGGTCTGCACGGCCACTACGGTCGGGGTTCGAATCCCCCCTCGGGCATGGGTATTCGTGCCGTGCTTAGTCTTAGCTAGTTCATAAGTAGTTTGTAAGCTTAGGGACTGATGACCCTGTAGATAAGTCCCACAAGTTCTACAAACATTTGAACAATATTTAAGAATGTAACTTTTACACTTTCCTATTTGTTCAAAACAGAAAAAAAATATTTCATAATATGTTCCTTACATTGAATGTGAAAGCGGAGTAGGTTTTCTTCTGTCAACAATGTTCTTGACATTTGATGTATAACATATTATACTTAGTCGAATACGAGAGTCCCGGTGTTCCTAAATCAACCTTGTTCTCTTTTTATTTATCATAAAGTACATATTTGTAAACGATGTTTCGAATAATTATGTAGATGCAAACAAGACCTCTATCGAAGTTCAACATTAACTAATAGAATTTATTTCTCTTGAGAAATCAGTTTTTGGATTATGCAACACTTTCGAGATGCAAACCATTTTGTAAATAATATATCTAGAGCCGTCCTATCTACGTCACTTTGGATAGCAGAAGATACATTCAACAGTTCAAGGTTATCCTATATAAAAGATAAACTGATTTACGCAGAAATCATTTGAAAATCTGAAAACCTATGGTTGAAATAATCCCTCAAAGTATAGATAATGTTTGCGTAACTTTCATTGTACTTAACTGATTAAATTCCTTAAATTTTATCTTTTCTCATTTTCAGATCACTTACTGTGCACTATTTCGAAATGTATTTGGATGATTGCCCTTTTCGGTAATATCTTAGCACAATGTGCCATTTCTTTCGGTAACTAGAAACTCCTGTATACACTCGGAATGAAAATTATAAACCTTGCGTGTTTTTTATTTTATTTCTTTTAAATATTTTTGTATACGCTACTTACTACTTGTAAAGTAGTTAACCTACGCAGACTATTATTTTCTTGGAAGAAGATCACGTTTGACTATCTATGTCAAAATATTCCGTCCACACTCTAGAAAAATGCAGAAGTACATATTTAATTGCCATTGTTAATAAAGAAAACAAATTTGTGTCGAACGTAGGGGTATTTTCACCGTTACAAAAACAATTTTATCCGACATTTTGCGTCTGTACGATCAGCACTCACGTGATCTACCGGCAGATCAGGATCGACGTGTTGCCGACCATTTGCTCGAAGGTAAGGTTGGTATGTCAACGTGTGACGCAGTGCCAATTTTTTTCTTTGCATACTGTCTCCTCAGCAGTGTGACCACTATTTAAGTTCCAACCGTCGTAGATGGAAATAACGGCAGGAGGGTTTCCATAATGAGGAAATCAAAGAAAAATTGGGGATTTACATTATAGATCAAACAATTAGAGCGAAGTGACTTAGATGGTGGGGCATGTAGTAGGCATAGGAAACGCAAGGTTATCTAAGAGACACGGATTCGGCAATAGAGGGTAGGAGGAGTAAAGGCTAACCAAGGAGAAAGTACGTTGATTTGCTCAAGAATGATTTTTAAGTAACAGGCTTAACATCCGACAAGGTATCAATGTTAGCATTGAATATGAGGACATGGAAGAGTTTTGGAAGGGAGAGTATGCTCCAGACTGAACGATGAAAATGCCGGCCGCGGTGGCCGAGGTGACTGAGGCGCTCCAGTCACGGTCAGCACGGTCACTACGGTCGGGGGTTCGAATCCCCCCTCGGGCATGGATATTTGTGCCGTCCTAGTTCGTAAGTAGTTTGTAAGTTTAGGGACTGATGACCCCGTAGTTAAGTCCCATAAGCTTAAACATTTGAACTTTTTGAACGATGAAATGCATTGTCAGTCTTAAATGACGATGACGTCAAAAATGTTTTTCCATTAAGCAAATTTCACCTTAGTTTGTAGTCTTCCATCATGAAGCGCAGACTTGTTGCTCATGTCACGGCAGTCTCCCCTTTCTGCACGAATGCCTTTCACTCCACCTTGCCCTTTGCTGTAGTACTATGCACATTTTATGATATTCGCAATCCAGTGTGGCACTGCCAGATGCACTTTTATGTTTTTGCGATTTCACTGAGTCATTGGGTGTTACACTGAGTTGTGAAAAAACAAAAGCCGAGCGGAGAAAGCTGCGGACCAACCGAATATTCTGTTTTGTTACGGCCACTTTCGGCCAATATATTGGTTTCGGCAGCAATTTAGATTCCGACAAGAAACCAGCAAAATTTTCAGCTTGGCCGAAATTAGCTTTCTTGAACTTTCTGATGAAGTCCGGTAGCGTTCTGGATGGATTCAGTCAACAACAACGCTTACCTCAGTTGACGGTGCGCTGTTTAACTGCTAGGAGTGTATCCTTCCACGCATAAATTGTGGGTATTTTGTTAAGCGTAATATGAAACAAGCCTATTTTATAGTGATATACTATGTTAGTAACAAACTTAATCAGTAATGTACGTAATGGGACGGGTTAGTATACTGTTACGTTGTGAAGTTTTATTAATGAGTTTCCTTGAAAGCGAGGAGCTTTCTTTACAAAGTAATATGGATGTGAGAAACATTGATCATGTGGTATAAACCTTTTCCTGTTCTGTTTGCGTATTTTTGTATTCACAACAATCATATTGTTAATCGGAATTTTGACTATTTTTCGGAATACATTCTGCAGCACTGATTGAAGCTGCTATGTATTCAGGAATGCCAAAAAGGAGATATGTAAAGTTTGTCAGTTGCAAAAGACGGAAGTGAAGATGTCAACATAAAGCTAGCGGTTTCAAGTACAAAATAGTAAAGGTTACTTATGGAAGCAAACAAATGATTACTTTCTGCGTATTTTGTATTTTGGTAGTCATGTTGGGGCTCTTTGTGGCTAATTTCTTGTGTACCTAAAGGCTAAAGAATGTATGCAGGACTGTAGAATGTGTGGTACTAATACAGTAACCTTAATTCGAGGTGACCGGGACAGGGATTACATCTAACTATCGAAATTTACGTGTGAAAAAGAAAAATCTACCTTGATAAGAATACATGTGTAAAAAAATGAACTTTTAAAAACAAAGTTTTTAAATAGTCATTTACATTATCAACCTAAAGGTTTTAAAGTTTTTTCACCATTTACTTTGCGTTATAATGGTGAAGTGTCTTTTTCTGTGAAGATAGAATGTACACGCTGTTGTTTTAAGTCCCTCGTATTTATAGGAAACAGGGAATTCCGCGACTCTAAACAATCGACACTCAAAAATGTTCAAATGTTTGTTAAGCTTATGGGACTTAACTACGGGGTCATCAGTCCCTAAACTTACAAACTACTTATGAACTACCTTATACTAAAGACGACACAAATATCCATGCCCGAGAGGGGATTCGAACCCCCGACCGTAGCGGCCGTGCAGACCGTGACTGGAGCGCCTCAGTCCTCTCGGCCACCGCGGCCGGCAATCGACACTCCACTGTATCGAATTCAGTTTGTTTATTGTCTAATTTCCTTGAATTTTGTCCTTTTTAGGATGAAAATGTCAGCGTGGAGAAAAGAAGCCAATTTGAAATTACTTTAATAAAAGCGCCATTGATTTGTCTATACCTGTTCGCATCCCATGTAATCTACGGACTCATGATTAGGCTTACAGATACTCAAGAAGGCTTAGTACTGGGTGGTCATCTTGAAAAATGTGAAAAAACTACTTATCTGCGGTTTAACGTCAATATACAGAAATTTTAACTTTACCTGCATAAATAAACCTCAAGCCAAATTGAAGTGCATGGCAGAGGATTCACCGAACCGCTTTTATGATGTTTCTCTACGGTTCTACTCTCTAATAGGTCACCGGAAAAAGGATCACCAAAATCTTCCCGTTTTCGATCTGATTTCTCTTATTTTCATGTAGGTTGGTGCTAACAAAATATGTTCGCATTCGGAAGAGAATGTTGGTGAAAGATATTTCGCAAATAGGCCTCTCGCAACAAATAACGCCTTTCTTTTAATAATTTTCAACTCTTACATAATTTCTGTGACTCTCCCCTATATCGCGAAAGTACAAAACGAGCTGCCCTTCTCTGAACTTTCTCTAAACCGTCTGTCAGTCCCACTTGGTTGGAATCCCACAATGTGCAGCAATACTCCAAGATAGGACGCACTAGTGTAGTGTAGGCAGTTTCTTTAGTAGAAGTTAATTACGCAAGTTTTCGTTACGGTTTCTGTTTCGGCTGAAACTAGAAGAGGAGCCGAATATTCGGTTACGGTTTCGGCTACAAATCATATTTACGTCGGACTCAAAATAAATAAATAATAAACAAAAGAATACAAGAGGCATAATGTTAAAGTGCCTCAGAGAAGCATTCTGGTGCTATTGTCTTGGATAGCCAGGAGAGACCTTTGATCCAGTATGGCTGCCGTGTGTGTAGACTTTTAGCCGTCCTGCCTTAGCAGTCCGTTGCCTAGGGTACACCATCTTGGAGGTTGTCTACACGTCGCTGATGGTGGCAGCCCGGGAATTGGTGTGGAATTTACAGGTACACTAAAATACACACCGATCCCCTGGCTGCACACCATCAGCAACATCCCACCATCTCAAATGCGACGCCAGGAAGCAACAAAATATAGACTGGAGGAAACTTCACCACCCCAACTGCCCAGAAGATGGTCCAATTCACAAGATCTTAAACAACCCTCCTCCAGATCGCCCCAAGTTCCGCATTCCGCTGTGGCATAAAGGTAGGAACGACTTCATCATTAAAAGAAGAGTGGCGCAAGAGGTGGAACGTGGTTGCAACAGCACATCATGGCGTCGAAGACCCAACTGCCAGCCTACCAGGGTTCCATCTGCAGAGAAGTGTGTGGACAAAATTAAATAGAATTAGAATGCTGTGATGCGCAAGTGGGGACTCCGAGATTCTCCAGCCTGAGATTGTGGTGCCCAAGAACAAACGATTCAACATATCGTCACAGACTGTCCCCTGAGGAAATATCCTGGTCCATTCAGTGACTTTATAAATGCTACCTCTTCTGCAACCAGACGATATTGATTTATGATATATATATATATATATATATATATATATATATATATATATATATATATATATATATATATATATATACGTATTTACTTAAGTTGTCATCATATCTCTTAAACTTGCCACTGTGTTAAATTAGTAAGACCTAGAATTCCCACATGGATTAAAGTAGTGTATGTATCAAATTAGTAAATTTTAGTATTTGAACATGTATATTAAACTTTTATCTAATGTAAAACTAAATAACTATCTCATATGTAATGCTCAATACTTCTGTTATTTCCATACGACAAAAAATAAAATAAATAATATAATAATAAAATAAAATATAAGGAGAGAGAGAGAGAGAGAGGCATTGATACAGAAAGACGAAACTACCATGAAACGTGCAAGAACTTTGTGCTTCATGATGTGAAGCGAGCAACTGCGATAAAATTTCCTGATATGAAAAATATATAAATAAATAAAATCTTTCCTTTATGGCCCACTTTAGGTTAGGGTAGTAATACTAAAAGTGGGCCTTTGCGATCGTCTTTTGACAGCTCGAAATATAATTGAAAATAACGGCTTACCTGTTATCTGACACGAAAATTGAATAACCGAATTTGTATAAGAGAAAAATCTCTACAACTTTGCTTTGTTATGTTTTTTTTCATATCTCGTATCGTTTGAGACATGTTTGCAAAAATAACGGAGATTTGACACCCTCCATTGAATTAACGAAAATCAGCCGTTCGGAGATGTCACGTGACATTCCTCGCCCAGAACTCTCTCCGGCATAAGCCATGTTGCGTTCGTATTTGATGATTTTCTTGTTGTAATTTACACGTTATCATTTCAAAGCAATGGCGCACTGAAGAATGAACAAAAACACATCGTTCTTCGCACAATAAATGATAATCTAGTATCTACAAATGCCATATCAGCATCAGTTAACAACGGCCATCAATGGTATGAGATTATAGGACTCATCTTTTCACTGAGAGCTGGAGCGTAGTGGACTATGACGCTGAAGGTCGGTGGTTCGGAACCCGCCACTACCTAAAAATTATTTCCCTAAAAGGGTTTCAGACACTTATTTTATTGTTTAGATTATTATTTTGGTCCAAAATGTTTGCAAAAACTTATAAAACTACAAATCTGAAGTGGGTCGTAAAATACGTCAGTGCGATTTTTTAATAACGTACGGTTTTTAATATACGAAAAAAAAAAACAGATTCATCTGTCATTGCATATAATTGAAGATGTTTTACATGCAATAAAACTAAACACATCTGGTGAAAAATGATCGCATATTAATTTAGTTACAAAGGCGAACGAAAACACCATAATTTTAAAGCAACCGCAGACATCACGACACCACAAATGGAAATCTGGGAGCTGCTACAGGGCATTCGGAGATATTTCGGAGAGCGCTGTCTGTAAAACTCGGAGCCCGTTATCCGCGCGCGCCTCTCGAGCTAAAAACGTGAATGCGGATCTGGCTGCTGCTCTTCGGCGACGCGGCGTTTGAAAGAAGTGCCGTTCATCGGCGGTGGCGACGCAATTACCTGAGGTCACGGAGGCCCGCCAGCTATCGACATAACGCGGCCCGTTTAATTACGAGCCATTCAGGCCGCGGGGACCCACACGGCCGCCACCCAGTTACGTCACGACGCGAAGCCGGCGAGCTGCGCCACCGCGAGCGTGAAAACTAATCGCCGCCGTGAATGTACCGGTTACATAATGACGGAGCCGATGACGAATGAACATGGCTGCACTCGCCTATATTATAGCCGTCATTCGGTGCTCACCAATCGATACACGGCGTGGCAGGGATTCTGAAACAACCGGTTTTCGGCCACACCGGCTTTTTGCATCTTCAGTTTAACCTTACAGTAAAAACCGCTTAAGATAGGAAGATCGGAACTTAGAGGCAACTACTTATTCACAACCGATAGAAAAGCGTTGCATGTTTGCACCTGTTACTGTTTTTCAAAGTAGTCACCAGCTTTGCGTAGAAACCCGTTTCCAGCGATGTGGAAGGCGTAGTATACAGTCTGTGACTAAAACCATTCTTATTATTCATAGATTACCTCTTCTCGCATCATCAAATTTTTACGGGGGTTCACTGTACACACGACGAGCGGTGCTACTGCGTGACATAGTTCACTGTCTGACCGGAAACCGACGAACATCTTCATAACTATAAGCGTTTGAGATTTGTTATTCCTCAATGTGTCCCAAGATGAGAAGTATTTGTATTGGTGATTATTTATACATACAAAGGTAGTCCACTTAGCATACTACACCAGAGTTATTTGAGAACCACTTTTAATACGTAAGTCAATTGTTAAATCTCTTTTATTATATGAAACTCCTTTTAAAATTTTCGATATTGCTACAACCTATGTTTCGATCTTAACAGTCCCAGGCCTTTAAACATGTATAATACATCATGGAGGCGCCTTCATGATGAGCCTTCAG
This sequence comes from Locusta migratoria, assembly GCA_026315105.1. NCBI lineage: Eukaryota > Metazoa > Arthropoda > Insecta > Orthoptera > Acrididae > Locusta > Locusta migratoria. The sequence goes on along the minus strand of CM048745.1, from coordinate 131,431,167 downwards.
GGTTCGAAATGCATTATGTAAAATAGACACAACTTGTGATTGAAGGCGAAGTCATTTTATTTTACTGAAGTACAACAGTCACAGAACACAACTGGACAAAATTAAACTTCTTCCTGACCTGTATGCCGTTCAGCAGCCTAATGTAAACAGAACAGCAAAGAAATACGCTGAAGAGCCAAAGAAATTATATAGGCATGCGAATGTTGATGGTGCGAATGGGGCGGTCTACTGCCTGTCGAAACTCTCGAACTGTTCTGAAGCAAATGCCACGAAATGGAAACTTCAGCTTCGGAATCAAACAAAGTCAGAAGTCTGTGGAGTATGGTGGACGGCACACTACTTCCCAGTCCCATCGACCGAACAGAGCAGCCACAGCTTGCGCTGTATGCGCCCGCGCATTGTCGTGCATAATTATTGGTGGGTTGCACAGAAAGTGTTGCCGCTTTTTTTGCAAAGCTGGTCGTAGGTGATGCTCGAAAAACTAACAGTAATACTATGCATTGACAGTTTGCCGTGGAGTAACGTAATGCGTTAGCACAGCACCATCACGTTCGTTCACGAGAATCACCATAAATTTCACCATACTGAGGCTCTGACGCACTTTCGACAGTTTTGCGAAATAAGCGGCAACACTTTCTTTTGTATCCCAGCCTCGTCGCCGCTTTTGTGTCTCGTCCGCCGGTTGTCGTAGGTGTCGGTGGCCGAGTAGAAAGAGACAGACACAGGAATAAAGGATGCACGCGTGTGCAGATACGGAGGTGACCAGCCAGTGGGACAGCAGAAACTAGAAACACTAGAGTAAATTAGAACAAGATATATATTTCGCGAAGTCTTGGTAATACTTAACTTTTACATAGTTCTTGACTGCAGAGTGCTGATACATAGTTTAGATAGAGGCCTGCCTACTGATGATTCCTAGTGCCTTTCCGATAGCCAAGTCTTCACTGGTGCCTATCTGATTCCCAAGTGGCCGATGCAGCAGTCGTGGCCACGAGCGGAGTTACAGCAGAGGGCGCTCGTGGCTGACGTAAAAACGCCGCGTCGTGCGTGCATGGCGGCGCGCGGCGAAAGTACGTGGCGCGCACTTCATACTTGTGCGACACCACACTTTCAGTGCAACCCACCCATCAGTTTGCACGACACTGCGTGGGCGCATACAGCGCAAGATGTGGCTGCTCTGTTCGGTTGATGGGACTGGGAAGTACTGTACCATTCCGAAGATGAAAGACGCACTTCGTGGCATTCGCTTCAGAACTGTTGCAGAGATTCGACAGGCACTAGACCGCTGCGTTCGCACCATCAACAGCACAGGCTCTGCTAACGGTGTACCACGCCTTCCACATCTCTAGGAAAATGTTCTACATAACACTGGTGTCTACTTGAAGGACAGTAACAGGTGCAAACATGTAACACATTTGTACCAGTTCTGAATAAATAGTTACCACTATTTAAATGCCAACCCTCCTATTTCATGTTTCGTGATCGCCAAATGGACTAAAGTGTCTGAGCATTGTTGATGATAACTTACTCGTGCGTTATAGGAGCTGCCAACGTACCGCAATGCTCTGAGTATTTATAACACACACACACACACACACACACACACACACACACACACACACACACATATATATATATATATATATATATATATATATATATATATATATATATATATATATATATATTTCACTAAGTGTGTTTGCCTCTGTAACTTATAAAGTAATAGGTAACGGGAAATTTTAATGCGCTAGGCAACACAAGAAATGTTACACTTTCTGCAGAGCTATGAACATAGTTTATTGTATCATTTTCCACAGAGTTACAGCACAAAGATATAAATTTTTTAAATGGAACAATAGTTTTTTTCTATCGTGCATTGGATTCGTTGAAACCAGCTGCGTCCAAATCAATTTAAACTACATTCCTATCACTGTTAGTTTGGGAGCTACAACCCTTCAAAGTTTCCGGGGCAGATACCACAAACGCTGTGCATAATGCAATGCGCCTTCTAAATGTGGCGCGGCCGAGCTGTAACGTCGCCGGTGTCACGGGGCGAGAAGCTTCCTGAAACTCCATATATATTTGCATTCGTATGTCTATATCAATTTCTATGGCTCTTCAGCGTATTTCTTTGCTGTTCTGTTTACATTAGGCTGCTCAACGGCATACAGGTCAGGACGAAGTTTAATTTTGTCCATTATTGCCAGTTGTGTTATGTGACTGTTGTACTTCAGTAAAATCAAATGAATTCGCCTTCATTCACAAATTGTGTTTATTTTACACAATGCATTTCGAACCCTGAAGGCTCATCATGAGGCGCCTCCATGATCTATTATACATGTTTAAAGGCCTGGGCCTGTTAAGGTCAAAACATAGGTTGTAGCAATATGGAAAATTTTAAAAAGAGATTCACATAATAAAAGAGATTTAACAATTGACTTACTTATTAAAAAGTGGTTCTCAAATAACTCTGGTGCAGTATGCTACGTAGACTTCATTTTTATGTATAAATAATCACCAACACAAATACTTCTCATCTTGAAACACATGGAGGAATAACAACAACTCAAAGGCTTATAGTTATGAAGATGTTCGTCGCTTTTCGGTCAGACAGTGAACTATGTCACGACTTAGCACCGCTCCTTAACCCCCGTAAAAATTTGATGATGCAAGAAGAGGTACCCCATGAATAATAAGAATAGTTTCAGTCACAGACTGTATGGATGGCAGAGTGGTTCAAGAAATTACGTTGTGGAGTGAGAGGAGTAGCGTTCACGTTTGGCTAAGAGCTATACTGTGTCCGATCGTCATATCTGTAACAGATTGTGGAACTCCAGACGTGACATGAAGTCTGTGATGAGGTATGCTCCCATTTATAAGTTTCAGTTCAGAAGACCATGACGATATACGATTAGTATTAAACATTACCGTAGGGCTAGATTCTGATGATGATCATTTCGAAACGCGTTAGTAAATGAAAGCCTCGTCACCAACTATGTACTTTATATTGCTGCAGCGTCCCATACAGCACGTTTAATAACTGAGATACTGGGACCACTTTTTTATAGTTACTTGTCATAATTGTTGGGCCGTTGTTTTCTTCGTATATGTCGCGATTTCGAGGAGCATCGACGTTTCTATTCATCCAACACATTCCGGTAATAAAAATACCGGGTGATCAAAAAGTCAGTGTAAATTCGAAAACATAATAAATCACGGAATAATGTATATAGAGAGGTAAAAATTGACACACATGCTTGGAATGACATGGGGTTTCATTAAAAAAAAAATATATATATATATAAATAAATAAAATAAAATAAAAAAAATAAAAAAAAATTCCACAGATAGCTTCATCTGATTAGAAAAGCAATAATTAGCATAACAAATTAAGACAAAGCAAAGATAATGTTCTTTGCAGGAAATGCTCAATATGTTCACCATCATTCCTCAACAATAGCTGTAGTCCAGGAATAATGTTGTGAACAGCACTGTAAAGCATGTCCGAAGTTATGGTGAGGCATTGGCGTCGGATGTTGTCTTCCAGCATCCCTAGAGATACCGGTCGTTCACGATACACTTGCGACTTCAGTAACTCCAAAGCCAATAATAACACGGACTGAGGTCTGGGGACCTAGGAAGCCAAGCATGAGGAAAGTGGCGGCTGAGCACACGATCATCACCAAACGACGCGTGCAAGAGATCTTTCACGCGTCTAGAAATATGGGGTGGAGCGCCATCCTGCATAAAAATTTTACGTTCCAGCAGGTGTTTATCAGCCAGGCTGGGGATGATGCGATTCTGTAACAAATCGGAGTACCTCTCACCCGTCACGGTAGCAGTTACAAAACCAGAATCACACAGTTCCTCGAAGAAAAAAGGCCCGATAACGGTAGATGTGGTAAATCGAACCCAAACCACGGTGACTTTCTCGTACTGCAATGGAATTTCTACGACAGTTCTAGGATTATCGGTAGTCCAAATTCTACAATTGTTGACAGACCCTCGGAGCGTGAAATGAGCTTCGTCGGCCCACAACACGTTACTCAACCAATCTTCATCTTTCGCCATCTTTTAAACACCTACACCGCAAATGACCTCCGATTCACTAAATCGCCAGGTATCAGTTCATGATGCCGACGGATAGCATCGGAGGGTACGCCTAAGTACCAACCAAACAGTAGTGCATGAAATCCGGTGCGACGTGCGACTGCAAGAGCGCTGATTTCCCCGTGCATAGACGAACCCGCTACAGTCTCCATTTCTTCCTGAACTGTCTCAGCAGCATTACGCCTTGTGCTCGGTTGGCCACTACGGGGTCTATCGTCTAAACAACCCCTGGCTTCGAACTTCGATATCATTCTCGCCACAGCTGGATTTGTCAACGGATCTTTCCCCGTTCGAATCCCCTTTCTATGGCGATAGGATCGTAACGCTGAACTAGCTCATTCCCCATTCTGCCAATACAGCTTGACTAAAAGAGCTTTTTCAGGTAACGTCAACATGCAGCGACTGTTGGCTCATCTGATTCTCTCTCTCATTACAGCTCTCTTTATACTCCATTTTCATGCGCAGCCACTGACGTTTTGCTGTGTAGCGCCATCTGTCGGACATTTTTTGAACTTCGTTTTTTTTTCATAATAAAACCCCATGTCATTCCAAGCATGTGTGTCAATTTTTATCTTTCTATCTACATTATTCCATGATTTATTAAGTTTTCAAATTTATACTGAATTTTTGATCACCTAGTAAATAAAATAAAAAAGAACAAACTTCATTTGGCCGTTTGTTGTCTGTTTATTCCACGTTAGGAATAGAAAACAGACCAATTAACTTATGATCATGGCTGGAAAATTAATTTACACATAATTACCCATAATGAAAAAATTCCTGACAGAAAGGCCTATGCGGGGCAGACTTTGCATTTAATTAGGATATAATAACAGTGATATCTTGACGAGTGATTAGTTTTTTTTACATAATCGATTTTAACACGAATGTCGTATACAGGGCGCCCCTTATCGATAGTGGAAGGAAGAGGAGGATTAAGCTACAACGCTTTGTCGACATCGTGGACAATAGAGACGGGGCTCACGCTTGTATACTATTTGTCAAGGCTGGAGATGGACGTCTGCCATGGTCTTTGAAAGGAACCACTCCGGAATTTGCCTGAAGTGATTTAGGAAATTACAGAAAACCTACACGTGGATAACCGGAGCCGAGTATGAAACTCAGTCCTCCAGAATGCGTGTGTTACCATTACTATAGCCATTTCGCTCGGTTAATCACTAACCGCATGTTCCCAGGCTTCATCCGAGAGATTTTGAGTTAGCACTTTGTTAAATGGCACTGGGGGAAAGTAGAAACCTAAGAAACAATCTGGACGGGGAAGCGCGTGGTGTGGTCGACTTAGTGGCTGAACTGAGAGTGCTACTTTGAGCGACTGCTTTGGAATGGCAGAGGAGCAGCTTGGGGTGGGTGGCCCCTTTGTGCGACTGCTGGGCTCGGCTATTGATCTAGGCCCCGTGGCCACGAGACAAAGGCGTCACAAACACACCGCTGGGACAACAGCGGCGACGTCCGCCCTGGCTGGCTGGAGCGCGGCTGCCGCGGGCGCCCCCCACCGCCAGCCGCCAGCTGCCGCCGAGGCCGCCTGCGTCACCACTGGCAGGTCCGCCAGGTCTGACACCTGCTGGTTACCAGGAGGAAAGGCGGGTTCGTTTAGAGTAATGTTTGACGGGACCAAGCAAGGTTCAGTACTTCAGTACTTACACCCAAATGGCACGCGGGCCAGCTGGACCAACATCGTCAAAGCCAGGGCTCAGTCTTGTCACGTCACACCGAGTAGGCCGCGATCAGGCAGTGTGACGTGGGAGCAGGTAGAGCAAGCCTGTCAGTTCGTGTGACGTCAGGCGAGAGCTGTGTTGGCAATGTTGCCGAGATTAACGGGACTGTGAGTATGTAGCTGGAGGCCTCAGTCAGCAATAACGCTCTCGACGACAATAACATGCCGAGTTCAAGCCCCCACAATCGCGTAAGCGGCCGACTGCGAACAGCGGACAAATTGAGGAGCGCCTCGGCGGCCATTGTGGTGGCAAACGTCCGCGCGAACTTTAAATGTGCATAAGATTCTTTTGATTAGAGAGAGTATCCTTTTGAGTTAAGTCGCTTAAACTATGCCTAATTGAAATATATAACTACAAAACAGCTTCAGACTCCTTGAATATACACCAACTATCGGTTGTGTGTAATTTTATTTCACATACGGTGTAGAAATTGGCCAAAAGCGTTTCCTCTTCCTAACGAAACCGAACTATAACATGTAGTTTTTTTTAGCGTTCTATGTACAGCATATGAATGGAATTTATTGCCAGACACAATTGTTTGGCACTTTCTCAATATATTCTACGATTGTGAAACTTTTGTACAAACATTAATTTCGGAAGAGTTTCAGACTTTACGTCTTTACTTAAATGCTGTCGTCTCCAACATTTAGATATTTCATAGCGTCAAAAAATCAAACAGGGCTGACTGAAACAGCTAATGTTAAAAATCGATTGTGAAAGTGAAATATGCCATCAGATACATAACTAAAAAATAGCTTCTTATGTTGTGAATACAGCAGTCAGCCACTACCAAATTCTTTTAAGACCACGAAGTATGCCGTAACTTTTTCTTCAATAAGGCATCTAACATTAGCATTATGGTATCTAGCAAGAAAACAAGCATTCTTAATGCTGTAAGCCAAATACCTTATAGCAGAGTGAACTGCTCAAAAGTCAGGAACTATCACCACAGGGTTGAACTTCACAATGTGCATCCACTGCGGCTATGTGCCGTTCATATATGGAACTGTACACAGGTCTGCAAACCCCTTTCACTTGTTATACCTATATGTAAAGCAGATTACCTTTAAATTCTGCGTTACAAGTTGCTAATAATAATTTCATAAACAAAAATTCGAACTGCAGGGAGGCAACTACTTTCGTGACCTCAATAGTTATTTTACACAAGCATAAAATGAAACATTTTGAACTTCCTGTCCACCAGTACTGCCTAAAGCAGCTCCTTTTTAAGAGCTACCAGTATTGTAAAAGCCTGTTATTTATTTCATTCAACCCTATATTGTCTTGACTAAAAGTCTGTCAAGCAAAAGTAACTATCTCTGAACACAAGTAGTAGGGCTACTTGTATTCCCGCGAAATATAAATGGGAATAAAGTATTCTATCTTTTTATTCCTTTCTTAAATTGATTTATGTATTTAAATGCTGAGAAGCTGTACAGCATCATGCTTCACATACATTGTGATAGTCAAACAATACAGACGTGACTATCAATTGTGTATATATCCCACAGTAGCTATTTAATACAGGCCGGCCGCGGTGGCCGAGGGGACTGAGGCGCTTTAATCACGGTCTGCACGGCCACTACGGTCGGGGGTTCGAATCCCCCCTCGGGCATGGATATTTGTGTCGTCCTAGTTCGTAAGTAGTTCATAAGTAGTTTGTAAGTTTAGGGACTGATGACCCCGTAGTTAAGTCCCATAGACTATACAAACATTTGAACATTTGATTATTTAATATACAATCTAACTGCTAAAAACACTCGTATTTATCTGACGCTTGCCACTACCATGGCAGCCGGGCGAAGGTTCAAATTATCCCGCGACAGCAGCGCCGTCAGGGAGTCTAGTTAATTTTACAAGGTCTTTGGCCGAGTACGAGCTAAGCGGATCAATTAGTTTTTCTTCTTGTGCAGGAAAGTCTTTGTAAGCAGTGTGAGTCAATGATTGAAAATGTGAAAATACTGTCTATTGTGTTTCAGCACTTTGCAACACCGTTTTCAGTGGATGTTAACAACGTTTCTACCAGGTTTCAAATGGTACGGCTAAATTTGCAGTGTGACGATTTATTGAAGGACAAATATAAACACAATGAAGATTTGGTAGATTTTTATAAGAATGTTTCTCAAAACAGATTTCCGAGGCTGTATGCTCTTGCTTCTCGTATATTGTGTATCTTAGTTTCAACTTGTGTGTGTGAACAATTATATTATCAAATTATCAAAATCCCAATACATAGACACCTCGTCAGATCACAACCTAACATGCAGTCTTCGATTAAAAATATCTCAAACATTGGATCCTAACACTGAAAAACTAACCAAAGAAGAACTAAATGGAAAATGTCGGATAATGTCTACTTAATTGTACTGTACAGCTTTTCTCTAAATTGTAGCGAAAATTGTATTATGTTCCATTCTCTTTACTTGACAACAGTGCTAAAATGTTCAAATGTTTGTAGAGCTTAAGGGACTTAACTACGGGGTCATCAGTCCCCAAACATACAAACTACTTATGAACTAGCTACAACTAAGGACGGCACAAATATCCATGCCCGAGAGGGGATTCGAACTCCCGACCGTAGTGGCCGTGCAGACCGTGACTGAAGCGCTTCAGTCCCCCCGGCCACCGCGGCCGGCGATAACAGTGCTATTCTTACGTGAAATTACACCTACATTATAATGTTTTCATGGTATAGAGACGATATACAAGTGTCTGTAATCTGTACCAATTAATTAAAACACTATGTTTTAAAATTAAGACATCGTAGACCTGACTGTATTCTTCACACCAGATCTGTTCCCTGCCTTTCCTAAATTTCTGCCTTCCACATGCTGCATCCTATTTCTCCGTGGCAGCAGTACAGAGCGCGTGACGTCACACGGTCAACTATCTTTCCTTCTGAGCACGCAGAGCGACCTGGACTGACGTAACACCGGCGCTGCCTGAGGCCAACGAGAGAGACAGGCCGCAGCGCGCCTGTCAAATCACGTAAGTAAGGTAGGCCTGAACCGGCGCGATCGCTAGCTGAGTGGCCTGCTGCTACAAGGCAGTGGGCTGTGCCCCAGCGGCCTAGCCAGTCCGCTAGCGATCGCGCCGGCTCAGGCCTACCTTGCTTACGTGATTTGACAGGCGCGCTGCGGCCTGTCTCTCTCGTTGGCCTCGGGCGCTGCCTGTTCTCTCCTGGAATACCCGGTGTTTGGTGCACAGTCAAATGCATAACAGGCAGCCAACGTAATCGCAGCCTACCAACACCGTCTAGATCAGGACCGTTCAGCAAAGGCGATTGGGAGCGTGGAGCAGCGAGAAGTAAACAGAGCGGCAGGCGGGAGCAGCGAGGTCCCTGCTGGCTGCTGACCGCAGGGGCGGCCGTCAGCAGGAGCAGCCGTCAGCGGACCCTCAACACCACTCTGTGTTAATCCTGAATGAGAGCATCCTTACCGTTTTACTGAGCACGATGGCCGTGTCAAATGTTTAGTGTACCAGAAAGTACTAAACCACATCAAGAAAGTCAATTTTATACGTCATTATGCAGTAAAATCACGTGGCATAATACGACAAATACGTCTTAGACGAACGAAAGACAATAATTCTTTAGCTGAAGGCCAATTTTTGAAATGAAGTAAGCTACCACTGTCGAGTATGCGGTGCTCACTCGACCAGTGTGTGGACGTACTCAACAATTGTATGATGTAGACATTGTTTAAAATTTTACTTTTTATTCTATTGACATGGAGTCAGCCGCATTTTATTTAACAACTGTTTTAATGTGAGCCTTATGTAATACTTCTCAAGAAGGCAAAATTACTTTTGCCGAAACCTAGGTCAAGGTTTATGCATGTAAACCATTTTTATGCAACTGGTCGGCTCAAACTGTTGACTTTTGGATCGTGTTCCACCGTTGTTGAACTGTCGCCATGTTTAAAAGTTTTAAAACTTAATAATAAGTTATGTTTGTAATGTGATGGGCGAAATTTTTCCTCAACTGCTGGATGATAAATTGATTTGATTTTTAACTGATCCGATCTCGGGGAAGAATTTGACAGAGAGCTGAAAGATTTGAGTCGAAACAAGGTCTCTAGATGATATTCCGTCTGAACTGCTGATATCATTAGGAGAGCCAGTCATGAGGAAATTGTTCCTCCTGGCATGGAAGATGTATGAGACAGGGGAAATACCCTTTGACTTCAGGAAGAATATAGTAATTCTAATTCCAGGGAAAGCAAGGACAGACAAATGTGAAAATTACAGAACTATCAGTTTAATAAGTCATGTTCACAAAATACTAACGCGAATTATTTACAGACGAATGGAAAAACATGTGGAATCTGACCTCGGGGAAAATCAGTTTGGTTTTAGGAAAAATGTAGGAAAACGCGAGGCAATACATTACGACTTATCTTTGGTTTGCTGATGACAGTAATTTTATCAGAGACTGCAAAGGATCTTGAAGATCAATTGAATGGGATGGACAGTGTCTTGAAAGGAAGATATAAGATGAACATTAACAAGAATAAAATGAAGGTAATGGAATGGAATGTCAGAAAATCAGGCGATGCTGAAGGAATTAAATTACGTAATGAGACAATAAAAGTAGTAGATGAATTTTGTTATTTGGGTAGCAACCAGCAAGGTAACTTCTGATGGCCGAAGTAAAGAAGATATAAAATGCAGAATGGCTATGGGGAGAAAAGCGTTTCTAAAGAAGCGAAACTTGTTAACATCCAATATTAATTTAAATGTTAGGAAGTCCTTTCTGAAAGCATTTGTCTGGAGTGTAGCATTGTATGTGAGTGATACATAGGCGATAAGGAGTTCAGACAAAAATATGACAGAAGCTTTTGAAATGTGGTGCTACACAAGAATGATAAAATTAGATGGGTAGATCATTTAACTAATGTGGTGGTGCTGAAAAGAATTGGGGGGAAAAGGAGTTTCTGGCATATACTGACTAAGAGAAGGGATAGGTTGGTAGGACACATTGTGAGACATCAAGGATTCGTGAAGTTAGCATTAGAAGGAAATTTGTGGGGTAAAAAACGTAGAGGGAGACCGAGGGACGAATATAGTAAGCAGATTCAAAAGGATGTAGGTTGCCGAACGTATTCTCAGATGAAGAGACTTGCACAGGACAGGGTAGCGTGGAGAGCTGCATCAAACCAGTCTGCGGACTGAAGATCACAACAATGACAACAACAACTGATGTTACAGGACACCTTCGCGACTTGTGTGTGTGTGTGTGTGTGTGTGTGTGTGTGTTTCGCTTCAAGGGATGGATATTCTCATCCTCCATTTATTTGACAAAATAAAGTCGTTTAAGATGAGTGTCGCTCTGGGAAAGGCAGCTGGAGTGGCCGAGGTGACTGAGGCGCTCCAGTCACGGTCAGCACGGTTACTACGGTCGGGGGTTCGAATCCCCCCTCGGGCATGGATATTTGTGCCGTCCTAGTTCTTAAGTAGTTCATAAGTAGTTTGTAAGTTTAGGGACTGATGACCCCGTAGTTAAGTCCCATAAGCTTAACAAACATTTGAACATTTGAAAGGCAGCTGGAGGCGAGAAACGTCTCTTACTATCCGAAACCATCAGCATTGACAAACGTTGCCACTGCTGCAGATTTTGGAGAGTCTACAGATTTGTTAAGAAAACTACGTACTGAATTTGAAACAAGATTTTCTGATATTTTGTGTATGGAAGCAGATTTAGAAATTTTTATTTTAGTACTCCATACTCTGTGAACGTCGATACTGTTAGTCAAGCTCTCCAAATGGAAGTCAAAGATCTTCAGTGCGATTCAGAACTGAAAGACAGATATCAGAACAGAAAAACGTTAGGTGACTTTTACAAACATTTGTCGCATACCCCTTACCCAAAACTTCATAGACTTGCAGTAACGGATGCTTAGTCTGTTCGTGTCAGTGTACAGTTGTGACCAATTCTTTTCCATGATGAAAATGTGGAAACATGACGTTGATGTTCCATTTCAGAATATCATTTGAAATGTGTTTTAACACATAGCTGTGCTAAATCCACCATTCACAACAATGAATAACTGACCCAAAAAAAGTGCAATAGAGAACGGACGTTGATTAATTTCGTATATTTTCATTGTTGTAACATTTCCTGGCTTAGCCTTAGAGTTTACCAACACCCATCAACTGTATTGTTCAGTACGTATTTACATTCATTTTTTCCTTATTTTGTAGTGAACATGTTTTTGTGAATTTGAAAGTATGTTTGTCATTAAATCTATTGTAACAGGCGTTTTCATTTAAAGTTGTACATGTTACACTAAAATTATGTTTAATTTTTTCTGTTCATTTAGAATGCAATCCCGCTCGTTCACCAGAGTAATGATTTATTTGTTACAGTTTATGGCACCTCAGAAGAATAAACTTGCCTCTAACCGCGCCACTTGGCTGTCACTGTCTGGAGAACAGCCATATGCTCCGCACTCCCACACGCAGAGCAGCGGCGAAGCCAAAGCAAAAAGTGGGAACCCACTGCTCAGTAGAGGGCTCCACTGAACGGCTCTGGTGTAGATACAAGGCCTCACAACAAGTCCGAGTCACGTCACACCGATAGGCTGCTGCCACTTGCTGAGTGGCTGGCCGCTAGGGCACAGCCAACACCGTATGCAGAGGAGGCCTCCGCGCTGGCATGCCACGTCACGCAGAGTAGGCCGCGGTCGCGTAGCTCACTGGCTGGCCGATGGGGCACGGTCCACTCCTTCACATCAGTCAGCCAGTGAGCTACGTGACCGCGGCCAACTCTGCGTGTCATGGTATGCCAGCGCGGAGGCCTTCTCTGCAGACGGTGTTGGCACAGCCCACTAAAGCTCTGCATAGGTAAAGTGTGGCCAGCCTGCCAGCGGCAGCCATGTTGGGCCTATTCCGCTGCTGCTTACACACCGACCGCTACAACGCTCCCAGCGCTTAACGATACTTATCAACCAATTTTGAGGAAACTATTCAATTAAAAAATTAAATTTTTTCATATGTTATAGTGTGATATATTAACTCGATAATGAACTGATTTCCTATTCATTATTACTTATAGTTTCCGTGCTACATCAAATTAAGTAAACTATTACGCAAAATTTTGAAGAGTTTGCAGAGGAAAAATCGCATTGCGTAGACTTTGCGTATGCTTAATTTTCAAAAAAATGTTCAGTCCCTAAGCTTACAAACTACTTATGAACTAGCTAAGACTAAGGACGGCACAAATATCCATGCCCAAGGGGGGATTCGACCCCCCGACCGTAGTGACCGTGCAGACCGTGACTGGAGCGCCTCAGTCCCCTCGGCCACCGCGGCCGGCATTCTTGATTTTAGCACATACAATGCTGCGGACGAAATGTAGGTAATATATCAAATTTTATTTAAGGTTGATAGCAGAACGATAACTCTTTACACTCTCGAGATACAGGTTGTTATATCCGACGGACAGATGCGGCAACTTCGCGTAGTTCTGTCCATGCGGACCTGGCGGCTCTACAAAATACTAATCGTCCGATTTTAAGAAAACTGTCTGGTTTATGGCTCCAGATCTAAAGAGTTCACCTATAAATTCAGACTGGCCTTTACCGTAGCCAAATATTCGAATAGACCACGAACATGTCATCATCGGAGCATAGCGTAAATGAAGAAAACTATTTAGATTATGGATAAGTCTTTGATGATTATTTTCTTGCGTATTATGTAGTTATATCTTTCATGAACTACGAAAAATGAAAGCGATACCCACTACATGACTTTTACCAAAAAGAGAAATTAAAGGTGCCTTTACAACGCCAATTACAATTGAATGTCTTAATATTTGTCTTGTTTCAATTCTTTGTTTCCTGTAACGATACACTTAACACATGAAACGGAAGGAGAAAAGCTTGCTTCAGGAACTATATATTAATTCCATATCTAAACGAGAATATAGTTCACTCACTAATATGTTCAAAATTTGTATGTTTTCGGAAACTACCTGAGGATAAAACCAACGACGTGTGAATAATTTAACCTCACGACATCATGCAGGAATTTTCTTCACAAATTTATTCAAGTTAAAATTATGTAGATATCTGCTATGTGCTCCATTCGTCAGTGAATCTTTAATCTATTAATTGATATTATGAATTAGTAGAAGAACCGAAGGTCGCTTCTGGGCTCCAGTTTTCTCTGACGACTTTCATCAGTCGGACTGTTCATCTTCCTGCATTTCTGATATCTAATGGAAGTACTATAATGTTTACCTCCTTTCTTCGCTTCTCAAGACACCCAAAAGTACAATACTGTGGCATTACTCAAACGCAAACATACGAAATTCATAAGATTTCTAATGGCATCCACGTGACGTATAGCACCAAGATGGCGGAAAGAACCACGTGACTCGATTTCAGCCAATCACGACCCGCAGACGGCGGCAAGCGGCGCGGAGAAGGATGGCATACTTTCCCCATACCGAGCTTTACAGCCCATTGCGTCGCAGCGCCATCCAGTGAGCTTGCGACGGCAGCCTATCGGTGTGACGTGAGACGGACTTGTGTTGAGGCCTCGTATCTAGACCAGGCATGGCCAAACACCGCCCCGCGGGCGTGGGCGCCCTCGCCGTGGCCTTTGTCGCGCCACTGCCCCGCGCACTGTGCGCAGCGACGTGTGGGGCACCAGCACAGAGTACTGTGGCACTAGCGACACACGGTCGCGGCGGGCGGGTGAACTACAGTGTACTCCGCCCGCGAGCGTGGGCGCGCCCACCAGACGGAAATGTTGGCCGTGCCCGATCTAGACGGTGTTGGACCTACTCAGTGTGAGGTGACAACTGACAAGGAGAGTATCCTTGAGACAAACAATGCCTCGTTATACCAAAGGTATTCAATGTAAGGGGAGGCAGTTAATTGAAATTCGTGCTGTGGTAATGTTTGTCTTAAGGAACTGAATTATTATTGATGTTTATATCGCCTCTGCCTGAGGAACAACGTGGGTTTGTTCCCATTCACTTTCTTCGCTGGGGCGCTATTCCAATATAGAATAAGGCGGCCAACTTTTTCAAAACGCAACGTAGGACATTTAGAGGATGTGAAGGAGGCTTAAGATCACGTGACTAGGAAAGTAATTTAGGCGAGCAAAGTAGGCCTACTCATTTACTTTTAAATTAACATATCTAACATAGTGATATTTTATTCGTAATTTTCAATCTTTATTTACAGTCCATAATGCCCCTATTCTGAATTTTAGAGTCTGACAATTCTTACATCCACTTTCTCCGTTACGTTTTTAATACTTTTATTTGTTCCAGCTGTTGGAGCATCTTGCTCCACACATTTTTACAAGTAGCTTACTCCGCCCAAAGAATTATGTTTTCCAATAACCTCGAATAAAATTTGATAGAAAAAAAGAAAAAAAGTAATGGACTGTCATACTTACAGAAGCTCTACTTCAAAATAAGGCAAGAAAGGGTATTACAAACATGAGAATATTATCAAATACATCGAAACAAAATTGCGATGATGGATGAGGTTCGAATATGAATCCACGGATTCACGGTCCAAGCCCTTGACCGCTCGACCGGCGAAAGTGAATTACTCGGACACCATTAACGTTTGCACATATTCAGGCCATTTTTCGATATATAGCATCGAAAATGCGAGTTACGATCACCATCTTTGACCTCGATTTTTTTTATCGAAATGAGTACTATGGCACAGTCTAAAACGCAAACGCCGGCCGCGGTGGCCGAGGTGACTGAGGCGCTCCAGTCACGGTCAGCACGGCCACCACGGTCGGTTGTTCGAATCCCCCCTCGGGCATGGATATTTGTGCCGTCCTAGTTCGTAAGTAGTTCATAAGTAGTTTGTAAGTTTAGGGACTGATGACCCCGAAGTTAAGTCCCATAAGCTTAACAAACATTTGAACATTTAAAACGCAAACAAAATATTACTTTCAACGCTAACTTACGTTTTTGAAGTGGATATCGCATATTACTTGTTATGCAATGAATAGCATGGAAGATTAAAAAGAGAATGGTGTTGGTTGCATCTTAATAAGTTATTTTGCTTCGGTTGTTTGATTGGGATAGGGGGACTAAACTTCTAAGGTTTTCAGTTCCCCGGTGGGGAGGAGAAGGATTGAGGATTGGAAAGGAGAGGAGGGGGAAAGGAAATGCAGTCCGGGAAGTAAAGAAGGAAGGAAGACAGCATTAGCTCGGGGCCCCGTGTCACCATGCACGTACTCACAAAAGAACCGTTAGCACCCTGGGGGTATTTCATTTGTCATGCTATTGTTTGCATAAGAAGTAATATGTGGTGTTATTTTTTTTTTAAAAAAAAAGGTTTAAAAATAAAGTTTGATTCCATTTTAGACTGTCTAATAGCACTTACTTCCATAAGCTGCAGCAGTACGTCTATGCCCGTGAAAATCATTTTTCAATATTTATTGTAGTTACAGATATATTTTCAACTTTAGTTGAGTAGGATACCGTGTATAGACACTGCTGAAAACAAATAGTGCATCAGGTGAGATATACAAACACTATACATATGGTAATATACAAGGTGTCCTATTCAAACATCCCTGATTTCAAATATCTGGGAAAGGGAAACCACAGTAGACACGACACTGAGGGATGCACTACATTGTAGACCTCTCAAGGAATTTACATTTCCGCATCGGAAGTGCCAAGTTTGGTCGCATTATGTGAAAATGGCGACTCCGCAGCAGTGCGCACATGCAGTAGTGTGGTTTGCAGAAACAAAATCACCGATTACTGTGCGCATAAATTATCGCCGTGTGTATGAATATGAACCACCCGATGTGAAAACAATTAAGGAATAGTATAGGAAGTTTCTGACATCAGACAACGTTCCTCAGAAGACCATATAAGTGAATTCATCAAGCATCTTGACAACTTGATGAACCTCGAACAACATTGCATTGTGTAGTTCAACACCATATTCGTATGTGTGTTTACAAAGTGCAAATACTGCAACATCTGACGCCGAACGACAAACCAAGCCAACAATAATTTACTGCGGATATACTGCAGGGTACTGATATGGATGCCAGGGTCCTGGAAAGATGTTAGTTCTCAGATGAGGGAACCTTTCATCTATCAGAAGTGTTAATAGGCATTTTGTTCGGATTTGGAGATCGCAAAATTCACACGTTGTCATTGTACATGTTCGTGTTAGCCCTAAACGTCTAGCGCGGGCTAATGCACGACAGGGTTGTTGGACCGTTCTTCATTGTGGAGAAAACAATGAATGGGTCAGTGTATCTGGACATTTTGTAGCAGTTTTGTGTACCCTCAGAAACAAGACTTGCAACCCAACATCAGTTTTCAAGAAGATGGAGCTCCGTGGCATTGGTCAACAGCTGTTCGCAAGTTCCTGGATAGGAAATTTCCCAATAGTTGGATCGGACGCTTAAGACGATTGCAACAATAACAGAGGAAATGTTACAAAGAACACGGCAAGAAATTGAATATAGACTAGATATTCTTCGCGCTGCAAGTGGATCATTTATAGAGGTGTATTGATAATAAATAAATAAATTCTTTGAGATGCTCTACACTGTGGTGCATTTTTCACTGTCGAATGTACTGTGGTTTCCCTTTCCTGGGACTTTGAAATTAGGGAGCTTTGAATGGGACGCGCTATATTTTATTCAGATATTGAATAAGTTGTAATTTGTGTGTGATACAGTACGATATTTTGCCAGCTCAACTCTTCAAAATCCGTTTATTTAGAGCGAGGCACCATAATAGTGAAAAAGTCATTCTCATTGCCCGCTAACATGGTTTGTGATCACCTCGGACTGCCAGTACAGTTACACATCCGCATGGTATGGACAGCATGAGGTTATCAATCAGCTCCTGATGGATATTTGGCCATTCTTCCACGAGTGCAATATCCATCTCTGCAACCGTTGTGGATAGTGTTGGTCTAGCTGCAACGTGTATGCCAATTGCATCTCAGTCTCTGAGACAGAAAAATGCAACAATTATATTTTCGATTCCTCAAAATAGCCACCCTTTGATTTCGTCACTGCCTTGCACACTCTCGTCATGCGCTACGACAGTTTTGCCGAGATTTCAGTTGGGATTAATCCCATTATTGCTGCAGGACCTCCTGTCCAGTTCATCCCGAAGCAGCTCGATTGGATTACAATCAGTAGTTTGAGACGGCCATCCCATGTTTTTCAAAACTTAACGAACCTCTAGAGACTTCACATAGTTCTGACACAAGTGAGACGTCTTACTGCAAGAAAAACCCATTTCCAATCAGACGCAAACAAGACGTCTTAGCATGTCGCTGGAGAATGGCATTGACAATCCTTTTGGTTAATATTTTCCGTCTACTTTCACCAAAGTTCCGACTTTATTCCTCCCAAAGGATCACCATACAATTATAGAACCCCCTAAATGCTTTAGAGTTGGAATTACGCAATGCGGATTCAAGCGGTCATGAGGTAAACGGCGTACAAATTGACGGTGTTTACTTCCAAAGATTTAGAACTTGGATTCATCAGTGAATAAGACTCTTTCTCAATTCCCCGCTGTCCATTGTTGGTGTGTCTTAGCCCACTGAAGCCTTTTCTTCTTGTTAAAAGGGCAATGGCAATGGCAATGGTGGTTTCTTTCTTGCTACCTAACATTGGTTGTCTGTCAGGCGTCATCTCACTATTGACTCACTCACCGGTGTATCCCTCGTTGCGTTCAGTTCAGCAGTCAATTTACGGACAGTTTTTAATCTGTTACCTCAACTGGTCCCTACCAAATATTTTTCCGGGCGTTCTGATATTTCCTGAGTGCTCCTGAGCGAGGACGAACTTCATAGGAGCCTGTTTCTCGATGCCGGTGTACGGTTTTGACAACTCAGCTGATGGAAATCTTCAGTTTCTTTGCTATTTGTCTGACACTATTGCCTTCTTTGTGCAAAGTGATTGTCATTACCCGTGATTCATAACAAATCTGGCACTTCGGGGCCATTTTCAATTCCTTTCGCGGCGTGTTATACGTTTATGCAAACGCAACTGCAAGTCAACAGAGCTGTAGACAACGTACGGTTCTCTACGTAGCCATGCAGTCTACTCGCGCCACCTGGCGTGTTTAGTAGAAAAGCTTGTACTGGTAACGTCGGTTTATATAAAACGAAGCACTACTAGAATGTTCCAATATGTATGTATTTGTACAATAATAAATGGTTCATCTATATATTTTATGGACCTTAATATAGATATTACTGCAGGCAGACTTGCATTTAGCATCTAGAGGAGAGCCGTAGCCCCAGATACAGTGATTCCAGCAAGCTCCCAATACCCACATGGCTACAAATATCAGCCTTCCATTCTACGGTGCATCGCCTTGTTTCTGTACCATTGCTTGGGTTTTCCATTGAAAAATGCCGAAAGACCATTATATCGTTTCAGGTAAAGGCTACAGCTCTGCCCTGATAGATAATATTTTATAAGAAAAGTAAATAATAAAATAAAATATAAACTTATGCGTGACATTTAAACACTTCTACGTGTTGCACCAGCCCATACGTGGGCAAAATTTCGGATAAAGTTAGCAAACAGTTGAAATCACGCAACTACAGATCTGCATTTTATAACACCAGAAACATATCAGAATAGTTATTCAACAGTAAAGATAAACTATAACACTTGATAGAAAATGGTGTATACATTATCACATATAAAAAATTTAGAAACGTATATATAGGCCAGTAAAAGCTGTGGCACTTTCATTATCAGAACATGGGAGAAGCTGGAGGTTAAACGAGACAGACTCATCCTTGGACAACCATCTCATATTATAAAACCAAACATATGATACAGACTGTAAACTAATACAGTCCATAAAAAGTAAAAAGATGACCCTGTTGAAAATACTGGAAATTAACAAATATTTGTCACCTTTGTGTCAGATCAAACCTATTTCTATTTTTCCCTCACTTACATTAACTTTGTCAAAATAATAATCTCATATTTCATTAACGTTAAACGTAAGATATCAAGATAACATTGTTTCCATTTTAATTTTAAAAAATATTGCTGTAAGTATTTAACATAATACATTCTAATGTCAAGATTTGTATCTTCTGTCTCAGTATCTTCGTAAGTGACATTTTATCGATATCTGTTACATTTCGTTATCATTCACCTGAAGACGAAAACGGGTTACTGACTAAGTAAACAGTATTTACAGAACATGTGGAAATGTTTTCCTCTTGTAATACCTCCTCATTACGTACGTGATCGTCATTATTCGTCTTCAGCAGCACATTTCAGACTTTTCTATCATTTTATTGTCTGAACTCCTTATCGTCCACTTTCACTCCCATAGAATGCTACTCTCTACAAGAGGTGTCTAACCTTTCAGTTTACCTGGGCCACAATACTAAAAAGAAAAGTCCCCATGTATTTCTATAGCCTAATTTTATTACACTTCATTAAATATCAGTTTCGACTGAAGTAGCCGTAAGATAATAGACCATCGTGTCTAATGGGATGATTGAAACTGAAAATATCTATTTTACCTTTTTTTCTTTTTACTGATAGTGTAGTAGATAGTTGTTGGACCGAAATGAAAGTTGCTTTGGGCCGCGGGTCGGACACCCCTTGTTCTAGACAAACGACGTCAAGAAACATTTCTTAACAACTAAATTAATGCTACATTTCAATACAATTTTTTTCTTCACTAATGATTTTCTTCCCATAGCAGTTCTGCAATTTATATCTTCTTACTTGGGCTATCATGAGCGCCAAGATGAGCGCACCGCCATATCATCCTTTTCTCGAAGCAGTAGACTCCACTTTCGACTACTCTGAATCTCAGCTGTGGATAAAGCTTGAAGCCTGAATTTTCGGTTACCAAGAGTATCTACTACATAGCTATATTTTTAAATTATACTATTCTACACCTTATAGTTTACGAAATATAAGCAGCTGAAAATCGCTAATTCTATCACTCACTGACACACCGATCATCGAAATTCTAAGGTACTTCTAGCAGACACACAAACGTCAAATTTCGTTTTTGGATAGTATTTATCCAGTAATGGAAGAAAACTTGAAACATCTGTAAATATTAATTCCGTTCACAAACACAGTTTCGCTTTACGGAAGAGTATTTGCTATCTTGGGGTTCTGAGGATTGGATTGGTAATGGTCTTGGGGTAAAACGTTGGGTTTACGTTCGGGAGGTCGCGGGTTCGATTCCCAATGACTTACCTTTTTTTCTCATTTTAACATAACCGTCACCTTCCTACTAACTGTAAGTGAAGAGTCGTCAGAAACGACATATGATACCTGATTTGAGAATGAAGAATGACTGGTACGTTATGGCTCAAACTGCTGCAAATGGAAACAGTACCAATGACACCTAGATTCTAACTTGATTTCAGATATAAATGAGAAAAATGTTGCTCGTAATGTCGAAAAATCCGTCACAAGAGGCAGGGCAAAAACGTTAGACCCGGAGCAAAAAGGTTTGACGCTGGTTTCAAACCACAACACGGCAGAGATGCGGGGACGCCATTGTACGCGAACTTGAAAATTGAAGTACCGATATTCTACGATAATTTTATCAAGAGTCCAATGAAACTTACATAATTCGAAATATGGTTTGCTGTGGTTGTGCACAATACAATAATCATGAATGAACATAGCCAATAAGAGTGGTAAAACGAAGTAGATGTATTGACGATTTCAATGCCCCATCTCTAATAAAAAAGTGAACGTCAAAAGTTAAAGAGCCATCAACGTCTGCCCTAGGGATGATCGATATTAGAAAAAAATCGATGGTTACATCAGTGTAAACATAAATTCAAAGATATCCGTGTACGATGAACATCTTAAACATCGACGTCCGCGAATATCAATGTTTTGGATGCCAAAACAAACAATCCTCGGCAGAACCAATGACACCCATTATTAAACTGCCACTACCGAATACAGTTTTATTGGTCTCCTTATCACTTTACACAACGTATCAACAATTATTTGTGTACGGATATAATAGTCATAAGAAATAGGAATAAATTGAAATAATTATGCCATGTTTTGAGTTTTGACGTAAATGATTACTTACGGCGTTGGCGTAGTGTGCAAATATTGGCAACGAAATGTTCGCTTGATGAGGGATACGTAGAAGAACCTGTCAACTGCAGAGCAGGAACAAAATTAATTACTTCATGGTCAACACGTAAGACTATACCTCTTACTTTACGTGACTGGTTTTTACAAAGTGTCTCATTCGTCGTCGCTGCCAACTTCAGCACACTACGCCACCACTGCCGTAAGTAAAATTCTATCGTTTACTAGACAATGATATAGTATGCAAAACAGAACATACATTATATACACCTATCTCCTTTCTGGTTTGGCATATTAGGCTATAAAATTTTTTTAGATCATCGAGTTGAATCTTCTGTTTTCATAACATGTGCCACAGACATATATTAGCTATACGTCTGATGGCCTATGAGTTGTATGTCTGTGGATCGACCTCAGCGCCACGTTAAAGATTCTTTATCAAAAAATATTGAACGAATATATTGAGGAGCTTAGTGTAATATTGGTGTCAGTATTGAAGAGTCTTTATCAAATAAGAAAAATAGTGTAACATCGGTGTCAGTGCGAGCGCTAACGTTCTGTCAATATGTATGCTGAACACCGCTGCATCAAAGAAAATTTTTTTAAAAGGATAGGAAGTGGCCTTTTAGAAAATCCGTTGCTAATGTACAACAAAGGAGGAGGATTATCTCCAAAAATAAATACACCTTCGTGAAGGAAAAGTTATTGGGTTGTAGGCCTATCTTAGAAAACTGTGGGGAATGAAATATGGAACTAATGCAGCTTGCATTATACTGCAAGTTCACTAAATAATTATGCCAAAACGCGCTTGTTTTCCAAAAGCGTCCGTCTCTGCAGTCAATTCAAATGTTCAAATGTTTGTAGAACTTATGGGACTTAACTACGGGGTCATCAGTCCCTGAACTTACAAACTACTTATGAACTAGCTAAGACTAAGGACGGCACAAATATCCATGCCCGAGGAGGGATTCGAACCCCCGACCGTAGTGGCCGCGCAGACCGTGATTGGATTGCCTCAGTCCCCTCGGCCACCGCGGCCGGCTCTCTGCAGTCGTGTGGACAGTGTAGTAGATTGCCATATAGGGTGCCCAGGTTCGATTCCCGGTCTGGTCGCAGATTTTCTCCAGTGGGGGATGGGTGTTGTGCTGTCCTCATCATCATTTCATCATAATCCACGCGCAAGTCGCCTAAGTGGCGTCACCTGAAGACTTGCACCAGGCAGACCGAACGCAATCCCAGATGGGGTATAACGTCCAAAAAATATCACACAAAATTGTTATCATCATGTCCGAAAGCACTTCCAGCTAGAGCCCACAATGATGAAAATTATAGAAATTCATCTTTTATTTCATAATTATTATTAACGCTCTCCGGGTTGACTTTTTTCTCTTTAAGAATTACTTTTATTCTGTAACTCTCATAAGTTTTAAATGTACAGCTTTTAGGAGAAAGATTTATGCAACTATATGTAATCATTTTCATGCCGTATAATCGTGTGCACTATAAAGCAAGGCTTCTTTTTATGCACTAAAATAACTAATTTTGAATTACTGTTGTATGAAATAAACTGATCGTTCAGTAAATACGAGACAAAATAATAACTACTACTTTCACTTATACAAGAAAGTGTATCTGATCGGCAAGTTTCGTATTTTATGAAATTTACTAACTGGTGCGAAATATAACACTAAATGATATTTCTATAGTTGTCCACCACATGTTGCAGTATTCTACATGATGAAAGGATTGAGCCACAACAATATAATGAACTTTCCAGACTTTCCAAATACTGTTAAATCAAACCAAACGAAACCACCAAATCAAAGAGACAGGGAATGTCTGATGTACAAAAAATTTTACTGGAAAGGACTACCTACAAAAAGAAGTGATATACCATCAAAAACATAAAATGTACCAAAATTCAAGTCTCAGGACGAATTACCTCCACCATAAAAAGTCGTTAGATCTCATGGGAAACCAAGTCCGTTATTTTAGTAAGTGTTCATGGAACCAACAATTCAACACCTGGTCATAACTTTTTGACAAAATAGTTATCTACCAACATCTGCAGTGACTATATAAAAATTATAAATCTTTTTTCTATAATAAATATAATGACTCGGCAATCGCATGGCAACGTAAACTGACATTTAAAATACTTTATGCAAATCTGAGGTATTTCATTCCTACGTGATTATCTTTGGTTACATAGTGGAATATAAATTATATGTAGATATGTAATTGCTCAATCATTATATGTATTCTCATGTCATTCAATTATGTTGTAATTGTGAAATGAATAATACTAATATATTAGCTATAAATGTTGGTACATTCCTAATTAGATAACAAATAAGTGGTTCTATGGACACTAACTAAAATAACCAACTTGGTTTCCCGTGGCAACATAAACTAATATTAAAAAAAAAAAAAAAAAAAAAAAAAAAAAAAAAAAAAAAAAAAAACTTGATGCACATTTGAGTTCATTTTATTATTATGTGGTTACGTTTGGTTGCATAATGGAATATATAAATTATTGTTATGTCATTATGAAGATGTGCAATTGCCAGATCATTACATTTATTCTGATATCATATTATGATGCGATTGCCAGGTTATTATATAAATAAAGATTTATAAATTTGCTATAGTCACTACAGATGTTGATAGATAACTAATGAGATAAAAAATTATGACGAGGTGTCGAATAGTTGGTTCCATGACACTAACTAAAATAACAGACTTGGTTGTCGTCGACTGCATGGATGATCCAACGGTTCAGCGGGTCATGCAGAATTACGCTATTGGCCTGCGCCACAATGTCGTCACAAAAGTCGGGTATAACGAACACGTCGTAACCTAAACCAGAATCTCTGTAGTGTCGGTTGCATGTTGAATAAAGAGAGTGGACGCTGTAGTTTGTAACTAATTACGTTTTGTTTGAAATTGTTCATTTATTGTCATCCTCCCGGGTCTTAGTCTTGGGTGACCAAACGTCCCGTATTTTACGCGATCGTCCCTTATTCTTCCTACAAGTCCAGTTGTACCGACATCAATATGTCAAGGAATTAGGCTTTAACTCAAAGTGAATGGGCATAATTTTTGAATTTCTTTGGTTGGTACTACGTTATGCTCGCGCATGACATGTGCAGCTTATCCAACTACAAAAATTCAGAAATTAATCAGTTGACTGCTAGATGATAACGTGCTCAAAAGAGTGTGATTTATTGGACGTTTCAAGTTCATTTCACGAGATGTTTATTGATTATATCGCGAAATGGGGTTACCCATTTCATGTGCTGAAATTATTTACCTGAATTCAACAAAAATCCTCTTCTTTAGAAGTCAGTTCAGCAAAGTACACTGATGAAGGGTAGTTATATATATAGTGCGCCTCGGTTGCACAGTGGTAGAGTGCCAGACTACAACTCCAAAGGTCGCGGATTCGATCCCCGCCAGGTCTTAGGATTTTTATCTGTCACTTTACACTTCTTTCACCTCTGGCAGTATTGCTCAATGTGCAAAATACCGAGTAGCACCGTGGTTCGGAACCCACGTTAAACTGTAGGTCCCCCTATAACTGGCTGGGTAAGTCAGTTCGAAGACCGGAGGAAGGCAACGGTATACCACCTCCAAACAGGACCATGCCTATTAAAGCACTGTGGTGTTCAAACCAATCTTCGGATTGTTGACTGCTTTACCCCTTATATATATATTCCTCAGACTGAACGTGAGGAGAGGGGCTAGTGTAATTGGTTAATACAAACCATAAAAAAATGCACGGAAGTATGTTTTTTAACACAAACTTACATTTTTTTTAAAAATGGAACCCCGTTACTTTTGTTAGCACATCTGAACATATAAATAAATACGTAATCAGTGCCGTTTGTTGCATTGTAAAATTTTAATTACATCCGGAGATATTGTAACCCAAAGTTGACGCTTGAAACCTCCGACGTTCAGTTGCTTGTTGTAACAAACACGGGCCACGGTCGGCGAGCAGCATCTGCAGGGACGATGACGACCGTGTTTACGAGTGTGGCTGTAGTGCACTGTTGTGGTTTGGTCTAACTGTCGCAGTGTCCGCATGTAGCACTTGCTGCTATTGTTATTCTGCACTCGTCTTTGCACGCAGACTAACTGTAGTACACTGTGTTACCAGACGTCTGTGACAGTGTAGTGTTGTAGGAACTGTGACCATAGTGTATTCGAACTCTGAAAAGGCGGAAATGATACTCACCTATGGCGAGTGTCGACAAAATGCAGCTGAAGCCTGCAGGGTGTATGCAGGACAGTACCCGGACAGAGATCATCCAACGTGCCGCACATTACAAAACATCTACCGCCAACTGTATGCAACAGGTATGGTCGTAGCACGCAAACGGGTCCGTAACAGGCCCGTCACAGGAGAAGCTGGTGCAGTTGGTGTGTTAGCTGCTGTTGCCGTGAACCCACACAGGAGTACACAGGACATTGCGATAGCCGGTTGACTGAGTCAAAGGAGTGTCATGCGCATACTTCATCGTCACCGCTTTCACCCGTTTCATGTGTCGCTACATCAGCAATTATATGGTGATTACTTTAATCATCGAGTGCAATTCTGTCAATGAGCATTAACAGAGAATGCGTTGCAGTTCTACCTGTTTACAGATGAAGCGGGTTTCACAGACCACGGGGCAGTAAATCTACGGAACATGCATTACTGGTCCGTGGACAATCCTCGCTGTCTCCGACAGGAAGAACGACAGCGACCGTGGACTGTAAATGTATGGTTCGGAATCATTAGCGACCACCTCATTGGTCCTCACTTCACTGCAGGGACCCAAACAGCTGCAACATAGATCGCATTTCTACAGAATGATCTGCCAACGTTGCCAGAAAATGTCCCACAGGAAATGCGTCGACGTATGTGGTATCAGCATGATGGTGCACCTGCACATTCCGCAATTAACACTAGGCTGACCCTTGACAGGATGTTCGACGGGCGTTTCATAGGACGTGGAGGACGCATAAATTGGCCAGCCCGTTCTCCTGATCTTACACCTCTGGACTTCTTTCTGTGGGGTACTTGAAAGGAGAATGTGTACTGTGATGTGCCTACAACCACAGAGGATATGAAACAGCGTATTGTGGCAGCCTGCGGCGACATTACACCAGATGTACTGCGGCGTGTACGACATTCATTACGCCATAGATTGCAATTGTGTGCAGCAAATGATGGCCACCATTTTGAACACCTATTGGCCTGACATGTCGGGACATACTCTATTCCACTCCGTAATTGAAAACGGAAACCACGTGTGTACGGTACCTCACTCCTCATGGTAATGTACAAGTGCGTCAGTGAAAAAGACCATTAAAGGTGTTAGCATGTGGACGTAATGTGCTGTTCTGGTCTCTTCTGTACCTAAGGTACATCACCGTTCCCTTTGGATCCCTACTTAATTCGGTGCTCTGCTATACACACGATCGAGCAGCGGAGGAGTGGTACGCAAGCGTCAAATTTAGGTTACAATATCTCCGGATGAAATTAACATTTTACAATGCAACCAACGGCACTGATTATGTATTTGTTTATATGTTGAGATGTGCTAACAAAACTAACGGGGTTCCATTAAAAAAAACGTAGGTTTGTGTTAAAAAACATACTTCCGTGCCCTTTTTTATGGTTTGTATTAACCAATTACACTAGCCCCTCTCTTCACGTTCGGTCTGTGGAATCGGTTCGTCAGCATTTTTTGTGGTTTATGAAATATAGCCAGCGGTAATGTTAGGTGACTCACCCTGCATATAAAGACTAGCCACTCATTTTCCATTTTCAACTTTCGTACATCTCAATATATTTGGTGCAAAAATTTGTAGATCATTACTGGGCTTTTGCTAGCTTTGCCTGGCATTAATGCACTTTCTGCACACAACATACAGTAGACCTACTAAAAGGAAGTCGTTTCGAAAGAAGGAAATAAATACGAGAGCCATCGAATACGACACGTTAACTTTGGAGAGGGGTTAACAATTTTTTCTTCTTACTATATTGTATGAGAATTAATTTGTGTGTTTATATGTGTATAGCCTTTAAGGGATAGTAGTCTTGTTGATGACATCGTAGTTAAATACATCATTTGGTTTCGCATTTTTCGGTAGCTTTGTGTGTATCGTATTTTGATTTTGAAAATATGGAACACCCTAGCTTAGTCAGATGGCCAGCTATACAAATAATGAAACAAACCTAGGAATATAGTGCCTTACATCACATCAGAGGACTAATTAGGCATTTAAAGGTGATATCGCACATGTGTGATCCACTTATTATTATTGTATTATGCCTGCCACATAAAAATCTTCATTAATGCCATTATCACTTAAATAATCTAGCGTATCACTTTACGTAAAGATCCTTTGGAAAGGGGATGAAAAACAATTTGAAGTAAGTTTTAGTAGTGAACCTTCGATGAATATCGACCAACTATCGACGTATCATGCAGAGATCCTAACAGATGCACTGTGAAGCATGAAACTGAATAAAAAACAGATACTAAACGGGAATGAGAAATCTACGTCCGATCTGCAGGACCATAAAAGTTTGGATACCGATTAGCAGATACAGAGATCAGACAATAACAACCAGTAATGAACATAACAACTACTTGAAAGGATATGCCTAAATTATGACGAAAAGGAACACAGAAGAAGTTGCCAGCGTTAAATCCTTGGGATTAGAGCTTGATAATAAATTGAACAGGGAGAAGCATACCCCAGAACTCCTGAAGTGCCTAAACAAGTCCCTTTTTAGTATGCGATTATTGTCAGACATAGAAGATAAAAATAAATAAATAAAAGACTTGTTCATTGTGCTTGCTTTCATTCCATAACGTCATACGACATTATTTGCTGGGATAACTCATCAGGCCAAGCTAAAGTTTTCAGAGTCCAAAAACGTGCTACACATATCATTTGCGGTTTCATCTGTAGGACATCCTACAGAGGACTATTTAAGAAAGTGGGGATTGTAGCGATACACGCTATTTTTTATTAAAGAAAAAAGCTCTTCTTGCCGCTTTCGGCTCCATTCTCCTTTCAAAATAAACCTCTGCCGAGTTTTGATTTCGATTTTCAACTTTAACCTACTACCTGGAAGGAGAATGCGAACAGTCGTCATCTTTCGTTGTTCAGCTTGTGATGAGTTAGGATGCCGCTTTTTGTTCGAGAACTAACTCTCTATTACGTTAAGTGTGAGCTGCTATGACATGTATTTTTTCTTTAAATTAATCTTCCCCCTCCACCCCCACCTCCCCATACTTCATCTTCAAACTTGTGTACTGACTTTTATTCAATATTGCTTCCCTTATCCAAATTAATTAAAAAAAATGGTTTTTTCAGTATTGCAATTCTCATCAAAACAAGAGGTTTGCGCGCCATTAGGCTTGATTGTGCACTACATGTAATCAATAAACCCAATTGTCTAATGTTGTAGTTCATTTCATTTCAGTTCTCCAGTAAAAGAACTTGAAGTCTGTTAAACATTTTTCGAAGTCAGACAATATTCCGTATCATGACAACGGTCTGCCACATATTATTACGTGATGCTCCAAGCCTTTATATAAGTTAAGAAGTTGGCGTAAATAAAATAATACTTTAAAGTTACAGTTATTTTCCAGCAAATACGTCTGCCTGTGAGCTGATACACTAATTTGAGGTAGCTTCTTGTCACTTTTTACAGTGATATTTCGAGCCTGTTGTCGCAACCTTGATTGTTACATCCGCCATCTGATCCCTTTATTCATTTACGTTGCAGTTCCACCCTCTTTCTTCATCAGAATGGACTTTAGTTGCTACTTATCTCAATTTTTCACTCGTAAATCATCCATTTCTCACATAAGTAATATTGCGAATTCTTCCAAATTGACCTACACAGAAAACAGAGCCGGAGTATCGCTATAAGATAATAACTACTGCTTCCAAATGTATTTATTCCCTAATGAAATTCGTCATTATAAATGCATCTTTTTTTAAAACAAAAAACTCAGTTCATGTAATAAATACTAGAAACACAGATTTACTCACTTACTTTGCCTCAGAAGGATGTCCACTTTTGAGCAATACGCATTCTCAATAACATGCCAGCCAGCAGTCATAAAAAATTTATCTCACAATAAATCTCAGTTTAGAAAGCGTCTACAGGGTATTTTTTATGGCCAACTCCTCCTATTACAATAATGAATTATTCAGCAGAAGTGACTGATATGTGTGCATGTGATTGTATACAATATTCACAAAAGTGAATATTGTGTACGGTCTAACTTTGGTGCTAACCTTATGCAGTGACCATTGTACCATATACATGGCAACGACCGCTGAATGGGCTTTGAACACCATTCACATACAATGACGAGAATATTTTGTTCTGTTGACCATAAAATAAATAGTTGATGCTGTTCCTGCTTTATGGTAGTTTTATTATGTAACCTTGTGCAGGCAGTAAATTAATTATCCTCGTAAAGAGAACATTTCGTTGCCAATAATAGCACAGTACACCGCCGTTGACACAAATAAAATTTAACTGATTAAATTTGGTGAAGAAGGAGATTTTAAGAAACATAGATCGAGAAATACATTAGTGTAACTGTTATTTTAATTAGGCAGTTTCATCTGCAAAAACTTTTCCAAATGATAAATAATTATGCTGAATGAAATGCGCTGAACTCTCACTCAGAAAAAAACTTGACACCCATAAAGACACTGGTTCTCGATGCCATTTTCAATACAAGTAAAATATTACCGATTATTCTCCTACGAAAATGCAGCCAGTTATTTTTATTTCTTTATTCACTTAAAATCTTTACTCTAACTAAAAATTCAGAAATTAATCAGTTGACTGCTAGAAGATAGTGTGCTCAAAAGAGTGTGATTTATTGGACGTTTCAAGTTCATTTCACGAGACGTTTATTGATTATATCGCGAAATGGGGTTACCCATTTTATGTGCTGAAACCATTTACCTGGATTCAACAAAATATCCTCTTCTTTAGAAGTCAGTTCAGCAAAGACTCAAAACTTGAGCTGTTTTTTTGAAAATATTTTGAAAGAAAGATGTGAACATCAGCTTTTTGAGGAAGTGAACCGTCTAAAAATACATGTCAACAGAAAATGTGCTAATTGAGAAGCGAGTTGGTAAAGACTGGCTACTCATTTCCAACTTACGTGCATCTCAATATATTTAGTGCAAAATTTATAGATAATTACTGGGCTTTTGCTAGCTCTGCCTGGGATTAATGCACTTTCTGCACACAACATACAATAGACCTATTAAAAGGAAGTCGTTTCGAAAGAAGGAAATACATACGAGAGCCATCGAATACGACACGTTAACTTTGTGGAGGGTTTAACAATTTTTCTCTTCTTACTATACTGTATGCGAATTAATTTGTGTGTTTAAATGTGACACGAAAGAAGTTAACATAGTTACATCTTTCACTACAATGTCGCGAGTTAGATATATATTGACTATTTATTTTGGTAGAAAGCTGCAACCAGCAGCTTTTATGAATGTTTCTTTATTCGTCCATATAATGTGAGGAATTGTGACACCAATTGTCGAAGCACTGGAAGTAAAGAAAGATCTAGCCATAAATTCTCATCTGATTCTAAATGGGCAACTACAGCTGACAACATCCCCATTATTAAGCTTCGCATAATGCAATTCCAAAAGGCACTTACCAGACAGGGTTAAGCATCACACTTTTATCTTATTTATGTTGTTTACCCTAGAAGACACTTAAAATACTGCTACAGCGATATACACAGTTACTTGACCTACCTTCTTCACCCCCCCCCCCCCCCAAAAAAAACAACCCTGATGTAAAGACAATATAAAAATTGTATAACTATAATGTACTGTAATTAAATATACCATATTCAAATGTAAGACAAACACAATACGTAAACCCCAATGTTTGATGTACAAGAAATGTAACAAGTGTTCATTTTTACAGTGCAAGACACAGGTCAAGACCACACGAAAAATATGTACCACTGATTGTAAAAATATATTATTTCGTATTTTAGGTAGCATAAATAATGTGTGTGGTTTTGGACTTTATACCAAATGATAATAAATGACAATAAGGAAGTTTATTGAACACTGTATCGTAGGAATAAAGTGAAAACTTATCAATGATTGCCGTAACGTAATACGTCTTTTGAGTAAAATGTCTGAAAGTTAAGGAACTAGCGTTCTTTAGACGCTAGTGAGTTGTTTCCTGATCGTAGCCTAATAAACCGACAACTACTTTGATGTGAAAAAAAAACTACAGTAGAACAAAAATAGTTTATTTGTTTTTAGTCAGATATAATGGTCCTGTAACTTATCCACTGACGATGAGCCTGCAGTGTCTTGAAAACTAGTTACGGACGAACAAAGACTCGGTGACTTTGAAGATGCGATACATAACATGGCAGAGGCGTCCAAACGATATATATCGCTTCGATACATCGAAGCCGTTCATATCGAAACGATTTTTAGCGAACAATAGAATGTTAAGAGTTTTTAATTGATCTCTATACTTTTTACAAATATTTCATAATTTTAAAGGATGTTGTTAGGCAGAAACCTAAGAGTACAACTTAAATTGTTGCGAGTAAACATAATTATCACTGTGCCATCGGTATAATATCTTAATACTTATGTATTTTACATAATAAATAATCTGTGCTTATCCTCGTAAGATAAAAGTTTACATACCGCCCCGAAGATGTAGTGTGCTGATGTTGGCAACGATCTTTGAAGCTCTTCGAAAACTGGATCACATAGAATGAGAGTGAATAATTCTTTGTACTAACCTTGAAATGAATACTCAACGCTGTTCCTGCTATATGCTTGACAAGTTTTTCAACATTAGAACTTTACTCTGCCGAGACTATTAGTAAAATTTAACCTCCTAGTGAATTTCAGATTACCACAGCAGAATTTACCATCGATCACAGGTTATCAGCCAAAAAATTTGCGGATTCGGCGCTCACTCGCGAAAAAAAAAAAAAAAAAAAAAAAAAGAACCCTCTTGTAACCTATACCTTACCATCAAAGTGAAGCTACAAATCACTTTTTAAATACAAAATCTTTAGCTAGAATCCCATTCGCTTGTACTCTTCGTAATTCGTATGTTTTTCTTCCCCCTTGTCATGCTCCTTCGATCCTATCGCTGTGTACGCCACTGCTTGCACTAGACATTACAAGTCACTATACCTCACGCAGTAATCACTATTAGAAGTAACTGCTACTTCACACACTAATCACTATTCGAATCAACCGCTGCTTCACGTCCAGACATTCGCTTGTTCGATACTATCGCTTCGATGCCAACCGCTTCGATATATACCGCTAGAATGCCTCCGTTGTGGTATGTATCACATCTTCGAAATTACGTGATAAATACCAAAATAAACCGCCAATTTACTCCTCAGCTGCAGTTCGTAATCCAACATCGATATGGGTAATTTCGCAGATATCCCGTATAGCGAGGCTTGGACCTCCAAACGATATATATCGAAGCGTTTGAGTATCGAAACGATTGGTATCGAACAGGTAAATGCTATGATTTTTAGGGATAGGTCGTGATTTTAAAGGTTGTGGTTAGGCAGAACTCAAGAGTGCAGCTTCTGGGTAATTTACAATAAAACTTACATTCCACTCAATGGATTTACTGTTGTACGTTCTATATATACCATTTCAGGCCGAGCTACTTAGAGTGTAAGCTTTCTTGTATATTACAACTTTCTAAACTAGAGATTTGTCCACTAAAAAGAAAGCGCCACAAAAATATTAATTACAAAATGTACTTTACATAGTATTCTTAATCGGTAGTTTGTTCGGTGTCGCTCAAGTCTTGCTCCAGTTCTTTTGTTGTATATGATATTGGTTTCAGTCCTTGTTGGCCGTATCCTGGAAAAATGTCTCTGAGGAACACTGGCAGTGTATCGCAAGGGATTTTTTTACCTTAGAGACGTAAATTGTGGAAGTAAATACATCGAAACAAGTACATCTCGTCGCGTTCACCTGGCCGACCCTCCCGTTTTACATTGCTTTTCACACTTTTCACAGTCGTTCTACGATCTGAAGATACAGATTCGACACTGTGATTGACGAACTCGTCGTGTTGGAAGCCTTCATTTCTTAATTTTATTTAATTTACGTTGCCTTTTCCCTTGAATGCAACTTTACCATAAAACACTTTTTACTTTCTCTCTCAATACTTCCAAATACCCAAATGTGTTTACCTCGTTTTGCAGTACATGTTATATTTTCTTTTACGAATTTGAGTTTCGTCAATTTCAACTATCTCTCCCACTCCTCCGATAGGCTGGCTACTATTCGTTACAATAACGTAACATATTTCCCTACAAAACACATAACATTCGCATACAGTGTGCAGTACCAGACCAATTTCTGAGGCAGCAATTACTAACTTAAAGTTCCTTACCCAACATGAAATTAATATAATATTTAGTTCTATTCCAAATCTGCAATGTTTACACCACGTATTTCTTCTAAGCGCCGTTCTTTTCTTGCAATTGCCGCAAATAATAGGAACGGGAAGTTTTTGTCAGCACTGTTACGAATAACTTTCACATGATCACTATGACAGTCAATACATTTCTTTAAGTCAACAACTGGTAATCATTTAAAAAAATCGGCAAAACTCTATACATTTCTTTGTAGTTGACAGTTTCGGAATCAGTTCCTTCCATATCAGTGACGAAATCACACTTTCCTCTGCACTTCCACTAGCCATTACATCGAACACGAAACAACAGAATGTCACTATTCAAATGGCCCGCAAATTTAATCCAGGGTGCGCCTCGGTTGCACAGTGGTAGCGTGCTAGACTACAAATCCAAAGGTCCCCGGTTCGATCCCCGCCAGGTCCAAGGATTTTTATCTGTTACTCTCCACTTCTTTCGCCTCTGGCAGTATTGCTCAATGTGCAAAATACCGAGTAGCACCGTGGTTCGGAACCCACGTTAAACTGGAGGTCCTCCTATATCTAGCTGGGTAAGTCAGTTCGAAGGTCGGAGGAAGGCAACGGCATACCACCTCCAAACAGGACCATGCCTAGTAAAGCACTGTGGTGTTCAAACCAATCTTCGGATTGTTGACTGTTTTACTTTTTTATCCTACTATGACATTCAACTGTTCGATACCTATCGATTAGATACTTAATCGCTTCGATATAATTATATAGTTTGGAGGTCGAAGCCTCGCTATACCCGCTCTATACAGGATATCTGCGAAATTACCTCGATATGTATTGTTTGGAGGCCGCAACCTCGATAGGCAACACGTCTTCCAAACTACCGTCCGATCAAAAAGCATAAAACGCACGTAACATATAGGTCGGAAAGCAAGGAGCTACAAGGAAGAGACACAAACCTTCACTTCACTGGATGCTGCTTTAGACGTCAACAAGATGTCGTGTTCTGGGCTGCCGGAACTCCCGACCGTGAAGCCTCGCCGCTTCCTCTTCCACACTCGGCTGTGGTCAGGCATAGAAGATACACAGCGGCAACGGGGCTCGGCATTAGCATCTAGCACTTCCAATCAGTCAGTCCAACTGCTTCCTCAAGCCTGAGAGAACAGTGCCATAAATCGCAGCGCCGAAGAGCACCAACACACCATCATGATATACGGCGCTGTTCAATTGCCCCGCAACGGCCTAGCATGGACCCATTGTTGTCGTATTCGACATGGGCGGCAGTCTAGCCATTCTCAATGCCAAAATAGGTCGATCGGAATTAAGATACGGAATGAAATAATAATAACGTTAATACTGACGGTAAATAAATACGACAGTCATTCAATAATTCATGAGGCAAATTGGTCTGGAGAAGAAACCGTTCATTTTTACAAAACAATACTTTTTATAGTTTTCAACATAATGCCCTTTAACATTCATGCACTTGTTCCAATGGGCTAAAAGCTTCTTTATTCCAACTACAAAGGACTCTTTATCTTGATGTTTGAACTAATTTCCCACAAACCTTTTCCGTCATCGTTGTCGTGGAACCTCATCTCACGTAAAGCCTTCTACAGTGCACCAAACAAATGAAAATCAGTAGGTGCTAAAGCATAACTATAAGGGGGATGAGGGAGTACTTCCCAGCACATTTGGCCAATGTTTTAAAGGTTGGTTGAGCAATATGAGGACGTGCGTTTGTCGCTGGAGAATGACACCTCTCCTCTGAGATACATGACGTTTCTGCCTTATGGCTGGCTTCACTTTGTTTAAAGTATTTTTACGCTGCTATTCGAGATAATAAAAAAAATTGGACCTTCAGCTTCCAACACCACCGTCAACAAGACTTTTCCTGCTGATGCAGGAAGGTGGAAGGATTTGCTCTTTCGAAACGTTTCACTAGGACGCCAGCAATCTTTTATCTGCATGTTCTGTTTTCGTTGCTATTTTGTTTTTGTTATATATCGCTTACGTGGAGGATCCTTAGAACAAAAATATCTCAGATCAATGCTTGTGCGTAATACAAGGTGGAATAAATCATCTGTCCAGAGTTTAAGACAGGCCGTAGGGCACTCTGTGTTAGACCGTCAGAGGTTCGAGTCCTCCCACAGTCATGGGTATTTGTGTTATGGTTAGCGTAAATTAGTTTAAGTAGTTTATTAGTCTACGGACTGATGACCTTAACAACTTGCTCCCTTAACTTTGCAAATATTTGTACATTTGATCAACCTGTAGTCAACATACTTTAAATCTACTTGATACTAACTTACAAACTCTCTTGAGCAGCTGACAACCTACTGTTTTACAGAAACTATAAATTCTGACCATGCTCTTGTCGTGTAAATCCGAAATCTGTCAGTAAGAAATAATATTTGTGGCAGTTTCCAATTCTTAACTATAACAGTCACTTTCTCAAGGAGGAAATACCTGTTCTTCCTATTATTACTGCGAACAGTATGTTTTACAGTCTCCATGATGTTTCGAAAATATTGTAATATGAATCAATATTTCCTTCACATACTCTTATTAGAAATTGCCAAACCATCGCCCGTGAGGTACTACTGACTCACGGAGACATTGTCCACAGATCACGTTGACATTTTGATTCATCCGCTGAGCTTACTACAAGACACACAACAGCTACTGCTCCCTCGTCGTGCGTAATGGCATTTGTCAGCCTCATTGCAGAATTATGTGTATAGGTGTGTAGGAATTAAACATTTCCTGACTTAGTCAGCATGGATACTAAATACCGATCATTTCATTTCCCAGATCAAGGACAAAAAAATAAATAAATAAATAAATAAATAAATAAATGTTCAAAAATTTGTAAAGCTTATGGGACTTTACTGCGGGGTCATTTGTCCCTAAACTTACAAACCACTTATGAACTAACTTATACTAAAAACATCACAAACATCCATGCCCTAGGAGGAATCGAACCCCCCCCCCCCCCCCCGACGGAGAACGGCCTCGAGCATCACAGCAAAGCGCCTCAATGCGCTCAGCCGCTCCGCCACGGCACGACGGCTTAGAACGCTCGGCCAGTTCAGCGCGGCTTTTCCTTTATTGCTAATTAACTAAAAGGAGGGCGTTATTCGCTGCTGCGAGATCTATTGCAAAATTTTTTTCAACAATTTTCTACTCCGAATGCGAACATCCAGTTGTAAAAGAAAAGACTAGATCAATTTTGAACATGGAAGGATATATGCCTAACACTTTTATCCACTGGATTACAAATGGAGCATGTAAAATGGATTGTACTGTCTGCCTACGAAAAAGTTGCTGAAGTCAAATGCAATCTATTCTTAGGAAATCCCGATCTTCTATTAAAAACTCCTGATACTCCAGATGCGGTGGATGAAGAAAATGCCTAGAAATCAGGAGGAGCCTGGTTCGAATCACGGCCGTGGCACAAACTTTAATTCCTCTCCTTCTATTCAATATCTTGTTTATAATTCATATTAATATATCTGT
This sequence comes from Locusta migratoria, assembly GCA_026315105.1. NCBI lineage: Eukaryota > Metazoa > Arthropoda > Insecta > Orthoptera > Acrididae > Locusta > Locusta migratoria. Next base: position 131,393,250 of record CM048745.1, on the reverse strand, counting down.
TGGTTTCAGCTTGAGATGTCGAAAACAATCCATTTTCTTTTAGGAAATCAGGAAACTTTTCTAAATAGTATTTGTGATTTAGGTCTATTTTCATGTGAAGTATTTTATCTGGAAATGCGTCTGTGCGAATATATATATATCTACAGAGTGTCCCACTCAACTTTTTCAAAAAATGTTCAAATGTTTGTAGAGATTATGGGTCTTAACTATGGGGTCATCAGTCCCTAAACTTACAAACTACTTATGAAATAGGTAGTACTAAGGACGGCACAAATATCCATGCCCGACCGTAGTGGCCGTGAAGACTGTGACTGGCACGCCGCAGACCACTCGGCCACCGCGGCCGGCATCTTTTTCACCCCAGAAATCTCTGGAAGTACAATAGATATTGAAAAACGACTTTCACGGTCATAACATTCGACTGGGTCTTATGAAAGTAAGTAGATTGAGACAGTCTAACAAGTAAACAAATATTATTTTTGACATAAACTGATGTGTTTTAAATGGATACCCCATATTATTTCCTTTGAAATCAACAACATGAAAAACCACAAAAATAACTGCGTTGGTTGCATCGCAATGCGTCCGTTACATCCGCACGATTTGCAAAGTGCATTTGACGTTTGAAATACATGAAGCGCACAACTGGCGCATTCTCAGACTCAAGCGAGACCCACGGCTCAGTATCGGACACGCAAGCTGTGCGCGTAATGTATTTCAAACGTCAAATGCGCTTTGCAAATACTGCAAATGTAACGGACGCATTGCGATGCAACCAACGCAGTTATTTTTGTGATTTTTCATGTTGTTGATTGCGTAGGAAATAAAATTGGGAATCCCTTTCAAAAAAACAGAATTTTTTGTTGAAGATAATATTTGTTTTCTTGTTCGTCTGTCTCATTGTACTTACTTACATAAGCCCCTACCGTACGCTCATGACCGTGAAAGTCGTTTTTCAATATCTGTTGTAGTTCCAGAGATTTCTGGGGTGAAAATGTTGAGTGGGGCACCTTATATATATATATATATATATATATATATATATATATATATATATATATATATATATATTCGAGTTCTTCCAATTTATTCATTATGATTCCCTATGGAACAGCATGTAGAATTTTCATTGGATTTTCTATAGGTTCTGGTTTGTGTTTATGGTTGCGTAAGTGTATGAAAAATGTTGAATGAGTACTTCACCGGTTTCGTATGTATGCCTTCAATCTAACTGAAAGTGGAACATTTTTGGTCAATATAAAATTGATTGCAATCGTCACATGATTCCAGAGATCGATAAATTTGGAACTTTTGTTTTGCGAGATTATATTTCCATTCGCATAGTTTTTCTGGTGCAGAAAGTCATATTTTCTTTCGTGTTTTGAAATAATTTATATTAATATATCTGTTGTTGTCAGCTTTAAATGTCGAATATAATACACTTTCTTTTACGAAATCAGGAAACTTTTCTAAATGTTGTTTGTGACTTTGTGTTTTAGGTCTGTTATCACTTTCCGTACTTTATCTGGAAATGCGTCTCTATATATAGGGCTATTCTAAATGAAGGAACAGATGTCACAAATTTATTGCTTTCAAACAATGAAATATAGAGACATAATTCCAACGTTTCTGGAAAGAGAAAAGGTCAAAGTTTTATTTATTCAATATGAGCACCATATGTTACATGGCAAATATAGAAACAGTGGCTCAACATAAAGCATAAGTTTTCTCGTTATCAAATTCACAGTCTCAACAATTTGATGTAGCAGAGTTTCATTTCAAATGTGTCAGGCAACAGTGGGATTAGAAACACTACAGATAAGAGTCACATGGTGTGAAGTCCGGAAACGTGGGAGGTCATGGTTGATGAAGTTGATCTGCTCCTCCTCATCCAATCCAACACTGGAATGGTGTTGGTCCTGTCACCGTTTTCTCCATGAAAAGGAAAAGCCCTTAAACTTTGTTAAGAGATATGGCATATCAGACATAAGTCTTCAGGCAATCTGTTTCATGTACACTGTTGTCTGTTCAGGAACATTGGAATTATGGTTCTATGTTTTGCAGTTCGGAAGATATAAATCTTTGAAACCTATTCTTTCTTTTTGAATAGCACTGTATATATATCGAGTTCTTCCAATATTTTCATTATGATTCCCCCTGGTACACGATATATGATTTTTAGTGGATTTTCTATTCGTTTTGGTATGTGACTATGGTTGCTTAAGTGTATGATAAAATGCTGATTGAATACCAGTTTCGTGTGTGTCTCTTAAATGTAATTGTAGTTTCAACTTTTTTAGCCAACGTAAAATTTGTGGAAATTTTTCAGCAATCAGTCGTAAAAATATTTATTTATTTGCAGATCTAGATTTCGACCACTGTGTGGTCATTATCAAAGCTTAAAAACAAAATACTTAAAACATCTCGACCTCCATGTTGGAGGCTGCGCTCGTATTGAGCTGCGTCAGTACGAACGCAACCTCCAATATGGAGGACGAGATGTTTTAAGTACTTTGTTTTTAAGCTTTGATAATGACCACACAGTGATCGAAATCTAGATCTGGAAATAAATAAATATTTTTGAGACTGATTGCTGAAAAATGTCCACAAGTCAAATACAGTCGTGCAGCACGAATTCCACCATGGAATCAAGCCTGATAACAATGTCCGAGGTATGTCCACACACTAAGTTTCGTTTGGTTATATAAACCAGACGTGAACAGATACAGAAAAAATATTTATTGTATAAAAATCTGCAACTGTTCGACTACTTTTCTACATAACTTCCGAAATTTTATCGGCACTTGTCATAGCGTTGGACAAGTTTTTGTGTGCCTTCTCCATAGAAGGTTGCCGCATGTGTATTCAACCATGTGGCAAATATGTTCAAATGTTTGTTAAGCTTACGGGACTTAACTACGGGGTCATCAGTCCCTAAACTTACAAACTACTTATCAACTACCTTATACTAAGGACGGCACAAATATCCATGCCCGAAGGGGGATTCGAACCCCCGACCGTAGTGGCCGTGCAGACCGTGACTGGAGCGCCTCAGTCCCCCCGGCCACCGCGGCCGGCCAAATATGTTTTTTCAGCTCATCATCGTTGTAGTGTTGACCACCAAGGACAGATTTTAGATTCCCTTCACGTTGCCGCCCGACCTCACAAGGCGAAAATGACCAAACAACTCTTACGGTAATTTCATTGGGACGTGTTTGATCATCCTCCGTACAGTCTCGCTCCTAGCGACTTTCTTCTTACACCTAAATCCTGTCCATTGTGGTCAACACTTCAGCGATGATGACGAACTGAAAGAACATGTTACCACCTGGTTGAATACACAGGCGGCAACCTTCTACGAAGAAGACATACAAAGACTTCTGCCACTCTATGACAAATGCCTACGATATTTCGGAAGCTATGTAGAAAAGTAGTTTAATAGTTGTATATTTTTGTACAATAAATATTTTTTTCTGTATTTGTACACGTTTGTTTTATATAACCAAACGGAACTTACTTTGTGGACATACCTCGTAAAATTGATTTGCAGTCATCTCATGAGGTTTTATAAATTCCATAAATCAAGAAATTTTGGACTTTTACTTTACGGGATTGTATTTCCATTCGCATAGTTTTCCTAGTGCAGAAAGTTATATTAGTTTCGTGTTTGGAAATATTTTGATAAGCTTTTTTAAGTGTTGTTATGTATGTTTTTCGGGTCTTTCTTCCCTTGCCACCGTTATTTCTGCTCTTCGAGTTCAAGAAACCGTGTTTATTTCTACAGTGTCAAATAAGCTTCAGCCTTCAGTTGCGGGTGCCCAGCTACTTGCCGCGGCAGGTGGAGGGGGGGGGCGGTGACGTCACAGTGGAGCACAGCGCAGCGCGCCTCGGGCTGTCACGGCGCGGCGCGGCGCGCGGCCCGTCTGCGTCAGCTTCAGCGGCGGCTTCAGCTTCAGTTTCAGGCGCGGCTTCAGGAAGAGGCGTCCTCCTTGGCGGCTGCGCCATCGATTACGCAAGCCGGCACGTGGCCGGCAGCGCCTTGGCGGCCACGTGAGCTGACGGCCGCTCAGCTCAGCTCAGGCCGGCTGCCTGACGGACGCCGGCTGCGGCTGTCGGCTGCAGCGACCGCTGCCGCCCACGCAGCCACGAGAACACCACAGGCCGCCCTCCTGCCGGTCTCTGCTGGGTGCAGCCTCAACGAGCGCAGCGCGCTGGTACTCTGTTTAGACCCTACTGGCCACCCAAAATGGCCGGCGATATCATAGACAAATGGATACGAAATGCCCACGTTGACAAGACATTAAAAAAAAAAAAAAAAAAAAAAAAAAAAAAAAAAAAAAAAAAAAAAAACTAAAAACACGAAATTTTTTATGCAGAGTACATGAATTCTCTGGAAGTGAAACTGCATTGGGGATGTTGCATCAACGAACAAAACAATCGATGTGATACATCTTATATACAGGGTGGCCCAGCTATCGTGTCCACCCAAAATATCTCTGGAACAATAACAGCTATTGGAAAACGGCTTTCACCGGTATCAATATACGGTTGGTGCCCTTGAATGTACATATTTGGAAACATTCTAAAACGAAAGCAAATGTGTTTTTTAACACAAACTTATATATATATATATATATATATATATATATATATATATATATTTTAATGGACACCCTATATTTCTTCTTCAGCAATCCATAGCATGACAAATTACATAAACAATGGCGTTGATTGCTTCGCAATATTCCAGTTACATCCCGAGATATTGCGACGCGCAGTTGACGCTTGAAATACGCGAAACGCGCGGCTAGCGCACGTCCTGAGGCTCAGGCGAGAACCCCATGCTGCTCAGGACGTGCGCTAGCCACGCGATTCGCGTATTTCAAGCGTCAACTTCGCGTTGCAATATCTCGGGATGTAATTGAAATATTGCGAAGCAATCAACGCCATTGTTTATATGATTTGTCATGCTATGGATTTCTGAAGAAAAAATATAGAGTGTCCATTAAAAAAAAACATAAGTTTGTGTTAAAAAAACACATTTGCTTTCGTTTTAGAATGTTTCCAAAAATGTACATTCATGGGCCCCAGCCGTACATTGATACCGGTGAAAGTCGTTTTCCAATAGCTGTTATTGTTCCAGAGATATTTTGGGTGGACAAGATAGCTGGGACACCTCATATATATATATATATATATATATATATATATATATATATATTGAACCTGCATGTAGTGTGTAGGTAGTAATTATGATGTTATAATGTCATTTAATTAATGATTGTAATATGTAATGTATGTATGAAATGTAACTATAACCATTTAATGTCATTTATTCATTATCTGTTTAATGCATTTGTCTATGTATATTTTATTTCATTTATTTTATGTACTTTGTATGTTTTCTGTATTTACTGAATTTACTTGTCATGTTTAATTTACGTATGTTAAATATTTCACTGTGAACGAGCTTAAAGATCGATACTTGCTGTAATCAAAAAGCGCCTCAGGTCAGAGACTTTATTGAACAGCAGCGCTCGCGTGTGGGAGAGCGGGCAAGAAGTAGTATCTGCCGCCCCGTGACACAGAACAGACGTTCGCATGCGGTCCGCGGAGTGATCACAAAATATATGTAACAAAGTGTTATTACAAAGTGTTTGGTGACCGTCCAGATGTCCGAAACGCGGTAGCGTCATCGCGGACGCTAACGGTCGCGAATAATTACGCGATTCGCGAAGTATCTCTTCATACCGCTAACAAGCTGCCAAAGGAGGAGCCAGCAAAAAATAATTTCTGTATTAATGAAAATCTTGTAATCAGCACATTGTAAAGGATCTATTGTCGAGCTACAGTGAAGCACATCCCTGGACTCAATGATTAAGATAAGTTGCATGTAATTTATTGTAATTAATGTAGATGAATGTTTGACTCTTATCAAAATATAAGAAATTTGATGTTACGTGTTCCATATTATTTGTAACAAGTAGTTACCAATATTGCCAATATAACAAAGCTTATTAATGTTTCATGAGCAAAGTATTCAAAATTCAAAATCAAGTATTTAAAAGTAACTAATTAAGAGAGAGAAAAGTTTACGTAATAGCGAAAGTCAGTGATTAACTATTTCATTGTGACAAATTTTGATTTACGTAATAGTGATAGAATTTTTAGTTAGTTAATCAATATCTGAAAACGATCATTTTGAAAGTGAGAGGGTTCACGTAAAGATAGAAACAGTTTTAATAATTTGATTGAAACTATTTTGCTAAACTTGTCTATACATGATCGTAGACTGTTGCATGCCAGTGTTACGATACTAAATCAATCAACAGTAAGTTAATTCTTGTTAAACACTTAACGAATAGGAATACAAATCAAACATTAATATAGTAATAATTATTTCAGATTTTATTAATTTGCATATTTAATGAATAACAGATTTCTCAAAACTGAGTTCAACAATAGTTACCACCGCAAAATCTATCCTAAAAAGAACCATACTGTTACAGTTATCGTATGCATTTATCTATCAACCCTGAATTACGTGAATTTTACTGTTTTCCTAAAAGAATGAATTTTTATCAAATAGCGACGTTAGTGGTTGGACTGCACCTACTTACCAATCACTTTGTACTGGATTTATTACTGTTGCAATTTTCAAAATTATTACTACCACTGGCGTACTAATTAAGTCGTGCGCATTGCACATACGCGGTAGGTCATTTTTAGCTATCAGTGTGTGCACAGTGTCCGTTGGAGATTTTGTAAGGAAGGGAAAGGTCAGTGATCTCAAAAAGTTCAAATGTTTGTAATTCTATCGGACCAACCTGCGTGGTCATCAGTCCGTAGCTTACAAACTACTTAAACTAAACTAACCTAAGGACAACACACACACACCCATGCCCCAGGGAGGACTCGAACCTCCACGGCGAGCAACCGCGCGCTCCGCAGCGAGATGCTTTAGACCGCACGGCTACTCCACCGCGGCAGTCAGTGATCTTTCGAAAAGTTTGTCAGTTAGAGCCATAGTCTCTGTTAACCACACAAATTGCTTTGCAAATTATTTCAAAATTTATTTATACCACTCCATTGATTACGAGTTTAACGTAGCTTACCACGAATTTAAGATCAGGTTTGTTATGCCACGCAAACAACATTACGACAGCAACACATTTATTAACAAGCAACCAAATTTTTTTTTCTCTTTCCAGTCTCATCTTCTCTCTCATTATATAAAAAAAACCTTTCCTTACACTCCAGCAAAAACTACACAATGGAGACGAACGATCTATTCGTGTTGTTGTTAGTACAAGGTCTCCCGTTGGTTGAAAGTCGTTGGCTTATATAAAATCCCAAATTAAGACCAGCGATGACTTTTGACACTATAATGGCAAAGACGTAATATACAGCGAAACGTGATGCACATTCTTCAATTTGTTTTTTTGCAACAAGCTTACGAATAAAGAAAAATAAGTGCATATGGCAGTTTGAAGAGTAAAACTATAAAGAAAGATGCCAAATTTCTCGTTCTCTATCCGTTTCTAAAAGACAGAAAACGGCGCTGAAAAGAGCATCTACAGACGATAGAAACTTGGAATTTGTAGACGTTATTTATCTTACACTGTAGGCATCAGCAATTTTTCGATATTCACATCCCTAAGAGGCTGAAAAAGGGGATGAACGGTATTTTTAACTTACGTTGCTATTCAGATAAATTTGAAATTAGAAATTCAAAACTTCGGATTTAGATTTTTTATTGCAATTTTAAAAATGCATGTTTCGATATGTTTGTAAATTCAACCATTATGCTGGTGAAATAAAAAAAAAAAAATATTTTAAAGGTGCTAGAAATGCGAGAACTTGGTTTGGAACCATGGTTAGAATTAGAAAAAAAGGGGTTTCGGGATGTTTTGAATTCTGCCATCAATGGTGTAATAGGCAAGTTGTATAAAAATACTTGATTCGGAAAGCATTTTTAAAGCTAAATCTATGAAAATTTATATTTAGAAGTAGAAAAAACCAATGCAGACCATCTAGTCCTTGCGTGCGATTCTGCGGGACTTTCAATATTTAAACAAACATTTTATATCAGTGTTTTTCAACCTGTAGGTCGCAACTGCTTGGACGGTCGCTAAGTGTTGTTATGGGGTCGCTGTCACGAGAGGATGACGTTACACCAGTCCAGTGCATAGACCTGAAATATTAAAACTTATATTAAAAGTATGTTTGGTAAGTCGTTGTTTATCACAATAAATACGGTGAATAAACGAAATGCTAGAAAACTGTTTTAAAAAACAAATCGGATAGTTAAATTAACAAGCTGTAAGCAGTAATTTTGAGAAATTTGAAAAAAAAAAAAACCATATCTACTACCTTAGAATTGTCTTTAGAGAGGACCTTGGTTAGCGAGAATAATTCGATTCTGCGTCTTGCCTGCAATGCGTAACACTCGTTATACAAAGAATATTTTTCTGTTGGAATAAATCTGAAATTAGGATAATGTGTTCCATTCTGGAAAACAAACAAATTACATTCATCGTATAATATAATAATACTGCATTTTTTTCGTTACGAGGAAGTTATATCGACGTAAGCGGATTAAATTTGTTGCGCTCGAAATGGCGCACACAAACATACCTGTGGAAGATACAACAGAAATAATTAAAAACTTACTTAAGCGTAACACTTTGACATTACCAGAAATATTGAATTCATTAATTTGTTGGCACTAGAACTACCACATAATTATTTTTTTTTAACGAAATGTACCAGCAGGGAGATGGCCTAGCTATGGACAGTTGACTTGCACGTTTGCTTGCTGACACATTCATCAACAATCTAGAATGTAAATTTAAAAAAATATCCCCAAATAGGAAGCAAAAAGGAAAGAGAACGAATCTCCTATAAGAAACTGATCAAAACAATCTCAGTTCGTCAAGTGAAAATGTGTGAATTCCCGAAACGCGTACTGGATAAATAAAAGGTATTAAAAGTGGCTGGTTACTGAACTTATTATAATCGGGTTATTTTGCGGTTCGGGAAAGGCGGTCGTCAGATTATTTTTATTTGAAAAGTGGTTGCATAACGATAAAGGTTGAAAAACACTATTTTATATCATAACCACCAAGCTGAAATTGTTATCTATCCATCTTCTACAATTGGCTTCATGTGTATATGCATGTTTCACATCTTGTTCTAAGCTACTGGACTGATGGCAACCAAATTTGAAACACTTATTCTTTAAGATAAGGAATCAACTGCTATGGTGGCGAAAACCACCTACGATACATAGTTCATACGATATCAAGTCATAAATCATCTTGCAGCGCGTGATAGCGTGACTTTATTCAACTATTTGAGAATGAGAGCACTTAGCGACTTGCAATACATTGTAAACAGAATGTAATTCCTTTAAGAAATTTTTTCTCGCTGACAACCCCGCAAAGAGATGAAACGAAAAAGTTTATCGCTTATTACTCTTCCGATGTTCATGATGTATATCTACAACATTTGACATGACATTACAAGTTACTACTTCTACACTGTAAATTGTATTCGCGAGACATTTCCCAGACAGTACACATACATACCACTGAATGTTCTTTCGATATTATATCATAGTTCCATATGTGGTTCATGAAATATGAAGTCATAAACAACCGCATAATCACGCATGAGGATTCGATTTATTACGTCTTTACTACTAATACCATTCACGACGTATCTTGGAGACATTAGATACATATACCACTGAATATATCTTCAGTGGTATGATAAAAATTTGAATGCACCTTCAAATTTACATCATAGTACGACACATTTCAGGAGATATGACGTCATAAACAATGAAATTTCCGAATGACTGCCATGTCATGCGCTATTTTTCCACATCTCCTCCTGAAATAATTGAATGGTTTCAAATAAACGTAGTACACATATTGCTTACTATCAGACAACAATATCAGTGGGGTTAAAAACTACCTACGACACATAGTTCTGGAGATATAACGGCGTAAACAATGAGTCACAAAAAATATTTCCAACCACGCGACGCTTGATTTACGAGACTTCGTTCATCCACTATTTATTCATCGCAGACAGTTTCCTAATCTTGCACTCTACAAATCTGGAAAATTATATTATTTCAGGACACATAACCAAGGATATATGCTGTCGTAAGTATTGAGCCTTACATTACTTTGTTTTACAGTTTCATGATTTCTAAGCTGTTTTCATGAATACATAAAGATGAAATCTTTTACGAGTTTTCATTTTGATTTCTAATATAAGACTGGAAAAATGCGTATATACCCGGGCAATATCGTCTTAGCAGCTAGTTACGAGGTTTGAAACTTAAATAGTGGCAACTATTTATTCGCAACCCATACAAAAGCGCTACACGTTTACATCTGTTACTGTTCTTCAAAGTAGTCATTAGCGTTGAGTAAAACCCGTTGCCAGCGATGTGGAAGGCGTAGTATACCAACAGCAGAACCTGTTCTGTTGATGGTGCGAATGGAGCGGTCTACTGCCCGTCGAATCTCTGGAACAGTTCTGAACCGAATGCCACCAAGTGGCATTCGAAGTGACAAGGAATTAAGTTCGGGGAGTATGGAGGATGGTAGAGTACTTCCCAGTCCCATCGACCGAACAGAGCAGACACAACTTGCGCCGTATGCGCCCGCGCATTGTCGTGCAAAATGATGGCGAATGCCGATTCCCCGCACGCCTCTTGAAGACCTTGAAGACCAAGTGTTAGGTGATTCACCCCGTATAACTTGACATGCTCACGTATAGTTGAACCACATCTTGAGAGACGATACTAAGAATACCTCTCATCTTTCTAAGAAATTCTGGTCGTATGCAAAGTATACTAGGGGCAAAACACAATCAATACCGTCACTACGCGATAGTAATGGTGATGCTACTGATGACAGTTCTGCTAACACGTTCGCTGCGGCTGACGCTTATTAGCGTTTCCGCGATCAACACGCCAGAGCTGCCGACGCTTATAAGCGGCGCGCTAGATGAGTTTAGTTAGTATGGCTGTACACTCGTGTTAGCACAGGCCACCAAAAAACATCACCTAACATTTTCCTGTCTGCAATTATGTATTTTCGTCTTTAACGGTTTGCTATAAAAATATCGGCTTGCAAATTTGTTATATGGGATTAGGTTTCAATAGCACCACATTGCAGATGAGACGTGTTTCTTTTTCTCCGTTTTTATAAACCTTCTGGTGTTTTCAGTATAATTCTTTCTCGATGAGTCGGATTTGCTTGAATTTAATTTTCTTACCAGTTTGCAATAAAATCAATTAATCAGAGCATTTTTAGAATTGTTTGCAATAAATGCATATGACACTTATAAGTCAGAGAGCTTGCAACATTTATCACATAATCAGCATGCAGCTTAGCACCAGCTCTTGTGCAGACGTTATATTCGCTTTCAGTATTACAGGTTTCGCAAGGGTCTGATTTCAGCTCTCGGCGCACGTGCGCTTACAGGCGTCCGCCTAGAGCGTTAGCCGCCCGCACTGGTGACCGCAGCGTACGTGTTAAAGCAGAATTGCTTTACACAGCTTTCCGAAATTCCTTCACGAAAGAAGACGAAGCAGATACTTCAGAATTAGTATCAAGAACAGCTGTCAGCATGAGTAATTTAGAATTAGATCCCCCTGGAATATCAAAGCATTTTAAATAACTTAATCCAAGACGTCTAGCTGCACAGCGCGCCGCTGCCCGCAGTCGGAGGTTCGTGTCCTCCCTCGAGCATGGATATTTGTGCCGTCATTAGTGTTAGCTAGTTCATAAGTAGTTTGTAAGTTTAGGGACTGATGACCACGTAGTTAAGTCCCATAAGCTCTACAAACATTTGAACATTTAGCTTCCTATCAGAGTATGCTAATGGAATAGTTCGTATCATATACAACCGCTCGGCCAGCGAACGTTCCGTCGCAAAAAAAGACTGGAAAGCTTCACGGGTCACTCCCATATTCAAGAAAGGCAATAGGAGTGACCCGCAGAATTACAGGCCTACGTCATTCGCGTTGGTTTGCAGAAAGGTTTTAGAACATATACTTTTTTCAAATACTATGAACTACTTAGAAGACAATGACCTATTGATTCATTCAGAAAGTATCGTTGCCTCGATGGAGTAGCTGAGCGGTCTGAGGCATCTCGCTGCGGAACGCGCGGTTGCTCGCCATCGTAGGTTCGAGTCCTCCCTGGGGCATGGGTGTGAGTGTTTATCCTTAGGTTAGTTTACCTTATTTTAAGTAGTTTGTAAGCTACGGACAGATGACTAAGCAGTTTGGTCCGACAGATTTACAAACATTTCAACTTTTTTGAAAATATAGTTCTTGCGAAACACAGCTAGCTGTTTACTCACATGATGTGATGAGTGCTAGCGATAAGAGATGTTAAATATATTCCTTATTTCTAGATTTTCGGAAGGCTTTTGTCACTGTACCTCACATGCATCTTCTAATGAAATTGCATGCTTGTGGAATATCACCAAAGCTGTTCGAATGGATTCGTGATTTCCAGTCAGAAAGGATACTGTACGCTGTAATTTACAGAAAGTCATCGAGTAGTCGTGATATATGGCGTTCATGAGGCAAGTGTTATAGGCCCCCTACCGTTCCTTATTATTAGACTGTTCGCGGATGATGCTGTCATTTATCAGTTACTAAAGTCAGCAGAAGATCAAAAGCAACTGAAAAATGAAGTAGATAAGATACCAGCACAGTGGAAGAAATGACAATTGACCCTTAATAGTGAGAAGTGTTAAGTCATCCGTATGACGGCTAAAACAAATCCGTTACATTTACACATTAAGTTAGTGAAATCAATTCAACTGAATACCTAGGAGTAACAATTACGAACAACTTAAATTGGAAAGAACAAATAGAAAATATTGTAGGGAAAGCGAACCAAAGACTACGTTTCGTTGCCAGAAGACTTAGAAGATACAACAGTTCTACTAAAGAAACTGCCTACGCTAGACTTGTGCGTCCTATTTTGGAATATTACTGCGCAATTTGGGATCCACACTAGGTGGAACTGACGAACGATTTAGAGAAAATTCAGAAAAGGGCAACTTGTTTTGTATTATCACGATATAGGGGAGAGAGTGTCAAGGAAATGATGCAATAGTTGGGGTGGAAATCATTAAAAGAAAGGTGTCATTTGCTTTGGTGACAGCTATTTGCGAAATTTCTTTCACCATCTGTCTCTTCCGAATGCGGTCATATTGTGTTAGCAACTACCTTCATAGGGAGATATGATCATGAGAATAAAATAAGAGAAATCAGATAGAAAACTGAACAATTTAGTCGTTCCTTTTTCCTGCGAGGTATTAGAGAAAGGAAGTGTAAAGAACTATCATAAATTGATTCGATGAAGCCTCTGCCATGCACTTCTGAGTGACGTGCAGAGTGTTTATGTAGATGTAGGCTGTCAACACCAGTGAGACCGTCATCATTTATTACGACGTTTCGGCGTCTTCCATCATCATATCTAAAACACTCTCAACATACATACAAAATTCAGTGTCAGTAATGAAAATATTATAATTACAAGAGGTTGAAAAAGGTGTACGGAGATGCTGCTGTCGATCGCAGTACAGTTAGTCGCAGGGCAAGCAGGTTGCGTGATGAAAGTGGGCACGGCAATATGGAGGATCGTTCTCGCAGCGGTATACAGGCGCTGGTTCCAAGATGGCGTAAGACGGTTGAGAGGGATGGGGATTATGTGGAGAAATTAAAATATTGTTCCTAAAGGATGTATCTAGACACTGTAAAACTTTCAAACATGAAGAATAAGAGCTTCTTTTATTATTATTATTATTATTTTTCTTTTTTAAAGTTTGCTTTTCTTTTGGAGTGTCCCTCGTAATAATATTTCTTTATTGACACTGCTTCGTAAGTTTAGAGGTTTTTACATCTGATAATGGCAGAAGCAGATACCTCGTAATAAATATTTTTTTTTAGGGAATGGGCCGTTTAATTTACACTAACTGTGTTTCTGAAATATTCTGTCTATTCTATTATTTGATTTTATTAGGATTTTTTTAAAAGGTATATGTTTTCCACTGACGTAACCTCAGCGATTCGCTAGAAATATTTTTTTTAATGATTCAGCAATTTACTAGAATCGAGCAGCACCATGAGCAAAAGGGGGTATGAATTATAATTAATTTACCCTTACAGGAAAAGCTCGCAATATGGCGCCTGTAGATCTATGTCCGTCCACTGTTCAAGGCCGTGTGTGTGCAAGCCTGATTTAAATAAAATTAGAGGAGGTTCGATTTTTTAATCGGCATCGGATCCTCGTCCGAAGTTTATAGCAGGAATACAATTAATGAGACGCTGCAAAACACGGCGTAGAGTTTGCGTGCGATGACGCCGGTTTGCACAGGCCTCAACGATACACGTCCATATACTTTTAAGCTGAAAAATATAGACATGAAATTTACAATTATTATATCAATGTGACAAGGGATGCATAAATAACTAACACCAAGAGTGAGATTCTGATTTTAAGGAATATATTCATCGAATATTATTAAAATTGACAAAACTAGCCAGAATACTACCCATCATTTCCGGTATAGAAACAGAAGAAGAGATATAAATGACAATAGGCATTTGTTTCTATGACTAAAAAATATTAATGATCACAGATGATACAGAACCTTCCAATGATTAATGATTACGATTAAATTCATGCTGGCGTTAGATTGTTCACCATCGTTGGTATTTTACACAGATTAAAAAAAAAACAGACAATGAAACTATTTGTCTAATTATGTTCCATTGAGCATAGGATCATTCAGTTTCTTAGATATTTGCTACACTCACGTATAGTTCCATCACAGCTTTAGATATGATACCTTGTTAAACATTGCGATTTTTGTTTGTTTGTTGGGAAAGGAGTTGGACCATATGCTTTATATACACCATGGTTTCTAAAAAAAAAAAGTCTCTAGAGACTTTCGTAAAGGTCTCCTTGGTCGGAAAATTGTAGAGTAGAGTCGAAAATTTTAGAGAGAGACTGTGTCCGCTGTGTTTGCCTGCTGGAAGAGCTCGGAGTGAGTAACGGGAGAAACATTGCGGCAGACAGCTTCGCTCTGCTGGCGACCTGTGGGCGGTTCTCAGAACAGAGCGGCAGACAACTTCTCGGCAGTTTGACATTTGCCGCCCTCCTGCTGCCTCACGTTCCTTGTAAGGCGCGCGGGGCGGCGGTGGAGCATTTTACTGTGAGAGCACCAGTAGGGGCAAGCCCTGTCAGTATAGCTCAGATGAAATCTGGGATTTTCCACCGGCAGCGTTGCTGACGGCGCGCAAGTTTCGTCCTGCGACGGTGAACGCAAATTATCAGCGAAATGCGTGACAGCTCAGACTTGCAAAGAAGAAGAGGCCGACTCGATGCCGGGCGGTTAGTCGGATCATCCGTTTAGTGTTTCACTGTACTCGCTAATAGTAGCGTACACAAAAAATATTGTGAAACTCTACTGTTGTGAAATTACCAGGAATTTAAAATCGAGGAAAAACTCCCAGGGAAAAATGGAAATGGGCGTATGGTTTTCTTGGCCGGGAGATCCCTTGCGGGATTGTTCGGCCGCCTTACAAGGGAACTCCACGAACCCGAGGCGGCAAAACTTTTTGAAAAGTTCGGTTTAGGAAGTTCTTACCATGATAAAATTTATGGCGCATTGAAAATCTGGGGAATTTTATTTTAATCTTGCGGAATTAAGCGTTAAAAATTGAACAAAATCTGACTATCTCAAAAACTATCAAAGACAAAAATTTCAAACCACTTTTTTCCTATGAAACCGGTAAAAGTAGAGCCTTCGGCGAAAATTTCGAGCATTTTGCGATATCTCCAGCCGTTTGTAAAAAAAAACTTGAAATTTGTACATTTTTGAACCTCTTTTTGCTTTTAAAAATTACAATTAGGTAGAATAAGCAGTGAAACGCATAACGACGTCTGAAGTGGTCATTTTAAATATGGTAACTGCACCGACTGAAACCAGAATTTACACTTTGAAACAATTTTCGCTTGCCCCCCCCCCCCCCCCGGAGTAGGAAAAAGGCGATGCACGTTCGCCGGGCGACGAATGAAACTGTTAGGGGATAGGGGAGGAGAGGGGTGGGGAATGGAGTCGAGCCTCGCTCGTAGTCGTACTCTACTCTGTGAGCCAGCTTGAGCACACGTGCACTGTTTCGCGTTTCCCGGACCCCTCTAATATCCAATTCTTATAGGTCATTTGGAGCGACATTTAAAAAGGTTATCGCGGAAATGTGATAGCCATATCTTTTCATAGTACTATAACACCTAGCTACTTCTCAATTATACACGTTGCATACCATATACAGGATATGCATCATTGAAGGATTGTTTTAACGTGAATTGGACCAATTAAAAGGATAAATTTAGTTTTAGTTAAATATAGTAATTAGAACTATACCTGCAAAAAAAAAAAAAAAAAAGTTTCCAGAGGTCATTCAAAAACCAGGCAGTCATTTTATTGTCACTTTTTAGTTAATAACTGTTTTAAACAGAAAAAAATATATTGAATATAAAACAGCTCGAAAGTGCCAATAAATGACTTTGACTTGTGTTTGAACGGCCACTGAAAAGTAACCTGGGTTTTGCCGGCACGCATAGAAAATTTTATTTAAAAACATGAATAAAATTATTAATGTTGATAGCACTGTATTTGTAGCATAAAGTGACTTATAAAAATAACATTTTATATCGTTTGCATTAATTAGGGATAAATTTTTTTAACAAAAATACGGTTTCTGCAACGTCCATAGAAAGTTAGTTTCGCATCACGTAGTATCACCAATACTCAACCCGAGTCTCTGAAATAAGCTGTACTAGATTTTAAACAATGTGTATGCATTTCATGTAGACTGCGTTTTAATTTGGAGGAAGAAGCGACAATATACATACAATCACAAAGGCAGAATGACAGGCAGAATCACCCCTACTCATTAAAGTTGTTACACAGGTGGTATTGCTCCACGAAGTGCCCAAAGCACAGCAGTTGTGTACACCAACTGCATCGAATGAAGCTTCTTTCTTGGCAGTCTTCATTTTCACAGGTGCCCATATTCGTTATGAAGCAGTACTCTACCGGAGTAACGAAAGGTGCAGGGTGCATCAGGATGTATCCAGCTTCGTACCAGCCGTACGTAAACATTTCTTTGAAACTTGGAGAACATAAAAGGTTAAAAACTAGCGATTGCAGTTTTATAACATTATTTCGCACTCCGAGTTCAAAGTGATGTTTAAGTGGAGGGGGGGGGATGTAGATCGGGGCGGGTTCGAACCACGCATCAACTCGACGCGCTGGTCCCAAAGGCGGAGTGATGAACTGTCGGCCACAGCGGACCACTGGGCTCCGTGTCTCTCACAGTCCAGACAGATTGTGACCGCGGACGTGCATCGCCTATTGCCTACTCCGGGGGGCCAAGCGCAAATTGTTTCAAAGTGTAAATTCTGGTTTCAGTCGGTGCAGTTACCATACCAACCGGAAGGTATATATTTAAAATGAACACTTCAGACGTCGTTATGCGTTTCACTGCTTATTACTGCCTAATTATAATTTTTACAAGCAAAAATTTTTATCTTTGGTAGTTTTTGAGATTTTGTTCAATTTTTAACTCTTAATTCCGCAGAGTTAAAATAAAATTCCGCAGATTTTCAATGCGCCATAAATTTTATCATGGTAAGGACTTCCTAAACCCAACTTTTCAAAAAGTTTTGCCTCCTCGGGTACGTGGAGTTCCCTTGTTAGTGTAAGTCTTTTTATTTGACGCCGCGCGGCAGACTTACGTGACAATGGTGATGAGAGGATGATGATTAGGACAAAATACAACTTCCAGTTCCCTGCCGGGAATCGAACCCGGGCCTCCTGCGTGGTTAGTCAGCGACGCTACCGCGTTTTTTTTCTTTTTAATCTCTTGCTTCTGTTCCCATTTTGATTAAGTATGTTGTTATGATGCACTCTTCTTTCCGTCTTGTGCGGCAGAGATGCTCGGATATTGTTTTTCGGTGCATCTCAAGCTGCAAATTTTTCTTTTTCTACGACGTGTTTTTGCATCGATATGGAAACCAAAATTAAATAAGTATAAAAATAAATAGCCATCTTCTTGGCGTAAAATGAAATAAAAAGATAATAAAAAATATACCTAAATGAAACTGTATCGTTTAATTTTTCTCTCCCTTTGGTCTATATTATTGTTCGTTTTAGATAATTTGCGTACTTCTCTTTATATTTTCTGTGACGTTCAAGCTTCTGGTGTTCTATCAGCAGGTACATCCAATAATCTTCTTTATTCTTTGTCTTGTTTGTTAAAATGTAATGAACAGTATGGCCTTTGAGCCAGTTGACTGCTCTTTCTCTAGTATTAGGGAACGGTACGTCATCAGGATTAAGTACTTGTGCCGGTGTTATTGTGTTTGGTGATGTGCGGAGAATAAGTACCAGTGTCTTCCTGAATAGAAGCCACACATCTTTCGCATCTTCACACACAAAACGATGTTCTTCGGTGTCGATTAGCTTGCAGTGGGCACAGTTTGGGTCGGCTGCCAGATGTATTTTGTGCAATTTTGAGTTGGTGGGGATTTTTCTATTGACGGCCAAGTACCACGTCGACCTCACATTGGATGATAAGTGGGTGTCAGATATGTTTGCCCATATATTGTTCCAGTTGTTATGTTTAAACTTTGTTTCTATTTGATTACTCTGTTTGTCTTCCATCAAAGCGTTGTAGATCTCCTTTACTATGTACATGCCTTTCTCCGGGGTTCTATGATGTATGTAGCTGTACTCCACTAGGAAGTGTTTGAGGTGGTACAGCTCGTGTGAGATGTGGTGCACGTCTATTGGTGGAGCCCTGCTAACCGGTGTGATTTCGTTCAAAAGATGAGATACTAAGGTCGTTGGCGGTCGTTTCCACTGTTTATATGTTTTACTGACATATAGTGCTTGCGCTTTCAGGTATATATCTGTCAGTTTTAAACCGCCTTTGTGTGTCGGTAGCGTCAAGGTGTCATATGCAACCTTAAATATCTGACCTCTACTAACAAAATAACCAAGCGTTGCTTGTATTTTGCGTGCTATGGTTCTGGGCAAGGGCAGCACTTGAGCAACATAGTTGATTTTGGATGTAATATACGTGTTGACTAGCTGCACTTTCTGAATGGCGTTTAAATTGCGTAAGCTCTGTTGTTGTATGCCTGCTCGTAATTTTGCAAGTAATGTCCTGTAATTGAGAGCGGCCGTGCGGTGAATACTACGAGTATATTCGATTCCGAGGCATTTTATTCGTTCCACTATTTTTATTGGTGCAGCGGGTATGATCTCTATACCTCGACCAAGATTCATAACACCAGACTTATTGCGGTTTAATTTAGCTCCTGACGCAAGTTCGTAAGTCGCCACAATGTCAAGTACTTTGTCCATCTCGCTTGCATCAGTCACAAGGACTCCAACATCATCCGCGTAAGCTTGGCATGATATCTTCTGCCCATGGATGTGTAGTCCACGAAGTTCTTCTGTCAGGCAGGTCATAAGAGGTTCAAGCGCCAGTGCGAAAAGCGTCATAGACATTGGGCACCCCTGTCGTACCGAACTCTGAACATTTATCGGGCTGCTGAGTTGGCCGTTTATATTTATTCGTGATGTGCTATTCGTGAGTATGGTTTTCACAGTATCTATCACTGTCTGTGGAAAGTGCATGGCTTTCATAGTCCGGAAAAGGTACGAATGATTTACTTTATCGAAAGCCTTTTCAAAATCAAGCGACATCAATGCACATCTGATGTTGCAAGCTTCCGATATTGCTATGATGTCTCTGTAGTCCGTTAAGGTCTGATAGATTGTCCTATCTTTCCCCACACTTGTTTGATAAGCTCCTGTCACTGTACGAATAACGGACTTGAACCTTTGAATCATAATACGGGCGAAGATCTTATAATCACTATTGAGAAGTGTTATAGGTCGAAGATTCGCTATGGTTTTGCCTCCTGGTGTTTTGGGGACCAAGACCACAGTGCCTTCACAGAATTCTTTCGGAAAATCATTTTTTGTGTGCATTATTTCGTTACATACGAGTGTCAGTTTAGGCGTTACTCGTTCTCGAAAGACTTGATACAACTCCGCGGGAAGCCCATCTGGACCAGGTGATTTATTCTTCGGGCTCCTTGAGATAGCATCTTCGACTTCGTCGTCTGTTATCTCTGCTGCAAGCTTGCCTGCTTCTTCTGGAGTTAGTCTTCTTTGCGTCCTAGCAGTAATGGCTTGCTGTGCTGTTTCGTCTGTTGGTGTATTGGCAAGTAATTCTCTAAAATGTTTGTGGATCTCTTCTCGTATTGCAGCTTGGTCTGTCAAGAGTCTCCCGTCTGAAGTTTTAAATTCTGTCAGAATTTTCCGTCTCTGTCTTTTATTTTCTTGGAGAACATGGTACATCGATGTAGTCTCTTCATTTGTTGTGTTTTGTAAGCGCGTTCGGTTTTGACAGCCTTCGAGATGTTGTCTCTTCAGAATTAACAGTTTCGCCTTTATTCGTTGGATCTGCCCGTAATTATTGATGACTGTGGCGTCCTGAACGTACAAGTCTCGAAGGCACTGAAAGTAAAATTCTGTCGTCTGCTTCCGCCAGGCGGCTTTTTCGCGAGAGTAGTTTTTCAGTGTCCTCCTTATTGCGGGTTTTGCGCATTGTAACCACCAGTGCAGTGCCGTACTGTAACGGGGGAACTTCCGTTCACATTCTGCCCAAGTTGTATAGAATGTTGCACGACATCCAGGGTCCGATAGGTGTGCTACGTTAAACATCCACTGGCCTCTAGCTCTGTAAGTTCCCTGTCTCTCTACGTTTACCGTGAATATGTACGCGATATGATCAGAGAACATAGTTGGCCATAGTTCGGACTGTAAAATGTGTTCCTTTAAATTGGACGTTGCATAGATCCTGTCTATACGACTGGCAGAGTGACTGGTGATATATGAGTAACCCGGCTTATCACCGTGTTTCAGTTCCCAAGTATCAAGCAGATTTAAGTCTCTCGCGATGGTCTCCAGCTCCAGAGATTTATTAAAATTGGGCGTCTGATCTTTGGGGCTTAGTACGCAATTGAAGTCGCCAGCGAATATTGTTTGTTCAGATCGGTCAATAAAAAGGGGTACTATGTCCTCCTTGAAAAATTCGGCTCTGCGGCGCTTGTTCCCAGTTCCTGAGGGGGCATATACGTTAATCAGCCTAGTATTATTTATTGTGGCAGCTATGCCTCTACTGTTTGGCAGTTTCTCCACTTTTGTGAGTATGATACCTTCCTTTGCCATAATCGCCGTACCGAGGTCATTGCTATTACCAGGATTAATAATGGCGTTATAGCCAGCGATGTTGCCCAAACAGATGTCCGTTACTTCTTGCAGCAAAAGGATGTCAACATCGGAGGCGTACAGAAAATCTTGGAGATTCTTCAGTTTGAATGTGCTGCTAATTTTATTAATATTCAAGGTCGCAATTCTGTACGCCTGCAAGGACGTCATGTTGACTGTACCATTGAACTAGGTATACTGCCTACCACACAAGGTGGATATGTCTCCATTTAAAAGAAATCTGCATCGTCACCTGCCATATTAGCGTCTTCTACGGTATTTTGTCGATCGGTGGTCACTTCATGTCGGTGTTCGGGTGCTGTCTGTCCTGTTACCTCAGTCATCTCTGCATCTTGGCTGTGCTCCTCAACATCATCCGCCCAATCGCGAGTGCACTTAACTTCCCCCACGTCCGTCTGTGATATACTTGGAGGGTCCTTCTGACTTGCTGTTCCTTTGTCAGTTGCCTTGGCGCCGCTTTCAGGAGTGTGTTTTTCTCGATCTGGTTCAGTGTCCTCAGTTCGTGACTTCTTTGTTGTCGTAGTTCGGTTGTCCGGAAGCGCTCCTTGAGCTGTGTTCGCCATTTCTTGGCCTATCCGCTTCGCTTTATCACGCAGTAGCGGCGCAAGTTGTTCTGCTCCCTGACGGGCTTTGCGACGCTTCCTCCGGGACTTGGGTGAAGTCATGGGGGACTGCAGGTCGCCATCCTCAGACGTCTCAATAGTGTCATCTTTGCACTGGCCCTCTTCTTCGTGTGACTGACACGTGCCTTCTTATGCCTTCTTAATTTGGTCATCTTCTGCATGGGCACTGGTTCCTTCTTCTTGAGAAGTAGTTGGACCCATAGCTTCTGTGCTACTAGTCTCCATAGGGACGTTTTCAGCTGGACGTTCTGTAAACTCAGTTGCCGCCCTTTCTATGCATGTGTCTGGGGCAACGTCTCCGCGGGCTGCGGCTGCGTACGTCACGGGTAACGTGGTCATGTGAGTAGGCTGCGCTCGCCCACCAGTCGGTAGTTGCGTCACACGCCTCTGCACACACTGTGCACGGACGTGGGTAGTCGAGCCACAACCTGAGCAAGTTCTCGGTTGCCCATCGTAAATAATTATCGCTCTGTATCCACATATCGTGAGATAAGAGGGAATATGTTTCAACATGTCAATTTTAATCTGTCTAACACCATTTAGAACGGGAAATTTGTGCAAAGTAGACCACTTCTCTGCAACATTGCTGATAATCGTGCCATATTCCCGCAGTTTCTCATTAATCTCCTCTTCTGTTACTTCAAAGGGGAGCTCAAAAATGCTAACTGTCCGTGTCCCCATACCTGCACGCGAAACCGTGACATCCCCTATATGTCCATCTGAGTGTTTAAATCTGGCTACCCCACCACAAGATCTCACAATTTCATCGCACTTGTCAGCAGTTGATAACTTCAAGTAAACTGTCGGGCTAACGATCGACAAGTTAATTCCAATCAATTCGTCAACCTTGATCTTAAAGTTATTTTCTATAAATGCCTCAACTTGGAAAGATTTTGGTCTAGCATATTTCGGGTCAAAAACTATCTTCAAAGTTACTTGCCTCAATTTCTCTACTGTCGTTGTCTGTTCCATTATGTCATTCTACAAATGTTACTTCGTATACAACAAGAAACGCTGAAAGCGTCCACTCACCACACCGCGCTCTGCTGCCCGCAGCGACGACGTAAACACCACACGGCCGCTCCGACGTCCGCAGCTCACGGCCGCCGCCGGCGGAATGCCCGCTGAGCTACGGAGGCGGACATTCCCACGGAATATTGCCGGCAATATACCCAAAATTCAAAATCCTCAGGAATTTATGATTAATTAGCCAGATAGCTCAATAAAATTTAGTTCATAGGTTTGAGGTAGTAATTATATAGTTAAATCAAACACAAAAACTGACATATATTTTAAGGAAAAAGTATAATCAAAAAAATTTCTTGGAAATTTAAAACTTTTAGAACAAAATCAGTCAAATTAATAGCTCATTGAGGTAACTGTGTTATTAAAACAAACACGAACACTCTTTGGATATGTATACATGTGGCGTCTGTTCCGAAAGATCAGACGTCACTTTTGATCCTGTAGTTGCTATTCTTTCATATTCACCGAATATATGACTTCAACTGCAAATGGCTAGCCGGCCGCGGTGGCCGAGGGAACTAAGGCGCTCCAGTCACGGTCTGCACGGCCACTACGGTCGGGGGTTCGAATCCCCCCTCGGGCATGGATATTTTTGCCGTCCTTAGTAGTAAGTAGTTAATAAGTAGTTTGTAAGTTTAGGGACTGATGATCCCGTAGTTAAGTCCCATAGACTCTACAAACATTTGAACATTTTTTATTTTATTTTATTTTTATTTTTTTAATATATATATATATATATATATATATATATATATATATATATATATATATATATATAAATTTTTTTTTTTTTTTTTTTTTTTTTTTTTTTGCGAATGGCTAAAGCTGAAAATATGTACCCAGCCGGGATCCGAATTATTTGGATATGTTTAAGTTTATATGGATCTGGACTTAACCTCTTTGTTTGAAATAAACACATTTTTCGGTTTTCAATATTTTAAACCTCAGAGAATTACCCCTAAAACTACCAAGCATCGAAATTTACAATTCTTAGGTTTCCTAGAACTGTCAACCTCTATATAATCAACCTTCAGAAAAACCGAATTTATAATGTTAATGTGCCATCTAGTGAGTAGCAAATAAATACTAAAATACACAGAGAGGTTTGTTAATTCAAGTTCTTAAGTTTTCTGTCGATGTTGGTGATATTTTAGGCTATAAAGTTCAAAATAAACTGGTGAGGATTTTGTAAACATTAGTGAATGAAAATAGCATTTCGGGGAAAAAATTATACAAATAAACCGGCCGAGATTTATGATTTACAAGTGATTTTATTAACATAGAATATTGTAAAACATTAATTAAAGATTCTAAAACTGATATTGATAGCGATATTTTAGAAAATAAATTTTTATAAATCATAATTCATCACAGGATTCAGGAGTCTTTGAATTCTGAAAGTGAAAAAACTCTAGTCATTCGTTTGGAAAAATTAAAAAATACTACAGTGTCGCCGATTGAGAGTTACGCCTGAATGAAACCTAAACTTACAAAATATTTCTCTAAATATTTTGTAAGTTTAGGTTTCATTCAGAAAAATGTGGGTTTCAACTTGCCGAAAAATTGTACCCCTAGCGAATATTTTAAATTTTTTTTTCCACCAGACTTAAAGTAAATGATGTTCTGCATGGAATTAGCAAGGAAATTAATGCAGAGAAGATAAATTCTTGGAAAAAAATGTCTAAATTTGCTTACTTAACCTAGTTATAAGATTCTTTAACTGTTAATAAGTGTTAAAACTTTCAAAATCTAATAATTTTCATAAATTCCCAATTTTTTGCAATCTCCCCTAGCAAAGAAATATTCCCGGAAATATTCCCATTTTACAAGTTCCTTCCCACTGGGAATATTCCCGGCCCACATCACTATGAAGTACCATTGGCGACAAGGAAGAGTGGACGAAATCCGAACTGACAACGAGTGCCGAGCATTAAGAACGGTTGTGGCCACAGAACATAAAGCTACAGCGGGAGAAGCGACTGCAAAACTCAGCACTCACTTGAGTAACATTCTACGGCTGGAGTTTAACGGCGACGGAAGGATTGCAGTTGCTAAACCCTTAACGACGGAGGACAACGCAAGGGTGCGAAGGCAGTGTTGGGTGCCACGATCAATAAACGTGCGTACTTGATGGCTGGGAGTACCGTATTTAGTCGGCTGTAGTACCCCATAGTACCCGATAGTACTACACCCGTCTTGATTTTTTGAAATAAAATTACTAAATTAAAAAAAAAGTACAAAATTTCATGAATTTGTTCGTTACGTGGTATTGGCATCACTAGTTTCCGTGAAATTACGCAACATTGCCTTCCGCTAGCTCCTGCGACAATGGAACTTTTACGACATAACCGTAGTAATATGTAACAACCACCCCACTCTCCAATCAGTACCACTAGGCTTGCATTATCCAGCAGTTAATGTGGACTCAGATTAATATTATCAACAACATACGAAAATGACTACCGTTTATCGAATAATTGGCTTTACGGCAATGCTTAACTCAACAGATGTTGAGTTTAGAACGAACAATGGTGTGCGTGCAACAGTTCGTGTATTTCAAGTTTTCGTATTTCAGTTGTCCACTTGTAATAGCACGTGGCATACACGTAAGAAGAGCATAACAAGTGGACTTTTCCCATGGAAAATGTGACACACTGAATAACATACTAGTTGTATCTATACAGGGTCGTCCATTGATAGTGACCGGGGCAAATATCTCGAAATAAGCATCAAACGAAAAATCTACAAAGAACAAAGCTTTTCTAGCTTGAAGGGGGAAACAGATGGCGCTATGGTTGACCCGCTAGATGGCGCTGCCATACGTCAAACGGATATCAACTGCATTTTTTTAAAAAAGGTACCCCCATTTTATTACATGTTTGTCTAGTAGGTAAATAAATATGAATGTTTTATTTGGAACACTTTTGTCGCTTTGTAATAGATGTAATATTAACAAACATATTGCTCACAATTTTAGATGAACAGTGGGTAATAGGTACGTCTTTGAAATTAAAACGCAGAACGTAAGTAATTTATTTCAGTTGTTCCATTGTCATACATGTACTTTTGTGAAATTATCATACTTTATGAGCATGCTGCTACTACGTGATTACCTGTAGTTACCTCATGACTTCAATAAATGCTCAAAATGATGTCCTTCATCTTCAATGCATTTGGCGATCCCCATAACGAAATTCCTCTCAACAGCGAGTAGTTCGCCTTCAGTAATGTTCTCACATGCATTGACAATGCGCTGACGCATGTTTTCAGGCGTTGTCGGTGAATCACGATAGCAAATATCCTTCAATTTTTCACACAGAAAGAAATCCGGTGATGTAAGATCCGGTGAACGTGCGGCCCGTAGTATGTTGCTTCTACGACCAATCCACCTGTCATTAATTATTCCATTTAAGACCACTTCAACTGCACGCGAGCCATGTGCCGGACATCCATCATGTTCAAAGTACACCGCCATTCTATCATGCAGTGAAACATCTTGTAGTAAAATCGGTAGAACTCTACTTAAGAAATCAACATACATTGCACCATTTAGATTGCCACAAATAAAATAGGGTCTAATTATCCATCCTCCCATAATTCTGCACCATACATTAACTCATCAAGGTCGCTGATATTCCACTTGTCGCAACCATCGTGGATTTTCTGTAGCCGAATAGTGCATATTATGCCGGTCGGTATACCTTACCTCTGGTTGTGAATGACGCTTCGTCACTAAACAGTACGCGTGAAAAATATCCGTTATCGTCCCGTAATTTATTTTGTGCCCAGTAGCAAAACTGTAGATGACGTTCAGAGTCTTCGCCATGCAAATCCTAAAGCATAGAAATATGGTACGGGTGAAATTTATGTTGATGTAGCATACTCAACAGCAACGTTTTTGAGATTCCCGATTCTCGCTCAATTTGTCTGCTACTGATGTGCGGATTAGCCGCAACAGCAGCTAAAACACTTACTTCGCCATGCAAATCCTAGAGCATAGAAATATGGTACGGGTGAAATTTATGTTGATGTAGCATTCTCAACAGCAACGTTTTTGAGATTCCCGATTCTCGCTCAATTTGTCTGCTACTGATGTGCGGATTAGCCGCAACAGCAGCTAAAACACTTACTTGGGCATCATCATTTGTTGCAGCTCATTGTTGACGTTTCACTTGCGGCTGAACACTTCCTGTCTCTTTAAATAACGTAACTATCCGACGAATGGTCCTGACCCTTGGATAATGTCTTCCAGCATAATGATGAACATACATAGCACAGGCCTCTTGGGCATTTTGATCACGATAGCCGTACATAAATACCATATCGAACTTCTCTGCAATTGATGAACGGTTCATTTTAACACGAGTAATGTATCACGAAACAAATACCGTCCGCACTGGCGAAATGTTACGCGATACCACGTTATACGTTTTCGACTATTACAGCGCCATCTATCACAAAGCTAAAAAAGTGTTCCAAATAAAACATTCATATTTATTTACGTACTAAACTAATACGTGATAAAAATTGGGGAACCTATTTAAACAAAAAATATGCAGTTGGTATCCGTTTGACGTATGGCAGCGCCATCTAGCGGGCCAACCATAGCGCCATATGCTTTTCCCCTTCGATCTAGAAAAGTTTTGTTGTTTGTAGTTTTTTCGTTTGATGCTTATTTCGTGAGATATTTGGCCCGGTCACTATCAACGGACCACCCTGTACATTTATTAGCCTACGTAAAAAACGTATAATAAAATATGCGTATCATATAATTTATGATACAATTGTTAATAAATTTAACCCATCTTTAACTAACCGAATGCACTATGTTTGGCCGGCCACGGTGGCCGAGGGGACTGATGCGCTCCAGTCACAGTCTGCACGGCCACTACGGTCGGGGGTTCGAATCCCCCCTCGGGCATGGATATTTGTGCGGTCCTTAGTGTTAGCTAGTTCATAAGTAGTTTGTAAGTTTAGGGACTGATGACCCCGTAGTTAAGTCCCATAAACTATACAAACATTTGAACATTTGAGCACTATGTTTCCGCTTATTGTACCCTCCCCAGTTTCAGAAATCAAAAAATTGGATAAGGCGGATAGTATAGCCGAGTAAATATGTTAACTCTTATGCTTAGGCTTGTAATGTACATAGGATTGCTATAAGTTTCTTTTCTTTCTATTACCACTCTTTCGTTACAGTTTGATGTACTTATTTACTGCATGACCATGCTCCTCAATTGTCACCTGCAAACATGATAAATGTAAATAAATAAAATTTGGTTTCTGTTTTTCATGTTCATGTTCTGACAATAAAGTTCGCTGGATAGTCCTGTAACATTAACGTAGGTGAACTATGAGCTACAGTTACCTTAGTCACCTCCCATAACTATGAACGCTGATACCTGCGATACATGTCACGTATCTTCCTTTAGGATGGTGTTCAAAAGCCTCGACACGTTTCATAGGATGTAAGAAATATCGTCAAATCTCTTTCATTTCAAATTGAGTTTGAGACGAGGGAATAGGAAGAAGTTTGCAGGTTTGAGATCCTGCGAGTATAGTGGATGTTCAAGTCGCACTACCCCTGCGCAGGTGGCAAGGGTAGTAAACACGGGACTCGTCGACATCAGGGCATGACATCGAGAAAGCCGACATACGAGAGTTGCTACTTAAATAGTTGCAACTATTTATTCAAATGTTCAAATGTTTGTAGAGTCTATGGGACTTAACTACAGGGTCATCAGTCCCTAAACTTACAAACTACTTATGACCTACTTACGAACTAGGACGGCACAAATATCCATGCCCGAGGGGGGATTCGAACCCCCGACCGTAGTGGCCGTGCAGACCGTGACTGAAGCGCCGGCAACTATTTATTCACAATCGATACAAAAGCGTTACATGTATGCACCTGTCACTGTTCTTTCAAAGTAGTCGCCACCGTTGTGTAGAACCCGCTGTCAACGATGTGGAAGGCACAGTATACCGTTAGCGGAGCCTGTTCTGTTGATGATGCGAATGGAGCGGTCTACTGCCTGTCGAAACAGTTCTGAAGCGAATGCCACGAACTGGTTCCTTCACCTTCTGAATCAAATCAAAGTCTCAGGTGTAAGGAAAGGAAGATAGGTCGATGTTGGGTCATTGAAATTATTATATTTTTTATTTGATTAGTAAACGTATATTGTGTTTAATAATGGTTGTGTAATGTAACTGGCCTGATCTTAAACTCGTTGTTAGCTACGTTTAAACTCGTAAATAACTCTAAGGTGAATGTAATTAAATGTTGATTAATTTGCAAACCAATTAGTGTAATCAACAAAGCTATGACCCAATCTGACAACTTCACAAAAGATTTCACCCACCTTCACCGTCCTTACAATCTCCTTTTGGAGACGTGCACAGCCGGCCGCGGTGGCCGAGGGGACTGAGGCGCGCCAGTCACGGTCTGCACGGCCACTACAGTCGGGGGTTCGAATCCCCCCTCGGGCATGGATATTTGTGCCGTCCTTAGTACTAGCTAGTTCATAAGTAGTTTGTAAGTTTAGGGACTGATGACCCCGTAGTTGCCGCGGTGGAGTAGCCGAGCGGTCTAAAGCGTGTCGTTGCGGAGCGCGCGGTTGCTCACCGTGGAGGTTCGAGCCATCCCTAGGGCATGGGTGTGTGTTTGTGCTTAGGTTAGTTTACCTAGGTTTAAGTACTTTGTAAGCTACGGACTGATGAACATGCAGTTTGGTCCGATAGATTTACAAACATTTTTTATTTTTGACCCCGTAGTTAAGTCCCATAAGGTCTACAAACATTTGAACATTTGAAGACGTGCACACACCAGATAGCTGAAAATATAGCTACCGCGTATGTGCAATGCGTATTTTGTAATTTGCACGCGTATGATAGCAATAATTTTGAATAATGACTTTCTATAATAATCAAGGCGACGTTATTGGTTGGTGGGTGCAAGACAACCACTAATCTTAATATTTTATAAGTAGCACTTCTTTTGGTAAAATTGCAAGTTTTACGTGAATTATACTTTGAAAATATTGGCATTCGTTAATTGAAAAAATGATTGGTTCTGGTCAGCTAGATTTTGGCGGTGGCAAGAATTATTGAACTCAATTTTCAGTGACCCTCTAAACATTAAGTTGTGCAATTAATAAAATTTGAATTGTTATTACTTTGAAATAGTGTTTGATCAATATTAGTGATTATCAGAGTCGTATCCGAGTTCATTTACTGATCATCAATAGGTATCGTAATAATGGCATCTGCCATTCTAAGTTCAATTGCATTTAAGTTAGTCATCTGTTTAGACGCCATCACACAACTGGTTCACTACTGTACTTCACGCACCAGTTGCTGGCCGCGATGGCCGAGAGGACTGAGGCGCTCCAGTCACGGTCTGCAGGGCCACTACGGTCGGGGGTTCGAATCCCCCCTCGGGCATGGATATTTGTGCCGTCCTTAATCTTAGTTAGTTCATAAGTAGTTTGTAAGTTTAGGGACTGACGACCCCATAGTTAAGTCCCATAAAAAAAAAAAAACCCTCACCAGTTGTCAGTAATAAAATATATATGTCTACACGAAATGTTTCGGGACGACGTTATCCGTTCTGTAAAACAAGGAAACGTAAGTAGTGGGGCTGTGGGCACTGAACGCCACTGAGAATCGCCCGTCGACGATAGTGTCATCGACGCCAGACGCTCGGCCAATTGCCTGACCGCAGATCAAAGGATGCCGCCACAGGATGATTGATAGGTCTTCCTGGAAGAACGGAAGATGATTGACAGTTTACATTTAGGTCCTTTTGATTCGCTACTTGTCCGACTGCTTATCAAAGGACGCCGCCATAACGCACTTAAGGATGATTGACAGGTTGCAACACCTCCCTCCGCCACACACGACGCCCCCCCTCCGCCCCCCCCTCCACCCCTCGGTGCCGCCGCCAGACAAGCGGCACCTCCGACAGGTACTCGCACCCTGGACCACACACCTGGCCGGTTCGATGCCCCCCTCCACCCCTCGGCACCGCCGCCAGACAGGCAGCACCTCCGACAGGTCCAGACCTGTAGACCCCTCGACATGTCTGTACTCGCACCCGCGACCCCTACTCGCTCGGCCGATTGCCGGACCGCCGCGTCCGCCGCCGACAGATGCTACCCCCTCCTCCTCCTCCACACTAGCGACCGGTTCTCAAAGGACGCCGCCACCCGCCCTACCCGCGAGAACAAACAATACCGCGACGATTGTCTTGACCACACCGACACCGCCCCCACAGGCCGACCCCTGCTCTCTTTTTACGGCGACCGCGCCCCGACAGATCAGCAGCCAATTAAATTGCATATTTATTATTATTAAGCGCGCCGCAGCGATCCGTACGCCAGATCTCGATTTATGTAACAACAACAATTTCCGCCGTTTATTATTATTATTTTTGAAAAAAAATAAAGCTACCATAGTGTTCTTCGTATGCTTTAGAACAGAAATGCTTAGTTGGTCTCGTATACTACAGCATGTATTATTAAATATTAAAACTCGTATGCAAAATTTGCAAGTAAGAATTTCCACTCCCATCTCTCTCCATGCTCTTCGCATAGACTACAACCGACAGACGTGTTTAATAATAATAATAGCGCAGGTTACGGTAACGAACGCCACAAACTTACGTATCCATCTTAACATATACTCTTTCGATATACAGAAACAATTCTAACGAAAAGAAAAGAAATGCTCCGTTTTCGGAATTCGACCGCAACCTTAGATCTATAAATGTATCTCTTCGTTTAGACGATGCAAGCAACAGCCATCGAACGGAATGTAACTTGTATGCCAACCACTCTTTCGACAAAACAGCAACAGCAGCAGCAGCAGCAGAAGACGGCATATTGTTTATACAAAAATTCCAAATAACGAAAATCAGCAATGACATCTAGCACAACGTCTCTAAATATACATCTGCAAAGCACCGTTAAACTCGTATGCAAAATTTGCAAGTAAGAATTTACATTCCCATCTCTCTCCAGCCGTGTTTAATAATAATAGCGCAGGTTAGATAATAAACGCCACAAACTTACGTATCCATCTTAACATAAACTCTTTCGATATACAAAAACAATTCTAACCAGAGCCAATTAACGAAAAGAAAAGAAATGGTCCGTTTCGGAACTCGACCACAACCTTGCATCTATAAATGTATCTCTTCGTTTAGACGATGCAAGCAATAGCCATCGAACGGGATGTAACTTGTATGCCAACCACTCTTTCGATAAAACAGCAACAACAGCGGCAGCAGCAGAATACGACATAGTGTTTATACAAAAATTCCAAATAACGAAATCGGCAATGACATTTAGCACAAAGTCTTTAAATAAACATCTGCAAGCACCGTTAACAATCGTCCAGAACGCAGAGCGCTCTCTCGGCAGACTACATAAAAGAAACATATGCTAAGTGTTTAAACAAAAACACCTAAGTAACATCTCCAAATGATCAAAACCTTCTATGCAGACGCACCATTCTGACAAGGATAGCTCGCAATGCATTTATTTAATGGAGCTGAGCCATGCCGAAAGTTCCGAAATTTAACACTCTCTCTCTCTTTAGCGATCTTGCCCTGTTACGTTTCCTTCTTCTTAGATCGAGGTATAACTGCGCATTCCGAGAGTTCGGGTATTTTAATTTTACCTCTTATTTCCTTGCTACAGCAGTACACATCCCATCTAAGGAATCTCTATGTCCTGTTACGATGCAAACTACATTTATCTGACACCGATATTCCAGCGCCCCAGAAGACATTTAAGGCCTATTGTGCAACAGAGAGTCGAAATAAAATGAAAATACGTGAAATAATTTACCGATTCCGACCGTCTACACTAAAACTTTTCGAAATTATTGGCCTAACAACACACTTATTCGACAATACAGCAACCACAGAACCGAAGTTACCTGCCCAATGCAACACAGATTTCCAGCTCGACCCGCCCTTTACCCACAAAATTCCTACTCCGAACTAAGATTTATTATTTTAATTACAAGTAGATGTCTACCGCAAACGAAGACGCTAAACTACACACCGCAACACGTGATCCTATATAGGACATGGAGTGTTTACATTTTTTCTTTGTTACAGTACAACTGAGTACATGCAAAGTAATGTTCTCAAACACTTATATCGCAACCAACTCCCGCACACTTCGATCATAACCTGCTCTCTAAGGAATGGATGGGAGTCACACACAGTACAAACACGTTTGTCGTGTGTTCCTCTAATTTCGACCAGTACAACGATGCGAGACCAATCCCCCCGCCTGTTTACTGTAAAAGCAAATATTTTTCCCCACACTATCTGTTTAAACCGGGCTTACACATATACAATAGCCTCCTTTTAAAAGCATGTGTCTTCGCCATATAACCCAGTTTTCGTTTACCCTTCTTCTTCTTCTTAGGACTTGTGGAATAACGTAGACGATATCTACGTCTGTGGATAATAAAGTCCTGGAATGCTAAAAAAAAAATATAGTTCCTTTGTCGACTCTACAAGTAATTTACAGTGGAAACTAAAAAAAAAACATAACGTCCGAGAGAGCGGTCAATTTTCTGGTACTCTTAATACCCAAGTAACAAATCTAAAAGCGTTTGCACAGTACAACGGCGCACTTTGTAAATACCGTATCTTCTCTTTTAGAACACTTAAACAATCTTCTTACACAATCCTCCATCCCGGTAATACCATCTTCTCGACCCGGCGAAAAAATAAAAGTCCTAACAATCAACTGCCTGGACTCTTTATAAAATCGACATCTTTGCTTACACCAGGGCTCGTGATTTTTCGACAAATTTATTTTGGTTCTACAATTCGACGCCAACCACGTTAAGCATTCGTTTCCTCGCCCGCAACCACTTTGATATTGCTCCTCCCATCCGAAAGTCATGCTCGGATACGAACGCCACTCGGTTAAAGTATTGTCCAAAAATCCAGGAGATAGAAGCCATCTACACGAAGCTGCTGCTGTAGTATAGATGGGAGCGCCTCCATTAAAAAACATCGATTAGCTGCAGTTTATAAGATATATACCCACAGGACGTATATATTTCCCCCCATGTATTCCAGAAATAGTAACTTCGTCTTATCTCCAACGTTTGCAGTATCGAACTTGCGGAATTTACTACACACACACACGCGCGCGCACTCCATTGGCTACAACTAGCGCACTTTAAGTAACGAAACTATAGGAGTTTTATAAAACACGTTGATTTTCGACGAAAGAATTATGATTTACCGCAGCAGGCATATCCGCTACGTAAACGTGTTGCACACCAGCCGTAAAGTAGCCAACACTAGCATACGATTAAACAGACGATGCTTCGACGAAAGATCAATGCACCACCAAAGTCAGTTTTCTTTACAGCTTTACCGTGACGTATATATTTAGGGTATATCGACACTTTTTACTTACATTCCGTCCCATCTAGCCTAAAGCACTCTCTGCAAGCGCCGAACATTTCCAACACAGTAACAGAACTACACCTTGCAGTCAACACGAATCTACAACAACAGAAGAATCTAGCCATTCCAACTCGTTTTTTGTCCCAAATAGCATGCTGCTAGCTATGTATACGTTCGTAACAACCCAGACAGAGCTATCCTTACATCCGTCACTTACCCAGTACCAACTCTAAACAAGTTACCACAGATGGTGTTATAACCGCGATCAGTAACAGACAAGATCTCCCAGGCACACAGCGTTTTAATAAAGTTTCGATCAACACCTTGTGGGAGTTGCGGAGAATGTGTGTCTTCGCTGTAGCCTGGAGGTCCTCCCAGCTGCTGCGCTTCGGAACTTGCCACCGTCGCGTTGTCATATGCAGGATTCGATTCTACGCACTTGTCTCTATACCACAAGTCCCGAAGAACCCAACTAGAACCTCGCCTATATGGAGGTTATTTAGTACTTCGCCTGGAAATATTTTCTCCTTAATTTGGAGAACGTACTGGAGTCTTACTAGGGGATAAAACCGCTGGTTGTGGTGTGAATTTTGTGATCCGTGACCCAATTTACCCTAAAAAGAGAGATAGAGGTCTGTTTGCTGCATTTGAGCACTTACTTCGTCGTTGGGTCGAGAACAGGGGTATTACAATATACGATTACCGGATGGAGAGTGTTTTTGATCTTGTGCAAGTTTTTTAAACGGTATCTGCAAAGTGTTGCTCCACCATGTGGGGGGCGAATAACAAACATCTGGGACAACAGATGCTTTGTAGTGTTTAATAGTATCCTGCAATTTGTGTACTGGAGTAATAAAAATACCCGAAAATTGATCGGTGTACAGGTTAAACCTTCCAGATCGATAAAAGCTTGTACGTTACGTTCTGTCAGCTTTTAGTTTCCATTGTTTACCTGTAAATTAGGTGGAGATTCGTAATACTGGCAGCGGCAAAGACGATATAAGTAGTACACTTAAAAGCTACATTAATGCATGGGAAACATACTTCTCCCAATCCAGAACATTGTTCTCCACACTGCCTCCAGATATAGATATCGCCGAATTAGGTCTGGTACCTACAAACAATGTCACTCTGCAAGCCCAGCGAAAAGAGTAAATGTATCACACAGGCTTAAGCCATCCCCCATTAAAGAAATTACATCGCTACGTGCAGTTAATGTCTTATGTGCGCGAAAAGAAAACTGGAAATGGCGGATATCGAGACCAAGAGAAGGAAGCTAGAATATATGGCTGAAGCAACTGCCCTAAAGGACGAGTACAAACTAATGCTGGAGAAAGACGAAGCTATGGCATATGTGTAAGCCCGGCTTAAACGGAGGGTATGGAGAAATCTGGTTACGACTGGGACTTATAAAATATTTGCTTTTTACAGTAAACAGTCAGGGAGATTGGTCACGCGTCGGTGTACTGGCCGAAAACAGCGGAAGACACGAAAAACGTATTGCATTATCGTTTGGAGAAGGGACTACATTGCATCCAAATGTGGTGGACTGGGGACAGTCATTTGCAGAGTTAAAAACGGATGGAATAACAAGCAATCGTTTGCAATAATCGTAAAACCTAGTGTTCCATACGGAAATTACCACCGGAGTTGGTAACGTACACACATAGCGACGCATAGTGCTATAACCAGGAAATAATGGGAAAAGTTAAAATACACGATTGTTCTCGTCTAGAAGCATTGCCCGAAGGTGCAGGAGGAAACGAAGATACGTAATGGAGTTCGAGAACATAATAAAGAACGATTTGTATTCTGTGTCTAGCTTCTCGAGTAGAAAGTTTCGGTCTTATAGGGTTTAGGAGAAGATACCAGAAGACATGTTTCTTGTTAGCAAAGAGCAGTAACTCCTCGGTAAAGTATCTGTTAGGGAGGTGTAATTCTGTGTTGTTCTATTCTACAGTTAAGCAAAGCGTTCGTTTAAATCGATGTTGCTCGGTACATTGCTGCATGGATTGGGGTTTGACTTATTGCATATTGGTTCATCTTGTATAAATTTCGTTCTTCTTCTTCTTATCGAATTTCTAAAAAAACTATGTTTCGTTTCTGTAAGAGCTACATCGCAAATTTGCGCACATCCAACTGTCTGTATATGTATCTGCGTATAAAAGTTTAACGACTGCTCGTACGGTAAAAACATCGCTTGCGTCAGCTGCGAGGAAATCTATCTTCGCGAAAATAGCTCTCTTGTATTCGGAATCTGGTGCGGCCAGGAAAAATTAAACCGAAAACTTCTCCGGGTCAGGTGCGAGCGTGGACAGGTATGTTTACATGTATAGGACGTACACACGCTCCAAACCGGCGTCTACGATGAGTCAACAGGTCCGCACTCGCCTACAGCCAGAAATAACATGGAATGTGATTATGCATGCTAGCTTGCGCGAAGTACCTATTTTGAACTGTTTAGTCGTGCGATACGATGCAACGCAGATGTGGTCCACAATTGTGGAAATACATATAGATACTTCGTAGCATGGATGTGGGGCATTTATATCTTCTTTTAGCTGTGTTTACGAATGGACGTCTCTCGGTAGCGTATCGGAGATGATTGCAGTGGTAAATTAATGTTCTTTGGTCGATAAGCATCGAGTTAGAGGATTAGTTACCTACATTGGAGGTGCATTTAATCGTATGTTTAGTCTCTAAAGGATTGCTCTTGGAGATCGTTAAAAAAAATCTGGTGTTGCATTAGTTCGAAATGGTGTAGACTATTTTGCGTTGCTGCTTGTAAGGATTATAAGAACTTGTCTTGGATCTAGATCTTTTCTTGTTAGCTGTTCTGTGCGTGTGCACGTCGCTAATTTTTTTACACTGTGTTACAGATGTTTATCGAGAGTAATAATTTGTTAGAAGGAGTGGAATACGATGGTGATTTGTGCGCGAATGCTCGAGGTATATAGTCTATTGGCTGATAGAGAGCGTTCCAGAAATATTGTCTGCCGGCTATGCATTGGAAACAAAGTTGTGGTTGGATGTTAGGGACAGGTCAAGCAACCAGCGTAGTTATTGGGTGGAGAGAGAGCGAGATCGATACTTTATTAAAACGCTGTGTGCCTGGGAGATCTTGTCTGTTACTGATCGCGGTTATAACACCATCTGTGGTAACTTGTTTAGAGTTGGTACTGGGTAAGTGACGGATGTAAGGATAGCTCTGTCTGGGTTGTTACGAACGTATACATAGCTAGCAGCATGCTAGTTGGGACAAAAAACGAGTTGGAATGGCTAGATTCTTCTGTTGTTGTAGATTCGTGTTGACTGCAAGGTGTAGTTCTGTTACTGTGTTGGAAATGTTCGGCGCTTACAGAGAGTGCTTTAGGCTAGATGGGACGGAATGTAAGTAAAAAGTGTCGATATACCCTAAATATATACGTCACGGTAAAGCTGTAAAGAAAACTGACTTTGGTGGTGCATTGATCTTTCGTCGAAGCATCGTCTGTTTAATCGTATGCTAGTGTTGGCTACTTTACGGCTGGTGTGCAACACGTTTACGTAGCGGATATGCCTGCTGCGGTAAATCATAATTCTTTCGTCGAAAATCAACGTGTTTTATAAAACTCCTATAGTTTCGTTACTTAAAGTGCGCTAGTTGTAGCCAATGGAGTGCGCGCGCGTGTGTGTGTGTAGTAAATTCCGCAAGTTCGATACTGCAAACGTTGGAGATAAGACGAAGTTACTATTTCTGGAATACATGGGGGGAAATATATACGTCCTGTGGGTATATATCTTATAAACTGCAGCTAATCGATGTTTTTAATGGAGGCGCTCCCATCTATACTACAGCAGCAGCTTCGTGTAGATGGCTTCTATCTCCTGGATTTTTGGACAATACTTTAACCGAGTGGCGTTCGTATCCGAGCATGACTTTCGGATGGGAGGAGCAATATCAAAGTGGTTGCGGGCGAGGAAACGAATGCTTAACGTGGTTGGCGTCGAATTGTAGAACCAAAATAAATTTGTCGAAAAATCACGAGCCCTGGTGTAAGCAAAGATGTCGATTTTATAAAGAGTCCAGGCAGTTGATTGTTAGGACTTTTATTTTTTCGCCGGGTCGAGAAGATGGTATTACCGGGATGGAGGATTGTGTAAGAAGATTGTTTAAGTGTTCTAAAAGAGAAGATACGGTATTTACAAAGTGCGCCGTTGTACTGTGCAAACGCTTTTAGATTTGTTACTTGGGTATTAAGAGTACCAGAAAATTGACCGCTCTCTCGGACATTATGTTTTTTTTTAGTTTCCACTGTAAATTACTTGTAGAGTCGACAAAGGAACTATATTTTTTTTTAGCATTCCAGGACTTTATTATCCACAGACGTAGATATCGTCTACGTTATTCCACAAGTCCTAAGAAGAAGAAGAAGGGTAAACGAAAACTGGGTTATATGGCGAAGACACATGCTTTTAAAAGGAGGCTATTGTATATGTGCAAGCCCGGTTTAAACAGATAGTGTGGGGAAAAATATTTGCTTTTACAGTAAACAGGCGGGGGGATTGGTCTCGCATCGTTGTACTGGTCGAAATTAGAGGAACACACGACAAACGTGTTTGTACTGTGTGTGACTCCCATCCATTCCTTAGAGAGCAGGTTATGATCGAAGTGTGCGGGAGTTGGTTGCGATATAAGTGTTTGCGAAAATTACGTTGCATGTACTCAGTTGTACTGTAATAAACAAAACAAAAATTGTAAACACTCCATGTCCTATATAGAATCATGTGTTGTGGCGTGTAGGTTAGCGTCTTCGTTTGCGATGGACATCTACTTGTAATTAAAATAATAAATCTTAGTTCGGAGTAGGAATTTTGTGGGTAAAGGGCGCGTCGAGCTGGAAATCTGTGTTGCATTGGGCAGGTAACTTCGGTTCTGTGGTTGCTGTATTGTCGAATAAGGGTGTTGTTAGGCCAATAATTTCGAAAAGTTTTAGTGTAGACGGTCGGAATCGGTAAATTATTTCACGTATTTTTCTTTTATTTCGACTCTCCGTTGCACAATAGGGATTAAATGTCTTCTGGGGCGCTGGAATATCGGTGTCAGATAAATGTAGTTTGCATCGTAACAGGACATAGAGATTTCTTAGATGGGATGTATACTGCTGTAGCAAGGAAATAAGAGGTAAAATTAAAATACCCGAACTCTCGGAATGCGCAGTTATACCTCGATCTAAGAAGAAGGAAACGTAACAGGGCAAGATCGCTAAAGAGAGAGAGAGTGTTAAATTTCGGAACTTTCGGCATGGCTCAGCTCCATTAAATAAATGCATTGCGAGCTATCCTTGTCAGAATGGTGCGTCTGCATAGAAGGTTTTGATCATTTGGAGATGTTACTTAGGTGTTTTTGTTTAAACACTTAGCATATGTTTCTTTTATGTAGTCTGCCGAGAGAGCGCTCTGCGTTCTGGACGATTGTTAACGGTGCTTGCAGATGTTTATTTAAAGACTTTGTGCTAAATGTCATTGCCGATTTCGTTATTTGGAATTTTTGTATAAACACTATGTCGTATTCTGCTGCTGCCGCTGTTGTTGCTGTTTTATCGAAAGAGTGGTTGGCATACAAGTTACATCCCGTTCGATGGCTATTGCTTGCATCGTCTAAACGAAGAGATACATTTATAGATGCAAGGTTGTGGTCGAGTTCCGAAACGGACCATTTCTTTTCTTTTCGTTAATTGGCTCTGGTTAGAATTGTTTTTGTATATCGAAAGAGTTTAT
Source organism: Locusta migratoria (assembly GCA_026315105.1). Lineage (NCBI taxonomy): Eukaryota > Metazoa > Arthropoda > Insecta > Orthoptera > Acrididae > Locusta > Locusta migratoria. Next base: position 131,352,978 of record CM048745.1, on the reverse strand, counting down.
GTTAAGATGGATACGTAAGTTTGTGGCGTTTATTATCTAACCTGCGCTATTATTATTAAACACGGCTGGAGAGAGATGGGAATGTAAATTCTTACTTGCAAATTTTGCATACGAGTTTAACGGTGCTTTGCAGATGTATATTTAGAGACGTTGTGCTAGATGTCATTGCTGATTTTCGTTATTTGGAATTTTTGTATAAACAATATGCCGTCTTCTGCTGCTGCTGCTGCTGTTGCTGTTTTGTCGAAAGAGTGGTTGGCATACAAGTTACATTCCGTTCGATGGCTGTTGCTTGCATCGTCTAAACGAAGAGATACATTTATAGATCTAAGGTTGCGGTCGAATTCCGAAAACGGAGCATTTCTTTTCTTTTCGTTAGAATTGTTTCTGTATATCGAAAGAGTATATGTTAAGATGGATACGTAAGTTTGTGGCGTTCGTTACCGTAACCTGCGCTATTATTATTATTAAACACGTCTGTCGGTTGTAGTCTATGCGAAGAGCATGGAGAGAGATGGGAGTGGAAATTCTTACTTGCAAATTTTGCATACGAGTTTTAATATTTAATAATACATGCTGTAGTATACGAGACCAACTAAGCATTTCTGTTCTAAAGCATACGAAGAACACTATGGTAGCTTTATTTTTTTTCAAAAATAATAATAATAAACGGCGGAAATTGTTGTTGTTACATAAATCGAGATCTGGCGTACGGATCGCTGCGGCGCGCTTAATAATAATAAATATGCAATTTAATTGGCTGCTGATCTGTCGGGGCGCGGTCGCCGTAAAAAGAGAGCAGGGGTCGGCCTGTGGGGGCGGTGTCGGTGTGGTCAAGACAATCGTCGCGGTATTGTTTGTTCTCGCGGGTAGGGCGGGTGGCGGCGTCCTTTGAGAACCGGTCGCTAGTGTGGAGGAGGAGGAGGGGGGTAGCATCTGTCGGCGGCGGACGCGGCGGTCCGGCAATCGGCCGAGCGAGTAGGGGTCGCGGGTGCGAGTACAGACATGTCGAGGGGTCTACAGGTCTGGACCTGTCGGAGGTGCTGCCTGTCTGGCGGCGGTGCCGAGGGGTGGAGGGGGGCATCGAACCGGCCAGGTGTGTGGTCCAGGGTGCGAGTACCGACATGTCTACAGGTCTGGACCTGTCGGAGGTGCCGCTTGTCTGGCGGCGGCACCGAGGGGTGGAGGGGGGGGGCGGAGGGGGGCGTCGTGTGTGGCGGAGGGAGGTGTTGCAACCTGTCAATCATCCTTAAGTGCGTTATGGCGGCGTCCTTTGATAAGCAGTCGGACAAGTAGCGAATCAAAAGGACCTAAATGTAAACTGTCAATCATCTTCCGTTCTTCCAGGAAGACCTATCAATCATCCTGTGGCGGCATCCTTTGATCTGCGGTCAGGCAATTGGCCGAGCGTCTGGCGTCGATGACACTATCGTCGACGGGCGATTCTCAGTGGCGTTCAATGCCCACAGCCCCACTACTAACGTAGAATAATAGGGGCACTATATACAAACGACTCTACCACAAATATTCCAATGAAACTAAATTCCTACCTACCATAAAACGCATCTGCTGCCAGGCAGCATCGTTAAACACAATAGCTGTGTATGTACATTGCCAAGAATAAAGCACTGCGCAGTACCACATGTTTCTCAGATGGCAGCAAGTTGTGTACTAACGGACAGCTGATCCAACTTCAAAGGTTTTCCATATGCTTAACCGCTGTCATTGGTGACCAAAGATATTCTAGTCAAGTAACTAACATTTATTCATATAATCAATGTCGGACGGCCAGGCCCGACCAACCATCCTACAAGCGAAGTTCGTCGGTAAGTACCTCCACACGTCCAATTTATCGGACCACGGATAAATTCGTCTCGACGAATCGGAAGGTGTGTAGAGGCCTTTAAGCTGATCTGTATTCCACAACACTTGTATGTGTGACGTTAAGTAGGGGCTTGTAAGGATCCAGTAGTCTGTGGTTAGTGGTATTATGTGTACTAGAGATCTGCAAATCGCCGGTTTCGCTCGCTCGTACTCGGTCGAGTGCGCAACGCTCGTCGGTGGCGCGGCGAGCGTGTTCGCTCGGAGCGAGCGTGCTGACACTCGAACGAGGCTGCGTGGGGCGGGGTGGGCACAGGCCGCACAGCGTAGTGCTGCCGCTGTACTCACAAGGAAACCTGCCGAAGTCACTCTCCGACTTTTATGAAATTTGCATATTTTATAATACATGAAAAACTATGGGACGCGTAATTTTTTTTAGCGGCGGAAAACATATTTAAGGGGTGAAACGGCCCCTCCAAAATTGGACTAAATTAGAAAAATGGCGATAACTTAGAGATTAGTGAAACGATTTTAATGAATTTTGGTATGAAAGTATCTTTTGATAAAAGACAAATTTCATAGATTCAGCTTCGATGAAATAAAAAAAAATTTTTTGAACACAAAAAATTGGTCACTTTAGGGGTAGTTGCCCCCCTAATTGTCACTTCCCCTGCAATGTACCTGGGCCGATCTCTTATCAAAAGATACTTTCATACCAAAAAATCATTACAATCGCTTCATTAATCTCTAAGTTATCAAGGTTTGTCTATTTGAGCCCCGCTCTGCGGCGCGCCAGTCACGGTATGCACGGGCACTACGGTCGGGGGTTGAATCCCCCCTCGGGCATGGATATTTGTGCCGTCCTTAGTATTAGCTAGTTCATAAGTAGTTTGTAAGTTTAGGGACTGATGACCCCTTACTTGAGTCCCATAAGCTCTACAAACATTTTATTTGAACGGGTCCCACAGTTTTCGTGCATTATAACAAATCCAGATTTCATAAAAATGACGCTTGGATAGGTTTCCTTGTCAGTCGCTACGGCAGCCGCTCTGTGGCTCTGAGGTGTGTGCTGCTGTTGCGTCTGACGCACCCCCGCTAACTAAATGAACTAAAATCAATTATGCTGTAGACGTGTATTCCTGCATAGTAGCATGTAACCGCAATATCATTATACCGCAAAGGAGAAAAAAGGTTGTTTTCACTAACTACAACATTTGAAAGTAATGTAAAGGATTTAAAGAGAAACGACAGAACGAACAACGTTTTTATTGCAATTTACAAAAGTGAAAAATACCGTACAACAAAGTATACATCGAAAAGTAACATTATCCCCAAACTATTCGTTAGTGGCATTATAATTGCAATGTATTGTTAAAATATCATTGACACGTTGTATATCGAGTCGAGTTCTTCTATCAGAGAACAGATTCCCTGCCCCACTGAAAGTGCGTTCACTAGGTGTATTTGAGGCGGGCACACAAAATACTGTTTGCCAATACATCTAGCTTAGGAAAGAGAGTACTGTTTCGTTTCTACCATTCAAGCAGATCAATGTCATCACCATCAATTCGTGCTAAATAAAGGTCCACCTCATTGGTGGATTGCGCCTCGCGCATTTCACAGTCCAGCCATTCCGAAAACATGCACTTCATTCTTTTGGCTGGTGCACCTGGGTGACATTCTTCAGACGGGCTTAAATAAATATAACACAGATATCACTGAAACAGCAAGAGCACCATAAATTCGTACAGCTGTGTAAAGTAAACAGTTGGAATAAGAGGATTTAAAACAGGTACAGGATATATGAGGATTAGATCGGCTTATGAGTCTGACGACGGAAGAAAGCGCGGATCCTATATATTGTACAAAAGCTTGCCTGCGTTCTTTAATATTTAGATAAGAAAGACGACAGTGGCAGTGGGGAATATATGAATGTTGCAATTGGAAAAATTCCCGTTAAGGACTCACTCCGAAAAGAGAGAGATGCACAAACCTAACCTAATGGGTGTACATCAATATCGGAATATTTAATATCAATATAAAAGATGGACAAAGTATTACAGGACTTGAGAGTGATAAGAGGAATGGATATAAAATACAACCATTTACTCGTTAAGACGGCAAGTAACACCTACCACTAAACAGAAACAAATAGTCCACAAAATGGGAACAAGAAAGTAAGAAAGATCATGGAAAACTCATTTAGTAAATGATCTTAGCACAGATACTTTATGTTAATCACGTATAATAACTTGTATGGTAAAGTACAAAATGCGAAACTGAATAGGTAGTTCAACTGGATCGAGAGAACAGCTTTCGAAGCACCCGGGAAAGGAAACAATTCAAAATTTCACAGTCAGGATTTATTCTCAAGCGTCTAGTTTGCTCCCGACACTCGCCTTGGACTGGAGTGGAGCTGCGGTGGGCGACCGAGTGGCGAGCGGGCAGTGTGGACGGTCGGGCCAGTCGAGCGTGCGCCGCTCGAACGAGCGTGGAGGAAGTCGAGCGCAGCCACACGCCTTGCCGCAAGCGGCAGTGCCGACACCTGTCGGACTGTCATACAACGACATATATCACGCGATTCGAGCGAGCAACCGAGCGAGGTGCAGACCTCTAATGTGTACACAATTCGCTAGCACCATTGTAGTTTCAAAGTTACTAAAAATTTCCGGGGTATAATGCCGAGGTCTTGTGGATTTATTATGTAAACCCAACGTTTCATCCCCGACAGCGGAGGACATTTCCAAGGGGGATCGTGGCACTTTTGAATGTCCGATGCACACCCTGACTCGCTACTGACTGAAGCCAGCCGCGGTGGAGTAGCCGAGCGGTCTATAGGCCACTCGTCGTAGACAAAAAAATGGCCTTAGGTCCAAAAATATGCAGGAAGCTGAATTTTTGGTATATTGTTAGGACATATTAGAGTAGTATTAAACCAAGTTTGCAGCTTCGAAATCCTTTAGCTTAACTTTTAAGAGCCAAAAAACCTAGAAATTTTCGGACATCTTTCTGGTTTTGGCTTATAACTCGTGATGGGTGTTTTTTTTAAAGAAAAGTCACCCACACCTCTATTAATGTAGATAAAATATGCTTCAGTTTAAGCCCAACCGCAGCTCTGTAAGTCCAATAGTTCCCGATATACTGGACTTCAAAAATTGACTTATTTCTCCAAAAAATTCAAATTTTCGATTTAAGTCATCTTTCGGCTAGAATATTGGCTTTAATGAAAGTTATAGAGCAGTTAGTTAGCTTTAATCTAATTGCAGAACGAAGTCCATAGGCCTAATAGATTTCTAGTTACCATTAAAAAACTAAAAGTCGAAAAATCGGAGTATTCAATAAACTGACCCAGACGAATTGCAATCCTCTTATCCTATATATATTAAAGAAAAAGGAGGAATCACTCATTGTCGATGATTATTAACGCATTGTATATAAATTGTAATTTATGTGTTAGTGCATACCAATACATTTGTGAAAGTAGGTATTCAAAAAAATGTTTGTAAATCTATCGGACCAAACTGCGTGGTCACCAGTCCGTAGCTTACAAACTACTTAAACCTAGGTAAACTAATCTAAGGACAAACACACACACCCATGCCCCAGGGAGGACTCGAACCTCCACAGCGAGCAACCGCGCGCTCCACAGCGAGACGCTTTAGACCGCTTTTTTTTTTTTTTTTTTTTTTTTTTTTTTTTTTTTTTTTTTCTGGTCAGGGAGGAAGGCGCGACAAGTCGCGGCTGCTGCCAGCCGATGGCCTGCCACCAGACTGCCCCCTATCCACAGTTACTAATATACATTTTTTTTCTTCTTTTTTCAAAGCAACGAGGAATAAACTGCAAAACCCATTAAGAAACATCAAATCAAAACATTCTTCTTTTAAAAAGAACTCAGGCGACTGTAAACACGGCTACTCCACGGCGGCAAAGTAGGTATTACTAACAACGAAAGTCTCTCTGTTTGTGGGTATTGGTCAGCCATTAAGGGATTGGGACTTTCGTTCGTAGCGAGGCGTTTCGTTGCGTGAAGGCATCCCCGCCCCCCTGCCCCCTCACTCCGAGTGGTGGCCCAGCGGGAGTTCTATCCTCCCTCCTGAACTTCTTGTCTCCGAGGTCTTCCCCACTACACCTAGTCTGCCCTTAGAAATGAGCGTACTTGGATCTGTGAAGAACGTTTCAAATTAAAATCGTCTAAATCTCGATCGGGGCGGTGTTTTAAGTACTTTCTTTTTTACCTTATGTCGGAGCTACCCCCGTCGGATGTTTGTTTCATGTGTCGGGAAGTGCTTGGAGAGGGAACAGTGACAGTGAAAAAACGTGGGTTCTCCAGCAGTGTCCTTGCGCGCTGCATTGGTCGCACGGTGTATATTTTGAATATCTGTGAGGGCTTGGAGTACTTCTGGGATGTCTCCTGCACCAGCACTGAGCAACACGTTGACATGAGATGCTCTCGTATCGATCGAAATACTACTTCGACAAACTAAAAACGTCGTTTAAATCCCAATACGCCATTTCCTTGGAATGAGAAACTACTGTCCATCAGGCAATGTTACTTTCAAAAGGAATGACAAGGTTCGAATATTGGCTACAGCTACAGTTAAAGTGCGGAACAATGTGATCGCTATTGACCCTCTCATAATCTTCTAAAGGCTGTGCATTACGAAAAAGTCAGATCAAGACTTAAGAGTGCTTTCACTCCTCTCACTGAAAACATCTCCATCGCACAAGGTAATTTTGTTGTTGTCGATGGAGGGCATCTGATACAGACAGTTACCTGGCAACGTAACAACAGCACCCGCGAAATTGTGGCAGCCTACATTTCCTGCACTGTCCATCGCTATGGGAGGAATGTGGCTGTGGTGTTCGATGGCTACTCAGAGGAGGGTGGGGGTCTGGCAGTAGCACAAAAGCAGCTGAGCATCTACGCCGTTATGCAGTACTTTCACGCAGTGAAATAATATTCCAACATTTTGTACTGTGATCGAAGTGGTTCAGAGAAAATTTCTTTCCAACACAATAACAAGCAGCGCTTTATCATCTTTATTCGCGCTGGAATGGAGAGCGAAGGACTAGAGACCAAGCAAACTACCGATTACGCTGACTGCCTTATCGCCAGGACAGCGCTGGAGAAGAGCCGACAACATGAACACGTCCTAATAGCTGGAGAGTATGTCGATGTGTTGGTTCTCCTCAATGGGTTGGTCTCCAATACAAGGAACATATTCCTCCAAAAAGATGGAAGGGGTGGAGCTAGTTGTGAACAGTTCTCGTCAACATCCTTCAATCGAGGACAAATGTCACTCCCTCCTGGATTAGAGCTGTTTCTCCACGCGTTCACTGGTTGCGACACGGTATCTGCCATTTTCGGACAAGAAAAAAACAAAAATGATGGGCATAATTGAGAAGATCCTCAGCGGATTGGCGTAGCTGCCACATTTATTAAGCCACATTCCACTATAGAAGAGAGATCCTCTGCATGCTGGAAGTGCTTGGTCGCCCTATATGGTGGTGGAGAGGACGACAACCTTCAAACTCTCCTCTAAGAACTTTTCCTCAGGGCTGCTGCGAATGCAAAAGTCCAGCTTGCTCGTCTACCCCCAACCCAAGAAGCAGCGGCCCAGCACTCCTACGAACGTACCACCAGGTTCAGATGAGGTAGGGCGTCGAGAAAGAGCCCTCTGACTGGGCTTGGACAAGAAGCCAGCAAGGGCTAACTCCTATCACCACAATCCAAGACCCAGCGCACTCAGCACTACTGAAGATGATGTCGAGCAAATGTAGGAAAGGGCGTGGTGACGGGATCTGCTGATGCCAAAGAGCAGGGATCACATGCTCTGTTCTTTGCCGAATGAGCCAGGGCAAGACATTCCGCAGCACTCCAAACGTCTCGGCAGATTCGGAAGAGGAAGACGAAGATGTGGACGAACCAACTTCGGTTACAGAGCTCCAACAGACAGGAGAAACAACGGAGCCTGAGCCAGCAGGAAAGAGATCCCGGCATTCTCGTTAAAACAAATGGTAAGATACATTTTAGTAGGTATGTACTTCTTTGTTGCAGCTTCAAAATTGAGAAGTAGCGCATTACATCACTACAAATTTATGTTTTGGTGTAAATCTGTTGCAGGAGTCACTAGGCGTTTCCTTCGTCGATACACCCCCTCCTCAGCCACCTCAACTCTCACTTCGACGTACCACTTACGTTTTTACATGTACATTGTGTTATTAGTAGTACTACCTATAAATAAAAATTTGTTTCCTTAAAAATTAATCATCTGGACCAATTTATTGAACTATACGATTTTCCCAACTTTAAGTTTTTTAACGATAACTTGAAACCTATTAGGCCTATGGACGTAGTTCTGTACTTACATTAAACCTAAATAACTGCTTTATAACTTTTTATGTGTGACTTTCCCTGTGCGGTGATCATTAGAGCCAATATTCTAACCGAAAGATGACTAAAATCGAAAATTTGAACTTTTTGGAGAAATAAGTCAATTTTTGAAGTCCAGTATCTCGGGAACTATTGGACTTACAGAGCTGCGGTTGGACTTAAATTGAAGCATATTTTATCTACATTAATAGAGATATGGGTGACTTTTCTTTAAAAAACCACCCTTTACGAGTTATAAGCCAAAACCAGAAAAATTCCCGAAAATTTCGAGGTTTTTTGGCTCTTAAAAGTTAATCTAAAGGATTTCGAAGCTGCAAACTTGGTTTAATACTACTCTAATATGTCCTAACAACATACCAAAAATTCAGCTTCCTGAAATTTTTTTGGACCTAAACATACCTGACGACTGGCCTACTAAAGCGCCATGGAGATTCGAGTCCTCCCTGGGGCATGGGTGTGTGTGTTTGTCCTTAGGTTAAGATTACCTAGGTTTAAGTAGTTTGTAAGCTACGGACTGATGACCACGCAGTTTGGTCCGATAGATTTACACACATTTGAACATTTTGACTGAAGCCCAAACTCCGTTTACGAGGGCTCCCGCGAAGAGGTCTGACGTCAGATGTTTTGGATATGCGCACGCAATTCGTCGTTGCCGATTGTCGTCGTCCGTTAATATCGTCCCATAGTGGAAAACTGTTATATTTCTTCTTCAAAACCGGAATCCAGATTTCATTTAGTTTCACGCCCTCCTCCATCCTATAGAAATTATTGAGGTGTTTTAAAATTTCTATAGCCTCTTTCTGTACAGTCTTGAGTTTCAGTAATAAATCCACAAGACCACGGCAAAATAGCCCGGAAAGTTTTAGTAATTTTGACCTTTCCGGTCGTGAAAGTTTACATTTCACCGTTGTAGTTATTTTTCCTTTTTTTTTAGTACGGTTATCGCGAGCGGAAATTTTTAGCAATTTTTTTGAAAGTTTACATTTCAACGTTGTAGTTTTCTTTTTTCATTTTTCATTACGGTTATCGCGAGTGGTGTAAAGGGAAGTGATATGAATCGGGACCGAAACAAATCAAGAAAGACAGCCAGATAAAAAAAAAAAAAGGAAGTGAACTGAGCAGTTATGACAGATAGGCAACTGTTCGGTAGTGACGGTGAGCGCTCTGATTGGTGGAAAACAGCTCCAGCGCGTCAACTGTCAATTAGCGAATAATTCTAATCAGTCTGCACGCCACGAGCTCAGCTGACGGCGCCCACTTCGTCGATTACCATTGACCTCTGGACGCTAACAAAGCGTTTGCAATGGTTTCAGGCACATCCGGCTTGGAATCACATTCACTGGAGTTGAATTGTATGCACTGGTACATACCAATTGAGGGGCTTGACAGTTAACAATGGTAAGGGACAGTCTGCGAGAAACATAGATATTGATTTGAAAGTAGCTTGTTGAATTTTTTATTGAAAAATATCTGGCGGTAGAGATCAGAAAAGGCCAGTTAAAACACTCACTGCTGCTCCAAATTACTTTGCGAATGGCCACAGTTCTTGCGCAACGGAAATTTATCTAACTACTTATCCCTTAAGGGAGCAGCCAACGTTTTAACGACCACAAAAATAATATACAAGGAGGAATAGATAAATAATCATGGGACGGGGAGCATGAAATTATAAAGCAGGAATTTGATACTTTAGATTACTATCTATTCAAAAAAATAAACAAGCAAAAATGTGGGGAGACCCAATAAGCACAATGAAGTATACACCTTGTACAAAAGTGAACTAAATTATTAAGTTACTGCCCGTAACAAAATGGTTTCTGCCCTTTCTGAATATGTAGGGAAAGTGGGGACATATTTGCAAATACACAGGGAATAAAGATAGCACACTAATTCACTCACAGACACACGCATAATGGTTGCGACACTTACTCAGTCAGGAACAATTCATGGTAGTTGGAGTTCGAAGTGTCGGCGGCGTTTTGACGAGATGGTGGATGTCTTCATGCACAATTTAAAAGTGTACTATGCACGAACGAACTCATGTGCAAGGAGACAGTTGCATACAATCCTTAAGTAGCACGTGGTGTACGAAAACAGTAAATTACATAGAATTCACAAAGAAATTAATTTAAAAGAAAGAAGGAAAGCACACGCGAGAATTCAACAGAAGAAAGCTGGTATCAAGAAAGAGCATGGCTGAAGGCCGAAGTAAAGAGCGTTACGAAAGCACGTTGTGCAGTCGGTCATACCAAGATAGGAAAGATTGAATCAAGCTGGAAATTTCGAGAGAGAATTTAGCATGCTCGTGGAAACAGTCACCACATGAAAACGTTACTTAAAAGCAGCAAGGAATTCAAACATACTAAGTTTATGCAAAGGCTGAAGGCCACAAACGTGTATTCTAACTTGAGAAAACAAGACACAAAAATGATTACCAGATTGAAAATACAAATACTAAATTTAGACTAAATTACTCGACTTCTGAAAAACAGGAAACACTTAGCCCCCCCCCCACAGTGAAAGAATTATTCAAGAAAAACTCTCCGTATTAACCCAGAAATCCCTGATCACAAATAAAGTTCTAACAGCATGCCATCCCCTCAGCATGATTTGATGAAATACATCAGCGGTCGCAGCAAGGGTTAGCCGAAGGGCACGCGCAGAGCATTCCCTGGCCGTACTGGATGTGAGGGTGCCTTCAAAGCCTACTGTCTACCAACCCTCGCTACCTGAGGGGGATAATTCCCTCTACTACTGTTCCAGAGAGGTCTGTTTTGTCACCTCTTTGGTCCATGATAATGTTGGTACCACACTAAGAAAACGCCGCCTCACCATCTTGTCATGTAAGGATGTCTCTGACTACATACGAAATACGAAACCGTGCGTTTTTAACTATAGTAAACGAGGCCTAACGCGCGAAGCGGCGACTGTAAGCCATTGCGCGGCAGTCAGTCAATATTAAGAGCAACCTTCCACATTCATACAAACACACAAGTTCAATCACACGGGTGGAAACATATATAAACATGAAACATTGATCATTAACAAAGGAATGAAATAACTGATCTACAGATAAACAAAACTAATGGTGGAGAAGCACTTTAGAGTAATGAACGTAGATCTTTTTATAGTTCAAAACTCAAAATGAAACACGGCAACAAATTCAGTGGATGTGTTTCAAATTGTAAAATATCAGAGATGACATGTTTCTTTCATATTAGTAAAAGGTTCCACGAAAAACCGATAGATGACAGCACAATTCAACTTCGTGATGTTACACTGTTGTCGACTGTTTTGATACGTGTGCAAGTAAACAATAGTAAGTGCCTAAAATATGGCGGCAAGTGAGAGCGAAATATCCTGTGTCCGTGTAAAAAAAACGCGCTTATCGGTGAGTTTTTGGACGAGTCTGGAGATGACCTGGATACTTACTACTCTGATGAAGACTCAGATTACTCTCCTGAAGATGAAAGCACATTTAGAGTTGTTGATAATCAGGTAAATATGAATATTTATTTCTGCAAGTAAACAGTGTTAAGTTGCGCCCCTTAACATTATGTATACGAATTTATGTACAATTCTCTCAAGCTTATAATGGATACCTCCTGTATACCATGACTGGTACATATCACTCCAAACAGGAGGAGGTACTGTGCTTCAGCAACCAGAAGACGAAGAACAAAGATAGACAATCATGTACTGAGAAAATAAACAATGTCCTTTGTAAATAATGTTAAGTAAATCTCTTGAGAATAAAATGTTTTCATGTAAGCAATGTTAAGTAAATTTTGTTGAGAGTACAATGTGTCAAGTAAATAATGTTAAATACATGTTACTGTAATTTTTCAGAAAAAAATTGCAGTTGGTATTTCATACTAAAAATATGGAATTACTGAAGCTGTGTAATACAGCCAAGCTAAACTGAAAAGTAATATGATTTTGTATATATTTCAGATATCTGATTTATGGATTTTATTAAATATTTGCAGTGCGTTTTCTCAGAACTGCTGCTTTGTACTCTACCATTTTTTTTTACTGCCGAGACCCTCAATTCGAACTGAGCTCCAGCTAGCAGAGAAAACGTCTAGAGATGCACCGACTACCAGGAGTGGTGGTCTGTGCTGTGCAATGGAACTAACCCTTCCGATGGTCGCTTCTTATGGAAACGAAATTTTCGATAGCATTCCCAGGGGCTGGAATATCTCGGTATCGATTGCTTCATTTGCTCGTTTTGTGCACCTGCCCGGGAGAGGGAAAGCCTAATTATCTGTAAATGTTAGCACCGAACATGGACGAAGCTAATGATGTGTTTATAAACCATATCTGTTAATTAATAGACACAGTAATGAATTGGTGCTAACGAGCAGTAAAAATATAAATGTTTGCTATATTAACTAGAGTACGTCGGAACACTCTCCACCATAAACATTCTGATAAAAGCTAACATGAATGTAAATAGGAGTGAAAGGTCTGTTAATTAGCCACGCGGAATGGCAACGTGGCCTAAGGCGTGATACTACAAACTGGGCGGCCGTTCCCGCTGCAATATCGAGTCCTCCCTCGGACACGGGACTGTGTGTTGTCTTTCCTGCCCACGTTACCTAATATTGGACCAAATTACATCATATTTGATTATTTTACTTCGAAACTGAATAAAAGCAAATGCGTGTATTCACACATTTTTATATTCCTTATTTGATGTACATAACAAAAACATTGGGACTTTAAAGTCCCGCCAGGATGTAATGCTAATAGTAGACAATATGAATGCTTGATTTTGTTTACCTAAGGATTTACCTGTAAAAATCAAATTTTACTTCGAAATGCCATGGTAGACATTAATTGTAGGGTAAAAAACTATTTGTACTATTCCTGAACCGTATTAATATTCCGTAATTCGTAAACAGAAGAAAACAAAACTACAACTATTTATTATTGACACCTAGCAAAAAAGACAGCTACAACAGTAACACACACAATAATGTCTTTGACAGACTGTCAGAGCTGAAAAACTTCCAAGCACACCACTGAACATTATATAAATAAAGAGAAATAAAGAGTTTTAGTCCTAGAATAATATAAATTTGTGTTGTCTAAAAAAAAAAAAAAAAAAAAAAAAAAAAAAAAAAAAAAAAAAAAAAAGAGAGAGAGAGAGAGAGAGCAAAACTAACGTCAGAATTATAAAAAAAGCGTTTTCGTGGACATAGACATGAGACAGTCTATTGTTTAGTGCTCTCTGTAAGCAGGTACACTGTATAATCTCGACTAGCGAGTTTGAAATGATACGTCAGAGGAACAGTAACGTACATTCAGTAACATAAGTCAGATATCAGCTTCCACTTTGTTCTATGATGCTGGAAATTGATAGGTAGGCCTACTTCTAAATCCCGTCGGGCACGAAAGTGTTAAGTAGTCTGTAAGTCTGGAGACTGATGATCATAGCGATTTGGCCCAACAGGTATACAAAAATATGAAAATTTTGTACATTTCTATTAGTAAAAAATAGGATAACATTATTGTTTGGAAATCGCAACTACATAAATACTCGGAAAAATCACACTGAAGTGCATGATAGACGATTCATCATCGAAGCGTTTTTTATGATTTCTCTACAGTGCATTCTCTAATAGCGTGGGAAGGAGGCACTTGTAAATCTTTCTGTTTTCGATTTGTTTTCTCTTATTTTATTATGATTATCATGTCCTCATATGTATGTGTGTGGGTGCTGTTCGCATCCGGAATAGAAAATTCATGAAATTAGTCATTAAGTACAACATGGACATTTGAATGCGATATTGCGGTTCATATACATGACCCATGGATTACGAATATCTTACGTGTCCGCTAATCGGATATTTCATTATAATCATGACATTCTAAGGAACTATTAATTGTAATCATTTGGAAGAGGACATGGACGTTTTGCCAATTTCATTATACCTCTGTGCCCCTGTTCCATTTATAATGATCTACTCGAAGACGTCACATAAAACACAAAAACTTCTTCCCTTCTGTCAGCAGATTCTTCTTCCTGTTTTGCTTCGGTCTGGTTCGGCATGGCTAATCAGATATGGTGTGGTTATTTTAAAGTGTTGCGGATGTCTCAGCTGCCCAGCTGTCTGTGTGGTGTCACACTTGTCGAAATGGACAACCGCATCCTCATGAATACTCTGCAAGTCCAAAAGAAGTGCATGGCATGGAAGAGGGTTCACTGAGATGCTTTTATGATATTTCTATAGAGTTATGTTCTCTAATAACGCCTGGTAAAAAGGAACACCTACATAAACATTTCCGTTTCCGTTTTTTCTTATTTTATTATGCGATCATGATCATGTCTCCCTACGTAAGAGGGGTGAAAAAAAATGTTTTCATTTGGAAGAAAAAGTTGGGGAAAGAAATTTCGCATATAGATTTCGCCGCAACGAATATGATTTTTTGTTTCCTTTTCTGTTATCATTTTTTTCTATGAATTCCACTCCAATTCGTGTATCATTACCGTGGCACTATCTCCCCTACATCGCGATAATACAAAAAGAGCTGTCTTTCTGTGAACGTTTACTAAATCGTCAGTCTGTCCTACATGGTTGGGATCCCACAATGTGCAACAGTACTCCAAAATAGGATATCTGTAGAGTAGTGTAGTGCTAGAATATTTCCTGCGTGTCCTTCCCAATTTAAGTTGTTCGAAATTGTTATTACTATTTATTCCGTTAAATTTACGGCCTGTGGATTTGATTGATTTATAGTGTAAATAAAGTATAACGGATTTATTTTAGTGCTCACAAAAAAGACTTCACATTTAATATTTACAGTCAATTGCCAATTTTTGCACCATATCCAACTCATTATGCTGTTGCTTTTGATATTCTGCGAGTTTACTAACCGATAAATATCAGCATCATCTGCCAACAGTCTAAGAGAGCTGCTCCGCTTGTCTCATAAATCATTTTTTAAGATAAGAAACGGTAGAGGACCTGTAACACTTCCCTGGCAAAGACCAGAAATCTCTTCTGTTCTACTGACTCCGTTGATTACTTATGTACTGTGTCCTTTCTGACAGGAAATCAAGAATCCAATCTCTCAACTGTGACTATATTCCACACAGTTTGATTAGAAGACGCTTGTGAGGTACAATGTTAAAAGCCTTCCGTAAATCTAGATATACGTAATCGATTTAAGGTGCCTTGTCTATAGCACATACCACATGATGCGAGTAAAAAGCTATTGAGTTTCACAACAACAATACTTTATGAATCCGTGTTGACTAAGGATCAACAGGTCGTTCTCTTTGCGGCAATTCATTATATTTGAGAAAAGTATACGTTCTAAAATCCTGTTGCAAACCTATTGTCTTTCTTGAATACTTGTGTGACCAGCGCAACTTTCCAGTCTGAGCGAGTGGTTGTATATAACTAGCTATTGGGCTATTTCATCAGCATACTCTGAAAGGAACGTAATTGGTATACAGTCAGGATCGGGAGTCTTAATATTGTCAAGTGATTTAAATTAATTTAATACTCCAGGGACATCTACTTTGAAAATACGCATACTGGAAGCTGATTTTGAATCGAATTAAATAAGGTTACTGCCCGTAATAAGATAGTTTCTGCCCTTTACGAATGTGGAGGTAACATGAGAGGAAATTTGCAAATACATAGTGGATAAAGGAAAGCACATTCATTCACTCAGACACATGCATAATGCTTGTGACACATTATTCATGTGGCAACACTTGACAGCAGCAGCGAAACGAAGCGTCGGTGGCATTTTGACGAGATGGCAGGTGTCTTCAAGCACAAATTAAAATCAACTACGCACCAAATGAACTCATGTGCGGGGAGGCAGTGGCATACTATCTTTAAGTACCACATGGTGTGTGACCACTGTGAATTATATAGAATTTACAAAAAGTACTTAATTTAGAATAAGCAAATAAAGGATGCACGAGAATTCATATAGAAGAAACCCAGTATCAGTAAAAGAATGGGTGAAGGCTGAAGGAAAGACCGTTACGAAAGCACATTGTGCAATCGGTCATACCAAGACAGGAAACACGGAATCAACCCAGAAAATCTGAGAAAAAGCGGATACAGACACAATGCGAAAACGTTAGTTAAAAACAACAAGGAATTCAAACATACTAAGTTTACCTAAGGGCTGAAGGCCACACAAGTGTATTCTAACTTGAGAAAACCGGACACAAAATCATAACTGGAAAGAAAATGCACATGCTAAATTTAAACTGAACTACACGAGTTATCTAAATTAAGAAACACTTCGCCTCACATAGCGAAAGAATTACTCAAGAGAAACTATCACTGATAAATGAAGACTGCCTGCTCATGAGCAAAGTAAAGTTGTAACAGCATGCCATCCCCTCAGTATTATTCGATGATATACTCACTTCGGCGATCGTGGCAAGAGTGAAGCCTCAGGCCATGTCAAAAACCATCCCCTCCACACAGCGGATGTCAGGCGCGCTAAAAGCGATCCAGAGCGCTTTCCGAGCCTACCTTTTCTACCAACCCTCGCTGCCTGGAGAAGATAATACCCTATACTAGAGCTCCAGAGAGGTCTCATTTGTCACTTCTTTCGACTATGATTATGATGGTACTACACTAAGAACAGGCCACCTCGCCATCTTGCCAAGTAAGCTTGTCTCTGGTCACCCAGCAGTGCAGGAGGACATACGAAGCCATGCGTTCTTACTCAAGTAAACGAGGCCTAAAGCGCGAGGCGGCGACTGTAAGCCATTGCGAGGCAGTCAATCAATGTTAAAAGCAACCTTTCACGTCCATACGAACGCACACGTTTAATCACAGGGGTGGAAACATGTAGAAACATGGGACATACAAATAGAGAACATTAATGGCAGAGAAATTCTTTAGAGTATTGAATAGCACAAAATGGAAGGCGACCACACATACAAAGGACGTGTTTCGACTTACTGAGTTGTGGAAAACCACTTAAAAACCACATCCAGAGTGACCGGCAGACAGATCCTCAATTGGTCGGACGCGTTCGAACCGAAACGGCCGCATTAAGCAGGTCGCTAGCTGGGCGGACCTTCCATTCTGTTAGCAGACTGCTAGGCTAATTCCGGCTGGTCTAGCCGTTGTGTACACAGCATAATGAGGCCAGCAGACCCAGCAGCGGCAGGGCGCGGTCGACTGCTGCTCTGTGTGACAAGGTGGTGGTTCCAGTCGGTACCAGCGAACGCGCGACGCAAACGCCACGTCGCTCACGCCAGGCGCGCAATAATAACGCGTCAAAATGAAATGCCTGTGTACAGCCAACACCGCACACGTACGTCTATTTCGCAGCCAGCTGTTTTGAAACGAAAGAAATGAAATGGTTCCGCATACGCTAACCGCAGGAAAGGTGAAAGGGCGTTCAGTCTGACGCAAAGCAAGAAACAAAAACACATACAACCATAAAGCTTGCCATTATCTTAATAATATTTCAGACAGTAAAATAATAATAATAACAATTACTATTATTATTTTATATTCAATAGGGGCCGCAGCGTCGTTTCGCCGCAATGTAATATTAGTTTCTTCGAACGCAACGGTCTCGTTTCGGCTTAAACTGCCATTATCAAGGGACCTGCGGTACAAAGTGGGTGGCATTTACGTAGAAAAATTGTTATGTTATAGTATAATATAACAATACAGAGCTTAATATTCACTTACGTATATGTCTAGAAGGTCTAATATACATAGGACATCTGTATATTAACCTTCCAAACTGGTTGGTAATTTTAATTTTGATTCGGTATGTCGACAGTTGCAGCCACGGTGTCATATGTTTAAAGAGCAAATTCCATTGAATTTTCCGACGATGAAGAAAGGTTAGGCTCCAAATAACAAAAAGCCGTGGATAACGAAATCTAACAGTGAATTGAACATCTATGCCTACGCACTCTCTGGAAACATAAACGCAGCTTTAATTAATGAAAAACCTTCAAAATTAATACATATGTGTAAAATAAAACAACAAAAACGAGTGCATGTTATTACCACCTACAAATTCGTAGCATACACTTAAAATACTTACAAAGATTACACAATTGAAAATAACGTGAATATGACGTTTACATGCCTAGTAAACATATGTCATTGTGGCTACGACTGTCAAAATACCATATCAGGATTATAATTACTAACCAATTTTGACAGTTAACGTACAGACGCCTTAGATGTCCTATGTATGTCAGACCATCGGGACATATACGTAAGCGAATGTTAAGCTTTATATTGTGATATTATAACACAATAATTAGTTCAAACAAAATGCCACCCGTTTTGTACCGCAGGTCGCTTCATAACAGCAGTTTAAGCCGAAACGGGACCGTCGGGTTCAATGTTTCTTACCCATACACTTTTCTCTGCAATTGCCACATCATCTGTGGGCCTTTCATTGTTTCGTTAATATTACATGATGAGATATTTCAATTTTCCTTCCGTTTTTTGAAGGAGAACTTCCTTCACAGTTTGTCATCTGCTACTTTTATTGAAGATTGGATATAAAACTAATATATCGAGAACCCAATGAGATACTGTTATTGTGCTCTCAATTTTAAATAAAATATCGACACCTCGCCAAAATTTCATACCGACTACGTTTGAGCTAATATCAACGACATGGTTAGTACACGCAATGCGATATTACCTATGCAGACTTTTAAAAACAGACTGCATACTTTATTTAATTGGATGGTCCGCAGTTACTGTGACGAACATAAAAAATAAATTCGACTTTTCATCAAGTGAAGACATCGAACTATAAAATATATAAAAATCAAATTTTTTGGACGGTTAGATTTCGCATGGTATGTAAATTTCACTGCGGCCTGGTCACCGTTTTCGAAGCACAGTTGGCCCTTTTGGCACGCATACATGGTGTCTTTTCGGGTGTACCCTGAGACCGGATAAAGGTTTTCGAAAACGGAGAAAAACATAGGTATCCGGAACATGTGCTTAAAATTTTGTTCCTATTGTTAGTAATTTAGGTATCTGCGGCCCACGGCGTAAAATCGGCTATTATCTGTTTTTGTAATCACGCACGAAAGTACGGTAATTGTTGATCAGTTTCTTAGCAAGTATCCAGTGTTGTCAGGAAACGATTTAATTTGGCACCCTGAGTATTTGCGTTACAATATAATAAATACAGGGTAAAATGAAATTTAGTTCTGAACGATGTTTTTGGATATGCTTGTTCCATTGATACTGCAAAAATTAATCTGCTTAATTACTGTATTATCAACTATGTTTGCGGCAAATTTCGAATGAAAATAAAGTACTGACAGATAAAGGGTTGTCTTAGTTGTTATGGTACACAGCATATTATAGTATCTGAATATGGATATAGAAAATAATTGTACATTAGCAGACCTACTTTTGCATACATTTACATAAAGGGAGTTCAATACTTTCTAACCCAAGACAAATGGGTGCCCTAGAGCTAAATCCAGCCTATGAGTTTATAAATTTAGTAGAATATGTATTATTCGTTTCATTACATTATTAATTGTTTAGAAAGCAATTTCAGTAGTGGTTTTAACCACCTGCTCTATTTTATCTGGAACTTTAATATAAAATTGAAAAGGAATCCATATATGATCTGTCAGAAATATGTGAAATCACTTGTGATCAAACATATGTGGAACAAACAGGAAGCAAACTTAGAACAAGATTTACAGAACACTGTAATCTGAACCAATAATCAGCTCTGAGGCACAAGGGCACACACTATATGATGTAGAGAATGGCAAGAAACTTTTATATACAAATGAAAAGGGCACATATCTGAACATTCTTGAAGTGGTGGAAATATATATTAACCTGAAAGATCACACAGATCAAAGATTAATGTACAGAATGACGTTACCAATACCAAGTAGTCTGACAACTTTTTAGAGATTTTGACTATATTATGTAGTTAGCCATACCAATTGTATTCAGTTATCCACACACAACAAGAGATGACTGTAGGTATACAATAGTACTTAGGCTGTTTCGAACACAAGAGAGAATGTTTAGGGTAGGCCAGTAGTACTTCGGTTATTCTAGAGAAAAGGTGAGAAAATGTGGAAATATGCCATCAATATTATGTTAATGGAATATTCAGTCGGTACTTGGAGGAACAATGGAATATTAAAAACTTAAATACGTAATATTTTTGTTCCACAATATTTTTTATTTGCTTGTTGTTAGCAGCTTTCGGCTTCTTAGGCCATCGTCAGATAACTTCTAAACAGATAGTCCACACATAACATTGAGAAACCATCTTTGTATATGTAACCTCAGTGTTATGTGTGGACTATCTGTTTAGTGCAAAGTTATCTGACGACGGCCTAAGAAGCCGAAAGCTGCTAATAACAAACAAATAAAAAATATTGTGGAACAAAAATACTACGTATTTAAGTTTTTAATATGCCATCAATATGTTACTAATGTCAGTATATGATATATTAATACAATAAACAATTAATAAATAATGACAAATAGAGACAGCAACTATATACAAATATACATCTGTAATGATACCACAAATGTAATTTTTTGTGATATTTCTGTCATGATGTTTTGTTGCCTGCTTCAATCGTATATCACAAAAAACTGTGTTTAACGTTATAATAGATTAACGTTAAATTTTTGTCACATTATCGCCAGTAATAAAATTCTGACATATTCTGATGTAGGATCTTTGGTCTAAGGATTGATTATGATCACTCTGGTACGTCTAAGGTTGTGTAACTATCACCTTGTTTCTAAAACTGACTATGGAAAAGCTATGCTAGAAAGTATTATGATTAGCAATATTGCAATGTACAAGTAAGACCTATTTTATAAATGATTTCACTTATGCATGTGTGGAAACTGTATTCAGTATATAATCTACTAATTTTAAAAACACATAGTGCATACATTATAAACTTATTCTTCTTCTGTACACAGAAATGAAGATGACCTGATTTGGGTCGAAATCTACGAGTAATAAGTCTTTTGGAGTCACTGATACCCGGTTATCGAGTTAATGCTGGTGTTGTACAACGACAAGGGGGACACTGGAGTGCCACCTCGAATTCTCAAAGTATACTGATCACGCTAATTGGCTTATCAAAATTTGAGGTTTGACAACACGACAGGCTACCTTCACTTACCTAACTTAAGCTATTTTGAACAGCATTCACCCATAATAATATGTATTTTTATTACTTTTGTTCTTGCAATTATATGGAGTGAAATGGTAGGCATGAATTAAAAATTAATTTGTTAGTTGCTCATTTTACAATTTTCTAATCGCACTATCACGCTGTGAGACAAAGAGCTGACATTTCATAGAATGGCTCACACACACAGAAAAGCGCTCCTTGTGGCAATCAGTGTTAATTCTGACGCCATTTTTAGAGTGGTCAGATCACTGAGCGTAGCCAGTCTACGATTTATAAGCGTAGATTTAACGTGCTTTATTTGCTGAAATACTTTGTTTTTCTTTGTATTTTCTTTACCGAAGTATAAACATGCCTAAATGAATTCAGCTTTAATTGGGATGAATACAAAAGAAAATATGACTTCTTACAAGCCATATGTGATTAAGGCTTTCAGGGACTCTAGTGCCATGTTGCAATTTTAATTACTCTTCAAAAAGTTGATGAAAGCTATTAGTTAATCATTAACTACACGGTTTCTTTAAGAGAGCAGAAGCTAACAAAGAGATGGGTCGCGAAAAAGAAAGAAATGAGTTACGAACGAGCTACATCAACTTATATCACATTATGATAAGTTCAACACTAGTTATCAGGCATGTATTTCGCCAAAAGCTATCGCAGTTGACTTTGATTTTGGACAACATGAATCAGACCTTACGTCAGGCGTTCAGAAAGCGAACTTCCAACAATTTTGAAAATAACGCTCCTATGAAGCACTTAGTAGTACGTGTTCAGTATGTAATTTACGCTAGATTTCTGTGTTACAATAACTGTGAATGCTCTATACAATTGAGCATGTCGAGCACACAGACAAGCAAACCTTTTCTCGAAGCCATTCACGGGTCTTTCGAGCTCCATGTATCTCCCATGTGCACAAAGCTAGAAGCCTCAAGTTTCAGTGATGATGAAGACCTACTATAACTGGCTATATTCCCTAATTATACTATTTTATACCTTATATTTTAAGATCGTTCATCGAAATTATACATCTAAGAGACACAGAAAATTCAAATTTTGTAATTAATTAGCTTTTTAGCACGTAATGGAAGCAAAACATGAAATACCCATAAATATCAGTCCCGTTTTCGAAAGATATGAACATTTTCTCTTAGTTTGGTAAAATAAGATCTGATAGCATAAGACAGGTACTAATGTAATAGAAATAATAGCCTGGTAAAGCGATGGGTTCGTACCATTAGAGAACAACGGTAGATTCATTACTTTATTTAGAGTATGGCGCTGCACACGATATTTCGATATTTACACTCATTACGTTATGAAATTATATGATAAAATATACTATAAAATACAGATGTGAAGGATACATATTCAGAGAAAATATAAAGACAGTAACAAGTAACATTACAGCAGATATTTTGCTTATACGAGTCTTCAAATTGTGACGCCCAGATTGGCGATCCATTCGAGGCAGGGTGGTGTGGCGTTGAAGAAGCCAGCCCGGCTACCATGGTAGGCTTTTATTTCACAGTCCTGGACGATGTGCAGTATTGTTTCTTTACTGGTTTCGGTTTTTAACCATCTTCATAAATGTGATGTAAAAATACTGATTACGTTGATACATTGCTGCTACCTTATATATGTCAAGGTACCAGACAATGTATCAACGTAATCAGCCTGTTTAGTTTACTTTTCTGAAGATGATTTAAAACCAAAACCGGTAAAGTTATAACTATAATTAACAGCTGATGATTGACAAGATACATTTTTAAAAATATATTACGGCTCTTCCCCTCATCTTAGTAAGCCTTTTAACATTTTAAGACAGGCTTCAGGTCTCTAAGATGTGAGGGTCGTCAGAAACGTCATGTCGTTCGAATTCCACGTTAAGTTGTAGGTACAAACAGTCCGATAATGGACTCCGGTTCTTCAGTGCTCACGCCTACATTGCCCTTTTGAAAGTGAAAAGCCAGGGTGGATTACGTGAAATATATGTCGACTTCTGTAGTATTAAAGCTCTATAGTCCGAAACGTTTAATGTAATCGACTTTGACGCACTTAGCGTCCAGACTTATGAAAAATTGTTACATCAAAGTCTCCGAGAAAACCCACAACATTCAATGAGTTTTAAGAAAATCAGTAGCTGACGTATCAAAAATGTAATCATAGAAAAAAACGGAGGACTATGTTAAAAAAGAAATCAGACCGCATCAAAAACATAAAATGTACATAAATGCATTTGTTCCAACACAAAATTTTTGAGATACTGCTTAAAGGCAAGACGGTTATTTCAATTATAACTTACGAATGCAGCTATTCACCAACTTTCTAATAAATTGTTATCTAATTAGTTACTACCAACATTTATAGCGAGTGTATCAATATTAATTATTCCTATAATAAACTAGCTGAAAACCCGGCATTACCCAGGTATTTACCATCTTTGTTCTGTACTCTCTTAGTCCATTTTCCCTCCCTCCTTTCTCTTCATTTGTCTCATGGTATTCCATGTCTCTGTTCTTCTCCACTTTCACCTCTGTCGGCCCATTTCTTCCACTGTTCCTCCACCCTCACGCCTCCTTGCTACTCCTTCCACCTTTTTCCTTTGGCGCAACGTACCATTTGCCTTACACCGTTCCAAATTTATGTATCCACTGACCTTCCTTTTGGCTTAAAGGTACAGTACGGGAAAAAATCATCAAGACCGCAGCAAATGAATGAATTTTGTCATAGTTGGTAAGTAAAGTATTCTCCACCTTGCACACTACAAAGTTATATGTAGACAGTGAGCATCAACTTGTTTTGAAATTAAGTGTACAAATTTCACCAAGATCGAGAGAAATTGTTTGTTTTGGCGAAATCCACAATTAAAAAACCTTCCGCCAAGCGCCAAAAGAAATTCGATGTAGACAATGAGATTCCTCCCATTTTGAAGATCAAGTGCGGAAAATTTAATCAAGATCTGAACAAACTAGAGATTTGTATACAATAGTAATGGACAATTTGAGAAAAAAAAAAAAAAAAAAAAAAAAAAAAAAAGAAACCTATCAGATTTTTCTCAAATTTCCCAATTTTCCAGTCGATTTCCCAAAAGTTTTAATCATTTACTTCAACTTTTTTTCTGGGAATTACGAACAGAGAGAAAATAAAGATGAACCAAACAGGTCGATTCGTTATCAGATTAATACCTGTCCAAGGGCATTCATATTACAAAGATCTAATGACTTGGCATTTTACGCAACACAGTAACTAATGAAATGGTTTAAAGATGCAGCATCTTTCCGAAAATAAGGCTGCTTTTACATAGGTCAGGCAATATGTGAATTTGGGGACATAAAATGAAAGAAAATATCCACACTTTGTATCACCATTTTGCACCTATTTGACATAAGGGGCGCGTCCAGAAAGTAAGTTCCGTTTGGTAATAAAATGAAATTGAAAACAGATACAGAAGAAAATTTTATTGCACAAAGTTCTACAACTCTTAAACTACTTTTCCAACTAACTGCCGAAATTTTGCAGGCATTTGCCATAGCGTGGCACCAGGTTTTGTATACCTTCTTCATAGAAATCTGCCGCCTGTGTCTTCAATGCCCGGCCGCGGTGGCCGAGGGGACTGAGGCGCGCCAGTCACGGTCTGCAAGGCCACTACGGTCGGGGGTTCGAATCCCCCCTCGGGCATGGATATTTGTGCCGTCCTTAGTCTTAGTTACTTCATACGTAGTTTGTAAGTTTAGGGACTGATGACCCCGTAGTTAAGTCCCATAGACTATACAAACAAACATTGTCTTCAATCAGTTGGAAACAGTGAAATTTGGGGGAAGTCCATAGCGAGAGCACTAATTGTAAAGCTACGGTTTTCCTGTATCTTGTCATCAATCGCGTGAACTAGTTCTTCTGTAACCAAAGGTGGACGCCCACTTCGTTCTTCATCGTGCACATCACTACGCCCGCCATTGAACTGTCGGACCCATCTTCTCACCATCGAATCACTCATCGCATTTCGTCCGTAAACATCTAAAATTTGCCGATAAATTTCACTTGGTTTCACTTTCCTCGCATTCAGAATCCGAATCACCAACCTGATTTCACAGGCGGCGGGATTTTCAACTAACGCCGACATTTCAAACAAGCACAACAAAGCGTACGTAACTGACAGCGATCTTCAAATGGCGCACGTTTTTCTCCTTGATACACATCGTCTACAGCGCATCTGCGGAACTGCAATCGCAGCGCTGCAGCGGAGATAAATTGAAACGGAACTTACTTTATGGACGCGCCTCGTATTTCTACCTTTTGACTCTTCCCCTTCTATTCCATGTTCAAACACCTTCGCTTTTTAATAGAATAGTATTTGAAGCCATCGTTTATTCAGGCGTTAACAGTGGTCAAAAATCAGTAAAATTTAAATTATGGAAACCAGCAGTATTAATCGTAGTCTGCAAAACAATGGCCAACCTCAATGACAATGATCAACCGGCAGCTGTGAAATCATATATATTTTAACAACGAAGCTGTAGCATTTGGAGCAACGTTTTGTTATTCCAGGCGTTGATTTAACGGTTATCTGTCTGCTGGCGGTGTAAGTTTCTATCGGAATGTATTTTTCACATAAAATCGTACCGCAGTTAAAGAAAGAGGTGTCGTTGCACTTTGAAAAGAATTCAAGACTGTTATTCGAAACTGACGGCGTAATTCTGCGATGTGCTGCCAGCGAAGTAAATACTGCAATCATTGAGAAGCATCCAAGAAACAGAATACACCGGAACATCTAGAACAACAAACATTCAAAAAACATTGAACTTCGCAAATCTAAACTTAAGCAGAGTGTACTCTGATACAAGCGTTCACTTCAGGATCTGAAAAGCAGAGGTGACTGATTGTGTTTAGTGCGGATCTGGGCACGGCATTAATCCAATCAGGAATTCCAATCCCCAAACTGAACAATACTGCTTTCACATCATTTCGTGAGGAGTACAGACAAAGGACAATACGGCATGAGAGCACTTCGAGAAAATGTTTTATAGAGGCAATTTATATAAACGCTTTAAAGAAAACAAAACAGGTTGTTGGCAAACCTGGTTTAAATAATTTTGGCTGAAACTACTGATGAAGTGCAACGATACTTTTTAAATTTGTCAGTTTTTCCATTGTTTGGTGAGTTGGTAAAACCTATATTTTTTTCAAATGTACCAACTGGATAAGACAAATGCCTGCACAGTAATACAATTACTCGAGTACTCTTGGATGAACCTTTAGCCAGACGCCATACAGTACGGAAAAGTGGTGATTGATCAAGCATGTTACATGCTTTCAGCTTTACAATAACTGAAGGGCATGTACGCCAACCTAAATCTTAAGATGTGTATTGCACATGGACTACATCGTGTTTGCGAAAGTATCAAGAAGAATTACTGCAAAGTAAATGACTTTATTGCTGCTCTGAAAAAGCTTCTGGTGAAGGCTCCCAGACGTCAAATTGTGTATCAACAAATAACAGGCCTTTTCTCTCATGAAAAGGTGGGGCAATTGCACTGTTTAAATTTGTATATATTTTTATTTAATTTGTATTTTCTTTTATTATTATTGTTGTATTTATCTTGGTCCGTGGTTCTTCAATGCATCAGTTAGAGTCCTGGCTACAGAATGTTGTTCCGGCATGTGCTAAGATTGCTGGGTCTCCTCTGTCGAACTCTTCTGGAACTGTAGTATTACTGCGGCTGTCTCGTACTGACTGGAACTCTTTAATGTCTGTCGTGACTGTGGTGCGCCGGCATATGTTGGGAGCCCACTTCTTCCTATTGGCTGGCGCGCGAAGCAGGAAAAGAGGTACCGAGACTGCGGGCGCTCCCGACGGCCAATGTTCTATGGAGCGAATTATCGTATCTTCTTGTAGTTGCGCGAGGACGTGTGTAGGACGCCGGCGAATAGCGACGCCACAACAGTTTTCTTATACGAAAATTTTGATAAAATCAAAAACTTCAAAAGCGCACAACATTCAATGGATGTAGCAGTCATCAAGCAGGCCCAACAATTGGTCAGCAACGAAGACCTAGAGATGGAACTTTTTGTAGTGTATTGCGTCAAGTATTATCCTGATGTGATTCAGAGTTCGGAAGAAGGAGAAACAATGGAAGAAGTTGGTGAATTAGAAAGAACTTTAACCCCCGGGCGGCAGCGCGATGCACATTTGCTACCACTGTGTGTTCCGTGTTACAAACGTAGTATATAGCTACTAAGTGATGGAAATGACAAAAATAGTTTAATGTACAAATAGAAATATCACATTTGTTAATATCTGAATTAGTATGTCAATTACCTTCGGTGTATAGATGTAACAAATGTAACATTATTCCGATCGTGATTTACTCCACAGAGTGATACCGTCTTCAATATCAGATTCGTTGGCCCTGAAATCATGTTCGAGATCGGAACTAAGATTTACATTTGAGTAATAGTATCCTGTTCATATTTTGATGAGGAATCTAGACCACAATCACTACGATCTTCATTACTTGTCGAAAGAAGTCTATTTCCTCATCTGTTAGATCCATACCACGCCTACGAGACCTGAAGATTAAATTATGTAGTAGAATAACACTCATTTTCGCATTGTGAAATGCTTAAAAAGGTTTTAAAATAAGATTTACGGAAACTTCAGCACGGCTAATCAGAAGAAACTAGAGCACAATTTATCGAGAGTTAAACTTCTGTTTACGAAATGAATTTAAATTTTTAAGCATTCTAATAAGTAGGGTAAAATTTATACCATAAATACTTCCTAGAATCTGCCACAAATCCATCTGCAAGGAAAATTAGACGTAACACAAAACAATTCAAATCTACTTACAAGAGAGGCAGCGCGGTGAAATACTGCTACCAATGATGCACTCCCTAACAAAACATTTTTTGGATGGAAACAGCCGTGCGTTAGAAACTCAGAACCTTCACTGACATCATTGTTAAGTCTTAATTGAGCAATAGCTAAAGCGGAAATACGACATCTCCATTATTGCGGCAACAGTGAGCATTTAAAAAAAGTGGTAGCATATTTGCACCAGCGCTGCCGCTCGAGGGCTAAAATCGAACAATCCAGGTTTGGAAATTTTTGCAACTTTGAAGTAATGTATGTCATCCAGTCAAATAGAAGCGTCTAAATGGAACAAAGAAAGTCATTGTAGTTGGTTTCCCCAATAAAAGAGTTTCATCAGCAACTTTTTGCAAGTACATTTAGAACCTTTTTTTGTCCTTTTTGTCACGATAATTTGCACCTTAAAATTCCTTCACTAATAATGGCATAAAATAATCTATGTGGACATCAGTTCAAAAGTCTGAAATATTTATGGTTATCAAAAATTAAGAAAAATATCAGAACGGAATTTAATTTTCTGCTAATATTTTTTAATTTTTTCTATGATGGTAGTACCATTAATCGATATTTCTTTTCAGTTCATCGGATATTTTAAAAGTTTCATTTCTGGATTGATACAATGGAAGGCATTTTTTTAACCGCATGGTTTCTGGTACCAATTTCACCGTCTCACCTCATCATCATGCTCTTGACTGTAGGAAGAGATGCAAGCGATACATTGATGTTTTGAAAACATCGATGTTTCTGTTATGTCCTCTGCGGCCAATCTTTCAGGAAAGGATCTTCTCAGGACGCATGGGATGTATGGACAGCTAAAACAGCTAAACAGATTGGTAATACAAGTTTTATTTACTGAAATATTCACAATACTCAACCTTAAGAGATTATGTCTGTTCTCGCGGTGGCGTCTTCTTGCAAGAGGCTAGCTTTGCTCTTTCATAGTAACTGCATATTTCGGAGTCCAGTTCAGAGGGGGACCTTCCAGACGCATGTCGCCCTAGATATAGATGCCTGTAGAGGGCGCGCTTCTCGGTTGCTCCCTCCAGGAGGCGCGGCGCCGGCGTGTGATTGGCTGCCGGTCGTCCGCTGCCTTCTTCATGCTCGTTTTCGCGTGTCTGGCATGTGGTGCTGACCTTACTCCACAACATCCCTCCCCCTCAAAGCGCCGGACTTCTGTCGTGTACGGAGCTCGACAACGGAAGAGGAGCCAGGCTCGTGGATGTGGTGATGGACCGGAGTCTATAGCTGCGGAGGACGTCAGACTACTGGCCGGGCCCCGCCAGCTCGCGAGGGAACGTCTTCTGGGAAAACTTCCGAAGGGCCCACATCCACGGCCTGGTGCCCAGATGATGACGTAGATGGTGACGTCGGTGTCGACGTCGGCGTCGGATGCTGCATGGCGTGCTGGTCCAGATCCATGGGGATGTCGAGGGTGATGAGTTTGTTAAGCTTATGGGACTTAACTACGGGGTCATCAGTCCCTAAACTTACAAACTACTTACGAACTACCTTATACTAAGGACGGCACAAATATCCATGCCCGAGGGGGGATTCGAACCCCCGACTGTAGTGGCCGTGCAGACCGTGACTGGAGCGCCTCAGTCCCCGCGGCCGGCAATGTCGATGGGAGGGGGAGGCGGTGATGGCTCCGTCTCCATGAAGCCATGAAGTCGGGGGCGGTGCCGTGCAGATCTGCTGCAAAAGGCAGAAGTAGAAGGCGTAATAGAAATCCTCGGATAACACAGGATATACTGGACTTAAATGATGAGAGGAAATAGTATAAAAATGCATCAAGTGAAGGCAAAAGCGACTACAAACGTCTGAAAAATGAGATTGACAGAAAATGCAAACTTGCTATGCAGGAGTGGCTTGAGGAGATATGCAAGATCGTAAAAGAATGCCTCACTAAGGGAAAGATAGATATCCAAATTTGACGTGAAGTCAGAATGAGGTATGCGCCCATTTTCAACTTCGTAATTAAACAATGCTATAAGGGACGCTTTAAAAACATGAATGCCACAGGTGGTGATAGGGCTGTTATTTTTTGACGCGTTTCGACCTTGTCATCGTCAGAATCTAAAACATGGGGTTAAATTTCGTACAATTGTACCACGCCATGGGTCTGCTGAACTATATCCCGAAGAAAGCAAGGGCAGAGAAATGTGAAATTACAGAACTATCAGCTTAATAAATCATGGTTGTAAAATTTACAGACGAATGGAAAAACTGGTTGAATCCTACCTTAGGGAGGATCAGTTTGGATTTGGAAGGCAATACTCTCATTACGGCTTATCTTACAAGGCAGGTTAAGGAAAGGGATTCCAACGTTTTTAGCATTTGTAGATCTGGAGAAAGATTTTGACAACGTTGACTGGAATACACTCTACATCTACATCTACATCTACATCTACATACATACTCCGCAATTCACCGTAAGGTGCGTGGCGGAGGGTACACTGTACCACTACTAGGCATTTCCTTTCCTATTCCACTCCCAAATTGAACGAGGAAAAAAAGAATGCCTATATGCCTCCGTACGAGCCCTAATTTCTCTTATCTTGTCTTTGTGATCTTTACGCGAAATGTAAGTAGGCGGCAGCAAGATCGTACTACACTCAGCTTCAAATTCCGGCCCTCTAAATTTACTTAACAGAAATTCACGAAAAGAGCGTCGTCTTTCTTCCAGCGATCCCCAATTGAGTTGCCGGAGCATTTCCGTGACACTCGCGCATTGGTCGAACCTACCGGTAACAAATCTAGCTGCTCGCCTCTGAACCGCCTCTATGTCTTCTTTCAAACCGATCTGCTGCGGGTCCCAAATACTTGAGCAATACTCAAGACGTGGTCGTACAAGCGTTTTATACGCGGTCTCTTTTACAGGTGAAGTACATCTTCCCAAAATTCTCCCAATAAACCGAAGTCGGCTGTCTGCCTTACTCACAACTGTCCTTACATGCTCGTTCCATTTCATATCGCTCTGCAATGTTACGCCTAGATATTTGAACGACGCGACCGCATCAAGAAGCTCACTACTGATGCTGTATTCGAACATTATAGGATTGTTTTTTCTACTCATGCGCATCACCTTACATTTTTCTACATTGAGAGCTAGCTGCCACTCTTTCAAATTGTGAAGATATAAGGGGTAAAATACAGAGAACGAAGAGTTATATTCAACTTACACAAAAAACAGACAGCAGTTATTAAAGTCGAAGGGCAAGAACAGGTCACAGTGGATGGGAAGGGAGTATGACAGAGTGGAGCCTTTCCCCAATGTTGTTGAATCTGTACATTGAGCAGGCAGTGAACGAATGCAAGGAGAACTTTGGACAGGGAATTAAAGTCCAGGGAGATAGAATAAAATTATTTCGATTTGTTGATGACATACTAACTGTCACAGACAGCGAAGGACCTGGAACAACATATATAATAGAATGGACATTGTCTTGAAAGGAAGGTATAAGATGAACATCAACAAAAGTAAAACAAGGATAATGGAATGCTGTGTCAGAAAATCAGGCGATGCTGGAGGAATTATATTAAGAAATGAGATGATAGAAGTATGAGATAAGTTATTTGGATAGCAAGATAACTTGTGATGGCAGAAGTAAAGAAGATGTAAAATGCAGAATGGCTATGGAATTAAAAGCGTTCCTGAAGAAGCGAAATTTGTTGACATCCAGTATTAGTTTAAATGTTTTGAAGTCCTTTCTGAAAGCATTTGACTGGAGTGAAATGGGGGCAATAAGGAGTTCAAACAAATAGATGATAGAAGATTTCGAAATGTGGTGCTACAGACTAATGATGAAAATTTGATAGGTAGACTATGTAACAATTGAAAGCCGCGGTGGAGTAGCTGAGCGGTCTAAGGCACCTCGCTGCGGATCGCGCGTTGCTCGCCGTCGGAGGTTCGAGTCCTCCCTGGGGCATGGGTGTGTGTGTGTGTGTTTGTCTTTTGGGTAGTTTACTTTAGTTTAAGTAGTTTGTAAGCTACGGACTGATGGCCACGCAGTTTGGTCCGATGGATTTACAAACATGTGAACAATTGGAGAGGGGCCCAACAAAATTGGAAAGAAAAGGAGTTTCTGGCTTATCCTGACTAAGAGAAAGGTTGGTGGGACACATTCTGAGACATCAAGGAATCATCGATTCAGAATTAGAAGCAAGAGTGTGGAGTAAAAATTGTAGGACACCGAAGGACGAATACAGTAAGCAGATTCAAAAGGATGTAAGTTGCCGTTCGTATTATCAGATGAAGAGACGTGCACAGGACAGGATAGCGTGGAGAGCTGTATCCAACTTGTCTGCCGACTGAAGACCACAACAACAATAATGTTAGTGTCCCCTGGCCATTGGTTCCTGATACACGGAGCCTGTATTTCTGCAGTGGATCAAGCGTATTAATGCGTTCACATTGAATTTGAATGCCTGATGGGGGCATTATACGAGGCACGTCCAGAAAGTAAGTTCCGTTTCAATTTATCTCCGCTGCGGCGCTGCGATTGCAGTTCCACACATGCGCTGTAGACGATGTGTATCAAGGAGAAGAACGTGCGCCATTTGGAGATCGCTGTCAATTACGTACGCTTTGTTGTGCTTGTTTGAAATGTCGACGTTAGTTGAAATCCCGCCGCCTGTGAAATCTGGTCGCTGATTCGGTTTCTGAATGCGAGGAAAGTGAAACCAAGTGAAATTTATCAGCAAATTTGCGATGTTTATGGACCAAATGCGATGAGTGATTCGATGGTGAGATGGGTCCGACATTTCAATGTCGGGCGTAGCGATGTGCACGATGAAGAACGAAGTGGGCGTCCACCTTTGGTTACAGAAGAACTGGTCCACGCGATTAATGACAAGATCCAGGAAACTCGTAGGTTTGCAATTAGTGCTCTCGCTATGGACTCCCCCCCCCCCCCAATTTCACTAACACACACTACACACTGCAAATGTGACGATAAACCTCCTACAGGGGTTGGGCTACGACGTGTTTGACCATCCTCCGTATACAGCCCTGACCTCGCTCCTAGCGACTTTCATATGTTCTTACATCTAAAGTATTTTCTTGACGGTCATCACTTCACCAATGACGACGAGCTGAAAGAAACTGTTTCCAACTGGTTTAAGACACAGGCGGCAGATTTCTATGAAGAAGGTACACAAAACCTGGTGCCACACTATGACAAAGGCCTACAAAATTTCGGCAGTTATGTGGAAAAGTAGTTTAACAGTTGTAGAATTTTATGCAATAAAAATTTCTTCTGTATCTGTGTACAATTTCATATTTTTACCAAACGGAACTTACTTTCTGGACGCGCCTCGTACAATTACTGATCTGGTATTCCTTTTTTTGAACGTGTCCGAAAGAACAGACACCATTTGTTTTAAAATGTTCTGACACCAGAACTTACTGTCAGTTATTATACTATACTTCATCCCACACATGCCCTTAGGACCCTGTGTGTACCGACCGGCCGCCATGTCATCCTCCGCCCGATGGTGTCATCAGATGGAGGAGGACATAGTCAGCGCTCCTCAACCGGTCGTTGTGTCTGTTATCCGTCCGGGGACGCTACTTCTCAAGCCAGTAGCTTCTCACAAGGACTGACTGCACCCCGCATGCCAACAGAGCTCGGAAGACCCATCCAAGTACCAGCCAAGTCCGGCAATAATCACTGCGGCACTGCCGTTGGTGCTGTGAGTTGTTATGGTACTGAAAAATAAAATCATCGCACAAGAAAAGTACTTGGACTCGAACAAAAACATACACACCAAAATCGTAGGAGAGATAATGTAAAGATCCGTTATTACACTAGTGACATTCCCGCATCTGCAAAACTCTGCAGTCGTCCATTAGAGGCCTCTGCGTGTGCCATGCCGCATTGCACTTTGACCTGTCGGTTCGCCATTAGGGACAGTGCAGTGTGCCTCCGAAGTTGCGTTTTGTGACTTTATTTGTGTGTAAAGCGTCAGATGGGGTGGCGACTGGTAATCAATCCTGCTAATGTATTGCGATTGATTGACATGAAGTTACGAAGAACCCTTCTTCGTGAAGATGGTATTAGTGTAGAAGATGAATAATTCGCATGCTTTCTCGTATCTGTTATGGTACAGAAATATGAGCGTAAGTTAGATACTGTTGTAACACTAACACATAATGACAGGGATGATAATGAAGAACAACTCATTGCAAGCGGTAGTGCTACGGTAAGTGCGGGAAGAGGCGATGTAAGCAGCCTTCCGAGAAGAAGGTTAAAGTTGCAACTATCATCACAGCTTTTGATGACAATACGCTAGAGAACATGTGCGATGATTGTTACATAAGCTAGGATATCTACATTACGTATGGCGCCTACAGTTACATCTACAGTGCTATCTGGAGCATAATTGCAGAGTTTTGCATGAAAACGACACCCACCAGCACACTGAGGTGTACGTAGAGTTCCTGGTAACCAAACGTTCATACAGATATGTTTGTTGGAGCCCATGTACTTTCCTTGTCAGTAATTCTTCCAAAACGCCGAAAAAACAGATGTATCGTTCTGAGGCGATGTTTTTTCACAGTGACGTATTTCCGTATGAACATCCTTGTGTGAACAACTGTAGTAAGTGCGGCGGTCGCGGAACGCCGCGGCGTGATTGCGTCGGCGGCCGCGTGGCGGCGCTGGCGTCGGCGGCGCCCTCGGCGTCGGCGTCGCGGCGCCGGTCGGCACACGGGCTGCCGCGGGCGCAGCGAGCCATGCCGGCCGGCGCGCAGTCCACGTCTGCGTCGTCGGCGACGCTGCTGGCCGCCGCCGCCGCCGCCGCCGCGCTCGCCGCCCTCCGCCTGCCGCACGGTGAGTACCGCACCGCACCGCACCTTCACTTGTCTCCCACGCTGTGTTGCCAGATGTCAGAGCGAGAAAATACCTACAGTCTCACAAAAAATGCACCTACGTTTTCACTACTTTCTCCCTACCACCTCATTAATGCCCCTACATCAGCGTCGTAGCCAGGATTTGGTTCTGGGAGGAGCTGAATCCAGGAGTCCAGCCAGCAGAGGTCAACCAATTGATTAACGTGACATGTTACTATTTTGAAAAAAAAAAAAAAAAAAAAAAAAAAATTAAAAAAAATTTGGCATCATGCTTCACTTGCTGATATGTTTTTCCATTGACTTATCGTTACTGATTGGTAAAGTGTAGTTTATGCCGCGTATTCCAAGTGCTCTGTTACAAGAGGATTACTGATTTATCGATCGGACAAGGGTACATCAAGAACCTGTCAACCATAGAGAGGAACAGCATTAATTAGTTTCTCCAAATATGCCGCTAATTCCGAGTGCACTGTTACACGAGGATAACTGATTTATTGACCGCACAAGGATGCATCGAGACACTATCAACCATAGAGTAGGAACAGCAGTAATTATATTTAGTCCAGTCAGCACAAAAAAGGAAGTCCGTCAGTCTGCATGATTCGATTTTCAAACAGTTCATGTTGACAACGAATTGTTCATTATAACGTTGGCTGTCGCAAATGTTTTAGCGTTTTCTTGTCAGCAGCTTCTCATTTACAAGTACTAACTAGTATATCGTCCTGACGTAAATAAATAACAGTCTAGTCGAGGTAATAAAACGTGTTTCGTTCATGGAAACAAATTTTCCTTGTGCTGACATTTTCTAACACTATTTCCAAACCGACTCTCCATTCCACTGATATACATCGAAATCATCATATTTCGCATCATTTTTAATGTGTCCGAAATTAAGTTTTCAAATTAATATTGTTTACTATGAACAGAAAATAATTATGCCGTCTAAAATATCATTGGCTACTTCAAAGTTTGCCACAATTTGTGGGCTTCATTCACGCATGCTGCCAACTGTTCTGTTTCCAACATTACCCACTAGGAATGTGCCAGCGAATGTAAAAGTACCTACGCGTTGGAGACTTTGGGATGAAAATTCCCTACATGATTTTAATGCTTAAAAGTGCCTACGTGTAGGGAAAATTCCCTACGTCTGGCAACACTGCTCCCACGTGGCGCGAACCGACATTGCTTCAAAATTTATTTCAGTCGTCGCCTTCAACAATACTGCGTTCTCATTATTGGATCTCACATGATGACAATCGAGTGCTTGTCAGTTAGTTGCGCAAAATATCCCTGAATATCATGTAGTATCATCTAATTACGCACACGTTTAATTTCATTCATCATAAAAGTTGGTTTTGACATTCAAAATTTAAATAAATAAAACAGTGTCAGTCTTCCTATGCTCGGCATAACGTGAGCGCTAATGACACAGCCGTTTAGCACCCTAAAAATCCAACCACCAACATCATCGTCCGGGCATAATGCATTTCGTGAATTTATTCTCATCTTCTGACGCGTTCCGTTACGTAATTATTATGCTCTGTGATTTCTATTGCAGTATAAAATCAAAATAACCGCAAGGAAATCGTTGCTTGGTCAGTGTGTGTTTGTGAAATGTGTCCTCGTATAAGAAAAGCAATAACAATCCAGTTTTCACATAAAAAATGTTCAAATGTTTGTAAATCTATCGGACCAAACTGCGTGGTCATCAGTCCGTAGCTTACAAACTACTTACACCTAGGTAAACTAACCTACGGACAAACACACACACCCATGCCCCAGGGAGGACTCGAATCCCCACGGCGAGCAACCGCGCGCTCCGCAGCGAGGTGCTTTAGACCGCTCGGCTACTCCACCGCGGCTATAAAATGATTTCCAATCCATGGTGTACAGCAATCAGTGACAATAAATATTCCTTCAAACCGTCTTGATGACAAATTATTTTATTAATAAATGAAGCGTTTCGCCCTTTAGCAGGGCATCTTCAGATTATCTACGTGACAGAATTTACACAAAATTACAAGGCGGAATTACAAACGGGTAATGGTACATGGGCTTATTTTGTGTTAAGAAGACAGTATAAATGGTAAACAATGGTAATGCAACGGAGAGCGCATTGTTAAGCTTTGTTTAATATTTATACTGTCTTCTTAACACAAAATAAACCCACGTCCATTACACCCGTTTGTAATTGCGCCTTGTAATTTTGTGTAAATTCTGTCACGCAGATAATCTGAATATGCCCTGCTAAAGGGCGAAACGCGTCATTAATTAATAAAATAATTTGAATCAAGGCGGTTTGAAGGAATATGTACACGTTTAATTTCATTTATCATAAAAGATGGTTTTGACATTCAAAATTGAAATAAAGAAAACAGTGCCAGTCTTCCTATGTTCGGCATAAAGTGGGCGTTAATGACCCAGCCGTTTAGCACTCTAAAAACCCAACCGTCATCATCATCATCTCGTTATAACGCATTTCGTGAAATTATTCTCATCTTCTGACGCGTTTCGTTACGTAATTATTATGCACTGTGATTTCTTTTGCAGTATAAAATAAAAATAACCACAAGCAAATCATTGCTTGGTCAGTGTGTGTTTGTGAAACGTATCCTCGTATAAGAAAAGCAATAACTACTCAGTTTCCACATTATTCTGTCTTGTCTTTCATGTGCGTCGTTCCAACATCGCTTTCGAACTGCATTTTAGAGGCCAGTTTCAACAATACTATGTTTTCATTATTGGATCTTACGTGATGACAATTGAGTGCATGTCACTCAGTTACATAGAATATTACAGAATAGCACGTAGTATCGTTCAGCGACGTATAGGCTCACATTCTTTTATTTTAAATGATGATTTTGAAAGTAAAAAAGCACAAGTTTCTTATGCTCGGGATAACGCGTTTTGTGAATTTATTCTCATCTTCTTTACGTAATGATTATGCATTTTGATTTCTCTAGCCCAATATTTATTTACGTGGATTTTTCTAATGTAGTATCAAATGAAAACAACCACAAAAACGCAATGAAATCAAAGTGTCCTCGTATAAGAAAAGCAATAACGATCCAGCTTTCACATTATTCTGTCTTGTCTTTCATGTGCGTCGAGCGAACGTCGCTTCGAACTGCGTTTTACAGGCTGCTTTCAACAATAGTAAGTTCTCATTATTGGATCTTACGTGATGACAATTGAGTGCAGGTCAGTCAGTTGCATAGAATAATAAATGAATATAATGTAGTGTCGTTCAGTGTCTTATAGGTTTCATTTCGCTTATTGTAAATGAAAGTCTGTGATTCACAATTTATATAAAGTAAAAAACACGAGTATCTTATGCTCGACATAACGTGTTACATGAATTTATTCTTATCTTCAGACGCGTTTCATTACGTAACTGTCATGTATTGTGATTTCTCCAGCACGATATTTATTTACGTGGATTTTCCTATTGCAGTATCAAATGGAAACAACCACCAGAAGATAAGGAAACGATAGATTGGTCAGTGTGTGTTCGTGAAATGTGGCGTATATAAGGGGGCCTGCTCCCGGCCCCTAAAGTAATTAAGAAAAACAAATAATAATAAAAAATAATAATAAAAGTAAAGAAGAAGTAAAAGAAAGTTAAAAATAAGTGTAGTATGCAATTATTTTAATGAATGATGAGTGAAAGCAAAACTTTGGTTGGCAGTCATAGTTCCCTGTACTTGTGACTGGAGTGAGGTGATACTGGTTATCTGGTTATATTCGTGCCATTTTTAATAGCTATATTCTCTATCATTTACTGTAACAATAAAAATGGTTGATCTTATTTAAGTAAAATGGGTTCAGCGCAAATCATTCACTGAATATGACCAGCAAAACTGATACAAAATATCATTGCGTGTGCACTTAAAATTACTTATCTTTACATTAACCTTGGTCTCCTCTCGAAAAATATGCTATATTCGCTACTGCGTCATCGAAGAACACAAGCAATAACAATACAGATTTCACGTTACTGTGTCTTGTCTTTCATGTGAGTTGTGCCATCATCGCTTCAAATTGCATTTCAGAAACCGGTTTCAACAATACCGTAGTCTCATTATTGGATCTTATGTAATAACAATTCAGTGCATGTGTTTTAGTTGCACAGTATATGACTGAATACCA
Organism: Locusta migratoria; assembly: GCA_026315105.1. NCBI lineage: Eukaryota > Metazoa > Arthropoda > Insecta > Orthoptera > Acrididae > Locusta > Locusta migratoria. Next base: position 131,313,719 of record CM048745.1, on the reverse strand, counting down.
TGTAATATCGTTCAGTGACGTGCAGGTTTGATTTCGTTTATCATAAACGACGTTTATGAAAGTCTGTGATATTCACATCGTAAATAAATAAAACGTCATCAGTTACTTGCTTGTTGTGCTATTGCTCTCTTTTCCTTAAATTTGATAAGATAGCTGTTTATGCGTCTTGTCGGATCAAGTATATTTAATCTTTACTATAAAACATCTCTTCCAAAGAACCAGACCAAGTAGATGGTGCACAGCTACATATATATGAAATTAAATAATCAATTATTCATTCGGGATTTGCGAATTCTGCCTTTAAGAAGGTGGTCTTTTACTTCGGACAAATGAAATAAAATTACCAATGTACTTACCATGTACTATGTCTGCTCCTTTGAGACAGACATTTCATAGTACTGGCCAATAAATAAGGATATAAAACGCTATCATTTGAATAATGTCATAAACGATAAATCATTTAAAAAGTTAAATCCTAATTAGAATGTCGTAAATATCTTCAATCAAACATTAATTTCACCTGATATATCAGTGGGCATATAACTTTTAAAGACTCACTGTATTTGCGAATTTATCACGCTAACATTCCCTATCGTAGTCAATGCCGTAATCAGTAATAGCGTACTGCTTTAAACAAACGTCAAATGGTAATATTTAGAGGTTTTTCTAATAAATTACTGGGGTTTATGTAGGCTTCTTTAAGCTTCGAGATGTGGCATAGTTTGCTTCTCTGAAATTACCGCATAAGGTGGCAATAAGTGTGAGTTATTTAATATTCCTGTCGCGAGCGATGTGTGATGTCACAATGCACATATAACAAGTTTCGACATTTTATTCTCGTCTTTAGTAGCGTTACGTAATTGTTACATGTTATGATGTCCCCATCAGAATGTTTATTTTCGTCGGTTTTCCGAGTGCAACATCACATCGAAATATTCACAATGTCAGAAGACAGAACACCACAAATGAAGACTCCACAATAAAGAACAATCAAGTGCCCTAGATATGGCTGTAACGCAATCAACGGTTATGAGAGTAACAAATTAATAAAATCAACCAACCAGTTATATGAACCACAATTAGTGCAGCTTGTTAGTTGGTTTTAATAATTATGTAACTAAATGCATCTGAAGATGAGAAGAAAGTGTCGATATGGATTATCCTTTGCAATAAAAACAAGTTTCTGGTACTCTTTCCTTTGTTTAAATTGTAATGCATAGTTTGAGTCAGCTACAATTCCTGCTGACTTTAAGAAACTATGCTACACTAAATGTTTTACCAACAGATAATAATTCGTGACTTCAATATACGTAACATGCTATTCAGTTATTCTTAAATATTAATTTCGGTCTTTGTTAACTCGGTCCATAGACAGTGAAACTGTTTCTAGCCCACAGAAGAGCAGGTCTGTCACCAGGCCGAACAAATACTGAACAGAAAAAAAGTTCAAAACTTCACTAATAACATCCAGTAATCTCATCTTGCAAACAGTTCTGAACAATCCATTATCTACGTCATTCTTATTTTATGTCGTGTCAAGTGGCCGGGTGTAACAAAGAGCAAATTTAAAGCTTAAAACTAAGCAACAGTGAAGTGAATAACATATTAAACGCAGAGTTGACGGATTGTCTTCTCTGACCGATCCACAAAACAAACCGTGACTGCAGCCCTTAGTATACTTAATTACAACTTTAGACGTAGGGCACCTGAATCACCCTGTGTGATTGATTGAACTCCACTTGTATAAGATTACAGGATGACAACGTAGTATAACTGAAACGGAGTTTTTATCGATCTTGTCTACTATTATTTCGAAATTCGTAATATTTTGAGACCGTTCCCTTCCCGTGAACAATTTCAATCATGTATGCTTAAATATTCCACATAAATGCACGAAAGACGTATTCCAAACGACCCTTTTTTCTATTTGCTCTGCAATAGGCTGTTGAAAGATATGGTTGTTGCATATACTTCCGCTTAAGATTTTTCAGCTGGGAGACACTATTTTGGTATTCGGAATAGCACTCTATGTCAAAAGTTTCGATTACTGAATGGTACATATTCGTAGCATAGCACACAATATATTTGATTACGGTGTTTTCCTAACGGTTTTCCTTTCTTGTATTTTTGGTGATTCATTATAACCCTTTATGAAATTCAAGCATTTTTGTTGATAATTTTTATTATTATTTACTCTGCATCTTGTCACTCTTGCTTGCATAGGTGTGGTGGAGGTTACTTTGTAACGTTAACAATCATTATCAAACAAAATCCTGCATTTCAAATGCTTTTTGGAGTAAAATTTCACTGATATACACGCAATGCAGATCTGTGTGTTGACTGTGGTATGACGGTAATAAATAAGTACAATACTAAAGAAAATAGCGTTTACTGAATCTCGTTAAATACACGTGGAGGACAACCAAAGAGCAACGAGAAGCAAAGAAAGTAAGCCGTTTATTATTTCAAAAGTTATAATTTTAGCTGTTAATACAATGTTGGTAACAAGTAGGCAACCAAATGATGGCATTTCTAATTCGCTGGAGAAGTTTCGCTTGGATGTCCTTTCACATCTCCTCCATACAATTCCTATCTCTCTCCATGTGATTATCATACTTTCGGAGTCATGGAGAACGAAATGTATGGCCTTTGATTTGTCACGCTGGAAGAGGTGCGCGATCGGAAACATTTCTCCATAACATTCACCGTCTTGCCCCACAGCGATATAGCTGTGGTAACGGATTTGGCGATTACTTTTGAAACAGTAATCAGATTAATTTTTTTCCATTTGGCTCGTTTTCATTTGACAGCCCCAGATGAGATTTGTTTTGTAGCATTGGTAGTAGGTATGCTGTTTGCTCTGGATCTAATGTTAACAATGTCTGCAATTGTTGCCCTTTTTTACTAATATTTTCCCTCTTTTTAACTTACAGGAATATTTCAAAACATGTTTATCTAACAAAAAGTGTTGCCTATCCAGTCTCGAAAAATTGTTACAAGCATACACGGATAAACTGTGGGAAGAGATGATATTTTTGAAATAATTCTATAAGTACGCTCACGTTGACAATGAAATGGCACTTTTACTACCTCGAGTAGTTTTTGGCTAGTTACTGCAAATCTTTCATAAATGAGTATATTATTGAATCAATAAAGACAAGCATTAAAGATTTATTTAAAGCTATGTTGTAAACACAATACAATTTTGTTCACTAAAAAGATTGACTAAAATAATGAGAACTGTCCAATAAAATTATTCGCGTTATAAGTCAGACTCAGACTTGAAATGAAGTAATTATTTCCTTCAGTCACACATATTATATGTAACTGGAATAACAAAACAATATATGACATACTGTATTGACTCTTCTTTCATTCGTAGTGGAGATGGGAAATATAAGTTAAATCGACGTTTCTTATAATTAAGAGCAAGCGGTAGAAATAAGTCGCATTATTTAACACATATTGTGTCCGTCTGCTGAAGTAATTAATTCATCAACTTAGGAAGTATGGTAAATATAAATGATAAAATAGTACACGTGGGACTCAACATTCAGTACAGTATTTTCAGTGTGGAGAAAAGTCATTGGTGTTGAACACAAGGAATGTTTCAATGAAATCAAGATAATAATCAGTAAGTACTTCTTTCACTCTCTTATTGTTTGAAGAAAGAGGAGTTCTATGCGGAATATAAGCGCAAGAATCATTAAGACGAAGATCGTCAACAGTATTACAAATTGTCATGTTTCTTCACCCTTAACAAAGAGATTTTAATGGAAAATAAGGAGATGCTTAAGATAGCTCACTTATAGACCTGTCAAATAATAATAATGGATAAAAAATACCAAAAAATACATTTTATTTTCATGGGAACATGAAACTACCAACAAACCACTGATATACAGCAAACAGAGTAGAAAATGAATAATTTAGAGGTGGAAGTGGTAACGTGTCTGTTTTAAGTAAACGAAACAAATGCTCCTTTTAACTTTACTGGTGAGTTTTATGTATTTCCATAAAGTCACTGTCTGATATTGTCATCATTAATTTGTAACGATGACATGTACAGAAAAAGCACAGAAACCGTGTGAAATAACCTCGGTAGATCTGTTAGAATCGTCGCGACAACTGCCTTTCCTAATAATCTTTTACCGTTTGTTTTCTTTCGGAAACAAGACAGCATAAACAACTTCTTTCGGTGACTTTCTGTTCTTCCAAACGAAATGTAATCCGAGATTTCGTCGACACGATGGACTGAACAAAAATGTCAGTAAATTCGAAAGCGTTTTCGTGCTTAGTAGTCAACATATTATTGTTCTGTCTTTCAGTAAAATATGGAGTCTTGTTAATAAGGCGATGTACTTAGAATGCTTGTGTGATAAACGAATCTGTTAGATAAAAATATTTCGCATTTGAAATGCCCTCAAAATTCCAAGCTGAATCTAGTGGAAATAGTTAAATTTATAAAACTTCAAATTGAATTTTACTTCATAGATTCCACTACTATGGCGATTACAATAAGCTAATTACTACCATAAATAAATAATGTAAGATATACCAAAGTAAAACGCAAATGCATTTGGTTTTAAATTAATTATCAAGCAATAACACCTTCCAGTCATGAAGTAGGAAAAAAGAACTGTAGTAATGTGTTTGTATTCACCTGTGTACTTTGGAATCAGAACGTAATGGAACATAGGCTCGTAACCTTAAACCTAGGTCACACAAAATAAACAAATTTTTGTTAAACAAGGTAAGTGTGGTTCAGTTATTTACAATTTGTTTTGTTTGAATTATTTAAATTGAGTGTAGTGAACAACCAAGAACTACCACAAAAAAGGAAAAATCCGTAATTAAAGTATTGTAAGTTAGTTGTAAGTGATTTTGGTGATAGTGCAATATTTCCCTCACATTCGGGTTCAGTTATTTGATGAAGTACGCCCTATGAATTCCGTAGTAGGAGTTCAAATGGTAGCAGTTTTGTTTTTGTGTTTCTCTTCTTGTGAAATAACAATCTTTCGCAAGATCTCTCTTATTTATCTTCTACAGGCGAAGGAACTTCTTCGTTTGAGGTGAATTTGAGTACTCGCGCTCTCGTAGAGCTTCAAAGACTTCTTTCTGTCTCTTTTTTTCTGTCTCTTTTTCTTTCTTTTGCCCGCTCATTAGAGTCTCCCGAGAAGCCATCAGAAGCGGACTTGCATGCAGCTATTGTTCTTGAGAAAAGTGCTATTGTCGTACTCCTCCGAGGGGCTTCCAGACATTGGAAGGGGATAATGCCAGAAGTAATTTTTATGTTCCTTTGTAAGGTGCGGTAAGCTGGAATGGATTGCTGGAACCACACGCTGTAGAAAGTGTATTTTTCAGTTGAATTTCTACTCAATTAAGAATCATTTTGTTTAATTTATGCCGTATGCGACTTTGGGCGCACAACCACAGGGGAATTGCTGAAAGCCGGCCGCGGTGGCCGAGGGGACTGAGGCGCTTCAGTCACGGTCTGCACGGCCACTACGGTCGGGGGTTCGAATCCCCCCTCGGGCATGGATATTTGTGCCGTCCTAGTTCGTAAGTAGTTCATAAGTAGTTTGTAAGTTTAGGGACTGATGACCCCGTAGTTAAGTCCCGTAAGATTTACAAACATTTGAACATTTTGATTTGAATTGCTGAAAAAAGCGTTCCGAAATTCCTTCACCAAAGAAGACTAAGTAAATACTCTTGAATTACAATCAAGAACAGCAGGAAGCATGCGTAATTTGGAAGCAGATGTCCTTGGAGTATTAAGCGACTCAAATCACTTAACAAATGCAAGTGTCTAGGTCTAGATCGTATACCAATTAGGTTCCTTTCAGAGTATGCTGATGTAATAGCTCCATTCCTCGCTATCATATATAAATGCTCGCTCAGCGAAAGGTCCCTACCGAAAGATTGGAAAGGTGCGCAGCGCACTCTAATACTGACAATAGGCAATAGGAGTGATCCGCAAAATTACAGGTCTGTTATCAGTGACATCGGCTTGCAGCAGGATTTTAGGACATATGCTTTCCTTAATCATTGTAAACTAACTCGAAGAGAACGTCCTATTGATCCATAGTCAACACGGATTCAGAATGTATTGTTGAAACACAGGTTCTTTATTCACAAGAAATGGCGAGTCATATCGACAAGGAATCTCAAATCGATTCCATATTTCCAGATTTCCGGAAAACTTTTGATAGCCACAGTTGTGCGATTGAATTCGTGGTTTCCTGTCAGAAAGAACACAGTATCTTGTAACTGACGAAATGTCATCTAGTAAAACAGAAGTAATATTTGGCGTTCTCCAGGGAAGTGTTATCATAAACGATTTAGCAGACAATGTGACAAGCTCTCTTATACTGTTCGCGTATGATTCGTTCTTTTATCGGTTAGTAAAGTCACCAGAAGATCAAAAACAACTGAATAATGATGTAGATAAGATATCTGCATGCTGCAAAAATTTACCCTAAATAATGATAAATGTGGAGTCATCCATATGAACACTAAAAGAATCCGTTAAACTTAATTTACACGATAAATTTAATTAAATTCCTAGGAATAGCAATTACAAACAAGTTAAATTTCAAAGAACACACAGGAAATATTGCAGGTAAGGTGAACCAAAGACTACGTTTTATTCGCAGATTACTTAGAAAATGTAACAGTACTACTAAAGAAATTGCCTACATTACACTTGTGGGTCCTAGTTTGGAGCATTTCTGCGCATTCTCGGACTGACGAAGGATAGAAAGTCCAGACAAGGGCAGCATGTTTTGTATTATCGCTAGAAAATGGAGAGAAAGAATGCACGAACTGTGGTGGAAATCACTAACAGAAAGGCGTTAGCCTTAAATATCATTTTTAGAGTATTTATCTAGATGTATAAGTGTTGATGTTTCCATGTGGTAGGGTATAAATTGAAAAAAAAAAAAATGTTTTGTATTTGCTTTAAGTTACAGGTAATAACAGGAAAAAATAGTACTTACTCTGGTTGACAGATCAGTACTTAATTTTTAAAACTGCTACATTCAAAATAATAATCCTCCGCAGAATCAATCAATCCCATACTTTTCAAAAATATTTGCATAGTACAGTATTTGTGTGTGATAATACAGTGTAAATTACGATATGCGACTACTTTTACGTTAAAAGCGTTTCCATAAGTAGGAGGTATCATTTACTGTAAATGTCATATTACATAATTCCTTTCTGAAACTTACTTATTAGATAGCATTCGTCAGAGTACATGTTTTCTGAAACAGTTACGTAATGCACATCCTGAGATGCGTTGGCGGGATGCATTCAGGGGCAATTGGGTATAGTTAATTTCGTAATGGAAGGTTGGCGTGGGCCTGGGGGGGGGGGGGGGGGGTAAGGAGAGGGGGCGAACAAATAATAGATTGAGGCAAAGAGATCAATGCGGGAAGATGGTTCAAATGCACCAATGGTGTAACTGTTATGATGGGATGGAGTGATCTGCCGTGGACAGCGTGGGGAGCTGTAGCTAACAAATCTTGGAATATAATTTAAGTATAAATTAAGAAACCCTGAGACGGTTTTTTTTGTCTCCAATATGTCCATAGCATTCAAGATGAAGGTGAAGCAATGAATTAAAATTTGTGATGCGGCTGGGAATCGAACCCGGACCTCCATGCTTACTAGGCAGACGTCTTACCGTTACACCACTACATCACTAACGATTAAGGCGCCTCGGAATAGTCTTAGTATGACTTCCCTCCACGTTACAAACTTTAATTCAGCTTCCTTGTTTCATAGAACATTGCCACTACTGCCAAGGCTCTCCATGCCTGGGTGCTATTCCGCTGTATGGAGAGCCTTGGCAGTAATGGCAATTTTTTATGGAACAAGGAAGCTGAATTAAAGTTTGTGACATGGAGGGAAGTCATACTTGGTCTATTCCGAGGCGCCTTAATTGTTAGTGGTATGGTGGTCTAATGGTAAGACGTCTGCCTAGTAAGCATGGAGGTCGGTGTTCGATTCCTGGCTGCATCACAAATTTCAATTCATTGCTTCACCTTCATCTTCAATCTTGGAATAGGCTGTTATGATCTACACTCCGATGAGGTTCGTTGCAGCTCTTGACGTATTCTTTCTTGTACAAACCTCTTCAGCTATGAATAGCTGCCACAACCAACACACATTTGAACCACATTTGTATTCATACATTCGTCACTCTCTACAACGTTAACCCCAGCCCCAAAACACACACACACACTCACACACGTGCACACAGTCAAATAATTATATACAAAAAATATCCCATGTCACGATCAACGTCAACGATAAATTCTAAAAGTAATGAATCGATCTTGAACAAATGTGGCACACTGTGTGTGATTTTTTGTAACTTACCATACTCCACAGTTAGACGCCATTTGACTGATCACCATGAAATACGTAATTTTCCGTAAACAGTGGAAGAAGCTGATAAACAGAGAGAGACGGAACAAGAGGAAACTAGCAGAGTGCTGGGGTAGGTAATGACGGAGGCAGAGGAAAGAATGGATAAATCGAGTGAGAGGACGAGGAGGAGACGGAGATATATGGATAGAGGGGGAGATGGAGGTCAACGTTGACTAACAGAATGTTGTTGTTGTTGATGTTGTGGTCTTCAGTCCGGAGACTGGTTTAAAGCAGCTCTCCACCCTGCTCCACACTGAGCAAGTCTTTTCATCTCTGAGTAGGAACGGCAAACCACATCAATCTGCTTACTGTATTCGTTTCTGGGCCTTCCTCTGAGATTTTCCTCCAATGCTAAATTGACGATTTAATGATGTCTCAAAATGTGTCCCAGCAATCGATCCCTTGTTATAGTCAAGATATGCAAGAAACTTCACTTCTGTTCGGCGCCTCCTCATTAGTTATGCGAACAGAATATTGCAGTAAATAAATACCTAAACAACGCCGGGTTGTCAGCTAGCTGATACAGAGAGAGACCTAATTTGCCAAAGAGGATGGCAAGAAATAAGCGGAGGAACGGGAAAGTGGTGGACAGAGAGATTAGGGGAAAGAGTATTGGATATCTTCCTATCCACATTTTGGAAAGCATTCCCACGTTTGCTGGTAGACAATATATTTCGTGACGCCCTTGAATGTGTCCTATGAACCGATTTTTTCTATAAGATGTGGCATAATTTCTGCGTCACTTCCATTCATACATCCTGAGCAGTTACTCGATTTATAATGCCACGTTTTGGCATTCCTCTGCAGCACCACATTTTAAGAGCTATTCTTATATGAAATGATTATCGTCCACATTTAATTTTCCTTCTGGGATACACTCAAAGACATCGGTTACACGAGTATCGGGACTACGTAGCCTGGATTAGGCTTTTATTTTATTTATTTTTTTCGCCAAATGGTCTCGGAAAAGTACAGTTAGGGCTGTAGTCTCGAAGGATGGAGGTCAGCTCTCTGCTGCAAATCAAATGTTTGTAAACCTATTGGACCAAACTCTTGTGGTCATCAGTCTCTAGACTTACAAACTACTTCTACTAACTTACACTAAGGACAACATTCACACACACACCCATGCCTGAGTGAGGGCTTGAAACTCCGAAGGGAACGACCGCCCAGACCGTAGTCTGAAGCTTTAGACTACACTGCTGCAGAAGACTGCCACATTAAGACGGCAAAATCCCAAAGACAGGCAAAGATTTACAAAAGCTCGAAATTTAGCGCGAAAATCAATGCGAAATGCTTTTTTAATAGTTTTCACAACAAAACACTGTCTCGATATATTATAGAAAACCCACATTCTCCTTGTCTGTAAAAGTGACAAGGTACAGTCAATATCTTCACTACTCAACAGCGATGGAAATGTTATCGGTGATAGTGTCCCTAAAGATCAGTTACTTAGTTACATTTATGGTTACTACACATCAAAAGTAACTGTATCAGTTACAGGTGTAATTACAGCTATTTTCTTAGTTACTTATTCTGTTACTTTTAAAAGTTATACTTGTATCTCATTTATAAATAAATTCTCAAACATATGCTGAACGGTTTCCGTTAAAAATAAATCTTTATTAAAGTAAAATGTAATAAAATAGTTTTAATCATGAAAACGTGCTATTCTGAACGAAAATGAAAATGTAAGCAAATACCGTATTTATTTATTCTGATTGTCAATAGCGAGGTAAGGCCTTGTGCAAAAATTTGAGATTAAATTAACAATATTATTCCTGTAACGCTGAAATAAAGCAGACTTTGTGTAACTGAAAAGAAAATTAAATCTTTTAGAAATCAAAATCAAATTAACTTTTCGTCACAGAGGAACATCCAAAATTATTTGTCAATGAATATTTTTGACTTTGGTAATGTGTGATTGTTTCTAAAAGCTGTCCATTTTACATCATGTAGTAGGTATTCCATTAATTGATCTTTAACTATTACTAATGAGGAAATTCTTTTGTTACAGACTCCATCCTAAAAAACTGAACTAACTGGAAAAGTTTCTATGTCTGGTATGCAACAAATTAATTGTGATATCTGTTCAAAAGAGGGATTTGTAAAATGTAATAATGGTGATAACAATACCCCTTAAATTTAACCTATTTTGATGTACGAAAGTTAATCACCTAATAACTGTGTCATGAGTGATCTATTTTCACTGTTTACAAAACTATAACCAAAGACTGTAGAATCAGTGGTATCATAAATTACAATTAAAGCGTGAAGTTCTTTGATAAACTTTCATCTGATCCAATAATGTAATCTGTATATATTGTTAGAGTCAGTAACAAAAGAATTTCCTCTATTTGTAATACTTAAAGATTAATTAAAGGAATACGTACTACATGGAAGCAATCACAATAGTTTATTGTAAATTAGACACTGCTGTACTCAGTAAAGATGTTATCTTATTGACTTTCATGTCAAATATGTAAGTAACAACAATATTTTCATATATATATATATATATATATATATATATATATATATATATATATATATATATATATATATGACCCCATGTTGTGTAATTGTAACAGTCCTGTATTTCTCTTCCATTTAGCTTGTTGATTTCCTGTTGATGGCAGCAACTGCCGAAACCGGTAAAATATAACAAATAAAAATATTTTGTAGCCTTGGCATAAGAATATTTTTTTAAATTACATCATGGCTGTAGATTGCCAGCTAAAAACATTATCGAAAATTTGTGGGCTATGGCGAAACCACAGGTAGAGCCTTGTAATACAGTGCCAACCACCACAGAGCAACTTTGTAACCAGGTGAATTCACCACGTATGGTGCACCACACGACGCAATTGGCGTCTTCTATGCGAGAAGTCCATCACGCACCCCGTGCCTACTAGGCAACAGATAGCTTGCTGAACCTAGGTTATTAGAATGCTAATCATTTATTCAGAACATACCAATGAACATGTTCTGAGTATATTAACTTCCTTCTCCGTATTCTGCTTTTTTCTGAACATGAGTATACATTCCATGTACAGCCCGTTTGCCGCGCGGGAGTAACCGAGCGGTCTGGAGCGTCACGTTACGGATCGCGTGGCCTCGGGCGTGAACGTGTGTATGTCCCATAAGAATTACAAACATTGTGGTAAAAACTGACTTCTCGAAGTGCGTGCGCCTTCCGTGCCTGCATGTAAATCAGTCGCTACAAAATGGCGGCTGCATCTAAAGATTGTACCGAGTGTGGAGTTCTAAATTTTCGAGTATGCTGCACACTGCGCATTTGCAGAAACAAGTAACTGTAGTGGTATCTGCTCATGTCAAAGTCATTCATATTATAAAAATGCTTTCGCCATTTCTTAAACTTTATGCTGGTGTCTACTTTGTGTTATCAAACCGAAAAGGTTGCGCCACAGCCTATTTTTTTCTTCTTGTTAGCGCTAACAGAGCGCTGAAGGACTTGAGTCGAAACAAGGCCACTGTAGTAGATGATATTCCGTCTGAACTGCTGATATCGTTAGGAGAGCCAGTCGTGAAAAAATTGTATTCACATGGTATGCCAGATGCAGGGGAAATACCCTCCGGCTTCAAAACTAATGTCGTAATTCCAATTCCAAAGAAAGCGAGTGCAAACAAGTGTGAAAATTACAGAACCATCAGTTTGATAAGTCATGGTTGCAAAATTTTAACACAAATTATATACAGGAGAATGGAAAAGCTGGTAGAAGCTGATCTCGGGGAAGGTCAGTTTGGATTTAGGAGAAATGGAGGAACACGAGAGGCAATACTCACATTACGACTTATCTTGGAAGATAGGTTAAGGAAAGGGAAACCTACGTTTTTAGCGTTTGTCGATTTGGAGAAAGCTTTTGACAGTGTCGACTGGAATACACTCTTCCAAATTCTGAAGGTAGCAGGGGTAAAATATAGGGAGCGAAGAGTTATATTCAACCTATACAAAAATTAGACAGCGGTTATTAGAGTGGAAGGGCAAGAAATGGAAGCAGATGTTGGGAAGGGAGTAAGACAGGGTTGTAGCCTTTCCCCAATGTTGTAAAATCTCTACATTCAGCAGGCAGTGAAGGAATGGAAGGAGAAATTTGGAGAGGGTATTAAAGTGCAGGGATAAGAAATAAAAACATTGCGGTTTGCCGATGACATAGTAATTCTGTCAGAGATCGCAAAGGATCTGGAATGCAATTGAATGGAATGGACAGTGTCTTGAAAGGAAGATATCAGATGAACATTAACAAGTGTAAAACGAAGGTAATGAAATACAATGTCAGAAAATCAGGCGATGCTGAAGGAATAAGATTAAGCAATGAGACAATAAAAGTAGTAGATGAATTTTGTTATTTGGGTAGCAAGATAACTTCTGATGGCCTAAGTAAAGAAGATTTAAAATGCAGAATGGCTTTGGGATAATAGCGTTTCTAAAGAAGCAAAACTTGTTAACATCCAATATTAATTTAAATGTTAGGAAATCCTTTCTGAAAGCATTTGTCTGGAGTGTGGCATTGTATGGGAGTGAAACGTGGACGATAAGGAGTTCAGATAAAGAGATGATAGAAGGTTTTGAAATGTGGTGCTACAGACGCATGATGAAAATTAGATGGGTAGATCACGTAACTAATGAGGAGGTGTTTAACCGAATCGAGGAGAAAATAGTTTCTGGCATATCCTGACTAAGAGAAGAGATAGATTGATTGGACACTTTCTGAGACATCAAGGAATTGTCAACTTAGCATTAGAAGGAAGCGTGTGGGGTAAAAATCGTAGAGGGAGACCGAAGGACGAATATAGCAAGCAAGCAAGTTGCCGAACGTATTCTCAGAGACTTGCACAGGACAGGGTAGCGTGGAGAGCTGCAACAAACCAGTCTGTGGACTGAAGACCACAACAACTACAAGAATATTTTTCTCTTACAAAAATACGAAATACCTACAAGAAAAAAGATATTTACGTTTTACAGGGAAAAGCCTACACTGTGCGTAAATACGAACATAAATTCGAGGGGGCTCGGAAAATACGTTTCCCCCGTCGACTCTGGGCAGAGTTGTGTGTGAAAGGAAAGACGTAGAATGAGACATGAAATATAACACATATCTTTATTTTTCTACATAATTTCCAAGTACATTGAAAGCTGCCCAGGAAAAAATCAGGACGTTGCACATGGAAGCAGCGTTGAACGGCTATGGATTGGAAACATTCGTCATCACCTGTCCGACAGAAGTTCAAATGCACTCCATCTGCAGGTAAAATGCTACCCACCGTTTTCTGAAAAGCTCAAGGAGTCTTGTTGATGGATTTTATGGAGGAAGCAACCAGTAATGCTGCGCGGTATTGTGCCACTCTGTCAAAATTGAAAGAGGTGATTCGGAAAAAGCGGCCTGGCCTTCTCAGATTTGGCGTTCTGCTATTGTATGACAATGCGAGATCACATCTGTGACGGCAATGCAAAACCATATTACAGCTCTTGGTTGGGAGCGCCTACACCATCCGGCATACAGTCCTGATCTCGTACCAAGTGACTTCCATCCGTTTGCAGCTTTGAAGAAGACCTTCGGCGGAAGGCCATCAACGTTTCTTCCGTATGCAACACCCTGATTTTTTCCTGGAAAGCTTTTTGAAGCTTATGAAGCGGTATGACGTCTCAATGTAATTGGGAATCATGTAGAAAAATAAAGATTTGTCTTATCTTCAATGTCTCATTCTACTAATTTCCTTTCGTACGCAACTCGGACCTCAGTCGACAGGGGAAACGTATTTTCCAACTCCCCCTGGTATATAAAATGTGGTTTAATGATAATTATTTCAACAGTGACAGAGTCAGAGTTATTAGATGAGAAAATTATTTTCGACGTTATTCGACCTTAACAAGAAAAGGATACATGAAAAAAGTGCTTTTTACAGCGTTTTAGATATTGTTTGCAAGTATAAATTTTCTTCTGGAAGTAAATATTTAATTATTTGAAATGTTTGGAGTTCACTTTTCTATTGTTTTACCGCCTCTAGTGGCCACGCTGTCGATGGGGCGTCAAACTTTAATCTTCCTTCCTCCTCTCTCCCTACTTTTTTTAGGTTCTCAACAGTGTACAAGATTTACGATAGGACATTTCACGACCCTTTTGTCATTAATAAACTCTATTATCATTTCCTACGCCTACATAAAGTGTCCTCATAACATTACTTCCTTCAGATGCGAAACTGCACAACAGTCCCACAATCATGGATCACATCTAAATGAAAACGACCACTCGACATATACGAGGCTCAATACGGAAATCACACGCTACGGGCGCTGCTGTAGACACGCTAGTCTCGAGTAGTCAGTTGAGACAAGAAAGTCAATTGTGTAAAAGGGGCTTTACGGATTGTTTCGAAGTTATGGAGCCATCGTTGGCTACATCTTTTTCTGCGTCGACGACTAGTGCGGTGGAACGACTGTTGGTAGATTTTCTCATGTAATTGATTTTTCCGTCATTATCGTTCCTCGGATTGCACGTTAGACAAAGTTGCTTGGCTATTCTCGGAATATCAGTTCTTGGAGTTATTACAGTAAACGTCTCGGCCATTTAATCTGACACTTGAGCTTTAAGAGCACCTCCGTAATGGTCTCGGGCTTACAGAACACACAAGTTATGTAACGCTCCGCTCTTACAGGAACTTCTCCAACTACTCTGATAATCATACCTGGTAAAGTAATGAATCTCTGGCGGTCAACAGCTTCTCTTACAGTTCGTTTTGTTTGCTCGTTACTCTTTTAATCCATCTGTACAGAGGTACATTTAAGTTCCTCTCTTTTCTTCTTTACTTATGCATTACGCGACAAAAGAAGATAACAATTCGTAATAATCCTCATCTAAATAAGAACAGCCTCGACGAATAGGAATGCTTTCGAAGTATAGAAGAATGGGATAATGAAAATCAGGGGGTAATCGTAGTCATCACGACTTTTCGTGATTTTTTTATATCAAAAGCTACAACAGTTGCAGACATCGCGTGCCTAATAGTGGAAATACTACATCAAAGTTCGCCATTTTGATAGTTCATGTTTGTGAATTGAGTGACAGTGAGTGATTTTCCTTTGTTTTTTGTAAGAAAAATTGTAGTGTAAATCGTAGTTTATCACCTGTTTCACTACTTCAGTTGACATATTAGTCATTACACAGTATCAAGATAAGTCCAATGTTTGTATCACATAGATGTTTTTTGAGGAGTTTGTTTACACTAATGCTTTGTTAATTGTTGACTAAGGCCATGTGTTGGGCATAATGGTAGTCACTGTGAAGGGAGTAGCGTCAGTAAATACCTGAACTTATTACCCAAATAGTATCGATATTTCCTTTTTACAAATGGTAAAAATACACAAGGAAAAGAGAGAAATCTAAGTGGACTGAAGAAGAATTGAAAACAGCAAAACAAGCTCTCATTGCAGACTTATAGATAAGAAAGCTGGAAAATATATACGCTATCATACTAACAATAAGTTGCAAATGAAACTAAATGAATGAGAAAAATAATAGGGAAAGAACTGATGGCGGTAGCTAAAAAAGGTTTAAGCAAAATGAACATCAAAGAAAATGAAAAAGAAACGTTTTGAATCTGATACAGATACTTCAATAAACGAAGTGACTTTCGTGAAGAAGTGTCAGAAGACGACATTAGCCTAAGAGAAGTGGAAAAGACACTTGATTACATTGTGATGACAAAAAAAAAAAAAAAAAAAAAAAAAAAAAAAAAAGAAAAGACTGGTGAGCATGTGGTATCGCTACACGGTTTATGGGCACATTCAGACTATTTTGGTTGGATACTCCAGAAAGCTGTTTATGTGACATTTTCTCCAGAAACTAAAATACTATGCTATAAAAGAGACTAGTTTTATTTTATAATTAGTTGTATGTTACTCTGATAACTTGTTTGTTTGGCTTTGCTCATACAATCATAGTCTGCTTGCATACAACTTAACAGAAAACTGTGCTATGTAGCCTAATATAAAGAAAAATATTAGTTTTTCAGTTGATATGGTTACTTCATTAATTGATTCCCTCATTTCTTGTTGTAAGTAAATAATTGTAGACACACGTGACTGTTATTACTACAAGACGGGGGTAATAAAGGCCTAAGCTGAAATTCAATTTTTTGTCTTTAAGAAAAATATGTTGCTTTATGTCAACACATTTGATAGTTAATGCTTAGTCAAAATCATAAGGATACTATTAGGCACTCTAGAGTTTAAAACAATCACACACACACACACACAAATTGTAATAAGTCAGGTATATGTGGTATGTTCATTCGGACACGGCCTAAAGAACAGACACCAAACTTAAACAATACGCCAGTGACGGACAGTGATCCTTTCTTCAGTGCGGAGGAACTCCTAGTCCCTTACTCTTGCGTGAATTAGTTTACAATAATTACGAGTTTGACTACTAGTACTCAGGGTAAAATTGAGAATTTGTATCTGACGGGAAGCGTACTTGAGTAATCTGTGCAGAGGTGATGATCGCTGTGTCTCCTGTTGTGTAGGGGTCAGCGTAACTGCCTAGAAAGCAGGAGACCCGGGCTCGAACCCCGGCTGGGTACACATTTTCAACATTACCCATTCGCATTTCATCTCATACTTTCCGTGAATATGAACAAATAGTAATGTTGGCAAACATTTTCCCTCAAGTAACTACTATCACCCCAGTCTCCCCTGTCATGCACTGTATGTCAGCTGAAGCAACTGTCAATTAACATTGTTGGTTCCTGCGTTAGCAATGTTTCACAGTAACTCTGATAATGTCATTGAAGTTTCCCTACAGGTCCTAAATTAGCTTGCCGCTTCAGTGGTACGGTGAGCGTATCACACTCAATAACGGAGCTACCACTTGGGAATGGAAGGGGGTCAGTTGGGGGGGGGGGGGTACTGGGGGATAGGGGTAGGAGAGGTTGTCAGGCAAGGCACTTGCCCTTTCCTACATTATGCTACGAAGGTTTCATAAAATGGTAAAGCAGTCAACAATCCTAAGATTGGTTTGAACACCACAGTGCTTTACTAGGCATGGTCCTGTTTGGAGGTGGTATGCCGTTGCCTTCCTCAGACCTTCGAACTGACTTACCCAGCCAGTTATAGGGGGACCTACAGCTTAACGTGGGTTCCGAACCACGGTGCTACTCAGTATTTTTCACATGAGAAATACTGCCTGAGGTGAAAGAAGTGGAAGGTGACAGACAAAAATCCTGTAAAAAATTCTGATTTCTTGCTGCAAGGTATCATGGATATTTAAAATGTTTCAAAGATTAATGGAAATCGACCAATACTGCGTATTATGTACGTGCAAAACTGAACCTTTACATCCGAACAATTTGGTGAATTCGACCACTGAGGTAACTCTTGTAAACCTACATTAATATGCGCAACGTGTACGCCCGGGAATTAGGGGAAACACAAATACTAAAAATTGTGGCCCTGTTATAAGTACACGCGAAGGAAATACTGAATGAGGAAACCATCTGATAAATTTATATAATGGAAGGGGAAACAACTGACTGTTCACAATAAATGAAATTTGACTTACCTCGTATTCTCATTACAAAATTAGAAAGCGGAAACAGCAAGCAGGTCTCGGCATGCAGTTACTAAGCCATCTGTCAATATACATATTATATCTCCTCCAAGTTCATAATACAGGTAACACTTTCTTTCTCCATTACAATTCATTATCCAGCTTTTACATAACGACTGCATTCACCAACCGCCTCTCGTCACTGCTACTAACCACCCCGGCAAATTACAACTACTGACATTCTCTTGCGCGTTACTGCTACTGTCGCAGTCGAAGCGCTCACCCTCAAATCGATCGATAGTTCCAAGGATTAATGAGCCACTTACAATGTATACCTGTGGCTAACTCACGACATCAACTACATTGAATATCTTTACTTTACAATACGTACTAACTAAACTGAGCACAAAGCAGAATCTACATCTACATATACATCTATATAGGTTACTCTGCAAATCACATTTAACTGCCTGGTAGAGGGTTCATCGAACCACCGTTATACTATTTATCTCCCATTCCATTCCCGAATAGCGCGCGGGAAGAAAGAACACCTGAATCTCTCCGTTCGAGCTCTGATTTCTCGTATTTTATGCTGATGATCTTTTCTACCTATGTAAGTGGGAGTCAACAATATATTTTCGCATTCGGAGTAGAATGTTGGCGATTGGAGTTTCGTAAGTAGCCCACGCCGCAGCGATAAGCGCCGTTGTTGTAATGATTCCCATCCCAAATCCTGTATCATTTCCGTAACGCTATCTCCCCTGTATCGTGACAATACAAAACGAGCTGCCCTTCGTTGGACTCTTTCGATGTCCTCCGTCAAACCCACCTGATAAAGAACCCACACTGGGCAGCAATACTCCTAAATGGACGTACAAGCGTAGTGTATCCAGTTTCTTTTGTAGTTCTGCTGCATGTTTTAAGGGTCTGCCAATAAAACGCAGTCTCTGGTTCGCCTTTCTTATGACATTATCTACGTGTTCTTTCCAATTTAAGTCTGAAGTAATAGTAGTTCCTAGGTATTTAGTGGAGTTTACGGCCTTAACTTTTTATTGATCTATCTTGTAAACAATGTTTAACGGATTTCTTTTCGTATTCATGTGGACGACTTCACACTTCTCATTATTTAGACTCAATTGCCAATTTTTACACCATAGTGATATGTTATTCAGATCGTTCTGCAGTTGGTTTTGATCTTCAGATGATTTTACTAGACGGCAAATGACAATGACGGCGTCATCTGCAGACAACCTAAGAGAGCTGCTTAGATTTTCTCCCAAATCGTTTACGTAAATAAGGAACAGCAGAGGACCAATTACACTACCCTATGGTACGCCCGATATCACCTCTGTTTTAGTCGATGCCTTAACATCGATTACTACAAACTGTGTCCTCTCTGACAGGAAATCCCCTATCCAATCGCAAATTTGGGGCGATATACCATAATCTGTGCAATTTGATTAAAAGCCGTTTGTGAGGTACGGTGCCAAAAGCCTCTGGAAATCAAGAAATACGGAATCAATTTGAGAATCCTTGTCGATAGCATTCATAACTTCGTGTGAGTAAAGAACTAGTCGTGTTTCGCATGAATGACAAACAGCACAAATACTCAGGCGTGATATAACTTTATGAGTACTATGTGAACACTATTGCGGCTTAACTATTATTAATTAATTATGTCGGGACCGTAGGGACCTTACAGCAGTGAACTATATATATCCAGCGTCACTTCAACAGGATTAATAAAATCAACGACGGGTAAACGCTCGGACGTCGGAGCAGAATTCAAAACCTTCCCAGCAGGTATAAAACTGCGTCATGAAAAGTTTTCTCCGTGAGATTAACCACAGCTCGTCGAGTTATAGAATCAGACTCCACGCCACGGAAACGACCAAACTTCGACGAACTCCGAGCCATTACAGACCCGGAATTCCCAACAAGTTTTGTAGCTGCGGAGTGCTTCAATAAATTCCCTTGTTTGTTTTTTCATAGATTTCAGCAAACATTTCCACCGAGTTCGATAGCCTTAAAGCCGCATTCCGCAGTGTTTTATTGGCGTCGGGCTATTCCGAAAAACTGAACGCATAACCACTTCCACAATGAGAAATTCTATTGGTCATACAATATTTCTGCCTTATTTCGAATTTAGAGCTGCCAAATGTTTCGGAACGTTATTTTTAGCTTCAGAGAATGTTCCTCGTACGGCGAGGTGAAATATTCATCAACTTCGCGACTCCGCCACCGTTCGCTGGTTCTCTTTTAATTAAGTGAACCCACAGCGCTGCAGGATGAATTGGACCGAAAGCGCAGGAGCTTTCAATTGGAGTAAAAGTCAGCTGTCCGACCTGAGGTCCTCGAGTTTTATTGCTTTGATAAAAATGTCCCCTGACGGCTCCGAAATTACTTTCTAGAGCGCCAGAGGGAGACTTCGCTTATTGAATCCGATATTCAACCTCGATGCTCTTCGCTGTGTACTTTACCCTCTTCCCCCACCACACCTCTTCCACTCCGTCCTTTCTCGAACGCTCTACAGCGGTAAACGCCCCCAGTAATCATTTAATATGCGCGAGGAAGTAAACAACTTTGTTTGGCTCGCTTCTCCACACCCACGCAGCTCTTGTACACTAAACACTAATGAATTAGTTTAATCTTATAATTCGGACAGACACCTAGCAGTAAACGCCTCCAGTAATCATTTAATATGCGCGAGGAAGTAAACAACTTTGTTTGGCTCGCTTCTCCACACCCACGCAGCTCTTGTACACTAAACACTAATGAATTAGTTTAATCTTATAATTCGGACAGAAACCTAGCAGTAAACGCCTCCAGTAATCATTTAATATGCGCGAGGAAGTAAACAACTTTGTTTGGCTCGCTTCTCCACACCCACGCAGCTCTTGTACACTAAACACTAATGGATTAGTTTAATCTTATAATTCGGACAGAAACCTAGCAGTAAACGCCTCCAGTAATCATTTAATATGCGCGAGGAAGTAAGCAACTTTGTTTGGCTCGCTTCTCCACACCCACGCAGCTCTTGTACACTAAACACTAATGAATTAGTTTAATCTTATAATTCGGACAGAAACCTAGCAGTAAACGCCTCCAGTAATCATTTAATATGCGCGAGGAAGTAAACAACTTTGTTTGGCTCGCTTCTCCACACCCACGCAGCTCTTGTACACTAAACACTAATGAATTAGTTTAATCTTATAATTCGGACAGAAACCTAGCAGTAAACGCCCCCAGTAATCATTTAATATGCGCGAGGAAGTAAACAACTTTGTTTGGCTCGCTTCCCCACACCCACGCAGCTCTTGTACACTAAACACTAATGAATTAGTTTAATCTTATAATTCGGACAGAAACCTAGCAGTAAACGCCCCCAGTAATCATTTAATATGCGCGAGGAAGTAAACAACTTTGTTTGGCTCGCTTCCCCACACCCACGCAGCTCTTGTACACTAAACACTAATGAATTAGTTTAATCTTATAATTCGGACAGAAACCTAGCAGTAAACGCCTCCAGTAATCATTTAATATGCGCGAGGAAGTAAACAACTTTGTTCGTCTCGCTTCTCCACACCCACGCAGCTCTTTCGCGTGAAATAATAATGAATTAGTTTAATCTTATGCTTTGGACAGATGCCTAAAACAGACAGAAATGTATACGTTTAATGTCTTTTCAGATCTGTTAAAAAAGAGCACTGGAGCCACTCTAAAAGTTGTCAGCAATGGTAGATACTAATTGTGGCTTAAGTGAAAACCACCCAATGCATGAGAGCATTGAAATATAGCGAGAAGTTTCAATAACACTGATACTGTTAGTATTTCATTCTGCTGTTGCTTGTCACTTATGAATAGGGTAATGAATGTTGTTATTTGTCCTATTTATACGTACTGTAGCACTTTGTAATTATAGTTTTTATGAAATTAATTGTTTTATATTGAATTGTTTTTAAAACTCAGAGACTTTCGTTGCCACTATTTAATAAGAAAATAGAAAGAAAATCAAGAAAACGTAAGGTTAAGTTTTTTTATGTTCTACATTTATTCCAGTACGTTGGTAAAAAGAAAAATAACACTGAAAAATTGTAATAGATAAGGCTGTATATTGCAATAAGTCAAGGCAATCTCCATAACTGAAACTGTTTCAATCCATAGTATAACAAGACGAAACAACTCTTTAAAGCTACAATAAAATGTAGTCATCATCTCTCATTTTGTAAGTGCTCTACAAAATCGCCTCGACGACCTGGTAAAATGTTCTGTAAAAGTCTTACGCTGTGGATGTATATAGGACATTAACAACTATAGGTCTTTGAATCTTTGTTCAGGTAACTTGTAAAGAAGGCAGGGGACGGGGGTGAATAAAGAAAACTGAATCTTTATTTGCAATAGTTCTAAGTTGAATTTTGATTTGAACGGGAGTTCGTGATACTTTAGTTTAGTCTCTGGTATTGTGTGTCACTATGATCTCAATGTATCACTTCATTTCAAATCAATAATTAGACACAGTCACTGTAAACTCTAATTAATTCGTTGAGTTATTTGCCACTTCAGCCACTGCTTGGCCCTCCCTGGCACTACTTACATCGGAAGTGTTCCCGATTACGATGTTTTGCACACACAGGATGAGCTGAAAATACAGCGTAAAATCTCATGTGTGCAGTGATACTGATTCTGTAGCTCATGCTACCGTCCTTGCTAATTGATCTTTGGAAACAATTGGCCACTTGATTGGTAATGTAGTGCGGTCCAATAACTACGGCTGAGAAACTGTCTCAAAATGCAATAATTTCTGTAAAAATTTTCTGATTTTAAATTTATGAAATATGTATGTACTAAAAAAATTGATTACTATTGTCGAACCAAGATCATTGACATTACTTTGATAATGAGCTTAACAAACAATCTTTATTGTGACATGAATGAAGCAACATTAATCACTGTCTTGTTTTTTTTTTTTTAACTTTCGCAAAAGAACTATCACTGTCAGTGTCCAATTAGCTATTTATCTCTAATTAAATATTTGAGTCCATATCTGTTAATTACCTCAAATGTTTTTAACACTGAGTTTTTTTTTAATTTTATTAGCTCTGTGCTAATAATAATTATCGTTACCTTATACAACTTATTGCTGTTTAAAATATATCTTTAAATGAAGTCACTAATCAGTAAATCGCTAGTAAAAGTTTTTTATCTATCTCAGATCTATCCACCATAAAAATTGTCTTTAATTCGTGAAAAATTTCTTTTGAAACTGTCATTAAACTTAATTGTCTGCTTTAAAGTAAACTTATTTCTAATGGCACTTATTAATCATTCAGGTCTAATTTCAATGGATTTGGTTATCAAGAATTAGTCACATATGAATTAGTTTCACTTTGTATTTTAAAAGCAAAGAAGGTTTGTTACAACTTTACAGTTAACACTATCATAATTGAAATTCTTTACTCATCTTCATGATGAAGCAGTTCCTCGGCGGTTTCAGCAAGCAGAACATTCCAGAGTGCGATATAATATTGTTGTACAATTCCAGTAGATGATTCCTTGTTCAATATGTGCTAACAACTTTTCAGGCATTAATTTCACATAGACTGACACTTCTTTAAATTTGACACAGTCTTTCAACTTTATTTTACGCCACTGGAGAGCGATCAACAGTTTCAGTCTCCTGTTTGCTTGGGCCAATACCACATTTTATTCATTAAGACGAACCACCCTGTGATGAAAACTTTCACAAGACGTTTACGTGTGTTAGAAGGTTATGTTTCTATTTTTACATATGACGCTAAGTGATTGTACTGGACTTTCTGAAGATGGTGACTGAGCTCACCGAAACCGGTTAAGGGACGAAAATAAATTTTTAGCGATCTTGGCTGAATGAAGTGTTTTGTACTTTTAACTTTAATTTTCGGCAATACTTGATCTTCCAATACCACCCGTCTGCTTTGACCCATGACGTCAGGCTCAACGTCATGACAATAACCGACATTCATATTTCATGGCGAATGTTATGTGACGACGATAACAACATGAAATAAACAACTACACAGATATAAATGTACATTCCTGTGTTGTAACCATTTTATACCTGACTAATTGGAAGCAACATCGCTAAAGTAGTTGTCTCAAATCAAGAAAATCGTTCCGTTCAAATTCGAGAACATTTGTTATTACGTAGGCTTCCTCGACCAGAGTGACTTGACAAAATGATTTGCAATTTGCGATCAGTTATGGCTTCACTATACTAGGTTTAGATTAAATACCAAAGTGCGGCGAATGAAAATTTGTGCCCGGCCGGGATTCGAACCCGGAATCTTCTGTTTACTAGGCAGACGCGTTGATCACTCCGACACCGAAGGCACAGTGACCAACCCGACTGCAGAGGACTCTTCCCTGAACGTCTCCCGCCACACCCAAATCTCCATTCGCCACGCTGTCTCTTTCTTATT
The DNA here is from genome assembly GCA_026315105.1 of Locusta migratoria. Taxonomy (NCBI): domain Eukaryota; kingdom Metazoa; phylum Arthropoda; class Insecta; order Orthoptera; family Acrididae; genus Locusta; species Locusta migratoria. Next base: position 131,289,256 of record CM048745.1, on the reverse strand, counting down.
ACCACAGCCTATTTTTCTGTAATGCTCGCAGCCACAATACTGCATCAGGGAGAACAAACCATGAGGTATCGAGACACAATTAATTGCCGTCAGGAGTCCAGCCTTGGCTTGTGTACAATTATATATTTTTGACAACATTATATAGTTCAAATTAATGAAATAAGTCGCAATTTGCGATTAGTTATGGCTTCACTATTCTAGGTTTAGATGAAATACCAAAGTGCGGCAAATGAAAATTTTTGCCTGGCGGTGGCGGAGTGTTCAACGCGTCTGCCTAGTAAGCAGGAGATCCCGGATTCGGATCCCGGGCGGGCACAAATTTTCATTTGCTGCACTGTGGTATTTCATCTAAACCTAGTACAGTGAAGCCATAACTGATCGCAAATTGCGATTTATTTCAATAATTTGAACGCTGTAATGTCGTCAAAAATATAAGAATATATAACTTTATCATTAACGTTGCTGTAGAATTCTTGAACAGTTCTAATAATTTCCTTGAGACGGAAAGGCTTCTGTCCATGAATTAGCACGGTTTTAGAAAGCACCGATCGTTCGAAAACCAGATTGCCCTTTCCTCTCATGACATCTTTCATGCTATAGTTGAAAGGCAACAGCCAGACTGAATATTTCTCGATTTTCGAAAGGCGTTTGACACGGTAACGCACTACAGACTGCTAACAAACGGACGAGTTTATGGAACACGTACCAAAATATGTGAATGCCTCGAACACTACTTAAGTAATAGAACCCAGTACATTGTCCTCGATGGAAGGTGTTCATCAGAGACTAGTGTATCGTCAGAGGTGCCCAAGGAAAGCGTGAGAGGGCAGAGTGAGTTGCAATCTGCGGCTGTTTGCTAATGATGCTGTGGTGTACAAGAGGGTGTCGTCATTGAATGACTGTAGTAGGATGCAGGATGACTTGGGCCACATTTCTAGTTGGTGTGAGGAATGACAACTAGCGCTAAATGTAGAAAAGTGGAAGGTGATGTAGATGAATAGGAAACACAGTGCTGTAAATTTCGAATACAGCATTAGCAGTGTGGTCCTTAACAGAGTCACCGCAATTAAATACCTTGGCCTAACGCTGCACAGCGGTATGAAATGGAACGAGCATATAAGGACAGTCGTAGGGAAGGCGGATGGTCGACTTCGGTTTATTGGGAGAGTGTTGGGAAGATGTGATTCGTCTGTAAAAGAGACCGCATATAAAATGCTTGTACGACCCCGTCTTGAGTATTGCTCAAGTGTTTGGGATACCAATTAGATCGGTTTAAAGGAGGACACAGAGGCAGTGAAGAGGCGGGCGGCTAGGTTTGTTACTGGTAAATTCCATCAATACGTGAGTGTTACTAAAATGCTTCGGGAACTCAACTAGGAGACGCTGGAGGGAAGGCGACGTTCTATACGAGAAGCACTGTTGAAGACGTTTAGGGTGCCGGAATTTGAAGTCCACGAACCTACATTTTGCGTAAAGACCACAAAGATAAGATCTGAGAGGTTTGGGCTTGTACACTGTACAGATGCATACATGCATTCTTCTAAATGGGAGTGGAACATGAAAGCAAGTAACTAGTAGTCGATTAGGTACACTCCACCACGCACATTTGCCTGGATTGCGGAATTTATACGTTGATGTAGATGTAGAGGATGGCCCACTAGTAGTCCGAACCCGATCTCAAATATACAAGGGGCCTTTGAAAAATCCATGAAATGTCCGAGAGATGTCACCACCAGCGCGTATGTTTAGTTAGTAGCATCTTTGGAAAGAACGCACACCAAGTTTCAGCCATATTGGTCTACTTCTTTGTGTTTGGTATTCATGTGAATCAAGGAAGTCGAGTGATTGTCAAAGAATGGACGAAATAAAATTTCGTGTGGTGATTCAACATTACTTTATGAAAGGCAAAAGCCTCAGGAGACTAAAGAGAAGGTTGATAAACATTATGGTGACTCTGCACCTTCGATTAGAACAGTTTATAAGTGGTTTCAAAATTTTCGGAGCGACCATACGGGCTCTAGTAACGCTGAACATTCTGGACGCCCTGTGGTGGAGGTTACGACTCAGGAACTCAGTGATAAAATCTATGATATGCTGATGGATGACGGAAGAGTTAATGTGCGTGAGATTGCTAGTGCTGTGGGCATAACATTTTTCATAAACATTTTGACGTGAGAAAGCTATCCGCAAGATGGGTACCACGATTGCTCGCGCTTGACCAAAAAACGGAATCGCGTGAAGTGTTTCAAGGAAAGTTTGCAGCTGTATAGAAAGAATCCACAAGAGTTTAAGAGTCCTTTCGTCACTGTGGATGAAACATGGATATATTACTACATTTCTGGGACCAAAGAACAATCTAAACAATGGGTTACCAAGAGAGAATCCGCACAAAAAAAGGCGAAGATCGGTCGTTCGCCCGGAAAGGTTATGACGACGATCTTTTGGGATTCGCAAGGGATGAACCTCATCGACGATCTGGGACAGGGTAAAACAATTACAGGTGCATATTATTCATCGTTATTGGACCGTTTGGAAACCGAGCTGCTAGAAAAAACTCCGGCGATTGTCCCACAAAAAAATTCCTTTTCCATCATGACGATGCACCAGCTCACACCTCAGCAGTTGTGGCCGCAAAATTATTGGAAATAGGATTACAACTCGTTTCATATCCCCCCTATTCTCCAGACGTGGCTCACTCGGACTACTATTTGTTACCAAATTTGAAGAAATAGCTGGCGGAACGAATATTCATTCAAACGAGGAGGTGATTGCAGAAATTAATAGCTATTTTGCAGGCTTTGTCAACTCCTATTATTCGGAAGGGATCAACAAATTAGAACAGCGTTAGTCTAAAAGGAGACTGTCGGAAAATAAAAGTGTTTTTCTCCAAACACGTTAGTAGTTTTTATTTTTGTACTAACTTTTCGAACGCACCTCGGACGAATGTAAACGCGATCACTGAATGAATTTCAATTAAAAGCCTAATGTTTGAGTGAAACTATAGCCCCTACTTAGTCTACAGTATGAACTGCCTCGAGAAGATGTACTGAACCAGCAAGTTATTGGCCGCTTGTGCCGAATGTGGTGTCGTAACCACCAAGGCAAGGTTGGCACCACACAACGGAAGAAGAAGTAAGAGACGGTCGCTGCCAGCGGCCCCCAAGGAGATCGCAAGGTAGCCACCACGTCCTCCTGAAGTTCGCCAACCACGTTAGCTAAGCAAGCTATTTGAAGTGAAAAGTTAGTCGTGTGGTAGACGTGCCCTGGAAGAGTGGACTACAGCAAAGGTTGTTTGTATTAGTATGTGGCCCGCTGCAGACTGTTTTAAGTTTTATTGTATATATACATGTGACGTCTGTTCCGAAAGAACAGACGTCACTTCTGATCCTGCAGTTGTTATTATTTAATATTCACAGAATATATGACGTCAACTGCGATTGGGCAAAGCTGAAAATGTGTACCCAGCCGGGATTCGAACCCGGGTCTACGGCTTTCTAGGCAGTTGCGCTGACCCCTACACCACTGGGGACACAATGATCACCGCACCTGCAAGGACTACCATTTTCAGCTTTGCCCAATCGCAGTTGATGTCATATATTCTGTGAATATTAAATAATAACAACTGCAGGATCAGAAGTGACGTCTGTTCTTTCGGAACAGACGCCACATGTATATATATAATATGCCGGTGACGGGCGTTGATCCTATCGTTAGTGGGCAGGGGTGGGCAAGTTTGAAGCCCTTAGTCTTACGGGAACCAGTTTCATAACTACGAGTATTATGGGCAGGGCGAAGATGGGTATTTGTATCTGACGGGAGGCGTGCTTAGGTAGTCCTTGCAGGTGCGGTGATCATTGTGTCCCCAGTCAGTTCGGCTTCAGCTGCCAACGCGAACGGACCTGCCCGCTGCTGCTCCGTATACGTTAGCGCTCGCGCCGGTGTATTTGTTTACGTTCAGTGTTCCTGTCCTTTCTGTGTTCGTACACGTACTTGAAGTGCTGTATAGTGGTGTTTACGTGTTTCGTTCGTGAACGTCTCGTCATTTGGCGGGATTTCGGTGTTCACCGGGATTTCTACGCCGCTGAAGAAAATGGCTGATTCTGCCCGAAAAAATAATCTGGTTTTCTCTTTCAAGAGGGAAACTCGTCCTGTTCAACCGTCTGCTCTGGAAGTGCACGACTGGCTGTTTGAGGTAATGGGCCTTAATTCTGATTCTGTACATACCACTCAATTAGACGCTGATCAATACTGTGTGTTTGTAAAGCTTTTTAGTCCGGTGACGGTCGACAAATTTCTGACAAAGTGGGGTAATGCTGTAGAATTTGAACATAGAGATGGATCTAAAAGTATAGTCTCAGTACGGAAAGCTGATATCACGTATAAAACTGTGAGGGTTTTAAATATCCCTATTGAAATTGATAATCTGTTGATTAAGGAAGCACTTTCAAAATATGGGGACGTTATTTCAATTGTGAATGAACGGTGGTCCAAGCAGTACAAACTGCAATGTTATAATGGAATACGATCTGTAGAAATGGAAGTTAAAACTAATATTCCCTCTTATATTACCGTAGAAGGTTATAAAGCTCACATTGTGTATTCTGGACAAGACCAAACTTGTCAAATTTGTAACGAATCTGGACACTTCCGACAGGACTGCCCACGTCGTGCCGTTGTTTTGAGAACCAATTTAATACAGCGGCAACGACTCACACTCAGTAACATTATGGCCTCTACTGAGCAACCCCCTCCTGTTACGGTCGCCATGGAAGGTACTTCTGATGTGGTCACCATACCCGAAAAGGAGTTCCCACCCTTGAATCCAGTTACAAATAGCGGTTCTGCTGTGCGTGAAAGTGAGCAGCAACCCAAGAAAAGACCCCTAGAAAAAACGGAAGATCAATCTGATGAAGATTCCTCTCCTGTACATTCCGCCCGCAAGCAGAAGCCGTGCGAAGCGGAAGAGCTAGAGGGAACAGGGAACGTAGACATGAAAGAACTGCCTTCGGAGGACGAAACCACGCTACAATCTCAGTCAGACAAAGAACAAGAAGTAATGCAAGAGACGGAATCTGATAAAATAGTGCCTGACACGTCGGCGAACAAGTTGCTGCTCTCTGAGGAGCCGGACGTGTCTCAACACAAGCAGACCGAGGCAGCAGTCGACGAGCAACACGCCGCGTCAGACACACCGATGCAGGTCGCGCAAGACCGTCAACAGCAACGCGGAAGCGGACAACAGACTTCGCCTGATCGAAGTTGTAACACGACAGACGAAAACAAGGAAAGTGAACAGGAAACCACGGCGATTCAGGACTTGCTGCGCCGCCGAGTCAAACCGCAACAAAATCTGAGAGTTACTCGGAAGCAAAGCAGACAACAGCCAGCCAGGGGCAATAAAAAGCCGCCAAATATCAAATATGAAATAGTCACTGAAGGTTCCTTGAAGGGAAATTCCAAAAATGTCTTACAAGGAACTTCCCCCTGTAATGAAGGTACAGATATATCCCAGGTTTTGACATCTGAAGGCAACACTTAGCGGAAAAAAAAGAGGGATTCAATCAGTTTTTTAACAAATATTTGCTGCATCTAAAAGACGTTCATGAAGTATCATAGCAATATGATGTTTTTTTCTTTTTATATTTTCGTAAGTATTTTATTGCTGCTGTTGGCCATGGCATGCTTTATTCGGATAACCTCCTAACTTTGTCAATTAATTCATTATATAGTCTCAAAAAATGCTACAGGCCTATACAATAACGTCAATAAATATAAATAATATTACGTCTAAAGTTAAAACCGAAGCTTTAAAACAATTTTTGTACGAATCAGCAACAGATATTGCTCTCTTGCAAGAGGTGCTAATGACAGATTTTACAATACCCGGATATGTTGTTCTAATTAATTCTGCATCTGAAATGAATGTTGGCACGGCAATTTTAATAAAAGACGGTATTCCTGTAAATGATGTAGAAATGCTTGAATCTGGAAGAGGAATAGGGGTGAGCATAATGGGTGTCACAATTATTAACCTTTACGCACCCTCTGGCAATACGCATAGTTCCGAAAGAGCAAAGTTTTTTAAAGAAGATATAATTTATCTACTTCGGAAGGACCCTCAAAAACTCATACTATCGGGTGATTTTAATTGTGTTCTGAACCGAAAAGACCAGTTTCCCAATTTTAATTATTCAAACGAGCTGAACCGTTTTGTCAGAGAACTGAAACTGAGGGACGTTTGGGAAATTAAGTATCCGACACTGGTCCAGTTCACCTATATTACCAGTACATCCTCCAGTAGAATTGATAGGATCTATGTGTCGGACAACCTAGCGACCAATGTACTTAAAGCGTAAACAATTCCTGCAAGCTTTTCAGATCACAGCAGCATTTCTACCTGTATCAATTTAGATCAACAACCAACACGTTGGTACAGGGGCCAATGGTGTTTGAACGCTGCTGTTTTAATGGACAAGGAATTAGAAGAAGAACTTAATCGTGCATGGGAACTGTGTCTACGCTCAGTTAACAGCTATAATAGTGTTTTAGAGTGGTGGACCACTAGAGCGAAGCCAAAGTTACGTAAAGTAATTATTTGTTATAGCATAGAGCGCTCTCGGGAAATCAAACAGTCAATGGAATTCTATTACAGTGTATTAAGAGGGTTATATGATCAGGTAGACGGAATTACGACTCGACTGCAAGATATTAAAAAGATAAAAGCAAAGTTAATAGCATTGAAGAGACAACAATTAGAAGGACTTAAGCTTAAATCTAAAGCAAAATCAGTCAGTGAGGACGAATCTGCGGCTTTGTATCACTTAATAAAACACAACAAAAACCGCCGAAGGACTTTCATGGATGAGCTCAAGCTGGTAGATGGTACTGTCCTCACCAAACAAAATGAAATAATTCGTGAAATACATCGGTACTACAGAGATATATATGAATCATGTGACTCTAATGAAGACTATTACGATGAACTGTTTGAAAACGTGACTTCTAAAATAACTAGAGAAGACAATGAACAGTTGTCTTCAGCCTTTACTAATCAAGAAGTACTGGAAATTATACGCAGTTCTCCCACTAAGAAGTCACCAGGACCCGATGGTTTACCCATCGAGTTTTATAAAAGGTACTGGGATTTGATAGGAGATAAGATGACAGAAATTGTGAATGAAGTGTTTCAGGGTAAATGTGTCCCCTCAGAATTGAAGGAATGTAAAATTGTTCTGATCCCAAAAAACAAAGGATGCAAGAAAATCAACAATCTTCGACCAATTTCCCTACTGAATTCTGACTACAAGATTATTGCAAGGGCAGTAAATAAACGAATCGTACCACTAACTGAGAAAATTATCTGTCATTATCAGACTTGTGCCTATGGAAGGACGATACTCCAAACTGCTGCGCAATATAGGGACATTATTGCTTTAACATCTGTTAGCAATATTCACTGCGGTCTCCTCTTCGTCGATTTTTATAAAGCTTTCGACCAGGTCGAACACAAGTATCTTCTAGAAACCATGAAACGAATGGGATTTCTTCCAGGAACTATAAACATCGTCAAAAATGCCGCACTGGGGATCTCGGCTAAAGTTTCTGTTAACGGTCAACTGACGAAACAGATACAAATTAAACGAGGAGTACCTCAGGGAAGTCCTCTATCGATGTTACTTTTTGTAATATCACTGGAACCATTATTAAGGCAACTGCAAGCTAAACTGACAGGTCTTACAATCTATGAAAGGAAAATAGTGGTTGGCGCCTACGCTGATGATGTAGGGATAATAGTAAGGAACAGAGAAGACGTGCTGGCTCTAGAGAGAAAACTAAATAAATATTGTCTAGCATCAGGAGCAAAAATGAACGAAAATAAAAGTAAATTTTTAAGTATACGAGGATTGCAAGACATCAGGCTCGACTGGGCTAAAAACGTCGTGGAACATAAAGCTCTTGGAACTATTCTGACAACCGTTCCCTTACAGATGATGGCAAAAAATTGGAGGGATGTAGCGCAAAAAATCAAGGGAGCACTGCTTGAAAATAACTACCGAAGTTTGGATCAGTACCAGAGGGTTAAGTATGTAAATACGTACATCCTGTCAAAAGCATATTACATAGCACAGTTATTTCCAATCCCTAAACTGGTAGCGAAGACAATAACGTCATAGACGACATCATTTATATGGAAGGGTGAACTATTCAGAGTAGACTCTACAACTGTAACGCTAGACCCCACACACGGCGGACTGGGTTTGACTAATATAAGAAATAAAGCAACTGCGCTATATATTAAACGAATGACCAACCACATACACAGCAACCCTGACAGCCTTACTACGAAGCTGTTCGAAGCATTCAAACCAGAAAGTACAGATTCACCGATAAATGTCCAAACAATAAGTTTTCAGTTAAAACATATCCGGGAGTACTATCTTGAGAGAAGTTATCTGAGCGAACGACTAAAAAATTACAAGAACTTAACTGCAAGAGACATTTTGGAATACAGAAGAAAACACGAAGGAAGGAATAAAATAGAATCGAAGTACATTGGAGTCAACTGGGAAGCAGTGTGGCAGAATATTAACAGCTGCGTACTTCCTTCGAACGTTAAGTCAGCGCTATACAAAACGATAAACAACATCGTAAGCACCAATGAGAGGCTTTATGCAATTGGACTGAGTGACACAGAACGATGCCTCACCTGTAATCTAGTGGACACTATTCCAGACAGATTCACGTGCGGAAACCGCGACCATCACTGGAAGTGGATTAGGCGACAGATAGCGCTTGTAACCAGGACTCACCGGAATGTATAGAAACAAAACTATTGTATAGACCAGACAAAAAATACTATCCGCAATGGAAAAACAATACTGTGATGTGGCTACTTGGGCATTATACCAGTTACGTCGTTAATAAAATCGGTAGTGACAACCTTATAGAGTTTATGACATATATGGAAACGGAGTATGCGAGAACATGGAATTACGGGGACCATAAGAAGAAGTTTGAGAACGCACTTAAGATAATCTTTAAAAAGACAGGGATAGGCTAGAACTTCTGCTCTGAAAGAAGATGCAATTCTGCGACCGTTGCTCGTCGGCTGCTCACAGACCATCATTTGGGTGCAATGAGACACATATCAACGTCATTTTTATGTCTATATATTCAATCACTTGTACTTACGCTTTAGTTTCTTACTTTGAAAGAATATACATATAATGTATACATGAAGACATTTTAGTTTAAATGTGTAAATAATTTCACATTAAAGAACTAAACGGCCAATCAGTTCATTACTGATGAATTTACAGAAAGAGAATATTATTTTTGTCGACATTACTTACATAGGAATCGGTTCATCAAAGAATAATTTTAACAACAAGTTCTTAAGTTTTCGAGAAGAAATTTAATTTTGTTACAACGATCATTAGGAGAACGTCTGAGTTAATCTGAACACAAGTTTCATTTCCGTTCCAGAAACTTCACTTAAAACAAAAACAAGCTTACAGCAAACGAAGCTCGCCGTTTTGAAGGCATATCTGGAGAGCGCAAGGAAAAAAAAAAAAAAAAAAAAAAACTGGTGTAGGGGTCAGCGCAACTGCCTAGAAAGCGGGAGACCCTGGTTCGAATCCCGGCAGGGTACACATTTTCAGCTTTGCCCAATCGCAGTTGATGTCATATATTCTGTGAATATTAAAGTTTTATTGTATATTCTCAAGTCACGGAGATCTTGTCTACTATTGAATGTTCAGTTAGACATGAACAGGACATTGTACCAAGTTTGAATTTTTGTTACTGTTTTCCTGATACAGCAGTGACTGTGAAAAGATAAGTACTGTTATGTTTTTCTTTGTTTCCCCTATGGAAGAATTTCTGTGTAAAATAAAAGTGTGTTCTGTTTTGAGTACATCGTGTCTCAGCCAGCGCCCTTGCCAGCCACTTGCACCTTCCTCAAATTGCCAGTAAGCAATCCACGCCAGAACGATAATAGGAACTGCCTGACGACGAGAAAGCACGAATACATTACCGAATAGTGTTGTTTGTTGTTGTAGACACGCACGCGGGTGTTTTGTGCGGCAGCCAGTGAGTGCCGGTTTTATCCCGCCTCGGAGCACGTAGCAGCCGCGTTGCGCAACGGGCGTGGCTTTGCTGGAAGCGCTCACGGAAGCTGTTACGGCCGCGGTCTGTCCGCCGGCAAGGGGCTTTGGCGCACGGCTGTAAGAGCCTGCGGTGTAGCTCTGCCGTAGGGAGGCAGAGGCTATTGCGTCGCCCGTAAAACTGTTACGCCTGGTTCTCTCGTCCATAAAAAGGATTACATGATCGAAAACGACGCAGAGGTCGCCGCTGAATTATCTCGAAGAGAACGATCTATTGACCCAAGGTCAACACGGATTTAGAAAATATCGTTCATGCGAAACACAACTAGCTCTTTATTCACACGAAGTGGTGGGTGCTATCGACAAGGGTTCGCAATTCGGTTCCGTATTTCTTGATTTCCAGAAGGCTTCTGACACCGTACCTCACAAACTGCTTTTAATAAGATTGCGTCGTTATGGTACATCGCCCCAAATTTGCCACTGGATAGGGGTTTTCCTGTCAGAGAGCACACAGTTCGTAGTAATCGATGGTGAGGCATCGACTAAAACAGAGGTGATATCGGTTGTTCCACAGGGTAGTGTTATTGGTTCTCTGCTGTTCCTTATTTAGAATGTTGAACAGATGGGGCATAACAGCTTTTAGATAATTGCAGAAAGACATGTTGACCATAGCTGTTTATTTTTTCTCGGTGCTACCGGTTTCGGTCATTTACCATTATCAAGCGTTAGCAGAGATTAGCTAACAGCTTAACATGTCGTTATACAAGAATTCAAAATTACAACATAAGAATATGCTGTCATTGTTCTAGTCATTGATAGTATCACAGTGGCTGAGTGTTACAGACTAAAAAAGAAAAAGAGAAAAAAAAAACAGCTATGGTCAACTTGTCGTTCTGCAGTTCCTTATTTACATAAACGATTTAGGGGAAAACATAAGTAGCTCTCTTAGGTTGTTTGCAGATGAGGCCGTCATTTACCGTCTAGTAAAATCATCTGAAGATCAAAACCAACTCAAGAAAGATTTGAATAAGATATCTGTATGTTGTAAGAATTAGCAGTTGACTCTAAAAATGAGAAGTGTGAAGTCGTCCACATGAGTACGAAAAGAAATCCGTTAAGCTTTGTTTACAAGATAAATCAATCAAAAGTAAAGGCAGTAAACGCCACAAAATACCTAGGAATTACTATTACTTCAGACGTAACCAGGAAATAACACGTAGATAATGTCGTGGGAAAGGCGAACAAGAGACTGCGTTTTATTGGCAGAACTCTTAAAACATGCAACAGAACTACAAAAGCAACTGCATACACTACGCTTGTCTGTCCATTTCGGAGTATTGCTGTCCAGTGTGGGATCCTTATCAGGTGGGTTTGGCGGAGGACATCGAAAGAGTCCAAAGAAGGGTAGCTCTTTTTGTATTGTCACGATATAGGGGAGACAGCGTTACGGAAATGATACAGGATCTGAGATGGGAATCATTACTAAAACGGCGATAATCGCTGCGGCGTGGGCTACTTGCGAAACTCCAATCGCAAACATTCTCCTCCGAATGCGAAAATATATTGTTGACCCCCACTTACATAGGTAGAAATGATCATCAGTATAAAATACGAGAAATCAGAGCTCGAACGGAGAGATTCAGGTGTTCTTTCTTCCCGCGCGCTATTCGAGAATGGAATGGTAGATAAATAGTATAATGGTGGTTCGATGAACCCTCTGCCAGGCACTTAAATCTGATTTTTCAGAGTAACCTATATAGATGTATATGTAGATGTAGATTCTGCTTTGTGCTCAGTTTAGTTAGTACGTATTGTAAAGTAAAGATATTCAATGTAGTTGATGTCGTGAGTTAGCCACAGGTATACATTGTAAGTGGCTCATTAATCCCATGTAGATGCAGATGTAGAAATCAGGAGGCTGACAATAGACGCCAGGGCCGCACTAGGACATATCCGAAAGAGAGCCATTTAATCTGTTCCAGCAAGAAAAAGCGGACTGAGCTGGCACGTGCGCTTCGGGCGAACGTGTCTGGGATACAAATCCTCCTGCAACTGGTTGGCAGCACTTGGCGCGAGTACCCAGGGTTTAATAGCTGATCGTCGTTCCTTAGAAATCGTCGTGAAAGAATAGTGCCTCCAGGTACAAAACTCCTTCAAACGCCTTACTACAAGTTATTTCCTGTGTTATGATAGTTTTCGTATTACTTAAGTTATCCGGGCCGTTATTTACAAACCTACTCGGAAGATACAGGATCACCTGAAATCGGCGAAGGATGCTCGCAAACCGCTAGAAAAGGCAGGAATTTATAGGATTCCGTGTAGCCGTGGAGAAGTTTACGTGGGTACCACAAAAAGAACAGTCAAAAAACGACTAGAAGAGCACAAGGGTAACTGTAGAAGGGGAGAGACTGACATATCAGCTGTTGCTGAACATGTTTTTCACCCAGGGAACCACCTTATTGAATTTGATAAGACTCACGTTTTAGTAGCTAAAAATGGATACCACGAAAGACTGTACAGAGTGGCTATAGAAATTGAAAACACCTCAATAATTTCAGTAGGATGGAGGAGAGCGTGAAACTAAACGAAATCTGGATTCCGGTGTTGAATAAGAAATGCAACAGTCTTCCTTCGTATGACGACGGCAATCGGCAACGACGAATTGCGCTTGCATGTCCAAAACATCTGACGTCACATCTCTGCTCGTGAGCCCTCATACACGGAGTTTGGCTGCAGTCAGTAGGGAGCCACGATCCCCCTTGAAAATGTCCTCCGCAGTTGGGGACGAAACGATGGGTTTGACTAATAAATTCATGAGACCACGGATAGCCCGGATAACTCTAGTAATATTGACCTTTCCGACCGAGAAAGTTTATATTTTACAATACGACAGTTTTCCACTCATTCAATACTTGTCGCGTTTCATGGACTACGAGTTCTTCCGTGATATAATTTTGCTACATATACAGTACCATATGAACGAAGAACATATCGGAAAGACAAATTAGACGCTAAAGCGGGTGCAATCCTCCGTGGCTCTACAAAAATAATCTCTTTACTGAATACAACAATGATTGTCACTAGACGGTTATAAGCGTATAATAGATCTAGGTTAGATAAAGACAGTTTTTGGGCGTTTTTGAAAGCCATCCGGTTCCACAATGTCAGATGTAGTCTTTCAAAGAACGTCTGCGCTCACCACTGCAGAAATACTCGGATCGAGTAGTATTCGAACATAGACTGGAACTTCTGCGGATCCATTGTAGCCACTGTAGTTTTGATCACGTTTTTAGTAAACTGTTTTTAGCAGCCAAATCAACTGTCCACACGCACTGGGAATATTGGGAATATCAAATCGCTTGCTTATGGAATATCGCCCCCAGTCATGCCATTGGATTAACTTTTCCTATCACAAAGAACAGCGTTCGTAGTAATTGGCGTTCCCCAGGGAAGCGTTATAGGTCCCCTATTCTTCCTTGTTTTTATGAACAATTTAGGAGACAGTCTGAATGGCTCCCTTAGACTATTCGCGAATGATACTGTCGTTTATCGGTTAGTCGAGTCAACAGAGGATCAAAAGCAACAGCAAAGCGATTTAGACAAAATTTCTACATGGTGCGAAAATCGGAAATTGACACTAAATAAAGAAAAGTGTGAAGTAATACACATGACCACTAAAAGAAATCCGCTGAACTTCTATTACACGATAAATCAGTCAAACCTTAAGGTCGTAAATTCTACCAAATACCTAGGAGTTACAACTACGAACAACTTTGACTGGAGAGAACACGTAGAAAATATTGTGGGGAAGGCGAACCAAAGGTTACGTTTCTTTGGCAGAACGCTTCGAAGATGCAACAGCTCCACCAAAGAGACATCACACTTGTGCGTCGTCTCCTGGAGTACGTTGCCCAATGTGGGACCCTCACCAGGTGGGACTAACGGAAGACATTGAGAAGGATCAGAGAAGGGCAGCTCGTTTTGTTTTTATCACGTTACAGGGGGGAAAGCGTCACGGAAATGTTGCACGATTTGCGGTGGAAATCGTTAAAAGAAAGACGTTATTCGTTGCGGCGAGTTCTGTTTGCTAAATTTCAATCACCGACTTCTACTTCTGAATAGGGAGACATGACGATCCCAATAAAATAAGAGAAATCAGATCGAAAACGAAACGGTGTTCTTTCTACTCGCGCGCTGTTAGAGAATGTAACGGTCGAGAAAGATTATGGACGTAGGCACTTAGTTGTGATTTGAAGAGTATCCGTGTAGATGTAGATGGCGAAATGGTACAAACAGGCCTGAAGTAGTCCATAATGTCAATGTACAGACAGGTATTAGTAACCATAGCTATATCATTGCATCGATTGTTACCAAAGTTAATAAATCGGGCAAGAATGCTAGGGAAGAAGTTCTCCTAGAAGAGACAGCATTTCTGTTAGACGAGAACGGACAACATTTAGTTTCCGTACGATGGACGTAGGATCCTGCCTAGAACCCTGGAACGTTCTGGTACTATGTAAAATCGATAAACCGGTCGAAAACTTTTACCAAATGTTCAAATTTTGTTAAGCTTATGGGACTTAACTACGGGTCCATCAGTCTCTAAGCTTACAAACTACTTATCTATTACCTTATACTAAGGACGGCACAAATATCCATGCCCGAGGGGGGATTCGAACCCCCGACCGAAGTGGCCGTGCAGACCGTGACTGGAGCACCTCAGTCCCCTCGGCCACCGCGGCCGGCGAAAACTTTTACCAATCACTTATTAATCAGTCTGCTGCAATATAAGACAGCAAAAGAAAAGCCGAAGATGTAAAATATGAGGATTAGAAAAAGGTCACGCAAGAATATCATTCTTCGTTTGACCAGCGCAACGACTCCCTGGTGTAGAGAACCAGCTGAAATAATTGAAAATAACAGTGTCATCAAAAAACCATGCAGGATACACTATCCGTCGGATGCTAAACAAACATGAGGAGTGGTCCTTTCAATCCCCAAGTCAGGATGGAATTCCATTTCGGTTTTATGAAGAGTAATCTGCGCAATTGGTCCTTAATTTGCATTTATTGAAATCTTTGGACTAGCGATTAGTCACAACCGACAGGAAAATATGTAGATATATTATCTGCAAAATAATTTTCTAACATAATTAGTAGAAAACTAGCATCCAATTATAAGGTCAGTCCTGATAAAAAAAATAGTAAGTGGTAGCCGGGTACTTTTCGGTACTTTGTGGGGAGTGTCAGCGGTTTAAAATTATGTGTACTGTGTATTGGAAGTAGTTTAATGTTCCAATGCTTAAAGTTTGGATGAATACGATCTGGGTTTAGAATTGCTGACCGTAATAGTTGACATATTGCATCAAAACCTTTAAAGCCACATTATTACTCTTAATGAATAGTTTATGACAGCATTTGAAAATCAAATTTTTATTCGCCTATAATCTGCTCACAGTTTCAGCCGTTTACAGGTATTCCGGGTGATTCTATAATGATGCTGCATACGATCAGGGATGGCAGAGAAAGATTCAAGCAAACATTTACTCCTGATTCGCCTTAGTTTTCAAATTAAGAGCCCCAATTTAGGAACTGTCCTAGGCGTTCTAATATCCCTGAGGTATGAACAGTGTTGCAGGAACAAGAATACTTGTCACGAGATCCTTTTCAGTTTCCGCAAGCGCTGTTACTCAAGACTGACTTTCTCACAGGCCATACAAAAAGAAATCTAGTATTTGATATTAGGAGAACATTCTGGCCATGTAACAGGACTTCTTCGTCCAATCCATTTTTTGGCAATGTATCTGTAAGATAAAGTGATCAAAGAGGAGTGTGATCATAGTGAATACAACACGTTTCAGTCATTGACATCATTGGATATGCCGGAAAAGCAATTTCTTCTTCTAAGATATGATGGTTACTTTATAGTTGTAACGAAAATGTGCAACCGCTGCATATAATACGTCTAGATACCTACTCTACCTGACTGCGTCAACCAGTAAATCTATAACATTGCATTCGAATACAGCAGGGTTGTTTTTTCCTACTCATCATCCTTAAATAATTTTGAGAAAGCTATCATTCATAGCACCAAAGAGAAATTCTGTCCCTATATATCCTGCATCGTACTGCAGTGACTCAAAGACTACACAGTCCTGTAAATAAGAGTGTCATCAGCAAATATTCAAAGAATGCTGTTTACACTATTCGGCAGATCCTTTACAAACAACAAGAGTAGTTGTTTCATACATGCCCAAGACATTCTGACGATACAGTTGTTTCTTATGGACACTTGATATCCAAAAAATGTAGTCGGTCCATTACTTCAGAGGCCTCCGAGCCTTCTAATTACGATAACGGTCTCTCAAATACATTCCGAAAATATATATAAAGTGTATCCGTCTCTTGCCGCTAATCTGTTGTTTGAAGGATGGCGTGAGTGATAATTTCTTAATCCGAGTTGATTTTCGGATGGAAGCTTTAATCTCTAAAGGAAATTTCTTATATTCGAACCTAGAATTTGTCCACGAATTACGCTGCTATGTGACGTTAATGATACTGGTCTTTATGTTTGCGTCAGCATTCGTTATATACGCTAGTTTTCACAGTCTTTTGTGACTTTCGTGCGGCTCCGTAGTACAGTGGTAGAGTGCTAGACTATCAATCCAAAAGGTCGCGAGATCGTTCGCCCCAGGTACTAGGATTTTATCTGTCACTTTCCACTTCTTTTAGCAGTGCTGCTAATGTGAAAAATGCCGAGTAGCACCGTGGTTCGGAACCCACCTTAAACTGTAAGTCCTCCTATAACTGGCTGGGTAGGTCAGGTCGAAGATCGGAGGGAGGCAACGGCATACCACCTCCAAACAGCACCATGCCTAGTAAAGCACTGTGGTGTTCACACTATAACGTTGCCCTTGCTTCGTATGATGCCATAATTGTTAAAGTAGATTCCGCGAAAAAAAATGTGGACAAGGAATTGATGGCACCGAATTTTTGAATTTGAAGTAAGTTAGTTAAAGTACAGCACAAAATGACCATTAAAGCAAATAAACCGCGGGTTGCATATTAAAGTCGGGCACCATACAACCAACAGCACGTTATAAGACTTACGGAAAGCATCTAGCTGGATCCTGCGCTTCGTATTGTAGAAGCTGGAAATGATAAACTGTACTTATTTAATACACGAATGTTAGAGATACTTTTCGTATGAGATCAATATTCAGACTGTTCACTTCGATTTTCATTGTTGTGTGACCATGGGTGGAACATGAAGTTACTGGTAATGAGAGAACAATAAAAAATGATCGGACTTCTTGAAATTACAAAAGAAATGACTGTCGATTCTAAAATCAAGCAAAGTATTGTATAAGGATGATTGATTGAAATTTTGCAGACAATGCGAAGCGATTGTAATGGCGTATGAACATTAAACTATTACGGATGATAAGGAGCTGAAAAACAATAAGAAATTAAATATTTGACGTGGAGGAGTTTGATTTAAATGAAAACCAAGGAGAGGGAATGCTTTTAAATTTAAATAATATATTTTCAGCGACAGCTTGCATTATTATTACTTACACGAGTGGATAAAGTATGAAAGACGTCTGCCGGTCGCGGTGGCCGAGGAGACTGAGGCGCTCCAGTCACGGTCTGCACGGCCACTACAGTCGGGGGTTCGAATCCCCCCTCGGGCATGGATATTTGTGCCGTCTTTAGTATAAGGTAGTTGATGAGTAGTTTCTAAGTTTAGGGACTGATGACCCCGTAGTTAAGTTCCATAAGCTTAACAAACATTTGAACATTTGATTTGAAATACGTCTACACCAATTGAATACAGACCAGAGAGTGAGTAAAACTACTATCACGGTAGTCAGAGGAAACCGGAGGCGATAAGCATCGCTGATCAAGGATAAACAAAAAAATAAAAATTTTAGTGTATCGGTAGAACACCAATATTCGGATTGTTGACTGCTTTACCTTTTTTTACCTTTGGTGACTTTCCACTGATCTGGTGCAACAGATTATCCACAGAATATGCAACCTATTGTTTAGTACACAAGTTATTAGTTATGTGTAATATGAATCCACGTGGTAAGTCATAAAAGCTTGTAAGGCTACTACCAAGTATGTACGAAAGTACCTGGTCTAGAGACGTTATTCACAAACAAAATTTTCCAGCCACGTCAAGTGATTAACTGCTCACAGGCTTTCGGCAGATACATCCTCTGCCAGTCTAAAGTGGTTTACAGGGTAGCTTTTGCTGGTAAATGTCAAGGAAAAATTTAATATGTTGCGCCATGTCGCAAACGGGTCCACGTGGATTTTATCGATTACTTCTTGGAAATATTGTAGGTTCAAATACAAGAAAATTCCTTTAGTAAGAAAAGCGTCCACTAAAAAGCAACTCGGATTTAACGGCCATCAGTCGTGTTAAACTCAGCAGAAGCGATACAAATGTTTTAGAGCACCCTGTATAATCCTATTGAAGTGAAGGAAACAGCGGTTGGCGCCTGACTGTCCTGCAAGCTACTAGACTGCGAGGTACAGCGGGTTGCCGACCTACTAAGGCGTCTACAACTTACATGGGAAGGATGTCGGGCACAACCAATTCGGTTCATGTCAAAGTTTATGATACTACAACAGCTCAAAATTACTTGGAACTGAGCGATTTGCATTGTCAAATGTAATGCCCGAAAACTCGTATTTTCCAAGATATCAAGGATGCGGTTTATACATACGACAAGTTAATTAGCTTCAGAAAAAGTGACCAAGACGCATTGTTAGCAGAATTTTTTAAATAGTTTTCTTCCTCTCCAGATTGGTTGGAATTAGAAGGTTTAGGAAGAAGGTTCAGGAAAGTAAATTAATAATGATGAGTAACAGGGTAGGTAATAAGAAAAACTTTATAACCCTTAAGCCCTTAGAGACTTGTGTATGTCTACAGGGAGTGTCAAAACGGACGGCACAAACTTTCACGGGTGAAAGTACACGATAACAGAAGCAAAAATGTCTTAGTAAACATGAGTACGCAAATCAGCCGTTTGGGAGATACTTACGAATGTATGGTTCCAAGCAGCCACTGACGTCATTGTAAACATCGTCCTAGTTAGTACACATTTAATTGAAATTTAGATTTTACTGTTAAGATTTACATCGCATTTAGTTCAAATTTCACAGACGTTATTGTAAACATCGTTCAAGATGGTGCAAATTAATTTAAAGTTGTGATTTTACTATTAGGTTTCAAATCACATTTAGTTCACATTTCACGAATGGGTTATCTATTAAAAGAGGTGTTTCGAAGTGCCTTCCTTGCATCTGGACGCTCGTCTCTGCAATCAGTTTCAAATTCGTTCGAAAACCCCTGGATCATTTCGAAAGCGTTTACAACACTACGCTTGCCCGTCCAGTGTGGGATCCTTATCAGATGGGTTTGACGGAGGACATCGAAAGAGTCCAAAGAAGGGCAGCTCGTTTCCTATTGTTACGATACAGGGGAGACAGCGTTACGGAAATGGTACAGGATCTGGGATGGGAATCATTACAACAACGCTTATCGCTGCGGCGTGGGCCACAATCTCCCAGTGAAATTCCCGCATATTTTCGGCAGTTCTGTTTGCCACGTGTGAAAACGCGTTGTCGTGGGTCTGACCCACGTTATCCACATAGAGAATCCCCCTGCGCTCTCGCGGGCTGGCAGCCTCAGTGACGCTGTGGAACTGTAGCTGAAGTCATTAGTTTCTCATTTCTGTTCGTACGCAAGCGACCTGTCGAAGATGATTCTATAAATTTCAAGCATGCTGCGGCGCCAATTCAGTTTCTTCCAATATTTCGCCTTCTTGGAAATATTGTAGGTTCAAATACAAGAAAATTCCTTTAGGAAGAAAAGCGTCCACTACAAAGCAACTCGGATTTAACGGCCATCAGTCGTGTTAAACTCAGCAGAAGCGATACAAATGTTTCAGAGCACCCTGTATAATCCTATTGAAGTGAAGGAAACAGCGGTTGGCGCCTGACTGTCCTGCAAGCTACCAGACTGCGAGGTACAGCGGGTTGCCGACCTACTAAGGCGTCTACAACTTACATGGGAAGGATGTCGGGCACAACCAATTCGGTTCATGTCAAAGTTTATGACACTACAACAGCTCAAAATTAATTGTTTCCTATTGTTACGATACAGGGGAGACAGCGTTACGGAAATAGTACAGGATCTGGGATGGGAATCATTACAACAACGCTTATCGCTGCAGCGTGGGCCACAATCTCCCAGTGAAATTCCCGCATATTTTCGGCAGTTCTGTTTGCCACGTGTGAAAACGCGTTGTCGTGGGTCTGACCCACGTTATCCACATAGAGAATCCCTCTGCGCTCTCGCGGGGTGGCAGCCTCAGTGACGCTGTGGAACTGTAGCTGAAGTCATTAGTTTCTCATTTCTGTTCATACGCAAGCGACCTGTCGAAGATGATTCTATAAATTTCAAGCATGCTGCGGCGCCAATTCAGTTTCTTCCAATATTTCGCCATCTTTAGGCTAACTCGCAAGACTGCCGACAAAGTTCCACGCGCGGCCTCACATGCCCCAGGGCGGCGGCACTGCGCATGCGGGTCACACGTGTTCGTCGGCGGCAAAGAGGTAAATACGCTTACATGCGCACGCCCCCGTGGTGGAAGCGATCAGCTATTCGATTCGCCTATCAATGTATGTTCAACGGCACTGTGACAACATCTCTGCAATTTCATTACACTTTGAGTCAGATTCCGTGCCTTACCTACCATAGTCTCTATGTCAGATACAAGAGTAAGAAAGCAATGTCTTCAAATCAAGAGCGTTTTTGCCTTTCGTGGGTGCTGTTTCGTAGAAGATCAGTCGCATACTTGAAATAGTATTAAAGTGATCTTTCGACCTCCTTTGAAAATTACAGCCCTACTCTGTTTGTGAAGGATGATTTGTTACTTCACAAGGCAGGTGTATATCAGATTCCCTGTGAAAACTGTGAACATTCTGATATAGGTCATACAACTCCTACTGTTCACTAAAGATGCATCGCACGCCGAAGAAGCACACGTTTGTTACAACCATACAAATCAGCTGTGGCAGAACATTGTATCATGCAGTCAGTACGGGTCACTATGAACTACAGTGACGTGAGAATCTTAACACCAACCTCTTCCTTCTGGAATTCCATATTTAAGGAAGGAATAGAAATTATACTAGCAGAAAACTTAATAAATAGAGACAATGGTTTTAATTTAGATAAGGTGTGAAACCGAGCTCTAAGTGTAATGAAATTGCAGAGACGTCGTCACACTGCTGCTATCGCCGAACATACATCGATAGTCGAATCGAATAGCTGATTGCTTCCACTTCGGGGGGGCGCGCATGTAAGCGTACATACCTCTTTGCCACCGACCAACATCTGTGACCCGCATGCGCAGTGCGGCCGCGCTGGGGCATACGTGACCGCGCCTGGCACCTTGTAGGCAGTCTTGCCACTCAGCCTGAAGATGGCCGCATGTTACACGGCCGAAATATTCGAAGAAACTGAACGCGTGGCGACGGTCCTTGCCTAATTAGGACCGCAGCTACAAGTATGCAGACACCGCTGTGTTATGTGGTGGCGATACATCCACCGGTTTCTATAACTCTAACTAGCTTGCCTCCGCGAGTCACGTGACATGACTATCATTTCAAATCATTTTCCTCGGGACGGGTTTTTAGGACGTTGTCCACGCGCAAGCCAGTCAGTCGACTTGGAAAGTTCCATAGTACATTCGCTAGGGGAACAGAAATATTTTCAAATTTTTCAGATGTGTGTCTTCGAGGAGAAAAGAGAAGATTAAGTGTGTAGATCGGGTCACGACTGACCATGTACTGTGAAGCATAGGAGAAAAGAACAGTATCGCAGTTCTCCAGAGAAATGCCAACTGGATCGGACACACATTTAGACACAAGAGGCTCAGAGACAACGCCATGAAGAGAAGATCAAACGAACTGCAAGGCAAGGAAAAGAACATTTTATTGGTGACTCTACAGCTTTCATGTGTATTGAATGTATCATTTTTAAGCCTTCAGTGGTATATAATATCTTTCTATCACTTAAACAGTTTCACTTATCATTGCAAATATCATCAGAAATTACCAGAAATCGAAAACAAAAAATACACACAGCATACACAATCCAATCACAATGATTGATTTATGAACAAAGAGAAGATCATGCAGTACTTACAAAGCACACATCAGGAACACTCAAAATAATATTAAGACAACCATTAAAGCTTGTCACTTGTATGAAAAATTATGTAGAGGCGTTTCATTTGGTAATATTGGAACTTCTAAAAAGTATAAACTTTGTAGATTTCATATTGTACCTTTAACACACAGTGTGTTGCAAACCTCTTATAGTTTCTCATTGATATGTCTTCACAAATACACATATGATAAATTGTTTTCTTACTTTTGATCTTGTGGTTCAGGTACCTTTAGCAGATAATTATGTGTTTTACTACCAGTAGATTATTCTTTACTCTACGAAATGTCATGGGTAAATTAGCTGTACGTATGTATCACCTTCAAGGTCTATAAAAAGTTTTCAACTTCAGCCGTATATTAATGATTGATCTATCAATTGATATTGAGGAAAAAACAATGTAAATTCCTGTGATTCTTATCATCTACTGAAGGTTCTTATACATTATTTCATTTCTGAAACATATCTTCTAAATCTACATTAAGCTTCTTCCAATTGATACTTCATTACCTTACTGAGTAATCTTGGTTACCATCGAGCAAATGATAAATTAATGAAAATTCAAGAACTACTGCTCTTCTGTAACGCTGCGATATTGAATGGCGCCTCTGTTAATTATTGATAAATATAATATAATAATGGAAAGTCCAGGTTGGAATAAATAATATAGTGAGGACAGTTTACTACTCACCGCAAAGACGTGGCGACGAGCTGCGACAGGCACATACAAAAGACACACACATACAACACATTCAGCTATCGGCCATGGCCTTCTTCAGAAATAGAGCACTCACGCAATCACACAGGCACACAACACAGTCATACAACCATCACCTCCGACTGCCACACTTCAGCGTTTCGAAGTGTGGCAGTCGGAGGTGATGGTTGTATGACTGTGTTGTGTGCCTGTGTGATTGCGTGAGTGCTCTATTTCTGAAGAAGGCCATGGCCGATAGCTGAATGTGTTGTATGTGTGTGTCTTTTGTATGTGCCTGTCGCAGCTCGTCGCCACGTCTTTGCGGTGAGTAGTAAACTGTCCTCACTATATTATTGATAAATATAATAGTAATTCTTGAATGTATGAGCTATTTACACTTTTATACAGAAAGTTAAACTGTGTCCCTCTTGTCTTAACATATTTTGCTCGTTATCCCATGTCTTTGTTTACGTTTATGCGAAATATCTATTATTAAAGTATACACTTGTATACCTAGTGTAAGTGTTTTGACACCTTAAGCCATATCCCAGATCGGATAATTAATGTAAAAACATGATTGTATGGTTTTATAATCAATACTGAATACTTGATCAAGACACAGACATTTATCACTCATTAATAATGTTCATGTATTTTTCCATTACTAATTATTATTATATACCTTGACAATGAGAAATTGTAATAGGATGCAACTATAATTTTCTCAAAAAGTGGTTTCGACAAAACAACATCTACGTTTTGGACACCATACTTCTTGTCACGTACAACTGCTGCCAACCTTGTTGTCGATAGTCTGTGACCATAGAGGTTCCTCTGCATAATTAACTTTATTTTTATCTAAACTAAATTGACATTTTATTTCATGACAGCAGATGAAACAGATTCAATGAAACGCTTATACATAGGTTTGATACACATGGCACGCTCTAATATTTGTCTTCATATGTTTTTGAGACTTATTGGTGTTTCCTTTGTAAGTATTATATATACATAAATTATTCATAGTGACTGGATTGTGTAAGCTACATTTATTTTTCGTTTTGAATTTCTAATAATTCTTGATGGTGTTTGCAACAAGTGAAACTGGCTGAGTAACAAAGAGGCACAACATACAGATAAAGGCTTAAAATTATTGTTAGAGAGGAAGAAGAAGGCTTCAACATCTGGTTGACAAGGATGGATCTATATACAGGATACTGAAGAAGGACGCTGAAGACACTGAATTCCCCACACAAAGACACGGTCCTACCACTAATGAGAATACTGCAAACTAATAATAACATCGAAGAAGTTAGTGTAGACAGCTTTGTGAAGCAGGAACTGTTACTGTACTGCTCTTAAGCTCTTACCTGATCTCCAAGACCTTAAGGTTGTATTAATTCAAAAGCTGTTTCCCAATGAACTTGGTTAAGTCTGTTAATAAAGAGCAATGTTCTTTGGCTACATGAACACATCTGTTCAATATCTGTGTGCAGCAGCGAGGACGGGATGCTACACTAATGATTCTCACTTCTGTACTAAAATCCATCATTTGTATGGTTAGAAATTTTTATGAATATGATCGAAGCATCTGAAACAAATTATAACTTGAATGTAAGCCTTGCAGCTTTTAATCTTAGACTTTTTTCTTGAGACGAATAATATAATGGAATATGAACCATCGCATGATGCCTGGGGTCTTTTTAGACACCACGGCTCATTTAGCTATAAATAAACAGTTAAAATGTGGGTGTAGACAACTCATTCTTCAGATATGCTATCCACGGATTTTTTATCATAACTGGGTAAAATATTTATGGTTATATCTCATTTTGCAGTACAACAATTTGAAAATTTTACAATGGTGTCAGAAAATACCCCAGGTACACAATAAGTGATTTTCAGTGTCATATGTAAGTTCTGTTACGAAAATAAATCTTGGCAACAATGTATCTTATAAACCGACATTGTTTTGTATTGTTGTAAACAACGAATAGAAAATATAGTTACGTCCACTGTTACGACAAATTCACAGTTGAGCTTTTTGTAAAGAAGTCGTGTTGTTATAGTTTATTCGTAATGGATGGTAATATACCTTCTGCAAGGGGCTACAGTCTCAAACAGGCTTTGGCAGATTCACAAAAGACTGACAATGATAATGAAATAGTTTTTGGAAACGAGGATGACAGTGATTCTAATGGAGATATGACAGGAAGGTATACAGGTTGGAGATGAAGTGGATGTGCGTGACTGTGAAGAAGATAATGCCATTCAGGTAACTAGTGCATCTACTTTTATGTCTAGAAGTGGACAAATATCATATAACACAATACCACATGATGTGTGCAAGCAGGTTTCATGAAATGTAATACATCAAACTGCGCATATTCTACAATTACAGACAAGGGTAGACTGTTTCAGACTTCTTTTATCAGCAATCACGTGCAGAGTGTAATAGTAATGCATACCAACAATCGTGCAAAAGATAATAAAATTACGTAGCCAACTTTTGAACGCCGGATGGAACTGGATTTCTAATAATATTGCAAGTTAGTGATATTACACATAATACTAATAAATTACAGTATTAGTACATAGTCTGTAGGTTATGAATATTTTGTGTTAAAATAATTTTTGGAACCAAACAGACTAAATAAAACATATTTTCATATATTAAATAAATGTAGTAAGTAATTACAACATTTTGCGTGACTTATCCGTAACTTAATTACACGAAGAAATTGTTAAGTTGCAATATCAATTTTGTGCATATGTTTCTCAATAAATTATATTTACTTCTTATGGACATATTTAAAATTTTATCTCCATAAAGTCGCTGGAATCACTTTGGGGTCAGAAAAGACCCCAGGCATACAATACGTTTTTCTAGAGCTCATACCTTGCGAGGGTTGAGTAGATCTGGCACCGTTGATGGTCTGTTTCGCTACACTCGGCAGAATGGCAGCACCACTGCTATAGTAACGCGGTGCGCATTCGGTAACGCGATTTTGCACGCATGACGCATTTGAAGAGCGACGACTACAGCCGAAGCGAAACTCTGCGTCCGGCCGCATTTTAATGACGCGTAACCACAGCACCAGTTCAATACAGAGCAGGCGCTCCAGTTTGGCACAAGACGACGTCTGCAGAAACTTCGGTCTAGTGGTCACAGTGGTCTTAATTTGAAATAAAGTGAAACAATACCGTTGTTCTGCTTGTTGTAGTAAGGAGGGCAAGGATTCCTCCTCGGATGACCGTAACTGGAATTTAAAAAAATTGAATATATTAAATACAAGGAAGAAAAATTATTCAGTACTCTAGATGTGAAAGCAATTTAAAATAGGCGATTGCATATTCTTATGAACTTCACCTCCTCTTGAAAGCGAGTGATTCACACTTTATGTTGCCCATATACTTAGGCGTAGCGAGGAAATGTTGGTGATATGTTCATTACAACTGGGTTTTTCTGCCCTCCAAATCCATTTGTGGTTCCAGGCGTAAAAGTAATTTATTAACCTACAGCCAAACGCAAAGTACATGCACAATGTTTATAAGCAGGTCCACCGAAAATATACTGAAAAACATATGAGAACGGCGCAAAGCAGCTGAGAATGTATTCAATTTACAACTATTTATAGGTTTATTTTATTTATTATTTATTTTATTTTTATTTGTTTTTTTTCTGTTCCATATGACTCAATTGAGGAGTGAGACTCCATGGTCATGGAACAAGTCAATACATTAATTGTTACACAAGAATGGTAATAGAAAATTTTTAAGTAGTCCTTTGCATACGACAATCTTAAGACAAAGTGAAAAGAATCAATAAAGAAAAAAATGAATTAGCTTAATTGTTTAACTTTTCTAGGAGTTCCTCGACAGAATAAAAGGAGTGAGCCATGAGGTAACTCTTCAATTTAGATTTGAAAGCGTGTGAATTAGTGCTAAGATTCTTTAGTTCTTGTGGCAGCTTATTGAAAATGGATGCCGCGGAATACTGTACACCTTTCTGCACAAGTGTTAAGGTGGTATGATGCAAATGTAGATTCGACTTCTGTCTAGTATTCACCGAGTGAAAGTTACTAACTCGTGGGAATAAGCTGATATTATTAACAACAAACGATATTAAAGAAAAAACGTATTGTGATGCCAGAGTCAAAATTCCCAGACTACTGAAAAGGGGTCGACATGACGTTCGCGAACTTAACCAGATATTGCTCGAACCGCCCGTTTTTGGGCCAGAAATATCCTTTTTGCATCAGGCGAGTTACCCCAAAAAACAATACCGTAATTCATAAGTGAGTGAAAGTAAGCGTAATAGACTACTTTTCGTGTTGAATAATCACTTACCTCAGATATTGTTCTAATGGTAAATATAGCAGAATTTAGTTTTGGAACAAGATCCTGAACATGGGCTTTCCATGACAGCTTACTGTCTATATGAATACCTAGAAATTTGAACTGTTCAGTCTCACTTATCACATGCCCATTATGTGTAATCAGAATATCAGCTTTCATCAAATTATGTGTTAGAAATTGTAAAAACTGGGTTTTACTGTGATTTAACATCAACTTGTTTTCTACAAACCATGAACTTATCTCTTGAAGTGCATTATTTGATACTGTGTCAATATAATGAGCAACATCCTTCACTACCAAGCTGGTATCGTCAGCAAACAAAAATATTTTACAGTCACCTGTTATACTCGAAGGCATATCATTTATATAAACAAGAAACAGCAATGGTCCCAAAACAGACCCCTGGGGCACCCCACACCTAACTGTGCCTCATTGGGATTGAACGTCATAGCCATTTTCTACACTGCGGAGAATTACCTTCTGTTTTCTATTATTAAAGTAAGAGGTGAACTAGTTGTGGGCTACTCCCCGTATTCCATAATGTTCCAACTTCTGCAACAATATTTTGTGATCAACACAATCAAACGCTTTTGTTAAATCAAAGAAGACGCCTAATGTCCGTAGCCTCTTATTTAACCCATCACGTGCCTCACGGAGAAACGAAAATATAGCATTTTCAGTCGTTAAACCACTTCTAAAACCAAACTGTACATTTGACAATAAATTATGTGAACTGAAATTATCAATTAATCTTGAATATACAGCCTTTTCAATAACTTTAGAAAAGTCCGATGGCATAGACATAGGTCTATAGTTGTCTACATTATCCCGTTCTCCTTTTCTATAAAGTGGTTTCACTACTGAGTACTTTAATCTGTTAGGAAACTGACCATTCTGAAATAAAAAATTACAAATATGGCTTAATACTGGGCTAACATATGGAGAACAGTACTTTAAAATTCTCCTAGATACCCCATCATATCCACAAGAGTCCTTAGTCTTTAGTGATTTAATTATTGACTCAATCTCACCTATGGAAGTATCATGAAAGACCATTTCAGGTAACAGCCTCGGAAAGGCATTTTCTAAAAACGTTATATGATTACCTGTAGAAACTAGAGTTTTGTTTAGTTCCCCTACTATATTCAGTGATTATTGAATATTGCACATATACCTAAATTGTCAGTAACAGAAACATTCCTACTACGCACTGACGTTATATCTTCTACGTGCTGCTGCTGACCAGACACTTCCTTCACGACTGACCAGATAGTTTTAATTTTATCCCGAGAGTTTGCTATTCTTTTTGCATTCTTAATGACATTTTTCAGAACCTTACAGTACTGTTTGTAATGAGCTACTGCATCTTCATGCTGACTGCTTCTAACATTTTGATACAACTCCCGCTTAGTTCTTCATGATACTCTTATCCCCTTTGTCAGCCGCCCTGGCTGTCTGTTACTGGAAGTACCCTGTTTTGAGCGTTCTAGCGGAAAGCAACGCTGTGAGCTTGCGTAGTAATTTTTATTGAAATGCATGATTAGTCCCCCGTTTAAATGTGGTAGCGTAAGTGAACCTTATGCGAACCAGTTAACAGTGTTCAGACAAGTATAAAAGTCATTTATAAAGCAGTAATAAAGCAGCAATAATCATGAGAAGGAACAATTCAAAGCGTCTACAATGTATACTTCTATGATGAGGTGGACAGCCAACCAAGTGCGTAGATACGGGTCAAGGTGCTCACAGGAGGTTCTGTTTTTTATAGTTTTTTTAGTCCACCAAAGTTAAATCTATGTTTTAGTTTTAGTCAATTTTAAACTTGAACGTCCTCGCCCCAGCAGTAAATTAGCTATGGCTCTGGATTCCATATTTTCCGATATGTCAAAGAGGCGCCAAATTCTGTATTCAGTCTGGATCAAGTGACATATTTACAAATATAAATAGCCGAAATAAAATCTGCTCTCCATTATGTTGGAACTTCACACACACATACACACATATATATATATATGGTTGGTACAAATATCTCACGAAATAAGTATCAAACGAAGAAACTACAAAGAAAAAAAACTTTTCTAGCTTGAAGCGGGAAAACAGATGGCGCTATGGTCGGCCCGCTAGATGGCGCTGCCATACGTCAAACATATGTCAATTGCATTTCTTTAATAAGTAGACGAAAAGCGGGTAACAGGCAGGTTCTTTTAAATTAAAAAACTGAACTTAGGTTCGTTTGAACTGTATTTCGGTTGTTCGAATGTGATATATATACTTTTGTGAAATTATCATTTATGAGAGCGTGATTACCTGTAATTACCTCATGACTTGAATACATGCTCCAAATGATATCCTTCAACTCCAATGCATTTGATAATACGCATTACGAAATTTCTCTCAACAGCGAGTAGTTCGCCTTCAGTAGTGTTCTCACATGCATTGACAACGCGCTGACGCATGTTTTCAGGAGTCGTCGGTTAACCACGATAACAAACATCCTTCAATTTTCCTCACAGAAAGAAATACGGGGACGGCCGCGGTGGCCGATGGGACTGAGGCGCTCCAGTCACGGTCTGCACGGCCACTACGGTCGGGGGTTCGAATCCCCCCTCGGGCATGGATATTTGTGCCGTCCTTAGTGTTAGCTAGTTCATAAGTAGTTTGTAAGTTTAGGGACTGATGACCCCGTAGTTAAGTCCCATAAGCTTAACAAACATTTGAACGTTTTTAAGAAATACGGGGATGTAATATCCGGTGAAGTTGCGGGCCACGGATTGGTGCTTCTACGACCAATCCACCTGTCATTAAATATTCCATTTAAGGCCGCTTCGACTGCACGCGAGCCAAGTGCCGGACATCCATTATGTTGAAAGTACATTGCCATTCTGTCATGCAGTGAAACATCTTGTAGTAAAATCGGTAGAACATTACGTAAGAAATCAGCATACATTGCACCATTTAGATTACCATCGATAAAATAGGGGCCAATTATTCTTCCTGCCACAATGCCGCGCACCATACATTAACACGTGAAGGTCGCTGATGTTCGACTTGTCGCAGCCATCGTGGATTTTCCGTTGCCCAATAGTACATATTATGCCGGTTTACGTTACCTCTGTTTGAGATTGACGCTTCGTCACTAAACAGAACGCGTGAAAAAATCTGTTATCGTCCAGTAATTTTTTGTGCCCAGTGTCAAAACTGTACAGGATGTTCAAAGTCTTTGCCATGCAAATCCTGGTGCATAGAAATATGATACGGGTGAAATTTATGTTGATGTAGAAGTCTCAACGCCGACGTTTTTGAGAGTCCCGATTCTCGCTCAATTTGTCTGCTATTGATGTGCGGATTAACCGCAACTGCAGCTAAAACACTTAGTTGGGTATCATCATTTACTGCAGATCGTGGTTGACATTTCACTTGTGACTGAACACTTTCTGTCAGTTTAAGTAACCTAAATATCCGACGAAAGGTCCGGACACTTGGATGATGTCTTCCAGGATAACGATAAACAAACATAGCACATGCCCGTCGGGCATTTTGATCACAATAAATACCATATCGCCCTTTTCTGAAATTGGTAAATGGTGCATTTTAACACGAGTAATGTATCACGAAGCAAGCACCGTCAGCACTGGCGCAATGGTACGCGATACCACGGACTTATACATTTGTGACTATCACTGCGCCATCTGTCACAGAGCGACACAGGTGTTGCAAATAAGACATTCTTATTTATTCACGTACTGCACGAATACGTAATAAAAATGGGGGTACCTATTTTAAAAAATGCAGCTGATATCCGGTTGACCTATGGCAGCGCCATCTAACGGGCCAACCATAGTGCTAACTGTTTTCCCCCTTGAAGCTAGGAAAGTTTTGTTCTTTGTAGTTTTTTCGTTTGACGCTTACTTCGTGAGATATTTGGCCTGGTCACTATCAATGGTCCCCCTGTATGTATATATCGTCTACATTCATACTCCGCAAGCCACCAGACAGGTGGCTCGTTCACGTCTGGTTTTGCGACTTCCTGCGGCTGGCGAAGAAGTAGTTGGTCTGCGGCAGCCGACGGTGCTCTGAGAACGCCGACTGCTGGGGCGTGGAGGCCGGTTCCTTTCTTCCAAGCGGGTGTCGGCTGGTTAAAATGTTTGTTAAGCTTAAGGGAGTTAACCGTCAATCCTGACAAATCCCAGGCAATTATCATAGGTCGTACCACCCGCTCCTTCCGTCACCATGATTTCTACCTCACCCTCCACAACCGCCCTATCCGCCACACCCCCACCCTGAAGTACCTTGCCCTAACCCTCGACCGTAACGTCTCCTGGACCCCCCGACTCCGCACTGTCCGACAGAAAGCCCTCTCCCGCCTTAACCTCCTCAAACTCCTCACCGGCCGGACGTGGGGTCTCAGCCCCTCCACCATTCTCTACACCTACCGGTCCCTCATGCGTCCTGTCCTTTGCAGCTTCCATCCTGCCTGGATCTCCGCTCCCACATCCTACTATAAACCCCTCCAAGTCCTCGAGCGCCACGCCCTCCGCCTCGCCTACCGCATCCGGTTCCCGTCCCCCACGCGGATTCTGTATGACCTGATCCCGTTTCCCCACCTCCTCGAATATCTCCAGCGTATCCGTATCCTCTATACCACCCGTAAAATTGACTCCCGCAACCCCCTGGTCCACCCCATCCTTACCAACCCTGGGCCTCTGCCACGCCTCTACCGCGTTATACCCCCTTCCCTTCATCTCCACACCCTCCATGTCCTCTCCCAGGGTAATTTCCGCCGCCTCCCCCTTCCTGATGACGTCCTCTGTTCCGACATCTACCCATCCTACCAGTTCTGATCCCCCACCCATAGATAAAGTGCCCCCTCTCTTCCCTCCCCTTCCGCTCCCCCGCTTGGCTACCCCCCTCCCTGCCCTGGAGTCCCTACGGCTCTTCCCTGCCGCCCCCCCTTTTCTTCACCGCCGTTTTTTTTCTTTTTCTTTTTTTTTCTCCCCTCTCCCCCACGCTTTGCTCCGCCCCCTTTTTATCGGGGTCCTGGACCGACAGTTTTACAAGTGCTACGTCAAGTGTTGTGTATTGTGCTACAGTGAAGTGTGTGTTTTTTAACTGCGTCCACCGCAACCAGACAAGCGTCGCACCGTGTATTTTACTTAGTGTCTCCGTGTACTCGCCGTCCTGTGTTCTTGTCGTCCAACGTGTGCTTTTTAAGTCACCGTGGCTCCTCGTTTTTAACTGACTACATCCGGTTTTTGTTCACCTGTCAACTGTTTGTACCTCCAATTGTCGCCATGTATGTGTCATTGTTCCTCCGTTGATTTTACGCCTGTCATGTATTTTAAATTTCATCTCATCAATGTATTTTATTCTCTCGACTGAAGAGCAGCCTCTGGAGCTGCTGCCAGCCTCCTGGTGTAATCGCTGGTGTAGAAATACAATAAAGAAAAAAAAAAAAAAAAAAAGGGAGTTAACTGCGTGGTCATCAGTCCCTAAACTTACAAACTACTTATGAACTACCTTATACTAAAGACGGCGCAAACATCCATAC
Organism: Locusta migratoria; assembly: GCA_026315105.1. Taxonomy (NCBI): domain Eukaryota; kingdom Metazoa; phylum Arthropoda; class Insecta; order Orthoptera; family Acrididae; genus Locusta; species Locusta migratoria. The sequence goes on along the minus strand of CM048745.1, from coordinate 131,256,300 downwards.
CCGAGGGGGGATTCGAACCCCTGACTATAGCTGCCGTGCAGACTGTGACTGGCGCGCCGCAGACGGCTCGGCCACTGCTCGGATGCTTCCTTCGCATTGAGGTTTAATTTATCTTGATTATCACCATTACCTTTGAATCTTGAAATACCTCGTCCGTGACGCGAGCGTCTTTCTTAATCATTGCGCTATCAAGTATAAGGAGGGGAATATATGTGGCGTTTTCCCTTCTGCTACCTGGTTGCCGCCCCTGGGCGTAGCCGGAAGTCAGGGTTCGGCCCGTTTCCCTCTGGTCGTTGTCCCCGCCGGCGACGAGTTACAATTTTGTAGTTCTTCTGTTTTGGTTAATCTTTTTTGGTGGGCTGGTCATTGCCGATAATATGTGGTAGATACGTGGTTCCGTTACCTGGTAGTTCTTGCCTCACCTTGTCAAGAAAGGCAAGGGGAAGGGTTTAATGTTAAACAATTTTTTTCGCCCCCCCCCCTTTTTACGTGTCAGCCGTGGTGGTTCCCTGCTCACAAGTAGTAATAGTGTGTTGTGAAAATGTACTCAGTGTGGACAGCAAGATCTAGCGATGTATACACTTGTTTAGCTTCCAATGCCTGTTTTTAATTAGTGATTTGTCTTGTCAATTTTGCCTTGAAAGGGTGATTTTCCTCAGATACGTGATCTTGCTTGTACCGACTAAAGTGGATTGTGTGTTTGCCGAGATAGTGGGGCACTGACTTGCACAAATGTATTAAATGTTTTAAATAAGCTCTCGTCAAGCATTGTGATATTTGGAGACATTTTAATAACTGTTGTTCTTCATATTTGTCGTCAGATTTGCCTACCCTTGTTAAGAAGGGATTGTGTGCCGAGATAGTGGAGCATTGACTTGCAAAAATGTATTAAATGTTTTAAATGAGCTGTGGTTAAGAATTGTGAAATTTGGAGACATTTTAATAACTATTGCACTCTACATTGAATTATCTGGGGATTTCTTGCAAATTTTTATTATATTGTTTAAATTCTTAACCTTGTCGGTTGTACTGTGATAGGGATTTATTTCTTAGAATTGATTACAAGACAAACCCTTTTTCATAAGCAAATTGTCAAGCATTCCATGAGTTTTAAAACGGTGTGAATTTGAAAAAAAAGTGTTGTTCTCTTTTAAGGAAATGTGTTATTTTATTGCTTAAATAAAATCGAATATATTGCACCTTACTAGTGAAAACATCTATTAGTATCACCCTTATGTTGACTGAGATCCGTATTAAAAGTGGTTGGTGGTGTAAGATTGATTTCCGACCCCCGGTCACTATCTCTCTCTCTCTCTCTCTCTCTCTCTCTCTCTCTCTCTCTCTCTCTGTGTGTGTGTGTGTGTGTGTAATGTGAGCAAAAATGTCCCAGTAAACATGGGTCCACAAACGAGTCGTTTGCGAGATAATTACGAGTAAATGGTTCCAAGCCGCCACTTACGTCATTACAAACATCGTCATAGTTAGTAGACATTAATATCAAATTTAGGCATTACTATCTCTCAGAATTGCTTCTTGCTTTTCAGCAACGTCAGAGTATGTGTTACACGCATGATGGAGCTCCGGCACATGTTGCTGCCGCTGTGAGACGGCATATAACGCGCAGATACGGCCAAACATCAATAGGTCGAGGCGGAGCTGTACCTTGAGCCCCAAGAACAGCTGATCTAAATCATTTCGATTTTTGTGTCTGGGTTCACCTCAAAAGCGAAGTGTACAGCACACCCATTAGCATGGTTGAAGAACTGGAGCGGAGAAATGATCCACGGGTTTTCGAAAGAGTTTGAAATTGATTGCAGAGACGAGCGAAGTATTGCATCCAGACACTTCGAACACCTTCTTTAACAGTAAAAAATTCGTGAAATGTTAACTAAATGGAATGTAAAACCTGATCGTAAAGACTAAATTTGAAATTAATTTATACTAACTAGGACGACGATAGTGACTGCTTGCAACCATACATTCGTAATTATCTTGCAAACGGCTCGTTTGTGGACCCATGTTTACTGGGACATTTTTGCTTCTATTATTGTTTACTTTCAACCGTGTCAGTTTTTGATACATCCTGATATGCCGAACACCCGCGCGAGCACGCAGAAGTGCCGCGAAACGAAGTGGCATCGACTCGACTGATGTCTGAAGGAGTGCTGGCGGAAAGTGACACCGTGCATTCTGAAGGGCTGTTCATACATCCGTAAGAATACCAAGGGGTGGAGACCAGTTCTGACCAGCACGTTGCAAGACATGCCTGATATCCTCAATAATGTTCATGTATTGGACAGTTTGATGGCTAGCGGAAGTGTTTAAACTCAGTTCCTAGAGTTACAGTTCTGGACGTGGGGATTGTCGCTTTTTTCTGATGGAATTGCCCAAGTGTGTCGGAATGCACAAAGACAATGATGAATGCAGGTGTTCAGCAGAGAAGTGTATGTAGGTATTAGCTGTCAGAGTGATATCTAGACGTATAAAGGGTCTCATACAACTCCAATTGCACGCCCCACATCATTACGTAGCCTCCACTAACTTGAACAGTTCCCTAGTGACATGAGGGTCCTAGGTGGATGATGTCTCCATACCTGTACACGAGACTCATGCAGAAAAAACCTTACAAGTAGGTAGCACAAAGAAAGAAAGAACCTAAAAAGTTGCAGCCATCTGTCACGATTCGGATAGGGAGGAAGGGCGGAAAATCTGTTCATTTGAATACTCTTACACTGCACTTTAGGGAAATGATAAAAAGTTACGTTAAAGCTAAATATTACATGAAGCAGATGAAATCTAAAAATATGCGAATAATAATAAAATAACTAGCAAGTATTATGTCATCTGCAGATTTGCCTTTATGCTGCCATTACACAGAATCGAATTTTTATGTTCATTAAGTTACAAAATTGTGAAAAACCTGTAAAATGTGAATTAAAGGTGATGGACACTAAAGAGAATACGGGAAAAAACACTTGTCCAAATATAGAATATATAAAAATAGTCTGAAACGCAATGAGGATGGGAGAGCACAGTAAACTAAACGGAGGTCACATCAGTACCGAGCAGTGAGCTGGAACTGAAACAGAATGACGCGAACGGGACCAAACGCGCTGTCTCCTTGGTACTGTAACGGGAACGAGCGCGCGGTACTTTCTGGAACTGGATGTCGTCGCACCCGTTCTGGACCGGCACCAACAGCTGCTGGTACTGGTAGTCGCCGAACCCGTTCCGGACTGGGACCGACTAGGAGGACCTAAGTGAACAGCGAACTGCAGCCTCTCGTATATGATTTCTTGGTCCTTTACTTGTATGAGTGAAATATAGGGATCGAAGAGTATTATTCAACATGTACAAAAACCAGACAGAAATTATTAGAGTCGAAGGTCATGAAAGGGTCGAAGTCGTTGGGAAGGGAGTAAGGCAGGGTTGTTGCCTTTCCCCAATGTTGTTCAATTTGTACATTGAGCAAGCTGTGAAGGAATGCAAGGATAAATTTGGAGAGAGAATTGAAGTTCTGAGAAAAGAAACAACAAATCTGCGATTTGCCGAAGACATAGTAATTCTGTCAGAGACAGCAAAAGACTTGGAAGAACAATTAAACGGAATGGACAGTGTCTTGAAAGGAAGGCATAAGATGAACATTAAGAAGAGTAGAACAAGGGTAATGGAAAGTAGTAACATAAAATCAGGCGATGCTGAAGGAATTATATTAGGGAATGAGACAATAAATGTAGATGAATTTTGTTATTTGGTAGATAGATAACTTCTGATGGCAGAAGTAAAGGAGACGAAAAATGCAGAATGGCTATGAGAAGAAATGCGTTTCTGAAGAAGCGAAATTTGATGACATGCAATATTTGTTTAAATGTTGGGAAGTCCTTTCTGAAAGCATTTGTCTGGAGTGTTGCATTCTATGGGAGTGTAACGTGGACGATAAGGAGTTCAGAAAAAAGATGATAGAAGCTTGCGATATGTCGTGCTACAGACGAATGATGAAAATCAGATGAGTGGATTGCGTGACTAATGAGGATGTGGTGAAGAGAATTGGGGAGAAAAGGAGTTTATTGCATATCTGAAGATATAGGGTGTTCGGACACATTGTGAGACATGAAGGAATCGTTAAGTTAATTATGAGGAACTGTGTGGGGTAAAAACCATAGACGGAGACTGAGGGACGAATACAGAAAGCAGATTCAAAAGGATGTATGTCACCGTTCGTATTCTCAGATGAAAAGGCTTGCATAGGAATGACCACAAAAACAACCCAAGTTTGAAAGCGGCCGCAATTTGCTGAAGGTTTGTACTGCTGTCACGTTGAACGAATGTAAACAGTCCCGTACTTGCAGTATCTTTTCCCGGCGGCAGCGGTGTCGGAGATTTGATGTTTTACCGGGTTCCAGACATTCGCGGTACAATTGTGAAATGATCGTATGCGATAATACTCGCCTGACCGCTGCATCGGAGAGGCTGTGTCGCATCTCTCGTACGCAAAGTATAAGAACACGTCGACTTAAATCGTGGTAACGTGCCACTGGAGCGACAGTAACCTAACGTTTCCGCCAGCTACGTGTTGTTGTGAGGTCGTTGCCGACAGCACCGCAGTCCTCTCTTTACACATCTATGTTTTTGCATGAACACTCCTCTGCAGAATGAAAACTTCATTCTGTAGCATCCTATTAAAGGATAGTTACTCACCCTGGATAATAATGGTTTGGTCGCGTGCCTGCGGCGTCCGCTTCAGCATCCCGATGGGTCGGGTCCTAGGCTGTACTTAGCTGCAACCCTATGTGTTTATTAAGAGTTTTGCCACATATTGTAATGTCGATCGCCCCTCTTATTGCGCTGTCCAATAAATTATTATTTCTTGTAATAATGGATAGCTCGTCAAACGAAATAGGATGTATTTTTACCAGAGTATTCTCCGTAATTGTATTTTTATCTATGAGCTTAGCCCCTCCAAGACTAAGATACGATGATCCTGGAATCGCCAGCTTCATGGCTACCGCCGGCCGCGGTGGCCGAGGGGACTAAGGCGCTCCAGTCACGGTCTGCACGGACACTACGGTCGGGGGTTCGAATACCCCCTCGGGCATGGATATTTGTGCCGTCCTAGTTCGTAAGTAGTTCACAAGTAGTTTGTAAGTTTAGGGACCGATAAGCCCGTAGTTAAGTCCCATAGACTATACAAACATTTGAACATTTTCATGGCTACCTTTGGCTCTTCAGTGCAGTTTAGATAGGAGGTTTGGTGGCTCTTACTTTTCGACCTACCTTGGCGCCTGGCTGGCAACAGAGGTGGCGGTCCGCTGCGCCCCTGTGGGTGCAGCCCCTCAGCGGTCCGGCCTCATGCTCATGCAGCGCCCACGCCTGCGCCCACGCCCCGGCCGGCGGCCACTCGAGGGTGCAGCGCGGCGGTGGCGGTCGAAGCCCTCTCGAAGGCGGCCGCGGCGTCGGCGGCCACTTGCAGCACGCCTGCCGCCGGACGCCGCGCCGGCCTGGCCCTAGTCCCGGCTGGTCCCGCAAGGTCAGGCGGACACGGCGCGCAGGCGGCGGTCGCGGGTCGAGGGCCGGCATTGTGCCGCCAAATTGAATGCCCTCTCCTCCTCTCCTCTGCCCTGCTCTCCTCTCCTATCCCCCCCCCCTCTTCCCCTCACGCCGCCATTGTGAGCCCTGCTGGCGGCCGCAGCGGCGCACCATTGTGAGGCGCCGGCTCGGCTCATCCCCAGATCCGCGATGCCCCCGCTCGCCTGCCTTTACCCGAACCACGAGCCAGGCCCGGCCGGGTTAGGCGCTGTCTGCAAGCGCTGCGTGCTCTCCTACTGCGCCGTCGATAAGCTCTACCACAGGGTAACATATACAGAGAAGCAATCCCCCCTAAACCACTATCCTACGCTCCCCTTGTAGTTCTGTAAGATGCTAGCAGGTGTCAGGCGGTTCCCTGGCTTAGTACCGGTAGACCACACTAGAGGCGCTTCTGACGGTGTCTCTCGCACGTCAGAGGGTAGCGTGGAGGGGAGGCTGAGGAGAGAGGTCGTGCCGCCTGCCACGAGGCCTCGGCTGTGTCCGGCTTTCAGGCGTTTGAGGAGAGGTGGTGGTGGGGGCAGCCGCTACCTGCCGCCTGCTCTGGCCAGTTTAAGGCCGGTATTACACTATCAAATTTTCTTTGACAAAGAATCTTTGTCCAATATTCTTTGACAAAGAATCTTTGACGTAGTGAAATGGTGACATTACACTATCAAATTTTCTTTGACAAAGAATCTGTCACAGTGCATTGAAAATGGCGGATGAATATTTGTTATTAACCTTAGTTGTTGATTACATAGATTACAAATATCGACTTATACACTTAGATTGCATGTACGCGTACAACAATTGCAACGACTAGACATCGGGAAGCGTGCCTTTATTCACAGAACCCGTTTTTATTTGTACCGCGGCTCTCGCCTCAGGTGTATCGTATAATAAGGCCTAGCATCTGATGTTTGTAGAAAAGAGCGAAGTACTTTTTCTAGCTAGACTGTAGATATCATCGCTCCTTGTTCACTCACAACAATTTAAGCTGTACTCTTAAGACATATTTGAAAAAAAAAAAAAAAAAAAAAAAAGGTGAAGTTCCTTTCTTAATCATAATAGACATCTACAGTGTAGCTTGTCAAAGTACTTCGTCGTTTCCTACAAATATATAATATTAGGCTGCATTACCCGATACACCTGAGGCGAGAGCCGCTGTACCACTCGAAAACGGTACTTCTCATCGTTTGGAAGACTGACAATGGTGACGCTTGACTTGCTTCTGCAGTGGTGTTCTGCTCTAAATATTGCAGTGAACAAAACTTTTGAAACATTTATATTTAGCGTATTATGTATCGTGTAAATAGCATTTGTCTGGCTAAATATATGTAGGGAATAAAAGTGTCATTATGTACTTTTGCTTTCTCCGCTGCAAAACTGGTGCAGAGACAATTAATTTTCATTTTTACGTCGTCTGCCGTGCAAACAGTACTCACTTGATCGCTAATGAATACCGCAATTATCTAGCTTTCGGCTCGATGCAGCCGGTTTTTATAATCAACCTTATACAACTGCATAAATTTAGTTGTTGCGACGACTCGCAATACGAATTACGCGGTTATGTTTTCAAACAGTACGTCAAAAACTGCTACGGCGATGCTAGCGCTTAAAGCGGTCATATTTCTCACCACAGTTAACATAAGACGAACGCTTTCTTTGATCAAATCTACGGTGAGCTGCTAGATTTGATCAAAGAATTTTTGACGAAAGGCAACTTTGACCAAAGTTCCATATTACACTATCCAATTTTCTTTGACAAAAAATCTTTGTCAAAGAAAATTTGATAGTGTAATACCGGCCTAAAGAGCTGCTTCTGACCGCAGCGCCATCATGGGACATCTTACGGAACTGCTTCAGCACCCCTGCCCCGCACCCCTGAGCGTGGGACCGAGCCCTTACGGAGGTTTCCCGTCTGTATATATTTGTCTGTGGCAGCGGTCTCCAAGAGCGGCCGTCCGCTGGAGCGCACTCCCCTACTGCGCCGTCCATAAGCTCTACCTGCAAACCACTGCGGCAGTAACAAGTTCTAAAGCTCCGTGTAGTATCCTAAAGGGGTTGTAGGTTAGCTTGCAAGTATCGAGCGGAAAGGAGTGACTGCAGAAAGACAACTACATCTACATTCATACTCTGCAAGCCACACGATGGTGTGTGGCGGATGGTTTTCTCAGTACCACTATCAATTCTCCCTCCTATTCAAATGTTCAAATGTTTGTTAAGCTTATGGGACTTAACTACGGGGTCATCAGTCCCTAAACTTACAAACTACTTATCAGCTACCTTACACTTAGGACGGCATAAATATCCATGCCCGAGGGGGGATTCGAACCCCCGACCGTAGTGGCCGTACAGACCGTAACTGGAGCGCCTCAGTCCCCTCGGCCACCGCGGCCGGCTTCCTCCTATTCCAGTCACATATTGTTCGCGGAAAGAAAGATTGTCGGTATGCCTCTCTGATTTTATCTTCATGATCTCTTCGCAAGACATACGTAGGAGGGAGCAATATACTGCTAGACTCCTCGGTAAAGTTCTCTATGGCGGTGGTGGTGGCTTAGGGTTTAACGTCCCGTCGACAGCTTGGTCATTAGAGACGGAGCTAATGCTCGGGGTTTTGGGTAAGGATGGGAAGAAAATCGGCCGTGCCCTTTGAAAGGAACCATACCCGTATTTGCCTGGAGTGATTTAGGGAAATTACGGAAAACCTAAATCTGGATGGCCGGAGGTGGATTTGAACCACCATCCTTCCGAATGCGACTCCACTGCGCCACCTTGCTCGTGGCATGTTCTCAAAACTTCAACAAAAGCCCGTACCGAGCGACAGAGCGTCATCTCCCTAACGCTTTCACGATTACAAAATCATAGAGTCAGGTGGCGCAGTGGTAACGCACTGGACTCGCATTCGGATGGATGGTGGTTCAAATCCACCTCCAGCTATCCAGATTTAGGTTTACCGTGATTTTCCTAAATCACTTCAGGCAGTTACCTGGATGGTTCCTTTCAAAGGGCACGGCCGATTCCCTTCCAAATCCTTAACCAAATCTTCTGAGCGTAAGCTCTGTCTGTAATGACCACGCTGTCGACGGGACGTTAAACTCCAAGCTTTCTTTCTTCTCCTACTGCGCCGTCGATAAGCTCACTGTCGCAATAACAAGTGCTAAAGCTCCATGTAGCGTCCTAACACAGGAGAGGGTTCTAAGTTAGCCTGCAAGTCTCGAGCTGAAAGGACTGCAGAAAGACAAGTAACAGGCAACTACGAGAGATGCGGATTTCGGGACTCAAGAGGATACTTGTTCAGAAGACTGGGAACTCATAATTGGAAAAAGTATTTATTGCATACCATCTACTACTTCATACCAACATACAATGGGAATAACGGTGATGAAGCTGCATCACATCTAATCTTCGAATGCATTGCATTGGAGAGTAAAAGGCACAGAACAGTTGGGACAAGCAGACCCGAAGTAATTGTGTCTAATAAAGAACTGGTAAAGGGACTCCTTGCACGGTTCAAGAGCATTGGTTGGCTTTACTAGATATACAGGGAGCGATACCGCACAATAAACTTAGTTCGGGCAGTGGCGCGTTGAACCAAGACTGTTTTGGCTTCCCTGAGAAAATCAAATAAAATAAAATCAAGGTTAAAAGAAGACATAGAGAAGATCCAACGGAGAGCAGCACTCTTTATTACGGGCTCGCAGAGATAATTAGGAAAATCCAGTGGCAAGCGCTAGAAAAGAGACGTCCTGTGGCGCGATACACGCTTTTATCAAAGTTCCGAGAGTCAACCAATAAACTGCATATATTGCTCCCTCCTACGTGTATCTCGCAAAGGGACCACAAGGATGAGATCGAAGAGCTTAGGGCCCACACAGAGGCATACAGGCAATCCTTTTTTTTCCCGCGAAACATACGCGACTCGAACAGGAGGAAGTGACAATGGTACGAAAAGTACTCTCTGCCACACGTAATGAGGTATGACGCAGACGTAGAATTCAAAGGATGCGCCAATTTTCTCCCTGAACCTGCACACACGTCATAGACTACTGTACGCTGTGCCCAACTTCTGTATTCCTTAGTATGCTGGACCTGCGTAAAGCCATTAGCCACAGGAAGCGCTCGAGGCTCCATAGCAGTGTCACTCCATGTTAACGGCAGGATTCCACCCCGCATGAAGACCTGTCCATTCACACCCCGCCCCCCTCTACCACAGCAAATCGGTCACTTGGGCGCTACTTTTGATAAACCATTTTGCGGTCATTTATTTGGATTTTATCCTTAATATAACACGCTTTTTATCAGAGTTTGACATTTTAAGCCAAATGTGCAAAGAAGCTTTGTCGAAAAAATTTCAACATAAGTAGGTTTTGCTACAAGTAAATGTCAGCGAAAATGTATTAAATTAACGAATTGAACATATTCACCATGCTTCTGTGGTTATTATCATTATCATTATTCACAAATGTCCGAAACAACAGTTACCATTGGTGGACGAATTCGAAATATTGAAACATTTCGGCCGTTTCAGGGATTGAAATAAATTCACAGGTAAAGGGGCGGGATACCAACCAGAATTTCCTGCTTCGGGCCAACGGTCGCCTTAACCCATTAGGGTATTGGGGCACGCTACCCTTCCTGCTGAAATTCTCAACTTGTAGAACACAATGATGGTGGTGCCCCTGGCCCATTGATTCCTCTTGCTCGCAGCCTATACTGGATTCTGCAAGGGATCGAAAGTGTCAGTCCTTTCATTCCCAGCGTTGTTCTTCGATAACAACGTATTAAACCTGATTTATACCGTACTTTGTGTATAGTCTTAACGTCTTTTGTTGAAGAAGAACATGCTTCTAGTACGACATTTTGCCGCCTGGTTCGTGTGTAGCCACTTCAGAGGCTTTAATCTGTATGTCTCGGAGGTTGTTAAAGTTCAAATGTATGTAAATCTATCGGACCAAACTGCGTGGTCATCAGTCCGTAGCTTACAAACTACTTAAACCTAGGTAAACTAACCTACGGACAAACACACACACCCGTGCCCCAGGGGGACTCGAACCTCTACGGTGAGCAACCGCGCGCTCCGCAGCGAGATGCTTCAGACCGCTCGGCTACTCCACCGCGGCTCAGAGGTTGTCTTATGTTGCCGTCTGTACCTGGCTGTGAGTGTGAGCGTGAGTGTGGTTCATGTTATTTTATGTCAGCAGTGAACTGTCTTGTCTTTGGTGCTGCGGCGAAGATTATGCTATCATTATTGATCCGACAGTGTGAACCATCAACAAAATAACGTGCCATGTAATAAATATCTCGATAGAAACATTGATGTTGTTCATAAAATACGTGGCATAAAAACAATAGTTCGATCAAAAATTTTAAAACACCTATTTTGATGTTTAGTGCACTCTATTAATACAGAAAACACTGAATTTTAATTTTTCCCAAGCTGATTTCATAATGTGTGAATGAAAGGCTTAATGAGCCCGAATTGGCCTTTGAATTTATTTCAGTGCACTGAAACTGTCGCAATGTTTCAATATTTCGAGTCGGTATTATTATTAGAATTATTATCGTTGATTTCCATTCAAGAAGAACGTTAAAACACATTTTATGGCTTTTTTCAGCGTTTTCCTTTTCCCAAAAACATCTCGTATATTCAGTGTCTTCCATTTCCCTCTCTTCTGATGTAATAAAACTGCTTTCACGGTCATGTACGTACGGCAGGGGCTTATGAAAGTAAGTACTTCGAGACAGTTTAGAACATAAAAAATACTATTTTCAACACAAACGTTAGTTTTTTAAATAGATACCCATATAATCTATATCTATAAATGAGAATCGGTGTACGTTTATCACGCCTGAACCACAAGAAATAAAGAAATAAAAATTTGTACAGTTACTGACGTCTACCCGGGAAAGGCTTTAGGCATGGTTTTATGGCGATCGGATAGCTATTTATCTATATATATTAATGTGAATGTCTGTTCGGTGTACGTTTATTACGTCCGAACGACAAGACGCAGAGACTTCAATATTTGTAGTTAATAATTTATTACTCAGGTAGGGTTTAGGCACGGTTTTGTAGCGTTCTGATAGATACTTAGTAATTTGAGGAATATAATGCGAAATTCGGAACAATAATTACTCTTTGAAAATTATATTTACTCTTTGAAAATGGTTTTATTGGTTGCATTGTTGCTGGAGGGTTCATAATGATAAATGGGTGGAGTATATTGGGATGGAAAGTTATCGGTGTATATAAAATTGTACGTGTGTGCGTGTTAATATTTCGCTCTGCAGCAAAAACTACAGAACGCAAATGGTCTCTGTGTAATTGTTGTCCGAAGCCTCCCGTTGTACACCACAGCAGTTCCATGCCGATAGCTATAAGGGGGTGGAAGATATGGTGGTTGAAAGTCGTCAAATTAAAAATTCTGACTGAAGGCCAGCGATGACGTTTGCGACTCTATAGAAAGGAGGTTACATACAGCGAAACTTGATGCCACAGACCATATCTTTGGTCTATGCGTGCTATAATGTCTTCAGCTCTTTCTCTGTAAGTATAAGCATATGAATAAGGAAATATAAGAATAAATAAATAAAGCAGTAAAAACCATCAAGCGAACAGGCTCTGCTAACGGTATACTATCCTTCCACATCGCTTCAACGTGTTCTACACAAATCTATACTTTTGGTCCGATATTGATGAAATTTTGCACACTCTACCTGAAAAACAATAGGAATGTCACTGTCTGTATAAAATTTCGTTCGGTGCATGGTGGAGAGTACTTAACTTATGGAATTTTACAAAATGCATAGTTTTGCTCCAATCTTTATGAACTTTTTCACACATGACCTTCGAACCAAGAGGGAGATCACTGAGTACATAAGTGTTTGTATGTTACATGACAGAGGGTACATTGCAGAAAACTTTGCCGAGAGAGGGAAAGGTGGTAACGAACAAAGAGATGGGAGAGAAAGAGGTGGATGCAGAGGGCGGAAGGCAATGTGGACTACGAGATGGCGGGATAAATAAACACCCGGGCAACGCCGGGCTTACAGCTAGTTTCTTATGAAATGAATAGCATGAAAACTCACAAAACCTCTGGCTTTGGTAAGTCAATTACATCTGGAAAAAATGCGTAGGAGAGTTGACGTTTGAAATAAATGAAGTACGCAGCTGGCACGTCCGACACTTAAGCGTCTTGCCAATGGTCTTTAAGCTTGTGTACTTGACCTCCACACCAAGTGGACATTCGCCGTAAGTGTAAGGACCACATACAACATAATAGTTCACGAGATATGACGTCATAAACAATGAGATGCGCAAAAAACTGCTGTATCACGCTACAATCTTGCATTACTCCTAAACCACTTGACCAAATTTGGTGCACATATTCCTTACCGTGAGGTAACAATTGGTGTAAGAGTAAGAACTACATACGGCACATGGTTCAGCCGATATAAGGTCATAAACAAAAGGAGTTGCAAGAAACAATCAGATGATGTGACGAGACTTTATGAATACAGTGTATGAGAAAGAGTATTTAGCGATTTCAAACAAACTTTAAACATAATTTCAAACCTTTATTACAAAAATTTATCGCTGACAACCGCAGAAAAATGATGAAAGGAAGAAAAAAATTGTGGCTTACGACTTTCTTGTTGCTCATGGAGTAAAATTATGGAATTCGGTGTGACGTAACAATTTATAATTTTTACACTGCCAATTGTACTCGCAAGATGTTTTACAGACAGTATACAGACATAAAACTGAGTGTACCTTCGAAATTATATCACATTACAACACGTTGTTCATGGAATATGAGGTCAAACAGTAACGTTCATGGAAATCCGTCCAATCAAGCATCACGTTGCTAACAGTGCTAACTCTGTTCTCAACAGATTTTACCGACAAACAGCAGTTATACAAATGAATATATACCTGCAAAATTATACAATTGTACAACATAAAATCAATAAATATAAGATGATATATACTGCGACGGGTAAAGGCATTAAACATCATGCTGCACGTTTTAACACAATTACTACTAAGACACACCTGTGTTCCAGTCAGCTTGACTAAATTCCTGAAAGCTAACTGTGCTGTTGACAACTTTGAACTGTCAAGCGAACATGGCTGCAGTCGAAAGCAAAACACTTCTATAAAGCTGCAAGGAAAGGAAGAGAAGGAAACAGTGTAGATCCAACGAGTACCATTATTTCGGACAGATATATCTTTTGACTTCGAGAGACTGCAGTTTCCAGTGAGACTTACATTCTCGATTAAGATTAATAAATCACAGGGCAAACTGTTAAATACTGCGGTCTGGATTTGAAATCTCCATGTTTCTCAAACGGACAACTTTATGTTGCTTACTCAAGGGTGGGCTCATCAAAGAATTTATTCATACTAGATCCTGGAGAAGTAACAAGAAATATTGTCATTGTCAGGTTCTGAATTAAATGAATGAATGAACGTTATATGTCATTTGTATTTTGATTACTATTTTTCTTTGTTTCGATACTGCACTTATAGTTTTGTACAGTGTGCAAGACAGCCTTACTTCTTATATTTTCTCCCATAAAACGCAAATATATCACAAAAAAGGACAGAGAAAGAACGGATAGGAAAAGTACTAACTTAAGACTTCAATAAGGAAATAAATGCCCGGATACCGCCGGTTTTTCTGCTAATAATGAATATAAACAACGAAATAATTACGTTATCTGAATTATGTTAATGAATGATGCGTGCAGGCTTCGCGTGGTAACCAATAGCAATGATCCGCTAAATTACAAGCACGTATCATTGATGTAGATCTGCAGCAGAATTTTGGTATATAGTGCTATCGTCAAGGCACCTGGAGCCGATTACTTATCCCTACAAATCTGAAATGCTTGACACACCGTATGTCACAAGATGCTTCAAATCAAATTGCGTGCTTATGGAAAATGCCATAATTGTGCGATTGGTTTCGCGATTTCCTGTCAGTAAGGTTAAAGTATGCAGTAATATCGGAAAGTCATCGAGTAAAACAGTAATATCTGGCGTTCCCCAAAGAAGTATTGTAGGACCCCTACTGTTTCTTATCTTTATAAAATATTTAGGACTGTTCGCGGATTATGCTGTTATTTATCTGCTAGTAAAGATCAACAGCAGCTGTCAAACGATACCCATGATATCTGCAAGGTGTAAAAATTGGCAGTTGATCCTAAATAGTGAGAAGGGTGAAGTCATCTCTATGACCGCTAAAAGTAATCCATTGAAATTCATTTACACTATACATCAAACCTAAACATTGTAAATTCAACTAAATGCGTAGGAATTACAATTACGAATTACTTTAATTGGAGAGAATATAAAATACCTTAGGGAAGGCGATCCAAAGGCTACGTTTCATCCGCAGAACACTTAGACGAGGCAACAGTGCTAGTATAGATACTGTCTACACTACACTTGTGCGTCTTGGTTTGAAGTACTGTTGCACTTTATGAGACTTCCTTCAAGTGGTACTTACGGAGGATATACAGAAAGGCGATAGAAGGGCAGCTCGTTTTGTATTATAGCGACATGGGGGAGAGAATTGATACACGTGTTGGGGTGGAAATCATTAAAAGAAGGCTTTATTCGTTGTGGCGAGATCTGTTTGCTAAATTACTTTTACCAATTTTCTCCTCCGGGATGCGAAGGTATTATGTTAGCTACCAATTAAATAGGGAGACATGATCATCATAACAAAATAAGAGAAAGGAGATCGAAAGCGGAAAGTTTCAGGTGCTGCTTTTTCCCGTTTTCTGTTAGAGTATGGAACGGTAGAGAAATCTACCATGCACTTTAATGTGATTCCTAGGCTTGCTACTAAGTATGTTACTCGCAGTGTGGACGAGATCGCGAATTTTACTTCGGGAAGTCAAATGGGAATTACTGGAGGGAAGGCGACGTACTTTTGGCGAAACGCCATTGAAGGTATTTAAGGAGCTAAAATTTTGATCTGACTGCAGAACTATTCTGCTGCCACCACCTTAACAATTCGTCAACAGACTACAAAGAAAAGAGAAATTTAGGCTCCTACAGAGGAATATATGAATTCGTTTTATGTTCGTCATGTTCTGGAGTTGAACGGAAAAGGAAATGACTGGTAATGGTAAGACAGACGAACCCCTTTGCTACGCAACGTATGGTGGATTACCAGATACGTGTAAATGTAGGCATAATATTTCTGTTGCAATCGGTTGCTTGTATTTTATTACCTTGAAAATATGTGCGAATACGGGGTATAATGTATCAGTCAAACATTCTGTTCAAAAATGTTCAAATGTTTGTAAATCTATCGGACCAAACTGCGTGGTTATCAGTCCGTAGCTTACAAACTGTTTAATCTAAGGTAAGCTAACCTAAGGAGAACACACACACACCCATGTCCCAGGTAGGACTCGAACCTCCATGGCGAGCAGCCGCGCACTCCGCAGCGAGGCGCTTTAGTCCGCTCGGCCACTCCACCGCGGCACACATTATGTTAACTAATGGAGAGTACCCCATAAGTACTGAGGAAGCGGGTTGAATACAGAGGAAAACTTGAGCGCCAAAGACAATATTCCACCATACTGATTCACATGAAAGGCGCATCTAGAAAAATGAACGACGATTGGTTTTAAAAATATGAATGTTTGCCTAAGTTCCTTTTACTTTCTGTTGTTTCTGCTTTCAAAAATACAGCAGTGTTTTTCTTTGCTTGTTTTTCATGAGTCTCGTTTGATGCGGCTTGGCAAGAATTCCTCTCCCGGGCCAACTCCTTGCGTTATTGCGTCTGCTGTCACCTTGTCCTTTTTTCATGTCAATGTTCTCCACTGTTTCTCTTCTACGCAGTCCGGACCATCACCTCCTCTTTTATTTCAACCTGCCTAACATTATACGTCCTTCTTAAACACCCTCAGACCCTCAGAACGTCTTCTGTTTTAGTTTTTCCCCAGTTTGCGATACAATTAGACAATCGCAGAATTAAGAAATTCCTTTTCAAAGTCAGTAGTTGACTTGCTCTGGTCACTAACGCACCCTCAGCCAGTGGTTGTCTGCTTCATGTGATGTCCATAGTTCAACCTTCGCTACCTTTCTCTCTGCTTTCAATTCTCCTTCCCTTCCTCCTTTTCCTCTTCCTGTCGAAAAAATTCCGGAAGTTAGTACACAATATTTTTCCACGCTGCCTTCTACTTATTGTGCGTCGTCTACTTTTAAATAGCCTCCCCCCACCCAACTGATACACCGCTTCTATTTCCGGAAGCAGAAATTACCGTTCTTGTGAAACACAGTTACCTCTTTACTGACATGATGTGATGACTGCTATTGCGAGGGTTCTCCGTAGTTTTTATTAGATTGCCTTGTTTTCTTGTCAAATCTGGAACCCTCGTCGTTTCCACAGTCTTCTTTCTTCTCCTGTGGAGAGTTTTACGTACCAAATTGGAATATAATGTTCTTATATTACTTTTTTTATTGCACCTTCAAAATAAATTGGATGTTTTCTAAGTTCAGTCTCATTTATTTCGGTACTTTTTCCAAAATAAACACCAAAAATAATCACAACATCAGAACATATATAAGGCATAACTACTTGACTGCGGTATTCGGTGGTCCAATAGCTCAATAACATCTTTGCCGTCTACTTTGCCAATGAAAGCTATGTGGAATACCGTGGACATAATAAATCAACTCTAGTATAAATAAATTACTTGACACTTTGATAACTACATTTAATTACTTTTACTAATAAATGTAAAGCTTGATCATTCATAATAAGCAATTAGGTACTCATGTATCCTCACACTATCGACAAGGGATGTCAAATAGATTGCGTATTTCTAGATTTCTGCAAGGCTATCGGCACTGTACCCCACAAGTCTCCTCTAATCAAATTGCGTGCTTATTGACTACCGTCACAATTGTGCGATTGGATTCGTGATTTCTCTCAGAAAGGACACAGTACGTTGTAATTGACAGCAAGTCATCGAGTAGAACGGAAGTGATATCTAGCGTTCCCCAGGGAAGCGTTATAGGGCCCCTTCTATTCCTTATTTTTATAAACGATTTAGGAGACAATCTCTTAGACTGTTCGTGGATGATGCTATCGGTTAGTAAAGTCAGAGAAGAACTAAAGCAACTGCAAAATGATTTAGATAAGATATCAGCATGGTTCAAAAATTGGCAATTGACTCTGAGTAATAATAAGTGTGAGGACATCCATATGACCAATAAAAGAAGGCCGTTAAACTTCAGTTACGCGATAAATCAGTCAAACCTACAGGCCGTCAATGATATTAAATACGTAGGAGTAACTATTACGAACAATTTAAATTGGAAATAACATAGATTCAAACAGTTCTACTAAAGAATCTTGCTACACTACACTTGTGCGTTCTAATATGGAGTATATCTGCGCATTGAGGGATCCTCACCAGGTGGGACTGACGGACGATTTAGAGAAAATTCAGAGAAGGGCACCTCGTCTTTTATTATCGCTATATAGGGAGAGAGTGTCACAGAAATGATGCACGAGTTGGGGTGGAAACCATTGAAAGAAAGGTGTTGTTTGTTTCAGCGAGATCTATTTGCGGAATTTCTTTCACCAACTTTCTCTTCAGAATGTGAACATATATTGTTAGCACCTACCAACATAGGGAGACTTGACCAGCATAATAAAATAAGAGAAATCAGACGGAAAACAGAAAGGTTTACGAGTTCCTTACCCCGCGAGCTATCAGATATTGAAACTATAGAGAAATATCATAAAAGTGGATCGATGGACTTCACTTAAATGTAACTTGCAGATTATTCACATAGATGTAGATATCAACATTGATCATGGTTCAAATGGCGTTTACGACCGTCGAAATAAAAAGAAGTCCATAGGGGTCAGGTCTGTATCCTTGAGGTATGATGCAGCGCAGTGATTTCGTTTTTAGTGGAACAGTCGCGCACCAACAGGGATGAATGTGTGGCTGCCATGAATCGTCTCGCCACATTTAAGGGCGCTTCCTCTCGTTTTTCTCTCGCAGGTTTTGTAACACGTCTTGATAAGATAATAATAGTTTGTCCGTGTGGGATGAATTAACTGTGAACTAAACTTTCAAAGAATAAACTCTTCTCGGGCCTCACGCAATGTCAAGTGGTTAGAAACCTACGAGCTTTCGGCCAAGGTCACCTTGGCCATTGTCATTGCCATTGAATGCTGAATTATCGTTGCCTTGTTGTTAAATAGCCGCGCTGCTGGTTGTGATGTCGATGGAGCTAGTTGCTTCCCCATGTAATGTAATCTTTACGTTCCGAGTCAGTTGCATCCGCTTTTGGCTGCTGACAGTGACGTCACTGGGGCTCACTCAGTGGCCAACGGGAAATACAGGCCTGAGCGCGAACATCATGTGACGTAAGCAAGGTAGTTCCGAGCCGGCGCGATCGCTAGCGGATTGGCCGCCCGCTAGGGCACTGCCCACTGCGTCATAGCGGTCGGCCAATCCGCTAGCGATCGAGCCGGCACAGGCCTCACTTGATCACGTGAAATGACGTGCGCGCCGCGGCCTATCTTTCTCTCAGGCCTCGGGCTCACTTCTTCGTCCCGTGTCTGCTTCAACCTCCCTATGGCCTGGTCCCTAGCTGTGCTGGGCTGCAAGCGGACAGAACACGAGCTTTGCATACGTCTTCGCTATCCGGAAAAATTAGCCATGGCAGAATATTCTTTAGAAAATCGACACTGAATTCGTTTCGACGAAACATCTCAAACGAAAAGATATTTGGATAGTGTTAAAAAGGAAGCAACTGAAATTAAAATGTCAGAGAACAGCATTAATATCTGTCAACTTAGTAGCCCTAACTCGATCATAATTTTATTTTTTGCCTTTCTCTGTGAATAAACGCCCTTTTTTATGTACAGTTTCGTTATCTCATCAGTAGAGATGATTTTGGTGATCACTTATATACCTATCAGAAGAATGAAAATACTCAACTATCCTACAGATAGGGTCAAAACACTTCCTACAGTCAGGCCAAGTAGAAGAAATCGATTTGGTTTCTGTACATTTACACGGCTTGCAATAGCACAATTTGGTATTGTGCAGTTTCTGAGAAAACTACATAAAACCACACGACGTTTAGGTATAAATTCTAGGAATTGTGTGGATGGACAACTCTGTACTTCCGCGGCATTGGAAATCGTCGAAATATTTACTGTATGTTTTTCGGATACACTGGGTCCAAAGCTACAGCAATTATCTACAAAATCACAAAAACCTGTTTTTAGCCATTTTTGCAGAGTGGACCGCAAATATCTAAATCAGTGTTTTCATCCTTTCTGAATATGGGATCCCCTTTCAAGTAAAAATATTCTGGCGATTCCCCTTCCCAAACCCCAAAATAATTATGTGTGTGTGATTTCAAGTGCAACGAGTTTAACTCGTTTTTTTTATATATTTTTTTAAGAAAAAAAGTACAGTATTATACATTATAGGATGAAATTCTTATTTATTTTTCGGAAAGGAACGCATACTAATTTCAGATTAATTCCGACAGGAAAATTTGTTAAGAAATGATTGTTACGCACTACAGGCAAGACGCAGAATCCAATTATCCTACTGCATAGTCAATATGTAAAGAAGTAGATATTTTTTTTCGAATTTCTCGAACTTACTGACTGCATCATTTTACTTTAACTATCAACTGGATTCTGAAATCAGTTTTCTGGCTTTTCGCTTCTTCGTCGTTATTCACAGTGCAGTTATTATGTTAAACAAGTAATTACGCTACCAACTTTTATTATAAAATATGTTTTACTTTTCTTAGGCCAATGATTTTCAATACGAAACTCTAGTATCCAGACAAGCCCTGGGCTTCTGTTTCATGCTGGAGTTACGTCCTCTCTTCATGGGAACCTCCGGAACAATGCTTTGCGATCCCCTTTGGGGTCGCGACCCACACGTTGAAAAACACTGATCTAAATAACTAACCGTAGCAGATAGGTCAAATTATAATGCTGTGTTACTCTCGTTTTCCCCACATCTTCCTCCGTTATTTACACCAGAAAAAACCATCATCTTTGGCGTACCAAAAAATTTATTATGAATTAGACGTTGTATATGTTCCACAGCTATATGCGTATGAAATTAAATAAAGAATTACTAACTCGCAATTTGCGATTCGCATTTGTCACCAAGTAATAGACCACATTCAAAAATGCGGTTAACGTTGGCAGAAATCGTAAATTGCGAGTGAATAATTCATTATTTAATTTCATATACACGTAGTTACGGAACATCTAATAAGGCTGTTCCTTTGGAACTGACGTTTCTTAAGAAAGTTTTGATGCCCCAATCATAATGTTTTTTCTGGTGTGTTTTGATAAAGGATGAAGATGTTGGAAAACGAGAATAATACAGAGTTAGACTTCTTTCATTTGCTATGGCTAATTATTTAGATATCTGCGACCCACTGTACAAAAACTTCTAAAAACAGGTATTTGTGTATAAGTGCAGTTCTAGTTCTCGATAATGGCTAAAGGTATCAACACATTTAAAGTTAATTGGGGACTGATGACCTAGATGTTTAGTCCCCTCAAAAACCACCACCAACAACAAAGTTATTTGTAAAGGATAATCTGAGCAACACATAGTAAATATTTCAAAGTATTGCAATGACATGTGTAGATGTGTCCATCCCTACAAGTCGTAGAGTTTATATTTTTTCTTAGGAACAACACATTACCTAAAATTGTTCTATTACAAGCCGTCTAAAGACCATTGGTGACCAAATGTACAGAAACCAACCGATTTCCTGAATTTGGATCGACTGTAGGAAGTGTGTAATGTTTAAATGTTTGTACTGCAGGATAGCTGTAGTGTGCCCATTCTTACGATAGGCATACAAATGATCTCCAGGCCAAGTGGTAATGTGCCATCCAGAAGCATCCCTATTGAGAAGATAAGGAAACTACAAATTAAAAAAAAAAAAAAAAAAAAAAAAAAAAAAAAAAAAAAAAAAAAGCAGATATTCATAGCAAAAGACAAGAATGAAATTATTATAGAGTCAGGGATACTAAATTGATAGGAAAAGCGTTTAATATTAGGTGTCAGCCCTAAAAGGCGAAATCGCAGAAACATATTGGAACTTTGGCCAAATAAAAAAGGATGCATATGGAATCTGTGGAAGTGCAAAGAATAAACTCAAAATCATATATTACTTGTTATGATGATATTTTCAAAAATAATTCTCAAACAAAATTTCTCTCGGGCATGGATATTTGTGCCGTCCTTAGTTGTAGGTAGTTGATAGGTAGTTTGTAAGTTTAGGGACTGATGACCCTGTAGTTAAGTCCCTTAAGCTTAACAAACATTTGAACAAAATTTCTCTGTTGAAAACCAAAAGCCGAAGCATTTAATTTGTAAGTAAATTATTCAAACATCAAGTTAGCATTTATAACTTCTGTGGAAGTATTGATAAGCAGAAGCTAAAATGTTGTTCTTCATCACTGTTTGATGTAATACAAACCACTGAAATAACTGATAAAGCAGAATTGTAATTTCTTTTTCTGTGCAAAATATTCTCAATTAGGGCAAGGTTGTACCCATTGGTTGAAGCAAGAAATTTGATTGTCTGTAGTTCACGAAATCCTGTTTTTACATCGGAACGAATATGAGACAGTGTACCGTAGAGCGAAAATCTGAATGTCTGTGTGTAATTGGCTGTTTTAAGCATGAAGGTATGACTGTATCTGAAGCTGTAATTTTCTGTATATTTTGAAAGTACGAGTTTCGTTACTTATGGCCACAAAAAATATTTGAGTTTTCTTGTGGTGCCTGTCCAGAAACACCGTATGTCATCTACATATCCGAACCAGTATTTAATATTGAAAGGTTCATTGTTAAGAAAATGTTACTCAAAACTGTCCATGAATACTTCTGATAAAGGTGGACTAAGTGGGGACCCAATAGCTAATCCATTTCTGTTTGTACAGAGTTCCTTGTAAATGGAAATAATTTTGAGCTAAGCATGTTTGAGTGGTCAGTCTCAAGTCATTCAGTTCCACTGGGTTGACATTAAACCTGTACATCAACTCTGTTAAAATCTCAACACATCCCCCCACTGGTATGTTCTAACACAATCTGGTGTCATCAAAGGACAATAATTTAGCACTATATGAAACAGAAAGGTGTTTTATCTTATTTGCCAGGTCCTCTGAGTCGAAATGCCATAATTTCTTGATCTAGGTATTGACATAAGTAACCAAACTGATACTTTCAAAATATACAGAAAAACTACAGCTTCAGATACAGTCATACCTTCACGCTCACAACATGAAATTATACAAAGAAATGCAGCTTTCCTTTCCATGGTAGACAGTCTGTTCCGATGTCAAAAGTGGATTTCAGAAGTGAGTTAGAGACAATCATATTTATTGTTTCAACCAATGGCTACAATCCTGCTCTAACTGACAATACAGTAGTAATAAACAACCACTTATCATCAGTGTGTACAGAATACACCGCACAGCTACTCCTGTAGCATTAATGAGTGGAGTCGCTATAGTCTCCTGAGACGTGATGTCCATTATAATGGACATACAAGTTCCTGCTCTCGTATACTTTTTATATACAGTCGTAATACCTACGATCCATTTCAGTGGACAGTACGTGCCAGCTATTTCGAAGGAGGAGCGGTTACTACGATCACTTGGTTCCAAGTAAGCTGCTTTGTATACGACATGTTAGCATGCGAGGTGAGTATTCCTTATTTAAATTTTTCGAAGTTAATTTCGTGAAAATGGTACATGCGATATCTGACCAGTAAGTCTATTATATAAGTACAAACGATTTTTTTTCTTTTACAATTTTCCAATTCGTTCATTGCTTCATTATATGTCACCAAAATCCACTTGCCACTGTCATGGACGCATTTGAAAGTCATGAATGTATCTGAAAAAAAAATCCAAAATGTTTGTGAATTCCGTTTTTCTATTTTATCTTTAAAATGTACATAGTACCTATTTGGAAAAAAAAATTGTGTTGGTGGCCGCCAGGTTTCAGGAGGACGTGGTTAAGGAAAGGTTGCTTTGTCTAGAATTTCGGCTTGTGAGATTAGGAGAACGAGAGGATGCAGAGCCAGAGAGTGCTGCTGGAGTTAGACAGGTGAAACGGCAGGTGTGGAATCCGCCTGCAGCTGTGTGGTACACTCTGCCGGCGACAAAGCGCTGCTGCGTGTTCTATGTCACAGGGCAGCTGCGCCGCTCTCCTCTTTGAAGCGCGAGAGAGGCGGGCCGGCTTTAATTGCACGTAAGTGGAACGTCAGCCACTCAAGCGCCGACACGCGACAACGTCACGAGTACCGCGGCGCCAACAGTCCCATTTTTTCAGCGCAGCAAAATGTTTTCCTCGCTTCACTAATACATATTTCGAGCTTCTGGGACTAATTTGTTTCTTTGACATCGTGCAGAAAATCACAAATCGGTGTTGACAAGGAAAATGATGATTACGCCCTCACATGAATATTATCCAGCATTTTATAGGTTCTCGGACTGGATTTCAACTGTAGAAGCGACACTTTATTTCTATTCTGACAGTGCACAGTACAGTTATTAGGTGTAATTTACAGGGTGTCTCACGAAAGACGCCTGCCAGGCGTCCGCGGATCGCGCGGCACGGATCCCGGCTACCGCCACCGCACCCGCCGGCCACGGCAGCGCCCGATTCTCGGACTATTGTGCCGTGGGAGAATACACTGAGTTAAAAGTCTAAGAAACATTGCCATATGAGTAACCTAAGCTTACCTTTATTTACAGTAGATGATCAAAATTATGTCCGTCTATGGAAAGAGCGGCCTGACATCTCTTGAACACATTTGCGAACACTCCACGAATTTCGGCTGCCAAAGTCTGGGAAATGACTAGTCGAATCTTTTCTCACAAAACAATAAATTCTGACAGGTATGTGAACAATATCCTGTATCCATTTTTTCGAAAACTTTCACCCAACGAAAAGCTGTACGGTTATTCCATGCAGGACAATGCAAGACCTCACATTGCCAATGCTTCTATGGCAGCAATACAAAATGTTTTGATAATATGATAGTTGACTGGCCTCCTAGTTCTCTAGATCTAAATGCCAGTGACTTTTATCTTTGGGGAATGTTAAAAGACAAGGTGTATGCAAGCAATCCCCATACACTCGAAGAGTTGGAAGATAGGATTAAAATAAAAATGTTCAAATGTTTGTAAATCTATCGGACCAAACTGTGTGGTCATCAGTCCGTAGCTTACAAACTACTTAAACCTAGGTAAACTAACCTACGGACAAACACACACACACATGCCCCAGGGAGGACTCGAACCTCCACAGTGAGCAACTACGCGCTCCGCAGCGAGACGCTTTAGAGCGCTCGGCTTCTCCACCGCGGCTAGGTAGGATTCGACTAGTCATTTTCCAGATGTCGGCAGCCGAAATTCGTCGAGTGTTTACAAATGTGTTCAAGAGATGTCAGGCCGATCTTTCCATAGACGGACATAATTTTGAACATGTACTGTAAATAAAGCTAAGCTTAAGTTACTCAGATGGCAATGCTTTTTAGACTTTAACTCAGTGTATGCGCCCGCCGTACAATAGAGTCCGACAATCGGGCGCTGCCGTGGCCGGCGGATGCGGAGGCGTACCGCGCGATCCGCGGATGCCTGGCAGGCGTCTTTCATGAGACACCCTGAATATCTGCATAAATAACGGCAAAGTGTCCTTTTGTAATTAATACAAAACTACAATTATATATAGATCTTCAAGAAATTTTGCACATTCCCTTCAAAACGACATAAGATTTCGTGCGGTGCACAGCTGTGTCTACTCTCCACAGTAGCTTCCTATATTTGTAAAAATAAGCTACTAACAAAATGTCAGTTTGGTTTTCAGCAAGGCTATTCAACAAAAAATGATATATATGGTTTCACTGAACAAATCTTAAATGCTCTGAATGAATAACCACACATCAGCTGTTAAGATTTTTTGTGGGCTCTCAAAGGCTTTCGATTGTGTAAATCATGGAAGTTTTGTAGATGAACTTACGCCTTGTGGTATGAGTGGGACAGTGCACAAATGGTTTGCTCCATACTTAACTGGAAGGGTGCAGAAAGTTGAAGTAAGTGGTTCAGGGCGTTCAGTCTTGGGTCCTTTGCTGTTCTTGATATATATTAATGATTTGCCATTCTGTATCTATGATGATGCAAAGCTAGTTCTTTTTGTTGACGATACCATTATATTAATCACTCGCAACAAAGTGTAACTGACGAAACTGTAAGTAATGTCTTTCGGAAAGTTATTAAGTGATTCTCTGCAAATGGACTCTTATTAAACTTTGGTAAACACACAATACTTTCAGTTCCGTACGGTAAATGGCACGACACCGTTAATAAATATAGTCTCTGAACAGAAGTCAGTAACTAAGGCAAGACAAGCCAAGATTTTAGTTGTGTGCATTGATGAGAATTTGAATTGGAAGCAACACATTGACGATATACTGAAACGATTCACTTCAGCAACTTATGCTATTAGTGTTATTGCAAACTTTGGCGACAAATATCTCAGTAAATGAGCCTTCTATGCCTATGTTCATTCACTGCTTTCACGTGGCATCATATTTTGGGGTAATTCATTTGTGAGCAAAAAGGTATTCCTTGCACGAAATGGTACTTGCTGGAACCCACCCAAGATCATGTTACAGACAGTTATTTAATGATCTAGGGATGTTCACAGTAGCTCCACAATATGAATATATTCTCTTATGAAATTTCTGATTAATAACGCAACACAACTCAGAAGTAATAGCAGTGTGCGTAACTACAACACTAGGAGAAAGGATGATCTATACAATTCATTGTTACTTTTGGCACAGAAAGGGGTTAATTATGCTGCCACAAAAGTGTTTGGTCACTTACCAGATAACATCAAGTGCCTGACAGATAACCAACCAACATTCAAAAACAAATCGAAAGAATTTCTTCTACTCAGTAGCTGAATTTTTTTATAGAATTAGTACTTCCATCAACTTTTGTTGTTGTTGTTGTAAAATGTGTTATGTAATTTTATCTATTAGTACAGTGACACGTTCCAACTCATCACGAAATCTCATATTCATGACCTACGGAACAAGTATTAATCTATTTTGATACCGACTTTCATGTTTTTATTATTATTTTTTTATATTTTCTATCTTTTAATTCTCAACCTTCATACCAAGAGGAAACTGTTGTAAGATGTCAAACGGTGCTTGGAGGAAGGTATCTTACAACCGACTTAGACACTGTTTTCCTCAGCTCCATGTAAGGTGGTACAAGTGTGGTGTGAAGGTACCGTCGCTAGGCACAAAACGGCGTGGGTACGAAGACCTATGAAAACAAACATACTGTTAATGATTTTTGAAGACATCAATTAACAATAAAACGATACGTGATAAATCTATTAAAAAGTGTCTGAAAATCCAGCGTTGCCCGGTTTATTTTTTTTATTATACACTCTCGCATTCCATCTTTCCTCCCACCTCTCTCTCTCTCTCTCTCTCTCTCCACTCCTATTCCTCCCTCCCTCCTCCCTGGTTCATCTCCTGACCCAACCTTCATCTAGGAAAAATAATATACACCTGTAAACTTTCGTAATGATCAGTAAGACAAAGTTTTTGCAAGGTACCCTTTGCCAGTCACCATATAAATTTTTTGTAGACAGTACCCTTCCTTTTGGTTCAAAGGACGAATGTGGAAAAATTCATTAGCGTGAATGAATACTTCGTACCTTGGTTCACAGGGCCCATCTCATCTCAGACCCTGAAAGTCTGTCAGCTGAGTTGTCCCATATCGAGGTAACCTTTCGTCAGAATGTTTATAGTAAAAAACAGATAAACGTGCGTTGCGCTATCAGCCTACTGTGCAACGGGTGAGTGACGATAGTATTGAAGTGACACCTAAATCTATGGCCTTTTTGCCTTACGCAGGAAGCATTTCCAACAAGATTGGCCGTACTTTGCGAAAATATGATGTGAAAAGTGTTTAAACCACCTAAGATAAAAGTCCTGTTAGGGTCCGTAAAGGATGATCTTGCTTTGCGTAAGGCAGGTGTATGTCGTATTCCTTACAGTTGTGGCTTGTCATACATTGGTCAGACAATTAGGACTGTGGAAGACCGGTGTATTGAACACAAACGTTACACGCGCTTACAACAGCCAAACAAATCTGCTGTTGCAGAACATTGTCTTGGCACCGGCCATCCTATGGAATACAACAACACGGAGATTCTGGCATGCACTTCCACCTATTGGGATGATGTTGTTAAGGGAGCTGTTGAAATGAAACTAGCAAGCGACCTTATAAACAGAGATGGTGGTTTTTGTTTAAATTCTGCTTGGAATCCGGCACTGTCTCTCGTCAAAAAATAGAGGGACAAAATAATTGCTGGCTCACCTGTTGATTAACAGTCACTATCGATAGTTTTGGTGTTTGGTCATCTTTGGTTGTGTTGACTCTGCAGTGACTTGTACAGTGTGTGTTATCTTCCTTGTTTACCCTTTGCAAACCGAGGTATTAAATACTCTCGGACATTGCTTCGTTGAGTGCAGTTGTGCCTTGAGAATGGCAGGGTGTCGACAACGTTTACCGGCAGCATACCCGTAAGTTGTTTGAACATTCATTACGCAGGGAAAAGTTAAGGATTCACTTGTCAAAATCCGTAACTAAAGTTCCCGTCTCCATGTACCATGAAAAGTTATGTAGACATTGAACTTCCTCTTGTTTAGAAGGTCAAGCTCATCAAAATTTGAATAATAAATTAGTTGGGCACATTAACCCCGGAATGCTACTAGGGGTACGCCTGTATCCCAGTGCTTCTATTAAGTGTAGCTAGTGGCCAACAGATGGCGCTGAAGTTCTGCGCTTCCCAGTAGTTTCATGCCTTAATACGTCAGTACGGGTGTGACCATCAAAGTGTCATAGGGTTAATACTTTTCACGTTATTTAATGTTTGGGCTACAGGTGCATCCTAGTGTAGCATAATCGCTGTAAGAAATTTTAGAACCAAGATTCTTCAGGTTTGGCCCCTTTGCCTATTTTATAACTTATTAAACGTCACTGGATACATCTCTGTTACTGTTGAAAGGAAGCTCTGCAGATAATAAGGAAATATTTAAAAACAGAAGATCTTATCTGAAGAAATTGGCTATAGATTAGATGCGACCACAAATTTTAAGGCGTTTGGAAAAACCAACCTTAAGACGAGAACTCCGTCAAACCATCAGTGTTTTGTTTGTAAATCTATCGGACCAAACTGCGTGGTCATCACAAACTACTTAAGCCTAGGTAAAATAACATAAGGACAACACACACACACATGCCCCAGGGAGGACTCGAACCTCCACGGCGAACAACCGCGCGTTCCGCAGCGAGACGCTTTAGACCGCTCGGCTACTCCACCGCGGCAAACCATCAGTGGTATTTTAGAACTAACAAAGGAAGAAGAATCCCAAGAGGTTCCAGAATCTACAACAGGACGGTGTATTTTCTGCCCTAGGGCTCGAGACCGAAAATCAAGAGTTAAATGTGCTATTTGTAAAAAATTTATTTGTTTGGATCATCAACGCAAAAGTGTGTTCTTCATGTCTTCATTAATGTAATTGTTCATTTATGGGCATTTTTTCTTTTTTCTTAAGTGTAATTTAAATATTAATGTATTACTTTGAAATAATTTTTTTAATCATTTTAAAATCCGTTTTTATTTGGGGTACACCTGTAGCCCAGTGTAGCAGACCCGTCTATGAAAATAAGTGTAGCAATCCATTTTTTTCAAATTTTCCAATTTTCCGATAAATTGGTGTGACCAAGGGGCAGATTCATTTTCATATATAATCTCTTGATTGAACAATTTCCAATACTTATCCAATGCTTATCTTCCCCATAATTATACCAGTAAATAACAAAAGTATGTATCTTGATAACTGGAATCACTAACTTTAGCGGTTCACACCTAAACAATTCCGTTACTTTTCCGCTCTTTACCAGCATCAAAGGAGGAGAAGATCGGGGCCAACGTGTGTTTAATTAACGCGGTGTTACACGCTGTGCATAATCTGCTTAACGTGTGCTTTATCCTGACAGCTCGATAATCTCCTTATTTATGCAAATACGCTGAATTTATGATGTCAGGTAGCACTCACTGTGCTAAGCGTCGATCTCTCCAGATCTTTCTGTATTTTGCTGCTAATTTGTAGGATAATTATCCACTAGGTCATTTATATACGCTGTGAGAAGTATTTGTTCTTTGGTTCTGTAATACTGTTCTTTACGAATTTACTTTCTGTTCTGCAAAGTTCTTTCTGCTGAGAACGTCATGTTTTATTTTTTTTTTTTATTTTTTATTTTTTTTTCCTACTGAAATTGAATACACTGATGTGATGTTCACCGCACCAGCAGATTCGCGTGGGTAAATTACGATGTTTGATGCGGTTCTTAGGAATTTGCCGTATTAGTCTCCATATCTCTTTCTGCAACATCTGCATCCAATTTGTATATAAAAAGACGTTTTGCAAAATAGTTATTAGCCAAGATCGCAACAATATGTATGAAACGTGAGAGATAGTTAAGACTTATTTTCAAGCTATCTTCATATCTGAAATACAGACAGAACGAACGCAAGTATGCTGTCAAGCACTATTTCACGCTAATGAGATAGATACCTAAAGCAGCTTGCATTATCTTTTTTGTGTCTCTTTTCCGTGGAGGTGTCGGTGGCCGAGTGGAATGAGACCGACACAGGAATAAAGATAGCACGCTGGTGCAGGTACGGAGGGGAGCAGCCAGAAACTAGAAACACTAGAGTAAATTAGAACGAGATATATATTGCACAGAATTTATACAATACTTAACTTTTACATAGCTCAGTACTGCAGAATGCTGATACATAGTTGAGCTAGAGGACTGCCTAGTGCCTATTCGATAGCAAAGTCTTCACTGGTGCCTATCTGATTCCGAAGTCTTAACTGGTTCCTATCTCAGTCCCAAGTGAACGATGTCGTTCAGTGGTGGCGACGAGTGGAGTTGTAGCAGAGGGCGCTCGTGGCTGACGTCGTAAGAACGCCGCGCCGTGCGTGCATGGCGGCGCGCGGCGAAAGTAGGTGGCGCGCACTTTGGACTTGTGCGACACCACACCCCTCCCCCCCAAACCGCCGCGCCGTCGTGGCGTAGGGCTGAGGGCCACGGCGACGGCACTGGGAGGAGGGCCTGGGCGGGGGCGTTACTGGTGGGACGGGCGTCGAAGCTGAGGCTGGGATCGAGACGCCGTCCGCGCTCCGGTATACACCTTGAGATCCGCCGAGAAACCCGCCAAAACCAGCGGAAGGGCGCCCGCCCCCGCCCAGAGGGAGCGGGTCATCTTCTTCTGAGGTGCGTGTCCCAGGCGGCGGGGGCACGCACGGTCCCGGAGTTCCTCTCGGTGACGCTGTCATCTGCGGCGGCGACAGCGGCGGCGACGACTGCGTCGGAGGTGCGTCGTCGTCCATAGGGATCTCGTAGTCCGGGGACGAACGATGTGGCTGTGCTCCCTGGCGGTGAACTGGGTCTGGAATCAAGAAACCCGAGACAGGATCGCGCGGCCTGTGCAGGCGCAATTGGTTTGCGTGGCGCCGCAGCTCCGCCCCTGTGGAAGAACGTACAACATACATATTGCGACCGAGCACGCGCTGAATGGTGCCTGGCAACCATGTCTTCTTGTTGCCAGGAAACACCCTGTACAGCACCGGCGTAGAAACCGGAAAACGCGTAGCGCCATACGAATCGACTCGGTGCGTGGGAGGCTGTAGCAGGTGAAGGAGAGTGCTGTGACGGCGGCCGTGTAGCAGCTCGGTAGGAGACGGGCCGTCACGTGGCATGCACCGATACGTAGACAGGAAAATTTGAAGAGCTTGCTGCCTGGAGTGCTGACCTTTCATATTTTCCATGTGAGACTTGAATGTTCGAACGAAACGTTCTGCTTCTCCATTGGACTGAGGGTGAAAAGGTGCGGTGGTTATATGCTGAATGCCATTCACGCGACAAAACTGTTGAAATTCCGCACTAAAAAACTGAGGTCCATTGTCACTGACGATAGTTTCAGGCAAACCTTCGACACAAAACACTGATGTTAAGGCACTGATTGTACTAGACGCCGTCGTTGAGTTCATGGCAATCACGAAAGGAAACTTGCTGAAAGCGTCTACAACAATTAACCAGCGCGTATTCCAGAAAGGTCCGGCAAAGTCAATGTGTAAACGTTGCCAGGGTCCCTTGGGGCGTGGCCAGTCTGAGAAACGTTGCGGAGGAGCCGCCTGATGCTCCGCACAAACCGTGCACTGTGACGTCATGCTCTCTATCTGAGCGTCCATACCAACCCAGGTACAATGACGTCTGGCCAATTGCTTTGTCCTAACAATACCCCAATGTCCTTGATGCAGGAGGCGTAACACTTCTCGTTGCAAGGAACGAGGAACAATCACTCTTGTTTGGTCGTTGTCCGTATGTAGCAACAGAACACCCTGACTTAAAGATAATGCATGACGTTGTGCAAAATAACGTCGAACCAGAGGCCGATCAATGTCTTTGGCTCTGGCAGGCCACCATGAGCGAACAAAACGTGCTACCACACTTAAGTCTGCATCCGCAGCTGTTTCCTGTGCAACCCGACGAGAGTTCAAAGGGAAATCTGCGACAGCGGTAGGATCTTTGGAGTCTATCTGACAACATGCCATTTCCGAAGAATCAAACGACACATCCTGGCCAACCGGAAGTCGGAAAAGTGTGTCCACGTTGGCGTGTTTAGTGGTAGGTCGGTACAAAATCTCATACTGATAATTAGACAATATCAAGGACCATCTCTGAAGCTTTTGTGCCGTTCGTGACGGAATCGGCTTTGTGGGTGAGAACAACGACGTGAGAGGCTTGTGGTCTGTCAACAAATAGAATTTTCTGCCATAGAGATAATGATGAACCTTTATGATGCCGTAAATGATTGCTAAGGCCTCCTTTTCTATCTGACTGTAATTCTGTTGCGTCGGCGTCAGTAGCTTGGATGCAAAGGCAATAGGACGATCGTGAGAACCAATACGATGCGACAAGACTGCACCCAGACCGTACGACGAGGCCTCAACTGCTAACACTACAGGCTTCTGTGGGTCAAAGGGAATCAAACATGCATCACTGAGTAGTGCAGACTTTAATTTGTCAAAGGCAACCTGGCAATTTTTAGACCATACAAAAGGAACTTTCTTCCTACGTAAGTGATGCAATGGAGCTGCAATCTGAGAGGCATTGGGAATAAATCTGAAATAATAGTTAAGCTTTCCCATTACTGCTTGCAATTCCTGCACATTCTTAGGAGGAGGCAAGAATTTGATTGCTATAAGATGTGACTGTAAGGGATGAATTCCTTGGGCATTAATCACATGGCCTAGGTACTCTATTTCAGTTTGAAAACGAACACTTTGCTTTATTGCAACTTAGACCTGCTGCAGTCAACACTTTTAAAAGGCACTCCAGGTTTGCTAAATGTTCAACTGTACGTCCAGATACCACAATATCATCTAAATAGTTCGAGCAACACGGTACAGAAACTGTCACCTGTTCCAAAAAAGCGCTGAAAAATAGCGGGGCGGAAGAACTGCCAAAGGGTAGGCGTTGAAATTGAAAAAGGCCCATGTGAGTATTAATGACGAAAAACTTTTTTTACTCGTCATCAAGTGGAATTTTTAAGTATGCCTCTGCTAAATCAATCTTAGAAAAGAAGCGAGTCTGTCCTAATTTGTTCATAAGTTCCTCAGGTCTGGTCAGGGGGTATGTGTCAACAATTGTTTGACCGTTCACTGTTGATTTAAAGTCCGCACAGAGACGAAGTTTTCCTGACGGCTTCGGTATAATTACTATGGGCGAGGCCCACTGACTCGCAGAAATAGGAGAAATCACCCCACTATCTTGCCAACGTTTAAGTTCTTCGGCAACTGTATCACGCATTGCGATAGGCACTGGTCTAGCTTTACGAAATTTTGGAACTGCAGATTCTTTTAAAGATACATGTGCCACGAAGTCTTTTGCGCAACCTAGTTACGGCGAAAACAAGTCACTGTATTTTTCACACAATGCATTTATTTTGTCCTGAGACACTACTGACGAAATTTGAAGCACATCTCTGTGAATTGATAAACCAAACAAGTCGAATGCATCTAGTCCAAAAATGTTCTGTGTAGATTTGGCCTGAAGAACTACAAAAGCAACTGTTTTTGGTACACCTTGAAAAGAGGCAGGCAGGCTACACGTTCCTAACACGGGAATATTTTGACCTGTGTATGCTGTTAGCACTTCTTCACACGGCGACAATTTTGACGAACTCAGAAGTTCATACGTCTCTTGATTCATTAAAGTGACAGCGGAACCAGTATCAAGCTGAAATTTCACAGTCTTATTTTCTATGCAAAGAGATACAAAAAGTTTTTGCTTGTGGCGCTCGACAGGTGCGCGAATGTGGGCAACGTCTAATACAGCTTGTTTGCTGCGCATGCGCGGGCCGCGTATTGAAGTAAGCGGCGCAGAACTGGCCCACAGATTATTATCACTGTCCCTAGATGGCACTACCGCCGGATCGGCGTCCGCGCAATGCGAGGCTACTGCACTAAAATTACTTTGAGTATCTACAACAAGTCTACTGTCACTATCTACACAGTACTGGGCTCTATTACAATGAGCAGTTGCAGAAGGCACTAGTTTCACTACAGGATTGCACTGTACATTGTCATTTTGCTTGTCCCGAACCCTTTTCCGTTGCACAGATTTACGCGCTCGTCGGCGCATGCGGCGTGGCTCACTACATAGTTTTGACGTGGGCGCAGAAGAACTTTCTTGCATTTGAGATTCAAGTAAAGCACTGTTCAAGTCCACAGCGTGTAGGACATTTACGGAATGAATTGTTCTCGCCCTCTGCGAAGCAATGTTCCGAAAGGCACCGTTCTTGCACTTTGTATTTTGCATACACACTGTTTGTACATGTCCTGATTTGCCACATTGATAACAAATGGCGTTGCGACTTGGGCATTGTGCACTTTTGTGGCGAGATACACACTGCGGGCAAGACTTACGAACATTTTTCTGAAATGGGCGTTGGCGTCCGTTATTTAAATTACTGTTTCTAACACGTTGGGGCGACCTTTGTGTCGCACTTTTACACTGGCTACTGTTCACTGTCTGTCCAGCACGGCCGGTAGAAAAATAAGAATCAGTAGGGCTACACTGAGAACTACGGCTAGGAAAGCGTCCGTTGCGGCGCACTGAATTAACACTATGGCTTTGCATTTCTACATCTGCTAAGTCAAAAGTATCATGCGCTTGTATAAGCTGCAGTACATTGTCTAATGAAGGATCAGACTGTTTCAGAATTGCTGCCCTAATTCTGGGGTCCTGAATGTTCTGCGTAATTGCATCTCTCAACATAACGTCACTATAAGAAAGTCCACAACAGCAAGTAAATTTACATTTGCGGGTTAAGCCCTTCAACTCAGTGATCCATTCCTGGTGTGACTGTTGCGGTAATTTTTTAAGTCTGAAAAATCGGTACCGCGCCGCAGCTACGAGAACTTTTCTCTCGTGATGAGCATTTAGTGCATCTACTATTTGTTCAAAGTCTACATCACGAGGAGATGCTTGCGGGAAAACTTTCTGCAGTAACACGAAAGTCTTGGTGCCAACTACGGCGAGAAAGAAATGTTTAACTGTCTGACCTGTTATTTGATGAGCAGCGACGAGTTCTTGAAATTGAGCGAAGTAGTCACTCCATTCTTCCTCTCGTTCGTTGTACTGGCGAAACGTAGGAAGGGTTGCAGCGGAAGGTGTGGGCTGCTGAAACGACGGCTGGTATTGTTGTTGGTTAGCGGCTTGCGCCGTTAGATGGGACACCGCTTGGAGTAGCTGGGTGATTTGCGCCGTCTGTAACTGAATAATTTCCATTAAGTTTGGGTTCGGGGTAGTGGCCATGCTGACCGATTAGGCGCCGCGTATACAAGTAACTTATAACAAAACACAAATGAAATATGAAAGAGGACGCTCTGCAACAAAAAAGTCCACAAAACACGTAACAGAATATGTTCCCCCAAAATTCTTATAATAAGGGCGGGTGGGTGGGAGCAATTTCTGCGTGCTCCGACTGCTGTTGTCTGGCTGCTGCAAGCGGGCTGGTCCAAGGTTCGTCTATCACTCCTCGTCGCCACTTTTGTGTCTCTTTTCCGTGGAGGTATCGGTGGCCGAGTGGAATGAGACCGACACAGGAATAAAGATAGCACGCTGGTGCAGGTACGGAGGGGAGCAGCCAGAAACTAGAAACACTAGAGTAAATTAGAACGAGATATATATTGCACAGAATGTATACAATACTTAACTTTTACATAGTTCAGTACTGCAGAATGCTGATACATAGTTGAGCTAGAGGACTGCCTAGTGCCTATTCGATAGCAAAGTCTTCACTGGTGCCTATCTGATTCCGAAGTCTTAACTGGTTCCTATCTCAGTCCCAAGTGAACGATGTCGTTCAGTGGTGGCGACGAGCGGAGTTGTAGCAGAGGGCGCTCGTGGCTGACGTCGTAAGAACGCCGCGCCGTGCGTGCATGGCGGCGCGCGGCGAAAGTAGGTGGCACGCACTTTGGACTTGTGCGATACCACAATCTTGCTGCACCAATATTGTTTCCTGGAAAGCTGTACCCTACCTCTGATGTCGTGAATTGTGTATTCCATTATGACATCTTCCTTGAAAATACAAATCGACTTGCAGTGAGATATAAAATTATGTATAACTGTATCATTACAGTTCGTGTAGACTTCCCTACCATGTAAAAATCTGGAAAGTACTCGTACAATTTTTCCTCTTCGATTAAAATCATGTAAATTGTACTGTACCATTCCATCACACTTCCATAAAAACAAACTTACGGCCATCGAGGTCATGAGAGGCTAGTTTAGAATATGTAAGCTCATTCAAATGAAAATTCCCATAAGTGGCATTATGGTATGTGACATATGACACACGCACACCGACTGTATAGAATATAAATAAATATACACAGTAAGAGATAAATTAATAAAAATGAAAATAAATCTTAAATTTAGAATAGTCAACAGACTTCAAATACAAAGCATTACATCAGAAGAAGATACGATTATTGGAGTGTTACTATACAACAGCATTTAGCAACATGTCTCCACGTATTAGTTATTTGACGTATAGATTCTTTATAATGAAGTGTCTAGAGTATGTTTGATAACAAACCTCTCGGGCATCTGTGGTCGAAACGGCTAATACAGTAGCATAAAATATAAAGGGTGAATCAAATGTTCAAATGTCTGTAAATCTATCGGACCAAATTGCATGGTCATCAGTCCGTAGCTTACAAACTACTTAAACCTAGGTAAACTAACCTACGGACAACAGACACACCCATGCCCTAGGGAAGACTCGAACCTCCACGGCGAGCTACCGCGCGCTCCACAGCGAGGTGCTTTAGACCGCTCGTCTACTCCACCGCGGGAGGGTGAATCACTATTGCCACCAAGAATAACTCCGAACGTATGATAGTAGCTGAAAATAGGGACGGTAAGACTAGTATCGTCAAAGCGAATGTGAATGATGTATTCATTCGAAGAACAAGTCTATATGCTTCTCATTTACGGAGAATCCCAACGACATTGTGAGAGCTAGAGGCTTATACGCTGAAAAAGATCCTGAACATACCCTCCGTATACGCCGTACATTTAAATATTTGTATGATAAATTGAGAACAACCGGATCTTTAACGTATCGGAAACATATCCGAAGTTACTAACGACGAAGCCGAAATTGGTATCTTGATAATGTGGTTCGATACCCTTGTGCTACTTCGCGTCAAATGAAAAGGGTTCAAAAACGTTCATTTGGTTGTCATGCTTAACCCTTAGCTTCCCAGGTCACTTTTCTGTCACACTCTGCCCCAGGTGCGGTCTGACAGACCGCAATTTGTAAATAATCATAAATAGTTTTTTTTTGTATCCCATCCTCGTCGCCACTTTTGTGTCCCAGACTCGTCGCCGCTTTTGTGTCTCGTTTCCGTTGTAGGTGTCGGTGGCCGAGTGGAATGAGACCGACACAGGAATAAAGATAGCACGCTGGTGCAGGTACGGAGGGGAGCAGCCAGAAACTAGAAACACTTGAGTAAATTAGAATGAGATATATATTGCACAGAATTTATACAATACTTAACTTTTACATAGTACTGCAGAAGGCTGATACATAGTTGAGCTAGAGGCCTGCCTAGTGCCTATCCGATAGTCAAAGTCTTCACTGGTGCCTATCTGATGTCGAAGGTCCTAACTGGTTGCTATCTCAGTCCCAAGTGAACGATGTCGTTCAGTGGTGGCCACGAGCGGAGTTGTCACAGAGGGCGCTCGTGGCTGTCGTCGTAAGAACGCCGCGCCGTGCGTGCATGGCGGCGTGCGGCGAAAGTAGGTGGCGCGCACTTTGGACTTGTGCGACACCTCAGTTTTCATTGTTGTCTAAGTGAACTAATTCAATTTATTACACAAAAGGCTTCTTATGTCTACATAAATTCTGTAAAAGCAATACATTTTTAAAATGTTTTAATGAAATATATATATATTTAAACGTAAAACTGTAGAAAAAGGATTTAACATTAAATTATTTTATTAATACTGTAAAAAGTCAAATACTCCGGCCTTTAAATTATACTTTGTGCCATATTTTTATTGTTTACTATGCATTTAATGCTAAAATCTTAAGAAACTTTCCAAAAGTCACTATTGCTTTGTTTATAACTTTTTGTCTTCTTTGTTTTCTTTGCGCTCGATGCAAATTTTGGTAGAACACTCAAGACAGATGGACTTCTTGCAACAATGGCAAACACAACACGTCTTTCTCTCGTTCTTTTGATCAATGTCTCCATACGTCTGGCATCATCATTTCGATTACTTGTTTCACTAAATGAATCCACAGGTGCAATTTCTTCTTCACTTTCACACTGTTTTGAGACTCATTACATTCACTTTGGATCTCATCGTCACCGTCTGATCCCACATAACTTCATAAAGGGTCTTGAATCCATTTCAAAACACTGTCCTCAAAATGAGGGTCTGTAACACGCATAGTAGAGGAAGGTCTCGGTGCCGAATCCATAACGCAAAGGCCCAGGTGCGGACTCTGAGACCGCTAGCACAAAAAAAGATCTAATAATATTGCCCCGACTTGCGTTAACGTGGCTACTGACCATGTAAAACAGTGCACGTGTTGTAAGCAACGATTACACAACGCTGTATGATCCTTCCCCACCCCTATCCATTAACAATTGACCAACAATTAGCGCTTGCGGTCCGTGAAACCGCACCTGGGACGTTAAGGGTTAAGGGACTTAACTGCGGTCTAATCAGTCCCTAAAGTTACAAACTCCTTAGGAACTACCTTATACTAAAGACGACAAAGCCATGCTCGAAGGGGGATTCGAACCCCCGACGGGGAACGGCCTCGCGCATCGTAGCATAGCGCCTCAATGGGCTCGACCGCTCTGTCGCGGCAAATCGCAAGGGAATCTGTCATGAGCCAGAGTATTGTTGTTCGTGTTCTGAATCGGCATAAGTATCATCCTAGCCATATCAGTCTGCACCAATAATGAACTGGTACGGATTGTGCACGTCGCATGGAATTCTGCCAATAGTCTCTACGTCAGATTCAGTGGGATATCATGTTTATTAATTTCATTTTATTTACTGACGAATCTACATTCACGAAACATGGAAATATTATTTTGCAGAACATGCATTATTGGGCAGCTGAAAATCCATGTTGGCTGCGGCAAGTTGCACACCAAAGACCGTGGTCGGTGAATGTATTGTATGGGGATCTAGAGGACAGAATTACAGGACCCTATTTCATCGAACGAAAATGTTAATTATAGGATGTACACCACATTCCTGCAAGAAACATTAGGTCTGTTATTGGAAGAAATACCTGTAGGAAAGTGATTGGTGTTCGGCACATGTTTCGCTGATGGCTATAAATGAGTTGCAGAGATGATTCGCAAATCGTTGGACTGCAGCGGAAGAGACGTGTCGTGGCTGACTCGTTCGCCACAGTTGACGCCTCTGAATTTTGTTTTCGTAAAAAGCATTATTTACTAAGAAGTTTCAATTACACTTGAAGATATGAGACAAAGAATTGTCAAACTTGTGCTTCGATAAGTGCCGAAGTGATACGGGATAGCACACGATCCATGATAAGGGGATTGAAGCTCATCATAGAAAGCGATGGTCATCACTTCGAACACCTCTTGTAAATGG
This sequence comes from Locusta migratoria, assembly GCA_026315105.1. Taxonomy (NCBI): domain Eukaryota; kingdom Metazoa; phylum Arthropoda; class Insecta; order Orthoptera; family Acrididae; genus Locusta; species Locusta migratoria. Next base: position 131,216,356 of record CM048745.1, on the reverse strand, counting down.
CCGTTCATGCCATCTTTTTGACCTTCGTTGACCTTCAAAGACCTTTCTGTTACGCGTCATTGCATTAATCTCGATAGCCGCTTTCAGAAAATACGTACCAAACTACAGCATCCCATTTCAAGAAGACAAAGTTGACCATATCTCTGACGCGACCCCACATAGAAACAAAAAAACCAACGTTTATCTCTAGTAATACTACATATCTGCTATTATATGGAAACTCACTCGTAATAACCATCTTATCTACAGAGTCTCTCTTTAAATACCGAAGCAGTTTGGCTCATATAATTATGCTGAAGCAGTCTTTTACGATTTTATGTCCATCTCAGCCAAATGTGTGCTAGGAGCGAGGTCATGAAGAGATGTCTACTGAGAGCTCGTATACTCAGAGGAGTAAGTACGAAGACTGTCCAGAATGTAATGCACCACATTTTATCCTTCCACAATTATTTAATGCGCATAATAAGCATTACACATACGAAAGAATTATGATTCATGCACTGACACTATTTTGCCAAATAATCTCACGTCAATTCTACGGCCTTCCTTTAGCGTGAAACATGGCCGTGTATACCCTATCGGTTTTGGGGGCGGAGGCTACGACAGCGTAGCTGACTGGCTGGTGGTCATGAGACAGTGGGCCGTGCCCCAAGTGCTAGCCACTTGGCCAGTCAGCTACGCTATCGCAGCCTCCGGCCTTGAAACTTCGAACGGCTGTAGCTGCCAAACTAAACGTGATAAACATGTCATTCAAAATTCTTTGTACACAGCTGGTGTCAAAAATTCCAGTGCCTGATAGAAACAACCATTGTTCCATTTAGAATGTGTATGTGTGCATATAAAGTACACTTTCTAAGTGATATTACAATCTGTTTGTTGGCTAAAATTACGAGCCCCTGACTACCATTCCATTCTGCGAAAACCGCACATCAATCGCACTTTCTGTTTCCGTAAGTGTTAGGTGAATCACCCTGTAGTGAATATATGCATTACATGGTAACTCACCCGTAATAACCATCTTATCTACAGAGTTTCTGTTTGAATACCGAAGCAGTTTGGCTCATATAATTATGCTGAAGCAGAGTTTTTCACGATTTTATGTCCATCTCAGCGAACTATGTGCTAGGAGCGACGTCATGGAAAGGTGTCTGCTGACAGTTTGTTTTCTCAGAGCAGTAAATACAGAGGCTGTCCGGAAAGTAATGCACCACATTTTGTTCTTTCACAATTATTTATTGCGCATAATAAGCATTACACATACGAATAATGATTCATGTACGGACACTTCCTTTAGCGCGAAACATGGATGTTTATACCCTACCGGTACCAATCCTTGTCAGGATGCCATTTCTTGATTTGTGAATCACCTCATATTCTTCAAAATGTCTTCCACTACTGCATCGTTCAGTGGCCCAAATAATTGAAAGTGAATTTCAGGTGTGACAGTCGTGGAGCCTCTCGTCAACCGCCGCAGACCTTGGAGCTTAGCGGAATAGCTTTCTTGACGACCTGAACCTCTGTGGCCCACAACTGACAGTCGTTTCTGCAGTGAGAAATTAACACTTTCGCGACCAGCGGGACCTGCGTGTCCCACATACGAATTTAATTTGTGTCGCTGTGTTCATAGGGATATAGAAATCTACATCTATACACCTACTCCGCAATCCACCGTGTGGTGCGTGGCGGAGGGTACACTGTACCACTACTAGGCATTTCCTTTCCTACTCCACTCCCAAATAGAACGAGGAAAAGAAGAATGCCTATATACCTTCGTACAAACCCTAATTTCTCTTATCTTGTCCTTGTGATCACTACGCGAAATGTAAGTAGGCTGTAGCAAGATCGTCCTACACATAGCATCAAATTCCTGCCCTCTAAATTTCCTCAACAGAAATTCACGAAAAGAACGTCGTCTTTCCTCCAGCGATCCCCAATTGAGTTGCCGGAGCATTTCCGTGACACTCGCCCATTGGTCGAACAAGTAACGAATCTAGCTGCTCGCCTCTGAACCGCCTCTATGTCTTCCTTTAAACTGATCTGCTGCGGGTCCCAAACACTTGAGCAATACTCAAAGACGTGGTCGTACAAGTGTTGTATAAGCGGTCTCCTTTACAGATGAAGTACATCTTCCCAAAATTCTCCCAATAAACCGAAGTCGGCTGTACGCCTTACTCACAACTGTCCTTACATGTTCGTTTCATTTCATATCACTCCGCTATGTTACGCCTCGATATTTGAACGACGTGACTGCATCAAGAAGTTCACTACTAATGCTGTATTCGAACATTACGGGATTGTTCTTCCTACTCATGCCCATTACCTTACATTTTTCAACATTGAGAGATAGCTGCCATTCTTCGCACCAACCACTGATATTACAGTCAATTAAAGACGACACCCTCCCATACGTCACAGCATCATCAGCAAACATCCGCAGATTACAAGTTACTCTGTCCATCAGATCATTTATATTGACAGAAAATAATAGCGGTCCTTTCACACTCCCCTGGGGCACGCCTGACGATACACTCGTTTCTGATGAACAACATACTGCGTTCTATTTCTTAGGAAGTCTTGCAGCCAGTCACAAATCTGTGGACCTATTCCATAAGCTCGTATCTTCGTTAGCAGTCTGCAGTGTGACATATCTGTGTTGCTGCCATTTATTGTTGAACACATCAACAGTCTGGAGCTAACTAGCTTGTTGTTTGGCGTCTACTGCGCTTTTATAGATTATTCTTTCCAGTTGCGCTTCGTGTGCTCCATATTTTGGCAGTGTTATGTACTATTTTGTCTGATCTGAAATCGATTAGCTTCGTAAAGCTACTTATTGTTTCCTTCAATTTTTTAAAGCCATGCTGACCTTGTGTCGACCATGTTATTTACTGGCATAATTATGGTGAAGATAAGCAATGAATTAGAATCTCACAAAAAGGGCCTCAGAGCCTATTCTAATGTCAAAGATCCATATTTCTTACACCTTGTAGGGCCCATACGAGCACGGAGAAGTACTGCAACACGACGTGGCGTGGTGTCGAAATTAGATTAGATTAGAGTAGTTGGTTCGTTCCATAGATCCTTGTTGAGGAAATCCTCGTGTATGTGGAACATGTCACGTCTTTTTTTTACGAGTTGGTAATATAATAATACTGATACAGGTGCATCCTTTTTTTACATGTTTGCCCCAAATTTCCGCTACCAGTCACATATATGATTTGGTGTCAAAAAATATTTATCAGCAAGATGTTTCGATGCTGTGCATAATAATCAGGCTTTAGGCATACAAAATCTGTTGCTACAGATATGCGTTAATATATATGGACAAAAATCTTGCTGTTTGTTGCGATGAACATGTGGAAACAGAAAGATAACTTATGTAAGGTTATGTCTCTTTTATAGGATGAAACTCTGTTTTAAACATTCGCATTCATGTTGAGAAGCTCTCTTCTTCTGTTGTCCGAATGCTAGCCCAACAACACAGCACTTTCCCACACAATTTCACTGTCATTACAAAGCTGACACACTAAACAAGATGGAGGTAAAAACAAAGTTTGTATCGAATAGTCAGTCGATATATCGACGTTTTAGTCGCTTCAAATGTTTTCTGCTGATTTTGCTGCCATATAATATATTGTCGCATATTTGAGTTTACTAAGACAGATGCGCTATATATTAAAAGATTTACGCCATAAAGAATTACATAGGCACTAGATAGGGTGTACTTTGTTTAATATAGATGCTGTTTTAAAAGTAAGTGAGTGAAGTTACTGAAGAAATGGGAATTCTTGAACTCTGTCGTTTGGTTCAGGATTCCATATTCTCGTTATTCATGTTGATAAAGATTTCAATTTTTTCCAAGATGTCCATTTTCCAGATCTCTTCCAGAGTATGTAAAACTTTAAGATCGTTTTCTGTTGCAAAGCTGTGCCGTATTTAATTTTTATGTTTAAGTATTCTTGATTTGTTGCTTTTTTCAAGGCTGAAACAATGAATGTGATGTTTGAAAAGCGGCTTCAAGTTTCTGCCTGTTTGACCAATGTAGTATTTATTGCACAGGCTGCAAGTAACTTTATAAACTCATGATTTTTTCATTATTTCTTTTGGTTCTTTGATGTCATCAATGTGTTTCTGCTTTAAATTGTTTTTGGCGGCAAAGGTTATCCTGATATCTGTGTTATTTGAAAAGTTTGGCTATTTTTTGAACCTGCCTTTCTACACTTCGTGGGTGATGAGATTTTGCATTTAATGGGTGATGGCTTTAATTGTATGTTTTCTTTTTTATTTTCTGTGAGAATACATCAATTTCATGTTCATTATAGGCATTGTTGTGTGCTATATGTGTGGTGTCGCACAAGTACAAAGTGCGCGCCACCTACTTTCGCCGCGCGCCGCCAGGCACGCACGACGCGGCGTTCTCGCGATGACGGCCACGAGCGCCCTCTGCGACGACTCCGCTCGTGGCCACCACTGAAGGACATCGTCCACTTCGCACTTGGCACTTCGGACTGAGATAGCAACGAGTGAGGACCTTCTTAATCAGATAGGCACCAGTGAAGACTTTGCTATTGTACAGGCACTAGGCAGGCCTCTAACAACTATGTATCAACATTCTGCAGTACTATGTAAAAGTTAAGTATTGTTACATTCTGTGCAATATATCTCTTTCTAATTTACTCGAGTGTTTGTAGTTTCTGGCTGCTCCCCTCCGTACCTACACCAGCGTGTCGGTCTCGTTCCACTCGGCCACCGACACCTACGACGAGGCTGGGACACAAAAGCGGCGACGAAGTCGGGACACAAAAGTGGCGACGAGGAGTGATAGAACCTTGGACCAGCCCGCTTGCAGCAGCCAGACAGCAGCAGTCGGAGCACGCAGAAATTGCTCCCGCCCACCCACCCTTATTATAAGATTTTTGGGGGAACATTTTCAGTTACGTGTTTGTGGACTTTTTTGTTGCAGAGCGAGTCCTCTTTCATATTGCATTTGTGTTTTGTTATAAGTTACTTGTATGCGCGGCGCCTAATCGGTCAGCATGGCCACTACCCCGAACCCAAACTTAATGGAAATTATTCAGTTACAGACGGCGCAAATCACCCAACTTCTCCAGGCCGTGTCGCAGTTGACGACACAGGCTGCTCACCAACAACAACAGTCGTCACATCAGCAGCCCACACCTGCCGCCGCACCGCTTCCGACGTTCCGCCAGTACAACGAACGTGAGGAAGAATGGAGCGACTACTTCGCACAGTTTCAAGAACTCGTCGCGGCTCATCAAATTACAGGTCAGAAAGTGAAGCATCTGCTATTATCTGTGGTGGGCCCCAAAACCTTCGCATTACTGCAGAAACTATTCCCGCAAGCATCTCCTCGTGATGTAGACTTTGAACAAATAGTAGAGGCACTAAATGCTCATTATGAGAGAAAAGTTCTCGTAGCCGCTGCACGGTACCGATTTTTCAGACTTAAAAAATTACCGCAGCAGTCACACCAAGAGTGGATTACGGAATTGAAGGGCTTAACCCGCCAATGTAAATTTACTTGCTCTTGTGGACTTTCGTATAGTGACGTGATGTTGAGGGATGCGATTACGCAGAACATTCAGGACCCCAGAATTAGAGCAGCAATTCTGAAACAGTCTGACCCTTCATTAGACAGTGTACTGCAGCTTATAGAAGCGCATGATACAATTTGACTTAGCAGATGTAGAAATGCAAAGCCACAGTGTTCATTCAGTGCGCCGTAACGGACGCTTTCCTAGCCGTAGTTCTCAGTGTATCACTAGTGATTCTTATTTTTCTACCGGCCGTGCTGAACAGACAGTGAACAGTAGCCAGTGTAAAAGTGCGACACAAAGGTCGCCCCGTAGTGTTAGACACGGTAATTTGAATAACGGGCGCCAACGCTCATTTCAGAAAAATGTACGTAAATCTTGCCCCCAGTGTGTGTCTCGCCACAAGCGTGCTCATTGCCCTAGTCGCAACGCAACCTGTTATCAATGTGGCAAATCGGGACATGTGCAGTCTGTGTGTATGCAAATTAAAAACTCAAAGAACAGTAACGTTAGAAACGGTGCTTCGCAAAGTGCGAGAACAGTTCATTCTGTAAATGTTATACGGGCTATGGAATTGAACAGTGCTTTGCTTGGTTCTCAATTGCAAGAAAGTAGTTCTGCGCCTATGGCAAATCTATATAGTGCACCACGTAGCAAGCGCCGACGAGCGCGTAAAACAGTGCAACGGAAAAGGGTTCGGGACAAGCAAAATGACTATGAACAGTGCATTCCTGTAGTGAAAATAGTGCCTTCTGCAACTGCTCCTTGTAATAGTGCCCAGTACTGTGTAGCTAGTGACAGTAGACATCAAGTAGCTACTCAAAAGTGTAGTGCAGTAGTTAGTGACTCTGTAGTAGCCTCGCATTGCGCGGACGCCGATCCGGCGGTAGTGTCATCTAGTGACAGTGTGGTTAATCCGCTGTGTGCCGAGTATGCGCCGCTTCCTACCGCACGCAACCCGCGCAAGCGCAGAAAACAATATGTATTAGACGTTGCCCACATTCGCGCACCGGTCGTGCGCCAGAAGCACAAGCTGTTTGTTACTCTCTCTATAGAAAATAAGACGGTGCAATTTCAGCTTGATACTGGTTCCGCTGTTACATTAATAAATAAAGATACTTATGAACTTCTGGGTTCGCCAAAATTGTCGCCGTCACAGCAAGTGTTAACAGCTTATACAGGTGAAAATATTCCCGTGCTAGGAACGTGTAGCCTGCCCGCCTCTTTTCAAGGTGTAACAAAAACAGTTGCTTTTGTTGTTCTTCAGGCCAAATCGACACAGAACATTTTTGGACTAGATGCTTTTGACTTGTTTGGTTTATCAATTCAAAGGGATGTGCTTCAAATTTCGTCAGTAGTGCCTCAGGATAAAATCAATGCATTGTGTGACAAATATAGTGACCTGTTTTCGCCGGAACTAGGTTGTGCAAAAGACTTCGTGGCACATGTAACTTTAAAAGAATCTGCAGTTCCAAAATTTCGTAAAGCTAGACCAGTGCCTATCGCCTTGCGTGATACAGTTGCCGAAGAACTTAAACGTTGGCAAGATAGTGGGGTGATTTCTGCTGTTTCTGCGAGTCAGTGGGCCTCGCCTATAGTAATTATACCCGAGCCGTCAGGAAAACTTCGTCTCTGTGCGGACTTCAAATCAACAGTAAACAGTCAAACAATTGTAGACACTTATCCCCTGCCCAGACCTGACGAACTAATGGACAAATTAGGACAGTCTCGTTTCTTTTCTAAGATTGATTTAGCAGAGGCATACTTACAGATTCCACTTGATGACGAGTCAAAAAAGTTTTTCGTCATTAATACTCACATGGGTCTTTTCAATTTCAACGCCTACCCTTTGGCAGTTCTTCCGCTCCCGCTATTTTTCAGCGTTTCTTGGAACAGCTGACAGTTTCTGTACCGTGTTGCTCGAACTATTTAGATGACATTGTGGTATCCGGACGTACAGTTGAAGAACATTTAGCAAACCTGGAGTGCCTTTTCAAAGTTTTGACTGCAGCAGGTCTACGTTGCAATAAAGCAAAATGTTCGTTTTTTCAAACTGAAATAGAGTACCTAGGCCATGTGATTAATGCCCAAGGAATTCATCCCTTACAGTTACATCTTAGAGCAATCAAAGACTTGCCTCCTCCTAAGAATGTGCATGAATTGCAAGCAGTGATGGGAAAGCTTAACTATTATTTCAGGTTTATTCCCAATGCCTCTCAGATTGCAGCTCCACTGCATCATTTACGTAGGAAGAATGTTCCTTTTGTATGGTCCAAAGATTGTCAGGTTGCCTTTGACAAATTAAAGTCTGCACTACTCAGTGATGCATGTTTGATTCCCTTTGACCCACAGAAGCCTGTAGTGTTAGCAGTTGACGCCTCATCGTACGGTGTCGGCGCAGTTCTGTCACATCGTATTGGATGTCATGATCGTCCTATTGCCTTTGCATCCAAGCTACTGACGCCGACGCCACAGAATTACAGTCAGATAGAAAAGGAGGCCTTAGCAATCATTTACGGCGTCACAAAGTTTCATCATTATCTGTATGGCAGAAAATTCTATTTGTTGACAGACCACAAGCCTCTCACGTCGTTGTTCTCACCCACAAAGCCGATTCCGCCACGTACGGCACAAAAGCTTCAGAGATGGTCCTTGATATTGTCTAATTATCAGTATGAGATTTTGTACCGACCTACCACTAAACATGCTAACGCGGACACACTTTCCCGACTTCCGGTTGGCCAGGATGTGTCGTTTGATTCTTCAGAAATGGCATGTTGTCAGATAGACTCCAGAGATGCTTCCGCTGTCGCAGATTTCCCTTTGAACTCTCGTCGGGTTGCACAGGAAAAGGCTGCGGATGCAGACTTAAGTGTGGTAGCACGTTTTGTTCGCTTTGGTTGGCCTGCCAGAGCCAAAGACATTGATCGGCCTCTGGTTCGACGTTATTTTGCACAACGTCATGCATTGTCTTTAAGTCAGGGTGTACTGTTGTTGCATACCGACAACGACCAAGCAAGAGTGATTGTTCCTCGTTCCCTGCAACGAGAAGTGTTACGCCTCCTGCATCAAGGACATTGGGGCATTGTTAGGACAAAGCAACTGGCCAGACGTCATTGTACCTGGGTTGGTATGGACGCTCAGATAGAGGACATGACGTCACAGTGTACTGTTTGTGCGGAGCATCAGGCGGCTCCACCGCAACGTTTCTCAGACTGGCCACGCCCCAAGGGACCATGGCAACGTTTACACATTGACTTTGCCGGACCTTTCTGGAATACGCGCTGGTTAATTGTTGTAGACGCTTTCAGCAAGTTTCCTTTCGTGATTGCCATGAACTCAACGACAGCTTCTAGTACAGTCAGTGCCTTAACATCAGTGTTTTGCATCGAAGGCTTGCCTGAAACTATCGTCAGTGACAATGGACCTCAGTTTGTTAGTGCGGAATTTCAACAGTTTTGTCGTGTGAATGGCATTCAGCATATCACCACCGCACCTTTTCACCCTCAGTCCAATGGTGAAGCAGAACGTTTCGTTCGAACATTCAAGTCTCACATGGAGAAGATGAAAGGTCAGCACTCCAGGCAGCAAGCTCTTCAAATTTTCCTGTCTAGGTATCGGTGCATGCCACGTGACGGCCCGTCTCCTGCCGAGCTGCTACACGGCCGCCGTCACCGCACTCTCCTTCACCTGCTGCAGCCTCCCACGCACCGAGTCGGTTCGTATGGCGCTACGCGTTTTCAGGTTTCTACGCCGGTGCTGTACAGGGTGTTTGCTGGAAACAAGAAGACATGGTTGCCGGGCACCATTCAGCGCGTGCTTGGTTGCAATATGTTTATTGTACGTTCTTCCACAGGGTCGGAGCTGCGGCGCCACGCAAACCAATTGCGCCTGCACAGACCGCGCGATCCTGTCTCCGGTTTCTTGATTCCAGACCCAGTTCTGCGCCAGGGAGCACAACCACATCGTTCGTCCCCGGACTACGAGATCCCTATGGATGTCGACGTACATCCGACGCAGTCGTCGCCGCCGCTGTCGCCGCCGCAGATGACAGCGTCACCGAGAGGGACTCCGGGACCGTGCGGGCCCCCCCAGCTTGGGCCACGCACCTCAGAAGAAGATGACCTGCTCCCTCTGGGCGGGGGCGGGCGCCCTTCCCCAGGTTTCGGCGGGTTCCCTGGAGGATAGCAAGGCGGATGCCGGGGCGCGGACGGCGTCTCGATCCCGGCCTCAGCTACGACGCCCGTCCCACCAGTAACGCCCCCGCCCAGGCCCTCCTCCCAGTGCCGTCGCCGTGGCCCTCAGCCCTACGCCTCGACGGCGCGGCGGTTTGGGGGGGAGGGGTGTGGTGTCGCACAAGTACAAAGTGCGCGCCACCTACTTTCGCCGCGCGCCGCCAGGCACGCACGACGCGGCGTTCTCGCGACGACGGCCACGAGCGCCCTCTGCGACGACTCCGCTCGTGGCCACCACTGAAGGACATCGTCCACTTCGCACTTGGCACTTCGGACTGAGATAGCAACGAGTGAGGACCTTCTTAATCAGATAGGCACCAGTGAAGACTTTGCTATTGTACAGGCACTAGGCAGGCGTCTAACAACTATGTATCAACATTCTGCAGTACTATGTAAAAGTTAAGTATTGTTACATTCTGTGCAATATATCTCTTTCTAATTTACTCGAGTGTTTGTAGTTTCTGGCTGCTCCCCTCCGTACCTGCACCAGCGTGTCGGTCTCGTTCCACTCGGCCACCGACACCTACGACGAGGCTGGGACACAAAAGCGGCGACGAAGTCGGGACACAAAAATATGCTTGATAGTGTTATTTCAGACTTTTAGTCATCAGCAATGAGTAGGAATTTCTCAGCGCGGTTTAAAAATGTTCTGAAACCAGCATATTTGTGTTATTTTCAGTGTCTTGTTAGTGTTTATTAATGTCAAGTCCAAAAATTTTATTTTGTATTCATTTGGGTGTTCTACGGTAAGATGGATGTTTTTGTACAAGCTAGCTTAGCAAAGTGTGTAATTCTTTCTCAGTTCTGTCATATATCATGAATGTGTCTAATCTACAATAGTGGATAATTTTCTGAGTGATGTAGTCATTACTTTTCAGAAGTTTGATTTTAAGGTGGTTGATGCAAATATTGCACTGAGAGGGCTGCCCATTACTACTTCCACATCCTGTTTATACATATTCCTAATAAATATTTTTAACATCAAAATCATATGTGACTGGTAGAGAAAATTTCAAGCAACCTTATAAGAATTTAGTTTTTTTTTTTTTTCGCTAGAAATATACACATTTGTGCACATATTTATTGTTAAATCACTTCTACATTCCTGGTTTCCTTATGGCCGACAAGTGTATAAATTTCTATTGTGCCTTTTGTTCATGTTTGCGACAAAATTTTTAGATATACGAGTTTTGGAACTTAAATAGTGGCAATTATTTATTCACAATCAATACAAAAGCGTTACATGTTTGCACTGTTACTGTCCTTGAAAGTAGTAACCAGAGTTGAGTAGAACATGTTGCCAGCGACGTGGAAGGTGTAGCATACCGTTTAGCAGAGCCTGTTCTGTTGATGGTGCGAATGGAGCGGTCTACTGTCAGTCGACTCTCTGGAACAGCTCTGAAGCGAATGCCACGAAGTGGTTCCCTCATCTTCAGAATCAAATCAAAGTCACAAGGACTTAAGTGCGGGGAGTATGGTGGATAATACAGTACTTCCCAATCTCATCGACCGAACAGAGCAGCCACAGTTCGAACTGTATGCGCCCGCGAATAGTCGTGCAAATTGATGGCTGGGTTGCACAAAGTATTGCCGCTTCTTTCGCAAAGATGGTCGCAGGTGATGCTTCAAAAAGGAACAGTAGTGCTGTACATTGACGGTCTGTTTCGGAAACATAGTGACACCGTTACGATAGACCGCTCACTCACAAGTTATTCGCCGGCCGCGGTGGCCGAGGAGACTGAGGCGCTCCAGTCACGGTCTGCACGGCCACTACGGTCGGGGGTTCGAATCCCCCCTCGGGCATGGATATTTGTGCCGTCCTAGTTCGTAAGTAGTTCATAAGTAGTTTGTAAGTTTAGGGACTGATGACCCCGTAGTTAAGTCCCATAGACTATACAAACAAAAAAACAAGTTATTGTTTCCCTCGATTGTGCGCACGCATGTGACGTGGGTTGGGCGAGTCCATTTGCTCGGAAGTAATGTAGGTATGTCAGCAACTTGTACTATCATCAACAATAGTAGATTCCATTACATAGTGCCTCTATAGCAGTGTTAGAACTAATTAAGTTGCAACCCTCGTAGATATATTTCCTATTCTGTAATATTATTTAATTTCTCTTGATTTTGTATGAAACGGAAAAAACGTCATATTGTAGGTGATTTCTTGTTACTTTTACATACTGGAAGCCACAACACTGCATTCAGCGGCTTCGTTGCAAAACTGAGAAGATGAATATAACACTCGCCAGAATACACAAAGAGAACAAATTATGTAACTTGTAGTTATATCTAGTCATTTCCTGTTTCTAGAAATGTCGAGATTGACAAACGAGGGTATTTTGAAATACTTGTTTTCGCTGCCCAATGGTGTTGTCTGAAGACGAATGTGATGAAGAGGCAGCATAGGACCTGATGACAAATATGCGACAGGAATACTTGCAAATGCCAGTGAGGACTATCTATAGTGGGGAAGGCATTCATCACAAAAAATAAACCAGGGGTTTCTGTCGTTCCTCGTGATATGCGCTTATGCACAGATGGAAAACATTTTCCAACAAGGAGCACAAGGAGTCGACAACAGACAATGCAGCACACGGAAGGAAGAGACACGAACGGAAATACCACTATGTATTTAGCCATGTCTTGAAAACTTTCACTAATATTTCAAGTTATTATTAAATAAATATGTTTGACGTATTAATGCTACTAACATTCTTATTTGTACAGATCGAAATCCTTACTAAAGTAAAACATAGGTTCCCCAAATATACTGGTACTTGTGTCCAGTGAGACATATATGACCACATAAAGTAATTTTAAAACCATAAATAACAACTGAAATTTAGAAACATGGCCTGATTCACTACCAATTTCAAAAGCAGGAAAGCAATTGTAACAGAAATATGCGAAATTCTAATTTATTCGATCAAGAAATGGTTAAACGACGGTACGTTGCTTTTGCCTACATCACTTGCAAACGCCATTTTGAAACTGTCCTGCAGCTACGCTATCAGTCGGAATGCCAGAAATTTTTAAGTTCGCACTCATCCTGCTTTAAATAATTCAAACAACGTCTGGAACAGGCAAGTTTGTATTCGGCTGAGAAAAACAGAATGCGCTGCATTACTTTCTGGGCAGTTCTCGGACCTCTAACACAGATAATTTCGTTCGCTAGGTTCCAAATATATTCAAAAATTAAGCTCTTGAAAGGTGAAGCACTGGTTCTAGGTACACGTCAATATACTGCCGCCTGCTCAGCTGATTACGTAACACAGCATTATGTTCCACTAAAGTTTCTCGTTGCTCCAAGTTTCCCCACTTCCTTGTTTCATTCCGCAAGTCTCTTCTAAAATTACGAAGACTTTTATTTTGTACCCTTTTATAGATTGAGGTGTTTGCTGATTAGTGAATATGGAAATACTGATGCACTTTCCCCACATTTCATTTTGTGCATTTGAATCTTTGGTGCAAGATGCATTTCAATCGTACAATGAAGTTTGAAATCTTCCGTAGTTTGCGACTGTGAGTCACCCACATCCAAATGACAGCCTTGAGTAATCAAGGTACTACTGAATATTGATTGCATCGTTCTTGCCTTAAGTAAGATACGATCATCTCGAGACCACGTGCAACACCTTTAACATCCACTGGGAGATATTATACGGTGAATATTAACCTTCACGACTTATTGGTCAAGAGCTAGAAGAACGTAAAAGTAAACAGCAGTTCTAAGGGCATGAAACAGATTCTTAGTTTCTTCACGACGTTGTTTGCAATCTAAGAACATGTATGATCTATATAATATGTACTAATCTTTATATATAAAGCAGAGTGTCCGTATGTTTGTGTGTCCTTATTGCATAGAAAACTATAGTTTTGTTCCAATCTTTATGAAATTTTGTACACGTAAGCTTAAATCCATGATGACGGTCGCCGTAAGTGTAAGAATCGCTTACGATACAAAGTTCACGAGATATGACGTCCTAAACAATGAGTTGCATTTAGCGACAATGCTGTTCATTTTCTCTTAAACCACTGGACCGATATCAACCATATTTGGTACACACATCCCTTACCGTGAGGTAACAATTGTTGCATGTTTAAGAACACATACGACACATGGTACAGAATATATGACGTCATAAACAATAGGAATCGCAAAAAGCTGCCACATAGTGCGGCGAGAGTTTATAAATACGCTTTATGAGAATGAGGGTACATAGCGACTTGCAACAAACTTTAAACATAATTTTAAACCTTTATTAAACTTTTTCTCGCTGACAACCATAGCAAAATGATGAAAGGAAAAAAGTTTCTCGCTTACTACTTTTCCGCTGTTTATGGCGTAAAACTACGGCATTCGGTATGACAATTTACAATTTGTACACAACGAACTGTAGCCGTAGGAAACTTTACAGACAGTATACACACATATAGTTGAGTGTACCTTCTAAATTTATCACAGTATGACACGTAGTTCATGAGAACTGCCCCATCACGCACCAAGTATTAATCTATTACTTCTTTAATACTAATTGGGTTCCCAAGAGATTTTACATACGTACAACCCTTATACAAATTGATATATACCTGAAAAAATGGCAGGAGTAAATAAATAAATACCCGGGCAACGCCAGGTTTTCAGCTGGTTGATAAATAATTTGCAACAGCTGCAACACCTAGAGGAATAGATTCGTAAAGTATCTTTATAGTTTCCATCACAATTTTATCCAATTTTTGTACCAAAACATCCGTCAATTACTTTAACGATATGAGAGCTATGAATCTGGTCCTAGCTCTGTTGAGACATAGGGACTTTTCTGTTTAGGGGAGATGTTTAATAAATTATTGATGCTGTACAAATAACGCCTGAACCTTTTTCGCAGTGCATGTGAGCTCATTATTATTTTGGAATAATGTAAAGTTTATTTGAAATATTTTGGTGGTAGTAACCAGTTTGTTATCGAGGATGGTGAGACATTCATTCACAGTTATCCGAACAAGTTCGAATGTTTGTATATCTGTGAGATTTAACTACTGGCATTATCAGTCCCTTGGCTTACAAACTAGTTAAACTAACCTAAGGACAACACACACACACACACACACACACATAAACACCAATGTTGAGGGAGGACTCGAAACTCCGACGGGAAGTAACCGCAGTATCCGACAAGTAACGTTAATTATAGAAGTTAGTTAAATTCCACGAAGTAGGTGACCAAATCACGGCGAAACGTCCTCAATACCCGACAAGCATGCCGTATCGCTAGCTTCTTTTGGAGTTCTTATACATAAATTCGGTTTTTGTAGGAAGAAATCAGATTCATGTGATCAGATCATACATTTAAATACATTAGAGTGCCCAAGCTTCATGATACTGATAACGCTTCCATAGCAGTTTTGCGGTACCTTCCATTATTAAGGGTTTAGCAACGGTAGACCTTCCATAGCTGTTCAGTCGTGCTGTTTTTATCGAAACTGTTAGTTGAATGAGTGTTGAGTCACTCATGCCGTGATGGTTATAACTGACCGCGGATTTCTAGATCGTAAGATGTGCGTTTCGGTACTTCATTTCGGCTCTATCAAAAATAAAATACGCTCTAACAAATATTATGCAGAGGAAATAAAAATAAATTGAAATATGCAGTGATGACATATGAACATCTTATTAGTAATTAAAAACAAGGAAAATGAAGATATACATAGATAGCATAGCAAGCACTCTAGAACATTAGTGTTGAACAATACTCCAAATATTTTTAGTTTCTGCAAGGTAAATAATTCCATAAAACATATACTGTATGTAGCAATAGTTTTATTAATAAATTCGTGATTCTACACATTCAGACCATAGTTGGCTCCACAGTAAATAACCAAAATCGTTTCTAGGTTATATCGTGAAAACTGTGACGCTTGACAGTGAGAATCAGTTTATACGTCAACAGATGTGACATCCATATAAGGTTCTCCAATATCTTCACGGATTCTGTGCAATACAGCAGTGTAAGCTGAACCCACAAAATTTGTACGCACCGTTGACTCTGCAGATATAGACTGAAGGCCATACTTCTCAAGAACCTCTGAAAATGGTGTTTTCTAGTTTCCAGAAGGGGATGTTTGCTGCCACAAGTGCATAACACAAGTCACTGTAAAATTTGTTTCTTTTTGGAGGATTCATCAAACCTACCGGCTAAAAGAATTTTCTTCAGTTCTGACTTTCGTTCAACATTTCACTTATGTGCGATTCCATCTGCATGCTGAGTAAAGTGAGAATTATTAACACTCGAAACCTAATACGAGAGAGAAAGAAAATGCTGTATAGAATCGCATATAAAGACTATTTGGTGTTGCTGAAGGATAGTCATATAAAAACATATCTAGTAATCTCCTTGTTGGATGTCTGGCAGAAAATAATTTTTCCGTCTGTCGTATAGTGCGAAAACTCTTGCAGCCACATTCCCATATGACTAGACTTTTAACTAGCTGTTTCCACACAGATACTACGATTTATTCAGCACTTTGAACCGTCAGTAACACTTAACACGTCAGTTGCTACATAGTGTAGTGATTTGTTTTCGCGGCGCATAGAAACAGCAGTAGCGGAAGTAGAACTGCTGGACTGCTGGTTCCTGACACATGGCCGCCCATTCTGAACAAGTGAATGGCATCGCCCAGTGCTTCAGATGAAAACATCTCACTACTGGTAAATTATTTTTCGCACCGGAAAGTTCGCGTACAATACCTTTTAACCAAACACAGTAGTTTCCTAGGATTGGCTGTTGACAGCAGCGATAGAAGGCACGAAGTGCAGTAATTTGGCCATCGAGGGCGTCTACGGCCAAACAGTTTTTTTTTCTTTTTTTTTTAATCCTTGGTGAACTCATGTGTAATCTTTGAAAACACAAGTACATTAAGTCAAATTGACGAAATGGGTACTTTTTTAGGAATTTGATGCCGAAATAGGTAAAAATAAGTCCTAACATCGAAATAAACAATTTTAGGTCCTATATAACTATCGGCATTGAGTTTAATTAGTCATGAAACGCGTAAGTACCAACCTACATGCAAACTGGAACTCAGGAAAAATTGGTGTTATCATATGAGTCGCGGTCTAGTTACTAGTAAATTAGCAATAATGTATCCCATTAGCCTAAATCATTAATTACTGGGAAGGCAATCGTCCAAATGTTCAAATGTTTGTAAAGCTTATGGGTCTTAATTGCGGGGTCATCAGTCCCGAATCTTACAAACTACTTTTGAACTAACGACACAGACATCCATGCCCAAGGGAGAATTCAAACCTGACGCATGAGGTCGTGCGATCCCCAACGTGACGCTCCTGACCACTCGGGTACTCATGAGCGGCCGTCCAAATTTTAATCCAGATAATTGTAGTGGAGGTTATAACTTGATCGATGCAGCAGTGTATCTGTGTTCGACAACGGAGTTTTAGTAGGGAAGAATTCAAAAAAAAAAAAAAAAAAAAAAAAAAAAAAAAAACCATTTTTTAAGTTGTTAAAGTTGCCAAAATGTTGAACAAACACTTGGAAATGACTGAATGTAGCAATAGAAATGGTTTGCGGTCGCCACGCTCACTGAATGAGAGTATAAAATTCGTAAAATGATTTAATCATGAAGGTTAATTAAAGACGAGTTAATTAAGTTGGCGGTGTAACGCAGGTATCACACTATGCTAAGCTGGGCCAAGCGCCAAACCAAATGACACCACACAAACATGCTCCGAAAATTAAATCATCTGTAAAACAATGTGTAAATTTTACAAGTATTGTGTGTTAACCAGCAGCAATCGACAGTAAAGCTATTTTGGCGTTGCTGTTAAAAATGCGTCTCACCGTAATGCCTGTTGCTTTTTACACACAATAATACACAACAAGCAAATCGTACTCATTAAGTGAATAGTTTAATTATCATAGTCTGGTATTTGCTTAATCAAAATTACGCTCTCGTTTCTTGTCTACGTATCTGTAAAATTAGCAATTATGTAATTATAAAATTCTCTACTGACTAATGAACTCTGTTATCTGAGAAAATTTACTGCTTTCAACGTTATCATGCTTGCAATTAGTAACGGAAAAATTTGTCAGCTGTAATGTTTTAACTGTCATTATATTGGTTTCTATAGACTGAATTAACTATACTGCACTTGATCACAGAGTGAAAACTAAATCATTCTGAATCAACAATCAACTTTACAATCAATACTAGGCGGTCCAATATTTCACCAATAAAAGTTCACTGATTTTCACAACGTTAAATTTACTGACACTTATTGTTGTTGACATTTCATTCCTGACTAGTAAATAAGCACTTCTTATTATCATGTTTAATATTCTATGATTTGGCGTTGGAATAAAAATGAGGAGGATGGGAACCTGCCTGGAACGTGTTATAGGTGAAAGATTGTTAACACTGTTTTCATTTATTAATGTGCAGTATTGACAAAAACGGTTCTAATACGCTGTCTAATCGTACATGCTAATAGAAAACTAATTGGCCAGACCTTAGTTCAGCGATGCGGTGCGTCGTAATCGCTCATTATTGGCGCTCAATAACTGACATGACAGGCTTCTCTTGGCGGCGGAATATTTACGACAAACTTCTTGATTTTTTGCACTGTGACCGTAACCATTTAATTACGACTGCTTAATAAAATTCCTGTTTCCCTGTGCTGACCACACAACTAATTCACAACGCCACTATAAGGCTACGACTGCCGCGCTAGCCAAGCCACGGCTTTTTTTATACATGTAGTATGTGATGGATATACGACAGTTCCATAAATTGTTCCTGGCGTTAGAGAGATGTTCTTATATACATGGGTTGGAACTTGCATAGTGACAACTATTTATTCACAACAGATACAAAAGCGTTACATGTTTGCACCTGTTACTGTTCTTCAAAGTAGTCACCAGCGTTGTGTAGAAGCCGTTGCCAGCGATGTGGAAGGCGTAGTATACCGTTAGCAGAGCCTGTTCTGTTGATGGTGCAACTGGAGCTGTCTATTACCTGTCGAACCTCTGGAACAGTTCTGAAGCGAATGCCACGAAGTGGTTCCTACATCTTCGGGATCAAATCAAAGTCGCAAGTAGTTAAGCTTTGAGAAAGAAAACGTAATACCTTCTGCGCAACCCACCCATCACTTTGCACGGCAATGCGCAAGCTGTGGATGCTCTGTTCGGTCGATGGGACTGGGAAGTCCTGTACCAGCCACCATACTTTGATTTGATTCGAAGATGTAGGAACCACTTCGTGGCATTGGCTTCAGAACTGTTCCAGAGATTCGACGGGCAGTAGACCGCTCCATTCGTACCGTCAACAGAACAGGCTCTGCTAACGGTATACTACGCCTTCCACATCGCTGGCAATGGGTTCTACACTACTCTGGTGCCTGCTTTGAAGGGCAGTAAGAGGTGCAAACATGTAACACTTTTGTAACTGTTGTGAATAAATAGTTGCCACTATTTACGTTCCAACCCTCGTATAACCAATTCCCCCACCTCTTTCCCTGCAGGTAGTGTTACTGGGAACGTCTTAAACACGAGGTCGTTGTCATTTGTCATTAAGAATGTCACAGGTAAGTTCGGTTGAAATTGCTCCACATAACTAGAATTGAACTCACATAAACTCAAACACACACACACATATATATACAAACGTGAGTCTTATTCTGAAAGTAATATTAAGGAAAAAATTTCATATAAACTGAGGTCCGCAATCGTTTAGTTATCGAGTTACGGCTAACATAATATTTTGCCTGAAATTTAGCAACCTCGCTGATACGAAGCCATCGCAAAACTGTACGAGGATATATTAAAGCTGGATTTCCATTTATTATGTTGTTATTGACATGCTGAATCTAATAAAATGTGTCTCAGACGTGATTTGCATCAGTTTTTGTTCCAGAAATTCCAAAGAAGCAAAGAAATAATTTGGTAAAATTTAGAATTAATTAAATTCTTGGTTCATTTTTTTTTTTAAATTCGAAACAACTGCACAAGTTTTTAACAGAAGTTGTAGAGAATTTCATTTTGGAAAACGATGGCAATTAAATCAGCTAAAACTGTATGAACGAATCAGATTATCAGCTTTTATTAATACTATATCACGCATGAATTCATCTTAAACCGGAAGAAAGAAAGATCAGTGTTAAGGAAGTTTTACTGTCTACATACAATTTGCAATACATTCACAATAAATTTTCAAAAGTGTCTCTACGGAGTTCAATGCATTTAGCAGCACAGGAATAAATAGACTTTGTTGCTTCTTTCGGTTACATAGGGTCGTTCTTAATTTCGTCGTCCCTTGCATTTTTAATGCGAGCAAGTAATGTCACACGAGTACTGAATAACTCACTAACGGTTGCCAACATTCTTAATGGAAAGTAAACAAGTTTACTTGCATAATGTCTGGAATTTACTTGTATAATCTCTGGAATTTCTGAATAACTGCTGCTGATACACGTCTTCCTCGGACATGCTTTGTTAGTTTCACCAGGTCAGTGACACCAAAATAAATGGAAATCGTTCTTCACTGCGTTGGCTTCTGATTAGCGAGGTTGCTAAATTTCAGACATTTTTTTTCCGTGTCTCGGTGACTAAACGTTTTTGGACGTATGTTTATGTGATTCTTTTTTTTTTAGTTTTAATTGTAGAATAACATATTACAGTATTTGTATATCTTCCTGAACCACACTATATATACTACATATCAATCGATACTTTTAGTCGTATCTTTATTATCGTTAGGGTTTTTACCAAATTTTGGCAAGGCGGCATCGTAATTATAATTTCGTGGGGTAGGAGGAGGGGGAAGTAGGGTTTGATGCTGCTCCCGGACACTAATGCAGGTTTTTCGTGGTCACTTGTCTATACTCCATTTTACCTGGTTCATTTACTGCGTTTTTGTATCTTCTCCTTTCATCATTTAAATTTATTATTTCCTGTGCTATCAAAGGAATTTTTGTAGTTCTTGCCTTTCTACTATTTGGTCCTCTGCTGCATTTATTATTTCATCTCTTAAAGCTACCCATCGCTCTTCTACTGTTTTATTTTCCTCCGTTTCCGCTTATTGTTGCCTAAATCTCCCTCTGAAATTCTCAAGAACTTCAGGTTTCTTCAATTTATCCAGGTCGCATTTCCCTATATATTCCTACCTTTCTGCAATTTCTTTAATTTCAGTCTACAGTTCATAACCAATAAGATATGTTCAGAGTCTCTATCTGCCCATGGATACGTCTTACAGTTTTAAACCTGGTTCCGTCTTGCCATTGTAAAATCTTTCTGGCACCTTACAGTGACTCCTGGTCTCTTCCATGTATTCAGCCCTACTTCATAATTCTTTAACCAAGTATTTCTTATGACTAAATTATTTCCCATACAAAATTCTACCAGGCGGCTTCGTTTTTCATTTCTTTTCTGCAGTCCAAATTCTCCTACAGTTTTTCCTTTCCTTCCTTTTCCTACTGCCGCCGTAGAATGGCCGTGCGTTCTAAGCCGCCTTGGTGTGGAGCGTGTGTTTGCTCCTCGTCAAAGGTTCGAGTCCTCTCTAGGGCATGGGTGTATGTGTTGACCTTAAGTTAGTTTTAGTTTAAGTATTTTGTAAGTCTAGGGACTGATAATCATAGCAGTGAAGTCACAGATTTACAAACATCTGAACATTTCTTTTACCACTACCAAATTCCAGTCCCCCATCAGAATTAAGTGTTCCTTTCCCTTAACTATCTGAATAATTAAATTTACCTCTCCATACATTTATTCCATCTCCTCATCACTTGTAGAGCAAATGGGCATATGAACTTGTACTACTGTGCTCGGTGTTGGTTTAGTATCTATTTTGAGTACGATAATGCGATCACTGCGCTGCTCATAGCAGTTTACCCACATTCCTATTTTCTTATTATTAGACATACTTTTGTAATAACCCCAGCTGATTTTGTATTTCTAATCCTGTACTCACCTGAAAAGAAATCTTGTTCCACTTCCCACAGAACTTCAGTAATCTATATCTAATTTCAACATTGTCCATTTCCCTTTTTTAATTTTTTAACATTCCTCCCCGATTAACGGATCTAACATTCTACGCTCCGATCCGTAGGTGTTGGGTTGTGTTGTTTGGTTGAGATAGGGGGACTATAATGCTCAGGTTATCAGTCCAAAAGTGTTCAAATGTTTGAAATCTATCGGACCAAACTCTGTGGTCATCAGTCGGTAGCTGACAAACTACTTAAACTAAGGTAAAGTAACTTAAGGACAAAACACACACACACACACACACCCATGCCCCAAGGAGGACTCGAACCTCCGACGGCGAGCAACCGCGCGCTTCGCAGATAGGCGCCTTAGACTGCTCGGCTACTCCACCGCGGCAGGTTATCAGTCCCCCGGTGGGGAGGGGAAGGATAGGAAAGGAGGGGAGGGGGGGAAAGGAAATGCAATCCTGGAGGTAAGGAAGGATAAAGAAGGAAGGAATACTGCATTAGTTACGGGCCTCGTGCTCGCCACGCACATAAGAAACAACCCTGAGCCCCGTGGGGGGCAAATTCGTAGAATGCCAGTGTTGCCTTTTCAGATGATATCTCCTGAGTACTTATACAGAACCAATGTCGCACCCCCTATTTCCTGCAGATAATTGTACTAGGATTGTCTTAAACAGGTGGTGGTAGTCTTCTGCTCCTAACGATAAATCATAGCTAA
This sequence comes from Locusta migratoria, assembly GCA_026315105.1. Classification (NCBI taxonomy): domain Eukaryota; kingdom Metazoa; phylum Arthropoda; class Insecta; order Orthoptera; family Acrididae; genus Locusta; species Locusta migratoria. The sequence goes on along the minus strand of CM048745.1, from coordinate 131,193,853 downwards.
GTTTGGTTGAAATTGCTGGACAGATTCCAGAACTATACTGGGACTCAAATAAACATGCATACGCCAGCATACAAAACACACACACACACAGACACACAGACACACACATACACACACACACACAAACAAACAAACACGTGCGCGCACCCGTGCGCTTGCATCGATAAATGTTTACGTTAGATTTATCTTGATTATCGTGACGGAAGATCTTAAATTCCGACACGGCGGCATCGTAATCATAATTTCGTAGGGTAGGAGGAGGGGAGCCGCGGTGGAGTAGCCGAGCGGTCTAAGGCGCCTCGCTGCGGAGCGCGTGGTTGCTCGCCGTTGGAGGTTCGAGTCCTCCCTGGGGGATGGGTGTGTGTGTGTTTGTGTGTGTCCTTAGGTTAGCTTACCTTACTTTAAGTAGTTTGTAAGTTACGGACTGATGACCACGCAGTTTGGTCCGATAGATTTACAAACATTTGAACATTTTTATTGGAGGAGGGGAAGGTTTTGAAGCTCCGCCTGGAGATAATTGCAGGTTATCGTGGTCAGACGAAATTCATTAAAAAACCTGCGTTCCTTCTTTAACGGCCTTATCGTTAACGGAGCATTTCACCCTCATTATCCTTCGCTTATGTTATCTTATTCGGATAGGATGGTGTGAAATTCTTGTTATTTTCGCTACTGGACCGTTTTCGTCAGAAACAAATTTGCCGTATCTGTCGAAATTACAAATTCGATGAAAAAGTAAACTATGGTCGTCGTTCCGGCAGAATCGCAGAATATTGTGAAGGACGCGCGGTGAGATGTCGCTGCAGAAGCGCCTAGTTGCGGGCGGCGAAGTGCTGGTCAGAGTGGGAGACTTCCACCGGCCAGCAGCGCCTGCCCGCCTGCCACATGGAGCCACTTTGCAGTCGCTGTAATGCTCCGTTACAGGGAACAGCTAGGACCGCAGCCTACCAGAGGTCGTTCGATATCGTTTCTTAGCAAAGCCGTAACCGTTTTATGGCATCGCTAAAGTTCAGCCGTCCAGAACACTGTTATTCTGAACGGATCTTTGCGAAGCCATCCTAATTCATGACGGTACTTATTTTTACTATTTCGAGTCCCGACTCTCCTTCAACCAAAATTTTTGGCCCAATATCGGGCCACGCCAACTGCCGTATCGCTGATCAACCATAGATCATCCATGGTATAGGACTGTGGGCAACTAGAACATAAAATCAAATGTGTCATGTCCTGTGGTTCTTCTTCACATTCACAGAGAAGATCCTTAGCGTCCGCTAGTCCCCATTCAGCTTTAATGGTTTTCACATGTGTAACTCCCGTTCTCATCCTATTCATGGTTTTCCAGGTTTTCCAGTCCAGTTCACTTCCGGTAGGGCGTGCTTGTTGTAGTGGGTGCAATTGGTACATTCCTCAAAAAGCTTTTCCTTGATTTGAGTCGTCCTGGCGGAACTTGGGCGTTGTAGAGAACGTGGCGCTCGTAGAAAATTTGCTTGAATCGCTCTGTGTACTCTGCAGCTGTTTTGCGGTCTTTTGGTGGGGCAAAGCCAGATGCCTTAAATATGAGGTCAATGGGCGTCGGTTTCACACACCCAGTGATTGTCCGACACGTTTCGTTCAGGGCGATATCGACGGTTTTGGCATGCACAGATCTATTCCACACTGGGCAGACATACTCTCCTGTTGAGAAGCACAAAGCCTGTGCTGTGGTGCGCAGTATGTCGGGGTTCGATCCCCAGCTGCTCCCCGATAGCTTTCTAAGCACAGCATTCCTTGAGCCTCCTTTCTGCCTGGTGTTGAGGCAGTGATGTTTGTACGTTAGTGACCTGTCCAATGTTACACCAGGGTATTTAGGGGTGTTTGTATGCTTCATGGTTTTTCCTTCCCATCTGATTTCAGTGTTCTGTGTGCATTTTATGTGTTTAAGTGGATTGCACATACTAGCGTCCTTGCGGGGATTAGCTTTGACATGTCCTCAAGTGCTTTCTCCAGTTTTTCCTCAATATCCTGGGAGCTTCGGGACTGCACAGCAATGGCCAGGTCATTGGCGTACAGGAAGTGTCTGGCACCTTTAGTTATTGGTTGATCGTTAGTGTATATATTATATAGAATTGGTGGCAGCACGCTTCCTTGCGCAAGGCCATTCTTTTGATCTCTCCATCTGCTCCTTTTCCCATGCAGTGACACATAAAACCTTCTATTCTGATTATTCTACCACTCTTACTAGGTTGTAATCGTCCAACATATTATAAATTTTGCAAAATAGTTTGCTATGATTAATAGTGCCATATGCGGCTGTCAGGTCAACTAGAGCCATTACGTTTTTCCTTTCTAAGCCCTGTTCAATAAATTCGTTTAGATTGAGGACCTGGCTGGTGCAAGATTTACCTGGCCGAAAGCCTGCCTGCTCTGTCATTAGTTTGGTATCTACGATGTTTTGTATTCGTCGCAGAATCATTCTTTCGTATATCTTGAAGAGATGGCACATTAGGGAGACTGTAACTGTATGGCAGGTCGGGGTCTTTTCCTGGCTTCAGTAAGGCCACCACTTTGGATTTGTGCCACATTTTAGGGATCTCGTAAGAGCGAACACATGTACTGAGGAGACGTAGAACCCATTGTTTTGCGATTGGTGCCAGATGTTTCATTTGTCTACTCATGGGGACTTCCCATTTTTCATGCTATTTATGGCTATATTTAGTTCACTCATTTTGAATTGATAATGGTGTATGTTCCTTTGTATGTATCGCTATGCCGGTCTTTTTTCCTGATATCGTTAATACTTATTCATGGTTTTCTTCCCTGGTAATAACGAAACAGTAGGACCGTCAAGTCGGCAAGTGTGAACACACATACCTCTCCATTACTATACGAATTTCCATGGGAATTTAACTCGAGAGTAGCCTGGGGCAAAATATAGGCTGTATTTTATATAAATCGCATCAGCGAGAAAAAAAAAAAGAAATCGCAATTTAAAGTGTTTACCTAAAACCGCTGTATTGTGTCACCTGGAACACTCTAATGTCCAAATTTAGTACAAAAATTTTCGAGCGGATTTTACAAGTTAGTTCAGCCTGTGTATTTCATAATGACAATTTGAGTAAGCAGACGACTGAAGAAAAAAAGGTTTACATTTAATTTTTTTAGCTTTACTTCTGATGTTACTAATGGACAAATCCATAGAGTAGTTCTGATGTCAGAAGAGAAACTTTTCGAAACACGTCTAAATAATTTTTTTAAAAAGCGGTCTTTGCTCATCTGCGTATGACGATGGTAAGCAGATGTAGTTCAAATTATTAGTTTAGTGACACGGTCATCACGGCATAATACATCAAACAACTAACTGATTAGTTTTTGTTCTTTTTTTATCTTATTGACAGAAGCATATTCGGAATCTTACATCAGTGACAGTACATAGAATTTTCTTACTATCATATGCGGATCTACTGATTTCGCTTTGTGTATTAAAATATTAATGAAATTGTTTCTTCCCACTAGTATTACTTGAACAGTCCAGGGGAAATTCTTATTTTTTCCAGAAGACCATTTTTTAAAGTTTTGGTTCCTCATCAAATTATGGTTTTTTATATTATATTCTTTATTTTTGTTACAGACGATAATGTATCTTTCACACAAAGAGTATGGCTGAAACCATACACAACTGGTTAAGGTTTACATCCAAATGACGAATTTTATCTTTGAGTTAGCTCGTACAGAGACAAAATATGATTGGTTCATAAAATACTTCACATTGTATTCAGTCGACGGCCTACCTTATCATTCTTTATTCCATGTAATGACATAAATGCTTGTTTGCACACATACATTTCTTGGACACTTCCATTAAGGGCAGTAAAGATAAACATTGAATTTATAAGATGCATTAATAATATGAGCCTCTTGCTCTTCTCTTCTGGGACGCCTCAGTCACGCAGATTTTTTCTTTCATAATGACCTTCAAATTAGTTCATATTATTAACAATATTCATTTTATTTTCATCGCTGAGAATATAAAATCAATTGCTTTTGCACTGACATGATTTTTCTGTTTCATGTTGCATGTGCGGTTAAAATTCTTCCTTTCATTAATCATCTTCTCCAATGTCGTTGGATATTTTTCTTCACAAATAGATGAGTCTGTATCTTCTTTATTCATACTACATTGATATAACCCAACGCTAGCTCGAATTCCCTTCACAAACTCCTCAAAACTAATTGAAATCACATATTAAACAATGGCTGTGGCAACAGTGGAAACTGCTTCAAATTTCTGTAACCGACTTTTGTACGTTTTACAGCCTTTACTGTATACCAATTCACTTATTTGCCTGTATAGAGACCAGAAGAGGGGCACTCAAGGGCACGAAAGCGGTCGTCAAAAATAAATAAACACAAGCAACTGGTTGCTGCATTTTATTAATTTATAACAGTTGCTGAAATGGATAAAATACTTCAGTGGAAACTGACCTTCACGGGTCAGAAATCATTACATCATAAAATTTTGCAATTGCATTCCGTGGACTTGTCAGGAAACTCCTCCGATTTGCGTGGACTTTTAAGATTTTTGCCCTGTACACGATATCGAAATATCTCTCGACTTGTCTGATTTTTGCCAGGATCAGTGAAACCAGCTAAAACTATCAGGTTTTTCCCTGGATTTTTCATTTGTGTTTTATTTCTTGGCTATGAAAAAATGCATTTACTGTCAAAAATTACCATAAAAAGCAGCTGTGTGGTAAATGAAATGATGGTGAGGCTTTCGTGGCCGGGACATCCACATCAGGAATCGGCCGCCTACTACAATTATTTTTATTCACTTACGTGACAATGATGATTATGATGACAGACACACAACACCGTGGAATTAAGCCCGGGCCCGTTCAATGGCGGTCAGAGAAGCAGCCACTGAGCTACGAGGCGGACAGCTCTATGGTAAAGGCCTGCTCTGAGATCGTCGCGAAGCACTCGCGTATCGCTAGCGCTAGATCATTATTAAGTCAGTAATTATAAGGTAAAGTTAAAGCAGTCAATAATCCGAAGATTGGTTTGAACACCACAGTGCTTTACTAGTCATGCTCCTGTTTGGAGCTGGTACACTGTTGCCTTCCTCCGACCTTCGAACTGACTTAGCCAGACAGTCATAGGGGGAAGGACCTACAGTTTAACATGGATTCCGAACCACGGTGCTACTCGTTATTTTCACATCAGCAACCTTGCCAGAGGCGAAAGAAGTGGGAAGTGGCAGATAAAAATCAAGGGCCCGGCGGGGATCGAATACGCAATCTTTGGATTCATCGTCTGGCAATCTACCTCTGTTCTACCGAGGCGCACCAGTAAAAGTGAAAAAATTTATAACATGTGTCATTACAATCATACTAATAAATGTAGACATTAAATCTTAGTATCATATATTTTGGTAAATACGGACGTTGCGAACCTTACCTTAGGGTGAAATGAGACAAATGTTTTACCGAAGAGCGATTTTGCCAATACCGTATAATTTCTTCTCCTGATGCAAGCTTCGTCTACTGGGACTCCAGTTCTGTAACAAAATTTCAATGATATTGTCGAATTGTGTATCATCGACAACCATACAACAATGAAAGAGTTTCGAGTAACAACTAGATCTGTCTTTTTTTCGACAGATAGGGCACATTTGTTTCTGACGAAAACGGTCCAGTAGAGAAAATAACAAGAATTTCACAGCTTCCTCTCCGAGGAAGAAAAAGAAATAAACGAAGACTAATGAGGGTGAAATGCTCCGTTAACCATAAGGTCGTTAAAAAAGGAACGCAGATTTTTTTAATGAATTTCGTCTGACTACGAAAACCTGCATTAATGTCCAGGCGGAGCTTCAAAACCTACCTTCCCCTCCTCCTACCACACGAAATTATGATTACGATGCCACATGCTGGAATTTAAGAAATTCCGTCACGATAATCAAGATAAATCTAACGTAAACCTTTATCGATGCAAGCGCACGGGGGCGCGTGTCTGTGTGTGTTTGTGTGTGTATGTGTTTGCGTGCTGGCGTATACATGTTTATGTGAGTTCCAGTATAGTTCTGGAAGCTGTCCAGTAATTTCAACCAAACTTACCTATGACTTATTGTTCGGAGCGGAAGACTACCACCACCTGTTTAAGACATTCCTAGTACAATTATCTGCAGGAAATAGGGGGTGCGACATTGGTTCTGTATAAGTACTCAGGAGATATCATCAGAAAAGGCAACACTGGCATTCTACGAATTTGTTCCCCACGGGGCTCAGGGTTGTTTCGTATGTGCGTGGCGAGCACGAGGCCCGTAACTAATGCAGTATTCCTTCCTTCTTTATCCTTCCTTACCTCCCGGATTGCATTTCCTTTCCCCCCTCCCCTCCTTTCCTATCCTTCCCCTCCCCACCGGGGGACTGATAACCTGCCGCGGTGGAGTAGCCGAGCGGTCTAAGGCGCCTAGCTGCGGCTGCGGTTGCTCGCCGTCGGAGGTTCGAGTCCTCCCTGGGGCATGTGTGTGTGTGTGTGTGTGTGTGTGTGTGTGTGTGTGTGTGTGTGTGTTGTCCTTAGGTTAGTTTACCTTAGTTTAAGTAGTTTGTAAGCTACGGACTGATGACCACGGACTTTGGTCCGATAGATTTACAAACATTTGAATATTTTTGGACTGATAAACTGAACATTATTGTTTCCCCTATCTCAACTAAACAACACAACCCAACACTTACGGATCGGAGCGTAGAATGTTAGATCCCTTAATCGGGGAGGAATGTTAAAAAATTATCTGTCTTCATAACAGATTTTATTAAGAATGAAACGCCCTCATAAAAACCCATATCATTTACTGGCACCAGTTGCAAGTATTTTCGACATTGGCGTAGTCATCTTAGCGCCTATGATTTCTTAAGAACACGTTATGAATGTTGTAAATGGGTGTTACTACTTGTTCGGATCGAATCATTTTTTACCCTTCTGATCCGTCATTTAACCTGGCAGCGTAAAGCTGTGGCGTTGAAAATCTTCAAATTATTTATGCCAAAGAAATTCAAACTATTATCATTTAACTAACAAAAGAAATTTAAGTATTAGTCGTAAATTAACGTTTATTTGTTATTACAAATCGATTTCGACTACGGAATAGTCATCCTTAATGCAACATACATAATAGAATAGAAACATTTCAGGTTTTACATATGAAGCTGGAAGGCATAGCTGCACTCTGCAGAACAATATTATGAAACATTTTGTAGCTATGCCGTGCGACTTGATATTCGAGACGAAAATACGTCTTAGGGAATGTTTATTTGTATTTACATTGAAATGTTTCAATTCGATTGTGCATGTTGTACTGAGGATGACTATTTCATATGTTTTTCTTTTTTTTATGTTTGTATGGCTTATGGGACTTAACTACAGGGTCATCAGTCCCTAAACTTACAAACTACTTACGAACTAGCTAACATTAAGGACGTCACAAATATCCATGCCCGAGGGGGGATTCGAACCCCGACCGTAGTGGCCGTGCAGACCGTGACTGGAGCGCCTCAGTCTCCTCTCTCACCGCGGCCGGCGACTATTTCATAGTCGAAACCGATTTGCAATACAAATAAACTTTCATTTACGACCAATGCTGAAATTTCTTTTGATAGTTATCACTCTGTGGTAATGGTGCACAACGCTCTTAATGGAGTCTTCATTTAATAAAACATTACTATGATGTGTCACAGACACATCTTTCCCGGGCGGGTTCGGGGGTTGGGATAGACCCGAAGTATTACTGCCTGTCGTAAGAGGCGACTAAAAGGAGTCTTCAACTTTTCGGCCAGAAAGACACGATCCTCTCCACGGATTTGACCTCCATATTTTGTAAGTGTCGGCTACTTGGGGAAGGACACCTTACGTTGCGCGCTAAGATCTTAGGAACCTTCTAGAGAATGGACTTGTAACTGCACTCAGTATTCAGCGACCAGGCAGGGATCTTCGTGGTACTATGTCCACGTCTGTTGTGCTTTGTCACCTGCTGCTGCATCCACTACTGCAATGGACTGGAAACACAGAAATCGCACTGCCGACGCCTGAGCTGGAAACTCACCACGTACGCCAAGGAGTAAATTCCCGTCTACCCGAGGCATCAGGACTCCCGGAAATGGTCGTCCCGCCAGGTGGCGGTAATCGCCTTGCTATCAGCGCCGCTGCATGTCCTCGGGAAAGGTAACAGCTGTAGTTTCCCCTTGCTTTCAGCCGCCAGCTCTACTGTATGAACATATGATGATGGCATCCTCTCGGGTAAAATATTCCGGAGGTAAAATAGTCCCCCATTCGGATCTCCGGGCGGGGACTACTCAGGAGGATGTGATCATCAGGAAAGACAATTCTGGCATTCTACGGGTCGGAGCGTGGAATGTTAGATCCCTTAATCGAGTAGGAAAATTAGAAAATTTAAAAAGGGAAATGGATAGGTTGAAGTTAGATATAGTGGGGATTAGTGAAGTTCGGTGGAAGGATGAACAGGATTTCTGGTCAGGTGAGTACAGGATTATAAATACAAAATCAATTGGCGGTATCACAGGAGTAGGATTGATAATGAATAAGAAAATAGGAATGCGGGTAAACTACTATGAGCAGCACAGTGATCGCATTATCATTGTCAAGATAGATACGAAGCCAACACCGACAACAGTAGTACAGGTTTATATGCCAACTAGCTCTGCAGATGATAAGGAAATCGAAGAAATATATGAGGAGCTAAAGGAAATTATTCAGACAATTAAGGGAGAGGAAATCTTAATTGTTATGGGAGACTGGAATTCGGTAGTAGGACAAGGAAGGGAAGGGAGGATAGTAGGTGAATATGGTCTGGGCAAAAGGAATGAAAGAGGAAGCCTCTTGGTAGAATTTTGCACAGAACGTAATTTAGTTATAATAAACACCTGGTTCAAGAATCACAAAAGAAGGTTGTATACGTGGAAGAGACCAGGAGACACCGGAAGATACCAGATAGATTTCGGAACCAGGTTCAACAGTGTAAGACATACCCAGGGGCAGATATAGACTCTGACCATAACTTGTTGGTTATGAACTGTAGGCTGAAACTAAAGAAACTACAAAAAGGTAGGAAAATAAGGAGATAGGACCTGGATAAATTGAAGGAACCTGAGGTTCTTAAGAATTTCAGAGGGAGCTTTAGGCAACAGTTGACAGAAACAGGAGAATATAAAGCAGTTGAGGAGGAATGGGTAAAATTGAGAAATGAAATAGTTAATGTAGCAGAGGACAAAATAGGTAGGATGGAAAGACCTGCAAAAAATCCTTGGATATCACAGGAGATACTAAATTTAATCGATGAAAGGAGAAAATATAAAAATGCAGTAAATGAAACAGGCAAAATGGAGTACAGACGACTAAGAAATGAGATTGACAGGAAGTGCAAAATGGCTAAGCAGGAGTGGCTAGAAGGCAAATGCATGGATGTAGAAGAATGTATAAATAGGGGAAAAATAGATACAGCCTACAGGAAAATAAAAGAAACATTTGGAGATAAGTAAAACAGCTCTATGAATATCAAGAACACTGATGGAAAACCAGTTCTCAGCAAAGAAGGGAAAACTGAAAGGTGGAAAGAGTATATAGCGGGGCTCTACAAAGGAAATGAACTTCGAGACAATATTGTAGGAAGGGAAGAGGATGTAGATGAAGATGAAATAGGAGATACTGTACTGAGAGAAGAATTTGACGGAGCCCTGAAAGACCTAAGTCGAAACAAGGCCCCTGGAGTAGATGATATTCCCTCAGAGCTACTGAAGTCTCTGGGAGAATCAGCCATGACAAAATTGTTTCACCTGGTGTGTAAGATGTGTGAGACAGGTGAGGTACCCTCAGACTTTAAGAAAAATGTTATAATCCCCATCCCTAAGAAAGCAGGTGCAGACAGGTGTGAAAACTACAGAACCATCAGTTTAATAAGTCATGGCTGCAAAATATTAACGCGAATTATATACAGAAGGATGGAAAAGCTGGTAGAAGCCGACCTTGGGGAAGATCAGTTTGGATTCAGGAGAAATGTAGGAACACGGGAGGCAATACTCACTTTACGGCTTATCCTAGAAGATATATTAAGAAAAGGCAAACCTACATTTCTAGCTTTTGTAGATTTGGAGAAGGCTTTTGACAATGTTGATTGAAATAAACTCTTTCAAGTTCTGAAGCAAGCAGGAGTAAAATATAGGGAGCGTAAGGTTATTTACAACTTGTACAAAAACCAGACAGCGGTTGTCAGAGTTGAAGGGCATGAAAGGGATGCAGTGGTTGGGAAGGGAGTAAGACAGGGCTGTAGTCTTTCTCCATTGTTGTTCAATTTGTACATTGAGCAAGCTATAAAGGAAAGCAAGGAGAAATTTGGAGAAGGAATTAAAGTTCAGGGTGAAGAATTAAAAACATTGCGTTTTGCCGACGACATAGTAATTCTGTCAGATACAGCAAAGGACCTGGAAGAGCAATTGAACGGAATGGACAGTGTGCTGAAAGGTGCATATAAGATGAACATTAACAAGAGCAAAACTAGGGTAATGGAGTGCAGTGTAAGAAAATCAGGTGATGCTGAAGGAATTAGATTGGGAAACGAAGCAATAAAGGAGGTAGATGAGTTTTGTTACTTGGGCAGTAAAATAACAAATGATGGTCGCAGTACAGAGGATATAAAATGCAGAATGGCAATGGGTAGAAAAGCATTCTTGAAAAAGAGAAATTTGTTGACATCGAATATTGATTTAAGCCTAAGGAAGTCAGTTCTGAAGGCATTTGTGTGGAGTGTTGCCTTATATGGGAGTGAGGCATGGACGATAAACACTGCGGACAGGAGGAGGATTGAGGTTTTTGAAATATGGTGTTACAGAAGAATGCTGAAGATTAGGTGGGTGGATCGCGTAACTAATGAGGAGGTACTGAACAGAATTGAGGAGAAAAGGAATTTCTGGCTTACTTTGACTAAAAGAAGGGATAGATTGGTAGGACACATTCTTAGACATCAAGGCATTGTTAATTTAGCGTTGGAGGGAAGTGTAGGTTGTCGTTCTTATGTGGAGATGAAGAGGCTTGCTCAGGATAGGGTATTGTGGAGAGCTGCATCAAACCAGTCTCCGGACTGAAGACCACCACACACCACATTAACAACAAACGACATTAAAGAGAAAAGGTATTGTGACGCCAGTGTCAAAATTCCCAGACTACTGAAAAGGGGTCGACATGACGTTCATGAACATACACCACATATTCCTGGAACCGCCCGTTTTTGAGCCAGAAATATCATTTTTGCATCAGGCGAGTTACACCAAAAAACATTGCTGTACGTCATAAGTGAATGAAAGTAAGCGTAATAGACTACTTTTCGTGTTGAAAAATCACTTACTTCAGATATTTTTCTAATGGTAAATATAGCAGAATTTAGTTTAGGAACAAGGTGATGAACATGGTCTTTCCATGACAGCTTACTGTCTATATGAACACCTAGAAATTTGAACTGTTCAGTCTCACTTATCATATGCCCATTATGTGTAATCTAAATGTCAGCTATCGTCAAATTACATGTTGAAAATAGTAAAAAACTGAGTTTTACTGTGATTTAACATCAACTTGTTTTATACAAGCCATGAACTTATCTCTTGAACTGCATTATTTGATACTGTGTCAATATTATGAGCAACAGCCTTCATTACCAAGCTGGTATCATCAGCAAACATATTTTACAGTCACTTGTTATACTGGAAGGCATGTCATTTATATAAATAAGAAACAGCAATGGTCCCAAAACAGACCCCTGGGGCACCTCATACTTATTTGTGTCCAATTGGGATTGTACGTCACAGCCATTTTCTACACTGCGGAGAATTACCTTCTGCTGTCTGTTATTAAAATAAGAGGTGAACCAGTTGTGGGCTACTCCCTTTATTACATAATGCTCCAAAGACCCTAATGTCGGTACCCTCTTATTTAACCCATCAAGTGCCTCACAGAGAAACGAAAATATAGCATTTTCAGTCGTTATACCGCTTCTAAAACCAAATCGTACGTTTGACAACAAATTATGTGAAATAAAATGATCAATTAATCTTGAATATACAGCTTTTTCAGTATAGAAAAACCGATTGCATATAAATAGGTCTATACTTGTCTACATTATCCCGTTATCCTTTTTTATAAAGTGATTTCACTACTGACTACTTTAATCTGGCAGAAAACTGACCATTCTGAAAGGAAAAATTACAAATATGGCTTAATACTGGGCTAACATATGGAGAACAGTACTTCAGAATTCTGCTAGATACTCCATCATATCCACAAGAGTCCTTAGTCTTTAGTGATTTAATTATTGACTCAATCTCCCCTAGGGAAGTATCATGATGTACCATTTCAGGTAACAGCCTCGGAAAGGCATTTTCTAAAAATGTTATATGATTACCTGTAGAAACTAGGGTTTTGTTTAGTCCCCCTACTATATTTATAAAGTGATTATTGAATATTGCACATATATCTAACTTGTCAGTAACAGAAACATTTCTACTACGCACTGACGTTATATCTTCTGCCTGCTGCTGCTGACCAGACACTTCCTTTACGACTGACCAGATAGTTTTAATTTTATCCCGAGAGTTTGCTACTCTTTTTGCATACCACATACTTTTTACATTCTCAATTGCATTTTTCAGAAGCTTACAGTACTGTTTGCAATGAGCTACTGCATATTCATTCTGTAAGGGACTGAAAGACCGCAGGGATGCACGGATGCTTTCATCCTGTCATTCTAAGGTGATTCGCTGCTCTAAAAGATCAAGTTACGACTTACCAATGTTACGTGAAAACATATGTCCTTCTTCTTATGCGATATTTTAAGTAATGGAAATTCGGGCACTTAAGAGTCCCACATGGAGGGAATGCGTGTGGCAGTCACATCCGGAAGCTCCACGTACCCCACATCCGGTATGCGTGCATTGTCGGCAGCACCATCAACCTTTCTTGCCAGGCTGTACTACATCGCATAAAGAAAAATCACGAAGACCCTGGACTGACATACATTGAGGCAAGGAAGAAATACTTGCGACTCCTCCCTGTTCGTATGATAAGGCCCTTTCTGCTGCCACGTCGTCAGCGATCTCTTTGGGAATGAGACAACCTCCTACTGTAGGCCCTACGGGCCGTCAATCTCACACTGCATCCTTAATGGTTGGGGGCCGTTCTTCATCCACTGCTCTCCCAAAAGCTCCCGTGGGAACAATTTCCTCATTACCCTTCCCTACTGTCAGGGAACCAGTCCCTCCAGCTGGAGAAGCATCAGCCATCTCCGGTTTCTCCCGCTAGGAAGGCTTCAACGACTGCAATGGAGGACCCCACGCAGTGGGGTATTCCAGACTTCATTGGGCCCAGAGGCCAGGGAAGCCTTTCGATCCCTTGAAACAAAAGGGTCAGCGAGAGGGAAAGAAGGCAAAGATAATAAAGGAAGTTTTACTGATATAATTCTCTCTGGATTCCAGCTGCGTCAACTGGTTTTATATCGACTAGCTTTCGGAGGAGATGTCCGAAAGCTCGTGGATATCACACAACTTGACGCAGATGGAATTCCGATAGAATTATATCAACAAAAGGAAAAAAGAACCTTCTTTGGCTGTTAAGTCATGTCCCTGTGCATCTTCTGCTTCTGAAGAAAAGGTTGAGGTCCTCGCATACTAGAGGACTCGTCCTGACTGGATCTTACAACCAATTGTTCTTCTTTCTGTACACTCGTAACCGTCGGCAGCAGGTGAGACTATGAAATAACTTGCTTGTGATATCATGGTTTTTCGGTTCGGTGAAAGCGAAATTCTCCAGTGGCATTGCGGCAGTGTTTTTCCACTACTTGGCTGAGGTGAAGCAGTTATTGTGTCGCTTCCCTACGCTCTGTTTAGCCCAACAGGCAACCTAAATGAAGCTGGTTTCCCCTACATCTACATCTACACGGGATACTCTGCAAATCACCGTTAAGTGCCTGGCAGAAGGTTCATCGAACCACCTTTATACGATTCATCTCCCATTCCACTCTCGAATAGCGTGCGGGAAGAAGGAACACCTGAATCTTTCCGTTCGAGCTCTGATTTCTCGTATTTTATTCTGATGATCATTTCTACTTATGTAAGTGGGAGTCAACCATATATATTTTCGCTTTCGAAAGAGAATGTTGGCGATTGGAGTTTCGGTAGTAGCCCACGCCGCAGCGATAAGCGCCGCTGTGGTAATGATTCCCATCACAGATCCTGTATCATTTCCGTAACGCTATCTCCTCTGAATCGTGACAATACGAAACGAGTTTTTTTTGGACCTTTTCGATGTCCTCCGTCAAACCCACTTGATAAGGATCCCACATTGGGCAGCAATACTCCAAAAAAGGATGGACAAGCGTAGTGTGTGTAGTTTCTTTAGTAGTTCTGTTGCACCTTTTAAGGGTTCTGCCAAAAACGCAGTCTCTGGTTCGCCTTTCCCACGACATTATCTACGTGTTCTTTCCAGTTTAAGTCTGAAGTACTAGTAATTCCTAGGTATTCTGTGGAGTCTACGGCCTTCACTTTTGATTGATTTATCTTGTAAACAAAGTTTAACGGATTTCTTTCCGTACTCATGAGGACTGCTTCACTCTTCTGATTATTTAGAGTCAATTGCCAATTTTTACACCATAGAGATATCTTATTCAGACCGTTCTGCAGTTGGTTTTGATTTTCAGATGATTTTACTAGACGGTAAATGACGGCGTCATCTGCAAACAACCTAAGAGAGCTACTTAGATTTCCCCTAAATTGTTTATGTAGGTAAGGAACAGCAGAGGACAAGTAACACTACCCTGAGGAACACCCGATAGCACCCTTTTTTAGTCGATGCCTTACCATCGATTACTACGAACTGTGTTCTCTCTGACAGGAAAGCCCCCATCCAGTCGCAAATTTGGGGCGATATACAATAACCAACCTATGGAGGTTCAGCATCTGATTTTTTTCTTCTCCGACGTCTTAGCTAGGAACAGGAGACTGGTGAATTAGCACTTTAGTCCCTTTGAAAATTCCAACAACAACAGGCACTACATTTGGCGGACGGAAGTACAAACGTTGGCGGAGTTTGCCGTCGAATGATCGAAAATTTTATTTAGCGAAAAGGAATGCTAACGATACTTGAAGGTAGGCAAGTGCATCTTGCAATTGCTGGCAGAGATGAAACTCTGTGTTGGACGGCAGTCAGTGTATCGGGAACAGCGCTGTGCGATAGATAGCCCCTGGTACGCGGCAGGATTACGCATAGAATTCGCCGCCGCCCCGACAGTCCGCCAACAAAAACAGTAATGGCTCGCATAACGTTTTGATGGGCCACTAACGCAATTTCCGCAGACACCTGCGGCTCCCACGGATTAATCATTCACATCGCGGCTCGTTTTAAACCGCGCCACAGGCGAAGCAGTGCAGTGGCCCACCGCACGTGGTCGATCCGCAAATTACTATGTTCACAAATTTTCATAACATTCGCTACTGCTGCTTGTCCAGTAAGATGTTACCCCATAAACAACAGTCTGGTATGGCCTTGGTTTCTGAGAAATCCAGAAAACCATCCCGACAAGCCCTTCACTAGGGCTATTCATAAAATATCGATATATACCGCTAATATTGATTTCAACTATATATACAAATGTCAGTATCGAGTGTCGATATTTAGTTTGTACTGGCTGAAATCCCGGCGTTGCCCAGTTATTTACTTACTGTAT
Organism: Locusta migratoria; assembly: GCA_026315105.1. Lineage (NCBI taxonomy): Eukaryota > Metazoa > Arthropoda > Insecta > Orthoptera > Acrididae > Locusta > Locusta migratoria. Next base: position 131,178,102 of record CM048745.1, on the reverse strand, counting down.
TGTAGTGCAACTTCCGTTCTCTTCCTTCATCCTCTCATTCTCTCCCCTCTGTACATACATCGCTACCTCACCCTTTCTCAGCACATTTATTTCACTCCATCTCCACCCTCCCGCCTACTTGGAACAACTTACGTGGTGATCAATGACACATATATTTGCAAATATTTGTTTTATAGGTGCAGTGTACAAAAGTACATCAACTTCGGGAAAAAGTGTGCGTAGCGGGGTCTCAGGTTGATGAGGTCTGGGCCAGTGGGAATTGAACATCAGTCATTGTAATAATAAGAATTATATAATTTCAACATTGTAAATCTGTAATTCGTATTAGTTACACCATAAGCTTATTTCGACTTAAAAGTCATCTTCAAGTTTTACGCCACATTCTGTTATGCTGTACATTTCGATATTATTGTGACGTCAATTATTTTTTTCTTCTTTTATATATATATATATATATCACGTAACTTATAATATTGTGTTGTCATTCGAGATATTTATGAATCAAAATCCGTAACTTCATAAAGATCTCGAATGACAACACAATATTATAAGTTACGTGATATTAATATTATATATAAAAGAAGACAAAGAAATAATTCACGTCACAATAATATCGAAATGTGCAGCTTAACAGAATGTGGCGTAACACTTGAAGATGACTTTTAAGTCGAAATAAGATTATAGTGTAACTAATACGAATTAAGAACATACAGTGTTGAAATTATATAATTGTTATTATTAAAATGTCGATGTACGATGTCACTAACACTGTGGGCCCTGCAGATAACGAATCAGTCTTGTTTTCCAATTTAAATAAAACATTTATTTAATGCTAGCTCATAAGACAAAAGTAAGTTAATACAGTGCAACACAATGAATCAGATAATCAAAAAAATAGTCTTCTTGATTAACTTTACATTCATTAATTGATAACCTTTCAATCGGGGAAAAATTTTATAAACAGTGAGTGACGCCAGCAAGGAAATATAACCAGCACAAATGAATATGGCATTAAGCACGTTTCAGAGCACGACCGAACCTTGCGGCAAACATTGAAGGGCCGGCCGCGGTGGCCGAGGGGACTGAGGGGGGTTCGAATTCCCCCTCGGGCATGGATATTTGTGCCGTCCTAGTTCGTAAGTAGTTCATAAGTAGTTTGTAAGTTTAGGGACTGATGACCCCGTAGTTAAGTCCCATAAGCTTTACAAACATTTGATTTTTGAAACATCGAAGGAAACATTCCACTACTCTAACATAAACAATATCAAAGGTTGACTTCTTTATAAAAAAGAAAAAAAAATCCGTCACTTGATTTGACCAGTAAATCAATTTAATTAATCTACTTAAAAGAAACAAAAAACTTTATTGACATGAATCATTTGCGTAACGCTGTTCTGCTAATAATGGTCGCAACTGAGACCTTTTCCTAGGCTTATAGCACTCAGGAAACAATATTTTAACACAAACAAATAGGTCGTAAATAACCGGCCGAACAGCGGCCCAGTATGGCAGCAAGGAAGCGTGAAGAGCTCGCTACGTAAAACTGCACTATGCACAACGGCGGCCGAGTATAAACTCTGAATATGGAGCGACTTGCACAACCAGTACACGCTAGGAGACGGCCATAAACTCGCTCACCCAGTTTCTTAGTCATAATTCTGTACGTGGTTCCTTAACCACGGCCAAACTCTCCTCGTGGTAAAGGAACAGTCCCGGTGTTGGCTGCCACGCTTCCATCTCCTTCCTCAAGCACGTCTACCCGCTTCCACTTGTTGATACGCCCGGTGTGCACGCTGCACATTTAGAGACGTTGCGGACTGCTCCACCACAGCAGACGATATTCTCCAAAGATGACTGCACGAAAGCCGTTCGCACCTTTCGAGCTATCAAAAGGCTACACGGCTGAGTATGGATTTTCTCGTCGTTTGCCGTGGCCCATACAAAACGTTATACAGACAGTGAGCATCATTTATTTCTGAAAACGATGTACAAAATATCATCAAGTTCTGAGTATAACTGTGGATTTTGTCGACATTCGTAAGTTAATTACCCTCCGCCATGCACCGAACTAAATTTTATGTGCACAGTGGCATTCCTGTTGTCTTAAGGGTTGTGTTTCTTGTGGTCTTCAGTCCGGAGACTGGTTTGATGCAGCTCTCCACAATACCCTATCCTGAGCAAGCCTCTTCATCTCCACATAAGAACGACAACCTACATCTGTCTGAGTCTGCTTACTGTATCCATCTCTTGGTCTTCCTCTGCGATTTTTACCCCACACACTTCCCTCCAAGCTAAATTCCCAATTCCTTGATGTCTAAGAATGTGTCCTACCAATCTATCCCTTCTTTTAGTCAAGGTATGCCAGAAATTCCTTTTCTCCTCAATTCTTTTCAGTACCTCCTCATTAGTTACGCGATCCACCCACCTAATCTTCAGCATTCTTCTGTAGCACCATATTTCAAAAACCTCAATCCTCCTCCTGTCCGCACTGGTTATCGTCCATGCCTCACTCCCATATAAGGCAACACTCCACACAAATGCCTTCAGAAATGACTTCCTTAGGCTTAAATCAATATTCGATGTCAACAAATTTCTCTTTTTCAAGAATGCTTTTCTACCCATTGCCATTCTGCATTTTATATCCTCTGTACTGCGACCATCATTTGTTATTTTACTGCCCAAGTAACAAAACTCATCTACCTCCTTTATTGCTTCGTTTCCCAATCTAATTCCTTCAGCATCACCTGAGTTTCTTACACTGCACTCCATTACCCTAGTTTTGCTCTTGTTAATGTTCATCTTATATGCACCTTTCAGCACACTGTCCATTCCGTTCAATTACTCTCCTAGGTCCTTTGCTGTATCTGACAGAATTACTATGTCATCGGCAAAAAGCAATGTTTTTAATTTTTCCCCCTAAACTTTAATTCCTTCTCCAAATTTCTCCTTGCTTTCCTTTATAGCTTGCTCAATGTACAAATTGAATAACAATGGAGAAAGACTACAACCTTGTCTTACTCCCTTTCCAACCACTGCATCCCTTTCATGCCCTTCAACTCTGACAACCACTGTCTGGTTTTTGTACAAGTTGTAAATAACCTTACGCTCCCTATATTTTACTCCTGCTTGCTTCAGAACTTGTCAAAAGCCTTCTCCAAATTTACAAAAGCTAGAAATGTAGGTTTGCCTTTTCTTAATCTATCTTCTAGGATAAGCCGTAAAGTGAGTATTGTCTCCCGTGTTCCTACATTTCTCCTGAACCCAAACTGATCTTCCCCGAGGTCGGCTTCTGCCAGCTTTTCCATCCTTCTGTATATAATTGGTGTTAATATTTTGCAACCATGACTTATTAAACTGATGGTTCTGTAGTTCTCACACCTGTCTGCACCTGCTTTCTTTGGAATGGGAATTATAACATTTTTCTTAAAGTCTGAGGGTACTTCGCCTGTCTCATACATCTTACACACCAGGTGAAACAGGTTTGTCATGGCTGGTTCTCCCAGAGACTTCAGTAGCTCTGAGGGAATATCATCTACTCCAGGGGCCTTGTTTCGACTTAGGTCTTTCAGGGCTCTGTCAAATTCTTCTCTCAATACAGTATCTCCTATTTCATCTTCATCTACATCCTCTTCCCTTCCTACAATATTGTCTCGAAGTTCAATTCCTTTGTAGAGCCCCTCTATATACTCTTTCCACCTTTCAGCTTTCCCTTCTTTGCTGAGAACTGGTTTTCCATCAGTATCCTTGATATTCATAGAGCTGTTTTTCTTATCTCCAAATATTTGTTTTATTTTCCTATAGGCTGTATCTATTTTTCCCACATTTATACATTCTTCTACTTCCTTGCATTTGCCTTGTAGCCACCCCTGCTTAGCCAATTTGCACTTCCTGTCAATCTCATTTCTTAGTCGTCTGTACTCCATTTTGCCTGTTTCATTTGCTGCATTTTTATATTTTCTCCTTTCATCGATTAAATTTAGTATCTCCTGTTATATCCAAGGATTTTTTGTAGTTCCTACCTTTCTACCTATTTTGTCCTATGCTGCCTTCAGTATTTCATATCTCAATGCTACCCATTCCTCTTCTACTGTTTTATTTTCCCCTGTTTCTGTCAATTGTTGCCTTAAGCTCCCTCTGAAATTCTTAAGAACCCCAGGTTCCTTCAATTTATCCAGGTCCCATCTCCTTATTTTCCTACATTTTTGTAGTTTCTTCAGTTTCAGCCTACAGTTCATAACCAAGAAGTTATGGTCAGAGTCTATATCTGCCCCTGGGTATGTCTTACACTGTAATACGTGGTTCCGAAATCTATGTCTTACCATTATAAAATCTCTCTGGTATCTCCCGGTGTCTCCTGGTCTCTTCCACGTATACAACCTTCTTTTGTGATTCTTGAACCAGGTGTTTGTTATAACTAAATTATGTTCTGTGCAAAATTTTACCATGCGGATTCCTGTTTCATTCCTTTTGCCCAGACCATATTCACCTACTATCTTCCCTTCCCTTCTTTGTCCTACTAACGAATTCCAGTCTCCCGTAACAATTACGTCTTCCTCTCCCTTAATTGTCTGAATAATTTCTTTTAGCTCCTCATATATTTCTTTGATTTCTCCGGTAAAGTGTGCAAAATTTCATGAAAATAGAAAGAAAATTATAGATCTTTATGCAATAGAAACCCAGGGTCACATTGATACACGCACATTGATGTTTTCTCTACTTATCCGATTTTCCGATGGATTTTCCAAAATATTCACTTTTTCTGATATAAGTAGTTTCAATCGCCAGACCTCGCCAGACCGTATAGTACCCTCCGCTATGAACCATACAAAATTTTTTGCAGACACTGGGATTTCTATATTTGAAGATCAAGTGTGCATAATTTCATCAAAAGCGAAACAAAACTATTGTTCTGTATGGAATAGAAACACACGAAGACATAAAACGCAGTTTGTGGTTTTCTCAAATTTCCAATTTTCCGGCAAAAAAAAAAAAAAAAAAAAAAAAAAAAAAAAAAAAAAAAAAAAAATAAAATAAATAAATAAAAAAAAAAATAAAAAAAAACCCACACAAACCAAATCTAGCCCAACGGCAGTAGAACGTTAGTAATTTTAGTTTCACAGTGTGAAGAAGTCTTGCAAAAGCCAATAAACGATTGCTGTTGCTGTTGCAGCTCTCAGGGCTGCCTTGGGATGTTTGGGGCTCTTCTGGGCTCAGAGTGGCTCCGCGAAGTGGGTTTCGCAGCAGCTCAGACTGCACAACCCTGTCTAGTTTTGCTAGGAGCTGAGGGCGAACCGTAGGCGGTAGCCGCTTATCGCGTCCACCGATTACGCCCCGCTGGTACAGAAGCGCGCTCCTCTTGAGGACGCTCTACCAGTATGAATGGCGCTGGTGCACAGGAAGCTGCTGCACCTGAGCGACTAGCGTGCCTCGTTATTGGCGATGTCGTCGCTACTCTCGTTACACGACTACTGCGTCTTCTTCTTTTTTCCCCTTCTTCTTTTCCTCCCTTCTCTTCCTCCCTTCCGTAATGCAGCGACGGAGTAGTAGTATAGTCAGCGAACAGACCTGGGTCACAGCTTCTCGGAGGTAGCGAGGAAGTGGGGATTTACCAATACGGACATTCCAAGAGTGCACTTTGAATATCGAGAATCCTGTAAAAAATCAAATCTCCGACATCGCTGATAGCGGGAAAATACTCTGCAAGAATGGGGCCAACGGCGACTGAAGAGAATCGGTCACCGTAATACAAGTGCAACCCTTCCGCAAACTGCTGCAGGCTTCAATGCGTACGATCCATTCAACGAAACATCGTGGATATGGGCTTTTGGAGCGGAAGGTTCACTCGTGTACACGTACTGACTGCACGACACAAAGCTTTACTGTAAAATCTGACACTGTCAGCATGGAGATTGGGTGGTCTTACAATTAGTTAAAATTCATAAAATTATAAACAGTTTATTTTAATATTGATAAAAGTATCCTAGACTGCAAAGTGAAGTTCTTTTATTTACAAAGTGGTGGCTAGTTTCGACTTTTTAGTCATTTACGAACCTGTAAACAAGCGCAGGAGAAAAACAGAGAATACATAATGTGTTAAAATGTGACTTATACAGGGTTGAATGAAATGTCACACCTTTAAAAACATTTGTTAATGTTATAAAACCGCCCAATACCACCAGCAACTGATGTAGTTTATGTTCTGACTGAACAAATTTTTTGACTTCTCAGGTGCACTCGTGGTTTACATATTCAAATACAGTGATACGTTATTTTTATGCACATCAAGAATACTTTTTTTTTTTAACATCCCTACTTTAAACTTGTAATTAAAAACAATGCTACGTTATTTTATGTCCATCAGAATCGACTTGTCTTTTACAAGCATATTCATTTTATTAAATAGGCTATATATAGTGCTCCATACATTTTATAAAATTGACATCTTTAACGCTTCACAGTTAACAGGCTCTTGACAACTGGGATAGACTCTCCTTTTATGCTGCTTTACTGAATTTTAGCTAAGACGAAAAATTGTAAATGCATTGTTTTTAAAGGTGTGACATTTCATTCAAACCTGTAAAAGTCACATTTTAATACATTATTCAGAGTTTTTCTCCTTTCCATTTTACAGGTTCGTAAATGACTGAAAAGTCGAAACTAGTCACCACTTTGTATATGAATAAAAAAAACTCACTTTGCGGTCTAGGCTATTTTTATCAATTTTCAATGAATTGTTTAAAATTTTATGAATTTTAACAAAGTTTTATACCTCGCCTGAGACCGTCAATACCGACATCGTACTGTTTATGATCAGAGACATGCTGCCTGATCTGGCGAGCCTCGATTCCAATTATATCGAGTCATGGACATATACGGGTGTGGAGACAACTTCATGAATCCATAGAACCTGCATGTCAGCTGGAGACTGTTCAGTTTGGTGGAAGAGGCTCTGTAGCGGTGTGGGGCGTGATCAGTTGGAGTAATACTCCGATGACACGTACGTACGTATCCTTGCTGATCACCCACATACATCAAGTCCATTGTGCATTCAGACGGTCTTGGGAAATTCCAGGAGGACAATGCGACACCCCACTGGCCCAGAATTACAACGGAGTGGCTCCAGGATGGCTCTTTAAACACCTCCGCTGACCAAGAAACTCCCCAGACATGTGAACGTTATTGAGCATATTTGGGATACCTTTCAACGTGCTGTTCCGAAGACATCCCTTTTACTCTAAAGGATTTATGGACAGCCTTGCGGGATGCATGTTGTCAGGTCCCTCCAGAACTAAGTCAGTACATGGCACGTCATGTTGCGGCATTATGCTCACGTGGTCCCTACGCGATGTCACGTAGGTGTATGTTTCTTTGCCTCTTTCGTGTATAAGTATCCCAACTGTCTGCGAATAGTGTTGGACATGTGATAATGTCTTAATGTTTCTCTAGATGCTTGCGAATTGTGTAACTGAGTAACTGAGCCCCATAGGTGATCCGCCCGGAGGGCTCGGACTGTGGCCGGTGTACGCTCGTCCTCACAAACGGCGTCTTGAACGGTGCGACCTACCGGCCTAGTATGTTTCTGGACTATATAGAATGTTTACGTTAAGAAGGGTTCTGGGGTATATTCCATTAAAGATAAAATGGTGAACCTGTTCAAGTTCTCAGAGTTCTTGAGGTGGGAATATCAGAGATGAGGCTTTTTGGACAGTTTCGCTTTCTCTCATGGGGTACTACCACTTGTAACGTCTCCGCTGCGTCCACCTAATCCTCGATGGGCGAAGTTGCCGTTACATTCTATTTTATGCTTAATCATTTAATAATTGTTCCAATGATTTGACGGTATGGGATGCGGACAATTACTAGGTTGATCCATAACAGTAAACTTCGTTAACTTCCTTTAATATGGAACGACAAATGTTAAAAACTCTTCCCTTTAAATCCACTGATTAAATAACTGCGTGCCACTACGATGAATGTCTACAAGTCCACACTGAAACATTTCAATATGCAACTGCAACCAGTATGCGATACGACGGAATGGCAAAAACTTTAGCCACCACTAAACGCAGGTTACGACCTCACTGCCGACATGCTACCGCCTCGCTCTGCGGTCGGCGGGAGACTGCCGCACACCGGCCAACAAAGAACATTCCAACCTAACCATTGTTGCCAGCAGCTCTCGCTCCACGCCAACTGTAACTATCGTTCGGCCAAAACGTACCAAAGGTTACTAACCTAAAACCCCGTATCCTCACACACTTTTCAAAACATTCTACTAAGTTTAGATCGTAGTGTAGATGACCCGTTTTTCACGTTCACGTTCATGTTTATTAATAGAGAAAATTTTAATAATGTAAGTTTCCTGCCCTTAGTTTCCCAACGCAGGACGTCACATTTAGTGTCCTAAGAGCATTCGGAGCATGATCGACAAATGCAGAATCTTTCTTATTTAGTCTCCAGTTCCTTTCATGATCGGATAGTCTGGTTGTTGTAGCCCTACCTGATTTACCTACATATAATTTGCCACTAGATAGGTGGTAATTTTATAAACTCCAGTCTGTGCTAAGGTAGGATTTTGTCTTTATTAATTGAATAAAATGTGAACAACAGTACTTCTGCTGTAAAATGCTAGAGTATACTTCCCACATTTCAGTTTGCCAGCAAGTACCGTGACGTGTTACCTACATATATTAAGGGGAGCCCATTTTTGACAGTGTGGCATGATGATTTCGGGGAGGATACAGAAGTGCCGGCCACGGTGACCGAGGGGACTGAGGCGCTCCAGTCATGGTCTGCACGGCCACTACTGTCGGGGGTTCGAATCCCCCCTAAGGCATGGATATTTGTACCGTCCTTGGGATTAGCTAGTTCATATGTAGTTTGTAAGTTTAGGGACTGATGACCCCGCAGTTAAGTCCCTTAAGCTTAACAAACATTTGAACATTTGATACAGAAGTGCTGTTAGTCTTTGTCTCATATTCCTAGTAAGTACGTTGCCAATTAGCGATGGGCTGTAACTGTTGCTGTATCCTGTTGCTTAATTTTGAGTTAATTTTCGAAATCTGATTTAGTTCATGGTTCAGATAGTAGGCGGTGTACCACGGTGTGAAAGGATGCATGTTTGTGTGATATGGGATGTTGGGAACTGGCTGGTATTACTGCTTATGTATTAGTTGCCTTTCAATAAAGTTTAAATCTTAAATAAGTGCTTATGTTTACGAATTTAGATTTTGGAAAAATTTATTTAGCTATCTACATATATACTCCACAATCCACCGTAAAGTGTATGCCGGAGTGTGCACCGTAACACTACTAGGCATTTCCTTTCCCAAAAAGAAGACGGAAAAAAGAATGTCTACATGCCTCTGTACGAGCATTAATTTCTGTTATCTTTATGATCTTTACGAGAAATATAAGTAGGTGGCAGGAAGATGGTTCTACAGTCAGCTTCAAATTCCGACCCTCTAAATTTCCTCAGCAGAATTTCTCCGAACGGATGTCTCCTTTCCTCCAGCAAAACCCATTTGAGTTCGCGAGCATTTCCGTGACATTCGCGCATTGGTCGAACCTAACAGTAACAAACCTAGCTGCTCGCCTCTGGACTGCTTCTATGTCTTCCTTTAAACTGATCTGCTGCAGGTCCAAACACTTGAGCAATACTCAAGACGTGGTCGTACAAGCGCTTTATACGCGATCTCCTTTACGGATGAAGTACATCTTCTCAAAATTTTATCAATGAACCTAAGCCGGTTGTCTGCCTTACTCACAACTGTCCTTACTTGTTTGTTTCACTTCATATCCCTCTGCAATGTTACTCCTAGAAATATGAACGACGCGACTGCATCAAGAAGCTCACTACTAATGCCTGTCCACAAACATACCTAATCCAGTACTGAATTTTAGACTTGAGGGGATCTCTGTCGAAAAATGTCAAAAGTTATCCATGCAGCTTTCAGCTAATACGGGGCTCAGACGTAATCCCATTGCGAACCCATTTGACTGTACAGGAACCGTAAGGGCTGAAAATAGTTTGTTTTAAGCATGTCTCTGGTACCCATCATATATCTTCTAACTTCCCTCTACTTTTTTGTTCAAATTTTTGTAAAGGTGTAGGACCAAAATGCGGTGGTCATTAGTTCCTAGACTTGCAAACTACTTAAAATAAATTATGATAAGGACAACACACACACACACACACACACACACACACACACACACACACACACACACATGCTCCAGGGAAGACTCGAACGTCCGATGGTGAGCAGACGCGCACTTGGAAGGCGCCTTAGAGGTCCCGGTCACATCCTCGTGGCTTTGTTTTTGTCCTGTGTAACCACTGTTTTGAATTTCCATTATTGCGACCTCGTTATGTGGGTAATCTGGTTTGATGCAGCTCTCCACGCTACCCTGTGCAAGTCTCTTCATCTGAGAATACGTTCGGCAACCTACGTCCTTTTGAATCTGCTTACTGTATTTGTCCCTCGGTCTCCCTCTACGATTTTTACCCCACACACTTCCTTCTAAAGCGAAATTGACAATTCCTTGATGTCTCAGAATGTGTCCCACCAATGTATCCCTTCTCTTAGTCAGGATATGCCAGAAACTCCTTTCCTCCCCAATTCGGTTAAGCACCTCCTCATTAGTCACGTGATCTACCCATCTAATCTTCATCATTCGTCTCTAGCACCACATTTTCATGAACCACAGACATTTCCGAGGTGGGGTGGCTTGCGTGCCTCAACGATATAGGTAGCCGAACCGTAGGTACAACCACAGCAGAGAGGTATCTGTGGAGAGGCCAGACAAACGTGTGGTTCCTGAAGAGGGGCAGCAGCCTTTTCAGCAGTTACAGGGACAACAGTCTGGATGATTGACTGACCTGGCATTGTAACATCAGCTAACGTGGCTTTGCCATGCACTTACTGCGAACGGCTGAAAGCAAGGGGAAACTACAGCCGTTACTTATCCCGAGGACATGCAGCTCTACTGTATGAATATACTAGCTGAAAACCCGGCGTTGCCCGGGTATTTATTTATTTATTCCTGCCATTTTTCAGGTATATATTTATTTCTATAAAGGCTGTATGTCTGTAAAATCTCTTGGGAACAAAATTAGTAGTAAAGAAGTAATAGATTAAAACTTGGTGCGTGATGAGGCGGTTTTCCATGAACGTTACTGTTTATGTGCTCATATCTCATGAACTACGCGTTGTACTGTGATACAGTTTAGAAGGTACACTCATACACTCAGCAATACGCGTGTATACAGCCTGTAAAATTTCCCGCGGCTACAATTTGTATTATAGAAATTATAAATTGTAACGTCATATGGAAAGCCGTAGTTTTAGTCCAAGAACAGCGGAACATTCCTGTTATGTGCTCATATCTCATGAACTACGTGTCGTATTGAGATATAATTTAAAAGGTACATTCAGCCATATATGTGTATACTGTCTGTAAAATTTCCTGTGACTACAATTTGTAGTGTACAAATTACAAATTGTAACGTCATACCGAATACCGTAGCTTTACTCCATAAACAGCGGAAAAGTAGTAAGCGTGAAACTTTTTTCCTTTCATGATTTTACTGTGGTTGTCAGCGACAAAAAGCTTAATAAAGGTTTGAAATTATGTTTAAACTTCGTTGCAAGTCGCTAAGTAATCTCATTCTCATATAGCGTATTTATAAAGTCTCGCCGCATTATGTAGCATTTTATGCCATTCCTATTCTTTATGACGTCATATCTCCTGAACCATGTGTCGTATGTGAGTCTTAACGATGCAGCAATTGTTACTTCACGTAAGGAACGTGTGTACTAAATTCGGTTGAAATCTCTCCAGTAGTTTAGGAGAAAATGAGCAGTATTGTCGCTAAATGCAGCAGTTTTTCTCGCATCTCATTGTTTATGACGTCATATCTCTTGAACTATATATCGTATGTGATTCCTACACTTACGGCGACCGTCCTCATGCATTTAAGCTTACGTTTACAAAATTTCATAAATATTGGAACAAAATCGTAGATTTGTATGCAATACGTACAAACATACGGACACTCTGCTTTATATATTAGATGATGATGGCGTCTTCTTGGGTAAAATATTGCGGAATAAAAGACGTGATCAGTCCTCAAAGGATTTATTGACAGAAGAAATCAATGGTATGCTTGTGTTGGTACAAACTTCTTGTACTATTACATAGTTCTACTACGCCATAGAAAACTGTTCAGGCTTGTGCATAGACAGAAGGCTGCCTCTTCTATGATGAACTTATGGAGCTGTAGTATTCCTGAGGCTGCCTCATACTGACTCCTGTACTGGCTTGCACTGACTGTCATGACTATGGTGCGCCAGTATATGTAGGCGAACAGCCCTCTTCCCATTGGCCGGGGCGCGAAGCAGGCAAAGAGGTACCTAGACTGCGGGCGCCCGTAGCAGCCGAAGTACTGTGCAGCGTCTTATCGCCTCTTCTAGAAGTTGCACGGCGACTCGTGGCGAATAGCGATACTACAACATCCACAGTCTCCCCCACTGGAATATTTAGAACAGGCTACTCACATGAAATGAGACTAGCATAGGACTAAGTGGGATTGGTGCATCTTTTAGTTTTGTCCGTTAATGCGAGTTAGGTCTTCCAAATTATGGTTGAAATTTTGTATTTGTATTAATTCTTGAATCGAGCTCTTTTGATAATTTATAAGGAGGTGTTGAAATAGACACTAAAGGGCTTGTTTTAATCCTCTATGTGTGTTTAGGTAATCCATAAAATTTGGGAGCATTTGGGTTCATGTTTTTGAGGTATTTGGAATCACTATCGGTAAATACTGATGCAGTTTTTAATACTAGGGGGTCCTAGAAGGACCGCTACCGGTCGTTTTGACCGGTGACGTGTTACTTTAATTTTTTTCAGTTTGCATTGTTGAATTAATTTAGTTTAATTTTTTAAAATGCCGCTAGGGTATTACGCTTACCCAACCAATGTGCTACACGTAGAAATATGTAGACTATACAATTTTCATTTAATTAAAAATGGCTCAAGGTAAAGAATACATCGAAAAAACATTTATATGAAATTGAATTTACCAATGCAAATAAAAAAATAATTTAAAAAATTACTTTATTTCTTCGAAATGTTTTTAATCTTGGACAAAAAACTTTGCGCACACATACTGAACACTTCCAACACAAGAACCATATACGAATTTCTTGCATTTCACACACAGATTTTTAGTTTGCAACATTTGAAAGGATAGAGCTGCTCATCTACGGTTACAGTTGTCTACAAATGGTTTCTATATTGGGGTAGCTGCTGCTAAGCCATCAGTCTTCAGTCTTTCAGGACGAGTTTGCTGGTTATCAAATCTCCAAAATCGCATGATTTCCATGAACTTATTTCTTCCCAAAGTATGAGGAAAAAATGGCGGTCCGCACACTTGATGCCATAGAAGTTTTAGTAGGAAACTCTTTTCTCCACACACACCACGTGTATACATTATGCCGATAGCGGCTTCTAAGTGGACTATATCGTGTTCCCAAGTTTCATCTTGGAGTATTTCGCGGGTTCCCATTTCTGTACAGATTTTTATTTTCTGTATAATATTAATGTCTATCAACACTCGCCATACACTCAAGTAACTTCCTCTGACTATAAGTTTCTTAGCGCTGCCCGTTGGCCCTTGAGTTTCCACATTGTAACACCCTAATTTCCATGTTCATGGCCTGGTACAATTCCATCGAATGCAGTCTCTTCACTACCGAATGCTGCATGCGATACTTTTCTTTTTCTTCCTCAGCTGTGAGTACGAATTTGTGGTGCCACGGGAATCGAACCAGTAAGCGCTGGGTTATTTGCATGTTTTTGTACGGGTTCTGTATGTTCATCTTCCGAATTAGACAATTCGCCTTGTTGTGTAGCCGTCAGATTGGTACATGTATTATTATTATCATCCAACTACAACATTCTAAAAAATATCTTATCCTTTGGAATCTTCTTGTGGTAAACTCTTCAAATATTTCATTAATTCTTCATCTGAACGAAAATACTGACTCGTCAATATAATGAGCACAGCTAAACCTCTGCAAAGCAGAAAAACCTACTGACAGAGTACAGCAATCCACTATATTCACAAAGCTATGAAATAAAGTGGAAAGAAAAGAGAGGGAACAAGACCACGACAATGAAATAACGTACCGTAAGCTTAGCGGATGAAAAAAGCAATTGTTGCGCCTTTAGGGACATGGAACGCAAAAAATATCTCACCGGTCAAAATGACCGGCTGTGGTCGTTTAAGGTAAATAAAATGCAGAAAAAATTCATTCAGTTTTCGTAGTAGATATTTGTATTTGACGCAACTTGTAGACCACCGAAATACATTAAAAGTCATTAAATAAAAGCTCGCTAAAATAAAACCTACGCGATTTATTCGATGTTACACAACGGTCACCGGTCAGATGGACCGGTACGGTCCTTCTAGGGTTAATGAGATTGTTCACTTCCGTGGCGTACTTCATTGTGGGGTCATTAGGTAACTGAGGGAATTCTGCAGAGTTGAGAAATGAACCATTTTATCAACGTAATCAGACATCAAGGCTGCATTTTTTCAACACCTACGGTAAATGGAAGAAAGTGGATGAGGCAGGTGGTAAATTTGTATCGGGGTGTGTTAATGGCTGATTGGTGAGGCGGCTTAAAGTTCCCGGTGGCCAGTGGCAGCAGATAACAGGTGGTACCCGGTCACTGTGCGCTGCGTTGGCCCGCCCCTGGCCTCGCGACCCTGACCCACAGCCGAGTGAATGCGCGCTGATTCCGCCAGCCCGGGACGCAGATTTGCCGGGATCAACTACCCCCCCCCCCCCAACAGCAGTAGGGTCGGTCCGCCTGCTGGCGTGCTTGCTGGTCCCAGGCTCCCGCGCGGGCGACTAGCTTCTACACCAACTCGTTACGCTGCATCGATCGTATTGACACTTCAGGCACAATCCAGGAATCTTTCGACTATTTACCCGCTATTGTGTTCTTTTCCTTCACGTTTCGGGAGAATTCTCAGAATTATTCACAGTCAATTCTGGAGTAAGGCATGGTTGTTTGCTTTCATCAGTGCTGTTATTGCTGATATTTGATGGTGTCATAAAGAAGATAACCCAAGAGAAAAGGAGAGGTATACAGTGTACTCTATATGAGCTCCTGGAGGACATCTGCCTTCTGTCCCACACTTTCAAGGATGTGAGCGAGAAGTTCAAAATGTTCAAATGTTTTTATAGCTTATGGGACTTAACTACGGGGTCATCAGTCCCTAAACTTACAAACTACTTATGAACTACCTTACACTAAGGATGGCACAAATATCCATGCCCGAGGGGGGATTTGAATCCCCGACCGTAATGGCCGTGCAGACCCTGACTGACGCGCCGCAGTCCCCTCGGCCACCGCGGCCGGCTGAGCGAGAAGCTTCGGGAACTAGAAAAAGAAGCTCAGAGACTTGGATTAAAAATAAATACGGCGAAGACTATGAGAACGGTACGAACAATAACCTACTTGCCCTGAAAGAAGAGGAGATTGAACAGGTGGACCACTTTTGTTATCTGGGAAGTCTTGTTTCCAAAAATGAAAGGACGACAGAAGACGTTGAAAGTAGGATCAAAAAGGCAAAAGGGGCCTTTGCCCACCTGGGACCAGTTTGGATATCTCGTGAAATATCGTTGAAGATAAAGCTTAAAATCTTTAAATCAAATGTAAAATCTGTATTCGTTTACCGGTGACGTGGAAGGTGGCAGCACAAATTAAAGCAAAAATACAAACCTTCATCAATAAATGTTTGAGCATTATACTGGGAGTACGCTGGCCCAAATGTTATCTCAAATCAAGAACTATGGCAACGCTCATAGCAACGGAAAGCCGAGGTAACCGTAAAGGAAAGGGAGTGGAGAGGACACACCCTGAGAAGAGGTCCGCAATATATTCCGCAGCAGGCCTTAGAATGGAACCAGCAAGGAAGAGAGGCAGACCGAGGTCGACCTGGCGCAGGACTGCTGAAGCGGAGGTGACAGCCGCTGGCGGTGGAATAGGGATGGTGTCCCACGACGATTAATAGTGAGCAATATCGGTGTGTCGACCTATTCTACCGCTAAACATCTGGCTTCTTTGCTCAAGCCGTACGTGGGCAAGTGTTGTCACAACATACGTAACTCTGGAGTTTTGTGAATCGCTTGAAGACAGTTAAGCTGAGCAGCACGGATTTACTAGTCAGCTTTGATGTGGTCTCGCTCTTTACAAGAGTGCCTTTAATGCACTCATTACATCTCATTGGTAACATTTTCAGTAAAGACCTGACAGCCTTGTTTGAGCATAATCTCTCCTCAATCTACTTTTTATTTAATAACGAATTTTTTGAACTGACGGTGTCGCCATGGGGAGCCCCTTGTCCCCTGTGGTGGCTAATATTTTTATAGAGGACTCTGAGGAGAAGGCACTTGAGTCTGCTGTTTTAAAACCCACTGTGTTCTGGCGCTACGTAGACGACACTTTCGTTGTATGGCCTCATGGTAGAGAGGAGAAATTCCAGTGTCACTTAAACTCAGTACATGAGCATATCAAGTTCACCATGAAGAGTGAAAACTGTGGAGCTTTACCATTTCTTGACGTGCTGGTACGACGCAAGGACGATGGCTCTTTGGGACACTCTGTGTACAGGAAACCTACACACACAAACCGCTGATGTCCTTAGTACGCTTATTCGTCGAGCACACTTGATATCGGACGCAGAAAATTTTCCTGCAGAACTGGAACACTTGGAGAAAGTGTTCAAAGAGAATGGCTACACTCCACGCCAAATAAGGAAGGCCATACGTAACTATAACAACAAGAAGCAACGCACCGAGGAAAATGAAGAAGATTACAAATCAATTGCATTCCTTCCTTACGCTGCAATGTGTCCTCTAAAATAGGCAGATTGCTAAGGAAACATAAAATCCAGGTCATTTTCCGTCCACCAGTGAAGAATTTAGCCCTAGTCAGATCTGTAAAAGACGATTTGCTACTGAAAAAAAAGCGGGCGTTTATAAAATTCCTAGCGAGTGTGGTTCTGCTTACATATGTCAGACGACTCGAACAGTTCAAGAGCGCTGTACGGAGCACGAAAGACACACCCGTCTTCTGCAAATAAGCGGTAGCAGAAGACTGCATTTCCATGGGATACTCCATGGAATACAACAAAACTACAATTTTAGCTCCAGTTTCCGGCTTTAGGAACTCAGTCATCAAAGAAACGGTTGAAATACGCCTTGCTGATAATTTAATAAATCGTGACAACGGCTTTCAGCTGGTTAAAAATTGAAACCCTGTAATTAAAGCTATCGAGGCACAGCGGAATCGACGGAATCATTCGATTCCCAATGATTAGAGGCGTGTTCACTTTCACCACCGAGGGCAGCACACACAGCTCGGCCGTACCGCGCATGTCTCCATATAACACATGCGCAGTAAGACTCCATGTATTTCGCATGCGGAATACTCGGCATAAATACCGCGAACGTACCTGCGCTCTTCAGTAGTTGCCTACACACCTGAAGATGGCCGGACGTCTCTGGGCAGAAATATCGTTGCATAATGCCAATGTGATCCAGCTGCATACCCGAAAATTAGTGGAAGAAGAAATACACCGGAAAAATTTTAGAAGTCTCATAACTTTTCTTCCTCCCCAGTCAAATACAGCATTCACTTTTTATGATCCAGTCAGTTCCTATCAAGATATCCTCAGACAGATTAGGTATTACTAGACGTTCTTGACATTGATTGACATAATTCATACTAAAGTTCATAGGCTTTCCTGTTAACTACCTTGCTGCGTTGCTGCGTCTGCCAGTAGCACACTTAATCTTGATTCCTACTACAGGCATCTGCATGTAGTCCGGTACATGTTTCACACAATCTCTAAATTGATCAGAAATTCCACTGATTGGACTACCTGTATCAACTAACGCTTCCTTGCCTTTTCCATCAATAAACACAGTAATATATGGGCATCCAGTGACATCATATTGTATAACTTCCTCTTCTTAATGAGTAATATCTTCAATAATATCTTCATGTTTCATAGTACGCGAATCGTCATTAGGTTGTACATGATTCAGGAACACATTACTTTCAACAGGTTGATAAGCCATTAGCAACACAATCATCATTGGTAACACACTGCTCTAACCTAGGTACATTATCTTCTAGCTCATGTTATTTACACAGTAACTTATCTAGAACATTTGATTTCTCTTCCTTATCAATGTAGCTCTATATGACACAATGCAAGATGTCTTTCCCTACCTCTTCTTGTCTGTTTCTGCTTCGACAACTTTCAGTACTGCTCAATTTCACTTGTACGACTTGATTCTCACTGAACTTGACATCATCTACAACACACTCTGTCTCACAGTGGCCATCAGACACGATGCAACCTCCCTTGACTTCAACATAAATCATCCCATCAAGTTCCTTCTCCAAATCTTCAAACTCCATGACCTCCACATCTTCTTCACTATCTTCAACACTGTCATCTTCTGATTTCTCTGAACTCACACTAGACAAAACATCAAAATCTTCATGATTCTCAGTCTTCACACTTTCATGAGTAGTAACATTCAGTTTGTCTTCGGCATCTTAAGCCTTATCACTTAGCAATTTACACAGTCCAAACACATCATGTTCTTCTCTTATTTTGGGTTCTTCTACAGCCATATGTTCACTTGCATTATACATATTGGCTACAGTATCATCATCTAGTACAACCTCTTCTCGTTCTATACACTTGTCCTCTGCCGACCGCGGTGGCCGAGGAGACTGAGGCGCTCCAGTCACGGTCTACACGGCCACTACGGTCGGGGGTTCGAATCCCCCCTCGGGCATGGATATTTGTGCCGTCCTAGTTCGTAAGTAGTTCATAAGCAGTTTGTAAGTTTAGGGACTGATGACCCCGTAGTTAAGTCCCATAAGCTTAACAAACATTTGAACATTTTGAACTTGTCCTCTTCTTTACAAGTCTACTTCTTAATGACTTCCCACAGTTCTTTGTTAAACTTGAGCCAATTTACCCTGTGTGTTACCTTCTGTCCCTGTCTATATTGCTCATTTTCCCATTTGTGTCCAAATCTGATCCTATTTGAGGTAGCCTGATTTCTTGTCCTATTTCTCACTCCAACCTGACAGGCTTCAATAGGGGCGACATTTAGTTTCCCTGGACCGTTTCCATTAGGCTTGTAGTAACCTTGGTTCCTATAGTTTCTTCCTTGTCTGTTCCTATAACCCGTACTCCCACCTTGCAGTCTACTTCGGTTCTCACGACTATCTTCTTGGTGATTATCTCTTCTGTCTCTTCCATGATGGTCTTCTTGGTAGCGGTTTCTCTCCCTTTCTCTCTCATAACTTCTGTCTAATCTTCCAACAAATCATAAGAAGTCCTCAACTGAATCGTCGGGTCCACAATCTAACGCTTGCTGTATTCTACCTGGTAATCTTCTACGTAGGGTGTCCAACAATGTTTCATCTAAAGTTGAGTCAAGATGCACTAAGTTTCTGAATTCAGCCTCACAAAAGTCCCTCATATTGCCATAATTTACCCTGTACTTTCCCCCATGCAAGAAATCACTTCTTACTCTAGCCTGCTTTGGACCAGAATTTATTCAAAAATCACATCTCAAACTCACTATATGACATGTCCTCTGTATCTAACTGATTGACCCAAGTATAAGCTTCCTTGTCCAAAAATCTCTTCACAAATTTAATTTTCATTGCATCAGTCTTTTCTACAGTGAAGTTGGCAGAGCAATGATGTCAAAAGTCTTTAGGATGGATTTTCACTTCCCCAGGGTATGTCTTAATTACTACATTTGCCCAATTAAAGCCACCACAGATCGACATTTTGTTATTTACTACACTTTCTTGCAATGAACTGACCCTTTGACTGAGGTTATACACATCCTTCTTAATAACACTTTCAGAATTTGTCACACTTTCACTAATTTTAGTTTCTAATGACACTTTAACTTCCTGAATTTCAGTTTTTCTAATTTTATTTTCCTGATCAAAATACTTTTCTACAGTACTAATTTTGTTTTTAAGGTCAGACTCAACATTACTGATTTTACTCTTTACTACAGTCACATGAGTGTCCAGCTCTCCATGTCCTAACTTCATTGCCCTTTCAAGATCATATGTTTGTTTCCTGACTTCATCAACTGCCCTGTTTGTTTCGCTCAACTGAGACTTTAAATTTGCTAAACCATCATCTAACTGTTTGCTAACAGATTCTACTTGTTTACTCACTTCATGATTTCCCTTGTCAATCCGTTCAGTTAATTGTTCTGTTAATCGATTTAACAACTCTATAAGACCTGGTGATGCAAGAATTATTTCTTCACTATTTAATACATTGCTACGAGGTGTAGGGGAGATTAGTACACAGCGAAACATGGTACACAGTGAAACATTCCATCTCAGCTGTTTTTAGTAATTTTTTCTTCATTTTTTTTGTATCCCTGTATGTTTATTATGATAAAATATATTTTTGACTGTAATGATAGACAGTTTGGTTGATTATTCTTGTTTCTATAGGTTATTATTGGTTTTTGGTGGTGAGAAGTTACAGTCAATGTCTCTTTGTAAGTTTAATATTTTCGATATAACATACAGCTAAAAGAAATATAATGCTTTGTGGTAAGATACACTTCTTTAGCTATATACTGACCAGCTGTAGATTTGGAAGATAGGTAGGTTCAGAGTTGTGAATAACTTTTTAGTTTATGGTGACTTTGGTACACAGTGAAACGCTTGTATATGGTACACAGTGAAACAGTACCATTGGCCTCAACTAGATGTATGACTCCTCCCAACACTTTGGAGGGTACTATGGAAGATTTTGAGGCAGCCATTTGCAGTAACAACAGAAATCCATACATCTCGCCAAAAGAGTTTCATGGTTTGCCCAAAGCACCTACCATAAAAACAAGTGGACGTTCGAAAGGTAGAATCATAATATTAACATCAACACCAGAGTGAGAAGCTGTTGAAGAAAAGTCTTTGAGAAAAAGGACAGAGCTGAAAGAAAAGAAGTATGAAGAAAGTCAACAATAAGAAAAGTAAGTAAAACAGCTTTAAGTGAAAGTGATGAAGAAAGTGACACAGATGAAGGCCATTCATATGTTCAAATGTTTGTAAAGCTTACGGGACTTAACTACGGGGTCATCAGTCCCTAAACTTACAAACTACTTATGAACTACTTACGAACTAGGACGGCACAAATATCCATGCCCGAGGGGGGATTCGAACCCCCGACCGTAGTGGCCGTGCAGACCGTGACTGAAGCGCCTCAGTCCCCTCGAAGGCCATTCAGTGAAATATAGATAAGTGTATCATAAGATCTTTTTAACTTGAAGTGGGACATTATGATTGGTGACTACATTTTGGTGAAATTTATAAACAATGTATATTTTATAGCGTTTTATATTCCCAGTTGCAGAAGACATAGTCTGTGTTTCACATAAGGACACTGCAATGATTTTGCCACCCGCGTTGTCTATGGCCTCTAAGAAACTGTCCAACCACAGGTACATTAATTTTATAATCAATTTTGGTGGCCTTAATATTCACTGAAAAAATTTAGTATATGTTAATGTTTGTACTTGTATTTAACAAAGATATTTATGTTTTAATAAGTCACTCAGCAACTAATGGATATAAAAAATTGCAGCTGTTTCTCTGTGTACTATACACGGTACACAGTGAAACATTCGCGGAGGTTGGTTAAAATTGTTATTTCACTTACTAATTAGTAGCAAAATTATTATTTTTTGTTCCAAAATATTGATAAAGTGTTGTTATTTCAAGTAAATAAAGAAAATTTGTTTTCTGGGTAGTATTTCAAACGAAACAATCAAAAGGGTAATTTTTGTTTCACTGTCTACTACTCTCCCTTACTGGCCATCACATTCTGATCTCACTTGTGTACATTAGATTTCCTATTAGCACCATTCTCAGCAACATTAAAAGATACCTCATTACTGCTATCCATTTGGTTACTACTTTCCATATTCTCAGCTGACATCGGCCTTTTTTTAGTGCACTTCAACCCAGACAACAAATACAAAAGAAACAAAAGAATAAGTGCTGCTGTACTTATCTTGTTATTCACTGTCCAGCGATGCGACGATTCGATCCCAAGCATCCAATTTCCTGGTTGTGCTTCATCTTTGCCGTATAATTCCAGATTCATGTCCTCCTTGGTTTTTCAAACATCGATTATATACATCCAAACATACTTCTCCTGCAACACAAACACTCTGTAGACACTGTATATGACGCAATCCCACCTCCTCCACCAATTAAAACGATACTAGGTTATTAAGTAATTATAGTTCAGTCATTATACCAATTTCAAACATATCAAATAGGATACTCAGCTTTTCAACATTATGATGTATGGGGGTTCTGCTCGCTGCAAAATTTTTCACCTGGGGTGTCGTGGTAGAAATAAATACTCGTAGGTACAATTTTTCACTTATTATTTAATTTGCAATCAAACTGTTTCTTATTCCAGCAAAACATTACAAGTTCATAACTTGCGCACACAATTCCACAGACTGACATAGATTACAGAGCACTTTACAAACGCCAAAACCCGAAATACTACACACAAGGCGGTGAGGCAAATATATAACATTGACAATAATGACATTACATTATGTATTGTTCATAACAATTGAATATACTAATTTACAATTAACGAAAACACAAGTAAAAAATTTTATGTATACAAAATAATCACAATATAAAATGAAAATTATACATACAATAATATTAGATGGCGCATATCTTTTTAAATCTTAATCTCGGGCATTTTTGTTTGACAACAAAGCGCAATGTTAAATGTCAATTAGTTAACGAGTACATCATACATGTTCCTTACATATATTGAATTATCGAATATCTTGGCAACTCTCAAAATAGACTCAAAATCTCAGGTCAGTCAATATATACAAAGAATCACAATATTGAAATCTCAATTATTACATTAATGAACACAATTAGCTGGTCAACAAAAATTGTTTATGAGCCTAACATATATAAAATGCTATTTATTTTCATGTCTTTTGGATTTACATAAAGTTTCTGCAATTCGTCTGTCTAGTTCTTGAAATAACGTACAATGACGAAACTATTGTTTATAGAACTGTCTCAAAAGTATATATCCGAATCTTTTAATTAATGAAATCTATCTCTTGTTAACTACTCACAGTATCACCGAGACACCGTCCTACACTGATTCCTAGGCTGACTATTTCATTTGTAACTAATTTCACACGCAACATATGTCACTATTAGACCACACGATTCCGGGTCCGACGCAGACGGTATCGTACGATAACATTGAGATGATAGGGCCAGCCAGCAGTATCATCACAAGCGAAAGCATCCTATTTATATCATCCAAACAGTGATAATGGAAATTACGTATTTTAAATTATGTACATATAAATGTAAACAACCTCAGATATGTAGATGATACCATACTGCTGACAGAAAGTGAAGAAGAGTAAAGACTCTGTTGCTGAAGGTAAAAAACGAAAGTGAAAAGGGCAGTCTCAGGCTAAATGTGAAGAAAACCAAAATTATGCCAACTACACCTATTAATTCACGGGATATAGGAGGAGAAACGATGGAGGTTGTGTCCACTTTCAATTATCTCGGTTCGCTGATCTCTGATGATAGCGACTGCAGCCACGTAATCAGAAGACGCTTGTTTCTCGGTAGAAAGACGGTGTCAAACATAACTTTAACAACAAAGATACGTACTGTGAAGGCTATGGTCTTCCCACTTGTGATGTATGGATGTGAGACCTGGACCATTAGAAAGGCTGAACGGTGAAGAATTGACTCCTTTGTAATGTGGTGCTGGAGGAAAATTCTTAGGATTCCATGGACGGCAGAAAGAACCAACAAATCTATATTAGAGCAAATAAAACCAGATTGCTCCCTGGAAGGTCTCAAATTAAAACAAAAGCTGGTCTACGTTGGACACATAATGCGAAGATATGCGTCACTGGAAAAAACATGAATGCTGGGGAAGATCGAGGTACTAGAAGAAGAGGACGGCCGAGGATGAGGTGGATCGATGGCATCACAGAAACAAGGAATTCCAACCTGGGATAATGTGCAGAACAGAGTCGGAAACGACTAAACGAATAGAGGGGTAGAATTATGTACAGTAAATTAATTATGATGGAAAAGTAAACAATTAGCTGCAACTGGCTATAATAAAAGGCAGCGTAAATAACACTGACTAAATTGATATACAAATCTCGTTTATGTGAATAGTGTTTCGTTTACATATTTAAGGAAGCAGGTCTGTCGACAATCTTTCGTAATTAATGGCAATTATACAGAAACTAATGAGGGCAACATTACTTGTCAAATACGATAATACCTACTTTAATATTATGAGAAGAGAATTTAAATAGTTTTAAGAGATATACTAATTAGCGTAATTTATGAATAAAAACAATCAAAAATCGCAAAAATATCATTTATACAAATGATGACCGGTTTCGTCCCGTTTACAGGGCCATCTTCAGATCAATGTGGCGTATTCTCGGCGTACACGGAGCAGGCGCTTGTTCCATGGACGCCAAGAATACGCCACATAGATCTGAAGATGGGCCCTTAAACGGGACGAAACCGGTCATCATTTGTGTAAATGATGTTTTTAGCAATTCGTGACAGTTTTTATTTACAAATACTTACCAGAAGATAAAATAAAATAAATAAATAAAAAGTAAATGGTTTAAAAAAATTAATTAGCCTAATACATGATGTACAACAATACGCCACTTGCATGACTTAATTAATATTTGATAATTAAACAAAGTTGTACGACGTCAAATAATAGAAAATAACTTCAGCTAGTCAGAGAAGAACAAAGAATAACAAAAGTTTTGGACAAGGAAATGATAATACACTAATTAGATTTACCTACAAGTTTGTAAATCTATCGGACTCAACTGTCCGTATCTTACAAACTACTTAAACTAAGATGAAATAACCTAAGAACAGCACAAACTGCCATGCCCTCGAGCCCCCGACGGCGAACGGCCGCGCGTACCGCAGCATGGCGACCCAGTATGCACGGCTGATCCGCTGCGGATATTCGTACGTATTAGTATGCAACAGTGGTATCGGGTTGGTTCAGTAATGCAAGCAGATGGGAATAAACCCCAGCATGTTTTGTTACACGGTCCCTCCATTCACTTTTGTGAAGCATTCCTTTATATCTGTTCGCTCCCGAACGTTCCACCCCTAGCGTATGCGGCTGTTGTTAGTTCGGCTGCCTGCCGCCACGGCTGGGCGGGCAGGCTGGAGCTCGGCTGCTGGCTGCTGGCTGCTGAGGCTGCGGCCGCCCGCATCCGCCTGTTAATTATTATGGGGCGGCACTGCGGCGCTGCGATGGATAGGGGCGGCACCGCCCACGCCGCCCACGCCGGCTAATTGCGCGGCCCTGCAGGCGCGCTGTCACCACCACCAGCCAGCACAATGGACACGGCATCCGTGAGCCGGCTGGCAGTGACAGCGTTACCTCTCTCCAGGTTAAGTATGATAGGCGATTCTTCTGCCTCTGAAGCCCCGTTTACCCCGAAGCGAACACAAGCGAACGAGCAGCAGCGAACGAGCATTCGCTCTGGTGTAAACGCTATGCGCGCGCTGTTCGGTCACGTTCGGCTCGCATTCGCAGATGTTCGCTTGTGTTCCGCTGGGTGTCGGTTTCAGGGCGAACCATCAAAGGAAGTTCGCGACCTCTCCGCTTCGGCGCTAGCGTATTCGACAAACTGCGTACGCTCGCCTTGCGGCAGTGTTCTGTTTTCTCTTCCGTTCGCTCCGTTGTGAACGCTTATACGCAAGTACAAGCCAATGCGTGCGCGCACAGGCGAATGCGCATTCGCCTGTGTTCGCTCGTGTTCGCTTTGGTGTAAACGGGGCTTGAGAATGGAAAATACACTGCCGAGAAAAAAAAAAAAAATCGCACTGAAATGTGTTACGGCCCACTTTAGATTTGTAGTTTTATATGTTTTTGGACCAAAATAATAATCTAAATAATAAAAAATTAATTAATAAAAGTGTCTGAAACAATTTTATGTAAAAAAAAAAAAAAAAAAAAAAAAAAAAAAAAAAAAAAAAAAATTGTAGTGGCGGGTACCGAACCGACCATTAGCGTGGTAGTTCTACACCTTGCCCACTACGCTACGGCTATCACTCGAAAGTGCTTTAATCTGATACTATTGATGGCCGTTGTTAATTGATGCTAATATGGCATTTATAGACACTAGATTATCATTTGTCGTACGAAGAACGACGTGTTTTTGTTAATTCTTCAGTGCGCCATTGCTTTGAAATGACAACGTGTAAGTTACAATAAGAAAGTCATCAAATACGCAACGCAAGATGGCGTATGTCAGAGAGAGTTCTGGGCGAAGAATGTCACGTGACATCTCCGAACGGCTGGTTTCCGTTATTTTTGCAAATATGTCTCAAATGATACGAGATATGAAAGAAACATAAGGGGGCTAAGTTGTAGAGAATTTTCTCCTCTACCAATTAGGTTGTTCAATTTTTGTGTCAGATGGACGGTTAGTTTGCAATTCCAATTATATTACGAACGGCTTTTTTTTATCACAATCGTATTTTTTGTCCGAAAAATTTGAAAAAGGGAGGTTCTGGAGCCTATCTGACAACATGCCATTTCCGAAGAATCAAACGACACATCCTGGCCAACCGGAAGTCGGGAAAGTGTGTCCGCGTTGGCGTGTTTGGTGGTAGGTCGGTACAAAATCTCATACTGATAATTAGACAGTAATATGTACCATCTCTGAAGCTTTTGTGCCGTTCGTGGCGGAATTGGCTTTGTGGGTGATAACAACGACGTGAGAGGCTTGTGGTCTGTCAACAAATAGAATTTCCTGCCATAGAGATAATGATGAAACTTTGTGACGCCGTAAATGATTGCTAAGGCCTCCTTTTCTATCTGACTGTAATTCTGTTGCGTTGGCGTCAGTAGCTTGGATGCAAAAGCAATAGGACGATCGTGACATCCAATACGATGCGATAATACTGCACCCAGACCGTACGACGAGGCCTCAACTGCTAACACTACAGGCTTCTGTGGGTCAAAGGGAATCAAATATGCATCACTGAGTAGTGCAGACTTTAATTTGTCAAAGGCAACCTGGCAATCTTTAGACCAGACAAAAGGAACATTCTTCCTACGTAAGTGATGCAGTGGAGATGCAATCTGAGAGGCATTGGGAATAAATCTGAAATAATAGTTAAGCTTTCCCATTACTGCTTGCAACTCATACACATTCTTAGGAGGAGGCAAGTCTTTGATTGCTCTAAGATGTGACTGTAAGGGATGAATTCCTTGGGCATTAATCACATGGCCTAGGTACTCTATTTCAGTTTGAAAAAACGAACACTTTGCTTTATTACAACGTAGACCTGCTGCAGTCAAAACTTTGAAAAGGCACTCCAGGTTTGCTAAATGTTCTTCAACTGTGCGTCCGGATACCACAATATCATCTAAATAGTTCGAGCAACACGGTACAGAAACTGTCAGAAACTGCCATGTGAGTATTAATCTGTTAATTAAGCGGAATCTGTAAGTATGCCTCTGCTAAATCAATCTTAGAAAAGAAACGAGACTGTCCTAATTTGTCCATTAGTTCGTCAGGTCTGGGCAGGGGATAAGTGTCTACAATTGTTTGACTGTTCACTGTTGATTTGAAGTCCGCACAGAGACGAAGTTTTCCTGACGGCTTGGGTATAAGTACTATAGGCGAGGCCCACTGACTCGCAGAAACAGGAGAAATCACCCCACTTTCTTGCCAACGTTTAAGTTCTTCGGCAACTGTATTACGCATTGCGATAGGCACTGGTCTAGCTTTACGAAATTTTGGAACTGCAGATTCCTTTAAAGTTACATGTGCCACGAAGTCCTTTGCACAACCTAGTTCCGGCGAAAACAAGTCACTAATGTTTCACACAATGCATTGATTTTGTCCTGAGGCACTACTGACGAAATTTGAAGCACATCTCTTTGAATTGATAAGCCAAACAAATCAAATGCAACTAGTCCAAAAATGTTCTGCGTAGATTTGGTCTGAAGAACTACAAAAGCAACTGTTTTTGTTACACCTTGAAAAGAGGCAGGCAGGCTACACGTTCCTAGCACGGGAATATTTTGACCTGTGTACGCTGTTAGCACTTGTTGACGAGGCGACAATTTTGGCGAACCCATCAGTTCATAAGTGTCTTTATTCATTAATGTGACAGCGGAACCAGTATCAAGCTGAAATTTCACCGTCTTATTTTCTATAGAGAGATTCACAAAAAGTTTGTGCTTCTGGCGCACGACAGCTGCGCGAATGTGGGCAACGTCTGCTACCGTTTGTTTGCTGCGTTTGCGCATGCGCGGGCTGCGTGTGGTAGGAAGCGGCGCACACTCGGCACGCAGGGGATTAACAACACTGTCACTAGATGACACTACCGCCGGATCGGCGTCCGCGCAATGCGAGGCTACTGGACTAACATTACTTTGAGTATCTACAACAGGTCTACTGTCACTATCTACACAGTACTGGGCACTATTACAAGGAGAACTTGCAGAAGGCACTAGGTTCATTACAGGATTGAACTGTACATAGTCATTATGCTTGTCCCGAACCCTTTTCCGTTGCACAGATTTACGCGCTCGTCGGCGCTTGCGACGTGGCTCGCTATATAGGTTTGCAGTAGGCGCAGAAAAATTCATCGAATCCCCCCGACTGTAGCTATTGCCGGGCTGATCTCGGCTACTTCAGTTGGTTCCCTGTTCCCGCTACTTCCTTCCGCTCCTGCTTTGCGCCGCCGCCGCCGCCGCCGCCGCCGCCGCCGCCGCCCAGGCCCCGCACCTGGTCCTCCGCCACCGCCGCCGTCGCCGCCGCCGCCGCCGCCGCCGCCGCCCAGGCCCCGCACCTGGTCCACCGCCGCCGCCGCCGTCGCCGCCCAGCAGTGCCGCCGCCGCCGCCGCCGCCGCCGCCGCCGCCGCCGCCGCCGCCCAGGCCTCGCACCTGGTCCGCCGCCGCCGCCGCCCAGCAGTGCCGCCGCCGCCGCCCAGGCCTAGCCCCTGGCTCGCCGCCGCCGCCGTCGTAGCAGCACCAACGTCCACGCTGCCGCCATCGCCGCCGCCGTCGCTGTCGTCATCGCTGCCGCCCTGCCGGTCTCCGCTCGTCGCCCTAAGAGCTGCCCATGGCGACCTCATCGTCCACCCCATCAACTTCCTCCTCCCTCTCCGCAGTTCCCACAATAACCCTGCCCCCAGTCCATACTGCACCCATCATTCTTACTACCACCCCCTCTCTCGCCTCCACAACAATCACCTGGAGCCCCTCCAGCCTTCCCCAAACTACCCTCCCGCTCCATGTCATCCTCTCCGCTTCACCATCCCATGAGGTCCCCCCTCCCCCTCCGATATACCTCCCCCTCACCACCCCCTACACTGCACCGGTCAACCCCGCCCGTGTGACGCACCGCCGAGCCACAGTGGCAGATACGCCGCTGTCGCCCCCGCCCCCTTCTCACCCTCTACCCCACCATCCGCCTCCCATCGAAATCCCACTCGATCCTGTTTCCCTCCCAGCCCCTCCTACCTATGCCTCCGTCACCGCCTCTGCTCCAGCATCTCTACCTGCCTCTACTGGCACCATCCCCAAGCACACCCAGAAATGGGGAAGTGCGGCCCCCTCCCCCGCCTCCACCAAATCGAAGAAAGCTACCCCCCTCCCCCGCCCCCTCCTCCTCCCCCTCTTACCGACCCTATGGACACCGCCCCCAACCCGACCTGTTCACATATGTACTGTCCCATCCTGATCCCCGATTCCTTGAACATAAAAACCTCTCCCTCCAAATTCGGAAGAATTTCCCCTCCGCCCCCGTCTTCCAAATTATTCCCCGCCGAGACCCTATTCCTCCTGAAGTCCCCCAGCCCCACCCTCCACACAGACATCCTCGCTCGCATTCCCAAGGTCCTTTTCGGCCCTCATGCCACCCTCACCCCCTACTATACAGCCTCCTCTGCCCACCAACCACCTCCCCCCCGCCGCCCTCCGACCCTCACCGCCGTGATCACAAGGCTTAGTCCTTTTATTACAGAGGAAGAGGTGTTGGAGCAACTCAACTCTCACCCCGACATCTCCATCCGTTCCGCCAAGCGGATCAACAATGACTCCGGCCCCACCCGTTTGATGCGGATATTTACTGAATCCGCATCTTCCCTTGACCACCTCTTCCTCGAGGGTGCGCTGATATACGATCGCCGCCACACGGTAGAACCCTCCCGATCCCCCCGCAAGCCTACCGCTGCGCCAGGTGCCTCGTTTATAATGATCACCTGACGCAGAACTGCAAAAACCCTCCCACCTGTCCCCACTGCAAAGACTCCCACCTCCATAAACACTGTCCCAACCTCACCTCTCCTCCCACCTGCAACACCTTTGGCAGCCCCCACCCTACCTACTCCTACAAGTGCAAATCCGTCCCTCCACCTGCTCCCTCCAAACCCAAACTCACCGTCCCCATCCGCCCCATAGATCCTCCCATGCACCCCAATCAATCCTTGGTCCCTCCCCCACCGCCGAAGACGTTATTCGGTTCGTCACCACCGTCCTCGCCAACATCCACCCCTTCCACGTCCCCACACCCTCCAACAGATTGCACTGGCCGCCAGGTCCGTGTTCAATCTGGACACCTTTGCAACCTTCTCCCGTGCCCACTCCCACTTCACCTTTTCCCGCCTCGAGACCCAAGTTTAAGTCCCTCCGGTCCCCTTCCTTTCCCCACCCCTCCTCTACCCTCCCCGACCCTCCCTCTACCCCATCATGGCAGGCCCATCCTATACCCTCCTCTACCACAACATCCGCTCCCTCCCAGCCAATAAGAACCTCTTCCTCCACACTCTCTCCCAACACCGCGTGGATGCCTTCCTACTCAACGAGACCTTCCTGCAGCCCCGCCGTCCCATCAACACCAATCCTTACCTTCTCTACCGCACCGACGGACCCCCACCCCTGGCCCGAGGCAGAGTGGCGATCGGCCATCTCCGTCACCACCCCGTCCGGCTACACCCTCTCCTCAATGACCCCACTGAACACTTGATCCTCAGCCTCTTTCTTCCCTCCCTCCCTGTCACTCTCGCCACCATTTACATTCGCTCCATCTCTCCTCTCCCGTACGATTTCCTCTCCCATATCGACCGCACCTTCCCGACCTATGTCATTGCCGCTGACCTCAACCTTCATTCCCGTCACCCCGCTGAACTCCGGTGGTGGCGTCAGTTCGTCACCACCTCGCTCCGGGGCGACATCCTTCCCCTTCCCCGCCCAACCCGCCCCGAAAGCAACACCACACCTGATGCAGTACTGGTGTCTCCCAACCTCCTGGGGCGCATCACGGCGGACGTCCTAGACCTAATTGGCAGTGACCACGCCCCTGTCCTACTTACCTTTGACCACCGCCCCCACCCTGCCCGCGCTCCTCGTCCCATGCCCCCTCCCAAACTCGTCCATGATTATTCCCGTGCCGACTGGGATGCCTACCGCCGCTCCATCGACACCTCGGTCGAAAGCCTCCATACTCCTGCCGATATTGACCATGCCTCCTCCTTTCTCCAGCAGACCGTTGCTGACGCGGTCCATGCCCACATCCCTACCCGGGCGATCTATCCTGACCGCCCTACCCTTCCTCCACAGGCCGTCCTTCTCCTCCGCGAATCCCGCCGTCTGTACCGCTCCTTTCTCCGGACCCGTGACCAGGATACTCTCCAACGCCACCGGCAACTCCAACAACACATAAGAAACCTTTTGAGCGTGAAGAAACGCCGGGACTGGCGTCAGACATGCACCCGCCTTAACTCGCTCCTCCCGGTCTACTCCGCCAAGTACTGGCGTGCCTTCCGCCGCCTTACTGGCAGTCACTCCTCCCCCCACTACCCACTTCTCCATGATGATCGTCCTTTCCCTGACAATGCCAGTAAGGCAGAACATTTTGCCTCCTACCTTTCTGATGTATTTTCCATTCCTGATGATCCCCTTTTTGACTACTCTCTCTTCCCGGACGTCCATGAGCCCACCGACACCTCCTCTCCTCCGCTCGTCCCTGGCTTCCAGTACTTGGACCACATTCCTCCCTCAGAATTGAACACTCCCATTACTGCCCGTGACATAATAGACACTCTTCGCACAAAACGAAACACCGCCCCCGGTCACGACCGGCTAACCTACCGCCACCTTCGCGCATGCCCCCTCTCATTTCATGAAGTCCTTGCCAAACTCTACAACGTCATCCTTTATACTGGCTTCTACCCCGACCTGTGGAAAACCTCCCGTATTCTCATGTTCCTCAAACCCGACAAACCCCTGTCCCAGACCTCATCCTACCGTCCCATCAGTCTTACCTCCGTGTTCAGCAAGGTCCTGGAAACCATCCTTTCTCGTCGAATCCACCAGCACCTCCACCGCCACCAGTTTCTCCCCCCCTCCCAATGTGGCTTCCGACCCTCCTTCTCCACCAACGACCAGCTCCTTCGCCTGACTCGTCTCCTCTCCGTCCAACTCAACTCCCGTCGCTCCGCAATTTTTGTATCACTCGACATCCAAAAAGCCTACGACCGAGTATGGCATTCCGGTCTCCACTTCAAGATCCAGCTCTACGCCCTTCCCATTAATTACGTCCGCCTCATCGCTTCCTTCCTTACCCGCCACCCCTCCTACGTCACTGTCTGCAACTCCGACTCCCGTATTTTCTACCCCTCCGCCGGGGTGCCCCAAGGCTCAGTCCTCTCTCCCCTCCTCTATCTCCTCTACTCTGCCGACATGCCTCAACCCAAACCTCCCGTCTATCTCCTCCAATATGCTGACGACACCGCCTTTCTGGCCCTCGCCCCCTCCCTTGCCCGTTCCCAGGTTTTGCTCCAGTCCCACCTCACCGAGTTCGCCTCCTGGTGTAACCTGTGGCTCCTCTCCGTCAATCCCGACAAATCCCAGGCAATAGTCATAGGTCGTACTACCCGCACCTTCCGCCTCCACGATTTCTATCTTACCCTTCACAACCGACCCATCCGTCACGCCCCCACCCTCAAGTACCTTGGCCTTACCCTTGACCGCCAACTGTCCTGGACTCCATACCTCAAATCCCTCCGTGAGAAAGCTCTGTCCCGCCTAAACCTCCTAAAACTCCTTACTGGCCGAACGTGGGGCCTCCACCCTTCCACTGTCCTTCACACCTACAAATCAATCATGCGCCCCGTCCTTTGTTCCTTCCACCCCACTGGATATCGGCCCCTCCTACTTTCTACAAGTCCCTCCAGATCCTAGAACGCCACGCCCTCCGCCTCGCATACCGTATCAGACTCCCTTCCCCCACGCGGATCCTCTATGACCTCATCCCCTTCCCTCCTCTCCTACAACACCTTGAACATCTCCGGCTCCTTTACACATCCCGCAAAATAGAGTCCCAAAACCCTCTGGTCTACCCTATTCTTACAAATCCCGGGCCTCTGCCACACCTCCGCCAAACCGTTCCTCCCGGCCTTCACCTCCATACGCTCCGTATCCTCTCCCAGGGCAATTTCCGCACCCTTCCTCTACCGGATACCGAACTTCGTCCCGATAGCTACCCCTCCTACCAACTCTGATCCCTTCCCTGTAGCATCAGCGCCCCTCCCCTCTCTCCCGTCCCTTTCCCTTCCCGCCCGCTTGGCTACCCCTCTCCCATGCCCAGAGTCTCGTCACTCCTTCCCTCCTTACGCTCTCTTCCCTCCCCTTCTCCCCCTCCCCTGCACTTCCCCCATCCCTGCCCTCCTCCCCCCCTCCATCCCCCTTCCCACCCCCCGCGGGGGCGTCTCGACTTTTTATCTGTGTGTTCAGTGCAAGTGCCTCCAGTGTCGTGTGTTTTACTCAGTGCCTCCATAATCGCCGTCCCCATGTTTTAGTTTGTACGCCGTCCGCTGTCTTCATGTGTGAACTTCGTGTCTCTGCAATGTACTTTTAAACTTGTCACCGTGGCCGATCGTTTTTACTGACTGTGTGTGCGTTTTATCACTACCCGTCTGTTTTTTTGTTCTCTGCCGTATGTTTTGTCCTGTTTGTACATGTCCGTTTTAGTCTGTCGAAAACTATGTATGTCAATGTTTTTAATTTCCGCAATTTTGTTCATCTTTTTATATTTTATCTCCTCTTTGTCAATTTTGTATGTCACATGGCTGAAGAGCAGCCACCGCAGCTGCTGCCAGCCTGCCAGCTGTTTCTACAGCTGGCTTTAAAACAACAATAAAGGAAAAAAAAAGCAGAAAAATTGTCTTGCATTTGAGAATCAATAGAAGCACTGTTCAAATCATCAGCGTGTATAACATTTACAGAATGAACTGCTCTCGCACTCCGCGAAGCACTGTTTCTAACGGTACCGTTTCTTGAAAATTTGTTTTGGATATACACTGCTTGCACATGTCCCGATTTGCCACATTGATAACAAATAGCGTTCCGACTTGGGCACTAAGCACGTTTGTGGCGAGTTACACACTGGGGGCAAGACTTACGAACATTATTTTGAAATGAGCGTTGGTGCCCGTTATTCAAATTACTGTTTGTAACACAACGGGGCGACCTTTGTGTTGCACTTTTACACTGGCTACTGTTCACTGTCTGTTCAGCACGGCCGGTAGAAAAATAAGAAGCACTAGGGCTACACTGAGAACTAC
The DNA here is from genome assembly GCA_026315105.1 of Locusta migratoria. Taxonomy (NCBI): domain Eukaryota; kingdom Metazoa; phylum Arthropoda; class Insecta; order Orthoptera; family Acrididae; genus Locusta; species Locusta migratoria. The sequence continues at coordinate 131,143,283 of CM048745.1, read as the reverse complement.
GGCTAGGAAAGCGTCTGTTGCGGCGCACTGAATTTACACTGTGGCTTTGCATTTCTACATCTGCTAAGTCAAAGGTATCATGCGCTTCAATAAGCTGCAGTAGACTGTCTAATGAGGGGTCGGACTGTTTTAGAATTGCTGCCCGAATTCTGGGATCCTGAATGTTCTGCGTAATCGCATCCCTCAACATCACGTCACTATAAGAAAGTCCACAAGAACAAGTAAATTTACATTTGCGGGTTAGGCCCTTCAACTCGGTGATCCACTCTTGGTGTGACTGTGCGAAGTAGTCGCTCCATTCTTCCTCACGTTCGTTGTACTGGCGAAATGTAGGAAGCGGTGCAGCGGCAGGTGTAGGCTGCTGATGTGACGGCTGTTGTTGTTGGTGAGCAGCCTGTGCCGTTAACTGCGACACGGCCTGCAGTAGTTGAGTGATTTGCGCCGTCTGTAACTGAATAATTTCCATTAAGTTTGGGTTCGGGGTAGTGGCCATGCTGACCGATTAGACACCGCGCATACAAGAAAATTATAACAAACACAAATGCAATATGAAAGGAGGGCTCGCTCTGCAACAAAAAAAAGTCCACAAAACACGTAACTAAATATGTTCCCCCAAAAATCTTATAATAAGGGTGGGTGGGCGGGAGCAATTTCTGCGTGCTCTGACTGCTGCTGCAAGCGGGCTGGTCCAAGGTTCGTCTATCACTCCTCGTCGCCACTTTTGTGTCCCAGCCTCGTCGCCGCTTTTGTGTCCCAGCCTCGTCGCCGCTTTTGTGTCTCGTTTCCGTCCAGGTGTCGGTGGCCGAGTGGAATGAGACCGACACAGGAATAAAGATAGCACGCTGGTGCAGGTACAGAGGGGAGCAGCCAGAAACTAGAAACACTAGAGTAAATTAGAATGAGATATATATTGCACAGAATTTATACAATACTTAACTTTTACACAATTCAGTACTGCAGAGTGCTAATACATAGTTGAGTTAGAGGCCTGCCTAGTGCCTGTCCAATAGCAAAGTCTTCACTGATGCCTATCTGATTCCGAAGGTCTTAACTGGTTCCTATCTCAGTCCCAAGTGCACGATGTCGTTTAGTGGTGGCCACGAGCGGAGTTGTAGCAGAGGGCGCTCGTGGCTGACGTAAGAACGCCGCGCCTTGCGTGCATGGCGGCGCGCGGCGAAAGTAGGTGGCGCGCACTTTGAACTTGTGCGACACCACACTAGCATAGTATATCATTATAAGATACGATTGTTTTACATTGTGCATAACAACAAAATACAGTTTTTACGCGTGAGGAGAGACTCCTAGCAGTTACACGGCGCACCGTCAACTGAGGTAAAGCGTTATTTTTGACTGAATGTATCCAGAACGCGACCGGTTCAAAATGTTCAAATGTTTGTTAAGCTTATGGGACTTAACTACGGGGTCATCAGTCCCTAAACTTAGAAACTACTTATCAACTACCTTATACTAAGGACGGCACAAATATCCATGCTCGAGGGGGGATTCGAACCCCCGACCGTAGTGGCCGTGCAGACCGTGACTGGAGCGCCTCAGACCTCTCGGCCACCGCGGCCGGCTCGACCGGTTCAAGAAAGCTAGTGTCGACGAAGTCGAAGATTCTGCTAATTCCTGGCCGACACGGAAATTTCGGCAGAAACCAATTTTTCGCCGAAACTGGCCATAAGCGAAAATGAATTTTCGGTCGGTTCTCAGTTTGTGCAGACAGCATCCCTTCGATGGGGTCTGGTTATATTGCCCTACAGTTATTTGTGTGGGACAGCCTTAACGCAGGCTGTGATTACGTCAGAGACGACCAAACTCACCTTACTCCAGAAGTATCTCTTCTTCTTGTTGCGCACACTTTGTTGTATTACTCTTTTCCATAACTTCGGAACAAGTAAATACACAAACTTATCTCGCACTAGTAAATGAAGTAAGACGAAGTGATTCGATGTTTGTCTCCAACAGTATTCACTAAACTGTTAGACAAAAATTGAACAACTGATTATTGGTGCCGATGTAGGGTCTTCCGGCATGGGTCACTGCCCCCATCAACAACGCTGCTCAGTCGTGAGTTTTACTGAAAACAAGATTCATACCGTCACTCCTTCATCCACCCAGTTGTGACTTAACACAATATGCACCGGCGCGCCGTACTGAAGACATGGTAGTGACCAGAAGTCCTGCATCCTATTGTTATACCTCGGCGGTCGCGCCTCTGCAAGGCATTATTGGCCTGGAGACCCCATCTGTAATTGTTTGGTCGCCTAGTGTAAGTCCTTCAGTTTGATGCCACGTGAACGGCTGGCGTGCCGTTCACCGCGATAATGAGGGTAATATGAAAAACCATTCCCTTGCCAGAGATCGAAGCCGGGCCCACAGAATTGTAGCAACGCTGTCCACTGAGCTACGGAGGCCGAAGCTCGCAGTATACGGCGAGGCTGTCCAGTTTTCTGGCTTCCTTTTCTCTAGCCAGAAAGATTTGTTCCCTCATCGTACATCGTACGTTGCATCAAATGTGGGTAGCAAGGTTTTTTTTCTGTAGGAGATATGATTGAGATGCAAATTCCAAGTCTCGGCTGCGAAATACTACTCCAATTATTTATAGACGAATGGAAAAGCTGGTGGAATCTCACCTTGTGGAGATCAATTTGGGCTCAAAAGAAATGAAAGAACGCGGACGCAATACACATTAAAACTTATCTTAGAAGAGAGGTTAAGGAAAGGGAAACCTTCGTGTTTAGCTTTTGACATTGTTGACTGGAATACACTCTTTCAAAGCAGGTACCAATGGTAAAATGCGGGGAGGGATGAGTTACATTTGTACAAAAATCAGACAGCAGTTATTAGAGTTTAAGGACATGTATGGGACGGGAGTAAGACAGGGTCGCAGCATTTCCCCAATGTTGTTCACTCTGATTATTGAGCAAGCTGAGAAGGAATGCAAGGAGAGAATCGGAGAGGTAATTGAAGTTCGGGGAGATGAAATAAAAACATTGCGGTTTGCATATGATATAGTAGTTCTGTCAGAGACAGCAAAGGACCTGGAAGAGAAATTTAATGGAGTGGACAGTGTCTTGATAGGAGGGTGTAAGATGAACATTCACAACAGTAAAACAAGGGTAATGGAATGTAATGACAGACAATTAGACGATCCAGAAGAAATTAGACATTGAGGCAATGAATGTATTACATGAGTTTCGTTACACGAATAGCAAAACAACTTCTGATGGCCGAAGTAAAGGATATAAAATGCAGAATGCGCATAGGGAGAAAAGCGATTCTAAATAAGTGAAATATGTTGAGACCCAATGTTTTTGCGGTCTTCAGTCCGGAGACTGGTTTGATGCAGCTTTCCACTGTAATGTATCCTGAGCAATCATCTTCATCTCCTCATAAGAACAGCAGCATAATCCACTTTAATCGCGTAAAACGTGAACGATAAGGAGTTCGAACAAAAATATGATAGAACTTTTTAAATATGATGCTACATACGAATGGAAATTAGATGAGTAGATCACGTAACTAATGAGAAGCTCCGCAACAGAACTAGGGAGGAAAGGAATTTTTACCATATTCTGACTAAGAGAAGGGATAGGATGGTGGGATACATTCTGAGACATCAAGAAATCGTCAACTTAGCATTAGAAGGAAGTGTGCGGGCTACAAATCGTAGATGGAGACCGAGTAACGTATACAGTAAGCAGATTCTATAGGATGTAGGCTGCCCTTCGTATTCTCAGATGAAGAGACTTGCACAGGTCAAGGGTAGCGTGGACAGCTATATCAAACCAGTCTGCGGACTGAAGACCACAACAACAACAACAACAACAACATTATGATAGCTTCTGTTCACTCCTCTGGCATTCTTTCATCATTCCTGGATGGTCCTGGATATTCATGTTGTTGCTGCTTTCCTACATTTCCATCTTCAACATTTAGCAGCTCTTCAAAATATTCCATCGAAATAGCCACACAGTTCTAGAAAAACTAAATTGAGTTTTGCCTCAAAAATGGAAACATGTTGATTAAAATCCGCGAACTACCTGTCAAAGCTAGTAATGTGATTGTTTCGCTGTTTTTGACGACGAAAGTCATTATTCGTGGATGAATATATCACCTTTGCGACCGTGTCCCATCTCGTGAAATTCCCCTCACATTTAATGAGGCAGCTATTAAGCGCAGGTTGTATGCGGCAACAGTTTATTAGTTTTCCAGTTTCCAGCTTCGACGCTAATTGTTTACTTACGGTGACGCACCTGTCAATTACAGACGGCCAGCGTGTGAGCTAACAAAGAGACGATCCACTGGTGGCAATTTAATGCAAGGAGCGCAGTGAAACAAGCGGGACATGCGCATTACGAGGAATCCTGGCGTGCAGAGGGGCCGAGTGGGGCAGTCGGTGCACGCATTATGCTGCGCCTTGGTGGCACAGTGGTTAGCAGAGAGCAGGAGACCCGAGTTCGAACCCCCGCCGTGGTACAAGTAATGATACTGAGACCTTTGTAAATGTTTCCTATTATCCTGCATAATGGCTTTGATAGAGTTGGCATCCGAGCAGATCACAACACGATCTGTATGATGGAATTTCAACAGTAAGCAAGACCTTGGATTTAGACGCGTTGAGCGAGATGAGCGATGCCTCACCGTTAGTCGCCACTAGTCTTGTGTAGTTCGCGAACGAACTAGTTCGGAAGAGCGCTCCCACAGGCGAACTACGCGAACTACTTTCCAAATTCCTCGCCTCTTACTTCGTTCGCTTCTTTTTCGAAGACTGATGGGGACAGCCGCGGTGGAGTAGCCGAGCGGTCTAAAGCGTCTCACTGTGGAGCGCGCGGTTGCTCGCCGTGGAGGTTCGAGTCCTCCCTGGGACGTAGGTGTGTGTGTTTGTCTGTAGGTTAGTTTACCTAGGTTTAAGTAGTTTGTAAGCTACGGACTGATGACCACGCAGTTTGGTCCGATAGATTTACAGACATTTGAACATTTTTTGATGGGGAACAGCGAAAGGACGAGAGAGCGTGATTAACTTCTGACAGTTGCCGTCATTTCGATCTGAGTTAGTTACTTACATAAAAAAAGTATTTTTATTCACCAAAATATTCGCATTTAGCATATTTTGTAGGTAATGATTCTTCAGTGACATAATAAATCCATTTTAAAAATAAAATACTACCAGTGTATATGAAGTAGTTGCATACCATTATATCACCTATTTGTGTACATAATTATTATTTGCCCATTTGATATCTAATTGTTAAAATAAATGTTTGTAGAGTCTATGGGACTTAACTACGGGGTCATCAGTCCCTAAACTTACAAACTACTTATGAACTACTTAAGAACTACGACGGCACAAATATCCATGCCCTACGGGGGATTCGTACCCGCGACCGTAGTGGCCGTGCAGACCGTGACTGAAGCGCCTCAGTCCCCTCGGCCACCGCGGCCGGCTGTCTAACTGAGCACTATAAAAAAAAAAAAAAAAAAAGAACCGTAACAAAAGAAAGAGCGCTTACAGCAGTGGTAGCAAAAGCCAAGAAGAGCTAACAAGTAACGATCTGTCTCGGGAATAAGAGCTGACGTATATTAAAATGAGCGCGACCTAAAATTTGCGCTACCGGTCGCGAACTATTGTCGCAAACGTACCTCGCTCCTTAGTTCGTTGTATCCTCTTCCGAAGATCGACGGGCAATAGGGAGAGGGCGCGCACCAGACTTAAAAATCACGTGCTCGCCTTCTACCGATGTTCGCCATTTCGAGGTGAGCGTCTGCCAGCTAGAGTTACATAGATTAGTGCCACAATAATTCTGTTTTAAAGTATTCTGCACTCTGCAGTATGTGAGTAATGAATTACATAACGCCAAGATATAGAAATAACTCTAAACTTAAAGGCGAGAAATTATCCACAAACTGTTTCTTTTTGTTTGCGTGATATCGTTAGCGTATGAAGCAGACCACACCGCTCAGCCGTCAGTGGAAGCGAACGAACTAAAAGAACGAACTATTTCGCGACATAGCTGGGAACTAAAGCGAGCGCCGGTCGCGAACTGTTATGCACAAGACAAGTCGGCACTATATCAGGTCTGCTCCTACATCGGCCACAGGAAGGTGCAGGTGAAGGGCGATCTCGTCTGCGTAGTCCGTACAACATGATCGGTTCCCATGCAACGTCGTACCATCCAAACGTTTCTCGGCAGACAAGTAATGTGTGGCCGAGCGTTGCCCTGTTGGCGTACTATTTCGCCGTGAGCTAATCATATTCGATGGCTCTCCTAACCACGAGGCCAGGAGTGACAGCGCTGTTTCTGTCCAAAACCTCTCCCATTCGCAGTGCACACATAAAAATGTGTTGCATCACCTTGGTTCCAAGATATCCTGAACACTTGAACACTGACGTTGCATCAGGAATGCAGTGCCTTATATTGTCGATTTATGTCGCTCAGCCGCGATGGAATGGCCGAGCACTCTAAGACGCCTTGCTGCGGAGCACATGGTTGCTCACCGTCGGAGATTCAAGTCCTCCCTCGGAAATGTGTGTGTGTGTGTGTGTGTGTGTGTGTGTGTGTGTGTGTGTGTGTGTGTGAGTATGAGTGAGTGAGTGTATGTTTGTGCTTGTGGCCCTCAGTTTAAGCAGCTTGTAAGCCTATGGGCTGATAACCGCAGTAGTTAAGGGGACCTGGACGTGCACGGACTGCATTTTCATTCCTTGATTTCGGTGCACATTACTCTTGATCTACAACGCGGAGGAAGTTGCCATTTTGTGCCGACACTGAATGACATTAACTCTAGCTGTTATAGGAAATTTATTGAAATATCTTCTACATTTTAAGAATTACAATCTTTTACAAAATAGATGTTTTTATAATACACGGCCGCATTCTGTAACCATTTTCTGGTGCATTGTCAGTCTAATATCACTTAGACTGTGGCAGGCTGCTGTCAACATTCGTGGGGACACATTATGCCTCTTATGTCCATTGTTTTGTAGTTTGGAGTATATCTGAGGAAACAGCAAAATCCTTATTACACTTCATTACTATTTCGAATCCAGGTTTTATTTAACTTCTCCTTTCGCACCAACAACGATTTAATAACAAAGTACCTTTCGCAACTACCAGAAATTCTTCATACCAGGCATCAGGAATCTACAAAATCACGTGTAACAACTGTAATAACTTTTATGTGGGTCAGACGGGACGTAATTTTATCACACGATTTCGAGAACACATCAGAATAAGCGAAAACAACCAGTCAAGTTTTTATATACACCTTAAAAATGAAACCCATTCGACTCAAAACATCGAGAGTGCACTGACGATTTTACAAAGGAACCAGTAATGAATATTTTAGAAGAGGTCGAGATACATATTCACACTAAAAATTACCCAGACAAAGTGCTTAATGAACACACGTATTTTAAACATAAAAATTATTTATGTAACTTTATTGACTTCATCGACGAGGAAGGCTGAGTACATAACAACAAACCAACGATAGCTATTATAATTAATTAATAAAATAACCCTCTGATCTATTAAACATCTCTGCTATCATAGTTATTTACATTATAAAACATCTTTGACAAACTGTTACATTTAGAACGTGTTTATACAAAAATAATAATAATAATAATAATAATAATAATAATAATAATAATAATAATAATCTTATTAACATCTCAGGCTGCAAAAAGTATAGCAGCTAAACAGAAATCACATACTGCTATAAAGTATGATTATATAATAACAATAATGCCAGATGTTATATATGACGCTAGACCATCATAGCTGAAAGTAGAAAATTTGTACGTATGTAACACATCATTTACAATACACAGAAAGTAATTTATGTTATTCTTACATAATCGCAGGCACTTTAAAATGGCGAACTGCTGAAACAGCTGCACTAAATAAAAATATTAACTATAGCAGTGATCTGCACCTCTTAATAGAGGTTTCGTTTGTTAAAAATATTAAATGTTCGTAAATGTATGGTACTTAACTACCGAGTTTGCCGGCCGCGGTGGCCGAGGGGACTAAGGCGCTCCAGTCACGGTCTGCACGGCCACTACGGTTGGGGCTTCGAATCCCCCCTCGGGCTTGGATATTTGTGCCGTCCTAGCTCGTAAGTAGTTCATAAGTAGTTTGTAAGTTTAGGGACTGATGACCCCGTAGTTAAGTCCCATAGACTTTACAAACATTTGAACATTTTTGAACTACCGAGTTTATCAGCTCCTAGGCTTATAAACTACATAATACTAGAAGTACCGGACTTTTCCGTACCCCTAGTTGTACCATGTGAGTCATTTTTGACCGCCGGCCGCGGTGGCCGAAGCGACTGAGGCGCTCCAGTCACGGTCTGCACGGCCACTACGGTCGGGGGTTCGAATCCCCCCTCGGGCATGGATATTTGTGCCGTCCTTAGTATAAGGTAGATGATAATTAGTTTGTAAGTTTCAGGACTGATGACCCTATAGTTAAGTCCCATAAGCTTAACAAACATTTGAACATTTTTTACCCACAGGAGGAAACTGCCGTGTATTGGTAAATGGGTGGGGTTTTGGATTTATACATGTTGATATTACATCCAAGAGCCTTCTAACGTTCAAGAAAAATAAATTCTGTTTCTCTAAACTGAATACTACGCAATAAAAAGTAGATAATCAGACACAAATTTATTTTTATTTTAGGTTTTACGGAAGAAATTCCACAGTTTTGTTTCAAACATCATTGAAACGAGTAATCGAAACAATTTTTCAACGTTTATTTTTATGGTAAGATTGAAACAGAGTCATAACATACAATTTATGCGAAGAGTAATTTAATTTTTACTTTTTATGGCAATAAAGTTAAGTGCCGAGTATTTGTAAAGGAGTAAAAAATGCAACATATTTTCTTGGTTTTTGCAATCAAGGGAGAAAAACATAAGGATAAACAATTTCACTCAATATTGATAAGTGTTTGGAAATATTTAGGAACATTAGTTGACAGTACTGTCTAAGCTGGGGTGGGCTCTCAGTTCCGACATTGGCTTTGGCACACATTGGACTTGAAACATAAATCGACGTATTCCATATTGGCCTGCACTGTGCCGTTGCTTACAAGGGTAGATTATCTCCTCTCTGCAGGTCACAGGGCGTCGAAAGCTCATCTGCTGCTCTGAGAATAAATTCTAGCCGTAAAATCTAATTACATGTTTATAACTTAAAAATTGTGTGAGAATTTAACACTGTAAGGTCCAAAATGTTCTAAACGACATGCAAAAGCCGTCGGTGGGTGCCACAGCTTGGAAACTGTGATGTCTTGCCATTTGGTCAACTATACCGACCCCAAACTTGATTTTATTATAAAACTACACAGTTCCTGAGAGTTTTTCTCCTTGTTTTCATTGATCTGACATCCATCGCGCATTTTACTCAGAATAAGGACACCTATGTATACAACTCCTGTAGAGTATAACAACGAGAGACGTACGGCAGATTGCGCAGTTACTGATTCAAAATCTTAGGTAGGATCGTACGAACTTATGTTGTGAAAGAGGTACATCATTGTCAGATGACTCCATATGATACGCCTTGAGTGAGCTTTTTCCACTGGAAAAAAATGGTCGCCCTCCTTTACAACCGTCTCACTTCTAGATCCGTGACTTTATTTCATGGGTGAAACGTTGATAGTAATCTCGGCATTCGTTACACTACATAGCCTTGCCATCGTAGCTTCAAAGACGTAATCTCTCCAAAATAGACAACAACCTCTCGTCGCTGCCAAAGACAGAAAACTTGTACTTTCGTGTCACAGAACTGTTTCCCGTCCATCAGACCGAGGAGTGGCTTTTCAGGAACTTCCCAGTGCCACTTCATATGTCAGCCTCGTGCCAGTCCACAGAAAAAACTAAAGCTGCACCGATATGACGATTCGCCCGGTGACTGTAAACATTTTTTCACAACATATCACTGATCGTGAGCTTAGAATATGGATTTTCATCTCTCTTCATTCAAGGGTTTTTCACAACATATCACTGATCGTGACCTTAGAATATGGAGTTACATCTCTCTTCATTCAAGTTTTTTTTTCCCCTGAACGTAAGTGTATTGACATTTGACAATATGACAGTTACATATTGTGCATGGTAATACGTATGTGGCATTTATAAGGCAAACAGTGTTTTAAAAATCTGTAGTTCAATTTTTGTGTTCACGTTTAAATTTCATGATATAGTACAGGGCGTGATTTTTAAATTAATACCAATTAGAAATTAAAAAAAGACGTGCAAAGATATCTCAATAATTTCACTTTTACATGAAATCCTGAACCTTTATGTACTTTTCTACATAATTTCTGTCAATATTGTCATAACGTTGTATCAGTTTTTGAATACCCTCCTCATAGAAGTCTGCCTCCTGACTTGTTAACCACTGCATCACAACTGTTTTGACTTCGTCATGGTCTTGCTCGCTCACAATGCCATACAAAACACTACGAGAAACGTTAGGAAAGTATCCCGCCAGGATGAAATCGTAAAGCGTCTGACTTCTCTCGCCTTATTGTCCACTTCCTGCACCAAAGTTTCATTAACGACCGAAGGACGCCCACTCCGTTGTTCATCACGCACGTTTGTGCGACCATCTTTAAATGCTTTCTTACCATTCTATCACTCATAATGTTTTCTCCGTAAACTGCACAGATCTCACGGTCAATATCGATCGGTTTTATGCCTTTAGCACTAAGAAATCTTATAACAGCCCGTACTTCACAGTCGGTGGGATTCAATTATCGGAGGCATCTTAAACACTCAGTACACAACGTAAACAAGAAAGAATCAGACGGTAATGGCGTCAGTGCGTAGACAACAGATGTAGGTACCCAGTGCACATAAAATTATTGAGATGTATTAGATTTTTTAAAAATTTCAAAACGGTACTTTACGTCGAGAGTGGAGATAGAAAAAATTAAATCTATAAACCACTCAATGTTATGGTTAAAGTTTATGTTATCGAGTCCACTTGTGACAGTTTCTTTGACACTTTCCTATCTTCCCTTTTACCTCACTCATGTTACAGCGAGCAGCGTGCTAACTCGTCTAGTTGTAATAGACAGAACGTTGCACGTGAGGCACGCAGGCGGTTGTCACTTAATATTTGACTAACCTGGTGTCTTCTCTCTGGTAGATGTTCCCAGCGCAGAAGCAGCACACAGGTCGTAGACTCGAAGTTTTCTGACATGAGGCTGAAATTGAAAGTGGTGGATACTGTGGCTGCATAACTACTATTAAAGAAGTCGATGACTTACTTCAGAGATGCCAGGCTCTTCTATTTTTACCAATCACACGAATACAGAAGCCACAAACTGCATGTTGACAAAAATAGAGTTGTTACAGTCATAACACACTTTGACATACATTGCACGTTTAATATTTTTAGCTCCATTATCGACCGATCAATAAAAGACTGGTTATCGCAAATGCCGCTAGATGTTTACCGTGTCGGGGCTCGCAGTGAACTGACTAGCAGAGGAGCTGGGCTCCACAATAGCGCCTAGAGTTTTGGCGCCAACCGACACTTCTAGAACAACGCACTCACTCTTTACCTAAAATACTTAATCTAATAAATCTACAAAACAATAGTTTAATCACAACGATTAATTAACACACATTATGGCAATAGAATTGATAACTGAATTTTTATTTTTTAAATAATTAATAAGATGGCTGGGAGGTTATGGCGCGTAAAGATATAGAAACAGCCAATCAGATCACTCTTAGACAAAGGGGCGGTGTTTTCCCACGAGACCGTACTTAGAGTACCATGTGGCTACTATCTGGCACAGCCTCTTCCTAGTATCCCACGTCTATTTCATTATACGTAAATGAAATTGTAAAATAAAATAAAGCAATGGCCGCTGGCTTGCAAGCCAGTACCGCCACAACTTACTTAAAAAAACACGCCTCGTATGTTAGGTCTTATTATGATTGTATTTTAAAACAAAACTTACTTTTAAAACGTCTATCGACTAAAATTCGAAGTTAGTATAGTTACGTGGAACTCTATGGCGCAGGTCATATGGCAGTATACAGCAGCCGGACGGCGTATTTAGGTCAGGCAAAACCGCGGGTCCTCGGAAGCATGCACGGGCCGCGCCTTAACAATGCATGCAGGGCCTCTGCACGGGAAAAGCCCCTGAAGCCGCGGCAACCCACCCTACGCGCCCGTTCTGCGTGCAGCGAACAACCAGGCTTATCTTGCTATTTCAGGCCCACACACGAACTGTGATTCGCAGCTTCAGCGTTTGCATTGTGGAACTACCTATGTGTTGCTTCATATTGGATAGTTCGTAGACCATGTAACGTTTCTGCTATGTTGCACGCTCTTTACAAAATCAGTTGCCAACATTACAAACACGAAATATCGGACACCTAAAATAAAACTTCGCTACCGGACATGTAAAATTTCACATTTTCGCGTTCAGTTTAACATACTATTAACAGTATTAGTAAAATGCTTTTAAGAAAAAGTACGTTGATTTAAACATAACTTTGGCTGTCCTTTTACATAATTTTCAATTTTTAATACTTTCGTAAATGATAGCTGCAAACATTTACAATGCGTTACACTTAGTTTCGGAAATTGCTGAACCTATATAGATACTAATTTGTATAAAAACAACAAGACTACATGTTATAACTATTGCACAACATGATTACATATGTACCTTTTGTTTAAATAAATTCGGGCAGACCATGTTTCATATATCACCGGATCCTAAATTATATACTGATCATTTTTCACATACTAAAATTAATAATCCTTTTGGTACTAATAAACTATCTTCGAAATAGACGAAACTACTACAACTTTTCCACAAATCCGTATATATATATATATATATATATATGACCGCAAACTGAAATACATTAAAATTCCATGTCTAAATAATAGTACACCTACACAATATTCGCAAAATAAGTGTGCATTTCGAAAAACATAAATAATGTAAATAAATTGAGTTATTTTAAACCCTAGTGAAAACACTGCTTTTAATTTTTGTACCACATTAAATACAAATTTCACGAAACTCGTACATACATTGAGTTAAATAGTTAAAGCCTAAGTGTAATATTTTAATTTGTGTATTTTGGCATATTTCAAGTATTGTTATATTATTTATTTGGTAACCGAAGCACTTTGTCATCAATCTTATTACACGGTTACGATGAAAGATGTTTGAGAGAAACCATGTTTTGTCATTCTTCTAGTAGTCACAAACCTGCAAGCAGCTCTGTTGTCTTGCTGCTCCAATTTTTTATTTTTTATTTTGGGCATTATGCAACAATGTGATTGGTTTAAACTGCATTTAAATGGAAATAAAATCGTTTCCATATAAACTGACATGTTTATGATTTACGAAACTATCCTGAAACATCAAACCTTTTAGTGAATGCCGAAGACAGCTCACAACGCAGTGGAATTCAGCCAGGATATAAGTTATTTTTATATCAACTTCACCTACAGTGGAATGACTTTGTTACAGAGACTGTGAACTAATAAAACTGTCCGTGACTTAGGAAAACATTAGGGCTCAGTTTGAGTCATTCTCAAAAGGGGTGACTGTCGTTAGAACCAGCACAGCTGTAGGTACTATTGGTAAACAGAAACGCAAGTCGCTTGCCCTTTATGCATATCCCACAAGCTACATCATGAGTTGTGACGGAAGGTACATTGTGTACCCTGTAACTTCACTTCATCAATTACTCACTGAGACTACAGTCAATATACCCTTAATGAGAACTTGCACGTCCTCTGTTGTTTTAGCGGAAACAAGTCGTAAATGGTCTGCAGGAAAGACGATTAATGACAAACCGGAATGTGAGTTGGAAGATTCATTTTACTGATCGATTCTTCTAGTAGTATTTGCATTCAGTAGATCTTGTAGCGTCTACCACTGGAGCTGAACCAGCATCTAAGGGGCGGTTTCCTGCAAACTGAGTAATAGTGAACCGCGCTGATTTTCGTTTCATTTCTGTTTCACACGTCAGAGCTCCTTGTTGTGGTAAAAGACTGGCGAGAAACATTGTAATACTCGTGTAATAAAAGGTTTTTGTTGGCTATTTATTTTCACGTTCGAAAGACTAGAGGTGGGATGTTCATATTTACGGCACATGTACATTACTATGTTCCGAAGAAGTGATCAGCATTCCAGTCTCCTCGGTTCATCATGTGTCCTGTTGAATAGTAGCCACATGTTCTGCAATGGGTCTCAATACTTTGCTCCATGAGTGGCGGCATCGAAACCTATAATGCGCGATGGCGTCTTACAGTATAGCCATCCAAGCTGCATGCGCCTGGTTTCATAGTTCGTCTATGGTGGTTGGCATTGAGTAACAGCGCTACACCCGTCGTTTCACCGTACCCACACATTTTCGGCTGACAACAATGCTGCGGATGAGGCGGGTCAAGGCAGAACCACATTTTTAGCCGTCCTCATTCCGAATTTACCTGCGTCATTCGCCGCTTCCTTTCTCCTCTCACCAATTGCCTTAAGTATATCCTGTGTTTCCAAGTATTTCCTTTAGGTATAAGAAAGAGTGGCAATCTCATTAAATGATTAGCACTTTCGACTCTTAACGAGTTCTTTTCAGATCTACAAATCATCAACACAGTCTCACGTCCAAAAATGCACATGCAACTTAATAACAGCAAAACATATGAATTATATGGTACATACAGTTAAGGTGTTTACAATGTATCACTGTGGTCATATTAATAGAACATATCACATAATATAAAAAATACAGTTGTCACATCGTAAAATAATTTTCATGTCCGCAAGTGATAAGATTATATGAGTAGCCGAATATCAAACCTGGACATCTGACCTAATGGTCGAAATTTAGTTAGCTGTCGATCGTAAAGGACGTTTTTCTACTCTTTTCATTGGTGAAGTCCGTTTTTTTTCTTCAAAAAATTGATGTATATGTGATAAATCACACGTTAAATTTGACTGTTCACATGAAAAGCGGACACCTACATAAGAACTTGATATCAAATTCGGACACTTGTTGAATGAAGCAATGTGCACCAATGGAAACACAGTATATGATCACATGGCCTCGAAAATCAGACATGGCGACAGTATGTGCCAGATACTAAGACGTATTAGACCGTACTTAAGTTTTTCAGTAAATTTTTTATAGTATTATTACTAATATCACCATAATGCGAGTGAAATGGAACATAATGTATCACCAGCGTCCGACGGAAAATCTCGGAAGCGGTTGAGAGAACCTGAAAAGTGGAAAATAAACATTGAAAAGAAACAAAGGTAAAACTAGCTTTTAAACTATACTGTTCTATTGTAAGGTGTGTTGTACGAAATTATCACTTGTTGGAAAGAAGTTCGATATCAGAAAAAAAAAAAACGTAAGGATGTTTAAGGAAAAATCTGGCGACAGTTTCAACAGACCTTATGCTAATAATTTTGGAGATTCAGTTCCGCGTAACATTTCATTGAGTATATAAAATTAAAAAGATTATTATGTTTATTGCAGTTCTTAATTTTTCCAATATGTTATAGAGTTCAGAATTCAATATTTTCCATTTCATATCGATATTCCTATAAATTCTCAGATTACACGCCTGAAAAGATTCTCGTCAGCATTAAGCGAATCTCTGTGTATCAAAAACAGACTTCTGAAAGCGTGTTCACATCAAAAGCGGACACTTACACGTTTTGGTTTCAAAGACGGACATCTGTATTTTCAAACACAATTTGACGGTGCTTGAATAATCAAATTGATATTAGCCACGTCCAGGTATGAATCTTCGAGTATTAAAGTTGGTAATGCTCAAATCAGCTTATAAATAAATTTGTTCTATGTTTCGCAATATAGATGACGTTTATGTCAGTTTCTGGCAAACGACAGATGTTCGTCTTTGATAATTGGCTACTCATATATGGCTTTGAGTCAGGCGAAGTCATCCAACTAAAAATAAATATACTGAAGAAGGTAGGCAATTTGACACAATAAACTACACTAGATATTCAATCATTCATAAATAAATGAATGGCAAGACATAAAAGTGTACCCTGGGCATATACCATAAAATACCTTAAGAGATAAAACTGTCTCATGCATCATTTTCAAACGTCCTTAAAATACCAGCATCAGTATGTTTAAATTTGCACGTAACAACGTGATAACAGGTATAGCCAATATAGAGACTGATGGTTACTGAGTATCAACAAGTTACTTGACTACCTTTCGCCAGATGGTAATCCAGTAAATCAAGTTTACATATCGATACACGTGCAAATAAGTTATAGTCATATACAAGGTAACATTGAAAACAAACAGTTTAAAACTGATTTCACATACAAGGAACACTCTGTGGACACAAAAATGAAAGTCAGTGCCAGGAACAACGGCATCCGAAAGCTCACATATGATAGATGGGTAACATAACCCACAGTTCTCCATTCGTCATCTAGAGTGTTATGTTTGTCTGCCGTGATGTATTATGTACCTGCTTGGCAAAAAGTCCACCCACCGCGGAACAAGTAAATATAGCCCTAAATGAGATAGGACGCAGCATAACAACAGGATGTCTCCGTCCAGCTCCCACAAATCATCTGCGCCCACTCAAGTGCACAGCCTCTCCAAACATTAGAAACACCTTCATAATTCGAAAAGCTTAATCACGAAACAGAACCTAGCAATTCACTGTTTGGAATGATCTTCAAGCTATTATGCTTAAATCAATGAAGAGATTCGGACGGATAACCAAATCTTTTATCACCTAAAGCACGAGGAGAAAAACTGTGGCGAAACTTGGAACCAGAAAGGCCAGGGAACAGCCCCAGAGAAGAACCTGCAGCTGGCATCGAACTTCCGTATGCAATCTGGAAAGCACTGAATAGGCTTCGAACGGAAATGTCACGGTGCCTAATAGTAAACCTGAAGCAATGGTCTCACACCAGTGCAGAGGAGCCTTGCGAGTGTGAAGAACTACAAGACCCACAAACAGACTCGTTAGCAGGAATCTGGAGAAACCTTCACGGTAGAGGATGTACTCGCAGCAGATGACAGGGCCATTCATGCTGCAACGTCTCGCGCTTCAAGTGGGATATGAAGTTTGTAATCCTCGATAGAACGATAGCAGATCTTTTACCTGCTATCTTTTTCGTATTTCCTGTATTATTTCATTCAATGTCCACTTCTTTTACTATGTATTTTAACTGCTTTATATCCTTCTCTTCCATTATGAGTACGTTAAGCAATATCTTACATGTGTTGTTGTTGTTATGGTCTTCAGTCCGGAGACTGGTTTGATGCAGCTCTCCACCCTAGTCTATCCTGAGCAAGCATTTTCATCTCATCATAAGAACGGTAACCTGCATCCATTTGAATTTGCTTACTACATGCGTCTCTTGGTCTCCCTCTGCGATTTTTCCCCACACACTTCCCTCCAATGCTACATCGAGGAATCGTAAATTTAGCATTGGAGGGAAGTGTGTGGGATAAAAATCGCAGAGACGCACCAAGAGACGCATATAGTAAGCAGATTCAAGTGGATGTGGGTTGCCGTTCTTATGAGGAGATGAAAAGGCTTGCTCAGGATAGAGTAGGGTTGAGAGCTGCATCAAACCAGTCTCCGGACTGAAGACCTTAACAACAATAACAACAGAGTGAAGAGTTGTAAAAGCCCCTTTGGATTTGTTGATGCGGCTGTTAATGTCCTCTGTTGCACCTGCATATGGTGTAATCATGCTTCCAAGGTAGCAAAACTTATCCACCCTTTCGATTCAATAGTATAGATTTAAAGGAAAGTCAAAAAATAAAATCTAGAATACATAAAATATATATGTAAAATGCTATTATACCTATCATGGCTGCCGCTGATGGTTGGCGAAGCAGCTGTCGTGAAATAGGATCGAGACACTACGAAAAATTGAGAGAAAAGCGCTACTTAAATATGCGATGTTCCGGCTACCACAACAGGTTTACGTAAGTGATAACCAATTAAGCTTTACGAAGTGGGATGTTCTTCTAATCAAATGTAAAGTAATTTCTTAAGAGGTTAATAAAATGATTATATTAAAAAAAAGAGTTGTTATAGAAAGCATTTAGTTGAAATGTAATAAGAGTATGTATAAGAAAAATGACTAGTCGGTTGTGAGAATGCGGATTGCCGTCAGTGGGTATTTGTCGAAAACTCGAACATTTTTACTAGAAAATATAGGCGTTGTATGACGTAGACGGTATCCATGGAGACGGTGCGGTGCGGAACTATCGACATTACCATCCAATTTAGGATGACCGACGTTGAAGAATGCCGGCGTGCTTTGGAGCTGCACCTCTGCCATATACCTATTTTTCACTTTGCGTGTGGACGTCGTGCAGTGAACAGATTGTGTTTCTACCATTGTTAGTTCCCTCAGTGACGTGTGGCACCGTTTTTGAGACCGCGCCATAGCAGTTACATAACTTCTGTCAAGTATTTTACTTTGTGTATTTAAATCTTGTTACTTCAGTGACTTTTAATATGGCATAATAATGAACATAGTTCTAGATTAATTCATTACAGAAATGCTGGAAGTTAGACAATATACATAACAATTTTGTGGGTAACGACCCTAATTTTAACGTGAATTTCAGGCTTGGCTCGTCAAGTGTCAATGCGATACAACAATTTCGTATAAGTGCCATATGAAATTGAAATCAGTCTTAGCTGAAATTATGAGGAACATGAAACTGTATATTGCAGTAGATAAATAACGATATAAATTCAGTTTCTTGAGGAGAATTGGAGAAAAAAAAAAAAAAAAAAAAAAAAAAAAAAAAAAAAAAAAAAAAAAGAGAGAGAGAGAGAGAGAGAGAGAGAGAGAGAGAGAGAGAGAAACATGTAATGTTCTCCCTCCGAAACGGAAGCGGAAGACTAATAACCTTGTCACTTGTCAACAGCATGGACGTGCAACGTGTCTTGCAAGAGCGCAAAAATTGTATAACATATGATTTGAAACGAAAAATAAGAGTTTTCTTCAGACAGTCGCGGGATTAACTTTAAAACGCCGTTTTATCCTTGAAACGTATGTTTTTCATCTCAGTAACTATAACTTTTGGCATTAAAATATTTGTAAGCATAGACGGATTACTTGATTTATTTCCCTGTATCTCCTAAGTGAAGCACAGAGAATCAATGAACTCCCGCCACTGAACTCTGTTCTGCGCCAGTGTCTTGATCTCAGTCCAGGTGTCCCCTCCTTTATCGGTCACTTCTGCTGTCACACTCCTTCTCCATGTATTCCTAGGTCCGCCTCTTCTCCTGCTACCTCGTGGGTTCCATACCAGGGCTTCCCTTGGCACGCTGTCTTCATCATGCTGTAATGTATGCCCAATCCACTTCCATTTCCTAGGGCGTATCTCAGTATCAATGGGTGTTTGATGAGTTGTTCCACATAGTTCTTCATTGGAGTTTACTTGTGGCCACCATATCATCAAGATACTGTTGAAACTTCTCAAACGTTTGAAGTCTGCTAATCAGATGTTTGTCAGTTTTCCGTGATACACACCATACAGCAGTACTTACTTGACATTTGTATTGAAGATGCGTAGTTTTGTATAGGTGTTAAGGTCCCTTGATTTCCATATTGATTTCCGCATTGAAAATGTCCCTTTAGCCTTATTTATTCTGTTTCCTGTATTGTCGATAGTTCCTCCATCATGGGTGACTATAGTTCCCAGATAGCAAAACTACTTGACTTGCTCGATCTAAAGGATGAGAAAATACGGCTAACGTTAATTAAAAATAAACTCTTGAAGTCTGGCAGACCGCACCATGTTAGTTACGAGAAAAATATCAGACATGTTAGTTGAGGGTTAAGAAAAGACTCAAAAGAGAGAGAAAAGAAAAATTGCTTCCACTACCATACCTGGGAAATATCTCTAAAAATTTATCAGAATATGTTGTAATACTAACATTAAAATTAGCTTCTACACATAGAATAAGTTAGGAATGAAGGTAACACAAAACAGACACATCTCAAAAATAAGATCAATCAGGCCTACAAAATATTAAATTCAATAGGCTAATTGTGACCTGAAACTTCCTGGCAGATTAAAGTTTTGTGACCGAACCGGGACTCGAACCGGGCAAGCCCTCTACTACTGAACTAACCCGACACGACTCACGGTCCGTCCTCATAACTTTACTTCTGCCACTACATCACCTCTTACTTTACAAACTTCTCTGAAGTTCTCCAGCGAACCTTGCAAGACTAGCACTCCTGGAAGAAAGGATTGGTGGAGACATGGCTTAGCCATAGCCTAATGCGGCTGTCTCCTCTAGGGAGACGCTTGTCCACTGTTGGTCGAGCTGATCTCTAGGAGTTTAACTCGGACGTCCGGTCTTTGATTGACGTGAGCGCAATCCTGCTCCCCCGTTAATCCATTTTTAGTCTGGGGCAACGTCACAAAGATAAATTAAATTGGTCACAGTTTTAATCTGCCAGGAAGTTTCATATAAGTGCACAATCCGCTCCAGAGTGAAAGTTTCATTCGAATTGTGACATGTTTGATACAGGACAGACAGGTCGGAAATTTGCGACAAGTACAAAGAACATATAAACAAGGTGAAATATCCTCTCAACATTTGGTATGAATCTACTACAAAATAAGCATTCTACAGTAGATATACCGGGTGATCAAAAAGTGAGTATAAATTTCAAAACTTAATAAATCACGGAAAAATGTAGATGGGGAGGTAAAAATTGACACATACTCGGAATGACATAGGGTTTTATTAGAAAAAAAAATATATATATAAATAACTAAAAAGAAAAAAGAAAACAAAATAAATTAAAAAACACAGTATTGCTAGAAACATAAAAGATCTCTTGCGCGTGTGCTAAGCCGCCACTTTCGTCATGCTTGACCTCCCTGGTCCCTAGACCTCAGTCCGTGCATTTATTAGCTTTGGGGTTACCTGAAGTCGCAAGTGTATCGTGATCGACCGACATCTCTAGGGATGCTGAAAGACAACATCCGACGCCAATGCCTCACCATAACTCCGGACATGCTTTACAGTGCTGTTCAGATTATTCCTCGATTACAGCTATTGTTGAGGAACGATGTGATAATATTGAGCATTTCCTGTAAAGAACATCATCTTTATTTTAAATGTGTTTATTTCCGTCAACAGTTGCTATAAAATTGTTTCATTACATGTTTCGATCACTTGGATCATCTTCAGATCTTATAGTTGCGTCCGCAACTCGTCTGGCTGAGTACTAATTAGTACTCAGCCAGACGAGTTGCGGACGCAACTATAAGATCTGAAGATGATCCAAGTGATCGAAACATGTAATGAAACAATTTTATAGCAACTGTTGACGGAAATAAACACATTTAAAATATCGTAGTGCAGTTGCGGACTCTCTATAATCGACCATGTCGACTATAATGAACATCATCTTTGCTTTCTCTTAATTTGTTATGCTAATTATTGCTTTTCTGATCAGATGAAGCGCCATCTGTCAAACACACTCTCTCTCTCACACACACACACACCCATTTCATTCCAAGCATATGTGTCAATTTTTACCTCTCTAACTACATTTATTAAGTTTTCAAATTTATACTGACTTTTTTATCACCCGGTAAGCAGCAATCTCTCAATTTTTCATAGAGCTGAAAACGGAAGCTCCATTGGCATTTTGCAGGAAATTGAAATTTACACACGTTAAGCGAAATATTCAAATAAAATCCTTAACAAACAAACAAAACTCAAAAATAAAAAGTATACTGAACTTCGACAAAAAATTTTCGATCATAGATGCTTCAGAACAAAACGTAGATCGATATATACAAGACCTGAAATATCGTTTTTATGTATGTTATATAGATTTATGCACTGATAACAGCTTTTGATAGCTACTGCTAGAAAATGAGCAAAGCTTGAACTATGATAAGTGCACCTTTGGTGGTCATTTAATGCAATGCAGCCCACGCCACTTTTTCTCTAGACTGCCCCTTTCAACACTGGTGCGTCAGCCAGCACAGGTGGAATGGAGGCAGTGAGGAGAAGTACGTGGACTGCCGGATTTTGATTACGAAGCTCTAGCAGCGAGAGTACCCTTTATACTGACTGCATTGTCTCTGAGCTAAATAGCGGGGCATTAAAACTTGCTGCCTGCTGCATCAGACTACATAAAGAGACGGCCAGACCTCAGCTTTATTTTGCGTCGCAGGAGGACATTATGGAGGGAGGATTAGTAGGCACTGAGTGGAGTGCCAGAGTAATTAGCGGTCCATCTGCTGGGGGGAGGAGGGGGGGGGCGACTCTCTGAGTGCCTCCTGTAATCGGATCAGGGGCTGCACACCCCCTCTGTGGAAGCACTCGTCAAAAGGGCCTTTCGCTGACTGCCAACGCTTCAACGTCTCGTACACATAATGGACATTTTTACAGATGTTACAAAGTCTTGCCACGTTCGAAGTAATTAAATCTACTCTTCTTGGACTTATCCTCTTTTTACCGCATGTATGCGTTTCTTTAAATCGCGACAACTCGCGCCTTTAATAGTTACGCGATCGATCACCTGTATAGCATTTTTCTGACAGTAAAAGAACAGTTTTTAATGTACCTAATATGTTCTTCTTCTTCTTATTATTATTATTATATACCTCTAACCTATACGGTACAGTCACGAACGTTCAAATGTTTGTAGAGCTTATGGGACTTAACTATGGGGTCATCAGTCCCCAAACTTACAAACTACTTTATGAACTATCTAATACTAAGGACGGCACAAATATCCATGCCCGAGGGGGTATTCGAGCCCCCGACCGTAGTGGCCGTGCAGACCATGACTGGCGCGCCGCAGACTCCTCGGTCACCGCGGCCGGCCAGTCACGGAAGGCCCACGGCGAAATGACAATTAATAATATAATAGAATGATTTACAATGCCGTTAAAGAACTTCACTCATCGCAATGTGTCCATTCCAGGGGAGAAACCACGGTAAGAAAGTTGACGCGTTATTCGTACACCATACAATTCGTTGCTTCGGTAAGTGCTCCACAGATGCTGGTAATTTACCAGGAGACTAGACGTCACTTTAAATTATTGACTGCAAGAATTTTAGAGATATCTTGTTTCCAATGATTTATCATCAATAGTATAACCCCCCCCCAAAAAAAAAGAACAACTTCATCCTTTAACGAGTAAGAAGTTCCGCATTAATAACTAGCACTCATGCCATTCGTACATTTTCTGCAACGAAGTGTCGCATGCAGGGCGTTTTAATTATCGCTGTATCATAATCACTGAAAATGATAGGCTAAACACAGGAAACTGCAGTCTAACATATAAGAACAATAGCTCAGGTGCAACGTGCGTGTCCTACACAGAGATTAGTCAGAGTCCAGAGATACATTCCCAGTGGTGTAATTTTATGTGAAGTGATCTCAAAATATTAAAGAAAACTTACAAAGAGAAACATGAATCAAAGGTAGTTCGTAATAAAAAATTCTCTTCTACATAACAACTCTGGACACAATTTGAGGAAAGGGCAGAGTACGCTGTTAAATAGAAATTGAACTCCCGAAGTGTCAAGTAATGAAAAGAAAAATGTCAAAAGAAAAGGGATTCGAAAGAGAAACATGTTTATTTTTGTAGAAAATTTTCCAGTAATCAGTCGTAAATATTTATTCACAGATCTAGATTTCGATCCTGTGTGGTCATTATCAGTGCTTAAAACAAAACGGTTAAACACGTAAAACATTTCGACCTCTATCTTGGAGTTTACGTGTCTTAAGTATTGATAATGACCACACAGTGATCGAAAGCTAGATCTGTGAATAAATCAAAATTTACGACTAATTGCTGAAAAATTTTCTACAAATAAATAAAATGCTGATTGTTTTACAATTACTATGAGCAAAATGCCCACGCGCACGTGCTCGCGGGTTAATATAAATTTTATACACTGTTCTTAATGAGCAAATGTTCAAATGTCTGTTAAGCTTATGGGACTTAATCGCAAGGTCGTCAGTCCCTAAACTTACAAACTACTTATGAACTAACTTATACTAAACACAACCATCGATGACTGATGGAAGATTTGAACCCCAGACAGGGAACCACCTAGTGTATCGGAGCATAGTGCCTCAGTGCGCTCGGCCACTCCGCCACGGCTGTTAATGAGCAGACAGCCGTGACGGTTTGGATGCACCAGGTCCCGCTAGGTCACCGAAGCACTAGTTTAATGGGTCATCGTCCGAGTCTACTGAACATTGTTGGCAAGCGGGGGCACTCTGTCGTTATGAGGACAATTTACGAGCTACATGACGTAGGAGTAGCTGCTCCGGTCACGAAACCCCACACAACAGTCGGGAATGGTGTGTGCTTACCACGTCCGGTCCATGCGGCATCCGATGACGTCTTCAGGCGGAGGATGACCTTTCTACATGGGATACTCTGCTAATCACATTTAAGTGCCTGGCAGAAGGTTCATCGAACCACCTTTATACTATTTATCTCCCATTCCATTCTCGAATAGTGCAACGGGAAAAAGAACACGTGAATTTCTCCGTTCGAGCTCTGATTTCTCGTATTTTATTCTGATGATCATTTATACCTATCTAAATGTGAGTCAACAACATATTTTCGCATTCGGAGGAGAATGTTGGCGATTGGAGTATCGTAAATAGCTCTCGCCGCAGCGATAAACGCCATTGTTGTAACGATTCCCATCCCATATCCTGTATAATTTCCGTAACGCTGTCTCCACTGTATCGTGACAATACAAACCGAGCTGCCCTTCTTTGGACTCTTTCGTTGCCCTCCGTCAAACCCACCTGATAAGGATCCCACACTGCGCAGCAA
The DNA here is from genome assembly GCA_026315105.1 of Locusta migratoria. NCBI lineage: Eukaryota > Metazoa > Arthropoda > Insecta > Orthoptera > Acrididae > Locusta > Locusta migratoria. The sequence continues at coordinate 131,118,407 of CM048745.1, read as the reverse complement.
TACTCCAAAGAAGGACGGACAGCGTAGTGTATACAGTTTCTTTAGTAGTTCCGTTGCATCTTTTAAGGGTTCTGCCAATAAAATGCAGTCTCTGGTCCGCCTTTCCCACGACATTATCTACGTGTGAAGTAATAGTAATTCCCAGGCATTTTGTGGATTTTACGGCCTTCACTTTTGACTGATTTATCTTGAAAACAAAGGTTAACGCATTTGTTTTCGTACTCATGTGGACGACTTCACACTTCTCATTATTTAGAGTCAATTGCCAATTTTTACACCGTAGTAATGTCTTATGCAGATCGTTCTGTAGTTGGTTTTGATCTTCAGATGATTTTACTAGACGGTAAATGACGGCGTCATCTGCAAACAACCTAAGAGAGCTATTTAGATTTTCTCCCAAATCGCTTAAATTAATAAGTAACAGCAGAGGACAAATAACACGACCCTGTGAAATGCCCGATATCACCTCTGTTTTACGACATGAGAAAATTACTTTCACATGTGAATTTGAAAATGATTCCTGGCAATTACATTATCTAGACATAACTTTGACGATAGTTGATGGCAAAATGTCCTTCAGCATTGTTCCTATTCTGACCTAATACTACCAGCCTTTTCTACGCACCCACGATCTCACAAAAAAAAGCGTTTTTTACTCATCTGTCCATAATGAAATTTCTACCGCTTTATCCTCTGCAAAATTACGAGCCGCATTTAATCTCATTACAGCTATTGCAGTTCGAGACCTATGGGACGGATTTACTCAATTTTGTTGCCTTCTTATTAGAAATATTTGCCCTGATCACAAGGATATGTATACACTGATATTAGCGTCATCACTGGACCTCGGACTGTTAGGTTCTACAAACATTAAATTAAGTACCTAAAATAGGTTGTATCACTTACAAAAATAGATTATAAAAATCAGAAAATAGGTGACCAAAATCTGAAATTTTAATGTGTAGGAAGATAAACAGATCGAAAAAATCCACATTATTTTATTGTCTATGTCCATAATTGCAGTCACAGTAAATAACTAACTTTTTGTCCAGATTATCCGTTGAGAAACAGCACCTCTTGTCTGTTAAAAAGCTTCTTACATGCTGAGAATGAGCGATCCACGTCAACGGATGTCACCGGAGCATATTTAAATGACGGAATGACGGTATTAGGCGCAATGGAACCGCACACTCATGGTTCTGTTTATTTGCCTGATAAGATGTCAGCCACTGTGCAGAGGGTGGTCAGTCTTTATTTATTTATTTGGTAGCACTGTCTTTAGTTTCTCTGTAACTTTAATATCATCAGAACCTGGGACCTTGTTAATTTTTACTGTCACCTCTTCTGTTAATCGCAGTTGCATTTAGACTGGTTTAAAATGTTCAAATGTTTGCAAATCTATTGGACCAAACTGCGTGGTCATGAGTAGTAGAAAAATTCCTACATTGCTAGTTTCCCAAAAAAGCAAATATGACACGTACATAAACTTGTTTTATAATATTCAATGTTGGGTAGTATAAACAAATGTTTTTGCTTTTTATGGTTCTCCATACCTTAATTGATGTGATTTTTTCCTCCTTCCAAAACTGGCTCTTTATTTTAAAAAATCATAATCTGCAATATCAGTCGTTTTCTCCAAATACAAGAAAAGATGTTGACACAAAAACACCACAGACACTTTCTACAAACTCTGCGACATCTGTTAAACACATGTTAGTCAACAAAATTCTCACCAGATGAGGATAAAATAATATTACAATCGATGTCGCAGATATGCAACACCATGCATTTAAGGATTAAGTATAATATTTAAATACTGAAGAAATAAGTATTCTGAAAATTTCAATTTTTTCTGAAAACACTGACGTTTCACACCTGAAGTTCTGAAACACATTTTATACACACCATCTTAGAGCACTCAATACAAAATGGAATCTTGCACAATTTACACATGTATGCTGTTTTCCTTTTCTTCTTTGGATCGCAAAGTTTACAAGTCTGTTTCTTGTCAAGACCGTCGTCTGCTGCATCCACTGGTTCAGTTTCTGTACTCACTCTCAGAACTCACCCAATACGAGAGCTCAGTTCACGTGAAAGGTGGGTATTTTGAATTCTTCTTTGCATGTTTGGTGTAACAAGCGTATCTGCAAGTTTCTTCATGAAGTTCAGCTGGTTTACAAACATATTATCTTGGTAGCTGTTGTACGATACATATGCTTTGACACAACTAATATCTACAATTCTGTAGAATATTGCCATGGGCCATCGACGAGTTCTCCTTCCTGAACTGTAAATGGAACACTTTTCATCGAGGCTATCTACGCCCCATTTAGTTTAATTATAGAATAGAATAATTTCTGGCTTCTGTTTTTCCTCATTTCTGTCAGGTGCATGTTGCATACTGGACAGCAGCACAACAGCTCTGTTTTTCTTTGGAAGATGCGAGAGCAGTGTCATAATTTTTTTTTTTGTTGTTGTGAATCCATATTTACTGGAGCCTACAGGAAGTCTTCTATTGGGCTGAAATTCCGGTATTTCTCTTTTGGTTTTCCTCATTGTACCAACCAGAGTCAACCCATTCTTCTCCATCACTTGGGCCAGGTCCCCAGAAGTATACCAATTGTCAGTCGACACATTTCGATGCGATCTTTTGATTGGTGTAAAAAGTTGGATGAATGCTTGGGTGGGGAGCTGCGTGAGTTCTTCCATCAGAATTCTTACCTGCGTAGATATAGCCATTCCGAAAATAATGTGTTTTGGAGTCAACTAGGCTCTGAATTTTTATTTCATATCTACAAAGTTTCTTTGGCATGTAAACCTTGAATCTACACTTCCCTCTGAATGGCACCAACAATTTTATCTGTGGTAGCACATGCAGCTATAGTGTAAGCCGCTTAGCAATTTTCAACATTTTTTTCAAAAATGTCAGATACGGCTGCTGCTGGTTCATCTGCCACTGTTCAGCTCGCCGCGGTGGAGTAGCCGAGCTGTCTAAGGCGCCTCGCTGCGGAGCGCGCGGTTGCTCGCCGTCGTAGGTTCGAGTCCTCCCTGGGGCATGGGTGTGTGAATTGTCCTTAGGTTAGTTTGCCTGGGTTTAAGTAGTTCGGACTGATGACCACGCATTTTGGTCCGATAGATATACAAAAATTTGAATTTGAACTCGTTCTGATCTGTCTTGGCGGTCATCGAAACGATGAGTGGAAAGAAATATGTGGAATCTGTTTCGGCTCATGACACAAAGAAACATGTCCCTTTCTGTCCCATCTGTTGCCCAAATAGGTGCAGTGTCTTAATGGTTAGATATGAACACAGATGTATAGATGAGAAGACCAAAGAAAGCTTTGAGTTCCATCATATCCACATCTCTCATATCTGCAGCATTTGTGGTTTTCCACTTTACTAGTTCACGTTGATGTTTGATGTTTGTGAATCGTAGTATTCTGTCAAACATTGTGTCATCAGTCAGTAAGTTCCAGATTTTTTCAGGCTCCACATGACGCCCCAGAGCTCTGGCTGCAGGACGAAGACTAGGTAGCTGCAACCCAGTATTGTGACTCGGTGTTCTTGAAAATCGACTTTGCAAAGGATCACTTGACCAACTGAAACCATTTCTGCCTGCCGTGGTAATATTCTTTCTTTCTAGCCGATCCTGACCCTTCTATGTCAGAAGAAACAGAAAGATTTCCATCACCATGCTCCTGAAGTTCTTCCTGTGAATCAGTATCTTGTTCTCTAGAAGAACTGATCACTGGTGACTGCAAGTTCATCGTCTATTTCTTCGTCTATATCACTTACGTGTTCTTCCATCCACTGACTAACATTGTTATCAAAATTACGGTCATTGAATTTGACACGTTCTTGCAAAGACATGGTGTACTACACTGCAGAAAAAAAGTACGTAGTTCTCGAGGCTGGGAGACCACAACACGTGTTCACAACAAACAACGAAGGCATTATTGCAACCGTCCATAAAACATTGTTGGACTCGTGATTTATTGAGGATGGGAGAGGCACAGCATCATCCCGCCAAAACTGACAATGCAAGAGCGAGCCCGAAAATTCCCGTGCGGCCTGAGAGACCGCACCTCGTAAGTTATGGGCTAGAATCGTGGTGATTCAAAAAATTTATTTATCCATTTATTTTTGCTGTGAGTATTATGGTTTGAGGTCTCCGTGGCTACGCTCATCGTACTCAGTAGGGCGGAGAGCGTCCAGTCTGTTGGCTGGCCACTGACCGGCACCAAGACGGAGCCCACCGAAGCGGCGAGACTTTGCAGGTAGTGGGCAGGTGGTCGATGGATGGAGCCTGCGGCGGTGGCGGCCAGGATTTCGCGGCGACCCAATATCCAGGCAAACACTGCCCGGGGCGGTCCTAGCTCCTAGGCGGGCCTTCACAACTTGCTGCCCCTGAGGGCCCTCCACTCAGCTACCTGGAGGCGGCGCCCTACTAGAGCCAACTTTCCTCTGCCGCGCTCGCTTCCCGTATCAGTTACTCTACTTTTATTCGTAGGGGAGACTGGGGCACGTTTTCCACCATTTTACATTTTTATTTTTGTACTTCTCATTTTTATCGATATTGCGGTAAACAGCGGATCATTATATTTCCTACACCTTTATTTACAGTCTTGTACAGATATTTTTGAAAATAGTAAATATCATATCTATAAAATCGCGGGCGAACTGCCGGATGTCAGTAACTTCCTGCCACGATATTTCGGCGCAGAGTCTTCTGGCCATCTTCAGGTGAGTACCGCCGAAGTACTGGCGAAGACGTACTGAGCTGTGCTATTTATGCCCAATTCAGCCGACATTGCGCATGCGCGTACCTAGCGTGCGCATTCACTACAGCTACGTACGCTGCTCCGAGCGCCCTCCGTGGTGGAGGCTTGCCGCTTCGATATCAGATCGATTCTCATCGTCATTCAGTTGCAGGAAACTACGCCGACTACGAAGTTTTTCAATGACAGCATTCCATGCAGCATTTATTTGGAAACCGCTGTCTCGATTGATAAGAGTCTCACTGTCAGCTTCATTAATAATTGAGCTCCAAAAGTTTGATGTATGGGCCACAATTTTCGTTTCATTGTATTTCATTGAATGACCTGTGGAAATACAATGACGATGAGAATCGATCTGATATCGAAGCGGCAAGCCTCCACCACGGAGGGCGCTCGGAGCAGCGTACGTAGCTGTAGTCAATGCGCACGCTAGGTACGCCCATGTGCAATGTCGACTGAATTGGGCATAAATAGCACAGCTCAGTGCGTCTTCGCCAGTACTTCGGCGGTACTCACCTGAAGATGGCCAGAAGACTCTGCGCCGAAATATCGTGGCAGGAAGTTACTGACATCCGGCAGTTCGCCCGAGATTTTATGGATATATCTATACGCCGGGAAAGCTTTAAACATCACAGTAAATATCATTCTTGGTAGCAAATGGTTTTGTCTGACCATGTTGCGTTGGAAAATTTGCCCCGTATATGGGGGCAAGTTTTCCAGCTTACTTAAAATGTACAGGGCCAAATATTCCAATTATACTTTCAATGTTAAAACAGAGATAATTATCTTGATTTCACTGAATACGTATTTTTATCATGAATTTACAACACATTACAAAAGAGGATAGTAAAAATAGCCACATTAAATAAAAACAAATGCTATTTAATGGTTTTACCAAATATGTGACTTAAATATTTTACAAATACAGACATTTTTAACAATACTTATACTGATTGTCTGAATCACAATGTAAGCAAACAAAAAATGGAACATTACCTTTCGTACAGTCTCCATGCGCCCATTTCGTGCACTATACACACTTTTCATTTGCCTTAGACTTGGCGAAAGACTCAAAGCAATAAGGAATATGTGCCCCATATGCACTCGGAAAACGTGCCCCGTCGCCATATTCGGAACTATGACACTACGTCCATGAGTAACAGTGTAAGCTATTTACAAAACAAATGCACAGTTACGTGAAGAAAGAAATCACTTTTAGTGTGTGCAATGTCAAAATTATAAGTTTATTGCTAGAATGTTTATTTTAAGTTTCAATAAAAACGTGAAAGTTTACTCACATTTGCAAATATGACGAAAACAGCCCTGCCGACGTTGTGACTGCTGGTACAACACTGAAACTTTCGTAAATGAAGCGTGCTTTGTTGCTACTTCCTACAGTATCGTCGGTGGTAACATCTAGCGGATTGTTTCGAAAATAAACGAATTTGGAAAACTTGCCCCTATGGAAAATGTGCCCCGTTCTCCCCTATTGCCTTTCGATTACACGTTTAGAAAAGGGCTGCTTCGACAGCGGGGGCAAAACACTTCCGTGCACACATCATAAACACTGACATCGTCCGCACCTGTCGGATAGAGTGTGTGTTGATTCTAGTAAGCAGCATGAAACAGTTTTCGTCGTTAATGGGACCTGGACGTGAATGGGCTACATTTTCATACATTGCTTTCTGTGCTCACTATTCTTTATGTACGAGGCATGTTTTTAAGTAAGGTCCGTTTAAACATAGGTACACAACAAAAGGTTATTTAAAAAAAGTAAAATTATTTTCAGAAAGTACGTGTATTTCCGCAGATAAGACGACTTTCAGATAAGACGAGGTACAAATTTTCATGAAAATTTTATAGTTTAAGCAGATATCTGGCCTGTAAGATGACCCCCCAAGTTATCGTATTTACCTGAATGCAAGCCGCACTTGCTGGGATAAAACACATTCACATTTCTTGAATTCTTTCTCCTACTCTTCCATAACTTTGCTAGGACGACGTAGAACTCAATATATTAAAATCTTAATATATTTTTAAAAAAATATTAAAACTAAACTCAGTCAGCCACACCATTCTATTCAACCGATTTCCGAAATTTTTCTTTTAAACGAAATGTATTCAGCCACATATTTGTCATCAAGTATCAGAATGCACCTACCTATGTTTAAAATTAAACGCGATATCCATCTGTCCTTGCTGTGAATGATTTAGTCGGTTTATATTACGATATCTTCGATTCTACTACGGTACGCAATTCTTATTGGCTTAAGAACGCGCAGTGGATCAGAATCGTTCATTTGAGCTATTAAAAACTTGCATTGATTAATTCTGAAGAAAGCTATGAGTGCACATTCACTTAAAACTCTATTTTACACAATAATTTCAAATACAGACATTGAAAGTGAAATTTATGGCAAATATCTATCTTCATTCACTCTTGACAGCTTTCAGATTAAAGCTGAACGACTGCAATTCTTGCATCGAAAACTGAACAATGTGATAAAATTAATAGAGTAGTTCTTGATCTACTTTCAGGAAATTCAGTATGTTACATGAGCGTGAATACATTGATAACGGAAGAAGAAAGTGAACTTCAGCAGTTTCCCACAGAAGGTTTGAACAGTCTAGAAACGAGCGGCCTAGGCTAATAGAAAATGTATAGCAATATCATAGATTTAGAAGTTGCAACTGGTGTGAATATTGGGGAGCCAATACTGTTACCTCCTACAGATTGGACACCATCTGACATTACAGTGCCCTATTGTTTTAAACTACGACAATTTCTAGTACTATTAGCGTTTTGTATTACGATCAATAAAACTCAAACATTTGATCGAGTTGTAATCTACTTGTCTGATGAATATTATAGTCACGGACTACTATACAAGGGTTGGAACTTAAATAGTGAAAACACTGCTGTGGAGACACTATGCAATGGAATCTACGTTTGTCGCTGATACCACATGTTGTTGACATACCTACCTTATAGCAAATGCACTCGCCCATCCCACGTCACACAGTCAAGGGAAAAACGGTCACTTGTGAACGAGCGGTCTAACATAACGATGCCACCATGTTTTCGAAACAGGAACAACGGAGTTGGATGAAGATTGATTGTGCCGGAGGTCGTACAGCATAACATAGGTGTTCAAGAGGCGTGCCCCAGTATGGTGGAAGTTATGGTGATTCTCTTCTACGACTGTGATGGTGTTATCCTAACGTATTTCGTTCCTCCGCGACAGACCGTCAATGCACATCATTTGTGGAGTATCACCTGCGATCAGCTTTGCAAGAGAAGCGGCACGACAATGAGCAGGCGCATACAGCGCAAGCTGTGGCTTCTTTATTCGATCGATGGGGCTGGAAGTACTGTACTATCACCCATTTTCTCCGGACATAAGTCCTCGTGACTTTGGTTTGAGTCCGAAGGTGAAGGAAATACTTCGTGGTATTCGCTTCGGAACTGTTACAGAGATTCGACAAGTAGTAGTCCGCTCCATTCGCATCATCAACAGAACAGGCTCTGCTAACGGTATTCGACGCCTTAAACATGGCTGGCAACGGGTACTACACAGCTCTTGGGGCTACTTTGAAGGACAGTAAGAGGTGCAAACATGTTGTGCTTTTGTATCGGTTGTGAATAAATAGTTCCCACTATTTAAATCCCAACCATCGTATATGTTTCCTTATCCCGGAACAAAACATTAAAAAATGTGAAAGTAGAAATTAACCTAAGAGTCGACCAACAGCTAAGATTATCTGAAAGGAAGCATTGTAAAAAATAATAATGTATTTACTTACAACTTTGAATATGGCTGATTAACAGCAACCGTAATCCAATTTTTTTAACAATTTTTTATATCAGCCAACCGGTTGTGTAATTTTTAGGTGCTTGACCTAGGTTTCGTTTCCACTAAGGACAACTTCATCAGAAGAATAAAAACAGTTACCTAAAAATGATAACCACAGAATAAATATCTTATATAAGGAGAAAATGTTTACACAGGCTAAACAGTGAAAAAAACAATTACCTAAAAATGATAACCACAGAATAAATATCTTATATAAGGAGAAAATGTTTACACAGGCTAAACAGTGAAAAAACCAATACTTACGTGAAACACATGACGTCAAAAATATTACGAGCGGGATTGCTCAAGTCGATTACAATAAAAACTAGCATTTCTGCCACACAAATGAAACCGGTATGGTGTGAAGGACATGAAGGAACTGTCTACGAGGCATCAGACAGGTAGCCACGTAAACGTGCACTAGGGCGCCCCACGTGCGGGCCATACGTCACGTGGGCAGTAAACATTTTTGTCCAACCTTTCACAAATGTAAACTATTATGTCCGTAATTACGTAACATTAGTACTGCTCACGTGACTTGTGGCGCGCCCTAGTGCACGTTTACGTGGCTACCTGTTTGATGCCTCGAAGACAGTTCCTTCATGCCCTTCACACCGCACTGATTTCATTTGTATGGCAAAAATGCTAGTTTTTATTGTAATCGACTTGAGCAATCCTGCTCGTAATATTTTTGACGTCATGTGTTTCATGTAAGTACTGGTGTTTTCACTGTTCAGCCTGTGTAAAAATTTTTTTCCTTATATAAGATATTAACTCTGTGGTTATCATTTTTAGGTAACTGCTTTTATTCTTCTGATGAAGTTGTCCCTAGTGGAAACGATACCTAGGTCAATTACCTAATAATTACACAACCGGTTGGCTGATATAAATAATTGTTAAAAATGTATGTACTGTTAAAATCAATAATAAAATACTACGATTTGATAAATTCTTACGTTTACTTATTTCCACTTTACCTCACTGGCTACTAACGGTGCGAGTTATTTGTACGGGTCATCTAGTTATTATTATTATTATTATTATTACTGGTCTTAAGCTCACACGATACAACCAGTTTAGATACATAGATCATTACTACACACACGTACACGCAGAAGCACTTTGCAGTGAGAAGATACATCGTTACCAAAAGAGCGAATCTAATGGGTGCTACGCAGCTAGTACTGAACTCACAATATTCAGCTCACAGGTCTTCCGATGTTGTTTGGAACGCCTCCGCAGCTTTGGTTCCTGCCCGTCGCGCCTGTGACTCCGTAACGCTGTTCAATATTCATGACTTTGATGCTACCCGGCTTGTTAACAAGTGCTGATCGACACTTTTGACACGTCCTTCCCCCCTCCCCCAACCACGTAATACGTACGCGCCCTCGATAATTAATTTCCCTCGAGCAACTCCAATCTAGCGGAATGAATATAATTTATTTTCACCATACGACCACTTACCGACTAGCTGAAAGGAACACTGTAGTAGTCACTAATTAGGGGTCTGTATAGAGATTAATTTAAATTTACACTCATGTTGCAGACCGTTTTGGAGAAATTATACCTGGATTTAAAATTCCACGATAAAACTTTAAATTGGGAAGTCTACATTTCAACATTTTGGTACTATGAGAAGAATTATTTTTTTCTGTTTTATCAGGCTTCGTAACTTTTGGTCAACCTCATTCATTCACAGACAGAAAGCTATCCGGTATATATTGCGATATCTCACGACGCTTTCGCGGTTCCCATCACAGACTATTTGCTACGATCTAATACCAATGTCGGGTAATATATTCCCAGTAAAGATCAGATAAGACAAATCCGTAATAGCGATATTAATTAAATATCTGCCTTATCTTTCACAGTGATTGCACCTAACACTCATAAATAGTCTCACAATGTTTCATCGTAGGTTCGTTTCCGCTCAAGTTGTTCGATTATTGGCACAAAAAGTGAAATTTTAGTTCTCAGTAAAGAAATTCATATAATGTTATCTTTGTTTTCTGCGATCACATTTGCATGAAATTAAGCCCAAATTCTGACGCATTGTAAGCTCAAGTTACCTGTGAAAACAACATACTAATTCGCTTAACACTCTTTAAGATTATCATGTTAAAACAGGGAAATACACAGATAGGACCGTTAAGGATGAATCTTTAAGATACAATAACATTTTTCTGTGTTTATATTTGATGAACTGAAACCTCTACGTTCTGCCAAGATTTATTAAATTTTTCCGTGAAATCCGAATCAAAATGCATTAATCAGTTTATCAGACTTGCGTGTTAAGGGAGACGGACACAATGATTACAGATTATGTTTTAAACGGCAATATCTTCTTTTTCCACAGTCTGATAAGTGAGGAAATAATGTTATTATATGGGAAAAACTGGTAGAAGCCTACGTCTGAGAAGATGAATTCGAAATTAAGAGAAATGTAAGAACACATCAGGTCATGTCGACTCTACGACATATCTTAGAAGAAGAGTGGGAAACGCTCTACTGCGAGCGTGACAGCACGTTCACGCAGCTTGACTGCCGACAAAGTTACCGTCAGTGAGAGCTGTAAGTACGACACGAGATAAGTCAGAGATGTAATTGTTCGAAAAATTTATAAATATTAGATAATTTTCGCTACAAATTGTTTCTATGTTATTTATTTATTTATTTTTAAAGAAAAGGCCTTCTTGAAAATAGGCTAGAGTTGCTCTGGGGATCGACCTAGAGTAACGGTTTTTGATGTGATATCTTTGAGTAGAGTCGTAATATCTTGAGCTTGCTATTAATTTTTTTTCTTTGTTAGTCATAAGTATCTAAGAGTGACCTTTGAAAAACTAGTAGTTTTTGGACCATTTTTTAATTATTTTTTTACTGACTGTTTTAATGTTATGAAAGGAACCGTTAAAGAAATACATTGCTTACATTTTTTCACTTATTTAAAAAATATATATTATTGCTCTACGACCTTCTAGATCCGAGGTACATATTTTTCTTTGAAAAAAAAAAAAATTTGTGGACGTAAATAACATTTTACATCGATGTGCTTCATGGCGGACGACGTTAAATACTTATAATAGCAAGAAAAAATTCTAGGGTCTGTTGTATTGTTTTCTAGTATTAGTAACAGATTAGTTACGTGAAGCACATTCTTTGCCATTGCTGACGGGGAACATCGTATAGCAAACCTGGAAGATACTAAAGTGTAAATTTCACATTAATGTGTATTAACTGTTTGCAAGGATGTCAGCGGCGGCTTGGACCGTACATTCGTAATTATCTCGCAAACGGCTCGTAAGCGTACCCATGTTTGTTGTTGTTTTAGTTGTTGTCAGTCTGCCGACTGGTTTAATGCAGCTCTTCACTATACTCTGTCCTGTGCAAGCCTCTTCATTTGCGAATAAGTTCGGCAACCTACATCCTTTTGAATCTGCTTACTATATTCGTCCCTCGGTCTCCCTCTATGATATTTACCCCACACACTTCCTTCTAATGCTAAGTTGACAATTCCTTGATGTCTCGGAATGTGTCCCACCAACCTACCCCTTCTCTTAGTCAGGATATGCGACAATCTCCTTTTCTCCCCAATTCTGTTGAACATCTCCACATTAGTTAAGCGATCTACCAATGTAATCTTTTTCATTCGTCTGTAGCACCACTTTTCGAAAGCTTCTACCATCTGAACTCCTTATCGTACATGTTTCACTACCATACAGTGCTAAACTGCAGACAAATGCTTTAAGAAAGGACTTCCTAACATTTAAACTAATATTGGATGTCAACAAATTTCGCTCCTTCAGAAAAGCTTTTCTGCCTACAGTCATTCTGTATTTTATATCTACCTAAATAACAAAACTCACCTACTACTTTTTCTATCTCATTACCTACTATAACTCTTTCAGCAGCGCCAGATTTGATGATGCTACATTCCATTACCCTCGTTTTACTCTTGCCAATGTGCAGAGAAGGGGGTGGCTTGCGTGTCTCTACGATACAAATAGCCGTACCGTAGGTGCAACCACAGTAGAGTGCCGAGAGGCCAGACAAAAGTGTGGTTGCTAAAAAGGGGCTGCAGCCTTTTCACTAGTTACAGGGGCAACAGTCTGGATGATTCACTGAGCTGGAATTGTAACATCAGCTAACATGGCTTTGCCATGAAGTAACTGCTGAAATCAAGGAAAAACTACAGTCGTTAATTTTCCCAAGGACATGTAGCACTACTGTATGAATGATGGCATACTCTCGGGTAAAATATTCCGGAGGTAAAAAAGTCCCCCCTTCGGATCTCCGAGCGGGGACTACTCAGGAGGATATCGTCATCCAAAAAAACGGAACAGGCATTCTACGGATCAGAGTGTGCAATGTTCTAATCCTTAATCAGATAGGCAAGTTAGAAAATTTGAAAAGAGAAATTGATAGGTTAAAGTTAGAGATAGTGGCGATTAGTGAAGTTCGGTGGCAGGATGAATAGGAAGTTTGGTCAGGTGAGGACAGGGTTATAGATACAAAATCAGTTGGTAGTAACACAGGTGTACATCTAATAATGAATAAGAAAATAGAAATGCGGGTAAGTTACTATGAACAGCATAGTGAACTCATTATTGTAGAAAAGATAGACACGAAGCCAACACCAACCACAGTAGTACGAGTTTATATGCCAACTATCTCTGACGACGATGAGGAGATCGAAGAAATGTATGGGGGAAATAGAAGAAATTATTCAGAATGTTAAAGGAGTAGAAAGCTTAATTGTGATTGGGGACAGGAACTCGGTAGTAGGAAAAAGAAGGATATGTTATAGGTGAATATGCATTGGGGAAAATGAATGAAATCTCTGGATTGAAACTACTCAATAGGACATCGTCTTCAAGAAAAACTCATGTTTATTGGCACATGAGAGAGTGTATTGTGGAAGCGGTTGGTTGTTGGGCGGTGAAGTTAAGCAGGCGTACCCAGTTCAGGTTCCATTTGTTTTAATTACATACGCACATATATACTCATACATACAATCAAAGGCTGAAGGCCCAACAAGACAGTTCAGATAAATGATGTAAAGCAAGAGGTCAAGTTGAGAAAAGCAACTTCTGATAAGTTAATAAGGCTCCAAATTTAGTAAAACAACTCTTTAAAATGCAAAGACACAATGAGTCCATCAATTGAAACAAGAGTGGAAAATTTTAAATGAAAGGCAAGCCTCGAAAATACAATATTAATTACAATTTAAATGAAACAGCTCAGCTTAATTATCAAAATTTCACTAAAGTGGGGCTCCAAAATTTAAGCGAACACTGCTCTTTCAAAATACTATTACCAAAACGCACTAAGGACGAGATCAAAAATTGAAGTAAAGTATGAGTTTGATTATAGAGGCTGGTAGCAGGAAACTGTGTTCAATAAAACGATAGGCAGAAGGCCAATAAAACAAAATACATTACATTTACAAATGAGCCCTGCACTTTAAATGAAAAGAGCTCAGTAAAGGTCCCAGGTTCGAGTCCCGGTTCCGGCACACAGTTTTAATCTGCCAGGAATTTTCATATCAGCGCACACTCCGCTAAAGAGTGAAAATTTCATTCTGGAAACATCCCTTAGGCTGTGGGTAAGCCATGTCTCCACCATATCCTTTCTTCCAGGAGTGCTAGTCTTGCATGTTTCGCAGGAGAGCTTCTGTGAAGTTTGGAAAGTAGGAGGCGAGGTACTGGCGGAAGTAAAGTCGTGAGGCGGCATGGTGAGTCGTGTCGGGATTGCTCAGTCGGTAGAGCGCTTGACCGCGAAAGGCAAATGTCCCAGGTTCGAGTCCCGGTTCCGGCGAACAATTTTAATCTGTCAGGAGGTTTCAGAGCTAAGCTTACTTATCAAAATCACAATGAGGGTGGGGTGGGGAAGGGGCTGGCGACTCGTTAACTTAATACACCCACACAGGTAAACAGATGAGCTGTCTCAAGCAGGAAAGAGAAGAATAAGGTGCTCAACGGTCAACAAGAACTACAGCTCTGACACGAAGGGGCTTACACAAACGGAAAGAACGCCAAATTACAACTGTGGGGTGACGATGCCTCACGGAGCGAAAAATTTCTGCAAGGAGAAAATATATATATATATATATATATATATATATATATATATATATAACCATACAGTTACCGCCCATGCAGGTGTGAGCTAGCAGAGGGGCACAAACCAGATAAATTTCCCAGTTATGACGATAACCAAGTTAATGTACATAGAGTACTTGCCACTCAGAATAATACAATTAAACCCAACTAAAAGTGTGGTATAACACGTGAATAAACAACTAAGGACGTAGACACAGGCAACGACCACCGATCCTGACAAATTCACACACAGAAATTTTCAAAGCATACTTTATCAGTTATTTAACTTATTTATTTCTTACTCCATTACAAGAGCAGCCACCATCGCGATGATGTAGGAGGAGGGTGTCAACGCCCGGAAACATTTGATAGATCCCAGATGAAAAGTGGCTGGAACGACGCGAGGCGCAGCCGGGGCTGACTGCGGAGTACTCTACCAGTTGTTGACAGCTCCGACGTTTGGCGGGGGACGGCTCGGCACGGTCTGTCTCAGTCGCGAAACTCTCTAGGAAAAAAATTGCAGCTGAAGCGATACTAGCGTTCCAAGCGGCCAGTAGGTAATAACAGTGGAATTGCATAATGCAAACTGAAAAGTTGCTGTATTTAATCTGTTACTTTCATATTTCCTGGTCTCTGAATATAGCTGTGAATAAAATTACGAAAACATCATTAAAGTAATATCACTGCTTCTGTTAATGGCAGTCTAGAATTTAAGAAACTGTCAGTGCAGTGCAATTCATACAGTTCACAACACCCGAGTCATATTAATATCGTCAAACTTTTTGAAAGAAGAAATGAATTGCAACCTCATGTGCTGAAGTAAGTAAAAGAAACTGATTACCATTATGTTCGCATTCTCGATGCGTACTGACATATTGCACGAGTTTTGTTTCAGCGAATTACGGACATTGTAATGTTTGAAAAGTACACACGATTTTCAAATTGTAAGGGACTAGATTCTACATCGTCGTTTAACCCATCTTTTCACCTCGCCCTTGCTTCTGTGCCTTTCGTGTATGGTACCTATCATAATTTTTCAACTGCTTGGCAGGTATCAAACTGAACAAGAATGTAACGTGCTAACATTAACAGCTTATATATGGACATATTTAATTGTAGCTACGTATTCACTGTATCCAACTAGTAAGTAACCGACAAAATATGTTAGTATACAGGGCTATCATTTTTGTGAAGCTGAGGTACGAACCTAATGCAGTCATTCATACATTACTTTTATTCAGCAGTAATATTATGAAATAGTGGTGAAGTATTTGCGATTCTCATTGACAGCAGAAGTTTGGACGTGAATGAATTGTTAAAGATTTATTTCTATGCCTAAAAGTATAACAAACCACAGTAAAGGAACACCTGTTATAACATTATTCTGTTACTTCTGAGCATCCTTTGCAAATGAGATATTTCCGAATTATAATTTTGACCGTTGGTACAATTTACAGCGCCACAAAAGCTCGTAAATACGAAGTTATTTTGAAAATGTTGCTTCAGTCCAAATACACATGCATTAGTCTATCGCTTCGCGGTGTGATTTTACGACCCGACCGCTTGGCAGCGCTGCAATCGCGAAGTTGCAGATAATCACTGGTAGTTTCGCGACTCTTTATGTTCGGCTCTGGGCGCGGTGTCGCACAGCCGCTACGAAAGCGACCACATAGCCGGGAGACGAGGTAAACAGCCCGCGCCGAGCTGCTGTTATATAATTTGACAGAAATGTCTCTCCGGACCAACCTCTTCAGCTCATGGCATGCATGGTTCCTCCCGAACAGAGTGCTAGGGAACAACTTCAATGCACACGCCGGGCCTGGCCATAAACGGCCCCTTAATCAAAATAACTGGACCCTGGCGATGCCACGCATCTTATCAAACTCAATACCTGATACCCTCTCCACTATCCACGCAGAAACTGAATAACACCTCTCTCCAACTGCCTGGGCCCGCCGCTGTAGCGCCATCAGCGAAAAGGAAAACACGCCGGAAGACAATCGACGCACGTTAAATTAAACAGTGGAGAATCTGTTTGGTACTTAACGTAGCACATGTCACAAATTTCACACTGCAATTACATAATCAGCGCATTATCAGACACTGACAAGGAATAATACACAAAGGCAACACAGAGCAGAATATTTACCCGCAGACGGGGTTGGAATGTTCGGTAAATGCTGTTCGCGACAACCGGGTAGAAGCCTATGATCAGCAAACGCAAGGAACCGGCCGTTTAAAGACAGACACAAATTGTGAAGCAAATCTCAGGTACAGTCAGCGCGTTCCAACCCGTCTACAATTAGCATGCTATCCTATTCCACAACACCCTCCAAAAAATAACACAAGGAATTACAAATCATTTTACAATATCTGCCAAATTTTCAAATGGCCGTAGGGGAGACCGGGGCACGTTTTCCACCATTTTACATTTTAATTTTTGTACTTCTTATTTTTTATAGATTTTGCGGTAAACAACGGATCATTATATTTCCTACACCTTTATTTACAGTCTTGTACAGATATTTTTGAAAATAGTAAATATCATTCTTGGTAGCAAATGGTTTTGTCTGACCATGTTGCGTTGGAAAATTTGCCCCGTATGAGGGGCAAGTTTTCTAGCCTACTTAAAATGTACAGGGGCAAATATTCCAATTATACTTTCAATGTTAAAACAGAGATAATTATCTTGATTTCACTGAATACGTATCTTTATCATGAATTTACAATACATTACAAAAGAGGATAGTAAAAATAGCCACATTAAATAAAAACAAATGCTATTTGATGGTATACAAAATATGTGACTTAAATATTTTACAAATACAGACATTTTAACAATACTTATACTGATTGTCTGAATCACAATGTAAGAAAACAAAAAAATGGAACATTCCCTTTCGTACAGTCTCCATGCGCCCATTTCGTGCACTGTAAACACTTTTCTCATTTGCTTTAGACTTGGCTTAAGACTCAAAGCAATAAGGAATATGTGCCCCATTTGCACTCGGAAAACGTGCCCCGTCGCCATATTCGGAACTTTAACACTACGTCCATGAGTAACAGTGTAAGCTATTTACAAAACAAATGCACAGTTACGTGAAGAAAGAAACCCACTTTTAGTGTGTGCAATATCAAAATAATAAGTATAACGCTAGAATGTTTATTTTAAGTTTCAATAAAAACGTGAAAGTTTACTCACATTTGCAGAAATGACGAAAACAGCCCTACCGACGTTGTGACTGCTGGTACAACACTGAAACTTTCGTAAATGAAGCGTGCTTTGTTACTACTTCCTACAGTATCGCCGGTGGTAACATCTAGCGGTTTGTTTCAAAAATAAACGGATTTGGAAAACTTGCCCCTACGGAAAATGTGCCCCGGTCTCCCCTACCAATTCTCTTAATATGTACTTGACCAAATTCCCGAGACACCTTCACAAATAAACAATGTTTAGCAGAGAATCGGAATGAGGCACGGTTTATGGAAATCTCTTAATAAGTACACACCAAGCCTGGCTATACCATCAACGAAAATCCAAAATCTTAATGTGCTTTAAGATAAACAGAAACGCAGGCACCGGTTTCAAATGTCTGGAAAGGAGTCAACCCCTTAACATAACTTCGTATTGACAAATGTCACTGCACAAAATATTTTTCAAGATTCACGCTACCAGGGCAGAAGATATTTAAACGAAGCTACTTCTTAGTAGTTTTTCGCGCAAACAGACACAGCTGCCACCAAACTTACGAACTAAATGTTTACAGAAGACTGGCTTTAGCGAGGCGGCACTATGAAACTGTTACTTGCAAACAGCGACACCACTGTTATCAAACTCGCTAAAAGGAATAGATAGAATCATAAAAGTAGCTTTAACGCGGCAGCCCGATAAAACAGTTATATTCAACTCACTTCAATCTTCGTAACATGAAAGTGGCCTTTGATAACAGACGATGCTTAACACACATGGAACAACCGGCGAGCAGTACACAATGCCACAAGTTAGAATCTCAGTTTCTCACCAGATGAACTTGTTTAAGAGCCTCCCGTGTCACCTACCAGCAATTCAGACCATCCAAGGTGCGCTTAATTCCCGTTCAACAAAAAACAGCGACTGCACCATTAGACTCTGGTCCCATGCCAGACACTCCAAGACCCATTTCCGTGTTCTTCCTGGTAGGTCACACGCGTCGTACTCACTCCACTGACAGGGCAATCACTTCGAAGCAGCCCGAGCGCCCAATTGTCCATCCGAGTCTCCACGCCCAGTATTTTAAATAGGAAAATCCCACCAAATGCGACTATCAGAGATACTCGCGTCAGGCAACGAGGATCGACAGGGATCGACGAGGATCGCTGGGCCCTGGATCTAGCGCGTCTGTGGCGCCAGCAACACAGGCGAGCCGGGATGGCTCACAATGCATCGTATCAAACTCAATGCCCGATACCCTCTCCACTATCCACGCAGCAACTGACTCAAACCTCTCTCCACCTGCCTGGGCTCGCCACCGTAGCGCCCTTAGCGGAAAGGAAAACACGTCAGAAGACAATCGACGCACGACAAATCAAACAGCGCCACGAGCGGTGCAAGCGCAGAGAATGCTTGTGGCAGTAATTACATCAAGGACACGGTCAATCGAAGAAACAGGAGCCGGGACGGCTCAGGACATTGTTTTTGTGTCCCAGCCTCGTCGCCGCTTTTGTGTCTCGTTTCCGTCGTAGGTGTCGGTGGCCGAGTAGAAAGAGACTGACTCAGGAATAAAGGAAGCACGCTTGTGCAGGTACGGAGGTGAGCAGCCAGTGGGACAGCAGAAACTAGAAACACTAGAGTAAATTAGAACGAGATATATATTTCTTAGAGACTTAGTAATACTTAACTTTTACATAGCTCAGTACTGCAGAATGCTGATACATAGTTGAGCTAGAGGCCTGCCTAATGCCTATCCCATAGCCAAGTCTTCACTGGTGCCTATCTGATTCCGAATTGTTAACTGGTTCCTATGTCAGTCCCAAGTGAACGATGTCGTTCAGTGGTGGCCACGAGCGGAGTTGTAGCAGAGGGCGCTCGTGGCTGACGTCGTGAGAACGCCGCGCCGTGCGTGCATGGCGGCGAGGTGCGAAAGTAGGTGGCGCGCACTTTAGACTTGTGCGACACCACAAATTTTTCTTCTATTGTCATGTACTTTCAACGGTATAATGTTGCGCAATCCTTTTTGATACACCCTGTGTATCGACGTGGGTGTTGCAGGCGCGGCGGCGCTGGAGTGCTACGAGTGCAGCTCGCAGCAGGAGGCGGGCTGCGCGGACCCGTTCGTGGCGGGCAACTGGTCGCGGGCCGGGTGGCGCGCGGTGGGCCCCGCGGGCTGCCCGCGGCCGCCCAGCCGGCAGGCGGGCGCGCGCGCCGCGCTGCACACCGTGCTCACGCAGCTGACGCGCCTCGGCCAGGCCCCAGAGCTGCCCATGCAGCTGCCGCCGCCCTCGGGGCTGCCGCCGCAGAACCCGCCACAGGCCGCAGACGAGGACGACGACGACGAGGACGGACCGCCGCCCTCCTGCATCAAGCTGCTGCTCACCGGTAGGACGACCAGCACTTCTGGCTCTCCGCTGCCTGTATGAAAGTGCGCAGGAAGCTTTAAAAACACCACTAAAAATGTTCAACTGTTTCTAAATCTATCGGACCAAACTGCGTGATCATCACTCCGTAGCTTACAAACTACTTCAACCTAGGCAAACTAACCTACGGACAAACACACACACCCATGCCCCAGTGAGGACTCGAACCTCCACAAACAACACAACCAACCAGTCTAACATGCCTACAAGAAGCCGGCCGCGGTGGCCGAGGGGACTGAGGCGCTTCAGTCACGGTCTGCACGGCCACTACGGTCGGGGGTTCGAATCTCCCCCTCGGGCATGGATATTTGTGCCGTCCTAGTTCTTAAGTAGTTCATAAGTGGTCTGTAAGTTTAGGGACTGATGACCCCGTAGTTAAGTCCCATAGACTTTACAGTCTATTTGTCTATATACCTACAAGTCGTGTAGTACCATTCGAAGCTTCATATGAGACGTATTCTATTGTGGTATTCAGTCGACAGACTTACTTGCTGCTCTCCACGCTACCCTGTCCTGCGAAACCACCTCTGACAATGAAACCTCCCTATTGCATCTCCGAATGTTCAAATGTTTGTAAATCTATCGGACCAACCAAACTGCGTGGTCATCACTCCGTAGCTTACAAACTACTTAAACCTAGGTAAACTAACCTAAGGACAAACATACACACCCATCCCCCAGGGAGGACTCGAACCTCCACGGCGAGCAACCGCGCGCTCCGCAGAGAGACGCTTTAGACCGCTCGGCTACTCCATTGCATCTCCCTCAGATTTACTTATACATTGAGGCAGTGTATAGGCCGTGAAAAACTGAACACAGATCAATCGAGAAAACTGGAAGACGTTGTGTGAAACTATGAAAAAATAAAAATAAATGTAAAAACTGAACGGCCTATGTGAAAACCTTAAGAACTCTTTTGCGCAGAAGGAACTCGCAAATGTAACATCATTTCATCAACGCACTAATTTCGAAATGGAGGATAAAGTAATAGGTATTTCCGGTGTAGAGAAGCAGCTGAAAGAGCTAAATAGAAAAAAGTTTTCTAGTCTGGATGGAATACCAGTTCGGTTTTTCAAAGTATATTCTGCGGCATTGGCCTCTTACTTAGCTTGCATTTATCGCGAAACTTTAATTCAGCACAAAGTTCCTTGTTATTGGAAAAAAGCACAGGTGACTCCCGTATACAAGGAAGGTAAAAGAACTGATCCACAAAATTACAGGCCAATATCGTTCGCATCAGTTTCCTGTAGAATTTTGGAGCATATTCTCAGTTAAAAAATAATAACTTTCTTTGAGACGGAGAAACTTCTTTCTATAAATCAACACGGATTTAGGAAATATCATTTGTGTGAAACTCACCTTGCCCTTTTCTCACATAACATCTTGCGAGCAATGGATAAAGGGTAACAGGAGGATTGTGTTTTTCTCTATTTCAAAAAGACATTTGACGCGATGCCACACAGCAGACTGCAAACGAAAGTACGATCATATGGAATAGGTTCACTGGAAGACTTCCTAAGAAACAGAACGCAGTACGTTGTGCTCGACAGCGAGAGTTCATCAGGGACGAGTGTATCGTCAGGCGTGCCTCAGGGCAGTGTGATAGGACCGCTATTATTTTCTACCTATATCTGATTGGACATAAAGATTTGTAATTTGCTGCTATTTGCTAATGATGCTGTGGTGTATGGGAGGGTGTCGTCCTTAATTGACTGTAATAGCATACAGGATGTCTTAGACAAAATTTCTAGTTGGTGCGAAGAATGGTAGTTAGCTCTAAATATAGAAAAAGTAAGGTGATGCGCATGAGCAGGAAAAACAATCCCATAATGTTCGAATACAGCATTAGTAGTGAGCTTCTTGATGCTGTCGCGTCGTTCAAATATCTAGGCTTAACGTTGCATAGCGGTATGAAATGGGACGAACATGCAAGGACAGTTGTGAGTAAAGCGGACGGCCGACTTCGGTTTATTGGGAGAATTTCGGGAACATGTACTTCATCTACAAAGGAGACCGCGTATACAACGCTTGTACGACTACGTCTTAAGTATTGCTCAAGTGTTTGGGACCCGCAGCAGATAAGTTTAAAGGAAGTCAGGAAAGCAGTTCAGAGGCGAGCAGTTAGGTTCGTTACTGGTTGGTTCGATCAATGAGCGAGTGTCACAGAAATGCTCTGGAAACTGTATGAGTATCGCTGGAGTAAAGAAGATGTTATTTTCGAGAAATTCTGTTGGGAAAATTTAGAGGGCCGGAAATTGAAGCTGACTTCAGAATGATCTTGCTGCCGCCCACTTACAAGACAAGAGAAATTAGGGCTCGTACAGAGGCATATAGACACTCTTTTTTCCCTCGTTATATTTGGGAGTGAAATAGGAAAAGAAATTCCTTCCGACACACACCTTACGGGGGCTTGCAAAGTATATATGTAGATGTAGAATATGACACATTTTTTCTTCCTAATTCTGTCAATTACGCAATCTACCTAACTAACTTTCAGCACTCCTTTGTTGCACAATATTTCGAAAGCTTATGGTTAAAATGTTTAAATATTTGTAAATCTATCGGACCAAACTGCGTGGTCATCAGTCCGTAGCTTACAAACTACTTAAACCAACGTAAACTAACCTAAGGACAACACACACACCCATGCTCGCTTATGGTTCAGTCTGAACTCCTTATCATCCACGGTTCACTCGCATACAATGCTACACTCCAGATAAACGCTTTCACAAAGGACTTCCTAACATTTAAATTAATATTGGATGTCTACAAATTGGGGTTCTTTAGAAACACTTTTTTTCCCGTAGCCATCCTACTACATTTATTGTGTCATTAATTAATCTAATTAATACATTATCACCTGGTTTCCGTACACTACATTCCAATGTTCATCTTATACACTCTTTTCAAAGCACTAGCCTTTTAGTTTAGCTGTTCTTCCAAGTACTTAGTTGTCTCAGACACAAACAGGACGTCATCGGCAAACCGCGTAGTATTTTTTTCTTCTCCCTGAATCTTAATTCCTTCTCCAAATTTATCCTTTGTTTTCTTCACAACTTGCTCGATGTACAGACTGAATAACATTGGGCAAATTCTACAACCTTATCTTAATCCCCGCCCAACCACTGAATTCTTACCATGCCCTTCAAGTATTTGGCTGTCTGCTCTTTGTACAAAACGTTCTATATAAATTTTCGTTCCCTATAGTTTACTCCTGGTACTATCACAGTTCTAAAGACTGTATTCCAGTCAAGCTTGTCAAAAAATTGTTCCAAATCCTCAAATGCTAAAACCTATATCTAAGATATGTCGTAATGTATTGCCTCACGTGTTCCAAAATTTCTCCTAGTTTACTCCTGGTACTATCACAGTTCTAAAGACTGTATTCCAGTCAAGCTTGTCAAAAAATTGTTCAAAATCCTCAAATGCTAAAACCTATATCTAAGATATGCCGTAATGTATTGCCTCGCGTGTTCCAAAATTTCTCCTAAATTCAAACTGACCTTCCTCCAGTTCGGATCCTACAATTCTTCCATTTGTCTGAAAAGAATACGTGTCACTATTTTGCATCCATGACCCGTATTTTCACACTTGTCTGTACTTAATTTCTTTCCAATTGGAATTATTATATTCCTCTTGAAGTCTGAGGATATGTCGCCTATCTCATATTGCTTGCACTCAAGACGGAACAGTTGCTTCTTGATTGCCTCTGTCAGTGATATCAACAGTTCAGAGGAAATATCATATATCCTTGCCGCCTTATTCCGATTCAAATTTTTTAATGCTCTGTCAAATTATTATTGCAATATCGTACATCCTATCTCACCTTCACGTACTCCTCTTTCCTTTATGTAATTTTGTATCGAAGCTCAGTTCCTTTGTAGAGCCCCTCATACATTCCTTTCACCTTTCAAGTTTCTCTTCTTTGCTCAGAACTAATTTTCCATACGAGCTGCCGACGTATAAGCGTTAGATATAGTACCGGTTTATCAGCCCTGCAGAAACTAGGGCCGAAGTGCTGAAAGACAGCAACAGTGTTTTGCTGCACTCCATGATCTTGCTGATGGATAGGAGGATGCCAACCTGTGAAAAACTAGCTGTACCATGAATCGATCAGAGTAGCGCAAAGGAGACTTTAAGATATCTAATTTGTAAGAAAAAATTGAGCACTTTTGACCTGTTTCCTAAAGATATCCACTTAAAAGTTCTACAGAATGTCAATCATGCACCTGAAGCCGATCATGTAGGGTATATAACAGTGTTATGGCAGGATCCATAAGAGACTTGTATGGCCAGAATTATTTAGCAGTGTCCATTAAAGTCGCAAGTTCCAGAGAAGGAAGACAGTTCCTCAGAAACTACGTGACGGACAGAAAAACAAATACAAGGTGCAGTAAGTACACAAAAGATTTGTGCCAGGACCACAACTGTGTGTGTTTTTCTTATGTAATGATTTATTCATTGTCATTGTCATAATCACCGTTCTGTCAACACTTGACCGAAGATAAAGCTGGTAGCTTATATTGAAGTTTTCATTACATAATTTTAAAATAAATTTATTCATTTCTAAAATTACATTTCTTAATCAAAATGAAACTATTAAAGCAATCTTATATTGTAATCCCAAAACTTCGAATAAAAATATTCGTTCATGATAATATTCACAAAATACTTATTTCATGCTGCGGTGGAGTAGTCGAGCAGTCTAAATCGTCTCACTGCGGAGCGCGCGGTTGCTCGCCGTGGAGGTTCGAGTCCTCCGTGGGGCATGGGTGTGTGTGTTGTCCTTAGGTTAGTTTGCCTAGGTTGAAGTAGTTTGTAAGCTACGGACTGATGACCACGCAGTTTGGTCCGATAGATTTACAGACATTTGAACATTTGAACTTATTTCATTTAAATTCTCGTATTATACATAACGCGTTTAAGTAAATGTGAAAAAAATACGTCATGCATAGAACGGCTAATAAGGGAGCAATATCGCAGTTGAAAGTCTGAGGAACAGTAACAGTGGGGAGTGTTGTATATAGTGTCGTACGTTGACGTAAATGGCCATAGGTTAGAGACCCAACCGTGTGCACATTTTAATTTGAGTATTTAGTTTTAGTACCTTTCAGTTGTATTGGGAAATAATGTGCCTGACGTTTCTATTAGTTATCTATACTGTGTCCGCCGCCGTAGTCTAGTGGACAGCGTGGTAGATTGCCACCCAGGGGTCTGGGTTCGATTCCCGGTCGGTTTGGAGATGTATACCACTCGGGGCTGCGTGTTGTGGCGTCCTCGTCATCATTTCCTCATCGTCGACGCAAAAGTGGCCCATGTGATGTCACTAGGCACCAGGCAGGCCGAACACGATCCCATCTGGAGTCTAATGTCCAAAAATGCCACACGAAATAATCATATATACTGTGTAAACACACGGGTGGAGTCAGTCAGTTCATTTTGTGACAAGCGGAAAATTAAGAAATCATCTCCGAGATGATGCAGTATTTGTTAATCAACTAGCTATGTGCGGAACAATAGAGGAAACGACTGTTACGCTAGGTCAACTCTGGCAATATATGGAAGAAGAATGGACTCCTGTACCCAAATGAACGCACATCAAGATTCAATGCCAGTAGGTTGTGATAAAAGTTGTTCGTCTCCGAGAACATCGAACAACTGCTCTGTCTTACCACCTGGTGACGTCAACCACGATGTGCTTCAATAAGAACATCCACTTTCCCATTTTTATTGTGGTTTCGGATACTCCGAGAGAAAACGTAGTTTTTATATGTAACATCTTATTCGTTGCGTTTCTGATTCCTTTGTATACGACATAAATCAAAACAGGTGCAAACCATTGAAAAGTTTGAACTAAATATTCTAAATGGTGAGCTACGGGGACTCGCCTAGAACAAGCATATATATTGCGAGATGCTACAGGTGTAGCTTGAAGTACTGTCAAGTTGATCTCTGAAAATTGTAATACGTTGGTCATAGCAGCTTCATGCGCCTACTGTCACAATTTGTACCAAACGTTTTTTTAAATGTCTCTATGGAAACGCCACCTTCAAGCTTTCGTTCGAAGCCGTTTGCGTTCGTCGTTGCGAGCTTGCAAGGTATCTGCATGTTGTCAGGGATCAACTTATGTCGGCCGAACTATAGGGCATTCACATCAAGACATCAGATAGTGATAGGCAAGTAGATCCACTTAAATAAAACACTTCATTCAGCCAAGATCGCTAAAAAAATTTTTTTCGTCCCTTAACCGGTTTCGGTGAGTTCAGTCACCACCTTCAGAAAGTCCAGTACAATCACTTAGCGTCATATGTAAAACTAGAAACATTAACCTTCTATCACATCTTGTGTCTTAGAAGGTTCTGTTACTATTTTTACATATAACGCTAAGTGATTGTACTGGACTTTCTGAAGATGGTGCCTGAGCTCACCGAAACCGGTTAAAGGACGAAAATAAATTTTTAGCGATCTTGGCTGAATGAAGTGTTTTATATAAGCTGTTGATCGCTCTCCAGTGGCGTAAAATGCCTTTTAACTATAGATCCACTTAAATCAAACACCCCAACGGTGAGAGGCAGACGATGTGGGCAAAAGTAATGTGTTTGTATACTCAAATTGTTTCCATTATTTTATCTTAAAAAGTCTCATAAGAGATTATGGAATAATTGCCTTCCTAACCTCCTGGGATCTGGTATGTATTTCTTGAAATATTATTATTCTTCAGCTGCTTTTCTTTCTTGCTCCATATGTCACAAAACAAATATATATAGTTGAAAAATCTTATAAATAAAAGGTTCTTATTTTTGCCAGGGAAATCCGTGTACGCTATGAAGAGGGTTTCCTGTTTAAAATTTCTGTACATCTCTTTCCACCACCTGTGATGCAACACAGGGGGATCGATTTTCGCGTCTGTGGATGTTCCTCTTTCAGACGACCAGTTTTTATTACATTTGTATAATGGGATTTGCAGTTTTCTAGATATTACCTAAAGCAATTTCAAATGCCTTAGATCGTGAATGAAAATTTGTGCACTTTGATGATAAGCGCTATTCCTTCCATACTGACAGTACAAAAGCAGGCTAACATTTCTTGTGGTATCTACCTCCTGACTTCTTGATTAATAAAAAATGGAGACAAATTGAAATGAACGGTTGTAATTACTCATGTATTCCTCACACCTTTCACTTGAGCTCAATGCATTGTACCTCAGTACATTCAATGAAATTGCCAGAAAAATCTTTTTTTCGAATGTTGCACATCTCACTACTTGAATGTTCTTCATGACGTCAGAGAGTTGTAAAAAATGTCATTCGGCACAAAATCAAATGAAAATCTCTGTATATTGCAGTAGACTTGTTTCCATGTGCTGGCGCATTGGCTTGCTGCAAGAACAAATCCCTCTCTCTTCATTGTTACTATCGAAAACTAAAGATCCCAGTGGACTATCGAACCATGACGTTAAAATTGTAACGCAATTTACTGCGGGGCAAATGGGAACCAATCCTCTGTGTATTTTCTTCGCTCTCGATGCTGTCAGCTGCACGTTCTTCCGTTTAAACGAGCCAACAGAAACCCAATGTGTACTTCATTGTTTTATGTTACCGTATGTTTCTATTGAAAACGTGATATTGCTGTTTTTTGTTTGAATAAACCACGGCCTGTGTCCACGTATCGCTGTTTCTATTTAAGAGTCAAGCACTGCAGTACAAATACCGGACGGACGTTTCCCTCGTTCCAAACATTCTGAAGAATAAATGTAAGCGTAGGCGTCTCCGCCCGTTTGACAATGTCAATAAAATTGTTCTGAGGTTGTGACCTGACGTTTCATTTTTACTGCGATGACGTCGCTCATCAGCCGGGATAGAATCAGCCTCTAAACATTTAGTATGGACAGGGTATTTTCACTACAACATACTAGTAGAAGAAAGACAACCTGACAGCTCTGTAAACACAGGTAAAATTATCCCGAAAAATGAAACCAAAGATCTGAATTCTAACAAACCAATCAATCGCTACAATCTCAAGAGAGGAAAAGAAAATCAGAACGTGTTACCAGCTCCAAGCGCAGCCACAGAAAGTCTATGTCGGCCTTCCAGTCCCCGCCACCAGCGGAAATCCGCCGGAAATCGGTACAACCCAGAAAACACGAGGTGGTGGGGGATAGCTTAAACTCTCGCGTCCTGTCAAGGCTCGCTATCGGGCATTGCCAAACCACCTTGTAACCAAAGGGTGAAGGAACCTCTCTGGTAGCATCAAAAGGAGAGGTAGATAACGACTACCTATCGATACAAAGCCAGAGAACACTAGTAGCGAGCAGCCAGCTGCCGACGACGAAAATTCTCATACATACACTCAGACGGTCATGCTATAAGAGTCTCATACATACACACACAGAATAAAACAAGTACACATTCTCACAGGGACAGTGGCGTCACGGAGAAACCGTTCATCTTGCCACATTCATAGACATAATGATAAATTATTAGCATAATAAAATCCCAGCAGTATTAACAGAGTATTACAGAAAATAACATTTAAAACATGAAATGAAATCCTATTCCTCATGCCTCCGAACGAAAGGGGTTCTCGTTTAGCAAAAAAGCCCGTCTAGTGAGCTTAGATAAATTACAAAGTTAAAAATCTAGGGAAGACTGCAGACAGCCGTCTTTCACCCTGTATATCGATTTCGGTTTCTTCTCCTTCCTGTCCTCCTCCGTCAGGCCATACAGTATCCACTCCTATTAGAGTTTTTCGTCCATACTTTTCCCCTTACCTTCCTTCTCATCCCATCACTGCAGAGCGTTTTTCGGAATAATGATCGTATGACTGTGAAGTGTGCCTGTTTGTTTGTATCAATGATAGTGTCTTTTTTTCTGAGGAATGCTAATAGCCGTCTGAGAGTAGCTGTGCGCTCTAAGGCGCGTTGCTGCAGAGCGCGCGGATGCTCCCCCTCAGAGGTTCGAGTCCTTCCTCGGACCTGGATGTGTGCGTTCTCGTTAGCGGTAGTTAGTGTAAGTAGTTTGTAAATCTAGCAACTGATGGCCGCTGCACTTTGGACCTCTAGCATTACAAACATTTTGAAGACCAATAGCCGAAAGCTAATTTTAGTGTGTATGTCTTTCTATCTACCTCATCTAGACATACGTCTTTGCAGTGCGTTCCAAACCTCATTATGTTGGGGAATTTCATTCTGGACTCTCCATTGTTAAATATGTCCACTTCATTTCATTTAGAAATATTATACTCAATATTTTTTCATGGGGGAAAGGGTGTTTTACACACTTATACAGGGTGATCTATTGATAGTGACCGGGCCAAATATCTCACGAAATACGCATCAGACGAAAAAACTACAAAGAACAAAACTTTTCTAGCTTGAAAGAGGAAAACAGATGGTGCTGTGGTTGTCCCGCTAGGTAGCGCTGTCATAGGTCAAACGAATGTCAACTGCAATTTTTAAAATAGGTACCCACATTTTTATCAAATATTCGTCTAGTACATAAATCCGTATGGATGTTTTATTTTGAACACTTTTGTCGCTTTGTAATAGATGACGCAGTAATGTCACAAACTTGTAAGGAGGTGGTATCGCGTAACATTTCGCCAGTACGGACGGTATTTGCTGCTCGATACATTACTCGTGTTAAAGTGGACCGTTCACCAAATGCAGAAAAGGTCGATAGGGTATTCATGTATAGCTATTGTGATCAAAGTGCCAAACGGGCCTGTGCTATGCATGTTGATCTTTATCCTGGAAAACATCATCCAAGTGTCTGGTCCTTTCGTCGGATAGTTACGTTATTTAAAGAGACAGGAAGTGTTCACCACAAGTGAAACGTCAACCACGATCTGCAACAAATGATGATGCCCAAGTAAGTGTTTTAGCTGCAGTTGCGGTTAATCCGCACATCAGTAGCAGACAAACTGAGCGAGACTCGGGAATCTCAAACACGTCGGTGTGAATTCTGCATCAACATAAATTTCACCCGTACCATATATCTATGCAATAGGATTTGCATGGCGAAGACTTTGAACATTGTCTACAGTTTTGCCACAGGTCACAAAATAAATTACGGGACGATAACAGATTTTTTTTCACGCGTTCTGTTTAGTGACGAAGCATCATTCACAAACAGAGATAACGTAAACCGGCATAATATACACTATTAGGCAATGGAAAATCCACGAAGGTTGCGACAAGTGGAACATCAGCGACCTTGGCGGGTTAATTTACAGTGCGGCATTATGCAAGGAAGGAAATTGGCCCCTATTTTATTGATGGTAATCTAAATAATGCAGTGTATGCTGATTTCTTACGTGATGTTCTACCGATTTTACTACAAGACGTTTCACTGAGTGACAGAATGGCGATATACTTTTAAGTGATCGATGTCCGGCACATGTCTCGCGTGCAGTTAAAGCGGTCTTAAATGGAATATTTAATGACAGGTGAATTGGTCTTAGAAGCACCACACCATGGCCCGTACGTTCACTTTATCTTACATCCCCGGATTTCTTTCTGTGGAGAAAAGTGAAGGATATTTGCTATCGTTATTCACCGACAACGCCTGAAAACATGCGTCAGCGCATTGTCAATGCATGTGAGAACATTACTA
Source organism: Locusta migratoria (assembly GCA_026315105.1). Taxonomy (NCBI): domain Eukaryota; kingdom Metazoa; phylum Arthropoda; class Insecta; order Orthoptera; family Acrididae; genus Locusta; species Locusta migratoria. The sequence goes on along the minus strand of CM048745.1, from coordinate 131,087,451 downwards.
AAGGCGAACTACTCGCTGTTGAGAGGAATTTCGTTACGCGTATTGCGAAAATGCATTGATTTTGGACTTCATTTTGAGCATTTATTGAAGTCATGAGGTAATTACAGGTAATCACGTAGTAACAGCAAGCTTTCTCATAATTTATGATAATTTCACAAAGGTACATGTATCACAATGGAGCAACCGAAATAAAGTTCAAACGTACCGACGTTTGTGTTTTAACTTAACAAAAAAAAAAAACCTACCTGTAACCCACTGTTCGTCTAAATTGTTGGCAATATGTTTGTGAATATTACAGTGTCATCTATCACAAAGCGACGAAAGTGTTCCATATGAAACTTTCATATTTATTTACGTACTAGACGAATATGTAATAAAAATGGGGGTACCTATTTACAAAGAAAGCTATCGATATCCGTTTAATCTATGACAGCGCCATCTAGCGGGCCTACCATAGCACCATCTGTTTTTACCTTTCAAGCTAGAAAAGTTTTGTGCTTTATACTGTTTTCGTTTGATGCTTATTTCGTGAGATATTTGGCCCAGTCACTATCAATGGACCACCCTGTATAAAAAAAGTGTGTTTCTTATTTTGCTCTTTATTACAATAAATTCAAGGCTTATAATATTTAAAAGGTACCAGTTGTGCTGATTTAGTAGTGAGATACCACTATTTGATTCAAGTGAGTGTGCAATAAATAGCATTTCGAGCATAGTTCTCGAAAGGTCTGCTAATGATATTTTCATGTAGTTTAATAAATGATTTAAAGACTACTCATTAACATTAAACTTTGAAAACACTCACTACATTCAGTACAGATGGATTTCTATCCAGCTTGTGTGTAAAGTATGAATTAAATCAGATAGAAGAGGCTGACAGTATTAAATACCTGGGATTACAGCTTGATAATAAATTCAGTTGGGCGGAGCACACAGCAGAACTGCAGAATAACTGAACTAATGTGTATTTGCCATTTGAATGTTAGCGGCCGTAGGTGACATAACAATTATAAGTTTGCATAGTTGGGCAACTCTTCAAGTGAAGCGGAAGTTTGTGATTAAAAATTAGATTTTTTTTATCGAGTATATAACATTAAAACTATTTAGGAGTCTTGTCTTGGCGCCCGAGAAGAATTAGAAGGTTAAAAAGTCTGTCATCTTGCTTAGTGCTGCCAAAATATTGAAATTTTTCTTTTCAGATTATCTTTTAAGTTAGAAATGACGCAAAAATTAATGAGATGACGTAAAAGTATTGAGCGATAGGGCTCACGTTAAAATTAAAAAAAAAATTTAAACATTCAATCATCATCATTAGAGGCTGATTATGGCTTTCAGCGTTCAGTCTGGACCATAGTACCTCTAATAAAATTCTTCCAAGATCCCCTATTCAATGCTAAGATTGATGCCTCGTCTGATGATATGCCTTTCACTTCAAAATCATTCTGCACCGAATCTAAGTACTTTCTTCTTGGTCTACCTCGACTCCTCTTACCCTCCACTGACGCGCTCATGAGTCTCTTAGGTAACCTCGCTTCTCCCATGCGTGTAACATGACCCCACCATCTCAGTCTGTTCGCTCTAACTGCTTCATCTATGGTGTTCATTCCCAGCCTTTCTTTGATTTCCTCATTATGGACACCCTCCTGCCACTGTTCCCATCTATTAGTACCTGCAATCATTCTTGCTACTTTCATATCTGTAACCTCTATCTTATGAATAAGGTAACCTGTATCCACCCAACTTTCACTCCCAACTTTCACTCCCAGTTGATCGAAAGATAGAGTGGTACACTGCTAACATAGTCTTGGTACTTACTTACTTCTTGCAGAAGAGAGTAGATCTTAGCTGTGCACTCATTGCCTTAGCTTTGCTGCACCTCGATTCCAGTTCTTTCGCTATGTTGCCATCCTGTGAGGAAAATACATCCCAGGTACTTGAAACTGTCTACCTCTTCTAACTTTGTTCCTCCTATTTGGCACTCAATCTGTTTGAATCTCTTTCCCACAGACATTACTTTCATTTTGGAGATGCTGATCTTCACATCATAATCCTTGCACCTCTGATCGAGCTCTGAAATATTAGTTTGCAACCTTTCAATCGAATGGGCCATTACAACTAAGTCATACGCATATGCGAGACTGCTTATTTTGTTTTCACCTACTTTAATTCCGCCCTGCCAGTCTACTGTTTTCAACATATGATCCATGAATAGTATGAACAACAGTGGTGACAGGTTACAGCCTTGTCTTACCTCTGAAACTACCCTGAACCATGAGCTTAATTTGCTATCTACTCTAACTGCTGCCTGACAGTCTACGTAAAGCCCTTTAATTGCCTGCAGAAGTTTGCCTCCTATACCATAATCTTGAAGAACTGACAGTAGCTTCCTCCTAGGAACACGGTCATAAGCCTTTTGCAGATCTATGAAACATAGATAAAGTTCACTGTTCCACTCATAGCACTTTTCCATTACCTACCGTAAGCTAAAGGTCTGGTCCTAACAGCCTCTAAGAGGCCTAAACCCACACTGATTTTCATCTAACTTGTCCTCAATTAATACTCGCACTCTCCTTTCAACAATACCTGAGAATATTTTGCCTACAACGCTAACTAACTGTTTCCATGTTTGAAAATTGGTGTGATTACCGCTTTCGTCCAGTCAGACGGAACCTGTCCCGATTCCCAAGCCTCTCCAGTTATCCTGTGTAACCATTTGAGACCTGATATTCCACTGTATTTGATGAGTTCCGGCTTAATTTCATCCACCCCAGCCGCTTTATTGCACTGTAATCGACTGACCATTTTCTCCCCTTCCTCAAATGAGATCCTGTTTCCATCGTCGTTCCTATCCCATTCTACCTGAAAATTGAGCAATTCTTAAAAATATTCCCTCCATCTGCTCAAGGCATCCACTAGCAGGTTTCCTGGCCTGTCCAAAACACTTGTTAATTCCTTCTTCCCTCCCTTTCGAAGATTGCTAATTACGCTCCAAAATGGTTTTCCCGCTTGGCCCAGAGATTCTATCTTGTTTCCAAAGTCTTCCCATGATTTATGCTTGGATTCTGCAATTATCCGTTTGGCTTTGGTTCTTTCTTTAAAAAATTAAAAATTTTAAATAAAAAAATTAATGTGCAAACTTTTTTAATTTCTTACGTGAGCCCTATCGTTCATGACCATTTGCTGAGTATACATTCATATGTAAAAAAACTGTTTCACTTCTGAGGAAGGCACTCTCATGAAGACGAAACCATGGTAAAGTAAAAATAAAAAAAATTATCGAAACTTCCGGAACCGAAGATTTGTTTTTCAAACGATTATTTTTATTTCGCATCCTTACTGTTTGCAGACCCGGTGTCGAATTTATTTAACCATTTTTATTTAGGAAACTAAGTATTTAATTTTTAATCTTGCAATAGATACGGTCTTATAGGCATGAAAAAGTGCAAGAATTTGTTTTATTCTATTTTTAAAATAATTTAGGACTGAAGGGGTTAATTTTCTGGAGGTGGTTGCTGTGAGATTTTTTCAGTGCGTGTTGGTTCGACGAATTTTCTATGGTATTCAGTACTAATAATACCTTAAATACTATTATCATTATTGTGTTTCTAGCTTGTGTTTTTTTTCCAAGAATCTCTTTAACATTGATTAAATTAAATTAAACATATCCATAATGGATGTTTTAGAACCCGTGACTGTTTTTAAAATCCGCAACCAGTCACTGTTTTGAAATTATTTTATTCCATGAACTAGTTTTCAAACCTGTTAAGATTCATCATCAGATGGTGGAACACAAACACAACTACATCTTCAAGTGTACAGCAACATGCTGTATTGTCATGGGTGTTGTTTATATGGCGATTTGTAACGAAACTTTGTATCTGTGACTTACTGCGATGGTATGGGTGGCTTTATAGGTGTTAACCACCAGGCAGCTTCCATTGGAGCAATGAACTGGCCACTGGACTTACACTTTTCACTCACAACTCTCTCCTTCACTCCCCCCATCCTATTCTCATAGTCTCATAACCTGCATACAAAAGCTTCCTAATGCTAAACAGAACTAAAATGTTAATACCTATGTATTGTTAATATTAACAACAGTTCACTGAAAACTGTACCATAAGCAATCAATCTCAGATCATGTTAATGTAAGGAGCAAAGAAGAGCAAATATTCATCTATTTATTTTGTCTCAGATATTTAATGTACATTTGTAAATTGTTGCTACAGTTCCATGTATACAGGGTGTTATAAAAATGTACGGCCAAACAGGAAACATTCCTCACACACAAAGAAAGAAAATATTTTATTTGGACATGTGTCCGGAAACGCTTAATTTCCATGTTAGAGCCCATTTTAGTATATCTCTTTAAATGTAAATTGAAATAATTCGTGCAGACAATTGTCAAAATACCCAGTTGTTTCGTTAGTATGTACTGTACTTCCTCGATTTACGTCATCAACACAGATTTTCTGTGAACGTTTGGGCAGGAATTGTTGGTGATGTCTTGATTGGGCCTCATGTTCTTCCACCTACGCTCACTGGAGCACGTTATCATGATTTCATACGGGATACTCTACCTGTGCTGCTAGAACATGTGCCAAAATACAAGTGCGTCACAACATGTGGTTCATGCACGATGAAGCTCCTGCACATTTCAGTCGATGTTTTCGCACGCTTCTCAACAACAGATTCGGTGACCAATGGCTTGGTATCGGCGGACCAGTTCCATGGCCACCACGCTCTCCTGACCTCAACCCTCTTGACTTTCATTTATGGGGGCATTTGAAAGCTCTTGTCTACCCAACCCCGGCACCAAATGTAGAGACTCTTCGTGCTCGTATTGTGGTTGGCTGTGATATAATACGCCTTTCTCCAGGGCTGCATCAGCGCATCAGGGATTCCATGCGACGGAGGATGGATGCATGTATCCTGAACATTTCCTGTAACAAAGTGTTGGAAGTCACGCTGGTACGTTCTGTTACTGTGTGCTTCCATTCCATGATTAATGTGATTTGAAGAGAAGTAATAAAATGAGCTGTAACACAGAAATTAAGCGTTTCCGGACACATGTCCACATAACATATATTCTTTCTTTGTGTGTGAGGAATGTTTCCTGGAAGTTTTTCCGTACCTTTTTGTAACACACTGTATACTTTAGCTCTCCTTGGCATTAAAGTTTACAATGGATTAGTTTTTAAATATTTGTTTACAATCGATTGTGCTAAGACTCAAATAACGATAACTGTGTAAAGAGAGGCATATCTCTGAGTGAAGACCTTTGCAGCAAGTAACAACTGTACAGCACTCGCTAGATGCCGAGCATTTAGTGTCAAATCAACATATATACATTTGTGACTGAAATGTGTAAGTTCAGTGGCCAGTTCATTGCTCCAATGGAAGTTCCCTGGTGGTTAACATCTATAAAGCCACCCATACCATCGCAGTAAGTCACAGACACAAATTTTCGTTACAAATCGCCATATAAACAACACCCATGGCAATACATTAAAGTTCATTTATCTGTTTTGTGACAGGGCCAGCACCCAACATGCTGCTATCCACATGAAAATGTAATTCTGTTTGTGCTCCACCATCTGATGATGAACCTTAACAGGTTCGAAAACTAGTTCATAGAATAAATTAATTTCAAAACAGTGACTGGGTGCGGATTTGCCATTTATATTAAATAAACAGTCACGGATTCTAAAACTTCAATTATGGATAAGTTTAATTTAATCAATATGAAATAAAGAGATTCTTGTAAAAAAATACACAAGCTGAAAAGATAATAATACTGATAGTATTTAATGTACTATTAGTACTGAATAGCATGGAAAATTCATCGAACCAACAGGTACTGAAAAAATCTCACAGCAACCGTCTCCAAAATGTTCAAATGTTTGTAAATCTATCGGACCAAACTGCATGGTTATCAGTCCGTAGCTTACAAACTACTTAAACCTAGGTAAACTAATCTACGGACAAACATACACACCCATGCCCCAGGGAGGACTTGAACCTCCACGGCGAGCAACCGCGCGCTCCGCAGCGAGACGCCTTAGACCGCTCGGTTACTCCACCGCGGCGCAACCGTCTCCAGAAAATTAACTCCTTCAGTCGTGAATTATTTTAAAAATAGAACAAAAAACCAATTCTTGCACTTTTTCATGTCTATAAGACCGTATCTACTGTATATTTGAGCAAGATTAAAAATTTAAATACGCAGTTTCCAAAATAAAAAAAAGTTAAATAAATTCGACAACGGGTCTGGAAGGCAGTTAAGGATGCTAAATAAAAAATGATCAGTTGAAAAACAGCTCTTCGGTTGCGGAAGTTTCGGTAATTTTTTATTTTATTTTTACTTTACTGTGGTTTCGGCTTCACTAGGGGAGTCTTCATCAGAAGTAAAACAGTTTTTTACATATGAATGTATACTCAGCAGATGAAAATGTAATTCTAGAATGAAACTTTCACTCTGCAGCGGAGTGTGCGCTGATATGAAACTTCCTGGCAGATAAAAATTGTGTACCAGAACCGGGACTCGAACCTGAGACCTTTGCGTTTCGCAGGCAAGCGCACTACCGACTGTGCTATCCCGACACGACTCACGATGCCGCCTCACAACTTTACTTCCGCCAGTACCTCGCCGCCTACTTTCCAAACTTCACAGAAACTCTCCTGCGAACCATGCAAGACTAGCACTCCTGGAAGAAAGGATGTGGTGGAGACATGGCGTAGCCACAGCCTAAGGGATGGAAACTAGGAGGCGAGGTACTGGCATCGTGAGTCGTGTCGGGATAGCACAATCGGTAGTTCGCTTGCCCGCGAAAGGCAAAGGTCCCAGGTTCGAGTCCCGGTTCCGGCACACAATTTTAATCTGCCAGGAAGTTTCAAAATTTAATTCTGTTTGTGCTCCACCATGTGATGATGAACCTTAACAGGTTCGAAAACTAGTTCATGCAATAAAAAAATTTCAATACAGTGACTGGTTGCGGATTTGTCATTTCTATTCTTTAACCCTCGAGCGGTCGCGCTGGCGCACTGAGTGCGCCATAGTTAAACAAACATTGTTTTCGTTATGTTGGTAACAATGAAGACGTTTGTAACTCTAGCTATTCCTCCACTGTTATCCTCACCATTGTTGTGTGCAGTCTGGTAATTGTCGGTGCTCAAGAAAATTCTTAACAGGAGAATTTGTGAAGCGTTGTCATAACTGGCCCACTCAGTGCGCCGTGCGACTGGTCATGTAAATAGTTTTTTTACTTTCTCAAACGTAGTGTTGTACTTCAGTTACGTTATTCCTATGGGCGGTTCATGAGAATATGCCTGATATTGCGTTAGATTATAATGCCACGAAGGGGGGCGTTGATACAGTCGACCAGATGTGCGGCACATATTCTGTGGCTCGTTTTACGAGAAGAAGGCTCTTGGTAATCTTTTTCCCTCTAATGGACACTGCGGGCATCAACGGCCAGATCCTATTTTATTCTAATGGACAAAATAATAAGGTGTCAAGAAGGATTTTTCTAAACAACTAGGCTTATGATCACACGAAAGCACATCTAGTAGAAAGGTCCAAAATTCCAATCTTTCCTAAGTATATTTCGCCGTTCCTTCAAAGGTACCAGACAACATCTGAGAAACTTGTGCGGCCTTCTTCTAACACACGACGACGGTGTATTATTTGTGGAAGAGCCGAGAATGTTAACACAACAATAAAGTGTGATTCATGTAAGAGTTTTGTTTGCAGGAAACATGTGATTATTAGTTATTCGTGTAAAAAGTGTCATTTTGCAACTACAGACTCAGAAGACTCGAGATATGGCCCTTGACGTCTCTGAAATTACTGAGTTTGGCTGTCTGTAAGCTGTTACAACAACATTTCAGTAGACATTCAGTACGAACATATTTGTTTTCAAAGTTGATAGTAAAACGTAATCTTTTGTCAGTGAAATTGTGTGATTTAAATTCTTGGATTTTCATCTACTTTTATAATAAGAAGTGCCATTAACTGTCACATTAATTAATGAACCATTTCCTTTTGCAATGAAAGTGATAAATATACATATTTCTTGATTAGACGTGTAGTATTTGAAATTGTGGTGTCGAAATAAATTCGTATTAATTAGCCAAAAATGTGTAATATTTCGATACTATTAATACCTGAGTGAGTGATAGTACATCTACCTTTTCGAAAATTAACTATTAACACTGCTACTGTCATGAGTTCATGTGAAAAGTGCAATAGAACTGAGTCAACGTATATGGCCGCGCGACCGCTCCTGCACCATGAAAACGCGCTACTGCTCGAGGGTTAACATTGACCTATGGAACGACCGACTAATCTAATGTAATGTAATGTCCCTCCACAGTGATGGGCCAGCGCGTGACAGTGCGGGGCTGCGCCGGCCCGGCGCTGGGCAAGACGCACCCGTGCGACGCGTACAAGCTGATCGCCACCAGCGAGGTGGTGCTGCACTACTGCGGTGTCTGCGAGGCTGACGGCTGCAACCGGCAGCCGGCGCTCGCGCCCTCAGGGCTGCCACTGCTGCTCGCCGCGCTGGCCCCGCTGTTCGCCTGTCTCGCCCAGTGAGTGGGTCACGCCTGGGGTTGGTACGACTGCTCCTCCGGCCAACGGGAACTCCCCGCTGTTCCGCCGGCGGCGCGCTCTTCGGGAAGTGCGAGTGGGCAACTGGAAGCCCTCCTGATCGCGTAGCAGGTATCTACGTGATGGCATCCTCCTTGGTGATCCAGCCACCAGCGTCCTCCGTTGCTGAGATTCTTAGATGACTGAGCTCACACTCAGTGGTATACTGTATACAACACGTATCTGTCGATTTTACCACTGTACTGTCACATCACCATAATATGGACGAGCAGTACGAGGAGTACACCAGTACATCTTGAATAATTTCAGAATTATCTGATGTAAATTTGTAAAATAACAAAATGTAATCACATCGAAGATATACAGAATACTTGTGTTCTAGGATGTTTTAATCTTACAATTTTATTTGTATGTATGCACTGTTTTTATGGTCCTTCATTCGTTATTTTGAAACGATTTTTAAATCTACAAAGATTTATATAGGTGTTCAAAAATTGTGATTATCAGGCAAAGAAATCTGATACAGTCGTATTTTAGTTTTTCCAAATTGTACAGTTACAGTACCTCAAAAAGTCATAAAAAGTCATGTTCCATGATTCAGCACTGCTTTTTTCCCATTTTATTTAATGGAATATTTTAATGACCTACTACATTTATGTTCATCCACATAGCCTTTTCAAACATGGTTTGATTTGGCACTAAGAGAAAATCAACATGAAAGGTACATTTTTACACCTCCATAATAAAATAATACGAAACATTTCGAAGCCCACAGCAACTTTTTTTATTGCCTCTAATTCTTATTTAAAATTTATAGTGGTAATTTACTATCTTTGTGTAGTGCCCAACGAAAATCTATATCTGAAATACATTTTCTGTTGTTTTCATATTTTCCTCCCATGTACATAAACCTCCTCTTTGTCATGACTGGTTTATATTGTATTTATTATACATTTAAAATTGTTTTTGAACATAACACTGTTCTCGACTATAAATCAAAAAATAAGTCTAGTATATAGGTTAATTTGAATCTTGAGAAACTGTTCATTTATGAAATTACCATTCTTACAGTACATTATGACTGATCACAATTAATGTATGTGCAGTTTCTAAGTGGCTTAATATGAATGCAACTGAGTTAATCTGGCCCTTATACTGTTTTTTCTTTCTTTCTTTATTTTTTAGAATGAATACTGATGTCTTTGATCATCAGAGAATCATGCTCAGCAGCTACAAAGTATTTTTGAGCGATGACAATTGGCCGCAAACAAAAATTTATCCTTCTGTTAGAAAAAGTCTGCTTTAGATTTCATATCACGTTCAAACAATCATAACATCTCACATGAATTTTAAACTGCGTTACTAAATATGTTCTTAATTTATCAACTATCAGCTGAAAATCTATTCTCTATCTGATGTGAAAACATACATAAAGTATTACTGAATGTAATTTCCAAAACTATATTCCTCAGATGAGGTAACTATAACTATTTCGTACTTGAATATATCTACTGACATTAAAATGTTAAATATGGTGCCACATCACCTGAAACTGCGTTCATAACTACTCACCAGTTAATTTGATTTGAAATATGAAGTCGATCATGGGGAGAAGTATGTGTGATGATAGAAATTGTAATGAAAGAAACTAAAGGTGCGTTAGGAGATATTTGTCTATTGTAACGAAGTATGAAGCATATTTGAAAATTTTAGTAACTCACAGTTTAACGTTTGGACGAAATTGTGACTTCACACACAGAAATTTCCCTCGGGATTCTTGTAAATTTTACAAACTTTAAATGTTACTAAGAACGATGCCTGTTTTCGCCAGTACAAAAGTACAATATTGTATACAGAAGAGAGATCTGTTAATGTGACCTAATTATATAAATTGTTTGTAAAACAGTGTGAGTCAAGAATCAGGTGTGTTGTAGTTACATGTGAAAGAAAGTAAAAAATTATTTCGATTGAAAACACATTATATCTACCAAATGAAAAAACCAATATTTATTTCCAAATAAATGAAAATAAAAGATATTACTATTCTCTTATCTAATAAGGCAACCATAAGGTAATAATATTGTTTCTATATGTTACATAATTTGTAAATCATCAGTGGTTTAATGTTTTAATTATTTACATTCAGCTATACACTGTATCTGTATCAGACACTGCATTCACTTTTTTAAATAGACAGTTTGTCATTTTCCTGCAAATTACTTGTCTTCAAGTACTTTAATTAATGTTTCAATAAAAATTAAATACTTAGATATTGTTGTTAACTAGTTTGTAAGCAAGGAAAATATCAACTTTAATACCCTTGTGTATGAAATTATTGAAAAGCATTGGAAAAAACCTATGAAATAATTTTGGTCATCTTTAGGTAAAATTGAATGTTTTATGGTTTCCAGTACAATGAAAACACTTGGTTGTTACTGCAAATAACTTTTAACAAAAAAATTTTAAACATAGTTACTTCTGTTGTGTGGTTGTAATGAAATACAGAAATGTAGAAACAAGACTATGAGATAATTTTTCTGCATTCCAAATAAAATTACTCATGTTTCAGTGAAATTCATATCACTCTCTTACTAAATGAATAAGTGATATCTTAGTCATCACAGTAAATTTAACTGGAATTATCTCTTCACATTCTACAGAGATATTCTAGTAGCTCTTCTACCTTTCTAATAAAATATCAATAAAATGTAATATGCAATGAAGTGAGGTTACGTTTATGGTGAACATTATTATATGCTTACCAGTAACAAGGATTTCAGGTGGGTTTTAATAATTAACCTATCTTCATTTACTCCTCATTACTGTTGAAATTGTGGTAATTTTATGAATGAGTGAAACAGAAGTACTTGAAAGTTTTCTGGGAAATGATCATTTCACATAAATAACTATGTTCTTTTTAATAGTTTGACTCTATGATTAACTTGCTAATTTCGATAATGATGATGGCTATGGCTGGAAAACGAAAGTGATTAATTTATGTGTTTCACTGTACAAAAAGTTACAATAATCAAAAATGGATAAAATAAAAAGTGTATTGAATATAATGTCTGGAAACCTAACAAATGTGTACAATGAATGAATGAGAGCTACAGTGGCGAGGAAGCGCGCAATCCGTAGCAGGGCTCGTTAGCATGGATGAAGATAATCTTACAAACCAGTCACGAAATTTGTTGTTGATTCATTCAGTGATGAGGCAAGGTTCCATAGTCACCTGCCAGTTGCTTATATAGGTCTATAGAAACTTTACAGTATACTAGAGGGGATAACTATCCTGGGTGGAAGCTTTTACTAGTCGTTAAGTGAGAAAATTCGCTGTTACACTGGATGTAAGACATATTACCTTATACGCACAGAAAAACACAGTCAATGTCTTTGCCCGGAGGTGCTGTCCAGAGACTACGACGTACAGTCACCGGATGCAACCAAATGATTGATAGTAGGGAACCTCGGCTGGTTCTGGCATTTGATTGCTCAATCAATTAAATAAAGCTAATAAAATGACCACTTAATTAATGAAAGTCCTGGACTGCTTGGAATGTTTCTCATACTTTAATATAACTCTCCTATGAAATACTTATATCGGCTTTGCTGGCGTCATTATTACGAATCATTAAACTAAATGTTTAGGGGATCTAATTTATACGTAATCGTCTTGTGGATGTTGCAGTTCTTCTTACATATACAATGGTAAATCTAGTATTTTAAATTACGCAGTGTGATAATAGGTACCAGTGTTAATAATCTTCTACTCTCCATACTCCCTTCCCCTACCATCAGCCTGTGTAAACACCCAGTAATATAAACTAACTGACCTGACTGACTAAATGTAATCATCCTCTCACCTTGCACCTAAGGTAAACAAACTTTTGCGCTTGGAGTCCAAGGTGCATAGCTTCCCTTTCGACATAGCTGGGGCTATGAGTGCATACCACCGCCCACCTTTCCATATGTCACGATCAATGTCAAATGATGCAGGTATTCGACGACAGAGCCTTCCAGGCATCGACCACACGACACCTCAGTTCTTAACACCATACCGGTCCCTGTGTGGTGTAAAAACATGTGAATACGATGAATAATTTATGGACCTGCTAACTGACTAATCAATAGCCTAATAAATGACGATAAGGTGATATCAATGGTAAATGATGCACAGTGGCGGATACCGGCACAGAGTCAACCAGGTATCGAACTCATGAGTTGTCAACTCCTAAATCCACCCCGACAAGTTTCCACTGCTGTTTAACATACATGCAAGTATTTAATACCCCAGCTCTTAACCAGATTTCTTAACATGCAGTATTTATAACCATATGTAAACTTTGCTTGCACATCTTCTATAGCTTGATTCTCCATTTGTAGTTGATATTAGTCCGTGATGGCAGGCGTTCTACGAATACTCCAACTTCCTTTTTTTGACTTAAATATCGTTTATTGCCAGTTTTCCTTTTTAATACGTAATACGTAAAACATACCCAGGGGCAGATATAGACTCTGACCATAATTTGTTGGTTATGAACTGTAGGCTGAAACTGAAGAAACTGCAAAAAGGTGGGAAAATAAGGAGATGGGACCTGGAAAAATTGAAGGAACCTGAAGTTCTTAGGAATTTCAAAGGGAGCTTTAGGCAACAATTGACAGAAAATAAAACAGTAGATGAGGAATGGGTAGCATTGAGAGATGAAATAGTGAAGGCAGCAGAGGACAAAATAGGTAGAAAGACAAGACCTACAAAAAATCCTTGATTATTACAGGAGATACTAAATTTAATCGATGAAAGGAGAAAATATAAAAATGCAATAAATGAAACAGGCAAAATGGAGTACAGACGAATAAGAAATGAGATTGACAGGAAGTACAAAATGGCTAAAGACGAGCGACTAGGCAAATGCAAGGATGTAGAAGAATGTATGAATAGGGGAAAAATAGATACAGCCTACAGGAAAATAAAAGCAACACTTGGAGATTAGAAAAACAGCTCTATGAATATCGAGGACACTGATGGAAAACCAGTTCTCAGCAAAGAAGGGAAAGTGGAAAGATTATATAGAGAGGCTCTATGAAGGAAATGAACTTAACGGAAATATAGTAGAAAGGGAAGAAGAAGTAGATGAGGATGAAATAGGAGATACTATACTGAGAGATGAATTTGACAGAGCACTGGAAGACCTAAGTCGAAACAAGGTCCCTGGAGCAGATGATATTCCCTCAGAGCTACTGAAGTCTCTGGGAGAACCAGCCATGAAACAATTGTTTCACATTGTGTGTAAGATGTATGAGACAGATGAAGTACCCTCAGTCTTTAAGAAAAATGTTATAATCCCCATTCCAAAGAAAGCAGGTGCAGACGGTTCTGAAAACTACAGAACCATCACTTTAATAAGTCATGGTTGCAAAATATTAACACGAATTATTTACAGAAGGATGGAAAAGTTGGTAGAAGCAGACCTCGGGGAAGATCAGTTTGGGTTCAAGAGAAATGTAGGAACATGGGAGGCAATACTCACTTTACGGCTTATCCTAGAAGATAGATTAAGAAAAAGCAAACCTACATTTCTAGCTTTTGTAGATTTGGAGAAGGCTTTTGACAATGTTGATTGGAATAAACTCTTTCAAGTTCTGAAGCAAGCAGGAGTAAAATATAGGGAGCGTAAGATTGTTTACAACATGTACAAAAACCAGACAGCGGTTGTCAGAGTTGAAGGGCATGAAAGGGATGCAGTGGTTGGAAAGGGAGTAAGACAGGGCTGTAGCCTTTCTCCAGTGTTATTCAATTTGTACATTGAGCAAGCTATAAAAGAAAGCAAGGAGAAATTTGGAGAAAGAAATAAAGTTCAGGGTGAAGAATTTAAAAAAAAAAAAAAAAAAAAGCCTTTTGCCGACGACATAGTGATTCTGTCAGATACAGCAAAGGACCTGGAAGAGCAATTGAACGGAATTGACAATGTGCTGAAAGGTGCATATAAGATGAACGTTTTTAACAAGAGCAAATCTAGGGTAATGGAGTGCAGCCTAAGAAAATCAGGTGATGCTGAAGGAATTAGATTAGGTAACGAAACAATAAAAGAGATGGATGAGTTTTGTTACTTGGGCAGTAAAATAACAAACGATGGTTGCAGTACAGAGGATATAAAATGCAGAATGGCAATGGGTAGAAAAGCTTTCTTGAAAAAGAGAAATTTGTTGACAGCAAATATTGATTTCAGCCTAAGGAAATCCTTTGTGAAGGCATTTGTATGGAGTGTTGCCGTGTATGGGAGTGAAACATGGACGATAAACAGTGCGAACAGGAAGAGGATTGAGGCTTTTGAAATGTGGTGCTACAGAAGAAAGCTGAAGATTAGGTGGGTGGTTCGCATAACTAATGAGGAGGTACTGAACAGAATTGTTAAGAAAAGAAATTTCTGGCATACCTTGACTAAAAGAAGGGATAGATTGATAGGACACATTCTTAGACATCAAGGAATTGTGAATTTAGTGTTGGAGGGAAGTGTGTGGAGCAGAGGAAGACCAAGAGATGGATACAGTAAGCAGATTCAGACAGATGTATGTTGCCGTTCTTATGTGGAGATGAAGAGGCTTGCTCAGGATAGGGTATTGTGGAGAGCTGCATCAAACCAGTCTCCGGACTGAAGACCACAACAACAACAACAATACTTAAAAGAATATTAGCATTAGTCTGTGTGGCACACTTACTCTTTACCTTAAGACCTGCAGAATGGCCTTGTTTGTGTGTATCAGTAGTGATTCAATGATATCTGACTGTACTGTGGTGAACAATCTCATGGTTGGCAGAAATACGTTATCGTCTTTGCTTGAGTCAATATTACGTATCTCTTCGTTATTAACAGGTAGGCAATTAAAACTAAATGCTGAGTAACTTAATTTATAAGTAATAATCTTGTAGACGTCGTAGTTCTCTTTGTGCCTGCTGAGGTAAACTGGAGATTGCACCTCATGTATAGTTACTCGTGAGACAAGTTTCAACACTTCAGTACTACGTTTATTGGGTATGTGCCTTGAATGTTACAGTTTCTGTGCGAGTTATATAAACATTTGGCAAATTTATTTAGATCTGTTAAGAGAGTAGCAAATTTACAAATACCTTTTCAAGTCAATTTTCATACCAGCTTCAGTTTACAAGCTCTTCTTAGTCTTCAATGTATGGGAGAGTTAACTCCACACAAGTTAATTTTGAAGTATTTTTAATGTTCCTGTAAAAAAACTGTCATATATGGTTAAATACACTGCAGTAACTATTCTGTAAAGTCATATCAAAAAGGAACAACTTCCTAGTGTTCTGTAAAACTTAATTATTCGTCACAAACCGGGTTTGTGACAACTGACTATAGTATACATGTTTTCAAAGAAGTTACAAACATGTTCCGATTTACAAAGATTACACAAAAAATCGACTAGTTCATATGAAAGTACATTACAAGTACTTATTTATGAGCGTTATTAACATTTATATAAAGTATGATAAGTTCATATAAAGGATCAAAATTGACATGATTAATTTTGTTGAAAAGGAAAGATGGAAAGTAAAACTTATTTCAGTAGAGGTGTAAAGGGAAACTGGATCTGCTCGTTTAGTACTAAACTGGCATCCTGAGCCAATTGTTTATTGATTTCCAATATTTATAGCAGTGTCATCTTTCTGCTTTTCTTCAAGGAATGTAGGATTTCACAGTGTACATCGTAATCATGGTTGTCTCTGAGCAGATGTTCAGCAAAGGTTGAATCTGACATTTTTAACCTCCAGCTTCTCTCGTGTTCTGGCAATCTAATAGCTACAGCCCTGCCAGACTGACCAAAATACACTTTCTCTCAAATGTTTGCACGTGATCTTGTACACACCACTCTGTGATAGGAGTTGATTTTTGTCTTTACTACTGAATAAATGCTTTGAAATGTTGTTTTTGTTGTAAAATGCAGAACTGTAATTTCTGGATTTTAACTGTACCAATCAGATCTGAAATTTTGCCTAAATATGGGATGACACACCAGTTTTTCTGACTACTGACTTGTTGTTGCTGGCCACCGTACAAAAGGATTGTAATTTTTCTCATTCTCTTGTTATTTAATATACTGTCAATCAGGGCAGGATTATAGCGATTACTGGATGCTATATGTTTGATTGTTTGTAGTTGTGTTTTAGATAATGGAACAGATATGAGGCGATGGATCATGGAGTGGAAAGCTGTGTGGATGCTCGGAACTAGCAGGGATAACTGTATCTGTAACTATGGATTTTCTGAAAATACTGAATAAGTGTTTCTTCGTGCTGATAGGAAGAGTAACGTCCAAAAAGTTTATAGAAGATCCTCCTAGTTCCATAGTGAAATTAATTTTCTTGTGTGGGATTTTAAATGTTGTAAAAGACATTCAATTGTCTGGTGGTACCAGTCCATAAACAAGCATATCATCCACATACCGGAAACAGTATCCAATTTTGCACCTCAGTGGTTCCTTCTGTAGGAAAATATGCTCAAAATAATGCATGAAGATCTCAGATAGAATGGGACTAAATGGAGAACCCATAGGTAGGCCATCAGACTGACTGCAGTAATTATTTTCAAACTCGAAGTAATTTTGGATTACAAATGTTTCCGTAGCAGTGATTATGTCTTGATTCGACAGGGTTTGCTTTACATTTATGCAAAAGATACGTAAGGATGCCTATACTTCCATCAGTGGGAATATTTGTAAACAAACTGGTGACATCAATTAATTTTATTCTGTAAAGCATTCTTTAACTGGGATCATATGGTAGTGATTGGTAGAGTTAACAATGGAGTACAATGGATATGCAATTAAAGCCTAAACTGTCTTGCACTGGATCAGAAACACGATCCGTACTGTAGTTTTCTCTAGTCACGTGCTGTGTGATAATGCGATGTTGTTGAAATCATAGTTTCTCATAGTCTTGTGACTGGATACTTTATAAAATCTATAATTCTGTTACCGATAACTTTTTAACGTCTAGATCTGTGATTTATACCTTTACATGGCAGTTAGAGATCATCTACTTTGAGCAGTGTGTTCCAGCTGTTTTATCGTTATACACAATTAAATTTCTGTCATTGCTGCTACCATTACAGTTTCCTTCAGTGCGAAAGCCATGGTTTGATACTAAGTAGTCGCACATGTCTAATTTCCTACAATAATACTTGCAAAATCTTGCGTGGTGTCATCTGCAAGAATCTGCAAAGAATTCCTCCGTCAGGACAACCAAATTAACATTGTCAAATTCCATTTCATAAGGTATAAGCACAGAACTTTTATATTCATTAGCGATGGTTTCTACGCTTCCTTGCTGATTTTTCTCTAAAATGCGTCTTGCTGTCATATTGTTTTAGGAGAGAAGACAATTTGGCTTTAACTCAATGTGGCGCAGTGACGAATTTAGAAAATTTACTATGCAGGTAAAAGTTAAACGATCCTTACATCTCCTCAAATATTAGAGATAATCTCTTTCCTAACTGCTCCTGACTATTTGCTCGATTGCAGAAAGTAATTAGCATAATATTATCCCAAAGACGGTCTTTAATGTGTGTCATCACATTTAAATTCTTCTTGCAAAGCATCGTGTCCTGACGGTGTATTTTATGTTAGTAACCTCAATAAGAAGATTCTCGGGTTCTGTAGTAACAAAGCGTTCTTCCATTTGTCTCGTCTCCCGTCCTATCAGGTTACGGATGCTTTGCACTTTGAAGGAATCAAATTTCACACTTTCCGCTACTACAGAAGACTGATCATATGCAGCTGTCACTAATGTGTGCATTCAACTGAACCTTGGAAGGAGCGCGCTACATGGATACTCTGCAAGTTACATCGAACCAATATTATATTTCCTTATGGAGCCATTCTCTAATAGCTCGCGGGGAAAAAAGGAGAACCTAGATCTTTCTGTTTTCAATTTAATTTATCTTATTTTATTATGATGGTCATGTCTCCCTATGTACGTCGATGCTAATAATATATTCACATTCTCAAGAGAAAGTTAGTGAAAGAAATTTCGCAAATAGTTCTGGGCGCAACAAATAACGTCTTTCTTTTAATGTTTTCCACCCCAACTCATACATCATTTCAGTGACAAATCTCTCCTACATCGCGATAACACAAAACTAACTGCCCTTCTCTGAATTTTCTCTAAATCTTTCGTTATTCCCACCTGGTTTAGATCCCACAATGCGCAGCAATACTCCAAAATTGTACGCAATAGTGTAGTGTAGACAGTTACTTCAGTAGAACCGTTGCATCATTTAAGTGTTCTGCCAAAGTCTTTGCTTCGCTTTCCCTATAATATTTTCCATGCGTTCTTTTCCCATGTAAGGTGTTCTTAATTGTTACTCCTAGGTATTTAGTAGAATTGACGGCCTTTAGGTTTGACAGATTTATCATTTAACTGAAGTTTAACAGATTTCTTTTAGTGGTCATATGGATGTCTTCACATTCATCATTATAGTCAATTGCCAATATTTTCACCATGCAGATATCTTATCTAAATCATTTTGCAGTTGATTTTGATCTTCTGGTGACTTCACTAACCGAAAAATGACAGCATCATCCGCGAACAGTCTAAGAGAGCTGCTCAGATTATCTTCTAATCGTTTATAAAAATAAAGAACAGTAGGGGCCTTACAACACTTCCCTGTGGAATGCCATATATCAGTTCTGTTCTACTCGATAACTTTCCGTCAATTACAAAGTTCTGTTTCCTTTCTGACATGAAATCACGAATCCAAATGCACAACTGTGGCGATAATTCATAAGCACGCAATTTGATTAGAAGACGCTTGTGAGGTACAGCGTCAAAAGCCTTCAGGATATCTGGAAATACGGAATACGCCAATCACAGTCTGCACGGCGGCTACGGTCGGGAGTTCGAATTCCTCCGCGGGCATGGATGTATGTGTCGCCTTTAGTGTAAGGTAGTTCATAAGTAGTTTGTAAGTTTAGGGACTGATAACCCCGCAGTTAAGTCCCTTAAACTTGTAAGACAACCATTAATTGTAAAATTAATTCTATCTCAAAGGATCCCGTTAAAAAGCTTACTTTAAACATATATCTCTGGCCGTAAAACCAGCTAAAGGATTCGCGTGAACTACTGATTACTTCCTGCAATAGAATCTTGTTCCCTGGCCCAGAATTTAGAACTGACTCAAACTTTACTTTAGCAGCAGGAAGACAAAGAGACGGTGGCCAACATACGTCGTAGATCACGAGAATTACAGACAATCATTAATATACAAGCCATCCCGAACTAAACCATTTCATGAAGGTGGCTGTGAGGACATTATGGCGCAACCTAATTAAAAATAAGATAATATGCATCTGAATTTGTTCTCAGAACTGGTGAAAAACAACATTAACTAAAAGGGGAAGGTATTCATTAACTAATATTCATAAGTAGGATGAAATTTCACTGACAATCAATTATTTATTCAGTTCAAACATCAGTAAATGGGGGCACCAATTTTGTTAAATAATAAAAACGCATTCCATTGAGAAATGTCTTAAAGTAATCTGAACTGAACATCTTCGGGGGAGGGATTTACAATCAACAAGCATTCATCCACTCACAAGCGCGAAGCAAAGGGAAACTCACCCAACTCAGCGTGCTGATACGGAGCAGAAGCAGGCGCCGCTATCGTAGGCGAAATTCAGCGAACCAGGATGTACCACACAACACATGGAAAATAAACTTCGTAGGTGGCTCTGATCTGTCTTCATTTACTTGAGATGTTACGCGATAATAATTTCCATTTAAATCAAACCGTGAGCATGCAGAATTGCTGAGACACACGGCACGTGTCTATTATATTACATATTCGCACCCCACTGAAGGCGAAGTGCTTAAAGATCGCATTCATTTCTACAAAAACCAACGGAATCATAGATTAAGAAGCAAGAATTCACAATAGTAAGGCACTGGTATGTAACCAGTGGCAAGAACTCAAGTGACTAGCTATAAACCCTTAAAGTCGGAGTTCGGAACCACGTGATTCCGAAAACAGGTAAAAAATACAAAAATGCAATTTCCGAAAAATAAAGAAAATAAGGAAGCTAAAGAAACACAGTTAGTCGCGATTGGGAAAGATTTACACGGATGGACGAAGTCTAGTCTTAAAAAATCAGAAAAGTGGAATAAATTCAAAGTCGGAGTAAATCAACTAAGAAATACGGAATGCAGCCCCTAGAAATACGTAGTGTTTCATAAGCAAGCTAATAGAGGGGGTTGTACAAGGCTAGAAGAGAATTTACTGGGGGAGTCTGAGTGCAAAGTACGAGTTTGGAAATGAAACAGCAATTTCAAATAGACAGAGTTGAGATCGCGATGTAATAACGGAAATCAGAAAGATACATACATGATTCCTTGCCTGAAGGGCCTAGAAACAGACACAGGGGTAACTGAAGGCATTGTTCTAAGAACACACCATTTGGAGTACATCTCGCTCGTGGAAGGAGAAAATGGTAAAGAATATTTCACATTCACTACACAGAATAAAAATATTTCCGCACATTAGTTGCATCCCACAAAGCTAGAAAGAAATTAACCCGAGTTCGTACACCACCAACTAGTCTCACAAAGGTTACTGATCCTCAGCCGTTATCAAACCAAATTAGTTACATATTCACCGCGTTTTCCTATACAAAATCATTGAAATGATATTGAATACACTTCCATACATGATCGGAGAATTTTATTTCGAAAAATGAACGTAAGTTCTCAAGTCTATCTTGAACGAAGCAGACAACGAATCGCTACCATCCCAAGGAAAGAAAAGAAAATCAGAACGTCTTACCAGGTCGAAGCGCAGCCACAGAGTGTACAAGTCGGCCAGCCAGTCTCCACCACCAAATTGGTAAAAAACTCAGGAAAAACAAGGTGGTGGGGAGAGCTTAAACTCGGGCGTCCTACCAAGGCTCGCTATTGGGCATTGCCAACCCCACTTATATCCAAAGGGGCGAGGAATCTCTTTGGTGGCTTAAACTCGGGCGTCCTACCGAGGCTCGCTATTGGGCATTGCCAACCCCACTTATATCCAAAGGGGCGAGGAATCTCTTTGGTGGCATCAAAATCAGAGGTTGGTAAAGACTCATATCGATACGAAGCCAGAGAAACCGTAGTACCAAGCAGCCAGCAGTCGACGACGAAAATTCTCAAACATACACTCAGATTTCCATGCTAGAAGATTCTCATACATGCACATACAGAATAAAGCAAGTACACATTCTCTCAAGGATAGTGGCGTCATGGAGAAACCGTTCATCTTGCCACATTCATAGACAGAATGATAAATTACTAGCATAATAAAATCCCAGCAATATTACAGAAACTAACATATAAAAACATGAAATGAAAAGCTATTCCTCATGCCTCGAAAGCCTGTCTAGTGAACTTAGATAAATTACAAAGTTAAAAACCTACGGAAGACGGCAGACAGCCATCTTTCAAGCTTAACAAACATTTGAACACTGCAGACAATCACGGTAGCCGGCAAACCTGTGGTTGGGGCGAGCGCTCTCCATTGTGTCGATACTCCGCTAGCCCTGCAAGCGATGCGCCCTTTGTGCTGGCGCGTGTGTTCCGGCCGCCAAATGTCGATAGCCTAATTAGGCACGACCAGGCCTGCGGGCAGAGCTTTGTGCGACAGTTGACGCGGCGCGAGGGTAGGGAGCGTGGCAGACACTGGCGTAGACTGCTCCCGAGCCGCGTCCGAGCCGCGTGGGTCGAGACCAGGTGCAACACGCTACAACCGGGTTTAGTGAAGGCGGCCGTCGCCATGTAACATTACTTTTGTGTTGTTGCCTGAACGCATTAATGTGACAATCCGCGATTGAAAGATTAAGGATTTTTGTTAAAATTTCGATTTTAGAAAAATCGGATAAAAATCTGATTAAATACTTTTGACAAGGATGGATGAAATTAATACACGATATGACTGATTAGATGAAATGGCGGAATACAGATTGGGGTTGAGGCAACACACAAAAATAACGTTACAGAGAAAACTTACAGAAAGTACCCAAATGTTCAAATATTTGTAAATCTATCGGACCAAACTGCGTGGTCATCAGTCCGTAGCTTACAAACTACTTAAACTAAGGTAAACTAACCTAAGGACACCACAGACACTCCTGCCCCGGGGAGGACTCGAACCTCCGACGGCGAGCAACCGCGCGCTCCGCAGCGAGGCGCCTTAGACCTCCCCGGCTACTCCACCGCGGCAAGGATAGTACCTAATGCAGATTCTTCCTGGAAATGTCGCTCTCAGCAGCTGATACTATTAAGCTGTTGAATGGTTTAGATAAACTTTATGATACTTTCCGCAGTAAAATAATCTTCAGAATGTTCGCTTCGTAAGTCATTGTTGACGGACCGTGTACTAAAGTTTGATTACGCAAATAACAAACAGAAAAAGCATCTACAGAAGTTCGAGAAACTGTTTATACGAATGCAGGTTCTAAAAGGAAGAAAGGTAATGATTTAAAGTAACTAATAGGGATTTCATCAAGGCAATACACGAAGCGAAAGTGGTGGCGCCTGAACATGTTACGACGGAATATGGAGGAGCAGAAAATCTCAAAGAAAATGAATAATTAATGAAGGATGGGACATTATTAAATGAAAACAGGGTGCAGACATGACTCTCAACAAAAGAGAGTATATTTTAAAGTAAAATTTAACAGCACTCACACCACAAAGTAGTCTGCGTACATGTCCACACTTAATAAGTACAAACAAGAAATGTTCAAATGTTTCTTAAGTTTAAGGGACTTAACTACGGGGTCATTAGTCCCTACACTTACAAACTACTTACGAACTACCTTATACTAAAGACGGCACAAATATCCATGCTCGAGGGGGGATTTGAACCCCCGACCGTAGCGGCAGTGCAGACCGTGACTGGCGCGCCGCAAAACGCCCGGCCACTGCGGCCGACGCTCAAACAAGAGAGTGAATCATTGCGGTTCCGTCCTCTCGACACGCCGGAAAAGAAAACGAAAGACGAGCCAAAAAACCTTTCCACAGATAAAAATATTTCGTGAAGGAGGGAAACACGGCGACAAGCGTCGCTGATTGATAAAAAAAGTTAATTTCATTACATATCGTGACAGCCACAAAGAGACAACTTTCCGCTCCGTCCGGTACTCGGCGCCTTCATTTCGGCGCACATTAGAGCTGGTTGCTCACAGAACGATTTTGGACGTCCGGTAAATATCGACCGATATTTTACCGGTTGAGCGCTGCCTGCAAACACGCCAAATTTTACCGGTCAAACGAGCAATTGCTGGGCTGTCGTGGTCGAGTGAAGTTGATTCCACACACAAATTAATGACTCCGAAACGATTTAGCATAATATTATGTGACAAATATTGCTAACATGATACAACAACTAATAAAGTACCGTATCAGACACTAGTGTACCACTTACGAAATGATTTTTTTTTTCTTCTTTGCTCTCAATTTTCGCAAAACCCTCATTCAGTTCGGAGAAACTTGTTTCCTACATCTCTAGTCGCAGTTTTTATCTTTAAACGTGTGCAAATTTTTGTTCCAAAAAACTGGTTGTCCTTCCACTATCGAAATAGGTGTACAGGATGTTACAGAAAGGTACGGACAAACTTTCAGGAAACATACCTCACACACAAAGAAAGGAAATATGTTATGTGGACATGTGTCCGGAAACGCTTAACTTCCATGTTAGAGCTCATTTTAGTATTTCTCTTTAAATGTAAATTGAAATAATTTGTGCGGACAATTGTCAAAATACCCAATTGTTTCGTTAGGATGTACTGTACTTCATCGATTCACGTAAACACAGATTTCCTGTGAACGTTTGGGCAGGAATTATTGGTGATGTCTTGATTGGGCCTCATGTTCTTCCACCTACGCTCACTGGAGCACGTTATCATATTTTCATACGGGATACTCCACCTGTGCTGCTAGAACATGTGCCTATACAAGTACGACACAACATGTATTTCATGCACGATGGAGCTCCTGCACATTTCAGTCGACGTGTTCGTATGCTTCTTAACAACAGATTCGGTGACCGATAGTTTGGTAGAGGAGGAACAATTCCATGGCCTCGACGCTCTCCTGACCTCAACCCTCTTGAATTTCATTTATGGGGGCATTTGAAAGCTCTTGTCTACGCAACCCCGGTACTAAATGTAGAGACTCTTCGTGCTTGTATTGTGGACGGCTGTGATACAATACGTCATTCTCCAGGGCTGCATCAGGGATTCCATGCGACGGAGGGTGGATACATGTATCCTTCCTAACGGAGGACATTTTGAACAATTCCTGTAATAAAGTGTTTCAAGTCACGCTGGTACGTTCTGTTGCTGTGCGTTTCCCTTCCGTGATTAATGTGATTTGAAGAGAAGTAATAAAATGAGCTATAACATGGAAATTAAGCGTTTCCTGAAACATGTCTAAATAACATATTCTCTTTCTTTGTGAGTGAGGAATGTTTCCTAAAAGTTTGGCCGTACCTTTTTGTAACACCCTGTATAATCATTTATCTCTTAATCACTTCATCCACTGAAAACGTATAGATATGTAAAGGTACGTATGCATCAAACAAGCAAATGCCCATTTCTTTACGCATATAGAAACAAATTCGATCCATTGCGGAAATCAGTGGCGGATTTACCAATAGGCTGAGTAGGTTGGAGCCTAGGGCAGCAGGTTTCAGAGGCGGCAAATTTCGGGGTAAAATTTTTAAACTTTAAGTAGGTTTAATAAATATAATTTAATTACTCTTACCAAATGTACTGTACATTAATCTGTAAGAAGTATTAAGGGATACCTTTCCCGACATTGTTAATAGTATATGATTGTGCTTTTGTTTACCCAGAAATATAAACACAAACTATTTCTTGTGCAACGTGAACCAAATAGTTGGGTTGTAAAAATAATCGTGACACTACGATGCTACTAATGTCTAGTCATAGTAATAACGAAAGCAGGTGGTATAATTATGACTATGGAACAGAAAAGAAAGCTACAATTTCATTGACAGAAAATTACATTTGACTGCTAAATAGGATATAGAATTATAGAGGTCGTTGGTGGCGGCAAATGTGAAAATCCGCCAATGGCGAGAGTTCAAGTAAGTCTGTGAGAAAGTGGAATAATTGACATTCGTAGTACGTGATAAGCTGCTGTTTTGGGCAGGATGTGTCTGGATAGGCGAATGCTGAGGGGGGCAGTCGCCCTCCGTAATAAAACAGAGTGAAGACCTGAAGAACATCATACAGCAAAAAGACTATGTACCCGAGTAACAATAAAAAGACACAAAAAATGCGTTCGGGTCCTAGTCTAGCTTAAAATTTCAACAACGCCATTGAATTTAATTCAGTGCCCTGAAACAGACGAGAAGCTAAAATTTTTGTAATGTATTGTATATAGAACTCAATGTCGAGTCGATATTTTACATTTTAGTCATATGGCAGTATGATTCAGATGATGCTCAGTATGGTGCAGGGAAATGTTAATGGTAAGTAATTCTCATAACTATACTAGCATTGCATCATTAAACTTTAAATGGATTTCTCAAAACTACATTTTTTTTAATTTCAGGTAGCATTATTTGATAAACTAATGGGTTCAGAACATGAAATTTGGTCAATTTGTACTGCAGATGGAAATACGTTATTACTAGCAAATTGAGAACCACCACACAATTGTTTTATAATAATTAGTGTGTTACATAAAGTTAAATTTTACTAGAGAAAGAATAATTTTTTTCTTCACTTTAATTGTAAAATGAGGCATATATGTTGTATATATGCAGTAAAAATTTCATTGTTTTATCACTTATAGTTCTTTTGAAAAGTTTACCTATTCAAAGGGTAAAATATCATTGGCATACTGATAAAAATTGCCTTCCGTCCCACATTAACGCTTCATTCGAGACAAAAGTGGAATAAATGTATTTGTAGGGGAGAAAAGTCTCAACAACTTTGCTCTGTTATGTTATTTCCATAATTCGCACCGTTTCAAGGGTATTTTTAAAAAATAACGGCGATTTGACACTGCCATTTGATTTCACATAAACCAGTTCTGGCAAAGAAAATAAACTTGAAAAAGAGGACAAACTACCGCGGCAAGGAAGGTGATGACATTTTAATTATGAAAATATGGGAGACAGATTAAAATAATAGTTTAAAGAGTTAAAAGTTTTAAAAAAGTGTGAGTGTGTCAAAGCTAAACTTAAATATCAAATAAATTTGGCTCTGCGTTACAACACGGTCAGATAGAATATTACGCGTTGAGTGCATAGATATTATCACATTAGTAGAGTCGTGATTGTATCGCCTATAATTTTTTCTTATTTATATTTTTATAATTTTTGTCCGAAATGTTTGCAAAAAGTCGCAAAACTACTGAAAACCTAAATTGGGCCGTAAATACGCTAGTGAGATTTTCTTCTTGCGGTTATACTACTACTACTACTCGAACGATACCGCATAACTTCTTCAACCAGCGACCGTCGCAGAACTTATTTTTAATTTATTTGTCTGGGTATGATTTGAGGAATTGGTTAGCTACTGGGATCTACTTGTGAAGTGCTGACGCGTACTGTGGTGGAATGCACATTTCGCAAACATTCACCTCGCGGACGTTCTGTAACACTAGAATCCAGGTGTGAGGTACAAATTTTAGTTTCTTGAAAACATGGTAGTGTAAATACGCGTTTTAAACATTATATATGTATATTACTATTTGATCATTGTGCTGCCACCTATCGCTAGGTACTCCATATGAGAGGCCTTAGTAGTTATTAGGCATCGTGACAGAGCTGAATGCGTCGCTCTGCAGAACTCACGGACTTCACACGTGGTTAGGTGATAGGTGGCCACTTGTGTTAGAAGTCTATACGCGAGATTTCCACACTCCTAAAAATCCTTAAGCCCACTGATTCTTATGTGGTAGTGAAGTGGAAATGTGAAGGGACATGTTTGTTTATTTGTAATTCTATGGGATCAAACTACGTTGGTCATCAGTCGAACGGACACGTACAGCACGAAAGCAACAGGCCGACCTCGTATGTTGACTGACAGAGATCGCCGACAGTTGAAGAGGGTCGTACAGCGTAATAGGCAGGCATCTTTCCAGACCGTCACACAGGAATTCCAAACTGTATCAGGATTCACCTCAAATACTATGACAGGCGGAAGGTGAGAAAACCTGGATTTCATGGTCGAGCGGATGACCGAAAGGCACATACTACGCAGGTCAGTGCTAAACGAGGACTCGCTTGGTGTAAGGACGTTAACATTGTACGATATAACAATGGAAAAACGTTGTGTGTCTGATCACAGTACAAATGAGGTGATCCGATGGCAAGGTGTGGGTACGTCGAACGCCCAGTGAACGTCATCTGCCAGCGTGTGTAGTGCCAACAGTAATATTCGTAGGCGCTGGTGTCATGGTGTGATCGTGTTTCCCATGGAGTGGGCTTACACCACATATTGTTTTGCCTTGCACTATCACAGCACAGGCATACATTGATGTTTCAAGCGCCTTCCTCCTTCTTACTGTTGTAAAGCAATCCGCAGATGGTGACTGCATCTTTCAACACGATCGAACACCTGTTCACAATGTATGGCCTGCGGTGGTGTGGTTACACGACAATAACAGTAGGGGGAGCTAGGCTGGTTCCAAGACAGTTGGGAGGTGAATAATGGGCTGTCACCTCCCTCCACTCCCCTAGGCGGAAGATAGCTCACTTTGGGAGGTCTGCTCCTCCTCCTCCTCCCTAAAGGTCAAGGTCAAGGTCATCGACATGCATGGGAGAGCACGGACAAACCCCCCTATGAGAAAGCTGGGATAACCCCCCCTTAAGAGGACAGTTTCTGGGACAACCGTCACTAATTCATGATTTATGATCCTAATTTATGACCCTTATTAAAAATTTGCATGATTTATGACCATAATTATAAAAATTTGCATAGTTTTTGGCCATAATTATAAAATTTGACATGATTAAAGACTTCCAAGATCTGCGCTATCACAGCACAGGCATACATTGATGTTTCAAGCGCCTTCCTCCTTCTTACTGTTGTAAAGCAATCCGCAGATGGTGACTGCATCTTTCAACACGATCGAACACCTGTTCACAATGTATGGCCTGCGGTGGTGTGGTTACACGACAATAACAGTAGGGGGAGCTAGGCTGGTTCCAAGACAGTTGGGAGGTGAATAATGGGCTGTCACCTCCCTCCACTCCCCTAGGCGGAAGATAGCTCACTTTGGGAGGTCTGCCCCTCCTCCTCCTCCTCCTCCCTAAAGGTCAAGGTCAAGGTCATCGACATGCATGGGAGAGCACGGACAAACCCTCCTATGAGAAAGCTGGGATAACCCCCCTTAAGAGGACAGTTTCTGGGACAACCGTCACTAATTCATGATTTATGATCCTAATTTATGACCCTTATTAAAAATTTGCATGATTTATGACCATAATTATAAAAAATTTGCATAGTTTTTGGCCATAATTATAAAATTTGACATGATTAAAGACTTCCAAGATATCCCCCCCTGTCCCAGGTCGGAGGTTGTGGGTTTTATTCCCGGAACGTTAACTTGAGCTCTGTGGTGGAAAGGGGAGGGGTCACGTAGTCAGCAAATGGTGGGACGGGGAGGGAGTATCGTAGAAGTCATTAATCATGTCAAATTTTATAATTAGGGCCAAGAATCATGCAAATTTTTATAATTATGGTCATAAATCAGGCAAATTTTTAATTAGGGTCATAAATTAAGATCATAAATCATGAATTAGTTTCGGTTGTCTCAGAAACTGTCCTCATGAGGGGGTTGTCCTAGCTCTCTCATAGAGGGTTTATCCCAGTTCGCTCCCTTGCATGTCGATCACCTTGACCTTGACAGAGAGGAGGGGGAGGAGGAGGGAGATACCTCCCCAAGTGAGCTATCTTCCGCCTAGGGGGGGTGGGGGTGCCAGCCCGTTATTCACCTCCCATTTGTCTTGGAACCTCCCTACTAATAACATATCGGTAATGGTATGCCTGCACAGAGTCCTGACTTGAATCCTATAGAACACCTTTGAGATGTTTTGGAAAGCTAACTTCGTACCAGGCCTCACCGACCTACATCGAAGTCTCTTCTCAGTGCAGCAATTCGTAGAGAATGAGATACTATTCTCCAAGAAACATTCCACCATCGGTTTGGACGTATACCTGCAAGAGTGGAAGCTGTCTGTAAGGCTAAAGGTGAGCCAACACCATACTGAATTACAGCGTTACCGATGGAGCGTACCACGAACTTGTAAGTCATTTTCATGCAGGTTTCTCCATACTTTTGATGACATATGTATATATATATATATGAGGAAATGTATTCACTGGGTAAAAGTCGTTTTGAAAAGTGAGAAGTAATATCTTTGTGGAGATTTTCATTGTGAGGATTGTGGTCTTTGGGGAGCGAGTGAGCGCCAGAGAGAGGGAGTCGTGTGTTGTCGCTTGAAGGACAGGAGCGGCAGTTAAGGTAAGTGCAGTGGCCGTTCCATGTTACCAGTCCCGTGTTGGCGGAGAGCTGTGGCACGTTATTTAGGGATGAGTGAGGGCAGAGGTCACAGTTTTTAATTGCATCGAGATCCTTCCTTCTGACTTCTCATTAAATGCATTTGCATATAGGAGAAACGTCAGTCACGCACTCACTCACTGACTAAACACGAAATCTCGAAAACTAATGAACATATGAAGGTGAAATTTTGCCTGTATGTAGTTTATAGGTAGAAGACGTCAGCTAATAAAGTATTTTGCGATAGGACAGAATTAAAGTGCATGGCGGAGGATACTTTTACTACAGATTGACTAAGTCTACAATTTCATTCTGATCTTCACGAAATTTTTCACGTTTGACCTTCAATACAAGACGGTCAGCGTCTACCTAAAGTTTCATATGGTGAATGGGGGAATGTATCTTGCAACATATCCCTAAATATCTTGGTCGCGCCACAACTTGAGAACAGCTCGACCGATTTCAAAAATCATTTTGGGTTGTATTCGTTATTCTCAGAACAAGGGTTGAATTAAAACTGGAAAATTTGAGAACAACGAAGTGCGTTTTTCAACGTGACCCTGTTTTTATTGCATACAAATCTATAGTTTTTTTCGATATTGATGAAATTTTGCATATCCGAGCTTAAATACAAGAGGAATGTCACTGTCTATATAAAATGTCGGTCGTTGCATGATGGAGGGTACTTAACTCACAGACTTTGATAAAATGCATAGTTTTGCTTCGATCTTGATTAATTTTTGCACATATGACTTTTAAACTAAGAGGAAGGCCACTCGGTACATAGATGTTGGTATGGTACATAACAGAGGGGTAACCTTGTAAAATACTTTGCTGAGGGAGGGAAAGGTGGAAACGAACAGAGAGGTGGGAGAGAAAGAGATGGATCAGAGACAGGAGGGAAGGGGAGGTGGACTACGGGAGTGTGAAATAAATAAATAAAATATCAGATTGATCACTTCTTAACACAGTATCGAATAGTTCAGTTAGCAGTTGAGGACTTTGGAGTTGTTATTATATGCTACGAATGCGGTTTTCGACGCCTGCAGCTTTGACTACCCTTCCAACAGCATAACGTTACGGGTTGCCAGCTCTGTAGGAGTTGGGCACCGTTACTGCAAAACATCCATAGATAGCCACACTGCGATAGCTCGAAACTCTCGAAAGGGGGTTCCACTAGTGCGATACTGGGCGTGGCCTAGTTGGAGGAACCAGCTGACCCTAATATAAGGCCAGCGCAGACTCATCAGAGGCCTCCACCCTTCCACTGTCCTTCACACCTATAAATCCACAAGCGCCCCGTCCTCTGTTCCTTCCACCCTGCCTGGATATCAGCTCCTCCTACCTTCTACAAATCCTTACAAATCCTGGAACGCAACGCCATCCGCCTCGCATACCGTATCCGACTCCCTTCCGCCACGCGGATCCTCTATGACCTATTGGCCTTCCCTCCTCTCCTACAACACCTCGAACATCTACGAATCCTTTATACTACTCCCAAAACCCTCTGGTATGCCCTGTTCTCACCAATCCCAGGCATCTGACACGCCTCCACCACACTATTCCTTCCGGCCTTCACCTCCACACACTCCATATCCTTTCCCAGGGCAATTTCCGCACCCTTCCCTTACCGGATAACTACCCCTCCTACCAACACTGATCCCTTCCGCGTAGCATCAGCGCCCCTCCCCTCTCCCCCATTCCCTCCTTTCCACCCTCTTGACTGCCCCTATCCCGCCCCCAAGGTCTCGTCCAGCCCTCCTTCGCCCTTCCTCCACCCCTTCCACTCCCCTCCCCCTCACCCGCGCTTCCCCCATCCCTCTCCCATCCCTTCCCCCTCGCCCCCTCCCCCACCTGACGGGGGCGTGTCGACATTTTAATTAGTGCTCCAGTTCCAGTGTCGTGATTAGTGATCTTTGATGTATTTGTAACGTCCAACAAATTTTTTACCGTGTGCACCGTCCACCTGTTTCCGTGTGGTGCGTGTGTGTCCATCAATGTACTTTTAACTATCACCGTGGCTCTAAACAGTTTTATGAATATAATGTGTGTATTTCATCGCCGCTTTCTTGTCTCTCTCCTCCAAAATTTTTGTCTGTCAATTTGTCTTTTTAATGTTCTCCAATTTTAACCTTGTCTATCATTATAACTCTGCAAATTTTTATCCGTGTTACATGTATCTCTCAGGGCTGAAGAGCAGCCACCGAAGCTGCTGTCAGCCTGATGCCTGAAATACGGGTAGCATTAAAACATCAATAAAGAAAAAAAAAATCACCAGCGGCAGTCTCATCGGCGCGGCGGTCGTCTCGGAGGATTGTGCTCTCCAATACGATAAGAAGTGTTCGTGATTTGTGGGCCCGGACTGGTGCGGCCACATGTTGTGACAGTTATATTATTTGTTTCAGACGGTATCGATTAGAGGAATAAATTGGGTGTTGTTTACAACTGAGCCTGGTTGTAAGAATATGCTGTACCAGATCCCTCGCAGTGGAGTCTCTTTGACTTTGACAGAGATCGTAATCAGTGGGACTCATGTCGGGCGAGGACGCTGCATGTAGCAAAAATATCCCATTTCCAACAGTGCGAGAGATACTGGACAGTAACACCGGCATGATATCGTGCACTGTCAGGCATTACGATTGCAAATGAAATATTCAAATGTTTCTGAAGCTTTGGAAGTAAACTCCAGTGGTCCCTTCACTTGAAAACTATGCTAAGGACAAAACACACATCCATGTGCGAGGGAGGACTACAACCTCAGACGGGGATCAGCCGCGCTCTCGGCAGCTAGCTAGGTGTCTTACAGAGCACGGCTTTCGCCTGAACTCTTGACGAAGATGGTATTGAATTTCATGAACATCGCCACATCCCACACCCTTCTGCATGAGAACGCAAGGTGGAACAAAGCTGCTAATTTGCAGTACCTCGGGCAGCGATAGCAGTGAACGTCCACTGTATTCACTCGACAGGAGTCCCTGTGATTACGATCTCTTCGCCAAATTTAAAGATCCACTGCCAGGCAACCGTGAAAGCAGTCCACACATTCTACGATGGGCATATTTTTATTAGAATTTTTGCTGTTATTCTGCCTTGGGCACATTTTTATTGGTATTTCAGCTATACGTTCGTACGTTCCATTTCTATGTGATATTCTGATTTCATTTTTAATGCTGTTTTTAATATTGACAAGTTGGTAATCCATGCCATTAACCAGAGAGTATGCACTATCTGTGAGCTGAGTAGTTGTGAGCAAGGCAGTCTGCAAATGGAGAAATGGGTAGAAGCTAGTGTGAAGCAGACACTGTCTGCCAGTAAGTTTGGTAGCTTAGACAGCTGTATTGCATGTATATTTCTGTTTAATTTCTTTTTCTGGATGCACGAAAGCCTGCCCTTTGGTGGAGACCGTGGTATCACTAGCTGAGAATACGCATTTGCTCCTTGAAAGAAAAAGTTAATTTTTCTGTATTTATAATTGTAATTGTAGTACTATATGATTATTGTTGTAGTAGGTAATTAGTGTTTCTTATTAATGAAGTTAGTTTACAAAAGTTGCTAGTTTTGATTTAACCTCATGTCACTTACCTATTCCCATTCCTTTCATCATTCTGAATATTAATTCTGTCTTGTGTTATTGCCCTCTGACTAAGCAAGTCATTGATTTACAGATAGATAAGAATATTAGTGAAAGTACGATTTTTAATGAGATCACTCTGCATATCTAATGAGAATAAAACTAACACATAGGTCGTCAAAGTGATGAAAAATCACATTGTTAAGATAATTAAGAAGCTTAACAGTTGCAAGAAAACTTAGTTGTCTTGCAAGAAAGAAAGTATTTGCATTCAGTTGTGTTCTCCGAAAGATAATCAGATTTGAGAATTACGTAAATGCAATTGAGACAGTGTAGTGATTGTTGTGTGATGCAAACCACCAGATTCAGTGACATTGATGATTTTTGAATATTGTAATTGAAGTATTATTTTACACAAATCTGACAAAATATTCCAGTAAGCAGATACACTCTGATTTTTCTTGACTCTCGCAGCTGAATTGTTTGAGTATAGCCTGATCACTGATCACTTGTTTACTGTGTACACTAAAATTAAACTTGAAATAACCTTATTTAATAGTACTTTTCAAACACACAAGATTAGTATCTAATGAGATTACGATTTTAATTACAGTTGTGTCATTAACAGTTTGTTTTCATTTACTGTGTTATACTGGATTCAATGTCAGATGCGTTTAATATATTTCAAAAACAGAATCACACTAAAATTCATACTTCAATCAGTTTATTTAATAGACAGCGTCATTATATAATTTTGTTGGTAAATTTTATCCGTAACAGACACGTCACACATTACCATTGACACTATTGTTTGAATGCGGATAGTTTTGACGTTTCAACCAAATCATACACACCAGTTTTTATCGGTACTATCAAGAGATGACATTAGTGGTGCCGTATGGAGATTCATGGGCGCCATTAATAGAAATAGACGCGCAGATGTTATAGGATGCATTCTGGGTATTCGGTAAAGGTTCATAAATAACGGAGGTAATTATACTGAAAATGTTTATTAAGTGTTCTACCTCCGTCAATAAAGTCATTTAGGAGCGAAAATAGCACATTTCTTTTTATCAACGAGGGAATTACGTCGTAAGTTGAAACAGACTGTGAGTGTGGACGAATGATATTGTGCACAGAAAGTGGAAAAGCTAGAAAAATCACCGGTTGAGGATTGGATCTTTATGCAAGGACTAGCTGAACCTCAGCCATTAATGAAAGTCACGTAGCGCGCACAAATTGGCAGAAAGAGTCATTATCTTAGATTTTGGAACACCCATTGAAACCAGTCACTTCCGTCAAATATCAATGAATATGCGTGCGGAGCGACTGCAAGTGCAACCACTACATGAAACTAGTCACAAGTTACGCCGATGAATGTTGCTGTCATACTCAGCTGGTGCGAGGTATACCAAACAGAGAACATTCAGAGAAGACCAGCAAGTTTCGTTTAACGTTGATTTGGTAAACTCGAAAGCGTCATGGAGATGTTCAACTAACGTCAACAAAAGACGCTACAAAAAAGGCGTTTTGGATCAGTTGTAGAGACGGAAACAGTTCCTTGCACTTGCATCAGACGCGCTTCTGACGGATGCAAATACGATGGCCAGTCGAACACGCATCCTCAGCGATTATGTGTCCAGGCCAGCATACTTGTCAAAAGTAGAGTTGGGCAAACTAATTTGTTTTTCTTCGTTCAGCGTTCCTTTTTCATCCAATTATCATCCAGTAATACATAATCAACATAAAGCCGGTCAAAGTAAATACGATATTATTGCATCGCAAAATCGAAAGCCATTTCCTCTCTCAACAAAAGTCAGGCACAGCTAAGTTTTTACATTTTTTTTTTTTTTTTTTTTTTTTTTTTTTTTTTTTTTTTTACTAGAAAAACCTTACAAGTAGGTAGCACAAAGAAACAAAGAAATTTAAAGATTACACTTACTTAAGCGTCACTTCTATACTAGGGAAGAAAGGAAAAAAATCTATTTATTTGAACACTCTTGCAATACAAAAAAATATTCATATGTTTGGATAGCTTATGGGACTTAACTACGGGTGTCATCAGTCCCTAAATTTACAAACTAGCTAATACTAAGGACGGCACAAATATCCATGCCCGAGGGGGGGATTCGAACCCCCGACCGTAGTGGCCGTGCAGACAGTGACTGGAGCGCCTCAGACTCACCTCGGCCACCACGGCCGGCTCTTGCAATACATTTTAAGGAAATAAAAGCTATGTTAAAAACTAAAAATTAAATGAAGCAGATGAAACGTAGAAACGTAAGGAAAAAAAATACCTCGCTAGAATTATGTCTTCTACCATTGATAAAAATTACGAAGAAGCAAACAGATTTACTTTTATGACGCCTGTAAAACGTATCACAGAATGCAGTTTTTATGCGCGCTAAGCTACGAAGGAATAAATACTTGCAAAACGTAAATTACTGGTGATGGACGCTGAACAGAATACGCGAAGAATGAGTATTCCGAAGTTTAAAAGAAGAGTCTGAAGCACGGTAAGGATGGGAGACTGCAGGAAAAGAAAAATAAGAAGAAACGGGATGAAGGTCGTTACCATGTTAAATTTCACTTATCGTCTTGCCTGTCTCACGTTATAATATTGATGAACATGTGACGTTTGCATTAAGCAATCGTTTGACAACACAAACGTTATGTTATATAACCTTCGTTTTACGAGGGCATTTACTTTTATACAGTGGACAGTACAGACTTTCGGATGACAATAGCAACAGCCTTTGCTACGGTTAGGAAGGAAGGAAGGAAGCGTAGTGTCTAACGTCCCGTCGACATCGTGGATGTCGGCGATGGAGCTCAAGCTTGGAGTTTTAAGTAAGGATGGGCAAAGAAATCGACTTTGTCCTATGAAAGGAACCTAAACTGGCATTTTAGTGTGAAAGGTATCAGCATTACGTGAGCTTGATAGAAATTTAATATTTACTTCAATTAAAAATTGAACTGAAATGGGTATCTTTTACATTGTAACCTGACTTTTGAAATGCGTGAAAACTGCATTTAATTAGTCGAGAATGAGGTAAAGCTTTTATGCGCAGAAGTAGCGGACGTGAAAGTGATTCCTCTCTTTTGCAGAATCTATGGCGCTATTCTTGCACTTACCTCAATGTTTGAAAACTCATTCAATTATCTCGCAAGAATTACAGCAACACAGGAACAACAGCAGCAAAGGCAGCAGCAGCAGTAGGCATATTCATAAATATATAATTCCTTTATGGAAGTGCAGTGTGGCCCAATGTTAAGAGTGCTGACTCAAAATCTGATTTAAATGAAATACAATAAAAAATATCCAAGAGTAAGGGAAATTAACTACTGACATCTTTCAGGTGTAATAAAGGGTCCTATATTACCATTTAAGCAAAATTTTACACTTACATAAGATCATATTATGAAATTGAGAGTTCTTTTCAACAATTTACAATTAAAATTAGGGCATAACTACCGTAACAATAACAAAATGGGGCGAAAGTAGGTTTTTACGTCGTAACTAACCTGTCGTTACAAAATTTGTTGTGCTTTCTTTCGCTGATGGATATTTACCTCCATGTTCTTCCATGTCCAAAAGCTTAATAACAAAGTTCGCTTACAAAAAAGCCGATTGCAGAATACCGATCGCTCAAATCAAATGTTCAAATGCTTGTAATGCTTTTGGGACTTAACTGCGGGATAATCAGTTCCTAAACTTACAAACTACTTATGAACTACCTTATACTAAAGGCAGCACAAACACCCATGCCCGAGGGGGGATTTGAACCCCCGACGGCGGACGGCCGCCCGCATCGCAACACTGCGCTCCAGTACGCGCGGCTAATCCGCCGCGGCTACCTGCTGCTCTGACGGCTCCAGACTCCTTAAGGCAACTGCTACAGAGAGACTCTCCTACTCGCCACAGTCTCTGCACCCAGCGATAATAGTAGCTCCAAAGATTCAGAGTATAATGATATGCTGAGAAATTTACATGGAATCAAAAATATAAAACTAAATATACTAAAATGGCCAAGATACAGAAAATTTTCATAGAATAGAAAATTCATTATTAAATCTAGGAACCGTACAAGTGGAGTGATTTCGAAAAATCACGGAAACCTAAGCCTGGATGGCCGAAGAATGCAAGTCCAGTGTGTTACCACTGCGCCACATCTCTCGGCCGCTATGGTTAGGTGAAGGCGGAGTGTGACGTAGTGATTCGTGAATCAGTGAGCCAAGGCTTGGAAAACCCACCTCACACCACACACATTGTAGTGGGACAAGATATTCGTACTAGATTTTCCAATGTCAGCCCTGTTTTGAAGTTGTAAATAGGAAAAACGAAAATCTTTATTTAAAATGTATACATATTTGATGTTCATACAAATATTGTTATTTTCTAATATGATCCATAAAATATTTATTTTCTGTATGTTACATGTACGACCGAGGCGCCGAAATCAACAAGGGCAGCGTCGTCGCCGCCGTAGCCAACCTTGAAGTATGTGACCGCTAGCAGAATTTAATCGACGGCTACGGGGATACGAAATCAGCTACGCCTTCTTTATTTCCCCGCGTCAATCGTTTCAAATAAGAAAATGATTGATTATTGTTGTTTGAGATTCAGTCCAAGATGGTTGTACAGGTTCAGGTCTCTTGCTAAACTGACTTTGTATTAGTACGAAGAAGAATAAATATTTGTTAATATTGAAAAGTATCTTGCAATTGTGAAGAGTTATTTATAATCAAGAATATATTATGGCAAGAGTAATTTGATTTTTGTGAAGAACTTCTACTTATTTCAGTAAATAATTTAAATACTGATTGAATTTATTACTGAATGACTTCAAATGTGATATTACATTCGTATCGAGTGTGACTGTGCAAAAACAGTGTTTACCAGGCGATGGAATATTATTTTTTTCAGTACAAATTAGCGACAGCAAACAGTAGTGCCTGTGTTTGACTTCGATAACATATTTTCTGATTTATATTGTGGTGCGGCACACTTCGGACGAAGTCTTGAAATTTTGCACGGTTAGATTGTGATAGCTGGTGTTGCTAGGGGACTGTAAATAACTGCCGGCCGTGGAGGCCGCGGGGACTGAGGCGCTTCAGTCACGGTCTGCACGGCCACTGCCGTCGAGGGGTTCGAATCCCCCCTCGGGCATGGATATTTGTGCCGTCCTAGTTCGTAAGTAGTTCATAAGTAGTTTGTAAGTTTAGGGAGTGATGACCCCGTAGTTAAGTCCCATAGACTATACAACATTTGAATTTGACTGTAAATAACTAATCGATGACGTCCTAACAATTGATAATGTGAGGTACTTCAAAGTCTAAGTACAATACTACTTGGAGTCCAGTAGTGTTATACTGGATTCCAAGTAGTATTGTACTTAGACTTTGAAGTACCTCACTTCAAAACCGTTAGAAGATGGATATATATTTTTTACTTGTGACTACTAATTTTATGTTTAACGATGCCTCAACCTGGATGTACTGTTTTAGTAAATAAAAATGTCGTGAAATTATGTAAATTACGTCAGGTCTGAAGATAGCGTCGAGTACGCCGAAACAGGTCACATAATAAATGAAAAATGCGATCTTGGCTGCATAATCATTATTAAACAATTGTAGATCGCCCCACTTAACTATGAGTTCCTTATATAATGTTATTTACATACAAACAATTATGATAACTATTTGCGGTAGTCCAGCCGTGAATTAAACAAACCTTAAATCCTATTGCCGTCCAAGATTTTTGTTTGCATTGAGAAAACGCCTTGCAATACGGCGGATTTTGCAAATGTACCATATTTAATCAAAGATCTGGATAAACATAAGAGACTAACAGCTCATAAAATCTTTTGTGGCACTACATGCGTTTTATTCTGTAGGTGGTTGCAGCGTTTTACAACGGCGCTAACCTTTCTACGTTTATCCTGGGTGGCGAAAAAGAACAACTTTTCTTCTGAGCGACTGAAAAATTCTATAACTTGAGATACTAACTACCGATGTGTGTACCTCTGATGTATTAATATTTCATTAATATCGGAGAAACAAATTTCAAGGTGAACACCCAAAAAATATGTGTATATATACTTCGTGAATCACCTAACACATGCACCGAAATATTGCTGAAATGGAAACTGCGATTGATATGCGGTTTTTACAGAATGGATTAGTAGTCAGGGGCTCGTATTTTTAGCCAACAAACAGATTGTAATATTACTTAGAAAGTGTATTTATTATGCAAACATGCAGTTTTTTAAATGCAACAGTGGCTGTTTCTATCATGCACTTCAATTTTTGACACCAGCTGTGTACAAAGAATTTTGAATGACTTTTTATCACGTTTAGTTTGGCAACTAGAACCGATCAAAGTTCAGTCATCTACACTGTGGTAGCCTCCGCCCACAAAACTCTGAATGGCTGCAGCTGCCAAAGTAAACGTGATAAAAATATCATTCAAAATTCTTTGTACACAGCTGGTGTCAAAAATTCCAGTGTATGATAGAAACAACCGTTATTCCACTTGAAAAATTGTATGTTTGCATAAAACGTACATTTTTCTAGGTAATTTTACAATCTGTTTATTGGCTAACAATACGAGTCCTTGACTACCAATCCATTCTGTGAAAACCGCACATCAGTTGCACTTACCGTTTCCACAATATTTGCGGAGCAAGTGTTAGGTGATTCACCCAGTATATAACTTTGAAACCAAATTGCTCCATATTGCATAATGGACAATATAACAAGAATAATATTGTTACAACTCATTTTTTCGTGGTGGAGTGGCCGAGCGCTATAAGGCGCCTTGCTGCTGTGTGAGTAGAAATTTCGTAGCAACTTTTTATCGCTTGGTTTTGATGCATTTTATAATATTTTTTACTACTTTTAACTTATTTCATTCTTGTCTATCAACCAAACGTTGAAAGTTAATTTGGACGCATATAATATTTTGGATTGTAATATTGGTGGTCTGATTTAATGACCGATCAGTAATTAGGCTTTTTAGTCAGACTTTCCTAATGTATGTGCTCATGCTGGCTATATATTTGAATGACTTCGTTGTTCATTCTTTCCCTTTTAAAATTGCAGTAACTTTGCCTTTTATAAACAAGCCGGTCCTTAATAGGCAAATGAATAGCAAATGAGAGAATCTTGATTACAATTATAATTCAATTAAAAAAATTATATATGTCATCACCTGGACTGCAATCATTATTTTTTAAGGATCGCCACTTACTTTTTTTTTATTATTAAAAAAAGTAGAAAAAATATTGAAAATACGAAACTGAGAATTTACTGTGCCTAACTGAAAGTAGTGGCGACCAGTAGTCTAATCTCACTTATTGATTTTGTGAAAGTGTTTGTTTCCATACACTGTTGTTGGAAACACACAAATCCCCTGACCTACCTAACATAGATAAGAGATAATCCCTCCAAAATATGTAAAAAGGTGGTTGAAATCAGGTAAATGGTGTTCGTAAATAGTCACTGTATTTAACAAAAATTATGTGACAAGTTATCAAAAACACGACATGCGTGAGAAAAAAAGGAAAATAATAATGACTTGAAATAGCACAAACAAAAATTATCTAATCATCGGAACAGACGAGCTCTATTAAAATCGACTATGACGACCACGCAGACTCACACTACGTCCGTCCCACCTTTTAACCACAATTGAGTAATCTTCTCGTTGGCGCTACCTTTCCATATACAGCAGAACAGCGTCGGCGAAGTCGAAGTGGTGGTAGTGCAGACTGATGGATGCGATCGCGGATGGAAAAACATCAACGCGATCGGCGCGGCAACGACAAAAGTATTCGAAATACGGGAGAAATACAGCAATTTACCAAACCAGTGGTGAATGCTGATTTTCGAGAAACAGTAAATTATCCCGATTACGAGTGAGCTTGTTCAGAACAACACCCACTTCAGAATATTTACTAGTTTCTAAATATATTAATGTGAATGCAAACAGCAATCACACGAAGATTTCTGACACTGTGCAATGGACACAAAAATATTCTACATCCTCCGAAGGTTGCCACTTGGCGAACCAACTGGACACAAATCGAGATGTCCGAACACTTCGGAGTCCTCCACCCGAATCCGCTATATCGAGGGGTCCGAACACTTCGGAGTCCTTCACGCAACTTCCCTATCTCTCTAAAAAACATTCTTCCAAAATTCTGGCCAACAGACTCCTCCAACATGTGACGTAAAGCCAGTAGGAGAGAAGACCTAATGGTCTAGCCAGTCATATCAAATTACTATTGTTTAAGCTGCTAGGCTCCTCCCACTAGAAACTTTCCGCAGCATGAGCCGCACCACAGACAAATATATACAGACGGGAAACCTCTGTAAGGGCCTGGTCCTACGCTCTGGGGTGCGGGGAGGGAGGGTTTCCAGCAGTTACGTAAGATGTCCCATGATGGCGCTGCGGTCTGAAGCAGCCCTTTAAACTGGCCAGAGCAGGCGACAGGTAGCAGCTCTCCCCACCACCACCTCCCCTCAAACGCCAGCAAGCTGGACACAGCCGCTGCCTCGTGGTAGGCGGCACAAGCTCTCCCCTCCACGCTACACTGTGACATGCGAAAGGCTCCCTAAGCCAGCGATCTGCCTGACACCTGCTTGCATCTTACGGAACTATGAAGGGAGCGTAGGACAGTGGGTTAGGGGTGGCTGCTCCTTTGTATATGTTACTCTGTGGCTGCACGTAGGCCACAGTTCCATGAAACAGCACGAATTTTTGTGTCTCTCGATAAGCATCACCTCTTAGGCACAGAGTAACATACACAGAGGAGAAGCCCCCCCCCCCCTAAACCTCTGTCCTACGTTGTCCTCGTAGTTCCGTAAGATGCTAGCAGGTGTCAGATGGTTCCATGGCTTAGTACCGGTAGACGACACAAGAGGCGCTTCTGAAGGTAGCGTGGATGGGAGGCTGAGGGGAGAGCTCGTGCCGCCTGCCACGAGGCCACGTCTGTGTCTGGCTTGCTGGCGTTTGTGGGGAGGTGGTGGTGGGGACAACCGCTACCTGCCACCTGCTCTGGCCAGTTTAAAGGGCCGCTTTTGACTGCAGCGTCATCATGGGACATCTTACGGAACCTTCCCTCCCCGCACCCGTGAGCGTGTGACCGGGCTCTTACGGAGGTTTCCCGTCTGTATATATTTGTCTGTGTCGTAGGCACCAACCCCCGTCCGAACGCACCGTCCCATCTCCACTATAAAACACCCTCGGCACTCCACGCCTCCAGAGGTACCGCCAACAAAATCGTAAAGTTAGGCTGCAGCCTGTGGAGTTATAATTGCCCGCAGTTTGCAGGTACGCCCCGGGAAGGTCCCTGCTTTACGATCCAGGGCAGTGTCTTCCTCCCGGACGCCGGCAGACCGCGAGGGTCTGCACAGATATTACAATGCTGCAGGTCTGGCTTTCTCCCTCCAAAGGCTATCGAGGCGTGCTCTGCCCACCAGGGGTGGCAGCGGCTTTTCGCTTTAGATGTCGACTTCCAGGAACGTCCGTGCGAGGCCAGCGCGGCTTCTGCCCTCCCCCACCCCCGCAACAGGGTGGTATCCTGTCCCGCTTTTTCGCTGGTGGCGGCGAGCGCCTAGCAGCAAGTTCCCAGGTGGGCTACTCCCAATGAACCGAAATCATGCAACGACCATTCCTATCATCTGGCATTAAAAAGTCTTGAAGAATTAGAATATAAACAACCTATCACCCAAGGAAATAAACAGAATAAATAAAAAGTGGAATAAAATAGCATTGCTACCTCTCAATTTTAGAATAGTTTCGTTGTTGTTTTCGGTTATTACGTCACAGCCAAAGTACAGTGAAGTGTAGAATCACAGTTAATAATTCCTCCTATTAAAATCATTACTATTTTAATAACTTTTTGACTGCATATTATAAACTGAAAAGACCAAGGTCTAGGCATGCTTGTGCAAGTACAGAGAACGGCACTGCGGTAGGCAGCGCCTATGCAAGACAACATGTGTCTGGTGCAGGCGTGAGATCGGCTACTGCTGCTACAACGGCAGGTTATCACGACTGAAGTGGGTTTTGACGTGGTGGTATACACGGAGCACGAGAGATGGAACACAGCATCTCCGAATCAGCTATGAGGTGGCGATTTTCCAGTACGACATTTCACGAGCGCACTGTGAACTACGGGAACCCAGTAAAACATCAAACATCGCTGTTGCAGGAAAAGATCGTACAAGAACAGTGCTAACGACGACTAAAGAGAATCGTTGAACGCGACGGAAGTGTGACCTTTCCGCAAACTGCTTTGCATTTCAGTGCTGGGCTATCAACAAGTATCAACGTGTTCAGTTTTGCAAGTACGTAGTGCTGATCAATTTACATTAAACATTAATCTATACCAGATACCTTGAAAATTTTCATAAAATCTTATTTATATATTTAATTTATTCGGGATTCCTTGCACTTGTCGCCCCTTGCCAGGATCGATACCTACGTTTTTAAGTACAAAACTATAAACGGAAACAGCAAGCAGCTCGCGTCGTGCAGTATTTCAGTATTAAAAATTTTCAGAAGAGATCTCTACCCTGTCGTACTCTTATGGATTGCCTTTTAGGGTGCATGGTGTCAGTTCCCTCCAGCACTACTGCAGACATCAGTCGAGACCACGACACATCGTGTTGCGTCACTCCTGCGTGCTCGCGTGGACTCTACACGAAATTAGGCAGCCATACCACTTTGTTGTCTCTTCAGATTATATCTACTATTTACCACAATTGCGGTCCTTCTAGATCAGAGAAAATTCACTTCATAGATAAGCTTCGTCCGTCGTTTGTGAAGCCATACCAATAAGTGAGCAGTGGACTCTGATTCACTTTACAGACTCGGTTTTTCTGATCTTTCATGGAGACCACATGGGTTTCGGATTTTACAATTTTTTTTTTTTTTTTTTTTTTTTTTTTTTTTTTTTATGATGCGTGAAGTTCAGAACTCAAATAACAATCAGCCAAAGCCATTCGATATAACTCCCAAAAATTCTCGAGAAAATCGACTTTGAAGTTTTGTAGGTACATGTAAGTACCAACAATTGAAACAGTTGCGGGGTGTGTCGGTGTAGCTCAGGTGGTAGCGTTCTGTCCTTACAACTATAGGGTCGGTGGTTCGAATCCAGCCGTGACAGA
Source organism: Locusta migratoria (assembly GCA_026315105.1). Classification (NCBI taxonomy): domain Eukaryota; kingdom Metazoa; phylum Arthropoda; class Insecta; order Orthoptera; family Acrididae; genus Locusta; species Locusta migratoria. The sequence goes on along the minus strand of CM048745.1, from coordinate 131,042,508 downwards.
TTCTTTTTCGTTGTGTTCGAATACTTACACAATTTTAATATTTGATGGTAATTTATACGAATAATGCACGTATTTTTGTTTATTCGTAATTTTCTACGGAAAAAAAAACACAGGATCATTCGGATGAAGAGTTGAAAAATTGGTCGATGAGTATATAAAAAAATACACAAACGTCATTGTCACAGTATCTAAATCTGGCAAGTTGATTTCAAAGCTACATAAAGACTTCCTAATCAATGATCAATGTTTTAAAGCCATATGTAAAAAAGGGAAGGTTCCTTTTACTGATTGATTCCTGGAATGGACAAACCGATCCCCTGTTGTAGGATGAAGTTTTTCGAAAAGACTGGCGTCTGCTACCTGCACCATGCAAGTAATTCAGACAAAATACACCACATTGGTGCAGCCTTGTGACTTGCATTTCTACCGTCAAGTAAAAGTTTCATTAAGCGTCAGCAAAACTGTGCCTACCTCACAGAACGAAGACGTGAAATTAGTGATGGAGAAGATTGCATCAAACATCATACAATTATACATTACCAACTGCTCTCCCCAATCTTCGGTGAAATGATCGTGTATGCGTAATTCGTTTCTAAACTATGCGATACAAGAGAAATCTTCGTAAACGTAAATGAAGTTTGCTTCCCGTTGCCGTATCAAAGGAAACATGCGACTGTAAAAATTGAGAATTTTTACCATGTGCTCGATGGGATGAAAACTGTTTTCCAATGTTTCTAGGATGCTTATCACCCTGGTGTGTGTGAGGGCACATCTAAATAAAGGATTTTTCCGTGTTGCCTCAAATGTGGAATTTGGAATGAGTTTTTTTTTTGTGTTTTCTTTTTCTTAAGTTAAATCATAATTTTGAAAACCGAAAATAGTGCATGTTTCATAAAAATTACCATTAGATAATAGAACGGTGTAATTATTTGAAAACAATAAAAATGTGAGAGCAGGATTCGAACCACCGACTCCATTGTAGGGAGACCAGAACGCTACCGTCTGAGCTACGGACGACTGCTGTTGCAACTGTTTTAATTATTATGATTACGTAGAGTTTCCCGGTGTATTAATTGTTGATATTAATGTCGGGTTTCCAGCCGGATCGTAGTCATCTTGACACAATATTTCTGCCATCTTCAGGTGATATGGATGCTGCTGAGTCTCGTAGGAAAGTGAAGTCTTGCCGTGACCGGCGGTCTTATATACGCCACGAAGTACTAACGGCTCGTGCGCCAGAGAGTCGTGGCTGCGTCCTCTGCCGCAAGCAGCCGGTGCAGCGCCTCAGTGGAGAAACCTGGCAGGAACGATGTATCGCTTACATGCTGTTTTTTAAATTTAGACAAAACTGGTTTCCACATGTTGCTTAGAGGGAACTCCTTATCTCTATTAATTAAATCGTCCGCCAACCTAATTTCAATAGATTCCTTTAAAATGCATTCCCAGTAGCGAGACGCAGAAGCAAGTACACGTGTTTCGTCATACTTCATTCTGTGTCCTTCGGTTAGACAATGCTCCGCTACTGCAGACCTGTCAGGTTGTAACAAACGTGTATGTCTGTTGTGCTCGGTGTATCGATCATTAACGGTGCGAATCGTTTGTCCTATATATGCTTTCCCACAGTGGCAAGGAATCTTATAAACACCGGGTTTTTCGCAGCTCCAAATCTTCTTTAACTGAGCCAAGAAGAGCCCTGGTCTTAGCAGGTGGTCGAAACACACTGTTGATATTAAACTTTTTAAAAAAATTATTGGTAGTTACAGGTATTTGCAAAACATAAAAGTAGATTTTCTGGTGAATTTTTGAGAGTTGCGTCTCATGGTTTTGGCTGACTATTATTGTAAGGTTTGAACTTCACGTACCATCACTTAAAAAAATTTCTAAAATCCGATAGCCATGCCGTTTCCTTGTTAGAATCGGACAAACACAGCTCCGCTAGACACGGAATGTGGATGTATGTCCGCAAAGCTGCGAATACCTAAAAATCTTGGGCCTAAACATTTCTAATACACTGTGCATTCTTCTATTCCCTCCCGTGGATACTTTTCCTTCTTAAAACACTGCGGGTGTTATATAGCGACTACGATACTGAACCCGAAGTACACAGGATAGCAGAATGCATAATTAAAATAAAAAAAAAGTAGGCGGGGCGCAGCGAAAGAGACGGTTCGGCACTTTGGCCGCGCGCCACGCTCGGCAGTGGAGTGGGGAGATAGAAAGGCCCCACGCGACCCAGTATACGCGGCCAGCCAGCAGAGCCCGGCATATCGCGTGGCGCTCATCTCATTAACTTCCGCGGCCGGCTCTCGGCGATGCTGCTTTGTTCTCCCTGGCCCGCGACAGCCGGCGACGCGTCGCGACGCTGAAATGCTGCTCTGCCCTCACACCAGCGGAGCGCATTTTAATTTCCGTCAATCTGGAGCTTTACGTTCATTAAGAGAAAGTTCTGATAATACTCGTTACTCCCAGCCTAAACGCCCTGCTGGAACACGAGTATAATAAAAAGGAGCAGTTTTAAAAGACACCTAAAGTACAGCTCTGACTCGCAGAGAAATTTCTTTTTACGATCGTTTGGAGGAAAGGACAGAGCATAAGCTACTACTAATTGTCTACTACTAAGAAACAAACTTTGATAAACGTACAACGTCTGTTGTAAAAATTCCAACAGTTCCAAGAAATTATTTCTTCATCTACATCTACATGGGATACTCTGCAAATCGCATTTAAGTGCCTGGCACAATTATACTATTTATCTCCCATTCCATTCTCGAATAGCGCGCGGGAAGAAAGAGCACCTCAATCTCTCCGTTCGGGCTCTGATTTCTCGTATTTTATTCTGATGATCTTTTCTACCTATGTAAGTGGGAGTCAACAATATATTTTCGCATTCGGAGGAGTTTCGCAAGTAGCCCACGCCGCAGCGATAAGCGCCGTTGTTTTAATGATTCCCATCCCAGATCCTGTATCATTTCCGTAACGCTGTCTCCCCTGTATCGTGACAATACGATACGAGCTGCCCTTCTTTGGACTCTTTCGATGTCCTCCGTCAAACGCACCTAATAAGGCTCCCATACTGGCCTGCAATACTCCAAAAATGGACGAACAAGCGTAGTGTATGCAGTCTCTTTAGTAGTTCTGATGAATGTTTTAAGGGTTCTGCATATAAAACGCAGTCTCTGGTTCGCCTTTCCCACGATATTATCTACGCGTTCTTTCCTATTTAAGTCTGAAGTAATAGTAATTCCTAGGTATTTTGTGGAGCTTGCGGCCTTCACATTTGATTGATTTATCTTGTAAACAAACGGATTTCTTTTCGTACTCATGTGGACGACTTCACACTTTTCATTATATAGAGTCAATTGACAATTTTTACACCATACTGATATCTTATTCAGATCGTTCTGCAGTTGGTTTTGATCTTCAGATGATTTTACTAGACGGTAAATGACGGCGTCATCTGCAAACAACCTAAGAGAGTTACTTAGATTTTCCCCTAAATCGTTTATGTAGATAAGGAACAGCAGAGGACCAATAACACTACCATTTGGAACGCCCGAAATCACCTCTGTTTTAGTCGATGCCTTACCATCGATTACTACGAACTGTGTCCTCTCTGACAAGAAATCCCCTATCCAATCGCAAATTTGGGGCGATATACCATAACCACGCAATTTGATTAAAAGTCGTTTGTGAAGTATGGTGTCAAAAGCTTTCTGGAAATCAAGAAATACGGAATCGATTTGCGAACCTTTGTCGATAGCACCCACCACTTCGTATGAATAAAGAGCTAGTTGTGTTTCGCATGAACTATATTTTCTAAATCCGTGTTGACCTTGGGTCAATAGATCGTTCTGTTCGAGATAATTCATAATATTTGAATACAGGATATGTTCCAAAACCCTGCTGCAAATTGACGTCAATGAAATAGGCCTGTAGTTTAGTGGGTTACTCCTACTGCCTTTTTTGAATATAGGTGTGACCTGGGCAACTTTCCAATCTTTTGGTACAGATCCTTCTTTGAGAGAGCGATTGTATATGGCTGTTAAATAAGGAGCTATCGCTTCAGCATAATCAGATAGAAATCTGGACCAGAAGATTTGTTCTTGTTAAGTTTTATGCCATCAATGTGCGTTCAGACTACGAAAGTCAACAGAAACTAGATATCTACCCTCCGAAACATTACCATTATTATTTTCATTTTAATGTTCCGGTACTTGACTTATCGCCATACGCCTTCTTGCTTCCCAATACAATGTTGTTAAGTCTAAATTGCAACTGTTCATTTTTATTGAAGAAAAGAGCCAAGATAGCTTATTATTTTTTACGAGGCGGGTCCAGAAAGTAAGTTCCGTTTGGTAATAAAATGAAATCGTACACAGATACAGAAGAAATATTTATTGCACAAAATTCTACAACTCCTAAACTACTTTACCACATAACTGCCGAAATTTTGCAGGCATTTGTCATAGCGTGGCATCAGCTTTTGTATACCTTCTTCATAGAAATCTGCCGCCTGTGTCTTCACCCAGTTGGAAACAGTTTCTTCCAGCTCATCGTCATTGGTGAAGTGATGACGGCCAAGGAAAGACTTGAGATGTCCTGGATCTTGTCAATCGCGTGAACCAGTTCTTCTGTAACCAAAGGTGGACGCCCACTTCGTTCTTCATCGTGCACATCACTACGTCCGCCATTGAACTGTCGGACCCATCTTCTCACCATCGAATCACTCATCCCATTTCGTCCGTAAACATCGCAAATTTGCCGAAAAATTTCACTTGGTTTCACTTTCCTCGCATTCTGAAACCGAATCACCGACCTGAATTCACAGGCGGCGGGATTTTCAATCAACGCCGGCATATCAAACAAGCACAACAAAGCGTACGTAACTGACAGCGATCTCCAAATGGCGCACGTTCTTCTCCTTGATACACATCGTCTGCAGCGCATGTGCGGAACTGCAGTCGGAGCGCTGCAGCGGAGATAAATTGAAACGGAACTTACTTTCTGGACGCGCCTCGTATTTAGATTACCGGTTTCAGCAGTTTAACTGCCATCTTCGGATCTTAGATTACATTCTTCACAACATTATTATTTAAAGCTTTTAAGCCTCGGCGGAGCGGCCGAGCGCATTGAGGCGCTACGCTACGATGCGCGAGGCCGTTCCCCGTCGGGGGTTCGAATCCCCCCTCGGGAATGGATGTTTGTGGCGTCTTTAGTATAATCATGATGTTGATGATCATGTTTTATTTATATGTCGACAAGACAACAATCAAGTTGGCGAGTATATGTGTTTTCAAAAGCTTTTAATAATAATGCAATCTAAGATCCGATGATGGCAGTTAAACTGCCTCTTGTCTTCAATAAATTGATTAAAAGATCGCCCCTAATCATGGTAAACCTTTACGCAAATTTTCAATTCTGAACTCTCTTTTAAATTATCACTTTCATTATGGTACCTAGTGGCGGCGCGTCCTATGTGTACACTGGTTCAGTGAACCCCCAGAAAAAAACTCGTCTTGAAAAATGTAAATAAATGAATAAAATAAAAAGCGTTTTTAAACTATCATTGTTTGTTTCGTTCTTCTATCAGTTTATTTTTATAAGCACATTCAAAGAATTTTTATCGCATGAGAAACGTTATACGTCGCGGAGACAGCACGTATATTAGTGGTAGCGCGGGCACTTAAGAAAGGCGGCAGTGGGCGTAGCATTGCAATGCGTATGCGTGGCCGAAGTTAAAATTCTCTTCTGAACCCCCTGGAGGCAACACAGCGGCGCTCCCGCGGCAGGGAGGGGCGAGGAGAAACGCCGCTTTTAACACTGGCGTTGGAGCTGGTAGAGACGACGGCTTCTAAAAAAAAAAACGTTCAAACGTTTGTAGAGTCTATGGGACTTAACTACAGGGTCATCAGTCCCTAAACTTACAAACTACTTATGAACTACTTACAACTAAGGACGGCACAAATATCCATGCCCGAGGGGGGATTCGAACCCCCGACCGTAGTGGCCGTGCGGACCGTGACTGGAGCGCCTCAATCCCCTCGGCCACCGCGGCCGGCTGACGGCTTCTGGCTACTCGAGCTCGGGCGATTACGCACGAATGGTCCCGGAACAAACATTAGTGGAGCTACTGCGCACCTCGCTGCGCTTCGGCAAATACTCCATCATCGCAACATCCGCTCTTCATATGTGTTTTTGGCGCATTGAAAATTCATAAAAGACACGTCACATTTGCTAAAAATCTGATAACTATAAATTAAAGAGGCATCAAATGTAAAATCGTTCAAAAGAGTCGATCACGAATAATAATTAAGGCACTACCCTCCACCTAGCAAGAATAGTGGTGCAGTTAACGGCATCGCGTTCCACCGCTGATGGTAGTGGGTTGGAGACCGACTGCAAGCAATTATTTTAAGCCCGATCTTCTTTTCAGATACGGGAACATTACTGACTATTGTATAGTTATGCTACAAGTCTTTGGATGTTTTAGCAAATGTGTCGTGATTTTGAGGGTAAATGAAATCATACTCTTCGTTCTGACAAATATTTAACTGTTTGAAAAGATGTGGGGGAGAGCAGTATTTGCACATGCTGAAGTTTAGGTGGGGGTGCTGTTTACAATGTCACGCGACCCTAAGGTAGCTTGTCTCTTCATCGTAAAAGATTAACACTCTCGCTTGGCGCGTCGAAGCATACCAAGATTCTTTATTTCACACTTTTGTACTAAGCTCAAAGCTGAGTAATTTGTTTCTAAAAGAGACAGAAAGTCGTTCATGTTTTCTTTGGTAATAAACTGCAAGAACATGTGAATGTGCACATGAACACTAAAACACACTAAGCACATGATTACGCCACGCGGGAATAGCCGAACGGTCTGGAGCGCCACGTTGTGAATCGCGAGGCCTCCCGCGTCGGAGATTCGAATCCTCCCTCAGGCATGGATGTGTGTGTTGTCCTTAGGTTACTTTAACTTAGTTTAAGTAGTTTCTATGCTAGAGACAAATAATCAAACAGTTAAGTCCCATAGAATTATAAATATTTGAACATTTTAAATGTTAAGTAAGAAAATGAATCTGTTACGATGAAGAGACAAGCTGCCTTCGGGTTACGTGACACTGTAAGCACTACCCACTCGTAACCTTATGCATGTGCAAAGGCTGCTATCCCCCACATCTTTTCAAAGAATTTAATATTTGTTACAACGAAAAGTATAAATGTCATTTACCCTCAAAATCGCGACACATTCTAAAACATGCAAAGATGTATGCCCAGTAACAATACAAAAGTCGTTGTTGTCCCTGTATTTGTTTAAACCAAGATTGGGCTTTAAAAAATTGCCTGCAGTCGGTCTCTAATCCACTACATTCGACGGCGCAACGTGGTGCTGCTAACAACACGGCTGTTCTTGCTAGATGGAGGGTAGTGACGTCGTTATTTTTCATTATCGTATCTTGTGAAAGATTTTTCAGTTGATGCTTTTTTAAGTTAAAAGCTGTGTGTGTGTTGTGGATGTTGAACCTATCGTTAAATCAGACAACAAATTGTTCATTAACACAGCAACTTGGTTTAATTATGGCCCTGATATTGATGTATATACTATTAAATAAGAAACAGTGCATTAAACTGATTATGTGCGCAAGACACTGACTATACTCAAAAATTTTGACTGCGAGAAAGATATTAAAAAACCACAAACCACTTTCTTAATGTTTGACTGTGAGAATTTTATGCAGATCAGTTTCTGATTATTGAAATTTAGTATCATAGTCAGTTAACTATCATTTACTATGGCACCAATAACTAAATCTGTTCAACAATATTATCAAAATCAATACTGCACTTTAAATCCACTAATAACTAATTATCAAATGAAGGAAGTAGGTTAATCTTCTAACTACGTAAATGAAACAGGAAAGAAAGGTCAACTTTGTTACTTATTATTAATAATCAGCATTCATTACCTACATAATACAACTTCTTCCTAATGACATCAAATGCAATTACCTTCGTTCCAGCGGTGTTACAATACAATACAATATATATTCCAAATACAATCAAATCGACTTGCTGGCACAGCAGCCTCTGCTCTACATCGGAGCCATACACACAACTCAACCGCTCTCTAAGCGAGCTGAACCACAAGTGCTTCTCTCTCTCTGCGCGAGCTACAATGCTATGTAATACATGATCTTTGCCAAAGATGAAACTTCACAGAGTTAAGTACACATATCGATACACACAGTAGAAGCGATATTATACATTTTCTTGCAAGCAAGTTACTCGGCACAAAACAGGAGGTACAATATTAGACATTTTCTTACAAAAATATTTTTTATGGACACGTTTCATCACCACCCTCCTACCTATTAAAATTTTGTAGGGTGGGTGATGCCAATGGCATTGCCTAGCCAGCAAAATTACTGAATTTCAAGTCCAAAAATCCATTAATGACATCCAAAATATTACATGGAAAATATGAAAATCTGATAATCATTTCTACACAAGATATTCAAGATTAAAACAACAGATGGAGTACATAGAAAAATTCAAAAATGTGAATGTCATAAATATATGCAATTTTGCAAAACAGTACCAACAAAAGTCATGCATGGAGTGGTAAATAATGTGACAGGCATAAGCAAATGTCAAATTTTACAGATCAGCAATAAATGGAATACATGACAAATATACGTAATGGTAAACATAAGTATATAGAATTTTACGGAACATAGTTTGACAAATGACATAGTGGAGAAAATGAGGTAGCTAGAAGTAATACACAAATAGAAAAAATACAATAATAAACATGAGCATATACAAAGTTTTACAAAAGATAGGTTAACTAATGTCATCATTCTTTTTTTAGGGAAAATGAGGTAATTACAAATAATATACATCTAAATTTTGTAACAGAGATGAGTATTTTTTGGAAATATAAAAATGAACATTTGTAGTTGTTTCGGCATAATACCATTTCAACATAACTTTTGTCAATCGAATAGGCACAATGACATTTCAGACTAAAGGGTATTGACTCATTATAGTTCTGAAAGCATATGTATCTATCAAGAGCAAAAATCTTATTTTGGTCACAGAATGTAAAAGAACCATGAAATATACCTAAACACTGGTAATGAACCTGTGGACAACGTTTGCAATGGGAGGCACTGAATGGTATAAGCACACGAATAGCACATTAGCTCCTAACATTCATTTTAGGTCTGCACACGAATAGCACATTAGCTCCTAGCATTCATTTTAGGTCTGCACACGAACACAAAACACTGTAAGATTTACACCACACTGTAGGCGAGCTGGCTGGTTGCATTGAAGTCGAAGTCATGGGAAAAAGGTTCTGATGTATTCCTCCATGCAATTCGACAACCAAGTGTGCTCCAACCAACGGAGCTATTAGCAGACTGCATCAGCACAGCCAAAATTAGAGCATAATAGTGGTGGTTGGCCAAGGCTGCAATGGACAGTACTATGTGGCCAAACATCATCCAACAAACATCTTCATTAAAAGGCCCAAAATCAGTGGTGTATAATAGCACGTCCATTGTTCTGTGTGCATTATGGAATCTCGTGTGCGAAATCGCCAGATCCCATGCGTGTCCAAAGTACATGACATAAAGCATTTTACACACAAATTAGTAACATAGTCATGATATTTCAGTTTACACTGAAAGAAAAGTCATTGATTAGTACATGTCTACAGAAAAACTTTGCCCCAAATTCAAGTGGTACAGATGGGGTCATGGTATTAAACCATATTTTTACATTACAAGTAGGGTCTTGAAGACGGATACATTTGAATACTAATTAGTAAATTAGTTCTGATACTTGAGTATCTACAAAATTAGTGTCATTTCATATAGGCATAAGGCTTTACATACTATGTACACATTATTTTACAAACACATAATCGTGTGAAATACATTCAGGGTATTTGTCATCAATTTGGCATTAGGTCATATAAAGTAAATTTGTTGTCATAATTAGAGCGATTAACATGAAGTCATTTCAAATAACTTAACATTCCAATTACCACTAGTTTACATCTCTTTAAATTGACATACATCACTACGGTGGGGATTTCATTACCACCAAATTATAACAATTAAGTTACATATGTTGCCATGACCAGGCTTTTGTCTCAATTGAGTTACACGTTTCATTGCCTTAAGGTATAACACATCAGGGAAAATTCATGAGAATATCAAAAGAAGTTCAAGTCATCAGGTCATGTCTGTGTCTGTCTGAGTCAACAGTAGGGTCAAACAAAACAATTAAGGCAAATTTTGGCACAGTAATAGCTGTACATCACAGTAAATCATCCGATAACATATACACAGACGTAACTATTTGTTAGGCATAGCTGCAGATTTTCGTCAACAAGATCATCAATGAATATTTGAAGATAGCAATAAGCAAAAGCAAAGTATCTCTGTGCATTAACTAGACTTAACTAGGCGCAATTTATGGCATAACTGCAAGTTTGCAAGAGAGATGTCTGTGTGCAACGTATAAGCATAACCATACATTGTCATTGAGCTTAATTATAAAATTAATTAGCATAGTGGTAGGGCGTAGGTATATAATTAGTGAGCATAGCGGTAAGCTTTGATTACAACAGCAATAAGCATAGCTGCAAGCATAATTAGAAATATTCATTACACATAATTACAAATAATTACAGAGCATCAGAAGGATATGATTCTCACCAATCACACATGCCATTGAAGGCACAATGCATTTTAAATACCACCATGACATATTGTGTATTGACTTACTCATCATCCTTCAGCATGTCTTTTTTTTATTGCTTAATTGGCTCACAAAATGCTTATGTCAACTCAAAATCTTCTTCACTCTCTCAGAAGTTCGTAAGTTATACAATTAGTAATACAGAAGAGAAATCTGATATTTTCTGAAACATAGGAACTAAATTAGATTAATCAATCAAAAATTCCCATTAATTTTATTTGTCTTGCAGAGATACAGAGTTCGTTATATATTCTCTCTAACACACTCACACACATGCATTGGTGCTTTGTAACGACTTTACCTTTTATGCTAGTCTCAATTAAAAAAAAGAAAGAATATATATATATATATATATATATATATATATATATATATATATATAATTTTTTTTTAAACAGATAGTATTTTATACGTGATACAATGTAACTTATTTTAACAATTGATGGTGACAAAATTTTAAATTTTAAAGATATGTTTTAATACCTACCCGCCTGAGGGCGCTGATAAATGGTTATTTTTATCATATAATGCATAATCTGTGTATGTTAGTTGTTAAACTTTAATTCACCTAGAATAAACATTTTTATCATTTTTATCTTTAAAGGTTTTTAATATGTTTGAACCCATTTTCTTTTTAAAAATGTTACAATGTAACTGATTTAAACAAAGAGGGCGCCAGGCACCATCTATGTACAAGCTAAGCTGCGTAGGTGTACGTAAGCGGCTACCTGATTTTATTGTTGTGACTTGTACCGGCAAGACCTTTAAATGTTTTTAAGCAGAGCACATAGGTCATCATGACTTACAATTCTGGTATGTAATTCTATTTTATAACATTCTTGGTGTATGTAATCTTATTGTAATTTCAATGTCTGACCAAGGTACCTTGTTTTAACAGCACGGATGATGTCCCATCATAGGGACGAAATCGATATGTTTTGAAGTTAAATAAAAGAAACATCTCACATCGCCTACCAAGCGAAAACCTGTTATTTCATTAAATTGCAAGATAGTCACAGTTTGGTATGACAATATACCAGCGAAGCACAGAGCATTAAGTATTCAGAGTTAGAGAAAACTAACAGTGAGAAGTAATGTTCAAATGTTTGTAAAGCTTACGGGACTTAACTACGGGGTCATCAGTCCCTAAACTTACAAACTACTTATGAACTACTTACGAACTAGGACGGCACAAATATCCATGCCCGAGGGGGGATTCGAACCCCCGACCGTAGTGGCCGTGCTGACCGTGACTGGAGCGCCTCAGTCACCTCGGCCACCGCGGCCGGCAACAGTGAGAAGAAGAGGTAGATAGAGCGCACTAAGGAAAAGCCGAAGAATAGTGACACTCAGCTCGAGAACGGGGCACCAATCACCACTTGGTGTGTCCAAAACAGATTAATGGACTCCCTACCCCAATTTTATGCCTTGAAAATTTTAATATTGGAAATGTGGTGTATGCCTTTCGACTTGTGCGTCTTTAAAGTTTCTACCTCAACGACGTTGTCGTGGATGATACGTTTCATTCGATACGGACCATTGTACAGTAAGAAGAATTTGTGAATTATAGATCTTCCCTTGTGGGATAAGTGGTGGGATCTAATTAATACCTTTTGTCCTACATAGAGTTGTTTGGCATAACAATTACGTTGAGAGCGTTTCCTTTTCTCAGCGGCTTTCTTAATGTTTTTAAGCGCCAATTCAATGATCTCATGATGACGTAGTCTTCTGTGTTTAGGAAAAGGTATCAGTTCCTTGATACGGTCGGGAGGTTGCTTATTTTCAAGAACCAGAATTGGTGAAAGGCCTGTAGAATCATTAGGAAGTTCATTTATAATATTTTGAAATGACAGAAGATATCTATCCAATGTGTTGTGTCGTCGGTATCAATACAGCCTACAGAGTTTTCCAAGCGCTTTCATCACCCGTTCACAAGGGTTAGAGGCAGCAAGATAAAGTGATATGAACACGGGTTTGATGTTTCTGCACCGCAACATCCGTGCCCAAACATGAGAACGGAATTGAGGTCCATTATCGCAGATGACTTTATCTATATGGCCAACATCTTTTAGGAAGTTTTTGACAAAGGCGTTAGATACTGTCTTCGCCGTGGCACGGCGGAGCGGAGTAAATGATACAAATTTTGATGTGAGCTCAATAGCAACGAAGACAAAAGAGAAACCATTGTTAGTTCTCGGAAGAGGTCCAAACAGATCAACGGCTGCTAACTGCTTTAATTTTGAAGGTATAATCGGAAAAAGTGGAGCAGAATGCGATATGGTCGGCGGCTTTGCTTTCTGACACAATTTGCATCGAGATAACACATTGCGTATACGTTTCTCCATGTTGATGAAATAACAAGAGTCGCGTAATTTCGCGAAGCACTTCTTGGCACCATAGTGTCCGTAACTGAGATGAATATACCAAATCGATTTGTTCACGGATTCCTCCGGAACACACACTAACCAAAATTGACTGTCAGGGGCTTTACGTTTGAAGAGAATGTTATTGTGGGTAATGTAAAGTTGTCTGCTGGAAACATTATACATTTTATTTTAATATCTCGCCAGATTGGACATTATATTGTTCTTTAGCAATGTCAGAAAATGTGGCAGATATGTAATTTTCGAAAGCAACTTGCTGCATATAGAGGATAGTAAAGTTATTTTCTAAGTACGCCTCTTCCGTCGCCTTGATGAGCCCAACAGGCGAACGAGATAGCGAGTCTGCAACGATGTTTTGTTTACCAGGAATGTAAAATACAGAGAAATCGAATTCTTGAAGGAACAAAGCCCATCGTCTAAGTCTTTCATGGTTAAGTTTTGGCGACATCAGGAATTGAAGTGCACGGTGATCCGTGTAAACTTTAGTGTGTCTGCCAAACAAGAAATAACGGAATTTTTCGAATGCCCAAACTACTGCCAAAGTTTCAAGCTCAGTGACGGAATAGTTCCGCTCTGACTTGGATAATATGCGACTAGCAAATGCAATGGTTCTCTGTGTGGCAATGCCATTTTCTTCATCCTCTTGAAATACGTGAACGCCAAGTCAGAATTTTGAACTATCGGTAGAAATGCAAAAGTTCTTAGACAAATCTGGGTGGTGCAGAATAGGTGCGTGAAGGAGTGCATCTTTTAAGCACAGAAATTCTCTTTGGGCAGCCTCATCCCACAACCAAACAGTATTCTTTCCAGTTAATTCATATAATCTGAGAGTAGTTAGGTCTTTCAAATTTATAAAACAGCGATAGAAATTAATTAAACCCAAGAAAGCTCTTAATTGGCGTTTAGTCGTGGGAACAGGCATTTTCATTATCGCCTCTAACTTTTCGGGGTCGGGCTGGATCCCATCTTTAGAAATAATATGCCCTAAAAATTTAATTTGAGAACGACCAAACTGTGACTTCTCTAAGTTGACAGTAATCCCGGATTGAGCAAACACTTCAAGTAAAGATGCCAACGTACTGTTATGTTTTTCCCAGGAAGATTCTGCAATTAAAATATCATCAACGTAAATTGTGATTTGTTGTTTTAACTGCTCAGGAAGTGTGGCATTCATCGCACGGATGAAAGGAGATGAGGAGATGTTCAGTCCGAAAGGCAGTTTACGGAACAGATAACAGTTTCCGAAGCAGAGAAACGCGGTGTACTTCCTACAGTTGGGATGCAGTTTCACTTGCCAAAAACTAGACCTAAGATCTAATGAGGATAAAACTTTGAGAGGATAGAATTTTTGTAACAATTCTTCAAAGGTTTGGGGTCGGTCGGTTTCAGGTAAAATGATAGTGTTAATTTGTCTGGAATCGAGCACTAATCGAATTGACTTATCTCTTCTTTCAACAATATGTAGGGGACTGTTATATGAGCTAACTGCAGGTTCAATTACACCTTGATTGAGCATGGACTGAATTTCAGCCTTAACTCTTTCCCTGTATACTATCGGAATGGGATATGGAGGTGCAAAAAATTTATTATGTTCTTTGATCTTAAATTCATAGAGAAAATTTTTTATGGTACCAGGACTGTTAGTGAATACACGGGAATAACGCCGTAAGATAAGGAACAATTCTTCCTTATCACGTTCTGAGGCACCTTCAACTTCTACTAATTTGTTCTTAATGATGTCAGAAATCAAGTCAATTCGTTCAGTCTCGAAATGTTTATCTGTTATATCATCAGCAGGTTTGTCATCCTGGGTCACATTAGAAGGAGACAAAAATTTTAAACAATTGGCACCTTCTTCATATCTGGTAATCCAGTCTTCGAATTTAATTTGAATGGCATTTAAAGCAATGGCACTAGCCGTATTGAAATCTAAAATAACCTTGTACTTGGATAGGAAGTCCACACCTAATATTATCTGTGTAGTTAAGCGGGGGACAATCAATAGGTTGGCAGAAAAGAGATGACCTTGACATAAAAATTCTATGTATGTTTTCTGTCGAATTTCGACAGGTTTGCTAGAAATGACGCCACGAATTTTAGTGCAATGCAAAGGCAGAGTGGGACCATTAAGCAAGTTCTGATATTTCTTGAAAGTCACTTCACTAATTACTGACACTGGGCTACCAGAATCTAAGACAGCAGAAAGATTGATTTTGCCAATTTTGAAAGATACAATTGGGTGAATTGGAATATCGAAACATTCTGCCTTCTCTTCTAATAATGCCTCTTTTATGTCATCTAACTGTACAAATTTTACGTCTTGTTCGGTAGAAGGTTCATAAGAAATTTCTTTGTTGAGACAAGTGTTACCAAGATTAATGAGGCTTTCACAAGATAAATGCTTTTCAAATCTTGATTGTTCATCAACTTCGCATTCGCTACCATCGTCATTAGAAGACATGTAATTGTCTATCCAATCAGCGACAGAGGTGTGCTGCAAATCTAATTGTTCGAAATCATTTTTTGCTGTTCCAAGGTCACTGTTAGTTGCATTATTGTGTGGCAGTACCGTATCCTGCATTTCAAAGTACATGACCGGTCTGTCATATGCAATTGTTGGTTCATAATGTGAGAATTTTATTTCGTATATAGTGTCTTCCTCAGAGTCTGAAGACGAAGCTTCTGTCTCCCAATCTGAATTGTCGTCATTATATTGCTGATAGACAATTATCTCGTTTAACCGTTGGGCAGTATAATGTTTATTCGATGCCTTTTCATTTGTTTCGTTAAATCTGATAGTACAATTTTTATTACTGTCATTGCTTTCAGGTGTAACGGCTTTAGGTTTTGACACAAGTTGTGTCGATTTTGCCTTATCACTTACTGAGGTGCTACCAGCATCAGTATTGTGCACTTCCGCACAAACTACTATTCTGTTTTGTTCGGGAGGTTGTTTATCGTAACCTTTATCTCTGTGAGGACGTTCACAATGAACAAGTTTCAGCGTATAGTTAGGATCACATAATTCCTGTACGGCCGAATTATTTGCCGTCGAGTTCGCTAGTCATACCTGACGCGGCCCCTTCTTTGACGAATTATAGCGTGGATTGGCAGGTGTGATTTCAATGTTTTGCTCTTGTCTTTCCGGGGTACGCGATCTGTTCTGGCCCCGGTTTGTGTTTTCGTGTCGTGGACGGCGATCACGAGAATTATCGCGTGTGCCCTCCCGACTACGCTTCTCAGCGTTATTGTTGTTATTTTCAGTCTCCCGATCACTATCAGTATTGCGTCTTTCACGCCAATTAGTATCATTCGAAGTTTTGCTGTTATGATAGTAATTATTGTGGCGTCCTCCGCGACCAAAGCCACCACCTCGGTTACGGCCACGAAAACTTCCACGGTTATTTTCACGATCTTGAAAATCACCGTTCTCATTGTCGCGACTTTGTTTGTGAGTTTCATTAGTGAAAGAATTACTTTTTGTTTGAACCTCATGCTCTGGATGACGTTTAGAACGCGGCGGGCTTTGATGCGACCGGCGATTATATCCGTTTGTTTCAAAATATCGACTGCGCGAGTAATTTTCCTCGTCTTCTTCCTCTAAGTCTTGTAAGAGGTTTCTAAAGGCTTCAATATCATTCTTACATCGTGCTGCAATGGCAATTTGACGCAAGTGTAGAGGCAATTTGTTCAAACAAATTCTAATAAATTCAGCAGGGTAGTAAGGTGCCGATAAAAATTTATTTTTATATACTAAATGTTGGAAATATTCCACCGGGCTCGAGAAATTTGATCGTTCAAACGTTTTGAACGTCGCAATACTGTTTTTAACGCGATCTTGTGCCGCTTCCGATCAGTATGCGGATAGAAATGAGCGTCGGAACTGATTCTCGCTATGGCACTCTTGTGCAATGGCTCGCCTTCCAGATAACCACATATAAATTCTAGTCTGTGCTCAAGTGGTCAATTCGGGGGAAGACAATATTCGAATTGTTGCAACCACTCTTTAGGGTGCAAGTCGTTCGGAGAGTTTTTGAATTTACGTACAGTCAGGAAATGCTTGTAGTCAAACGCTTCCCTTCGCCCGTGCTGCGTAAGTGTGCGTAAACTACGCATCGCGCCTTCATTGTTGTTACTATGAGGTACACTTCGTTCACGTACCAAGCAACCTACTTGAGTCGAATCATCATTGTCATTTTCGTTCAAATTTTCTTCTACATCTTCGTATGGATTTCCAAAGGCTGATTAATGGTCATTTGACCTTGTTTGAAACGGTCAAGGGCGAGATATTCATTAGTTTCATTAAACGGGGTAGGATGCGTTACATCAGAACTTTTGTCAGTGTTATCACTGATTTGGGTAATCTTAACAGTAATATCCTCAAACTGTTTATTCATTTATTGATCTGTTCAGTCGTGACTGACTGGAAGTTCTGCAACTTTTCATCAAATAGATTACTCTGCTGCTTCAATTGAGAGAGTTCAGTGGTTTCTATATTTTCGACTCGAGACGCAAGGCTTTCCACGTTTTCGACTCGTGAAGCAAGGCTTTCCATAACCGCATTAATCTCGTCGCGAATATCTTGTCTTATTTGCTGAGATTCACGTTTGAAAGTATTGAGCAGTTGTTCCCTGAACCGATTGTTGTCCTCATTTATTTTATTAAAACTACTTTGAATAGTCATAAACCTCGAATCGCACGTATGTTCTATTTTCTCAAGTTTTTCACCTTGTTTATCAAGTTTTTCATTTAATTTCTGAGATTGTTTCTCAAGTTTTTCACTTAATTTCTGAGATTGTTTCTCAAGTTTTTCACCTAATTTCTGAGATTCCTGAGATTGTAATTGACTATTCTCATTTAACGTAGAGAGCTGTCAGAGTAACATCTGCATGAAGTCATTTGGTAATACGTTTTCCATAACTGTCGCACAAGTATTTTTTGTTGCAGAGCTAGGCGGAACCGATGCATCATTTTCCCCAACCACATTACAAGAATCGGAATTATGTATTGTCGATTCCTGTACTTTAACATTATCCATATTGTCTATTCCTGAACTAATCTGTTCCGCGTTTTAGAACACGGTATTTACTGTCGTATTTGTATCATTGCAGTGAGAAGACTCTTGTAAAAATTCTTCTTCTCTCCTTGCATCATTCAAGGTCTCATTTTCGAAAGCAGTCTTAGCATCAGCGAGGGCTCTCCTATCCTTCGACATTGTTAGCAGAATTTTGCAGTAAAGTGACCAATAATATTTATTTTCACCTACTGCAATTTTTTGAAAATTACACACGGTAATTATGAGAGAACAATAGGCTGAATCGGGCTAGTGCTACATACAGTCACAATCGAGATTACGCGAACCGTTAATTATCACACGAGTTCCGCGGTACTAGAACTTTCGACACAACAAACATCAGACAATGTAAATGAAACTTTTTCAGTAGTATTGCAATTATTTGTATATTCAATTAAACTACTATAAACAATGCTACACACTATCAAGAATGGTAAGTAACAAACTACAGAAACAATTACTATGCTACTGTTGCTATAACAGATGATGGTGCTACAAAAATTCAATTAAGAGCCAAAAGGTAAGTTCGTTAGTGGAAAAGACAAACTAACTTAAATAAGGCTACGTATCTAACTACGTCAGCATCCTGTTTGTGAACTATCCTGGCAGAAAGGGCGCCAGATAAAAGCTGTGCGTGTGTGTGGATGTTGAACCTATCGTTAAATCAGACAACAAATTGTTCATTAACACAGCAATTTGGTTTAATTATGGCCCTGATATTGATGTATATACTATTAAATAAGAAACAGTGCATTAAACTGATTATGTGCGCAACGGATATTTTAAACACAAAACAACTGTGACAAGTCACCATTTGAAACAGACACTGACTATACTCAAAAATTTTGACTGCGAGAAAGATATTAAAAAACCACAAACCACTTTCTTAATGCTTGACTGTGAGAATTTTTATGCAGATCAGTTTCTGATTATTGAAATTTAGTATCATAGTCAATTAACTATCATTTACTATGGCACCAATAACTAAATCTTTTCAACAACATTATCAAAATCAATACTGCACTTTAAATCCACTAATAACTAATTATCAAATGAAGGAAGTAGGTTAATCTTCTAACTACGTAAATGAAACAGGAAAGAAAGGTCAACTTTGTTACTTATTATTAATAATCAACATTCATTACCTACATAATATAACTTCTTCCTAATGACATCAAATGCAATTACCTTCATTCCAGCGGTGTTACAATACAATACAATATATATTCCAAATACAATCAAATCGACTTGCTGGCACAGCAGCCTCTGCTCTACATCGGAGCCATACACACAACTCAACCGCTCTCTAAGCGAGCTGAACCACAAGTGCTTCTCTCTCTCTGCGCGAGCTACAATGCTATGTAATACATGATCTTTGCCAAAGATGAAACTTCACAGAGTTAAGTACACATATCGATACACACAGTAGAAGCGATATTATACATTTTATTGTAAGCAAGTTACTCGACACAAATCAGGAGGTACAATATTAGACATTTTCTTACAAAAATATTTTTTATGGACACGTTTCAAAGTTATAAGATATTTTTTCAAATATGATGTCTTTTTTTATGAATCTTCAAGGCTACAAAAACAAAGTTGAATGGCGGTTGTTGCCTTAATGGATGATTTGCTTATGCGCAAGGTGATGTGCGCAGTAGCCCCATTGTTTTTGCTTCGGGGCCATTCATGTGTAACCGCCAGAGCTCGAGATGCCAGGAGCTGGCGTCTCTACCAGCTCAAACGCCAAAGCAGCGTTTCTCCTCGCCCCTACCTGCCGCGGGAACGACCATATGCTGACTCCAAGGGGTTCAGAAGAGAAACTGAACCTCATCCGCGCATGCGCCTTGCAACGCTGCGGCCACTGTCGCCTATATTAAGCGGCCGCGCTAGACTCGTGTAACTGCTGTCCCCGAGACGTAAAACGTTCCTCATGCGATAAAACTCTTTGAATGAGTATATAAAATGATTTGACAGACGAACGAACCGAAGAAGAACGATAATTTAATAACACTTTCTTATTTATTTATTTACTTTTTTTCACGACGAGCTTTTTACCGGGGGTACACTCAACCAGTGAACACGTGGGGCGCGCCGCCACTGACCCTTACTGAAATTATGGCTCGCATAAGTGCTTCCAATCGATGATACTTTGGAATGTTGAGACATTTTAAATCTAAGCTTCTGTCATGAGGGACTATGTGCCGAATTTATAAAACGCTGATAAACCCAGAAATATGGACAATTACAAATCAGGCTGGAAACACGCTGAGATCAAATGAATGAAGTGTATTGGGGGAGGGGGTGCTTTTTGGACATACCGGCTGACCAAAAAGTCAGTATAAATTTGAAAACTTAATAAATCACGGAATAATGTAGATAGAGAGGTAAAAATTGACACACTTGCTTGGAATGACCCCCGTGACGTCACCAGGTTACAGAAACAAGTGGACCGTGGCTGCCGAGTGGCTGAGCTGAGCTCTGATTTCTGTTGTGTTTGGCACCTATTTTTTTGTAGACGTGTTTTGTAAGTGTTCCGTGTAGTGTGGTGTCATTGAGTTATAGCATTTACTATGGTTAACTATTGTATTGCGACGTGTTGGGCCTGCAAAAGCAATTTTTTCTAGCACAGTTTCAAAAGCAATACCAGTTTTATCTGGAAATAATGAAACAGCACATTTTTTGAACTTATGAACAAGGTTTTCGATGTAATGAATTACGTATATAACGTATAAAGGTTTGTACAAATTTGTGGAAATATGACGATAATTGTTACTTTCACAGGCCCAGGCTTCGCACAGGTAATCTTTAAACTTCTTTAACTCGAGAACTAATGAACGTATCGTGATGCAGTTTTTTTTAATTGTAGAGTTCTTATAGATCTAAATAAAAGTCCGTGAGAGCTTATGTCAAACTTTTATAGATCTCCCACAATCACTATTTATGTAGTCTGAAGCCATCCGGCGCCAGGGCCTTTGGAGAGAAAAATGGTAAATGTGCTCCAGTAGTAAAAGTTAGACAGATGCTCTCCTGGACTTTTGTTTAGGTCTTTCTGAGTTCTGCAATTTAAGACAAACCGCATCACGTTTCGTTCAGTAGTTCTCGAGTAAAATAAGTTTAAAGTAATTAAGAAAATGATCAAATGGTTGAAATGGGGGAATAAGTAATCTTATGCAATATATGTACCGCATATTTAATACTATATTCATTTTCACCTTAACTGTTAACATTTAAATTACTTGCCTTCAGGTAAAAATCACATGTAAGACATACTTGAAACAATCGCTGTTAAAACAGTAGTTATAGCTTAGCACTGCCGCACGACGCGGTGCATGTACCCGCGTGACGTCACAGCGGCAGCGGGTCGGGGACACTTCCAGCGGCTATGTGAGCCAGCCCTTGTACCTAGCCCTGGCTGAGAGGTACGCCGATATGTTACAGAATCGCATCATCCCCAGCCTGGCTGATAAACACCTGCTGGAACGTACGATTTTTATGCAGGATGGCGCTCCATCCCATATTGCTAGAAGCATGAAAGATCTCTTTCACACGTCGTTTGGTGATGATCGTGTGCTCAGCCACACTTTCGTCATGCTTGGCCTCCCAGGCCCCCAGACCTCAGTCCGTGCGACTATTGGCTTTGGGGTTACCTGAAGTAGCAAGTATATCGTGATCGACCGACATCTCTAGGGATGCTGAAAGACTACATCCCACGCCAATGCCTCACCATAACTCCGGACATGCTTTACAGTGCTGTTCACAACATTATTCCTCGACTACAACTATTGTTGAGGAATGATAGTGAACATATTGAGCATTTCCTGTAGAGATCATCATCTTTGCTTTTTCTTAATTTGTTATGCTAATTATTGTCTGTCTTTGATCAGATGAAGCGTCATCTGTTGGACATTTTTTGAATTATTTTGTTTTTTGTTTTCCTTTTTACAGTTAGATCTTCACAGGAAGTCAGAGATTCCACATGCTCTAGTTTTAATGCAATCATTAGGAAGGAATTTTTATTGAAATGGGCGAAAATTATACATACTACTTCATCCGTCTACCTTTCGGACTTATTTTCAGCTCCTTTCTTCTTGCAGCAGTAAAAGAACTTGCTACAATGCGCCCAACAACAACAACAGCAACAACTAAAAACCTCTAGCCGTTGTACTTTTTGAAAATAATAGGTAGACCTATATGGACGACTTTGTAGCAAGTGCCAAATATGACAGTGTTGTAATTACCTTGTGTTATGAAGTTGTATCATTTATCAGACTCATTAGCCTGCCAGAGGAGAAGTGGACCACAAACTAAGGACTACTGCTGATACACATGGTGTCTGTTGTTTCGGGTTGACTTGATCAGATGTTAATTTACGAATTCAAAATATTCGAACATCTAGACCAGCAGTTCCGAACCTTTTTCGGTCTGCGGCCCACTCACTGCATAAAAACATCTGGAGGCCAAGCAACTAAATAAAAATTAAAAATCACCAATACACAATAACTGATATGAGCACGTGGTACCCACGCACGCGCACTGCACACACACACACACACACACACACACACATTAAGTAAGCGTTATTAGTACAATATAGTAATATAATATACAAGAAGGAAAGTGCTTTATTTCTTGAGAGAGAAAAGATTTTTATTGTACTCACTTAATCATAACTAGTTTGTGAAAATTCAAAATCGAGTAGGCAGTGTTAAAAAACTCAGTGGCATATTTGACACTGTTTATCACTTACATGATAGTCTATTTTTGGATTAAAACTGCATAACTTTAGTCTCAAATCATTCTCTACATTCAGTCTATTCCAGTATTATATTTTCAATAAAGAATGGAGTTGTAAAGGCTTGTTCACATAAATAGGTTGTCCAAGCGCCCATCAAGTATTTTAGACCAATTTTGACAATTGCTGGATAGTGTGTCCGAACAATTATCCGGAATGGGACCAATGGCGTCCCTCCCCCAGTGGTGAGGGGAAGGAGGGAGGATAGGAAAGGTGGGGAAGGGAAAGGTAATGCAGTCCAGGAAGTAAAGAAGGTTAGAAGACTGCATTAGCTCGGGGCCCCGTGCTCGCCACGCACGTACTAGACTTGCGCGTAATAGTTAGCGATCGGGGGCGCCCACTGTAGTTCGTGGCTCTGCCGAGAGCTAGTTCGCTCTTTTAGTTCGTCCGCTCCCAGTGATGGCTGAGCGGCGTGGTCTGCGCGTGCAGGTGGAGGGAGAAGTTCCCCCACCAGCTGTTTCATGCGCTTGCTGTTTGAGCCGCTAACGATATCACACAAACCAAAAGAAACAGTTTGTGATTATTTCTCGCGTTTAAGTTTAGAGTTATCTCTACATCGTGTCATTATGGAATTTATTAGTCAGATATTCCAGAGTGCAGAACATATCAAAACAGAAATTTTGTAGCACTGAACTATGTAATCTAGCAGGCAGACGCTCACCTCGACATGACTCATCAGTAGAAGGCAAACACGTGATTTTTAATTCTTCTACGCGCCCTCTCGCTATTGCCCGTCGGTCTTCGGAAAAGAATCCAACGAACTATGAACGAGATACGTTTGGCATAACCGTCCGCTGCTCCTAGTTCGCCCGCTCCTTTTAGTTCGTCCGCTCTTTTTGGCTTTTTCTACCGCTACTAAAAGAGCTCTTTTTTATGACAGCTTTTTTATGTAATGAATCAGTGTTGCCAAAGCGTGTGCTATTACCCGTATTTTTGGGCAGTTTGATATCAAATACTTAGGCAAATCAGTTATTTACAAGAATGGGTGATACAATAGTATTCAACTACTTTGCATACAGAGTACTTGTAGTACTTTATTTTTAAAATAGATTTCTTGTGACAGTGAACTATGAAACTACAGCTGAGCTGCATCTCAGCTCGGAATGAAGGTAACTGGCAGAAGGAAATCACGCGATTCTGCGCGCTCTCGGGTCCTCTCGCTGTTCCCCGTTAGTCTTCGGAAAAGGAGCGGACGAACTAACAAGGAAAGTACTCGGGCTCGAACAAATATATCTGTATGCACGTTTGCTCACAGGATTTCTACGTACAGCTCAGTGTGCTGGTGGGTTGCAATCATGCTCTAGATAACATTGTAGGTGTAATTGTAGACGTCATACGCAATGCAGATATCTTAACTATAACTAATGTAATAATCATCGTACATGTTCTCTAGCGAATTGTCATCAAGAGCCGTGATGATAGTTGCAACTTTAACCTTCTTCTCGGGAGACTGCTGGTATACATTGCCATTGCTTCCATCGCCTCTTCCCGCACTTACCGTAGAACTACCGCTTGCAATGTATTGTTCGTCATTATCATCCCTATTATCATCGTTATGTGTTAGTGTGACAACAGTATGTTGTTGTTGTTGTTGGTTGTTTTAAGGGGACTAAACAGCTAGGTTATCAGTCCCCTGTTCCTAGCTGAGAGTCAACTGTCAATAAAGATAAAACAATGCCCTGAAAATGACACCGCACAAAAGGGCAGGTTAACAATGGACAAGCCACTGACAATACAAAACGAAGACACACAGAATTAGTAAAAGAAAGTCACGTATAAAACTGGATAGCAGAGTACCTTGGCTGGCTGATCACAAAGAAAAAACAGGATGAGCCAGCCACACTGCACACACTAAGAACTCCTAAGGACGTGAAAAGGTAAAAAGCTGGGTTGCTGGTGGCCTAAGATATCAGGCTACAGCACCCACGGTTAGATAGATGCATAAAAACCAGAAGCGCGAATAAAACTTAAAACTGCGTTAGCCATAGAGGCGTCGTCACCTAAAACAAAGGGTAGTGCGTCTGGAAGATTAAAAGAGTGCCGCAGATTGGCTAAAATCGGACAGCGTATCAAGAGATGGGCCACTGTCATTGCGACACCACATCCACACACGGGCGGGGACTCACGGCGAAGGAGATACCCATGGGTCAACCACGTGTGCCCAATACGGAGGCGGCAGAGGACAACCGCCTCCCGGCGGATCGGCCGCAGTGAAGACTTCCACAGGGATGTGGACGGCTTCACTGCCCGAAGCTTGTTTGGCGCATTCGCCATAGCCCACTCGGCGCTCCAAGCCTCGCGCACCTTCCGGTGCAACACCAATTTCAGATCAGGTTCCATGACGCGAATATTTAGCGGTGGCTCCATAGTGGCCTGCTTGGCTAAGCGATCTACTTGTTCATTCCCTGGGATGCCGACGTGGCCCGGGGTCCACACAAACACCACAGAACGGCCTGATCGGCTTAGAGAGTGAACAGTATCTTGGATCGACCGTACCAATGGCTGGCGAGAAAAACACTGGTCGATCGCTTGTAAACCACTCAGGGAGTCAGAACAGAAGACAAATGACCCCCTGGGGCACGCTTTGAGGTGTTGCAGAGCCCTTAGAATGGCGACCAGTTCGGCAGAGAAAATGGTACTCTCACCTGGCAGAGAATGCTGCTCCACATGGTCGTCATGAAGAAACGCATACCCAGAATGGCCATCTACTACGGAACAATCTGTGTAGACAGGTATTGCGGCATGGAACGAGTCTAGGGGTTGTAGAAATTGGAGACGGAGATGTCTAGCGGAAACCGAGTCCTTTGACGTACAGGACAGATCCAGACGGAGCTGCAATCGAGGAATGGACCAAGGAGGGTTTCGAAAGGAATAGTGGAACGTGGTAGGGAGTGGAGAGGATGCGAGGGACGAAAGAAGGGAACGAGCACGGACTGAGATCGGGTAACCCGACATAGGCCGTCGTGGAGGAATAGGGACCACAGCGTCTGGAAAAATGAGTCGGCGGTTTGGATGGAGGCGCGAGGCCTGAACATGGGCAACATATGAAGCCAGCAGGTGTTGCCTGCGGAACCGCAGCGGGAGGACTCCAGCTTCGACTAGGAGGCTTGTCACAGGGCTTGTGCGAAAAGCCCCTGTCGCCAAACGAACACCACAGTGCAAAATTGGGTCTATTGCCTGCAGCGCTGACGGCGCAGCCGAATCGTAGACTATGCTGCCATAGTCTAGGCGCGACTGAATCAGGGCCTTGTAAAGTTGTAAGAGCGTTGGGCGTGAGGCTCCCCAAACCGTGTGGCTAAGACAGCGCAGGATGTTGAGGTGGCGCCAGAACGTTTGTTTTAACTGGCGTAGGTGCGGCACCCAGGTTAGACGGTCATCAAACAACATACCTAAGAATCTGTGTGTGACTTTTAGCAGGTAGCCAGCTAAGTAAAGTTCGGATTCTGGGTGTAATGCCCGACGTCGACAGAAATGCATCACACGACAACAGTATCTAACTTAAGCTCATTTTTCTGTACCATAACAGATACGAGAAAGCATGCGAATGATTCATCTTCTACATTAATACCATCTTCACGAAGAAGGGTTCTTCGTAACTTCATCTCAACCAATCGCAATACATTAGCAGGATTGATTGCCAATCGCCGCCCCATCTAACGCTTCACCACCAAAATAACGTCACAAAACGCGACTTCGGAGGCACAATGCACCGTCCCTACTGGAGAACCAACAGGTCAAAGTGCAATGCGGCAAGGCACACGCAGAGGCCTCTAACGGACGACTGCAGAGTTTTGCAGATGCGGGAATATCACTAGTGCAATAAGGGACCTTTACATTATCTCTCATACGATTTTGGTGTAGGGGAAGGTAGCCGATATTGGACCACTTTTTTATTTTGGGATCCAAAGTCTACATTATCTATCTAATCGAAACAAAATATACTTTAAAAGAAGCTATATATTGTACACTTTCATCCGCTAGTTATATACTGTGAATAAACACAAAATACAATTTTTTTTTTAAATTTAAGAATGTATAAACGGTCCAAATTAGGGTACCGGTTGCCTAATTTGGACCTTCAGTTGCTTAAATTGAACCGCATGGTAAAACAATGACTAGAGACGAAATAAGACCCGTAATATTAAGAAAAAATTCATTTCAACTTCTCCCCATTAATATTCCTTCTGGCTGACGGAGGGAAAGCTGAGTATTTCGTCTCATAAATGAAGAAAGCCACCTTTTACCAGCCATTTTCTTTTCTATGTTGAAAGAATGAGGCAGTTCATATTTCTATCCTATGTCGAATGCAAGTTTACGAACATCTTTGATTGTGAATACAAAAAAAGAGAAGGTGATCCGCGACAATTATTTCCGTCTCAGTTGTAAATATTTGATTGTCTTCCCAATAACTGAAGTTCATTTGAGAACATGCTTTTAGCATCAGCACATCTCTTTAATTGTAGGTTTTGGTACTCAGTATATACAAGCACACTCGTTAAGTTCATGGTTACCGTTTCTGTATGTTTTCATAGCTACCTGCGGTTCATCTTCTGTCCATTTCCCATACATTCCCCTTATTGAATCTTCCAAATCTAAAAAAGTTACCATACTAACCTTATTTTTAAAATTGTTTTGGAGTCTAGAAAAATAAACCTAAAAACGTAACATCTACCTATTACCTATTGTTAAATGAAATTAAGTATTACTTGTTACGAGTGATCCCTGAATTGGACCGGTTCAAATTAGGAAACAGTCTTTGGTCCAACTTCGGCAACTCGACGCCATATAAGTAAAGATAACTTTGTAGGAACAAAAAACGTTAAACTCTAGTTTTACGATATTAAATTATTAGCTAATGAATGGCACTATGAACTATAGTGCTGATGATATTTTTACTTACTTTTAGAGCAGAGGAAAGCTTACGATATGTAGCAGAAAACTTACAGCAACATCGAAGGAAACGCAACAATGGAAACTGTTCTCACACCAGTGACTATCGTCGACTGGCGACTGAGCCACGTGACTTCGAAAATGTTTCTCACAAGTTTAGTGAACTTAGAACTTTAAGTTACCAACACACAGTGAAATACGTAGCCGGTCCAACTTAGGGATCGGTCCATATTCGGTAACTCTCCGCTATATGTGTTTGTTCGAGCCCAAGTACTTTCCTTGTAAGAGGCGAGGGATCTGCGAAACTAGTTCGCGAAATTCGCCTGTGAGAGCGCTCTTCCGAAATGTTCAAATGTTCCAATGTTTGTATAGCTTATGGGACTTAACTACAGGCCATCAGTCCCTAAACTTACAAACTACTTATGAACTAGCTAACACTAAAGACGGCAGAAATATCCATGCTCGAAGGAGGATTCTAAGCCCAACCGTAGTGGCCGTGCAGACCGTGACTGACGCTCCGCAGACCCCTCGGTCACAGCGGCCGGCGCGCTCTTCTACATCTACATAGATACTCTGCAAATCACATTCAAGTGCCTGGCAGAGGGTTCATTAACCACTTTCATAACATTTCTCTGCCGTTCCATTCTCTAATAGCGCGCGGGAAGAAAGAACACCTAAATCGTTTCGTTTTCGATCTGATTTCTCTTATTTTATTGGGATGGTCATATCTACCTAAGTAGGTGGGTGCTAGCAAAATATTTTCACATTCAGAACTAAAAGTCGGTGATTGAAACTTCGCAAACAGATCACGCCGCAATGAATAACATCTTTCTTTTAATGATTTCCACCCCAATTCGTTCAAAATTTCCGTGACGCTTTCCCCCCGTAACGTGATAGAACAAAACGAGCTGCCCTTCTCTGAACCTTCTCGATGTCTTCCGTCAGTCCGACCTGGTGAGGGTCCCACAAGGGGCAACAGTACTCCAGGAGAGGACGCACAAGTGTGATGTAGGCAGTCTCTTTGGTGGAGCTGGTGCATCTTCGAACCGTTCTGCCGATGAAACGTAACCTTTGGTTCGTCTTCCCAACAATATTTTCTATGTGTTCTCTCCAGTCAAAGTTGTTCGTAATTGTAACTCCTAGGTATTTGGTAGATGCTACGACCTTAAGGTCTGACTGATTTATCGCGTAATTGAAGTTCAGCGGATTTCTTTTAGTGGTCATGTGTATTACTTCACACTTTTCTTTATTTAGTGTCAATTGCCAAGTTTCGCACCGTGCAGAAATTTTGTCTAAATCGCTTTGCAGTTGCTTTTGATCCTCTGTTGACTTCACTAACCGATAAACGACAGCATCATCCGCGAACAATCTAAGGGAGCTATTCAGATTGTCTCCTAAATCGTTCATAAACACGAGGAAGAGTAGGGGACCAATGACGCTTTCCTGTGGAACGCCAGATATCTCTTCTGTTTTACTCGATGACTTACCGTCAATTACAACGAACTGTGTTCTTTCTGATAGGAAATCGTGAATCCAACCGCAAAATTTGGGAGATATTCCATAAGCACGCAATTTCTTAAGAGGCCGCTTGTGGGGTACAGGGTCAAAAGCCTTCCTGAAATCTAGAAATATGGAATCGATTTGAGATCCCTTGTCGTTGGCACTTAACACTTCATGTGAATAAAGGGCAAGCTGTATTTCGCAAGGTAATACTTTCTGAATCCGTGTTGACTACTTTACTCCCGTGTATAAGATAGGAAAGAGAACTGACCCATACAATTACAGGCCAATATCGTTGACATCAGTTTCACGTAAGAATTTTGGAGCATATTCTCAGTTCGAATATAGTAAATTTCCTTGAAACGGAAAAGCTTCTTTCCATGAATCAGCACGGGTTTAGGAAACATCGTTCATGTGAAACTCAGCTTGGCCTTTTCTCACATGACATCTTGCGAGCCATGGACGAAGGGCAACAGGCGGATTGTGTTTTTCTCGACTTCAGAAAGGCGTTCGACGCGGTGCCACACTGCAGACTGCTAACGAAGATACGAGCTTATGGAATAGGTTCACAGATTTGTGACTGGCTGGAAGGCTTCCTAAGTGATAGAACGCAGTACGTTGTTCTCGACTGCGAGTGTTCATCAGAGACGAGTGTATCGTCAGGCGTGCCCCAGGGTAGTGTGATAGAACCGCTATTCTTTTCTATCTATGATCTGATGGACAGAGTAAGTTGTAATTTGCGGCTGTTTGCTGATGATGCTATGGTGTATGGGAGGGTGTCGTCTGTAACTGACTGTAATAGCATACAGGATGACTTAGACACAATTTCTAGTTGGTGCGAAGAATGGCAGCTAGCTCTCAATGTAGAAAAATGTAAGGTGATGCGCATGAGTAGAAAAAACAATCCTATAACGTTGGAATACAGAATTAGTAATGAGCTTCTTGATGCTGTCGCGTCGTTCAAATATCTAGGCGTAACGTTGCAGAGCGATATGAAATGGAACGAGCATGTAAGGACAGTTGTGAGTAAGGCGGACAGCCGACTTCGGTTTATTGGGAGAATTTTGGGAAGATGTACTTCACCTGTAAAGGAGATCGCGTATAAAACGCTTGTACGACCACGTCTTGAGTATTGCTCAAGTATTTGGGACCCGCAGCAGATCGGTTTGAAGGAAGACATAGAAGCGGTTCAGAGGCGAGCAGCTAGATTTGTTACCGGTAGGTTCGACCAATGCGCGAGTGTCACGGAAATGCTACGGCAACTCAATTGGGGATCGCTGGAAGAAAGACAACGTTCTTTTCGTGAATTTCTGTTAAGTAAATTTAGAGGGCCGGAATTTGAAGCTAAGTGTAGTACAATCTTGCTGCCGCCTGTTTACATTTCGCGTAAAGATCACAAAGACAAGATAAAAGAAATTAGGGCTCGTACGGAGGCATATAGGCATTCTTTTTTTCCTCGTTCAATTTGGTAGTGGAATAGGAAAGGAAATGCCTAGTAGCGGTACAGTGTACCCTCCGTCACGCACCTTACGGTGAATTGCGGAGTATGTATGTAGATGTAGATGTAGGTTAATAGGTCGTTCTCTTCGAGGTAGTTCATAATATTCGAACAAAGTATATGTTCCAAAATCCTAGTGCAAATCTATGTCAATGAGATAGAACTAGTTAGTTTGCGAACTACACAAGACTAGCACGTACTCACGAAAGAACCGTGGGGGTTCGTAACAGATTGTCTTGTCTCAAAATCTGGAGTGATTACTTCGTCTTCCTCTGCGCGGTTCGACATTTCTCCTATTCATCTATCCGGCATCTCCGGCGGTTGCTAAGCCCCCCCCCCCCACCCTGATAACTCGGCGTGGGCTTTTCTGGGTGGAACGCGGCCTATTTGCCGCTGTTCGGCGGCAGGATCGGACGGTCTGGAATTAGCTGCCGGCGTCGGACAGAGGGCCTTTCATCGGCGCCGTGGAAGACAGCCGCTCCTCGCCGCAGCAGCCTGGGTGCCATTGTTCCTGGCCCTGCCAATCGCGCTAAAAGCCCCCCACCCCCGGCCCGCTTCCGAACAAGGCCGTTTTCTGTTCCGTCGCGACGCCGCAGCGAGCGGAGGAGAGAAACAAAAAGACGGCCTAAGCCGTACTGAGGTCACCCAGAGGACGGCCGCCGGGCAAAATGAAGCGGGTAAGCGGCTTATATACGAGGCGCAAGTGGAGGCTGCTCGCGCCGCATCCTGTTGTATCGCCGTGTTTGTGTTACATCTGGGCGCGGGCGAGGGCGTCTGCAACAAATTTAACCAAGCAGAAGGGCAGCGTGGGCGAGAAACTGAAACTGCCAGTTCTAGCCAGTGAACAGCTTCAACACGGAGGCTGTTCAATAAAGAATGATCATAATTTCTTACGGTCATAAAATTTAATCTCATGATATTAGCTTAACACTTTGAGCGCCATGCTGCAATCACTTATTGGGTCCGTGAGACAGCACACGTTTTTCACTTAGACCCCTATATTTTGCTTATGGGTGATACACCTTTTCAATTTGATCTTGGTTTTCTATATTTTTTATCTATGTATTTAAATGCCCACCGGTCGGCACCTGGTCCTAGGAGGCAATTGTGTATCACATGTAACCTACCATATAGGCAGCCAAATGCGCATGTCTGTTCCCCGGGCAGCATAAATAGCGGGGCGGAAACACATGCCGGCTCATCAAAAAGTCAGTATAAATTTTTAACCATAATAAATCACTTAATAATGTAGATAGAGGGGTAAAAATTGGCACACATGCTTGAAATTACATGGCGTTTTATTAGAATAAATAAATAAATAAATAAAATAAAAAACGACCAACAGATGGCGCATTATCTGATCAGACAAGCAATAATTAGCATAGCGAATTAAGACAAAGCAAAGATGATGTTCTTTACAGGAAATGCTCAATATGTTCACCATCATAGCAGTAGCTGTAGTCGAGGAATAATGTTGTGAACAGCACTGTAAAACATGTCCGGAGTTATGGTGAGGCATTGGCGTCGGATGTTGTCTTTCAGCATCCCTAGAGATGTCGGTCGATCACGATACACTTGAGACTTCAGGTAACCTCAAAGCCAATAATCGCACGGACTGAGGTCTGGGCACCTGGGAGGCCAAGCATGAAGAAAGTGGCGGCTGAGCACACGATCATCACCAAACGTGATCTAAAATTTTATTTGATTGTGTGACTTACATGACACTGTATATTTAACTTAATAGTATTTGCCACAGATAAGTACCAGATATGTAAATAAACAATTCCATATAAAGGTACTTACTCAAAACCTTGCAACTTGTTTGTGTCATATTTGTACTGTACATAGTGGCTGATGAGCTCGTTGCAAATGTATGTTGTCAGCACAAACGAAATGGCGAACGTTATTACTTCTAAATTACACATGCTGGCAGCTGTTCATGATACGAATTCTGTAGTATTTGCTTTGTCTTCTTTCGTAAAGGAATTTCGGAAGGCTGTGTTAAGCAGTTCTGCTTTTTGCAGAACTGTCATCAGTAGCATGACCGTTAGTGAAGGTACTGATTGTGTTTTACCGCTAGTGTACTTTACACACGACCACATTTTCTTAGGATTCTGTACGAAATTACATGACAGAGTTTCGTTGTGGAATTTATGATAAGATCTCGCATTGAAGTTCGAGGTAAATTTCACGTTTCTGGAAAAGACTACACAATTTTGAGGACTTTGAGCCCGTTTAAATTTGGCATGCTTTTTTTTTTTTTTTTTTTTTTTTTTTTTTTTTTTTTTTTTTTTTAGCATGAGTGATCTAACATGTTTTGTGTACCACTTCGGGTCAGACCCCTCTTTTGCTAATTTATTTGCTATAAATCTTTCAATGGTTGTTGATATTATTTCTTAAAAAAAATTTAAAAAAAATAAATAAAAAGGAGCAAAAGAATTAACAGCATAGCGTTCGACAACTCTGGCCTAAGATATTAGAATTTTCAGGTAAATAGATTTAGCCTATTGAGAGAGGTGAATAGCACGAAATGTAGCAATTAAATAATCATATTGTCCCTCCGAAACATTTTCTGTTCATTACAGTAACGTGTTTCAACGTTTTGTCCTGCCTGATCCGTGTACGACGATTTTTCCTTTGCAAATTAGTGTTGGAAGTAGGTTTCCTGGTAATAGGTTTGTCGCGGTTGCTTTGCCCGAGTACACACTATCAATTCTTGCCTCCTCAAAACCCATTATGGCTTTAGGAAATAAAAACAAGTCACAGGGGAAAGCGAATTTGGCGGGTCCCCAAAATCCATGCAAATCACGAAGAACATCTTCACGTATAAGATTCATTGACATATTTTTTGCGCTAACTTCGTGCAAAGTCTGACGTACATATTCTCAGTTAATTTCCGAGCATCAAAAGTCGTTTCAAAAGCTATGCATTTAATATACAGTACTCCGATTAATTATTTCACGCAAGGTATGCATATGGTCAGTTGTGCTATGATCACTGTAGACTTCCACTTGTTCCATGGCTTATGCGGTTTCCCGATAACACTGAAGCGAGTAGTCAAGATTTTGGTAACTGATAAGGGGGTAAACTAATGGAGCAGTAATTCTACAATTCATGAATAATATCTTTTTTGTGTATACGTACGATTTTTGCATCGTTCCAACAGACGAGGATGAAACATCATAGTCCATAAGCAATAAGGATTTTAACAAGATTTTATTATCTTCTTTCACTACTTCAGTCGTTAGCTCATCATTACCATTTTTTTACCATTCTTGATTTCATTTGTAGCTTTTCTTGTTTCTTCTGGAGGTCATTTTTATTTGGGTAACGTCTTCTCCGCGATTCATGAGTTTTTCCGTGCAGTTCACCAGACAAATTCGTTTTGTTCTCAAGAATTAATTGTTTACCTAAAATGTATCTTTTATTAATCTCAATTCTATCTTATATATAAGGTAGAGTATCCGTGTTTGGGTGTGTGTTTGTATTGCACATAAATCTTCAGTTTCGTTCCAATCTTGGTGGAACTTTGCACACATACTACATATGACTCAAGATATGTACATTTATGAATGAGTCGCCAAAAACTGCATCATGTGACGAGACTATTCATACACTTTATGAGAATGAGAGTACTTAGCGACTTGCAAATAACTATAATCATCATGTAAACCTTTCTTATACTTTTTCCTCCTGACAACCACTGCAGCATGATTAAAGGGAAAAAATGTTTCTTTGCTTACTTCTTTTCGCTGTTCGAGTAAAGTACAACGTTACAATTTAGAATTCCTGCACTACAAATTGTATTCGCTAAAAATTTTACAGACATTATACACACATATAGCTGAATCTACCTTCGAAATTGCATCACAGTTCGACACATACTTCATGAGATACGATGACATAAACAATAGCGTTCATGGAATACCGCCCCATTACGCACCAGCTTTCAACCTATTACTACTATCGCAATATATTTTACACACATACAGTACTTATAAAAATAAATATATATCTGCTGCGCAACACACAGCCGCGGAGGAATGGCCGAGCTCTCTGAAGTGCCTTGCTGCGGAGCGCGGGATTGCTCCAATTTAGAGGCGTGTGTGTGTGTGTGTGTGTGTGTGTGTGAGTTGTCCTTAGGTCAGTCTAGGTAATTTGTAACCCTAGGGACTGATAAGCGCAGTAGTTAAGTCCCATAGATTTATATACATTTGAACAATGTTGCAGATGTGAAAAATATCGAGTAGCAGCGTGGTTCGGAATCCACATTAAACTGGAGGTCCCCCAATAAATGGCTGGTTAAGTTTGTTCGAAGATTAGAGCAAGGCAATGGCAAACCAACTCCAGACAGGTCCGATACCTGTAAATCAACGTGGTGTTTAAACCAATCTTCGCATTGTTTACTTGTTTACCTTTTACTTATATAATGGGATGG
This sequence comes from Locusta migratoria, assembly GCA_026315105.1. NCBI lineage: Eukaryota > Metazoa > Arthropoda > Insecta > Orthoptera > Acrididae > Locusta > Locusta migratoria. The sequence continues at coordinate 131,007,162 of CM048745.1, read as the reverse complement.
ATAGGAATAGACAACTGTATAGTCACAAGGAAAGGAAGAGAATGAAATTGCGTATATCCCGCTAATACCTATTATTACCGAAATATATACCTTTTAACTTCAAGCGACTTCAGTTTCCAGTGAGACTTTCATTTTCCACTACAATTAATAAATCGCAGGACAAACTATTAAATCCTGCCGCGTGAATTTGACATCTCCACGTTTCTCACACGGAAATATTTATGTCGCTTGCTCAAGGGTGGGGTCATAAAACAATTTATCATACTAGCTCCTCTACAAATAACAAGAAATATTGTGTATAGTCAAGTTTTTAATCAAATGAATGTATAAGTCTTACATATCATTTGTATTCTGGTTATTAACATAAGTCTTGAATAAATGAATAAATACCAGCCAAACGCCGGATTTTGAGCAAGTTATTTATATATTACACTACGGAAGCTTTTCTTTTTAACTTTCCTACAACCTCGACTATTTTACTTTATGTAAGAAAATATATTTTATGCATTTCGTCTACAAATGTGTTGCGCTTTTGTCTAACAGTATATATACGAAGGTTTTCGCATCACTGAAAAACTATGTTATATAGTAGCGTAGTCTGACTTGGAAACATCGTACTCAACGCCTTGAACGGTGTTAGTAAGCCGGCCGCGGTGGCCGAAGTGACTGAGGCGCTCCAGTCACGGTCAGCACGGCCACTACGGTCGGGGGTTCGAATCCCCCCCTCGGGCATGGATATTTGTGCCGTCCTAGTTCGTAAGTAGTTCATAAGTAGTTTGTAAGTTTAGGGACTGATGACCCCGTAGTTAAGTCACATAAGCTTTACAAACATTTGACTTTTTTGGTGTTAGTAAGTAATTGGATGTAAAGTTAACTTGGAACAATACCTTGGGCACACTCCAACGTCAACAGCTGCAGTTTATCCTTTTGTCACTCAAGAACTGACGACATAAAAGAGACGGAGAGTTCCACTTTTATGGCTGCTGTGATATGTGGACTTCATCCTCGTAGCCCTGTTTATGGCTTCAGTTATTACTCGGGACTACCTAAAACCGTCTACAAACATAAATATGGATTCGCCATAAACGTAGCAATAAATTTGTGACTCTCTTCTCCGAACAGGAGACGTTTGTAATATATTTCCGCTGTTCTTTCGTATGCAGCATATTTTAGCGTTATTGTGCTTGTTGCTTAGGACGCTACGTATCGCAGTCAGTTTCCTACAGTCACGTACATAGTACATGGCTTATAATATTGATACCTATGTTTTACTTGTTTGGCCAGTAATTATTTTCCATAAAATTTCAAGCGAAGAAGTTCAATCATCATTATAGTACAGCTGTTGAATACAAGTCACAATGCCAAATACAGATGACGATTATATAATAGTTAATGTTATAAGTGATCATAGGATATATCATCTGCCTCTGCAATTAGACAATCTTAGATCTCAAACAAGGTTCTTTTAAGGTTGATTCTCCTGTGTACTACGTGAATTTTGGGGTACTACTAAGCGACCTTAAGCTCTCAAGAGTCACTTTTACAACAAAAACATGAAGAAGGAAAGGTTGTATGCAACACACACACACACACACACACACACACACACACACACACACACACACAAACAAACAAAGAAAGAGATAGAGAACGTTCTGGTAGATTTTATTAACCTGTTCTGTTTACACAATGGGCATAATTTTTTTTTTTTTTTTGTCTTGAGTGTAAATTCTTCTTCGTACTTAATGACACTTTTTTCTCACCATAATGACTGAATTTAGTGATAAATGTTTTTATTGTATTTTATAACGCAACTGAAAATGTACTGGGTGATCAAAAAGTCAGTATTAATTTGAAAACCTAATAAATCACGGAATAATGTAGGTAGAGAGGTGAAAATATTGACACACATTCTTGGAATGACAAGGACTTTTATTAGAAAAAAAGAAAGTTCTAAAAATGTCCGAAAGATGGCGCTGGACAGCAACGCCCACAACTGCAGGATTTGGGTTACAGGAAATCCTAGAACTCTCGTGGAAACTCCATTGCCCGACGAGAAAGTCAGGTATGAGTTCGATTTACCACAACTACCGTTATCGGACCTTTTTTCTTCGAGGAACTGCGTGATTCTGGTTTTTTAACTGCAAACCGTGACGGATGGGAGGTATGCCGATATGTTACAGAATTGCATCATCCCCAGCCTGGCTGATAAACACCTGCTGGAATGTACCAATTTTTTTTTTTTTTTTTTTTTTTTTTTTTTTTGCATGATGGTGCTGCATCCCATATTGCTAGACGCGTGAAAGACCTCTTGCGCGAGTCGTTTGGTGAAGATCGTGTGCTCAGCCGCCACTTTCTTCATGCTTGGCCTACCAGGTCCCCAGACCTCAGGCCGTGCGATAATTAGCTTTGGGGCTACCTGAAGTCGCAAGTGTATCGTGATCTACCGACATCTCTAGGGATGCTGAAAGACAACATCCGACGTCAATGCCTCACCATAACACCGGACATGCTTTACAGTGGTGTTCACAACATTATTCCTCGACTACAGCTATTGTTGAGGAATGATGGTGAACATATTGAGCATTTCCTGTAATGAACATCATCTTTGCTTTGTCTTAATTTGTTGTGCTAATTATTGTTTTTCTGGTCAAATGAAGCGCCATCTGTGGGACATTTTTAAAACTTTTTTTTTGTTCTAATAAAACCCCATGTCATTCCAAGCATGTTTGTCAATTTTTACCTCTCTATCTACAGTTACGTGATTTATTAAGTTTACAAATTTATACTGACTTTTTGATTACCCGGTATTTTTGTTATCAAATTTGTATCTATAAATATTATAGAAACAAAGTAGTCCCGCCGAGTCTATCTATCTGCCTGTCCTCGATAAACACAAAAACTACTTAACAGATTTTCATTCGGTTTTCACCAGTGGGCGGCATGATTCATGAGGAAGGTTTAAGTGTATAATGCATTAAGATGCATGGGAGTGGGTGAACGAGGTGAAATGGACCAATAAATACCCTTAGGAGAAGCCGTATGTTCTATTAACCTTTAAACGTTACCATTCGTATGAAAAATTGGTTTATTGTTTGATAATACCATGCTTGCGTACTTTCGTCGTGTCATTAATTGGACCCACACAATATTGCGTATTCTGTTGCTGACCGGAGGATGCGTTGCAGCCGAGTTGCATTCAGACTCCTGTCTCGACGGGCTGTTAACGGAGATAACGGTCATCTCTTGCTGATGTTACCCGTGGACTAACTTGGCTTTGCTTTCTTTTAACTGTCCCTATTGTCTGAAATCGCGCACAGGACCTGGAAATTACACTTTGTGACACTCCAATAGTTGTAGGCACCTCATTCTTCGTCTATCACAACCTTCCCAAGGCTCGGGCAAGTCATGTTGTTGTAGCATTGCACTACCTGCTCACTACACTGTCTGAACTCAACTGCTTGTGTAATTCGTTTGCTAGCACACGTCAACACAAGTCAACACCAACCCCCTCTGCAACAACTTACCGTTATTACCACTACCTCGGTTGTCGAACGGTCTTCTACAGTCCTTAGAACAGACAAGAAGACGTCGAAGCATTTTAGTTCATTCTGCCGATGACAATCCCTCAGAACCTAACTATCTCAACTGATCCCCTAATTGCCGCGGTGGAGCAGCCGAGCGGTCTAAAGCGTCTCGCTGCGGAGCGCGCGGTTGCTCGCCGTGGAGGTTCGAGTCCTCCCCGGGGCAAGGGTGTGTGTGTTGTCCTTAGGTTAGTTTACATAGGTATAAGTAGTTTGTAAGCTACGGACTGATGACCACGCAGTTTGGTCCGATAGATTTACAAACATTTGAACATTTTTGATCCCCTAATTGTTTTGACAAATGAATTTTCATGGACACACCGACAGATCTCAGCTGGCAATCAATAAATTTGTTCCTGAACGCACTCTCTTAAAACACTTGAAGCTTGTTGCAACACTCCTTAAACTGCCTGCATACCACATAAATTACAATGTAGTAATGTCGTGTGATTTAATATTGAGTAACCTGCCACATAACGAACCCAACATGTTGACTTCGATAGACGGTCAATCTAGAGAAGAGCGTGATAAAACATGACACATCTGACACATGTTCGAAGACCCATAGTAGATTTCCAAATCTTCATCAAATTCCCAAGTTGATCTCTTAGAGATGTGAAGTGAGATTTATACAGTAAATTAAAGCAAATAACATTTAGTAAGTTGATTGGTACAACTGCTGAACAAATATTCAAGAATAATAATGTTTTAATGTTTAAAAATTGTTTTAGGTCGTGTATACATGTGATTTATCAGTTTGGGAACGAAACAAAATCATCCAGCGAGAAAAGTTACTTACCAACACGACATTCATTTACAAAGACAGTTTCTTTTTGTTATGTGTGTGCAAAAATTGCTTCTGTTTCATTTGCTTTGTACGTTATACAATATTATCTATCGTCCTCTGATTCGAATAAATAAATATATTCCATAAAATTCGCAAAATTGTTTAAAATATTTCTATTTATTATTGTTGTCGACAAAAATTGGTGAGAAATATAAAAAATTAAAATACAACTACAATTTTTCTTATTTTATTACAATAAATGCAGCAACCATCCGTTTTAATATGTTTTATTTAGCGAAGACACGTTTCGGCTTATCACCCATCTTTAGTTGGCGTAATTAGAGTTCCGTTCCAGATATGAACTTCAGTTTGGAGGCTGCATATGGCCTGTGAAAAATGATAAATATTTATTCTACTTTCTTCAGTTTCGTGCATTCAGTTTTAGGAAATGCTGTGCTTGAAAGTAAATTGAAGAAAGTAAAATAAAAATTCGTTGTTTTGCAGAAGCAATTTGCAGATTCTTAACTGATGTTGACATCTACAAACCGAAACAAAACAGTAAGTACGCCATCTGAAGATGGATGTAAACCCGAAACGCATCTTGGCTCAATAAAACATATTAAAAAAGTGGATGGTTGCTGAATTTATTAAAACAGAATAATAATATATAATCCACAACCACGGTGCTCAACAGCTGAATAAAATAGATAAATTATTGACAACTACAATTATTAAAAGTATTGTAGGATACTCTTGTGAAGTATGAAACATTTTGAAACAATACATTTTACGGGTACGACAGAAAACACATTACACTCAGAACACTTCACGTTTCCTAGCTTTGAACAATCTATTCCTTTGCATCTTGACCTGTTTTCCTATCTACTTCCGTAATATGCAAAAAAACATACGTATCTTTTGGCCACTGCTGGTATTGGCTAATGTTCTTCGGTTTCCTTTCTTCACTTTCGTCTTCATAGACATTTGAAATATGTGACATAAGATACAACTAATAATATATGATCTTCCGGAAGAAAACATATCTTCCAAGTCACTTTGTTTGATAGACTTGGAGGTTAATATTTTCGATCTCGTTTGGAGATTGAATAATACATTCGGAATGTAAATATTTATATCTTGAAGCTATGTTTACCTAGTCAGAAGTCACTTGTATGACGTCTTCATAATGAGTTGTGTGCCCAACCACCACGATATTACAATAATAACAAAAATGTACAGCTTGCTGGTTTGATGCAAAATATTAATTTAAAAATATCGCATATCATTTCCAATTTTCATTCAATGATTGAACATCATCAATGTACTTTCGAGTCCTCAGGACTCATGTACACCGAATACAACATAACAGTCAGGATACATAAAAACGTAGATAAAATACCAGTCAACGGTTTGTTACAAGTTTCAACTGTTGGGTTGAGTTATGATCAAACGCCACTTGTTACTGACTGTCACATACACCTATCAGTCGTTAATGGTATATTTTCGTTAAAAAAATTGCAACCAGTTGCCTTTTTGGATGTTTTTTATTTACTCCAGAACTAGTTTTCGAGCCACTGCAGGCTCATCTTCAGTGGATACTTCACAGGAACATCTATCTTCCAATAAGTGTAGGTTATGCTGTTATGTTGGTTTGTGTTCGTATTGTATGTGTACGTGTAACCAAGTTATGCATTGGGACCTGCCTTTTTTACACATGAGAACGTTTTCGCTATATAGTCAGTGTTTATATTTAGTGAATGTGTAACGCTAAGTGTAGCAAAAATGCTCTCATATATAAACAACGTCAGTGCCCAATGCATGATTTGGTTACACGTACACCTGCAATAAAAACACAAACCAACATGACAGTATAACGTACACTTAGCGGAAGATAACTGTGCCTGTAAAGTATGCACTGAAGATGAGCCTGCAGTGGCTCGAAAACTAGTTCTGGATTAAATAAAAAACATCCAAAAAGGCAGCTGGTTGCAATTTTTTAACGAAAATAAACCGTCAATTTACGCTACAGCTTCGTGTCATACATGGATATCTTGAAATTACCTAGCAGTCTATCTGAACACTACGAGGAGGTGAATTGGTTGTTCTGTGGAGCCTACCGAATACGATACAGTCAGCGATATTGCGAAAAGTGGCACACAATACGAAGGACATGTGACATAAGGAGACACCAGAGATTAAGCAACAAACGTCGTTGTCATAACAAACGCTGCCACTAAAGCTTTCCTTGAGACAACCTTACGGTTACATTTACGCACAGTGTGTGCGCCCTAAACGCGTAGCCTGCGTCGTCATGGCAGCAGATCTGCGGCTGCGTGCGCGTCGCCCTGGCGCCAGCTGCGCGCCAGTAATCAGTGCGTTATTGTGCTGGCGACCAGCCTGCGGCAACCACCGACCACCTACACAGAAACTCACGCCCGCTCACCGCAAAAACGTCGTTCCGCAACGAAGCCAGCGGAGCGATGTCGACGTCATACCTCGTGTGTCATCTCGTTCGAATATATATTCTTTTCAAACATAAAATCAACAGTGGTCAAACCGATTACGAGATTACTATGAAACATCTGTTCCAAAGGAACAGACAATTGTGCTGGTACTGCAGCCGTATACAGGGTGTTACAAAAAGGTGCGGCCAAACTTTCAGGAAACATTCCTCACACACAAAGAAAGAAAATATGTCATGTGGACATGTGTCGGGAAACGTTTTAATTTCCATGTTAGAGCTCATTTTAGTATTTCTCTTTAAATGTAAATTGAATTATTCGTGCAGAGATTTCAAAATACCCAATTGTATCGTTAGAATGTACCGTACTTCAATCAGCAGCTGTTTGGCCTCCACGGGTACACTTCCGCGAATGGTTCATCCAACAATGTGTCAGTCCTCATTTCAGTGCAACTGTTCTATTTACGGATGAGGCTTCATTCCAACGTGATCAAATTGTAAATTTTCACAACATGTGTGGGCTGACGAGAATCCGCACGCAATTGTGCAATCACGTCATCAACACAGATTTTCTGTGAACCTTTGGGCAGGAATTGTTGGTGATGTCTTGATTGGGCTCATGTTCTCCCACCTACGCTCACTGGAGCACTGGAGCATCTGTGCTGCTAAATCATGTGCCTTTACAAGTACGACACAACGTGTGGTTCATGCACGACGGAGCTCCTGCACATTTCAGTCGACGTGTTAGTACGCTTCTCAACAACAGATTCGGTGACCGATGGATTGGTAGAGGCGGACCAGTTCCTGACCTCAACCCTCTTGACTTTCATTTATGGGGGCAAATGAAAGTTCTTGTCTACGCAACCCCGGTACCAAATGTAGAGATTCTTCGTGCTCGTATTGTGGACGGTTGTGATACAATACGCCATTCTCCAGGGCTGCATCAGCGCATCAGGGATTCCATGAAACGGAGGGTGCATGCATGTATCCTCGCTAACGGAGGACATTTTAAACATTTCCAGTAACAGTGTTTTAAGTCCCGCTGGTACGTTCTGTTGCTGTGTGTTTCCATTCCATGATTAATGTGATTTGAAGAGAAATAATAAAATGAGCTCTAACATGGAAATTAAGCGTTTCCGGACACGTGTCCAGCCGGCCGCGGTGGCCGAGAGGACTGAGGCGCTCCAGTCACGGCCCGTACGGACGCTACGGTCGGGGGTTCGAATCCCCCCCTCGGGCATGGATATTTGTGCCGTCTTAGTTCGTAAGTAGTTCATAAGTAGTTTGTAAGTTTAGGGACTGATGACCCCGTAGTTAAGTCCCATAGACTATACAAACATTTGAACATTTTTTTTTTTGAACACATGTCCACATAACATATTTTCTTTCTTTGTGTGTAAGGAATGTTTCCTGACAGTTTGGCCGTTCCTTTTTGTAACACCCTGTGTATGGTATTAAGTAATAAGTTATTTGCAGATGCATTACTAAAGATGGTTTGTTATTTGGTGCCAAATGAAAAAATTTGTGCCGGACCGGGACTCGAACTCGAATCTCCCACTTTGCGCGAGCAGTCGCATTAACCACTTTTTTCCAAAGAGTTCGGTGCTTTTGTGGTCGTTTTGTTCATGTTCGTTCCTGGTTGCTCGTTGAGTATTTGGCTCAGGTTCCTTTATTACAAAGGGCGTTGAGCACTATGCCTGCGTGCTGAGCCATGGAGCTCGGCAAACACTCGGCCACCCGAACACGCTACCCGGATGGACCCACCAAGATTTGAGGCCGAAGAGTGTTTCGGGTAGCCGAGTGGTTGAGGCGACCGATCTCGAAAAACGGGAGACCCAGATTCAAATGAAATCTTCAAATGTTTAAAATCTATCGGACCAAACTGCGTGGTTATCAGTCCGTAGCTTACAAACTACTTAAACCTAGGTAAACTAACCTAAGGACAAACACACACACCCATGCCCCAGGGAGGACTCGAACATCCACGGCGAGCAACCCCGCGCTCCGCAGCGAGACGCTTTAGACCGCTCGGCTACTCCACCGCGGCAATGTGAGTTACCCGAAGCTATGGCATGGAGAGCCATAGGTAAGTTGGACAGGCACACAAGGAGGTTGTTACAGGTATTGCAGTGTCCCACGATGTAATTTCCAGGACCTGGACGCGATATCTGACAGCAGGAGGCCAAAGTCGTCTACGGGTAGCGTCAGCAAGATATATCCGTTATCTCCGGTTAACACCTCGACGAGATAAGAAGCAGTGTGCAACTCAGCTTCAGTGTAGCTGCAGGCAGCAACAGGACGCTCAATATCAACACAAACAGTCCGAAATCGCCTTCGGGAATGTGGCTTCTACACACGGAGTTCTATGGTGTGTGTCCCATTAAAACCACGACAACAGATCGGAGGAACATCAGGATTGGAATCCCAACGAATGGCGTCGGTTTCTTTTCGTATAACAGTCGTAGTTCTGAGCAGGAAACATCACCATGATGGTGATGAACGAATGGTGTGGGCAGGCGTAAGAGTTGGCGATCGTACGGACCCCTATATCGCTCAGAATGGCACTCTTACTGCTCAGAGATACAGAGGCGAGACATTTCGACATTTTGCTGTGCCCTGCACTGGCACTATAGGAGATAGTTTACTTCTTGTGGACCATAAGGGTCGTCCCCAAAGAGCTGCACTGGTGGGCAACTTGCTTGAACCATAGTTAAATGAACGAATGGAGTGGCTAGCTTGTTCACCAGACTTAAACACGATTGAGCATGTCTTGGATGCACTTGGCAGACTCATTGAGGCCAGACCAGCACCTTCCACAACGGATATTGATCTCACGAGAGCATGGCCAAATACCCCTCAAGAGATGATTCATAACCTCATAGTGTCCATGCAATGCAGGTGTGCAACTGTACCGGCCGTCGGAGGTGATCACAGACCATATTAGAGGGCAACGAGAACGACTTTTTCACTATTATGGTTGGCCCGCGGTGCCTCGCTCTAATTAAACGCCATGTAAACCGCAAGTAAAGAGTTGAGACTACAACCAATAACTGAATAAAATACGTTACCATATGTACATCATATATTATATCTCACTTGATTCCCTAATTGTGTTTAGCAGTGTACATATATGGGCTAGAAGTTGCAGTAATCTATTTGAAAAATAATCCGCTTCCTGCAATTCACCCCTGTCAAATCTAAACAAATCTTAAACTACGCATCGAACATAAAAATGCTTCAGACGCAAAATATCGCAAGGGGGGATGTCTACTTTACTGAAAAGAAGCCTTCATCGCGTCCCCTGACTCGTAGGTTTTATTTTAATCATTTCCAGTCTCGATTTTTCCGTATTTTCTGGGCCACGCACTTCGGAAAGTAATTCCCACTACGAATAGCATTTCTCGTTTAGTACTGTATCCAAAGTGTAATGTTTAAAATCGTCGAACTGCTGCATTATTTGATGTTACTATAATGTCAATAATCGTTTGTATTTGCCGACATATCTTCCCTGTAAATACAGGCCAATTTCTTTAAAATCTTTAACTACCTTTATTCTGCCTGTGATTCAAATGATGTTTCATGCTTCGAACTACATTACATATTTATTAAGCTCTCCACAATTTGACGTTTCCTTGGTTTCTTTTGGTTGGGGTAGGTGCTCAGGAAACTAAAATATTGTTGGAATGGAATTTGCCAGTAGAAGCTTTCGATCGGTGGTAGCATACATGAAGTTTTCTTCAAACTGACAAGAGCACATGTAACTATACATTCTGAGCTGCCACTTATCACGCCTCATAATGGTTACCTTTCGGTTTGCAACTCGTTGGTTTTCAAAGGCAATCAGTATAAAGAAATTTTAATTACAGTTTATATACCTAGGCTACTTACCCAATGGTTAATACGCTTTTGTACATTATATAAATAACTTTCATTACATTAAAACACACCAAATACAAGCGTCCTCTGCCTAGCTTTTTGATGGTCATGAAGTAAACATAACTTTTCAAACCTGGTAAATGCGAAAGTATAATGATGAATGTTTATAGACAAATACACGCTGATACACAACGACATATATAATTACATATCTCTTTCGTTATGTATGATATTACAACAGTTTTATCACTGCGGTCACTGCAGTAGTACGTCGATCATGATTTGCCACTAATAATAGCGCTTACACGTTAGTTTACGTTATAGACAGAAGCTTCTGCTCACTCTACTGCTTCAAACTGACGTTCTGAAATATGGCGGCCAGTGTTGCTTAGTGCTGCCACCCAGAGCGCTGTAGCTTGCCTATAGCCTCTCTATGTTGTTTATATACCTCTTTGGTCTATATATGCAAGGAGGTTAAAAAAGGGAAGAAAAGCTTAATTGTCGATTGAAGCCAGTCCGCCAAGGAAATATGTCTTCAGTTTAAAGCTCTGTGCGGTTCTTGCCGTATTAACTCTCATACATTTAAATTACTGACATTTCTCAGTACAAATTCGATAAGCAATACTTGTGTGGACAAATACAGTCCTACCAGATAGCTGAACTGTGATTTATTAACGCAAAAATATCATTCGATAAGTATGACTTACGCATCGCGATAATACCCAAATGCTTTACAAGAACTGAAATTGTCAGCTGTAGTAGTTCACAGGAAATGAAGAACAAGATTTTTCCAATAATGACAGAACCAGGCTGTATCATTTTCGTAAGTTCATTTGTGTTGAATATAACCGAAAATTATTTTTGCAGATTTCACGTCGGTAAATATTCCCACTGAAATTCTGTACCACTCGGCCTTCGAAATTTCAAGGCAATCAATCTATAGCTCGTAAAAATGAAAATTCGAAGGCATTGAGGGAAAATATCGAAACGAATACAAGTACTGTATTGATCTAGCAACAAAATTTTTTTATGTAAAATAGAAGATGAATTTCTTGTTTTGCTTGCGCATACATAGATAATGCCGGTTACCTGTTTTTCTTTCAGATAAAGTACCACTTTCAACGCTGAAAGCAATCAATACACTCTCGTCACCACATATGTTATTGTCCCCGCAATATGACGACGGTGGACTCTGTGGCGTTAAGGGTACCTCTCCCTATTGTAACCTCCTCGTATATAGGACAGGTCAGGTCACGCTGACATGATCCTTTGCGATGGCAGCCACATTGCGGCGATAGAGCGACTTTAGCAGACTGTGTTTATATACTGCATTGTGTGTTAGTACTCGCTAACAAGTAATCGTGGTGTGAAATAGTGTTTTTGTGTTACACCAAATTGCAGCAGCAATTCTTCTAAAGGAGTAAGATTATTCCGATTTCTTGCAGACAAAAACCGGAGAGCTAAATGGCTACAGAACTGTCGAAGAGACAAACGAAAGCCGACAACACATTTCAAGTTGTGTGAGGTAAGTAAATTAACTGATAAAATAAATTATGGCGGAGATATCGTGCGTTTTCTGTACGGTATATATCTAACTTGCTGTAAACCCGGCGTTGCCCGGGTATTTATTTATTATACACTCTCGTAGTCCATCTCCCCTCCTCTCTCTGCATCCATCTCTTTCTCTCCCATCTCTCTGTTCCTTTCCACATTCCCTCTCTCGGCAAAGTTTTTTTGCAATGTACCCTCTGTCATGTACCATACAAACATTTATGTACCCTGTGACATTCCTCTTAATTTAAAGGTCATGTGTGCGAAAATTCATCAAGATCGGAGCAGATCTATGCATTTTGTCAAAGTCCGTAAGATAAGTACCCTCCACCATGTTCCGAACGAAATTTTATACAGACAGTGCCTCTTGTCATTAAGGTAGAGTGTGTAAAATTTCATCAATATCGGAAAAAAACTGTAGATTTGTATGAAATAGAAAGACAGGGTCACTATGAGAAACCCAATGCGTTGTTCTCAAATATTCCAGTTTTATTTCATACAACCCTTGTTCTGAGAAGAACGAAAACAACAAAAGAAGGATATGTGGAATCGGTTGAGCCGTTCTCAAGTTATGGTGCGACGAAGGTATTTAGGGATCCATTTTTATGTTGCAAGGTACCCTACCCCATGCATCTTATGAAACATTAGATAGTGACTTTCGTCTTGTTTTAAGGCGAAGTGCGCGAAATTTCAAGAAGATTGGAATGACACTGTAGATTTCGTCAGTCTGTAGGAGAAGTATCATCCGACATGCACCTTAATTCGACCCTATCGCAAAGTACTTTCTTACCTGACGTCTGCTACCTATAAACAACATACCGGCGAAATTTCAGCTTTTTAGGTGCAGTAGTTTTAGAAATTTTGTGTTTAGTCAGTGAATGAGTCAGTAGTGACTGATCGTTCTTTTTTATATATAAAGAGATATCTCCTGAATGATGTGTGCTACAAAAACATTATTTATCAGGTTCGTAGCGTGGAATATTAGGAAACTGCTTGCGAAATGTGTTGTAAATGCAGTTGTTAGTCAAGACGTAGTAAATTATAAACCTATATTTATTAGGGCGAATTTTCATGCATTTAATTGCCTTTGACGTCATAGAACCTAAAGAATATGTCGTAATAAGAAATTATTTCGAAGGTACATCCAATGGCGTATATGTAAAATGTCTGCAAAATAGGTCGCGAATAGAGTTATTAGGGAAGAGGTAATAAATCAAAACGTCATGCCTGATGAAGCGGTTTTTCATTAACCTAATTGTTTATGACTTTATATCTCATGAACTGTGTATCGTACTATAACATCAATTCTAATGGGCGTTCAGTAGTATGTGTTATCATTGTCTGCAACATTTCTTGCGAATACAATTATTAGTGCATGAGTATAAATTGTAACGTCATGCCAAATGCCATAATTGTACTGCATGGACGCCGAAAAAGTAGTAAGCAACAAACTTTTTTTCCTTTCATAATTTAGCTGGGATTGTCAGCGAGAAAAGTTTCCTAAAGGTTTTAAATTATGTTTAAAGTTTGTTGCAAGTCGCTAAGTGCTCTCCTTCTCAAATAGCGAACTGATAAAGTCACAGTATCACATGCCGCAAGACGGGATAGTTTTCATTGTTTATGATGTCATATCTCCTGAACTATCGGCCCTATCGCAGAATCCTTTCTTGGCTGACGTCTTCTACCTATAAACTACATTCCTGACAAATTTCAGCTTCATATGTGAAGTAGTTTTCTAGATTGTGTGTTCAGTCAGTGAGTAAGTGATTGAGTGTGTGCATGACTGTTTCAAATGTTCAAATGTTTGTAGAGCTTATGGGATTCAACTACGGGGTCATCAGTCCCTAAACTTAAAAACTACTTATGAACTACCTAATACTAAGGACGGCATAAATATCCATGCCCGGGGGGATTCGAACCACCGACCGTAGTGGCCGTGCAGACCGTGACTGGCGCGCCGCAGACCGCTGAAAGAGTGTCCTTTCGCTTTTATATAGATGTTTGTTCCTATTTTATGCGCGGCCGTACAAGCGATTGTGTTGTAACTTTCTCACCATATTGCTTGCACTTTCCCGATGGCCATTAAATGACTGTACGACAAATAGTTCAGAAGATATGACGTGATAAACAATGAAATGTGCGGAAAAGTGCTGCATCGTGCCACGTCTGCTTCTAAAACACTGTACCGATTTCAACCAAATTTGATACACATATTCCTTCCTTGAGGTAACAATTGACGTGGGGTTAAGAAATGCTTATGACATATAATTCAGGAGATATGACGTCATAAACAATTATATGGTTGAAAACCTATGGCATTATGCGACATGCGTATAAGGACACTTTATTCCTTCTAAACTCTTCGTGACATTATGGACACTAGCCCTTAGAAACAAGAGGGAAGTAATCTCACATAAAATTTTTGATGGTGCCTGACGGAGAATACTTTACATATGAACTTCGTCAGATTCTACAGTTGTATTCCGATCCTGACGAAATTTTTTAAAATGATTGAACAATTTAGTTTACCAGTGCAGCATTAATGTATTCAGATTATCTACAATCATTTCAATTAATTAACGCGACTAAACAGTTAATTTTCAGATTTCGGGGAAGTTTCGAATGAAATAAAATTTCTGAACATTGTATCAGCTCTCTCTGGAAGTTACGTTACATTTTTCAGGGTGATAATCATCAAAGAAACATTTAAAATATAAATATTGTTCACACCGCGTGAATTTTATGTAAGGAATTTACAGGAAGAGGTTTCTTTTTTTTGTAGAGAAACAGATAAAACTTCCAGTCATTTAACCTCTATATTATGGGTAAAAAGTTTAAGTGGTGGGGATGAAGTGGTATACCTAGAGCTTTCTGAGCTTTTTATTTCGCTTAAAAACTATTTTTTTCCCTTGTGTAGCCAGGTGAAGTGCAAATTTAGCTGGTAATGAGTTAAGTAGACACGGTTTTCATTTCCTACGTTTATTGTTCACTCATGATACAGTAAAGCTGAAAATGTCATAACTGCTAATGTAAGTTCGTCTCGAGTTTCTTCTCGAATATTATATGTTTGTTTACGTGTGGTATTTTCACAAGCGTGTTAGTCCACACGCTGCCCCAAGAGACGAGACAGCTACTGATTGAATGAGATAGTAATGCATCAGATTTACTTGTCATGTTTTTCTGTTTAATAGGTATAAACATTTCTGAAGACGTACGGTACCATTTTACACAAACTAAACGAGCAAAATAGGCCTTACGCACAATCTTTTATTTTTAAATTTTAAATGACAATTTAAGACTTAAACAGTACCTAAAGTAGCCCAACAAGGCAAATAATTTCCGAAAGCATCTGCTTACTTCCCTAGTGTCATCACAGAACATTGTCTGTTGTAGCCCCAATATGGCCGCTCCATAAGGAATATTGGTGTCCTGACCTTCCTTCTATAGACCTTGACCACGACATACCACATTATTCTGGGAATATGAGTTAGTAAGCAGATTCGTGGATGGAGCAACCTGTTCTTATCTTTCAACAGGTGTGTAGTATGATTGTTTAATGTGTATTTTGTTAGAAATCCTAGACAGTTCGTAGCCTACAATTATTAGTTTAATAAATCCATCATTGCCCCGCAGGTAGATGGATTTGAAATTGCGGTCTTGTCTTACATTACGAAAAAAGTATGTTTTATTGTCGACTTTACTATATAATGTTTCGAAAGGTATGATAAATCACATTTAACCGATTAAAGCCCTTCTAGCACAAATGGAAAATAGTGTGTTGAGAAAATCATAGGAATCCGAATCTTCAATAAAAATAGGGGTCCCTATTGTAGATTTCAAAGTTGTCCCCACTCCATTTCCCCTCAGTAGGAGGGCGGAGGGGGGGGGGGGAAGAATTGATTTAATTGCAGGTAGATCTCCCCATGGAAGATATTCATTTTATGTCTGGGACATTTTGAGAACAATGCTTATTTTTCGACTTATTGCGATTTGTCTGGTTAAGTGGGATATCCTGTATACAAATATCTATACTTCTTAAGCCACTTCAAAGTGTGTGGCAGGGGGGTACTTTGTGGACCAATACATCTCCATACACATACATGCCCCTCAAACCATCGTAAGGTGCGTGGCGGAGGGTAACACTACTAGCCATTTCCGTTTCAGTTCCACTCCCAAATAGTCCTAATTTCTCTTATCTTATCTTTGTGGCCTTTACAGGAAATTTTATATTGATGATAGAAGAATCGTACAGCAGCCAGGATCAAATGCCGGCCCTCTAAATTTGCTTAATAGAGTTTCTCGAAAGAACGTCCCACGAGAGTTCATACGCGGTCCTCTCTGCGTATGAACCATACCTCCAAATATTTCTCCCAATAAACTGAACTCGAACATCCGCCTTCCCCACGATTGTCCTTACATGCTCCTTTCATTTCATATCGATATTCAACATTACGCCTAGATATTTAACTGACGCAACTGTGTCAATCAACACACTGTATTCGAACTTTGTGAGTGTGTTTATCCTACCAGTGGCGCATACATAATTTTTTTCTGGGGGGGGGGGGGTAGGGGGGCGAGGGGAGGGGGGAGGGAACAAGGCTGAGGACGGTGAACATGTCCTTAAAGGCGTTGTGAGACTAAACTTTAAAACACACACACACACTGTCTCTCCCTCCCTCCCTCTCTCTCTCTCTCTTTATAGTTGCATATTGGAAATAACTTTCATAACAGACATTATCACATATAACTGATATAGAAAAAACCCAAAATATGCTCTAAAGCCACAGTCGCCTCTTAGAAAAACCGTTTTAATATGGTTGGGCACTACACTGATATCATTAAAAAATGTTACATTCAGCTAATATGGCATATGATTATGCATAGCTGATATTACGATGACTGGTGCATTGAGGATGATTATTATTGGATCGAAATCGATCTGAAAAAACATTAATAAAAAACGACCAATGCTGCATACTATTTTTATTATATTATTTTTAATATATTTCCATCTATTAGTACTATTAGTATCTGCGCTTTATAGCATCATTTTCATGTGTGCCCATGATTACAAAAACATTACAATTATTAAACTACATTAAATAATAAAAAGTTTCCAAATTTACTATAAAAAAATAAACCTAGAATTCAGAGTTTGAAAGCCCCGTGTTCAGCTGTGGGCACATTTGTTTCATCCTTTATCACCATAATGGATGAAACACTTGCACACAGCTGAACACAGGGCCTTGAGGCTATGAATTTAATTCGATTTGTAACTGTTTCTCAGCTTGGTCAGAAGGGTATGTGCGAATCCCTATACAGAGGAAGCCAAGCGAAATTGGCATTCGTTTCTCCACATATTTACAACTTTCGAATAATTGGACTATAAGACTGAATAAGACTAATCACTTGAAAACTCAAACAGTTGTACAATATGCTCGAAAAATAAGTTTTGTACCATGATGCCCACGAGATTATGATATTAAATGTGTCAAGTGAATGAATGGTGTCTACGAAAACCTAGGGCATATGGTTCACAAATAATTAAAAAAAAAAAGTTCAAATATTCGCAATCCTAAGGAACGAAACTGCTAAGGTCCCGGTCCCTAGTCTTACAAACTACTTAAACTAACTCATTCTAAGGACACCACACACACACACACACACACACACACACACATTCCCGAAGGAGGACTTGAACCCCTGCGGGAATAGCAGCGTACTCCGCGACGATGCGCCCTAGATCACACGGCCGTTCACGCGCGGCGCACATGGTTTGATTATTTTGATAAATGTAGAGTTCCATTTTCCCATTACTCTTATTTTAATGTTGTGATAAATTTTTAAACTTTTCACTTTCTAACCATTGTAATATTCCAGAATGAATCTTTCACTCTGCAGCGGAGTATGCGCTGATATGAAACTTCCTGTCAGATTAAAATTGTGTGCCGGAACCGGGACTCGAACCTGGGACCTTTGTCTTTCCCGGGCAAGCGCACTACCGACTGTGCTATCCCGACACGACTCTGCCATGAAGTTTCATATCAGCGCACACTCCGCTGCAGAGTGAAAGATTCATTCTGGAAAGATCCCTTAGGCTGTGACTAAGACATGTCCCCACCATGTCCTTTCTTCCAGGAGTGCTAGTCTTGCTTGTTCGCAGGAGAGCTTCTGTGAAGTTTGGAAAGTAGGAGGCGAGGTACTGGCGGAAGTAAAGTTGTGAGGCGGCACCGTGAGTCGTGTCGGGATAGCACAGTCGGTAGTGCGCTTTCCCGCGAAAGGCAAAGGTCCCAGGTTCGAGTCCCGGTTCCGGCACACAATTTTAATCTGCCAGGAAGTTTCATATCAGCGCACACTCCGCTGCAGAGTAAAAGATTCATTCTGGAAACATCCCTTAGGCTGTGGCTAAGCCATGTCTCCACCATGTCCTTTCTTCCAGGAGTGCTAGTCTTGCTTGTTCGCAGGAGAGCTTGTTTGAAGTTTGGAAAGTAGGAGGCGAGTTACTGGCGGAAGTAAAGTTGTGAGGCGGCACCGTGAGTCGTGTCGGGATAGCACAGTCGGTAGTGCGCTTTCCCGCGAAAGGCAAAGGTCCCAGGTTCGAGTCCCGGTTCCGGCACACAATTTTAATCTGCCAGGAAGTTTCATATCAGCGCACACTCCGCTGAAGAGTAAAAGATTCATTCTGGAAACATCCCTTAGGCTGTGGCTAAGCCATGTCTCCACCATGTCCTTTCTTCCAGGAGTGCTAGTCTTGCTTGTTCGCAGGAGAGCTTGTTTGAAGTTTGGAAAGTAGGAGGCGAGTTACTGGCGGAAGTAAAGTTGTGAGGCGGCACCGTGAGTCGTGTCGGGATAGCACAGTCGGTAGTGCGCTTTCCCGCGAAAGGCAAAGGTCCCAGGTTCGAGTCCCGGTTCCGGCACACAATTTTAATCTGCCAGGAAGTTTCATATCAGCGCACACTCCGCTGAAGAGTAAAAGATTCATTCTGGAAACATCCCTTAGGCTGTGGCTAAGCCATGTCTCCACCATGTCCTTTCTTCCAGGAGTGCTAGTCTTGCTTGTTCGCAGGAGAGCTTGTTTGAAGTTTGGAAAGTAGGAGGCGAGGTATTGGCGGAAGTAAAGTTGTGAGGCGACATCGTGAGTCGTGTCGGGATAGCACAGTCGGTAGTGCGCTTTCCCGCGAAAGGCAAAGGTCCCAGGTTCGAGTCCCGGTTCCGGCACACAATTTTAATCTGACAGGAAGTTTCATTGTAATATTATTTGTAACCACAGGCTTTTGAGAATGACACCATAGTGCACCAAACCTAGTAGTGCATTGGTAGTTTGATGGAAGTATATTAATTCGACAAGTGAAGACAATTTTACCTGGTTATCCCAGGAACGGAAAACATTTATTTCGGAGCGCTGTCAACGCTACGCTTCCCCGTAGACACGAACTAAATATTACTGCACACATTGTTACGGGTAACGCCTCCAGTACTGCTCCGCTGGCTTCCGCTCACTGCTCCTCGCCTCCAGGCAGCCATGGTACACATTAATTTTGACAACATTGTCAAAGGAGAAAACAGCGATCTATTTGGTATGACCAATATACAAAAAACAGTCTTGATCGCAGAAATTAACAGTTTCAATTAACCGGTTTCGACCTGATGTAGGACATCTTTAGAATTAAAAGTAGCCCATGTGGCCAGTGCTGCACGCGGCTGGGCTGGGCTGTTCAGTTCTGAGCTGTTCTGCCGCCAGTAGGTACCCTCAGGTCGAAACCGGTTAATTGAAACTGTTAATTTCTGCGATCAAGGCTGTTTTTTGTATATTAGCCATGGTACACGCCTGATGCCGCTACCAACAGCCAGCGCTCGAATCGTCAACTTACTGTGGACAAACAATACTGTATCTGGCCGCCGGTGTAGCTGTTTCATTATCAAACAATGCATTGAACAACAGTCAAACAGCCAGTAAATATGTCGCGATAAGTTTGATATTCCCTCAAAACCTAAAATCAGATTTCCTTTGTTGTGTTGTAATGAATCAATTTCTTCTTCTTACTACGTAAAACATGGTGAGTTTTTAAAAATCTTTCCCGATCAACAAAATTACAGTTGATTGTGTTTCTAGAAAGAATTTCAACTAGCATAAAAATCCTTTGTATCTGATCTGCGGATAAATACCATTGAAATTTCTAATTTGCTCCAATAGCTGGAAAAGCGAGACGTGCAGCTTCAAATAAAACTGTTTATAATGCGTGGCAGTAGTATTTCTTAGTGTCTAGGAAAAGCAATCAGAGTGATGAACTGATTACCGAAAACACCTGAATGCGCCAGCCTGAACGCAGCCCTTGAAATTCACGGTTTTTTTCACATAGTTAAATTCTTTAACTTTATTTACATACGAAAAAAGTACACAACATCTCATTTATCTCCCAAGCAAACACAAAACAATAAATGACTTTTATTTAGTTTTATCGTAAATTACTGAGAAAAAAGGCGCAAGAAGCAATTAAAAGAAAGCATAACACAAAAAGTCAATTTATGTTATGTTAATTACAGGGATTTTGCCTTTGAAAAGCCACAGTTACATGCTGTCTGCAAATAAAAGATAATTAATTCGTAGATAAATTACAAAAATTGTGTTTTTTATTTATTTGATTATGTTCTATCAAAAAGCGACGGAAGAATCAGTCAACATGATCACATTTAAGTTCTTGGATTTCTTAATATTTCTCTAGCCAACCCCTCTCTAATAGCACGCGGGAAAAAGGAACACCTACTACATCTTTCCGTTTTAGATCTGATTTATCACATTTTATTATTATTATGTCTCCCTATGATGTGGGTCCTAAAAAAATATGTTCCTGGAGAAAGTTGTGAATATCACCCTTTCTTCTGTTGTAGCTATGTACACTGTAATTAATTTTGAACTCGGTTGGACTGTTAATGACAAATTTCATAAGTGAATACAAATATTGTGGTGCTACAGTAAAGATCCATAAGTAAATGTCTGCAGGATGATCTTTGGTGGGCTCCAGCAATTATTCTGATTACACGCTTTTGTGCAATGAATACTTTTTTGCTCAATGTTGAATTGCTACAGAATATGATCCCATATGAAAGCAGTGAATGAAAATAGGCATAGGAAGCTAATCACCAAATTTTCCAATGACACTGATAGCATAATTAGCTGAACTCAAACGTTTCAGCAGATCTTCAATGTGTTTCTTCTAATTCAATCCCTCATCATTGCAAACATCTAAAATTTTTGAGTATTATACCTTAACTACAGTTTTCTTTTTAAAGTCTGTATTTATTAACGGTGTCATGCTGTGTACTGTATGAAGCTGTATGTACTGGGTTTATCAAAAATTAATGAGTCCATTTGTAGAAATCCACTTAATAGTTTTCTGAAAGACATTATTTACAATTTCAACAGTTGATTCCTGTTTGTCAGCCGCTAATAGCTATACTCGTATCGTCAGCAAAAAGAACTAGTTTAGCATCTTAGTGAATATAGAATGGCAAGTCATTAATGTATATTAAGAACAGCAAAGGTCCCAAGACCGAAACTTGTGGGACCCCTATTTTGATAGCTACCCAGGTAGAGGACTTTACCGTTTCTTGCATATTAAGGGGAACTGCTTAATTCAACTTTCTGCATTCTTCGAGTTAAGTATGATTTAAACCACTTATACAGTACTTAAGCTTACCTAGAATAATTCCATGATTACACAATAAAAAGCCTTTGAGAGACTACAAAAAACCCCAACGAGTTATATCCGGTAATTCCACCCCAAGTCGTGCATCGCTTCAGTGTCCCTCTGTTCCCTGTATCGCGATAATGCGGAACGAAGTGCTCTTCTCTGAACTTCCTCCATGACCTCCGTCAGTTTCACTTCACGAGGATTAGACACTGCATAACAGTGCACGAAAATTGCAGGGACTAGTTTTGTTTAGTAGAATTGTATATTTGAATGTCCGATAAATGAAACGCCACCTTTGGTTCGCTTTCACTAGGAAATTTTCTATATGTTATTTACAATTTAAACATTTCGCAATTCAGGAAGCAGCCGCAGATTACTACTATCTCTGTACGTCAGGTCATTTATTTACTGCAGATAGAAAATAATAACGATCCTATCACATTTCATTTAGCACTCCTGAGTGTACGTAATGCTTACTTCTGCTGTTCTATTTGCTCAACGTTTTCCGATAAAGTGATTTCCGGTAAGTGTGGACTCCAGTCATTACAGTTTCATCCTCATGGTGTTTTCATGAGATATTCATAGTAGGAAGCAATATATTGGATGACTCTTCGGTAAACGTACGCTATCGTAACTAATAATACGGAACGACTCCCTTCCAGTGCCTGCCACTGGAATTCGTTGATCCTCTCAGTGACGCTTTCTCGCTTGTTAAATGAGCCTGTAGCGAAGCAAAGAATAATTATGTTTTTACTAAGTTACTCTAAAGTAAAACTAAAGAAAATAATAATTCATATAAAAATAAGTCCGCAAATATTTAATTAGGGCTAACATAATATTTTGCCTGAAATTTAGCAACCTCACTAATATGAAACCATCACTAAACTGTACGAGGTTAAAGTAAAGTACGATTTCCATTTATTTTGTTGCTATTGATCTGGTGAATCTAATAAAATATGTCTCAGATGTGTATCTGCTGTAGTTTTCAAAAAAATTCCCGAGACTATACGAGTAAATTTATTACATTTACATGAAGAATATCGGCAATCGTTAGTGAGAGGTTTCAGTCGTTTCCTAACGTTGATACGAGTTACTTTTTTGTATTGTTCAGTGAAAGAACGTAATAACAACATACATAATGCTATAGTTACCTTTATTACCATCATTTTCGAAAATTAAATTCTCTGCAAATTATTTTGAAAACTGCGTACAATTCCCTTGATACAAAATAATAATAATAATAAAATGAGTCAATTAGTTAATAAATTACAGTTTTTCCCAAATTATTTCTTTGCTTCTCTATAACTTATAGAAAATTACAGCATATATACCTCTGGGACATGGTTTACTAGATTTACCTGATTAATAACAACGTTTTACTTGTAGAATATATGAATATAGTATGTATGAAAACATACAAATATGCACCAAGTTTCGTGGTGACTGGTCAGACGATGTCAAAGTCGCAAGTTACCCTTTGCCATGCTTGCTGATTATAAAAATCTCCTTCATGAAAACATACATGGAAGTGTTGACTTTCATGGTGACCAGGCAATGAATTTCATTGTTGTAACGTCCCTCCGCAATGCACGAAAGGTAGCCCATGTATTAGTTCGGGGTATAAGTTATCTCCATTCCACATTTCATTCAATCCAGTCCAGCCGTTTAAGCGTGAAGAGTAACAAATGTGTTAACCCACTGTAAGTTACCCTCCGCCATGCACCGTACGGTGGCTCCTAAAGGTAGCTCATGTGTTAACTCAGAGTATAAGCTACCTGCATTCCAAATTTCATTCAATGTGAAGAGAAACAGACCTATTAACACATTGTAAGATACCCTCCTCCACATACCATACCGTGGCTTAAGAAAGGTATCCCATGTATTAAGGTTTAAGCTCAGGGCATGTGCGGAGGAGAATTTGCGTAGGTGCTACAAAGATCGTAGCATCTATATCTATTCAGACAGCCAGGCAGCCCTGAGATCACCGGCAGCTCCTGCAACAAGGTCTATAATTGTTGCAGAATGTCACAGGGTTCTGGTGGAGCTAGGGGAAAGCAATAGAGTAAACCTATTGTGGGTCCCTGGCCACTCGGGGATCAGTGTCAACGAACATGCCGACAGATTAGCCAAGATGGGGGCAGAGACTCCATTTATTGGACCGGAACCTGTCCTGACAATCACCAAGGCAATGATCAAATTGAAGCTACGTAACTGGCTCAGAAGACAGCACGTAGAATATTGGACCAAAGTCCATCAACAAAAACACGGCAAGGTAATGATGCCAAAGCCATGTTTTAAAAGAAGCTCTGCAATCCTGGGCCTGAACAGGAGAGATATTAGACTCATGGTTGGATTTCTGACAGGCCATGGGAATTTCAAAAAACATCTACATACAATGGGAATAAGAGAAGAGGACCCTAAATGTAGGATCTGTGATGACGGTGATGAAACTGCATCACATCTAATCTTCGAATGCATTGCATTGGAGAGTAAAAGGCACAGAATATTTGGGACAACCAGACGCGAAGAAATTGTGTCTAATAAAGAACTGGTAAAGGGACTCCTTGCACTGTTCAAGGGCATTGGTTGGCTTTACTAGATATACAGGGAGCAATACCGCACAATAAACTTAGTTTCGGTGCGGGCAGTGGCGGGTTGGACCAAGACTGTTTTGGCTTCCCTGGAAAAATCAAATCAAATCAAATCAAGGTTTAAGCTATCTCTGATCCAAATTTTCTTCATATCCGTCCAGCCATTTCAGCGTGAAGGCGTAAGAAACGAATTAATGCACCCTCCAATTGCACCACATGAAGTTAATTTTAGTATGTCTGTAACCTTGGCGCGAGTGCAAGAAATGAGTTGACAACGTTTTACCGCAATCGGATGTACGGTAGTGCCTTGCATAAAAGACAAAGAAACAAACATTAATTTTGTGTATTGCATATGTCCTAAAGCATGCGTCGTACAGTGATATAAATTCGATGACAGATTTAGTGATGCATATCGATACTATATGTAAAATTTGTTGCGAAGACAGCGGTAATCAAGTTAAACATCACAAGGTCATGCCTGAGACGACAGTTTTGCGACATCTACAGCGGAACTGTTGTGAGCAGTAGATTTCTTTTAGTTTAATCTTTTTTTGTGTCCCAGGCTCGTCGCTGCTTTTGTGTCTCGTTTCCGTCGTAGATGTCGGTGGCCGAGTAGAAAGAGTCCGACACAGGAATAAAGGATGCACGCTTGTGCAGGTACGGAGGTGACCAGCCAAAGGGACAGCAGAAACTAGAAACACTAGAGTAAATTAGAACGAGATATATATTTCATAGAGACTTAGTAATACTTAACTTTTACATAGTTCTTGACTGCAGAATACTGATACATAGATTAGGTAGAGGCCTTCCTACTGTTGATTCCTAGGCCTATCCGATAGCCAAGTCTTTACTGGTGCCTATCTGATTCCGAAGTGTTACCTGGTTCCTATCTCAGTCCCAAGTGAACGATGTCGTTCAGTGGTGGACACGAGCGGAGTTGTAGCAGAGGGCGCTCATGGCTAACGTCGTAAGAACGCCGCGCCGTGCGTGCATGGCGGCGCGCGGCGAAAGTGGCATGCACTTCATACTTGTGCGACACCAGAATTTTAACGCTTCGTTAACGTCCGAAATTACATGCAAACTTTGTTGCAGGTCTCTAACTGCTCCCATTTTCCAACAATTAACGCATAAATCTGGGTATCCTGACGCGGTGGCACCTGATAATTTATGACGTCATATCTCCTGAACTATGTATCGTGCTCTTCTTTTTTAGGTCAGGAAAAAATGGGATAGGAATATACCAGGTGTTCACGTGGCGTCGAACCACACACACACACACACACACACACAGACACACACACACGCGCGCGCGCGCGCGCGGTGTGTGAGCTGAAAGGGCACTGGGTCGTGGTAAAACAGTGGTAGTTAAATTTCCACCCTAATTCTCGGTGTTGTTTCATTCCGTCAACAGAATATGGCTGGAGCTTTTGTTTCGGCTGACCTTTCATGACAGCAAACTCCATTCGGAATAAACGCAATTTCCAGTTACCAGATTTTTCTGTTCGCTTCACATTCAGATTCATTTGGACAGCCATGCAGAATGTGCTATTTACTTCGGCTGCTTTTAATTTAGCAAGCCTGCTAATTGGAATGAATGATGCCGGAAAATTGAAATTAATTATTAGTGCCCTTCCAATACCACGTCACCATTAGCGGGCTGTTACCGCGAAAAACAGATGTGTGTTACATTCGTAAGACGCACTCCAATCGTGCCTCAGTTGCATTATCGAAAGTAGACAAACGTAATTGAAATCTGCAAAATTCTTTTTATATTATGGACGAATAGGCAAGTAATGTTTCTTTCCTCACTTGGACTAATGTTCAAATATCTTTAGCCTGAGGGTCATGAAATGGAAAAACAGTTTGTTACAGTTGCGTCTTAGTTACATGACATCCAAATAAATTTGCCTTTCTTATTTGTGCTCTTCTAAGTTTATTGTTAACCACTGCATTTGTCGTAGAGACGGCATATGTGTAAGTGCACAACGTTAGGTAACAAACTGTCAGTTTCACAATTACTATGAACGGCAGAGGGAGTACACAAATATCGAATCATCACAACACAGCACCATGCCTAATATGGTGTAGAAACAGCTCATCTTCAAAACATCTTCCAGCTATATCGAAATGAATAAATAGGCTCTGTTTTGTTTTCAAGGGAATCTTGTATCATTCTATCTGCAAAATAGTGGCAATGTTTGGTAACAATATTTGAGGTGAATAGTCACCACGCACGTTTCTCTCCAAAGCTTTACTGTTTTCAGTAACATTACGATAGAAAAAAGTAACGTGAACAAGTTTACCTAGGTGAGTGGGCTGCTCCGAAACTGTTTCCTGATATGACGAATAGACTGTTGATAAAAGATTCTTTACTCCAAGACAGATTTCGTGTTCTATGCTGAAGAAATTTTCTAGTGTAATCTGATACTGTACACACACAAATGTTGTACGTAATGATATAATTAATATTAAGCAAGGGTAGTATGGAGTTTTGACATGAAAATACTCTAGAGAAACGGCCCTCGGAGTTTGAAAGATGCCAGCGACCTAATTCGTAAAAGCATACATGATATTTAATGATTTGGCACACATTTTCGATTATGAGGATGATACCGTGACTGAATCTGATATTTGTTAACTGTTCAGCTTCAGAAGAACCAAGACTACGAGGAACAAGAGAAAGGATAAGCAGATATGGTTCCACCGTTTACTACAAAACAGGAAACGCCTCGAAGTTTCGAGAGTTGACTGTATTTATAAAAGTAAAGGGTTGAAGTTTCATAAAATCACATTTGACGAATATTTACCCTAGACATTTATGTTCACCCTCATAATATTTTTATTAATATCATTCTCTTATTAAATGATGTAGCTAATGGAGATTATTATTATTGTCACAATATGAATTACCTTACAGTAGATGTAGAATTAACAGTGTTGACTTGACACGATGGAGAATGACATGTCAACAGTGTGAATTGTCCCCACTGCTCAAGACGGAAGTTAATGTGCCAACAGGCAGGATATATTGTAAAATGAGACAACCGGCAAAGAAACAAAATTAATATGTATTCCAAATCTGTGTTGCTTATTTGCGAGGACTGATTGATCTGCATGTGCCTTTGCTGTGGGACATAGGTACTGAACAGGCAACACGTGTTTCATGATTCAGTCAACAAAACTTTACAAATTGTAGGTCTGGCGATTTGGGAACAAGTAATGCTAGGTGCAGCAGCTATCATTGTTGTGGTCCTCGGTCCAAAGACTGGTTTGACGCAGCTCTCCACGATACTCTTCTCTGAATAAGAACGGCAATCAACATTCTTCTGAACACATAACAAAAGTTTCTATCATATTTCTGTTTGAACTCCTTAACGTCCACGTCTCACTCCCATACAATGTTAAACTCAAGACAAATACTTTCACCAAGGACTTCCTAACATTTATATTAATACGGGATGTCAAAATGTTTCGCTTCTTCAGGAATGATTTTCTCCCCATAGTCATTCTGCATTTTTATTCTTTACTTCAGACCTCTGGTGTTATTTTGCTACCCAAATAACAAAACCTACCTACTACTTTTACTGTCATGTTACCTAATGTAAATCTTTAAACATCACCTGATTTTATTACGGTACATTCCATTGCACTTATTTTGCTCTTGATAATGTTCATTTCATAACCTGCTTTCAAAACGCCGTCTATTCCGTTCAACTGCTCTTCCAGGTCCTTTGTTGCCTCACACCGGATTTTAGATTTTTAATATATATATATATATATATATATATATATATATATTCTCAATTGTTTTTTGCTTTGGCTGGTTGTTATTTGAGTTCTGAACTTCATGTACCATATATATATATATATATATATATATAGGTTGTTATTTGAGTTCTGAACTTCATGTACTATATATATATATATATATATATATATATGGTACGTGAAGTTCAGAACTCAAATAACAACCAGCCAAAGCAAAAAACAATTGAGAATATCGTCTTTAAAATTTTGTAAATTCATGTGTTGATGTTGTGGTCTTCAGTCTGGAGACTGGTTTTGTTGAGTTCTCATCCCGGTCTAGCTTTCAGGAAAGGTACGGTGCAGGATGCGTGGTCATCTATAACAGTGATATTTAGTATTACAAGTTTCATTAACTCAAGAATACAATACTCAACTTATATCTGATCTTCTCTCTTATCGCGGCGTCTTCTTCTGTACGCTGCTAGCTGCGGTGTTTCCTGGAGACTGCCTAGTTCGTAGCCGAATTCATAGGGGCTCATCCAGGCGCATGTCGGCCTAGATATAGCAGCTTGTAGAGGGCGCGCTTCTCCATTGCTCCCTCCAGGATGCGCGGCACCGGCGTGCGATTGGCTGCCGGTCGTCCGCTGCCTTCTTCACGATCGTTCTCTTGCGTCTGGCGTGTGGCGCTGACCTTATGCCACAGCAGGTTTGATGCAGCTCTCCACCCGCTCTACTCTGTCCTGAGCAAGCCTCTTCATCTCCCCATTAAAACATCAACCTACATCCACTAAATTTGCTTACTATATTCATCTCTTGGTCTCCCTTTGCGATTTTTACCCCACACACTTCCCTCCAACGCTAAATTCACAATTCCTTGATGTCTAGGAATGTGTCCCACGAATCGATCCCTTCTTTTGGTCTATGTATGCCAGAAATTCGTTTTCTCCCCCATTCTGATCAATACCTCCTCATTAGTTACCACCTAATCTTCAGCTTTCTTCTGTAGCACCACATTTCAAAATCCTCAATCCTCTTCCTGACTGCGCAGTTTATTGTCCATGTTTCACTCCACCTAATCCCTCCAGAAAGGACTTCCTTATGCTTAAATTAATAATCGATGTTAAAAAATTTCTCTTTTTCGAAAACGCTTTCCTTCTCACTGCCATTCTGCATTTTATATCCTCTGTACTGTGACCATCATATGTTATTTTACTGCACAAGTAACAAAATTGATTTACCACTTTTATTGATACATTACCTAATGTAACTCCTTCAGCATCGCCTTATTTTTTAAGACTGCACTCCATTACCTTTGTTCTGCTGTTATTTATGTTCATCTTAGATTCTACTTTGAACACACTGTCCATTCCGTTCAATTGCTCCTCCAGATCCTTTGCTTTCTCTGACAGATTTACATTGTCATCGGAAAAATGCAAGGTTTTTATTCCTCACCCTGAAAATTATTCCTTCTCTAAATTTTTCCCTTGCTTTACTTTATAACTTGCTCAATGTACAAATTGAACAACATTGTAGAAATGCTACAACCCTGTCTTTCACCCTTCTCAACCTCTGCATCCCTTTTATGCGCTTCAACTCTGAAAACTGCTATCTGGTTTTTGTACAAGTTGTAAATAACCTTCCGTTCCATATATTTCAGAATTTGATAGAGTGTATGCTAATCAACACTGTCAAACGCTTTCTCAGATCTACAAAAGCTAGAAATGTAGGTTTGAGTTTTCTTAATCAATCTTCTAAGATAAGCCGTAATGTGATAATTGGCCCCTGTGTTCATACATTTCTCCTGAACCTAAACTGATCTTCACCAAGGTCGGCTTCTATTAGCTTTCCATCCTTCTGTAAATAATTCGTGTTAAAATTTTGCAACCATGACTTATTAAATTGATGGTTCTGAAGTTTTCACACCTGACTGCGCCTGCTTTCTTGGGAATGGGGATTATAACATTTTTCTTAAAGTCTGAGGGTACTTCACCTGCCTCATACATCTTACACACCAGGTGAAACAGTTTTGGCATGGCTGGCACTCCCAGAGACTTCAGTAGCTCTGAGGGAATGAGGGAATGTCGTCCACTCCAGGGTTCTTGTTTCGACTTAGGTGTTTCAGGGCTCTATCAAATTCTTCTCCCAGTATAGTATCTCCTATTTCATCTCCATCTATTTCCTCTTCCCTTCCTATAATATTGTCTCTAAGTTCATTTCCTTTGTAGAGCCACACTATATATTCTTTCCACCTTTCAGCTTTTCCTTCTTTGCTGAGAACTGGTTTTACATTTGAATTCTTTATATTCATACAGCTGCTTTTATTGCCTCCAATTGTTTCTTTTATTTTCCTGTATGCGGTATCTATTTTCCCCTATTTATACATTCTTCTACAGACATGCATTTGCCTTCTAGCCACACCTGATTATCTATTTTGCACTTCCTGTCAATCTTATTTCTTAGTCGTATGTACTCCATTCTGCCTGTTTAATTTACTGCATTTTTATATTTTCCCCTTTCATCAATTAAACTTAGTATTTCCTTTGATATCCAAGGATGTTTTGTAGGTCTTGCCTTTCTAACTATTTTGTTCTCTGCTACCTTCACTATTTCATCTATCAGTGGTACCCATTCTTCTTCTACTGTTTTATTTCCCATCGTTTCTGTCAGTTGTTGCCTAAGGCTCCCTCCGAAATTCTCAAGAACTTCAAGTTCCTTCGGTTTATGCAAGTCCCTTCACCTTATTTTCCTACCTTTTTACAGTTTTTTTCAGTTTCAGCCTACAGTTCATGACCAACAAGATATGGTCAGAGTCTACATCTGCTCCTGGGTATGTCTTACAGTTTAAAACCTGGTTCCGAAATCTATGTCTTACCACTATAAAAGATGTCTGGTACCTTCTGGTGTCTCCTGATTTCTTCCACGTATGTAACCTTTCCTTTTTAAATTTTCTAGCTTCCCTACCCGATTAAAGGATCTAATATTCCAAGCTCCGATCCATAGAATGCCAGTGTTGTCTTTCCTGATGACCACATCCTCCTGGCCGCGGCGGATTAGGCGTGCCTACTAGTGCGCCTCGGTTGCACAGTGGTAGAGTGCCAGACTACAAATCTAAAGGTCGCGGGTTCGATCCCCGCCAGGTCCTAGGATTTTTATCTGTCACTTTCCACTTCTTTCACCTCTGGCAGTATCGCTCATGTGAAAAATACCGAGTAGCACCGTGGTTCGGAACCCACGTTAAACTGTAGGTCTCCCTATAACTGGCTGGGTAAGACAGTTCGAAGGTCGGAGGAAGGCAACGGCATACCACCTCCAAACAGGACCATGCCTAGTAAAGCACTGTGGTGTTCAAACCAATCTTCGGATTGATGACTGCTTTACCTTTTACTGGAGCGCCGTGCTGCGGTGCGCGCGGCCGTTCGCCGTCGCGGGTTTGAGTCCCCTCCTAGGGCATGGGTGTTTATGTTGTCTTTAGGTTAGTTTACCTAAGTTTATGTAGTTTTTAGGCTACGGACAAATAACCCAGGAGTTGAGTCTGATAGATTTACAAATATTTGATTTGAACATCCTCCTAAGTAGTCGCCGATCGGACATCCGAATGGGGGACTATTTTACCTCCGGAATGTTTTATCCGAGAGGATGCCATCATGATATATTCATACAGTAGAGCTGTATGTCCTCGGGCATTGTTCGAGCATGTGCTTAACATACTTCTTATTCAACAACCACTGGTTTGAACAAGTGGACGGAGTCGCCATGGGGGGTCCTCTATCATCCACGGTGGCCAACTATTTTATGGAAGACGTTGAGGAAAAAGCTCTACAGTCAGCACGTCTGCAACCTTCGTGTTTCTAGCGCTATGTGGATGACACATTTGTGGTGTGGCCTCACGGAATAGAGACGTTACCCACGTTTCTCCAGCATCTGAACTCACTCCGTCGAAGTATCCAGTTCCCCATGGATGCCATCATGATATATTCATACAGTAGAGCTGCATGTCCTCGGGCATTGTTCAAGCATGTGCTTAACATACTTCTTATTCAACAACCACTGGTTTGAACAAGTGGACGGAGTCGCCATGTAGTTTACTAAATACTAACGTAAAATTAGTTTCCGCTTGCTTTCAGTCGTATGCAGTAGCCGTGTGGCAAAGACACATTAGCTGATGTTACAAAGCCAGAACAGTTAATGATCCAGACTGTTGCCACAGTAACTAGTGAAAATGCTGTTGCCCCTCTTCAGGAATCATACGTTTGTCTGGACTCACGACAGATACCCCTCAGTTCTGGTTGTACCTGTTGAGGAACGCAAGCTTACCCACCTCGGCAATTTCTGTGTTTCATGGGGGTACAAATAATTGAAATAACTGCAGAAGCTGTCAGTGTAGCTCAGATGGTAGCGCCGTGTGACAACTATAGGGTTGGTGCCTCAGATCTCGCCGTGGCAGATTATCTTTTCGTTGTGTTCAAATACTTGCACAATTTTAACAACTAATGTCAATTTTTTACGAAAAATGCACGTGTTTTTGTATATTCGTAATTTTCTATATTTTATGAAAGGTTGTTAATAATGATGATTTCAATAAAAGAAAACGTAAGTTACAGTTTTATGGTATTGGCTTCACAATTATTTGACGGCGTTGTCTTTCATTGTTCAGTTTGTGAAGAGCTACGACACTGTTTTCGGAAAGTATTTCTATAGCTACTAATGGCTTTCCAAGCAGCTAACCCACTCACCCATCTCTTTAGGTGACGTCAGGTTGTTCAGCACGCCTATATACACATAAACAAAAACTGACAAAACATGTGGAATTAGAGATCATAAAATGTATTCGAAAACAACGATAAAATATTTAACACAGCGGGACTCGAACCACTGCGCTTATGAAGCCAGAACTCTACAGCCTGAGCTACACCGACAGATGCTGTAACTGTTTTAATTGTTGGTACCTGCAAGTACTTACAAAAATTAAGTGTCGGTTTCTCGAGCATTTTTAAAAGTTGCATCGAAAGGCTTATGCTGACTGTTATTTAAGTTCTGATCTTCACACACCGTAAATATAAATTAAAAAAAAAAAAAAAAAAAAAAAAAAAAAAAATCTAAAATTCCATATCCATGTGATCTCCTTGTAAGACAGAATGACAATGGCATAGGCAAGCCGCAAAGTTTTCATTTCTTCTCACTGAACTATAACTCCTTTGAAACTTCCTGGCAGATTAAAATTGTGTGCCGGAACTGGGACTCGAACCTGGGACCTTTGCCTTTCGCGGGCAAGCGCACTACCGACTGTGCTATCCCGACACGACTCACGATGCCGCCTCACAACTTTACTTCCGCCAGTACCTCGCCTCCTACTTTCCAAACTTCACAGAAGCTCTCTTGCAAACACGCAAGACTAGCACTCCTGGAAGAAAGGATATGGTGGAGACATGGCTTAGCCACAGACTAAGGGATGTTTCCAGAATGAAACTTTCACTCTGCAGCGGAGTGTGCGCTGATATGAAACTTCCTGGCAGATTAAAATTGTGTGCCGGAACCGGGACTCGAACCTGGGACCTTTGCCTTTCGCGGGCTAGCGCACTACCGACTGTGCTACCCCGACACGACTCACGATGCCGCCTCACAACTTTACTTCCGCCAGTACCTCGCCTCCTACTTTCCAAACTTCACAGAAGCTCTCTTGCAAACACGCAAGACTAGCACTCCTGGAAGAAAGGATATGGTGGAGACATGGCTTAGCCACAGCCTAAGGGATGTTTCCAGAATGAAACTTTCACTCTGCAGCGGAGTGTGCGCTGATATGAAACTTCCTGGCAGATTAAAATTGTGTGCCGGAACCGGGACTCGAACCTGTGACCTTTGCCTTTCGCGGGCAAGCGCACTACCGACTGTGCTATCCCGACACGACTCACGATGCCGCCTCACAACTTTACTTCCGCCAGTACCTCGCCTCCTACAGCAAGAGAGCTTCTGTGAAGTTTGGAAAGTAGGAGGCGAGGTACTGGCGGAAGTAAAGTTGTGAGGCGGCATCGTGAGTCGTGTCGGGATAGCACAGTCGGTAGTGCGCTTGCCCGCGAAAGGCAAAGGTCCCAGGTTTGAGTCCCGGTTCCAGCACACAATTTTAATCTGCCAGGAAGTTTGATATCAGCGCACACTCCGCTGCAGAGTGAAAGTTTCATTCTGGAAACATCCCTTAGGCTGTGGCTAAGCCATGTCTCCACCATATCCTTTCTTCCAGGAGTGCTAGTCTTGCGTGTTTGCAGGAGAGCTTCTGTGAAGTTTGGAAAGTAGGAGGCGAGGTACTGGCGGAAGTAAAGTTGTGAGGCGGCATCGTGAGTCGTGTCGGGATAGCACAGTCGGTAGTGCGCTTGCCCGCGAAAGGCAAAGGTCCCAGGTTCGAGTCCCGGTTCCGGCACACAATTTTAATCTGCCAGGAAGTTTCATATCAGCGCACACTCCGCTGCAGAGTGAAAGTTTCATTCTGGATACATCCCTTAGGCTGTGGCTAAGCCATGTCTCCACCATATCCTTTCTTCCAGGAGTGCTAGTCTTGCGTGTTTGCAAGAGAGCTTCTGTGAAGTTTGGAAAGTAGGAGGCGAGGTACTGGCGGAAGTAAAGTTGTGAGGCGGCATCGTGAGTCGTGTCGGGATAGCACAGTCGGTAGTGCGTTTGCCCGCGAAAGGCAAAGGTCCCAGGTTCGAGTCCCGGTTCCGTCACACAATTTTAATCTGCCAGGAAGTTTCATATCAGCGCACACTCCGCTGCAGAGTGAAAGTTTCATTCTGGAAACATCCCTTAGGCTGTGGCTAAGCCATGTCTCCACCATATCCTTTCTTCCAGGAGTGCTAGTCTTGCGTGTTTGCAAGAGAGCTTCTGTGAAGTTTGGAAAGTAGGAGGCGAGGTACTGGCGGAAGTAAAGTTGTGAGGCGGCATCGTGAGTCGTGTCGGGATAGCACAGTCGGTAGTGCGCTAGCCCGCGAAAGGCAAAGGTCCCAGGTTCGAGTCCCGGTTCCGGCACACAATTTTAATCTGCCAGGAAGTTTCATATCAGCGCACACTCCGCTGCAGAGTGAAAGTTTCATTCTATAACTCCTTTGACAAATTTCTTCCTGCATACTTTCACAGATTGATCAACGTATTTAATGAATAACATTGGCGAAAGGCTACAACCTTGCCTTACAATCAACGTTCTGAGAAGCATTCTGCATTCTCCAATTCTACGAAAGCTAGAAATGTAGATTTGCCTTTCCTTCACCTATCTTCTAAGATCTGTCGTAATGTGAGGATTGCCTCCCGTGTTCAAACATTTATCTTAAATCCAAACTGATCTTCCACGAGGTCAGATTCTACGAATTTTTCTATTCGTCTGTAAATATTTCGTGTTAGTATTTTGCAACCCTGACTTATTAACTGATAGTTCTGTAATTTTGATACTTGTCTGCAATTTCTTTCTTGGAAATTATAATTATTACATTCTTCTTGAAGTCTGAGAGTATTTCCCCTGTATCATACGTCTTGTTTACCAGGTGGAACAATTTCTTGATGACTGGCTCTCCTAATGGTAATAGCAGTTCAGACGAAACATCATCTACTCCAGGGACCTTGTCCCTACTCAAATTCTTCTCGCAGTGTAGTACGTCTTATCTCATCTTCCTCTACCTCCTCTTGTTTTTCTACAGTGCCTGTCTCGAAGTTAATTTCCTTTGAAGAGCCCCCTCTATATATTCCTTCCACCTTTCAGCTTTCCTTTCGTTGCTTAGGCCTTGCTTTCCATCATAGATTTTTATATTCATGGAGCTGCTTTTCTTGTCTGCAAACGTCGCCTTTACTTTTTTATTTATTTTCGCGTGTTGCAGAATCGAATTTTCTGCCGGTAATACAGGTCGATCGGGAGCAACGCGAATGCAGTATCCTGCTAGTACGAAGCGGATTACCGGTATAAAACCAGATTCTGGAAGGTGACAACATCCACCCGAGAAAGCCTTAACACATATACCTTTCATCTAGTTATAAATTCATCTATGGATTTTAATTTGTCCTCTAGCCAGTCCTGCTTAGCGGATGTACATTTCCTATCAGACGTGTTTTTGAGCCGTCTGTACTCCCTTTTACCAGCTTCACTTGCTGTGTTTTTATATTTTCTCATTTCATCAATTACGTTTAATATCTGCTGCGTTATCCAAGGGATTCTGTTAGGCCTTGCCCGTCTACCTATATGAGGTCTGAGGTCTTTACTACATTGCTTCTTAGAGTTATCCATTCTTCTTCAACTGTACTGCTGTCTTCCGCAAACCTCTGGTTCCTTCAGTTTATCCAGATTCCACCTCCATACTTTTCCACTTTTCCAATTTCACAATTCTAATCTACTATTCATAACCTGTAAGTCATGGCCAGAGCCTATACTACCCATAGATTTGTCTTACAGTTTAAAACCTCGTTTCGAAATCTGTATCTTTCCATCATAAAATCAATTTGGTATGTCCCTGCGTCTCCTGGTCTCTTCCACGTATTCATGATGCTTAAACCAAGAATTTTTGACGATTTAATTATGCTCTGCGTAAAATTCTACCATGGGACCTCCTGTTTCATTCGTTTTTCTCAGTCCCACACCAACTGATTTCGTATTTATAATACTGCACTTTCCTGAACAGAAATCATGTTCATCCTTCGACCGATCTTTAATAATCGC
Organism: Locusta migratoria; assembly: GCA_026315105.1. Classification (NCBI taxonomy): domain Eukaryota; kingdom Metazoa; phylum Arthropoda; class Insecta; order Orthoptera; family Acrididae; genus Locusta; species Locusta migratoria. Next base: position 130,970,187 of record CM048745.1, on the reverse strand, counting down.
CGCCAAATCTAACTTCAACTTATCCATTTCTGTTCTCGCATTTTCTGCTTACCTGTCCGATTAATGGATAGAACATTCCACGTTTCGATCCGTGGAATGACAGCATCCTCTTGAGTAGTCTCCGCCCGGAGATCTGAATGGGGAGCTATTTTTCCTCCGGAATGGTTTACCCCTATCACAGGCATCAACAATGATTACGGTATCCTGCAATCTGCCTTAAGTTGCCGTCAGACGCTATGTGAAAGTGGACGGGAACGTCGAGCCAGTGTTGTTCTGTGACGTCGCAACGTGGATTCATACTTTGCAGAGTAATCCCAAACATAAAAATCTTGAGCGTGCAAAGCTACAACTACCATACATGAAAGACACCATCAGAAGCATAAGGTTTTGCTTCGTAGATAGGAACTGATCAGGTGAGTTGGACGGTCCCTTACTACGTTACACGCAAAACACGGGACGTAGCATACTGGATAATGCAGTTTTCAGATTACGCCAGAATTTAGTAGTTTTTGTTACTAATGCTGTATTAACATTTGCTGCTTCAGAACACTGGCAATTTTAGGGAGATAAAATGGAATGATGTTCTTATTTACCAGAGATACGTAGATGACACTTTTATTGTGATAAAAGGTAACGAGGGAGCAATCAATGATCTAGCTGAGAAATTGAACGCCATGCACCCAAACATAAAATTCACTGTGGAACATGAAGACAATAAAACACTAAATTTTCTAGATCTGTCGGTAAGCAGAGACAGCGGAAAACTCTCATTTGGAATTTTCAGAAAACCAACTTATACAGACACAATTATACCAGCTGACTCATGCCATCCAAAAGTACACAAATGGGCTTTCTTCCGTTCAATGTTGAATAGACTAGTGAAGTTACCATTAAATGATAACGATAAAGCAAAAGAGCTGAATACATTGGAATACATTGCAACCTCTAACGGGTATAACAGTAAAGAAGTAAGGTATCTGTACAATAAGCTCTGTGAGAACACCGCCATTAAAACGCCGATAGAACAACAGAAACTAAAAATGAGTATTACATACAAAGGGACATTAACTGATTCCGTCGTAAATAGGTTCAAAAAATACAAGGTAGGTTTAGGGATGAAAACCACTAGCAAACTAGGTGATAGGTTACGACACACAGTGGGACCCAACCGAGACAAGTTTGATGGTACGGGTGTATACAAAATAACATGTAGAGATTGCGAGAAGCTTTACGCAGGACAAACGGGCAGGTAATTCAGGCAGCGATTCAAGGAACACATGCGAGACAGCAACGACGGATGTAGAAAACGACACCTCACACGAAATAACCACGGATTAGGAGAAATAGAACAAAGCCTGAAAATACTACACAGCGCACCAAAAGGCCTAATACTTAACACCCTTGAGGAAATAGAGTTTTTTGTGGAAAAATCAAAATCTCCCTCTCACATAATAAACGAACAAATTGATTTTACGAAAAACTGGTTCTTTAGTCTTTTCGCCGAACATTTGTAGACCATTCTATGGTAACGAATGTAGCTGATAAATGATGCTTCAATCTATTCATCAACTCCGTTAGGCACTTCCATAGAAACAACAGACGCCAATAGATGGCGACACTTTGCATTCCACTACAGTACAGCGTTCACTAAGAGTTTTCCTAGCCGAATAGCTTCCCTGCTCTTAACAAATTACGTCCTTCCACGAACAGTCTGTTATTCCACACAGTCCCATCATAGCTCGTAGTATACCGTATTACTTAAAGTCCATTTTACATTAACAGTCTACTATAGTAAATCTAAGGTTTCTTTCATGGAGCTGCATAGTTAGGTTAATATTACTACAAACTGTAAGAGTGCACAAAATTATATTTTATAACCTGTAGTTGCTCCATCAACCATCTCCCCCTCTCCCCCCCCCTTTTACTTAAAACATTCATTCATTTTAGGAGCCTTCATTGTAAAGCATTTAATCAGTATAGCTTAAAACTCTTTTATTTCATGTTTTACAATAGAGTGCTAACATGTGCAATACACTTATGGATGATGATATTTAACTACCCTAAGAGTTTATATTGTAGATATTGTTTCACATCAGCATTGCCTAAACTGTCAAAACTAACGATGTCAAAATATAGTATGAAAAAATTTGGTGCAGCACTCATATAATTGTATAATGTAAAAGAAAGTTTTGTACACAGTGATTGTAAAATTTTTAGTTGTATGTTTATAATTGTATAACATAACAGTAACAAAATATTGTGCAGGTTTGAGGTATATTTATATAAAAAAAATCCCAGAGGGAGTGAGTGCGCATATGTGAGTGAGAGAGAAGTAGAATGACAACACCGCCATCTGGCGGATTCTCCACTTAATAACTGACCGCAACGCTGAAGTTAGTATGCACTTGACCATCCTACAGTGATGTTCTGGGGGAATTTTAAATTTTAAATTTATTTTATTTTTGACATATGTCTTTGACAGTCATTTTTAAAAGGAATGTTTAGTTTCACTTTTAATAAGTTTTAAAAGATATGGTGCGTTTGATGATTGTGTTCTCATTTATGTTTTATCGAAATGTGTGATGAATATTAATTCCATTGTCTTCCTGTAGCCTTCGATAATGACGCAACGTCGAAACGCGTAAGGCCTCAATGAATCTATATTAGTGGTCAAGACCTCAAAGTTTATTCAAATATTTAGTTATTTACCGAAGTATAAAGTAGGACCACTCCACGTTTCATGTCTAATAAGAGTAATAAACTCCATTTATAAAGAATTACTTCGTGAGTGAGTCACTTCTTTATCTTAAAATCCATTTTGTTGGTCGTTCAGAGGTTTAACTTATGTTTGTTAAATATATTTTCACGTCAACATATGCAGACTGATAGACTGGCAAACTACAGATTAAGTATTGATCTTGTTTAAACAGATTGGGTAGCTGTTTAGGGCATAGAAGCTGACATACGTAACTCACCCCTATGAACAGAGACAACGAGTCATAAACTTTTACTACCCTGAGTTATGTATTGCCCAATTCTTATTGGTGAGTACCGATAGGGAGGTCGCAACTTCTGTTTACTCGTCGATTTTACATTTATTTACATGTGTAATCTCTCTGACAGGAAATCACAGATCCTGTCGCTTAACAGGATGAACTCCATACGCGCGCACTTTGATTGAAAGTCGCTTGTGGAAAAAAAAAAAAAAAAAAAAAAAAAAAAAGTTCAGATGTTTGTTAAGCTTATGGGACTTAACTCTGAGGTCATCAGTCGCTGAACTTACAAACTACTTCTGAACTGACTTATGCTATAGACAGCACAAACATCCATGCCCGAGGGGGTTTCGAAGCCCCGACGGGAAACGACCTCGCGCCTCAATCCGCTCGGCCACTCCGCCGCGGCAGTCACTCCTGAGGAGCAGTGTTGAAAGCCTTTTAGAAATATAGGAATATGGAATCAATGTGAGGTTTCCTTTCAACAACACTTCATACTTTATGAAAATAACGCTTTTCCTGCGCAAAAACGATAACGATATTGTCTGAACCCTTGTTCCTTACGTATCAATAGAAAGTGTTATTGAACGTACTTCATAATGTTATAACACCGTATACGCTCCAATCTCCTATTTAAAATATTCGTGATTCAGAGGATTACTGAACTTACCCATTTTTTGCCGCGTTTTTGTCATTGAGTGAGCGATTTTATATGATTCACAAGGATGGAGCTATTATATGTTAATTAGGCTAACAGATGTTGTTCTTTAGAATTTTGAAGCGTTCACTTCGTCATCTTTGGTGAAAAAATTTCGTGGAATAGCATTTAATAATTACGCTTTTGCGGCACTGTAATCGGATTATTTTCATCACTATCAAGCACGCTGCTGTCGGTTCGAATCCCCCATCGGGCATGGATGTTTGTCCCGGCTTCCGTATAAGCTAGTTCATAAGTAGTTTCTAGGTTTAGGGACTAATGACCCCGTAGTTCAATCCCATAAGCACTACAAACATTTGAACATTTGCTATCAAGCAGTAAACAAATTTATGTACTTTGCCACTGGTGTATTTAACGTATGAACAGAGTGTATTTGGATTTTACACTATATTTCGAGACAGTGATTCGTTAAAAGCATCTCTCAATGACGTCCGCGATAAATTTCAAGCTTCTGTAAAACTCACTTTCACTAATAGACTGATGAGTTTTACAACCACCGCCGTAGTTTCTTCTTTTCTTGATCATATACTACGTTTCCTTCTTCCTTCTGGTACTACCTATTATGTTCGTCAAATCGTCCATATCATTAAGAGAATGGAAGAGAAAATAATGATGAAACAGTTGATTCATTGTTTTAATATTTTCTGTGTAACGTGGCACAAAGACTATTATCATTACTTTCATTGATTTTATTGTTATCGTCGGCATTTGTACCATTACGTACTACGTTCTTATAAACTGAGAACGTGTGCGGAAGCAAACAGTGAAACGACTCGCACATTCACACACTCTGTAATACTGATAACACTGCTTTATCAGTAAAGGCAACACTCGTATCCCTGCTTTTATGTCAAGCTTTCGCGAGCAAATGGGCTTGCATTATATTGATAACCATCAATATTTCATTTTGATACTATAGCGCTTTAGAGAAGGCAGTTTTAATGTGTGGCAACTGCAGTAATTTCAGATTCAGCTTCTAACCCGTTGGTGAGTATGCTTTTCCCTACATAGAAATCTGTCCCACGCGAGCGCATAAAGTATTCAGCGCCAAACTGCGATTCATTAGCACACGTTTTCAGCTTTGTCGGGTAACTGGAATTTCGGCAAAAGGCTTCTCTGATACCATCACGTTACGCGACTGTACTCTGACGCAGATTACGAGGAATTTTCTCGTCGATGATAACCCAATACTATGCTGTTCTTTGATATAAAGTGAAGTATTTACCACTGAAATAATTTTTTCGCGAAATTTTACATTTGATAATTTTGACTTTATAGCTCTAGATTGAGCTGAGGGATTCATAGAAATAAATAGTCCAGCACAAACATGAGGTTATCGCCTTTCCTTTCCTTTTCTCTTGTATTTGTATTTATTCACCACAAAATGCCTTTGTTGTCTGTACTTGGTTCCTTATACTTAACTGCATACCAGGCTCAATGATATAGGCGTTGTCTATTTCTTCCTTACAGAGTCTTGACAATGAAGTCTAACATCAACAGTGTCCACATGTAACACCTCCATACCTTTGATGATATTTCGGTGAATAAATTCACTAAAACCACTATCGTTTACAAAGATCTATATTTATATATGACTGTAATATTAATGTAATTATTAATTTCTCGAATGCTTTATTGGAAAGAAATATCTTGTAAGGAAACAACATTTTGTCAAAGTAACTGTGATGGATACCACTGTGTAGTGAATCAATGCAGTGATCTGTACACAACCTAGATTTACAGTTCTCTCTGAGCAAGGAATTGCTGCGTGCTTGCATAGTCATATATTTTGCACGTTCTTTTGTTTTGCCCGCCATTTTTTGATTTGCTAAACTAATTTCCATCATTTTTTTCTGATAGAGTTGGTTACTTACTTCTTGTTTTGAACTTTATGTCAATATACGATGTAATTGGTTGCTGTGGCAATGGAATCGAAACGTATTTTCGTTTATTGTTCTAGTAACATTTCATAGCATCCATGTTGTTGTTGTTGTTGACTTCAGTCCGCAGACTGGTTTGATGCAGCTCTCGACGCTACCCTGTCCTGTGCAAGCCTCTTCATCTGAGAATAAGTTCGGAGGCTACGTCCTTTTGAATCTACTTACTGTATTCGTCCCTCGATTTTTACCCCACACACTTCCTTCTAATGCTAAGTTGACAATTCCTTGATATCTCAGAATGTGTCCAACCAAACTATCCCTTCTCTTAGTCAGGATATGCCAGAAACTTCTTTTCTCCCCGATTCGGTTAAGCACCTCCTCATTAATTACGTGATCTACTCATCTTATTTTCGTCATTTGTCTGCAGCACCTGATTTCAAAAGTTTCTATCCTCTTTTTATCTGAACTCCTTATCGTCCACGTATTACTCCCATACGATGCTATACTCCAGACAAATGCTTTCAGAAAGGATTTTCTAACATTTAAATTAATATTGGATGTTAACAAGTTTCGCTTCTTTAGAAACGCTTTTCTTCCCATAGCCATTCTGCATTTTATATCTTGTCTACTTCGGCCATTAGAAGTTATTTTGCTACCCATATAACAAAACTCATCCATCACTTTTATTGTCTCATTACCTAATCTAATTCCTTCAGCATCACCTGATTTTCTGACATTACTCTCCATTACCCTCGTTTTACTCTTGTTAATGTTCATCTTATATCTTCCTTTCAAGACACTGTCCATTCCATTCAGTTGCTCTTCCTGATCTTTTGCAGTCTCTGACAAAATTACTATGTCATGGGCATACCATAAAGTTTTTATTTCTTCTCCCTGAACTTTAATTCCCTCTCCAAATATCTCCTTGAATTCCTTCACTGCTTGCTCAATATACAGATTAAATAACACTGGGGAAAGGCTACAACCCTGTCTTACTCCCTTCCCTACCTCTGTGGCTCTTTTTTGCCCTTTGACTCTAATCACTGCTGTCTTGTTTTTGTATAGGTTGAATATAACTCTTCGCTCCCTATATTTTACCCCTGATACCTTCAAAATTTGGAAGAGCGTATGCCAGTCGACATTGTCAAAAGCTTTCTCCAAATCTACAAATGCTAATAACGTAGGTTTCCCTTTCCCTAGCCTACCTTCCAAGATCAGTCGCAATGTGAGTATTGTCTCCCTTGTTCCTATATTTTTCCTAAATCCAGACTTATCTTTCCCCAGGTCGGATACCACAAGTTTTTCCATTCGTCTGTAAATAATTCCTGTTAGTATTTTGCAACCAGGACTTATTAAACTGATAGTTCTGTAATTTTCACATTTGTCTGCACTTGCTTTCTTTGGAATTGGAATTACAATATTCTTCTTGAAGTCTGATGGTATTTATCCTGTCTCATACATCTATCATACCAGGTGGAACAATTTTTTCATGACAAGCTCTCCTAACGATATCAGCAGTTCAGACGAAGTATCATCTACTCCAGGAGCCTTGTTTCGACTCAAATCCTTCAGCGCTCTGTCAAATTGTTCTCGCAGTATCATATCTCCTTTCTCATCTTCCTCCACTTCGTTTTCCATTTTTAGAATATTGCCTTCAAGTTTATTTCCTTTGTATAGGACCTCTATATATTCCTTCCACAGTTCAGCTTTCCCCTCTTTGCGTAGTACTGGTTTTCCGTTTGAGTTCTTGATACTCATACAGCTGCTTTTCTCGTCTCCAAAAAAACCTTTTATTTTCCTGTAGGCGGTATCTATCTATCCCCTAGTTATACATTCTTCTACAGTTCTGCATTTGTCCTCTAGTCACTCCTTCTTAGCCAGTCTGCAATTCCTGTCAATCTTATTTTCAGACATTTTTACGCCATTTTGCCTGCTTCGCTTGATGCATTTTTGTATTTTCTCCTCTCATCAATCAAGTTCAGTATATCCTGTGTTAGCCAGGGATTTCTATTAGGCCTTGTCCCTCTGCCTATATGATCCTCTTTTGCCTTCACTACCCTATTTATCAGAACTACCCATTCTTCTTGTACTGTATTACTTTCTACCGTTTCAGCCAAACCTTGTCTAATGCTCCCTCTGAAACTCTCAACCACCTCTGGTTCCTTCAATTTGTCCAGGCTCCATCTCCTAACTTTTCTACCTTTCTGCAGTCTCTTAAGTTTTAATCTACAGTGCATAACCAATAAGTTATGGTCAGTCTATATCTGCCCCTGGATATGTCTTACAGTTTACAACCTGGTTCCTAAATCTATTCCTTACCATTATAAAGTCAATCTGATACCTTCCAGTGTGTCCTGGCCTCTTCCAAGTATACAGCCTTCTTCCATGATTAAACCAGGTGTTGGTGATCATCAAATTGTGCTCTGTGCAAAATTTTACCAAGCGATCCCCTCTCTCATTCCTTTTTCCCGGTACATATTCACCTAACACATTTCCTTCTCTCCCTTTCCTACTACCGCGTTCCAGTCCCCCATCACAATCAAGTTTTCGTCTCCCATAACTTTCTGAATGATTCCTTTTATCTCTTCATACATTTCTTCAATATTCTCAACGGCTGTGCTAGTTTCCATATAAACTTGTACTACTGTGGTCGGTGTTGGTTTTGTGTCTATATTTGCTACGATAATGCGTTCACTATGCTGTTCATAGTAATTCACCCGCATTCCTATTTTCTTATTCATTATCAGACCTATCCCTGCGTTACCACCAACTGATTTTGTATTTATAACCCTGTACTCACCTAACCAGAAGTCCTGTTCATATTGGCACCGACCTTCTCTAATCCCTACCATATCTAACTTTAACCTACCCATTTCTCTTTTCAAATTCTGTAACTAATCTATACGATTACGAATTAGAACATTCCACGCTCCGACCCGTAGAATACCTGTTTTGTTTTTCTTGATGATATCTTCCTGCGGAGTCCCCGCCCGGAGATCCGAATGGGGGACTATTTTACGTCCGGAATATTTTACCCAAGAAGACGCCATTATATATTCATATAGATGAGCTGCATGTCCTCGGGAAAATTAACGACTGTAGTTCCGCCTTGCTTTCAGCCGTTCGCAGTAACTGAATGGCAAAGCCATGTTAGCTGATGTTACAAGGCCAGCTCAGTCAATCATCCAGACTGTTGCCCCTGTAACTACTGAAAAGGCTGCTGCCCCACTTCAGGAACCACACGTTTGTCTGGCCTCTCCACAGATACCCCACCGCTGTGGTTGCACCTACGGTGGGGCTATCTATATCATTGAGGCACACAAGCCACCCCGCCTCAGCAGAGTCTGTGGTTCATGGTAGTGGGCATCCATGTTATAATTTGGCAAGAAACGATATATGATCGTCTGTGGGTGTCACGCTTAGACATCCGAAGTTCGATATTCAGGTAGTATGAAGTTCAATGAATCAAAGGTGTGAAATATAAACTTAGGCTATAATATTATGGCAAAAATAGTCTGGATTGCTTTTGTCCTCAGCCGCCTATATGGAAAGGTCACGTATGTATTGTATTTCATGTTACCATAAAAATCCACTTATTACAATTAATGTCCTTCATTTCAAAGAAATAGTGTCTGTAATTTCCATCTGCAATTTATTTACCACAATTAACTGATGCACGCTTTCTTTATCGAAATGCTAAGCGAGAAGGGACTGCCGTTCGACGTCTAGAAATTTTGCTAGAAACTTCTAGAACGTATTGTGACACACTAATCTACGTTTAAATTGAAACAATTTTCACTTTCTGCCAAATTATGCTACGAAAAATGTGTTAAAGAGTATTTAAAATACCGATGCAGTATTTTTATTTTATTTTGCGTAGAACACATCGCTTGCAATGTTTGCATTCCAGTTCATGCAGTAATTATTTCAATGCTATCCAGCGGTAACCCATGATATCTAATAACTATTCTAAAGGGTTTAATTTACAAAAGTAATGAAAGAATGAATTCGTTAAAGCTATTTTGATATAAAAACATAGTTTTGAGACATATAGAATTATTCAGTAACGTCGTTATAGTAACCATTTTCTTCTAGCTTGGAAAACTAAATACTAAATTCAACATAAAATACGAAAAGGCTGCTATATAGAGGAAATCCATGGGAAAAGATAATGAGCTGCAGCTTCAACTATAACTGCGTCTATTTCCTCTTAAAAGAGAAAAGAGAGAGAGAGAGAGAGAGCGAGAGAGAGAGAGAGCGAGAGAGAGAGAGAAAGAGAGAGAGAGAGAGAGAGAGAGAGAGAGAGAGAGAGAGAGGGAATGTATGATCCCGAGTTCACCAACCTCAGTCTAACGTGAGATGGAGATCCATCGTGTTGAAACCAAATACGTGGACGAAAAACACGTGAAATATGTTCTAGCAACCTAGGTACCATGTATTTCTGTCAGAGGTATCAAAATTGTTTTATTATTATTATTTGTAACTTTGATTCTATCGTTTTGGGACCAGGGTCCCTTACATGACTGAAACACTGCTGGCCAATGAAAATAACAGTTGCAGTGTATGGGGGCGCTTAAAGGACTGATTGTGGGAAACGTTGTAAATGCCAAAAGTTTTTTTCTTGAAATGGAGAAACGTCTCAATTGTTATGTAATATTTGTTTTGCATCAATGATGATTTTATTGAATAATTAATACATATACACAAGTACTGAAAATAAAAACTTTCAATATAAGAAAGACAGGAAAATTTAAGTATTTTGATATTTAATTACAATAGCTTTATTAATAACTCAGTTTCCTCAGTGACAAAAGTTTTTGTCAGTGTGTGGTATTTTGATCCATGTAAGGAAGCATAGATAGAAGATCATTCTGCTTTTCAGCAGTTATTTGAGGTGATACATTTAACAGAGTAAGAGCTCACTTACGTGACACATTTTGCACTTTATAACCTGTCTAGAAGATTGAATAAGCACGCCATTCCTTAGTTTGACTGATGGATTTCTTGACCAGAATTTTGTTGCATTTGATCACTTTAATTAAGGAGAGTTGAGTGAGCTTCAGTTTGGATATACTGATGTACATATTTGCTAGTGCACCCATCTCAAAGAAGTCCTCTCGTTGCATGCTGATGACCGTAAGGAGGGAAGTCAGCCTGTCCAATATTGAACTTCTTCAGGAACCATAGGTTTGCATCATACGTTGTGTATTTACTTCCATGTTAACGCAATGAGAAAATAAACACGAATTGAATCACAAGGAATAATAAACTTAGGCAAAACTATTAAACAACGAACTGAAACACAGTTAATCGATAATGAACTAAGGAACAGCTAATAGAAATGAAGTACAGCATTTAAACAATGAACCTGAACACAGATAACGAGATGTATAGATGGCCTTTTCACTTGACCATCCGTCTAGATGCTACTTAAATCGTTTTCCATGGAAAATGAAGTTATTGCAGGTGCCATATTTGGGCAAGACTTCGAAATGAATTAGTGGTGTGGCACTTGTAATCATTCCTACAGTATTAGCGATAGTACGTATAACGATTACAATCCTAAATCTAAAAATGTGGTATCCTGGGACTAATATAGTTTCCCACAAACAATCCACGATTAATGTTTCGTAGGACGGTAATGACTAGACTTCGGTTTTCAGGTAAAATCCTATTTCGCTCCTCATTAAATAAAGGCAATAAAAGTTGTAGATCAACGAATTATGGAAATTTATGATCCAAAATGCTACCTTTATAGCAACCAAAAATAACCTAAATTTAGGTTAGTAGCTGATTGTACCTAAATTTTTAAAAAATCGAATTAAATAAAAATTTTCATTCCAAAACTTCTCTTGTCAGCTAAGAATTATGCAAATATTTTATCGAAAATTGTAATTTTATAGTACCTAAAGTACCTAATTTCATATTAGAACCTGACTGTATATAATTTTTAAAAATCCAGACAAATAAAATTAGTATGACTAAAAATACTCTTCTGGTCATCCCGGCTTATTTACTTGCATGCGTGAACAATCGTGAGACGACGACGGCACACGTCAGGCTGCTCTAGCCCGCACTGCTCCGCAGAGCGTTGTCGCTCGCTGTAAACCGTCGAACTGTGATTGATAGAAGAATACTTTTCTTATCCCAGCAGACCCCTATAAGTTTAGTATTTAAATAACCCTTTTTTTAATGTCCCATATACTGGAAAACTCTGACAAATTTCCAGAAATTTTGAAATTTTATTACAATTCTACTTCATAATTTGTTTGGTGGAAAACGGAAAACTTTTTGGTATAACGTAACCTCCAAACCAACATGTCATATGCTACGTCGTGTTTCAGTTGTTCTTACGAAGACGCTATCGTCTCACGCCAGCGACTAGCGACCAAATACGCAGCGTTTAGGAAGGCCAGCTTCCTGTCCATGCGGTTTCCTGGTGGTTGCGCCGTTTCTCGCCCCCTGGCCGCCTCAGTCAGCCCGTCTGGCGGTGTTGTGTACTCTGCCAGAACTGCCCTCCTGTTTGCATTCTCAGACTGGCGGCCGCCCGATAGTTCTCCGGACTGTGAGTATCCCTTCTGCACGCGCCGCACCATGTCGTTTCCAAACAGGCAGACTGCAACTTCCTTCTCTCTTAAAAACGACAGGTGGAAAAAAGAGTGCGTTGTATTTTAAGATTAGACAAAAGCGGATTCCACATGTTACTTAGAGGGAAGCCCTTATCTCGATTTATTAAATTATCCGCCAACCTAATTTCAATCGATTCCTTTAAAATGCATTCCCAATAGCGAGACACAGAAGCAAGTACACGTGTTTCGCCATACTTAATTCTGTGTGCTTCGGTTAAACAATGCTCCGCTACTGCAGACCTGTCAGGTTGTAACAAACGAGTATGTCTGTGGTGCTCGGTGCATCGATCATTAACGTTTCGAATCGTTTGTCCTATATATGCTATCCCACAGTGGCAAGGAATCTTATAAGCACCGGGCTTTCTCAGCCTCAAATCGTCTCTAACTGTGCCAAGAAGAGCCCTCGATTGAGATTATGTTGGCGGACGATTTAATAAATCGAGATAAGGTGTACCCTCTAAGTAATATGTGGAATCCGGTTTTGTCCAATCTTAAAAACAGTGCACTGTTTTCTCCACATGTGACAACTAGCGCATATAAGCATTACATCGTTTCTGCCTGTTTTCTCCACTGAGGCGCTGCACCGGCTGCTTGCGGCAGAGGACGCAGCCACGACTCTGTGGCGCACTCGCCGTTAGTACTTCGCGGCGTATATAAGGTCGCCGATCACGGCATGACTGCAGTTTCCAACGAGACTCAGCAGCATTCATATCACCTGAAGATGGCGGTCAGGTGGTCCGCAGAAATATTGCGTCTAGAATCTAGATGACTCTACGATCCGGCTGGAAACCCGACATGAATATCAACAATTAATACGCCGGGAAACTCTACGTGAACCCCAAGGGGTTCGAATGGAAAGGTACGAAACGACGGTGTGGGTATAATTGAAGTGTTTACTAAAATGTAATAACCAGAGGCCTGAGCACAACTATCGCACTCAAAGAGCTTAAATTTCATAGAGTGGCGCTAGGTCCGCCATGTCTGAGGTAAACTGAACTGGCGTCCGCCATGTTGTTTGGGATATCGGCTAACAGCTGGTACGCCACATCCACTAGAGAATTTTACTTGTTTTACAGCCCCACGTTTTAAATAAAGATTGACTACTGTACGCAGATGTGTATCAAGTTACGTCAGACTTTACTGAAGCTGCGAATTGAAGACCCTTGTACTATGTTTCCTGAAAATGCGATAATGAAACCTCACGAACCTCTGAGTAATACGTTCCAGTTCGAAGTGTAACAGTTAACTGAGGTTCGCAGTAACGACGAAAGTGACGCTGCGAAAATATTTGTGTTCATTAAAATGCAAGTACATGTTCTAAACGAGCTGCAAACATACAGTGAACAGTAATTGAAGGGTTTGGCGCAAGAAGAAGGCAGCTCCACTTTTGCCAGTTTGTGGCAAATTGGAAAAATAAAATGTTTTAAAAATTCAGTTTTCACCAAAACGAAAAAAATTGTCAGCCTTGTTTTAGGCTATTGGGTATCTAATACTGCTGAAGAAAATACACACAAATGCATGCACTCAGGTATGTGGAATAGTTTTAAATTTTGGAGCTGCCTCCGTTTTGCTCCAAAGTGAATGAAAAGCTGTTTGTAGGGCCATTTTCTTCATAATTAAACAGATTTCAGTTTAAAAAACATTTATTAATGATGAAAGTACAACATTATTGGCATAATACATTAATTCTACAGTTCTTCTCAAGTCTTCTAGCTGCCTTCAGTCTCCTCAGGATCATTTGAAGCATCTGACGTCAACTGATCGTAAAACCACATTTCGTTTTGCCCAACATACTTTCTGGCCAGCTGTTTGACATCTTCAAACTTTTGGCCTTTAAGCGGGAGGAGACAATAACGTACGAAAATTGCATTAGTAATATAAGATGATGGTCCCATTTGCAATATTTTTTGTAAATTCGTTTTGTATTTTTAAATGTACGATGATATGTTGACAAGAGAAGTACAATTCATTACAACATAAACTAATCGATTTAAAATAAGCAACACAAGTACAAATTCACAATGGAAGGAGATCGTGCTGTCTCCGATTTAGTGACGCCAATTGAGGCTCACTGTGAATTAAAATTAAACTGAGCGTTAAGAAGAAAATAAATTCGATCGTGAAACTTGGGGAGGGATCGATCAAAGTAATTATACCTTTTTATTTGTAATTTCTATAGTAGAGTATTTATATAGTCAATCTGTGTATTTCTGGTGTTATATGTTACTTATCAAATCAATTCTACAACAGAGGATGATCAATTACTGAAGTCTTACCAGTTTAGGTTCTCAATTGATTTTTATCCCTAATTAGGATGAAGACCGTAATTTTGGTGGGTAATTACAGTATTTTACTTGAACTTTGCCACTACAGGTTCTGTATATGTCAGTTTGCATCTTTCGCATTGTGTTGTAAAATTTAGCTGACGAAATGAAAAACTACGATAATGTTACCTGTTGGAATCGTTCCTAAACCCTCTCAGAGAGGCACATTTTTAGTCAGTGTTTCAATGCTCATGGTGTGCGTTGTGTGATACCAGGTTGTTATATATTTGAGACTGCATACTGTCCCGCACAAAAGGTGTTATGACGTTCTATACCTTTTCATGTGATGGGAGTAGTGGCGGCTGGTGCTTCAGATGGCATGGGCCGCAGTGGAGTAGCTGAGCGGTCTAAGGCGCCTCGCTGTGAAGCGCGCGGTTGCTCACCGTCGGAGGTTCGAGTCCTCCCTGGGGCATATGTGTGTGTGTGTGTGTGTGTGTGTGTGTGTGTGTGTGTGTTGTACTTAGGTTAGTTTACCTTAGTATACGTAGTTTGTAAGCTACGGAGTGATGACCATGCAGTTTGGTCCGATAGATTTACAAACATTTGATTTGAACTTGGCGTTCACTTCTTTCAGTGCCGGACCTTGATAGTAGCGCACCCCCCCCCCCCCTCCCAACCCAGTTCGATGTTTCGGCGACCCCATCCCCCCTTCAGATATATTTTCGTTACAAGGTGTGCAGAATTTCTCACCTCGGCTTGCTTGCGCTTGCATCAATTCGTGTGAGGCGTCTACCAATCTCCGTTATTTGACACTTCTCTTCCAGGCTCAAAGATGAGTAATTTCTTTCTAAAAGATACTCAACGTTGTTCAGTTTTCTTTGATAAACACCAAGAACATACGACTCCGTACATGAACACTCGCCGGCCGCGGTGGCCGATGGGACTGATGCGCTTCAGTCACGGCCTGCACGGCCACTATGGTAGGGGGTTCGAATCCCCCCTCGGGCATGGATATTTGTGCCGTCCTAGTTCGTAAGTAGTTCATAAGTAGTTTGTAAGTTTAGGGACTGATGACCCCGTAGTTAAGTGCTATAAGCTTTACAAACATTTGAACATTTGAACATGAACACTAAAACACAGTAAGTAACTAATTACACTCTTAAATCACTGTAACAAATTAATCTGCTGCGTTGAACAGACAAGCTACCTTCGGGTCACGTGACACAGTAAGCAGCACCCCCTCCTAATCTTACGCGTGCGCAAAGGCTGCTTTTCCCAATATTTTTTGAATCAGTTAAATATTTGTTACAACGAAGAATATAAATATCATTTACCCTCAAAATCGTGACACATTTGCAAAAACTTCCAAAGTATATGTGGCAAGTGACAACACAAAAGTAATTGTTCCTGTATTTGGTTTAAAAAAATTTCTTGCAATTTGTCTTGAATCTTCAATGCGCCAAAAACAAATATGAAGGGCGGAAGTTGCCTTCATGGAAGATTTACGTATCCGCAAGGTGGGGTGCGCAGTAGCTTCATTTTCTTGCTTCGGGACCATTCGTGCGTAACCGTCAGAGCTCGGGTAGCCAGGAGCTGGTGTCGCTACCAGCCCCATCGCCAATGCTAAAAGCGGCGTTTCCCCTCGCCGGCCCCTGCTGCGAAAGCGACCACTTGCTGCCTCCAGGGGGTTCAGAAAAGAATTTGAACCTCAGTCGCTCATGTGCATTGCAATGCTGCCGCCACTGCCGCCTATGTTAGGCGGCCTCGCTACGACCACAGCTACCGTTTTCGCCGCTTCGCTCGCCGCTTCATTTCGACATGGCCGGCACAAAGCAAACGGCCCGCAAGCCTGAGTGGCCTGATGGCGGCGCTCATGCAACATCTCATCTCCGAGATGCTGCACATGGCTGGCGCCGCGGAAACGCGTCGGAGTCGGAGAAGAAGGAAGAGGAAGGCAGAGCAGTGTTTTCGCTGACAAAAGATCTGCCACAAGGCGAAGGAATGCGCGAACGTCTTCGCGTGTGTGAAGTGCGCGGAGGCGCACGACACTCGCGCATGCGCACAGACGCGGAACGCCGCGAAGAAGTGCGCAAGCTGCTGTTACGCACACGCTGCAAACCACCGCCGTTGCACCTACTTCCGTGGGTGGATCGACGACCAGAGGAAACGTCGCATCTCCCAGGCCACCCCCGGCAAGAAGGCGGCACACGAAGTGACCGTGATCTCTCGACACCTCCCGTAAGTGAGGGAGGAGGGTCAGGTCAACACAAAGCGGCACCAGAAGCACAGAGTAACATCTACAGAGAAGAAGCCACCCCCCCCCCTCCTTCAACCTCTGTACTACGCTGCCCTCGTAGTTCCGTAAAATGCCAGCAGGTGTCAGACAGTTCCCCGCCTTAGTACCGGTAGACGACACTAGGGGCGCTTCTGAGACTGCCTCTCGCACATCAGAGGGTAGCGTGGAGGGGAGGCTGAGAGGAGAGCTCGTGCCTCCTGCCACGAGACCATGGCTGTGTCCGGTGTGCCGACGTTTGAGGGGAAGTGGTGGTGGTGGGGTCTGCCACTAACTGCCGCCTGTTCTGGTCAGTTTTAAAGGACTGTTTCTGACCTCAGCGCCATCATGGGGCATCTTACAGAACTGCTGGTAACCCTCTCTCCCCGCAACCCTGAGCGTGTGACCGGGCCCTTACGGAGGTTTCCCGTCTGTATATTTTTGTCTGTGCCAGAAGCCACCAGGCAAACCTTACGCGACCAGTGGCGCAAAGAGATGATAGACGCAGTGCAGGCCCTGCACTCTTTGAAAGCCGCTACGACGGAGGACAGGGCGGCAATGCGCGCCGAACTCGACGCAACACGCCGAGAAAGAGAAGAACTGCAAGAAGGAATAGACGCCGTGAAGGAAATCAAGGCTGCCTTTATTGTCCCATCTCCAGGGACGCAGACCGCAGGGGTAGACGTAACAACAGAATCCGTGCGAGGAAGACAGAAGAATATTGAGAAGTTCCAGCCAGTCAAGCTGGCAGTAAAGGCTGACAACACAAGAAAGGCACACCAGAGAAGACAACCCTAAACTTACACACCATCTCTGACAACCAGAAAATCCACAGGCGATGCTATCATTAGCAAATACTATGACCAACTTGGAACGAGAAGACGTCTCCCAATTGAAGAAGTGCCGAGGACTCGTATACATGCTGTCTCTGCGACGTAAAACGTTTCTTGTACGATAAATATACTTTGAATGTGCATATAAAACGATCTGATAGAAGAACGAAAGGAAGAATGATAGTTTAAAGACAGTTCATTTAATTTTTTTTTCTGGTGGTTCACTGAACCAGTGAACACGTAGGACGCGCCGCCACTGGATGGAAGAAAGTGCAACTCTGTGAGAAGGAGCTCCCGGGGTCGTCGAACCTAGCAGCAGGGTCCGTGTCGTCGGCGGCAGGCGCGCGCCGTCCGCGACGTTGCAGATTCTCGAGTGGGCCGCGCGAGGCGAGGCGAGGACGGAGGCGGAGGCCGCGAGAGGCGTGGGCGTCGTGGAGGACAGGAGGGCCGCCGGAGCGCACAGTGGTGGGCGCCCGAGGCGCGGCCAGATGAAGTGTTTGCGCGCGATCGATAGGCCGGGGCCCGAGGCGAGGAGGCGAGCAGGCGCCCGCCAGACGCCGGCCGCGGAGACCCGCCGACGCCGACGTCTCAGCCGCTAGCCACTGGCGGGCCACCGGCCGTCTGCCGACAGGCACTGACCGCCCGCCCAGGTGGCGACAAACGATCCGCGGATTTCTAGTTACAGACCAGCGGACAGCGGCGGCGGCATCGCCTGACTCCCTAGGCTAGGCGCCAATTGAGACGCGTATAGCTCTCGCGCAGTGACGCGACGCAGCACACGTTTTAGTCACTAACGTATTCTAATGGGGCCGCGCAAATTGGCACGTAGTGCGCCGGGCTGCGTGGCGATGTTACCAAGGCACAGTTTTCTTTGCCGAGTAATGTCCGCAACCATGGGAAAGGCGATGCCGAGAGGGGCAAGTAATCTGCCATCTGCTCCGTTCGACAACCTGCACACGGAACTTTCTCATTCAGTAGTGTTTCGATTTTCGCCACATAAGCTCTCGATATTTTTGTTATTCATACTGTTTTCAAGTTATTTATATCAGCCGGCCGCGGTGGCCGAGGAGACTAAGGCGCTCCAGTCACGGTCTGCACGGCCACTACGGTCGGGGGTTTGAACCCCTCCCCCCCCCCCCCCTCGGGCATGGATATTTGTGCCGTTCCAGTTCGTAACTAGTTCATAAGTAGTCTGTAATTTTAGGGACTGATGACCCCGTAGTTAAGTCCCATAGACTTCATGAACATTTGAACATTTTATTTATACCAGCCATTCTAATTCCTATTTTAAAACCAGGGAAAGACCGCACCAGCCCAAATAGTTATCGCAGCGTTCCTCTCACTAGCTGCGTGGGAAAGACTTTAGAGCGGATTATAAACCGCCGCCTTGCCTGGATGCTGGAATCTAGACAGCTATTCAGCCGCTTTCAGTGTGGGTTCAAGAGATATCGCTCCACCTTCGATAACCTGGCCTTCCTGGAGGCAGCTATACAACGGGCTTTCCTGCACCGGCAACATCTTTTGGGTATATTTTTTCGATCTTGAGAAGGCCTATGATACTTGGCAGCATCTTATCCTTCGGCAGCTCCACGAATGCATTTTTCGTGGTTGTCTTCCCTGTTTTATTCAGTCCCTCCTTTCTCCTCGTTATTTTAGATATCGGGTCAGTGACGCCCTCTCTGATAGATTTGGGCAGGAGAACGGAGTCCCTCAGGATAGTGTTTTAAGTGAAGACTTTTCTGTCTTTTTCTCTTCATCCAATCTGGCAACGACTACACGATATTTTTGTTATTGATACTGTTTTCCAGTTAATTTATATCAGTATAGTTTTGCTCCTTTCTTCGCTGTAGGTCTATTGCTTAAAAAGTCAGATGTATATTAATTAAAATGATTTTCGATCGACATTAACACTTCATCTCACAATTCTGAAAACTTTGCCTGTTCATTCTCAAATAATTTGTGTAATCGGCATTACTCATCTCCTTGGTAGTTTCAAATTGTCCAAACCATTTCCTTTCACTCAAAATATATTCGTTTAGAGATTTGAACATTTTATTCGTTAGTGAGACAAGAAACGCTTCGTCCTCAGCGTTGCTTTACCTGAGAATCGCACACTGCCAGTCTCCCGAGTAGCCAGCGTCTGACATGCGCGCCTCTCCGTCTGACTGCACCTCGCACGCGTTCCATTTTGCGCTGGTCCGGCGGAGCGCGTGTCGAAGGCACGTCTCGCGACACTACGCGAGTGCTATAGTGACTATTTTATACGACGACACTAGATTTCATGACTCTGCGCTACCGGCCAGTGCGCATCCGCTGCAGGCGTACGCGCAAATCGTTGGCGAAGCTATAAATAGTTTCGGCACCTTTCAACTTTGGCGAAACTGTTTGCTCTTATTTAGGTTAGGTTACAACCAAAATAGAACAAAATACAACATAAACGGGGGAAAGGAAGAAATAGTTCGGTTTTTGAACAGATATGGGATGCATAGGTGTTTGTGCGATTTTAACGATGCAAATTTCAGGAATAAACAGCGGCATGTTAGTGCAAATATTCGTGAATTACTGATGGGTTGACGATTAGTGAATCAAAGACTAAAATACATCCAATTAGAAATACCTATACAAACGAACTATGGCAATTGTGGATTTCCGAACACAGTACAGGTACTGTAGACACGAATATCTACTTGACAAGATACGTAATGTAATCTGAAATGTCAGTTCTTCTAACAATGCTTCACGCATAACAGTATCTTGTTTGTTTATTGCATTACTACCTCTGTTTACAAGAAACGTGGACTGCTGTGGTGACATTCAAAGTTGATGAAAATAACTTGTAGGGTCTTCAATCACAATTTCTTTCAGCAAGGTCGCTGAGCAAACGAGCTGACATCCTTCTTTTCTTAAATCCAGTCACAAACCCAAACACGTTTCTTATTACTTACTTACTTAATGTTTGTTAAGCTTATGGGACTTAACTACGGGGTCATCAGTCCCTAAACTTACAAACTACTTATGAACTACTTACGAACTAGGGCGGCACAAATATCCATGCCCGAGGGGGGATTCGAACCCCCGACCGTAGTGACCGTGCAGACCGTGACTGGATCGCCTCAGTCCCCTCGGCCACCGCGGACGGCCGTTTCTTATTCTTTTTATGTTTAGTCTTATGCAGCGAATTCACACAGAGAAGCAATAGCTCCGCCACAACTCTTACGGCTACCAAAACTTTCATTCTACGGCGACTACGGCACTCACAAAAGAATGATACCGGTGTATAGTATTGGCACCGTGCCGGCCGCGGTGGCCGAGGGGACTAAGGCGCTCCAGTCACGGTCCGCACGGCCACTACGGTCGGGGGTTGGAATCCCCCCTCGGGCATGGATATTTGTGCCGTCCTAGTTCGTAAGTAGTTCATAAGTAGTTTGTAAGTTTAGGGACTGATGACCCCGTAGTTAAGTCCCATAGACTATACAAACATTTGAACATTTTATTGGCGCCGTGTCTACAGAGATACACGAAACCAGTTGCGCGCAATTCATTTCATGCAACGAGTGTCGCAACCTAATGTCGTCGTGTAGACTAGCCTATACGCGGCTCAATTTGCGCCTAGCCTTAGACCGTGTCCTAAGCTAGCGACAAATGCGAGCGCCAGCGCGCGACACGCAGCTACGCGACGGTGCAGCATCAAGCGGCTTCAGTCGGCGACACGGCCGTGTGTCGCACGTGAGCGCGACAACTTCTCGCTACAAGATGGCCGCTAGAACTGATCAGCTGTCTTTAAAATTTTGCGACCGTAAACAGCAGAATAATGATAGCCAGTGTCGCAGCCAGGATTTGGTTCTGGGGAGGGTGCGGACTCATTTTTTAAAACTGAAGCTGACTACAGAGGTGCCCACTGCTCCCCGCGCCCTTGGCTAATGACTCAAGCCCCCCTCCCTAAATTGCGACCAACGCCCCCCTTCTCCAACACCCAAGATATGTCCTCGATTCCTGATATATCTTCTAATATATAAAGCAGAGTGTCCGTATGTTTGTATGTGTTGCATACAAATCTACAGTTTTGTTCCAATCTTTAGGAAATTTTCTACATGTAAGCTACAATCCATGAGGACTGTCGCCATAAGTGTACGTTATATAGTTCACGAGATATGATGTCATAAACAATTAAATGCGCGAAAAACTGCTGCATTTTGCGACAATGCTGCTCATTCTGTCCTAAACCATTCGACCGATTTCAACCAAATTTGGTACACACATTCCTTACCGTGAGGTAACAATTGCTGCATGGTTAAGAATCACTTACCGCACATGGTTCAAAAGATATTATGTCATAACCAATCGAAATCGCAAAAAATGCCATATAAAGCGGCGAGAGTTTTGAAATACACTGTACGAGAATGACACTACTTAGCGACTTGCGACAAACTTTAAACACAATTTCAAACCTTTATTAAACTTTTTCTCGCTGGCAACCATAGTAAAATGATGAAAGGAAAAAAGTTTTCGCTTACTACTTTTCTGCTGTTTATGGAGTAAATCTACGGCTCTCGGTATGACGTTACAATTTATAATTTGAACACTACAGAGTGTAGCGACATGAAATTTTACAGACAGTATACACATGTACAGTTGAATATAGCTTCTAAATTGTATCACATTTCGGCACATAGTACATGACATATGAACACGTAAACAATAGTGTTCCGCTGTTCATAGACTAAAACTACGGCATTCGGTATGAAGTTACAATTTATAATTCCTACAGTACTAATTGTAGCCGCAGGGATTTTTACAGGCAGTATATACACATATAGCTGTATGCACCTTCTAATTACTATCAAGGTATGACGCGTAGTTAATGAGATATGACCACATAAACAGTAAATTTCATGGAAAACCACCCCATCACGCACCAAGTCTTAATCTATTACTTCTTTACTACTAATTGTACTCCCAAGAGATTTTACACATATACAACCCTTATACAAATGAAGATATACCTGAAAAATGGCAGGAATAAATAAGTAAAAAAGACCGGGGCAGCGCCGGGTTTTCAGCTAGTTACCTAATAAAAATGATTTAGTTTCTGTCTTGCCCCCCCTCCCCCTCCTCCGTGAGCACCACTGGTCTACTGAATTTGTTAACGGTAAAGGCTTCGTATAATTCTCTATCAGTAATATAAGAAGCTCGACGATGTTATAACTATTTAATAACATGAAACTCTACGTGTAAAGATCGAACTAAAATAACACTATTGGTGTTCGTTGTTTTTGGCGGTCTTCATAAGATTCCACTCGGTGGCTTCGCTGACCTGCTAAGCAGCGGGTCGCCGCATATGAACAATCGGCTCATAACTTCAGCATAGCAGTAACAATACCGGCAGCATCGAAGTTGGTCGCAGCGACATTAAAACCGCTCACAGTAACAGCAGCACACGTTCTCAGTGGTGGCATCGTATTGGTGACCCACTGTCACGTTCACTTCTGCTTAGCTAATTATAGTGATGTTGTAACTTATTACATGTATACTATTTCAATTTTCGGTTCTGGCCAGGGTATTTTTTTTATTCTCTGAGTTGTCGGGGGTGGGGGGAGGGGTGGCTCAGCCCCATTAGTTCCCTCCGTGCCCCCCCCCCCCCCCTGGCTGCGCCACTGATAATAGCTACAGAGTAACGCAATGAAGTTTTATTTAAGAAATAAGGCGTAAAAAGAGTGCTGTGCATTAAATTTATGAAGCAAGAGATGTTATTGGACTATTTCATTCATGACTTCAAATACGAAAATAGACTATGAAGATCATCAGCCAAATTCTTCGAAAATACAACGACGACTACACTTATTTTTGACCATGTCCTCAGAGAGTTTTTCTTTTGTGACTACAAACTATCAACAACAGAATATGTCCGAAATAAGTGTTATTCGAAGACTAGAGTAAATCATTTACTTCGGGACGGATACGCTTAGAGTCGATGTAGTCTAAAAGGTAGCGACCTGGGCTACCCAGTTGTAACTTTTGCGGTCGCTAGTTCGCTTCCCAGTCCATCTTATATTTTAATTCGTGTAACTACAACAAAGCACCACAAATTATTGTTTTTTTTTTATAATTTTTTTTTAAAGTTTTATCAATATACTTCATCTTTATTTCAAACACACGTATCCCACTCTAGACCTACCATAGATATTAAATTCCTATTGAAACATTATATCATGATATTTTACTAAGATATGTAATGTTACAAGCATCTCGTTTGATATCCTAGAGTTACATCTCTCTCTGGAGGAAGTTTGTTGTTACTGCAAATGCAAAAAGCACACAAGTGCGAGTAATTGTTCAAATCACGTTCATCATGCTGTAAATCAAAACAATTACTAAGACTAAAAATACGGAAGTCTGACATCTTAGAAAAAATTAAAAATTTAACTTCACTCTTCTATAAGGTTCAAAAGAAAATTTACGAGTTAGTTATCCAAATCAAAATTTTTCATTGTATGTACAACATCAATTTTCTTTTTTATTATTTCAGAAACAGTTGCAGTTTCATAAACTGCAGGGATTATTAGCTCGCACAATGCTTGCGACATCCTTTATAATCTCTACTAACAGACGATTCTCAATGAACCTCGAGACTTTCTAGCACGTGCGACAGCGACAAGATTCAAGCAGATTTGAATCCATGGAGGTAAGAATAAAGGGATATAGAGCTACGTATCCCAGCCGTATTACGCTTTGAAGCCATGACCGCCATGACACTCCGACCAAAACAGTCAGTGTGTTACAGTTAAGTCTGTATTTACAGTCGCTAATTGCATTATCTACGCATGTAACGTACTCAAAATGGTTGTTTCAAGTTTTTGTTTAAAATAAAATCTCGAAAAACGAAAAAAATTCAGGTTTATTCTGTTTAAAAATAGTTGTTACTGCAATATTACGAATCACAAACGTGGGTTATTTCTTAAGCTAATCTGACGATCGTCAGATAATAATTCGATTGAGTGAGCCAACGCCATATTTACCACACTAACGATATCTTTTTCTTTGTGTAGTAAGTTTCATTAATATTGAAACTACGTTTTGTTTTCGCAATCATTCACTTACTAAAATCTAATTTACTTTTTAATTCTTATACATTCGTAAATACTATATTAAGTGGGGGAAATAGATTTCATCTTTAGGAAATCGAAAATCATAAGAGAAAAATACAATACATTACAAGTAAAGATGTTGTACAGGTTCGTTCACGATAGCGGGGCAATTTATACATGTAATGGTATTTCTTTCGATTTCGCGTCACAATCAGAACGATTCGTACACATAAACATCACACAAGTCGCCAAAACAGTGTAAAATCCTTCCAAAAAGGAGCGACAAGCATACGCAAACAAGGTTAATACAGCAGTGTTTTGGTCGGATCAAGATGGCTGCCCTTGGCTTCACAGCTGTGACGTCATGGCGCCTCCGTTTATTCTTACTTCCAAGTTGAATATTAAACTTCGCTTGTTGTCGCGTCTGACGCGCAGCGCAGCAGATGTCACTGACGTGGGACAGACCGTAACCATACATGCGGTTGAGATTTGTCGCTTTAACCTGTCGCGCGCTGTCGCTCGCTTTTGTCGCTCACGGCCTAATACTACTGACCGCAATCTTTTGATCTGCGGAACGAATGGAAATCACTTCTGGTTACCTGGCATGTTACGCCAGTGTCTTGTACTTACGTCAGAAATGGTCACATTTTACCTTTTAATCTTGTATGACGATCCAGTCTGCTGTCGTATTTTTTAACATGATGAAAATGCTTATATACATGTGGCGTCTATTCGGAAAGAACAGACGTCACATTCTGATCCTGCAGCTGTTATTATTTAATATTCATAGAATATATGACTTATGGGCAGGGCGAAGCTGGGAATTTGTATCTGACGGGAGGCGTGCATGGGTAGTCCTTGCAGGTGCGGTGATCACTGTGTCCTCAGTGGTGTAGGGGTCAGCGCAACTGCCTAGAAAGCAGGAGACCCGGGTTCGAATCCCGGCTGGGTACACATTTTCAGCTTTGCCCAATCGCAGTTGAAGTCATATATTCTATGAATATTAAATAATAACAGCTGCAGGATCAGAATGTGACGTCTGTTCTTTCCGAACAGACGCCACATGTATATATATAATATGCCGGTGACGGGCAATGATCCTATCGGTAGTGGGGAGGGTGGGCAAGTTTGAAGCCCTTACTCTTACGGGAATTAGTTAAACTACGAGTTTGAGTACTATGGGCAGGGCGAAGCTGGGAATTTGTATCTGACGGGAGGCGTGCATGGGTAGTCCTTGCAGGTGCGGTGATCACTGTGTCCTCAGTGGTGTAGGGGTCAGCGCAACTGCCTAGAAAGCAGGAGACCCGGGTTCGAATCCCGGCTGGGTACACATTTTCAGCTTTGCCCAATCGCAGTTGAAGTCATATATTCTATTAATATGAAAATGCTTGTTTATTCATTTTATACCTCGAAGAGAAACTTTTTATTTGACATGTTTTCCTACGTGAAGACCTTGTAAACCATTCTGAAGATGAAGATTTAACTCTTTGAAACCGGCCAAGGAAATTAAATATATCTTATCACCGATATTGGCGTTACAACATACACACAATATATATATATATATATATTTGTGTGTGTGTGTGTGTGTGTGTGTGTGTGAAATAAATTTTTCTCGTCGAGATACAGAATGAATAAACAAACAAGTATGGTCATCATGTTAAATAATATGTCACCAAGACGGATCGTCATATAAGATTAGAAGGTGAAATGTGAAAATGTGACTATTTTAACGTAAGTATAAGAGTTCTGACAGGAAGGAACATTTCGTTGGCGTATTGTTACACCTGTCCGCCAGGTGGCAGTGGTTTCTAAGATACACAAGATAGATACACTTGTGATTATCAATGCATACTGTAGTTAGCAGTTGAAATATTTTTACATTTAGGTATTAAAAGTATGGTTACGAGATCGTTATATATTAAAACATTAATAAATTAAAAGATTGTGACGCCAATATTTCACTTCCTTAAACATCTCAGGATTCATTGGCCGTGGTCGATTCGTAAAACTTTCCCCTAACGTGTCCTCTTCGGCTAATCTCTTGGTATGTGCTACATGCATGATGATACTCCGGCACATTTTGCTACTGCTGTGAGTCGGCAGCTACAGCCAAAGATGGCTAGGTCGAGGCGGGCCTGTACCTCGGCCTCCAGGATCCCCTGATCTAAATCCTTTAGATTTTTGTGTCTGGAGTCACCTCAAAAGCGAAGTGTACAGCCCACCTGTTATCACGGTTGAAGAATTGGAGCGGAGAATTGTACACACTTGTAAAGAATTCCGAAATGTTTCAAAAATCAAAAGTATCAAATGTTTGTATAGCTTATGGGACTTCACTAAGGGGTCATCAGTTTCTAAACTTACAGTCTACTTATGAACTAGCTAACTCTAAAGACGGCACAAATATCCATGCCTGAGGGGGGATTCGAACCCCCGACCGTAGTGGACTAGCAGACCATGACTTGCGCGCCGCAGTCCCCTCGGCCACCGCGGCCGGCATTCCGAAATGTTGCGGAGGTTTTCGAAAGAATTCTAAATCCGCAGCAGAGACTAGCACAGAGACACTCCCAACACCTTCTTTAACAGGTAACCCACACGTCAAATGTGGGCTAAATACTATATAAATCTTTACAGTACAGTCTAAATTTCAAATTGATGTATACTAACTGTGTGATGGCGCACAAGTCTGAAGTGCGCGCCACGTACTTACGCCGCGCGCCGCCATGCAAGGTGCGGCGTTCTTACGACGTCGGCCACGAGCGCCCTCTGCTGCAATCCCGCTCGTGGCCACCACTGAACTGCATCGGCCACTTGGGATTAGGACAGGCACTAGCTTCTCATCAGAAGGCAGGCCTCTATCTAGTTAAACTATGTATCATCATTACACTAGTCTTCAGTCATGAAATTTGTGAAAGTATTATAATGTTTCTACGAAATACATATCTTCTTCTAATCTAGCTTAGTGTTTCTATTTTCTGCTGTCCCACTGGCTGGTCACCTCAGACTCTGTACCCGCACACGCGTACATCCACTTTCCCTGTGTCGGTCTCTCTCCACTCGGCCACCGACACATAGGACAAACGGCGGCAATGAGACACAAAAAACTAGAATGATATTTACAATGTCCTCCGTTAGCTAGGATACATGCATCCACCCTCCGTCGCATGGAATCCCTCATGCGCTGATGCAGCCGTCCACAATACGAGCACGAAGAGTCTCTACATTTGGTACCGGGGTTGCGGAGACAAGAGCTTTCAAGTACCCCCATAAATGAAAGTCAAGACGGTTGAGGTCAGGAGAGCGTGGAGGCCATGGAATTGGTCCGCCTCTACCAATCCATCGGTCACCGAATCTGTTGTTGAGAAGCGTACGAACACGTCGCCTGAAATGTGCAGGAGGTCCATCGTTTATGTAACACATGTTATGTCGTACTTGTAAAGGCACATGTTCTGGCAGCACAGGTAGAGTATCCGTATGAAATCATGATAACGTGCTCCAGTGAGCGTAGGTGGAAGAACATGAGGCCCAATCAAGACAAGCACTGAAGTAAACATTACCTTCCTTCAATTGAGCCGGTAAATCGAGACAGTACAGTACATACTAACGAAACAATTGAGTATTTTGACAATTGTCTGCACGAATTATTTCAATTTACATTTAAAGAGAAATACTAAAATGAGCTCTGACATGGAAATTAAGCGTTTCCGGACACATGTCCACATAACATATTTTCTTTCTTAGTGTGTGAGTAATGTTTCCTGCGACTATACGACCAATACGAATTCTTCGCACCGTTAGTGCTCAGTGACGTAAGGTGCAAATAAGTAAATGAAAACATTTATCAAATCATAGTAGTTTATTATAGACTTTAACTGTACACACAATGTTATTTTTTACAGTACTTACTTCCAACTCATTATATAGGTTACCGTTCTAATGAGGAGACGAAGAGGCTTGCTCAGGATGAAGTAAGGTGGTTAAAAGCTGATTGTTGAAAAGCTGGTTGTTTGATGTTGAACCTATCGTTAAATCAGACAACAAATTGTTCATTAACATAGAAATTTGGTTTAATTATGGCCCTGATATTGATGTAAATACTGTTAAATAAGAAACAGTGCATTAAACTGATTATGTGCGCAACGGATCTTTTGACAAAACAGCTGTGTCAAGTCACCATATGAAACAGACACTGACTATACTCAAAAAATTTGACTGCGAGAAAGATATTAAAAAAAACCACAAACCACTTTGTTAATGTTTGACTGCGAGAATTTTATGCAGATCAGTATCTGGTTATCAAAATTCAGTATCATAATCAATTAACTGCAGTGTTGCATAACAATCATTTACTATGGCACAAATAACGAAATCTGTTCAACAAAATTCTCAAAATCGATACTGCAATTTAAATCCACAAATAACTAATTATAAAATGAAGGAAGTAGGTTAATCTTCTAACTACGTAAATTAAACAGGAAAAGAAAGGTCAACTTTGTTACTTATTATTAAATCACTATTACATTAGCTACATAATACAACCTTTTATAATGACATTAAATGCAATTACCATCATTGCAGAGGCGATACAACGTTTTTATAGTAATAAAAATACAACATATATTCCAAATACAATCAAATCAACTTTCTGGCACAGCAGCCTCTGCTCTACATCGGAGCCATACACACAACTCAACCGCTCTCTAAGCGAGCTAAACCACAAGTCCCTACTCACTCTCTGCGCGAGCTACAATGCTATGCGATACATGATCTTTGCCAAAGATGAAACTTCACAGAGTTAAGTACACATATCGATACACACAGCAATATTATACATTTTCTTGCAAGCAAGTTACTCGACACAAAACAGGAGGCACAATATTAGACATTTTCTTACAATTTTTTTTATGGACACGTTTCATGGTGAGCTGCATCAAACCAGTCTCCGGACTTAAGACCACAACAACAATTTCCACATAATGTTACTTGTTCGTTGACTCTTTGGTTTAATTTCTACTATCATATTTTTGAAAGTTTGCTCCAGGATAAGGCAACATACAATTTCAATTTTCTGTGACTAAAAAGAGGATTCCAACTCGATCAAGTGTCTACCCCTTAGCTTTGTTCTTCGTAATATAAAACGCTAATCTAATTGGAAAGTGCCCTCATTTTAAAAAAGTTATTATAGTTGATTTCAGGTGGCAATCCACGGCGGCAATTTATATGGAAAAAACATCCTTCTGACAAGAACTGTATAATATTTTAATTTGTTACACTCGACCGATTTCGGCAGTTGCTGCCATCAATAGGAGATTAACGAAATATTGTACATTAATAATAACAAGTACCATTAAAATAAGGACTACGACCGCTTCTTCTAAACTGTCCACGTTACATCTGTTTGAAAGTACTTTTCATTTGATCAAAATGAACTTGTAGTGTGCAAAGGGGGAAATATTTTAAATTAGAAGAAGTTGAAGTACTAAAACTGAACCGATTTTTAATATCAATTATACAAGTATGCCAATAAAACATAATTCAAACATTATTTTAGCCTACAGGCGTACACAAAAAATCCATACTTTTATGTAGACATAGTCACTGGGAAAGAAGTCCTTTCTCACACTGCTAGAAACGTCTACCCTGTGCAGCGATGTACTGTGATTGAAATGGTACACGAATGTGACAACGTCTTATGAAATTGTGTTCTGCCATGTTTCATTGTAACCAATGGATCAATTGCAGTAACAAAAGCATATATGTGAGTTACATTGCCACATCTGTTAAATCGTTGATGATGTCAGTAGTGGAAAAGAAAATACTGTAGTAACGAATCACTCAAGGGTAATAAGTGATTTCAATATTTGCACTACATACACAACTGTAGCGTTTTAGATCTGCGAGCAGCTTGACGCTTTATTATGACGTTTTATGCGACTCATGCTCTTTCGTTGGATGAGTACGGTTTATTTTTGTTTTTGTAAATACTAAGATATTTAGAATTTTAAAACATTTAGAGACAGTTGTATATAAATTAGAAAAAAATCATTCTAGCGCCAACAGATTTACAATATTTTTATTTATTAAACTCTACATGTTTCAGCACTGTCTGCCATCAACAGGAGACTGAAAAGCTACATGAAACAAATCAGAGTTATATGGTGCTATATGAACTCACAACATGGAGTCAGATACAAAACTTTAAAAAATATTAATAAAAGTAATACTTACATATTACACAGAAATTATTACAAGCGTTCATGATTGCCAAACACGGAAACTTCAAAATTGAAACTAGAGTTCTGCTTATTCATTAGAAAACGTCTACACCTCATATTTGTTTAAAAGTAGTGGCAATACCTGTATTGCTATTGTTCATAATATGAGATTCATGTAAAGTTAGCAGCATTTGTATGTATTCAATTTGGTAATGAACTCTTAACAATGAACTTATTGCTGTATCATAGACTATAATAAGATTCAAAGATTACATGATCACGTTAATGGGGTGGATGAATGTTTGCCAAAGATTTCAAAATTATGTCTTATATTACAAATATACTGCTCTATAGTCTCTGGTGACAATTTTTGTAAGCAAGATGGCGACTACAGCATATGGAACATGAAGGTATAATATCCAAAAACGTATATCACTACATATAAAAACAGAGAAACACGTTTTAGGCATTTTACCAGGTGTTTGTTATTAAATACGTCAATAATAAAAATATCCATGTTGTGTGAGGTCGTATATGTGAAAAACAATGCACCAATGTCACATCAAGTAAGTAATTTTTCAAATGTTATGTAAGGTACATTATAATAATTAACTATAGACCAACAATTAAAGTGTTAATAAGTAACACATTCATTAATACAAATCATATTTGTTGTCTTTATTAAGTTTACCTATGTTGTTGCTGTTTAAACCTTGGGTCACCTATGGCACCATCTTTAGGTGATTATATCTTTCATACACCAGAAAAAGTCACGAATTAGGGGATATTTTATGTGTTGTTATTAATGTTAATATATTTTAGAACTGCTCCTGTTTGAACAGAATTCACATTACGCAGCTATAGAGGAGAGTTGCGTAAGTTGGACCACGTACGTATTTCACTGTGCGTTGGTAACTTGTAAGTTGGCTCAACTGGTGAGAAATATTCTCGAGGCCACATGGCTCAGTCGGTTGTCGTCGCTAGTCATTGTAGTGAGAACAGTTTCCATTATTGCGTTTTCTTCGTTGTCGATGCATGTTTTCTGCTACAGATCATAAGCTTTCCTCTGCTGTAAAAGTAAATAAAAAATTCATCAGCACTATAGTTCATAAGTGCCATTCATTAGCTCATAATTCAATATCGCAAAACTAGAGTTTAGCTTCGTGTGTTCCTGCAACGTTATCTTTACTTATATAGCATCGAGTTGCCGAAGTTGGGCCAATGACTGTTTCCTAATTAGGACCGGTCGAATTTAAGGGTCACTCAAACATATAATACTTAAGGTATTTTCACAATAGGTAATAGGTAAATATTACTTTTTAGGTTTATTTTTCAAGGCGGCAAAACAATTAAAAAAGTGAGTAAGGTTTATAAGATGGCAAAAAGGGGGAATGTACGGGAAATGGGCAGAAGATGTACTGCAGGTCGCTGTGGCAGCATACAGAAACGGTGACCATGAAATTAACAAGTGTGTCCGTATGTATGGAGTACCAAAAGCTACTCGAGAGCTACATAAAGAGGCATGTTGATGGTAAAAACAAGTTATCTAATGAAGTTAAGTTATTCGGAAAACAATCAACCTTTACGACTGAGACGGAAAAAATTGTCGCAGATCGCCTTTTATTTGAAGATAGGTTTTTGGATTCACAATCAAAGATGTTCGTAAACTTGCATTCCACATAGCAGAAAAATAGGAACTACCTTATTCTTTCAAAAGAGAAAAGAAAATAGCGGGTAAAAAGTGGTTTTCTTCATTTATGATACGAAATTAATGGTTTTCCCTTCGTCAGCCAGAAGGAACATCAATCGCCAGATGATGAAATGAATCTTTTTTTTTTTTTTAAATATTACGGATCTTATTCCCACTTTAACATTGTTTAAACAACTGAAAGTCCAAATTAGACAACCGTTTTCCTAATTTGGAGCGTTTACACATTTTTAAATTTTAAATAATTCCTATTTATGCTTATTATTTATTCAATGTATAATACTAGCAGATGAAAGTGTACCAAATTTAGCTTCTTTTACAGTATATTTTGTTTCGGTGAGATAAATAATATAGACTTGAGATATCAAAATAAAAAAGTCGTCCCATATCGGCAACCTTTCCCTATATAGTATATACCTGTCATAGAAGAATGTTCGAGTGTGTTCTGTTGGAATCACTACAAGTTTTCTGTAACATATAGTCCAGCAGAGAATGTGTGTGAGAGTGGTGTAATCATTAATGAAAACCATAAGAGTGTGTGTTTTGTTCTTGACATAAATTAGTTTGTTTGAGTAGGCAGTAAGTCTAGGGACGAATGACCTCATCAGTTTGGTCCATTAGGTTTACTAGCTTTTGAAAATTTTTCTACATATCTTCGTTCACCATATTTTGCGTAGTTACATTTTAATGACATCATCTCTGCAGTTCATAGTAGATGGTTTAATAATCTCAGTGTTTGTTCAACAACAATACTTCATCAAATTTTGACCTGTGGCATTACTATTGCTTTGAATCGTGCTGTAGGGTGTCCAGAAAAGGACTCCCTGATTTCAAAATTAAATATTTCGAAAACAAAGATCGATAGAGGAATGCAGTAAACGGTATGTTTGAAATAATAGCTAAAAGCTGCTAACAGATGGCGCTG
Source organism: Locusta migratoria (assembly GCA_026315105.1). NCBI lineage: Eukaryota > Metazoa > Arthropoda > Insecta > Orthoptera > Acrididae > Locusta > Locusta migratoria. The sequence continues at coordinate 130,936,665 of CM048745.1, read as the reverse complement.
TAATCGCCATACGTAATGCCTAGTATAAATAGTGATCCGAAGCCCAGAGCGATCAGTTCCACTATTGAAACGTGAAAGGAGGTTAGCGTACCGAAGGAAGAGATTAAAACGATGAACTCCATTGAACAACTCGTTTTTTCTGGTGCTAGAGTACCACAGGTTGGAAGAGACTCCTACGGCAACAAGGCGAAGTTTTCAAGCAAGATTTAATGTTCCAAAAGGACCCGATGCGAAAACCATTCGTACGCTCTTCGCAAAATTTCAACGAACAGGCAGCGTAACTGATGATCTAGTGGGGCATGTTGGCCGCAAGCAAACCGCAGTTACGCCTAAAAATATCGCCACAGTTTCTGGAATTATTCAGCGAAATCCAATGTCATCAGTCGGTGGAATTGCATCTGAGACTGGTTTGAAGCGTTCCAGCTCGCAGAAAATACTGAGAAAGAGCCTACACATGTTTCCATTCAAAATTTAAACGCACCAGGCCATACCCGTACGAGCTGTGCAACAAAAGGTTGCCTTTGCTAATCAGATGCTCACAATGATTGATAGCGAAGGATTTGTTGTTGGCTGCATCTGGTTTACAGATGAAGCACACTTCCACCTGAATGGATACACGAATAAGCAGAACTGGCGATTTTGGGGTTCCGAAAAGCCATATTGGTGTGAAGCGAAACCCCTGTATTCTCCTAAAGCTACTGTGTGGGCTGCAGTATCCAGCAGAGGCATTATTGGCCCTTTTTGCATTCGAGAAACGGTCACTGGTGCACGTTACGTTGCAATTTTGGAACAATTTGTCAGAGGATCGACCAAGTACTGAATGGTTTATGCAAGATGGAACCCGAACACATCGGACCGAACAAGTGTTTCGCTTTCTCGAGGGATACTTCGGGAATCGAGTCATTGCTTTGGAATATCCCAAATTTACTGGTGCATGTGTCGATTGGTCTCCCTGTGACTTTCTTTTTGTGTGGCACAGTGAAGAAATGGTCTACCCGAAGCATCCCGCCACGCTGGACGAGCTTTAATCGGCGATCTCTATGGCATGTGAATCCATTTCGGTTGAGACACTACGAAATATGATGGCGAATTTCATTCTTCGTTTTCGCCACCTCTGTAGTGCCAATGGTGAACATTTTGAAAACATTGTGATGTGATTTGTTTGCAAAGAGTGTTTTCATACGATTATTTCACTTAGGTATGCTGATATGAGCTGTACAGCGTACAGCGCCGTCTGTTAGCGGTTTTTGTAACTATTATTTCAAACTGCTGTATAAACTTCTTACAGCTTTCACAATAAACATACCGTTTACTGCATTCCTCTATCGATATTTGTTTTCGAGATATCTAATTTTGAAATCAGGGAGTCCTTTCCTGGGCATCCTGTATCTTTACCTTAAATATACACTGGGATGTTTTAAATTACTGAAGTTCTTACCACCAAATCTATCATTTTTATAAATGAAAATGAAATTGCTATGATGAACTAATAGTTTTGTTGAACCGAAAGCAAGCTGCCTGGCAAGATTTATCGGCCCCCTGTCCCTGGGTGCTTGCTTAGCGCTGCAGGTCAGTATTGGGTCTGGCCCGGTATCTCCGCTAACCCAGCCAGCATCATTAATTATCAACTGCCGGCAAGTTGGCGGCCTGTTCCCGGCCCTCAGCCGCAAGTGGCCGCATCGACCTAAGTTTCCATCTCGTGCTGCCACTGGTCGAATAACGCTAGACTAATCATTGTATTACTGCCTGAGCGAGAAAACGGTAGTAGCGATTTTAACATTAATTTTACAAGAAGTCCAGTACTTACAAGTTAAGTACTTGCGCTCGAACAAACCTATCTGTATGAACGTTTGCTTACAGGATCTCTACGTACACCTCAATGTGCTGGTGGGTGTCGCTTTTATGCAGAATTTTGCAATCATGCTCTAGATAGCACTATAGATGTAATTGTAGACGTCATACGTAATGCAGATATCTTAACTATAACTTAAGTAATAATCATCGTACATGTTCTCTAGCGTATTGTCATCAAAAGCCGTGATGCTAGTTGCAACTTTAACCTTCTTCTCGGAAGACTGTTGGTATTCACTGCCACTGCTTCCATCGCTTCCTCCCTCACTTACCGTAGCACTACCGATTGCAATGAGTTGTTCGTCATTATCATCCCTATTATCATCATTATGTGTTAGTGTTACAACAGTATCTATCTTATGCTGCCGGCCGCGGTGGCCGAGGTGACTGAGGCGCTCCAGTCACGGTCAGCACGGCCACTACGGTCGGGGGTTCGAATCCCCCCTCGGGCTTGGATATTTGTGCCGTCCTAGTTTGTAAGTAGTTCATAAGTAGTTTGTAAGTTTAGGGACTGATGACCCCGTAGTTAAGTCCCATAAGCTTAACAAACATTTCAACTTTTTTTTTCAACTTATTCTCATTTTTCTCTACCATAACAGATACGAGAAAGCATGTGAATGATTCATCTTCTACACTAATACCATCTTCACGAAGAAGGGGCCGGCCGCGGTGGCCGAGGGTACGGAGGCGCTCAGGTCACGGTCTGCACGGCCACTACGGTCGGGGGTTCGAATCCCCCCTCGGGCATGGATATTTGTGCCGTCCTTAGTTTTAACTGGTTCATAAGTAGTTTGTAAGCTTAGGGACTGATGACCCCGTAGTTAAGTCCCATATGTTCTACAAACATTTGAACAATTTGAACGAAGAAGGGTTCTTCGTAACTTCATCTCAACCAATCGCAATACATTAGAAGGACTGATTGCCAATCGCCGCACCATCTAGCCGCGGTGGAGTAGCCGAGCGGTCTAAAACGTCTCGCTGCGGAGCGCGCGGTTGCTCGCCGTGGAGGTTCGAGTCCTCCCTGGGGCATGGGTGTGTGTGTTGTCCTTAGATTAGTTTACCTAGATTTAAGTAGTTTGTAAGCTACGGACTGATGACCACGCAGTTTGGTCCGATAGATTTTCAAACATTTGAACATTTTTTTTCGCCCCATCTAACGCTTCACCACACAAATAACGTCACAAAACGCGACTTCGGAGGCACACTGCACCGTCCCTACTGGCGAACCGACAGGTCAAAGTGCAATGTGGTAAGGCACACGCAGAGGCCTCTAACGCACGACTGCAGAATTTTGCAGATGCGGAAGTATCACTAGTGCAATAAGGGATCTTTACATTATCTCTCATACGATTTTGGTGTATATGTGTTTGTTAGAGCCCAAGTACATTCCTTGTTAGTCATATTTGTAATTTTTCGTAAGGGATTGTCAGTTTCCGGGAAGACTAAATTACTGAGAAGTGAAGCCACTTCATAAAAAAAAGGAGAAAGGGATAATGTAGACAAACTTAAACCTATTTCTATGCCATCATTTTTATATAGTTATTGAAAAGTTTGTAAATCCAAGGTTAATTTATCATTACAGTTCCCATAATCTGTTGCATAATATACAGTTTGGGTTTAGAAGAAATTTAACGACTGAAAATGCTCTTTTCTATTTTCTCTGTGAGGCATTGGATGGATTAAATAAGACGCTGAGAACACTAGCCTCCTTCTTTTATTTAACAAAGGCGTTTGACTTTGTTCATAACAAAATATTGTTGCAGAAGCTGGATAATAATGGAGTAAGGCAAGTAGCTCATTAGTAGTTCACCTCTAATAACTGAGATCAGAGGTTAATTCTCTGCAGTGTTCGAAATGGCTATGAATGTTATGTACTCACAACGATACACAGTTAAGTAGCAGGTGGTTGCTCAGAGATCGCTGTTTTTTTTATTATAAGTTTTGTTGTATAGATGATAAGCCTACATAGTATACGTTACATAGTATAACGCATAATTCTAAATATGTTTTCTTTACTAATGACACCTAATTGGTAATCAAGGATGTTGTTAGCAAAATTGACGATCAAATGATAAAGTTAAAGAAGTACGTTCATGGGTTTTAAAAACATTCAAGCTGACTCAAAGTAACACTCAGTTTTTACACTTTCCAACACCAGATCCAAAAAACTAACATTAAACGAACTGTGCATATGATTACTTTAACGGAATTTTTTCAAATTTCTAGGTGTTCAGATAGATTGCAAGCCCATATTCAGAATCTTATTCAAAAAATAAATGCTGCATTATGTACCATTTGAACAGAATTTGAAGTAAGTCATCGCTCAACACTAAAAGTAGTTACTTTGCTCATTTTCATCCGCTTATGACATATGGCGTAATTGTTTGGGGTAACTCTTCCGATTCAAAGACGGTATTTATTGGGCAGAAAAGGGAGATCGAGCAATATGTTCTGTAAGCTCGTGAACCTCTTATAGATCCATGTTCAGTAGCCCAGACTGGACAACACTGACGCTACAACACATTCTAATGAATAGTATAAGGAATGACACACTTACTTTTATATCTTTTCTTGATTTCGTGAACGCTTTTGACAATGTCGACGGGAACACACTGTTTAAAACTGTTGAGGTAATAGTAAGTAAAGAAGTGGTTGGAAAGGGAGTGAAACATGGTTATAGCCTGCCCCTGATCTTTACGTTCAGCAGCTAGTGATGGGAGCTAAAGAAACATTAGGTGGTGCAATTATGGTTCAGGGATAAGAAACAAAAACACTAATACTTCCAGTAAATATTGTAATTCTGTCAGAGACACCGAAAGTCTTGAAAGAACAGACGAGCGGGATGCTCATAATCTTGAAAACAGGATAGAAATTGAAAATTAACAAAGGTTGAACAATGGTAATGAAATGAAAGTTTAATTTCATTACATGGCGATGGGGGAATTAAAGTAGGTCACGATGAATCTAGTAGAAGATGAGTTTTAAAATTTGGAGCAGTGAAATATCTGATGAAGGCCGAAGTAGAGATGATATAAAATAACGTGGGTCAGTGGCAAGAGAAACGTTTCGTAAGTAGGGACATTTATCAACCCACGTAAACTGATGTGTTAGCGTGTCTTTTCTAGAAGTATTTGTCTGGAGTAAAGCATTGTCAGTGATAGTGTCACCTTGTATCATATAAGATACAGCCGTCTGAATTATATTCCTTCACATTGTGTATCTTTTTCCGTAATAAAGTCGAATGACAATATCCGATACACTTCGGAGAACAAACAGGTCACCAGATCGTAGCTCTCAGAGTGACTGCTAAATGACACGAGGAGGCAGTAACGACTGCTTCAAGAAAGAATGATTAGTACCGTCAATTTATCGTATGTTTCTCGTAAATCAACAGTAAATGTTAAAACTTCATCGACTAGAATTATATATATGAGAAGAAATAGACTTCAAATACGTACTTCCTTCAGAAATAAATATTTTTTTAGATGCATCATATATGATACACTCCTGGAAAACGAAAAAAGAACACCCTCAATTTGTCGACCCAGCAGAGCGATTTTATTGACGCATTCCTGAGGATGTGTAGAACAGTCAGAGCCATAATCACATGAGTGCAGTGACCAGGGCGTGTGCAATGTCAGCTCTAGTACTGTGCATTAAAGCTGCAGTTTTCCCGTGGAGATGAGCGTAGAGGGGCCGAAAATTGTCTTGTGGAATGGCCTGCCTTGCATTTTCCACTTGGTGCCTCAGTTGGGCCAGTTTTCGTGCCGGTTGTGCACACCGCGTAAGATGACTTTTCATCCTGCTCCAAACATGCTCAATGCGGGACAAATCTGGGGATCGTGCTGGCCGGGGTATATGACGTACACCTTGAAGAGCAAGTTGAGTCGTATTGCATATGTGTGTACATACATTGTGTGTACATACATTGTCCTGTTAGAAAAGCATGTCATCTTGTTGGTGCATGAACGTTAGCAAGACGCGTTGAATGATAGTTTCAGTGTACTGGGCACTGCCGAATGTGCCCCCGACAATCACCAACGGAGAATGGCCAATGTTTGGTCTAAAGCGTCTCGCTGCGGAGTGCGCGGTTGCTCGCCGTGGAGGTTCGAGTCCTCCCTGGGGCATGGGTGTGTGTGTTTGTCCTTAGGTTAGTTTACCTAGGTTTAAGTAGTTTGCGAGCTACGGACTGATGATCACGCAGTTTGGTCCGATAGATTTGAACGTTTTTTTTTTTTTTGTGAAGAAACAGAAGCGGAGAAAATCAGGACAGCCAAATTAGTGACAGTCAAAAATAATAAATGTGCTTTGCACATGTCAGAAATAGCTAAGGAAGGAAAAAAAGAAAGAATAACAGGTTAAGGTGTAGAGAAAGGGGCTATTAAAACATAATAAATCTGATGTGTTCTGATTGTAATTCGTTTTCTGCCTTTCTTCATAAACAAATTATTTTAAAATGTGTAGTACTTCATAATAATCTCATTAAATACATTTTAATTTTGTAAAACATTGTCTTTCTTTAACGTACTATTTCTGTTAACATTATTTCAACAAAAATATGTAATGAGACAATTACAACTATTTTATGCATTTCATGGCATGAAGAAAAATGTATTGCTGTGAATAAGCAAGAAAAACTAAACATTTTTATTACGTTACTTTTGTAGGCGTTATTTCATTTAAAATCCAACATCGTGAGATGCATATTTCTGAAGTAGCTGTTCTTTTTCACATCAATGGTGCACGATATACAAACTTAATAAAGTGTTGCGTCACCACGATTCTAGGTGTTCTTGACCTTTTACCTGAATACGGAATAGACATATACGAAAATGTTTAAGTCATCTTTATTGCTCATAAAATAGAAATAATTTGTACGACAATAACATATACATTCGGAATATCTATTCGAGACTGCAGCATACACCAGCACCTCCGTCATCTTGCACTGATGCATGCCTGTATTCGTTGTGGCATACTGTCCAGTCGATCATCAAGGGACTGCTGGAACTGATTGCCTACGCCTCAATTGGTGAGATTGGTTGGTGGGTCGTCTCATCCAAAAGCAGCCCTTTTCAATGTATCTCAGGCTTGTTCGTTAGCCTTCATGTCTGGTGGACATGTTGGTCTCTATAATCTTGCGGTACCAGTATCACGAAGGAATGCTTTCGAAAGATATGAACGATGAGCACGAGAACTGTCGTTTATTAATTCACCAACTGCTGCCAACATGGTTGCACTATATGTAGGATGGTGTCATCCCTGTACCGTACAGCTGTTTTACTGCCAGTGGAGTACAGTAGCCCCACAGTAGGCATCCCAAAACAGCAGGGATCCACCACCTTACTGCGCTCGCTACACGGCATGTCTAAGAAATTTAGGCTAATATGACGTCTCCGACGACTGTCTAGTTGAAGGCTCATGCGAGTCTCATCTGTGAATAGCACTTGATGCTAGTTCTCACGAGTCCATTCAGCATGCTGTTGGGCCTACCTGAACCGCGCAGCATTATGTCTAGGTGTCAAAGCTGAACCTCAGCGTGGACATCTTAAGTTTCACGCCATGCAACCTGTTAGGTACAGTTTTGAGTCTAGGCACAACGTACTGTGTCAGAAGGAGAATCATTATTCACAATGGTGACGTTACTCTTAATGTTCTTCCGAGATGAACTCCGTAAGTAATGTTCATGAGCTGCTATATTAGCCTTTGGGCGGCAAAAGCGAGGCAAGTTATGGACAGTTCCTATATTTCTATGCCTCCTCCACGTACAACATTGCTTTGGTTCACTCCGAGACGTCTGGAAAATTCCCTTGATGAGAATCCCTCTTGACAGAAACTAATAACGCAGATATGATCAAACTTCGGAATTGCCCTGGTTGGTATGGCAGAACTAGAGTCAACACAACAAGTTTACATCATTCCTGGTGTTGTGACTGTAACTGGAATGCTGTTTCAACCATTCCGTCTCAACTTTGTGCTGGTTGACTGAGATCTATGAACAATACAAGGAGATATGTTCTTGGTGTAATATATACAGTCAACGTCAGTATTCATGAGACCTTGCAAGCAAGGCGATATAACACCTCTTTTGATGTGCTGATTAAGCAATAAATGTTGCTACGTGAATTTTTCACTTCAGTAAAATAACAAATCAGAGTTTGGTTTTAGTCCATGTTTCGAACTACAATCCCGGTGAATTTATATAGATAAAAAGATTAAAGCATTATTATACACTGACTACAGTCAATTATGAAACGCATAAACGCAATATGGTTTTAGTTTGAAAGAGTATACTAATATTTCGTCCAAGTTCACAATTTTCTCAGTTCTTGACTTTTTATTGATCCTCCGTGTACCCAGAAGAATCTCAATAATTTTTCTGATATTTCGAAAAATTTTCACAAACAGAATCATCAGTTAAGGCAGATTACAAGAATGATCTTCCATTCAGTGGAGTATTCAGGATCAGGATCGTGGTCTGGTGGGGCTGAGGTCGGACCGAGCTGACATATATATAATTCATGGCTAAAAACAGAGATTTCTCCGTTTTAAAGTATCAATTGTAAAAAATATATTTCAAAATGATAACAATATTTCTACAAAAACAATCTGATAGAGCTACCAATTTTCAAAAAAGGTGAATAGGGTTTTATTAAATTATTACGAATAAATATAACTTCGGGCCGCGCGCAATGCTCGCATGGTCTATCGCGTTATGCTACGGACTAGGTGGCCGTTCCCATCGCAGCTTCGATTCCTCCCTCGGGCATGGGTGTGTGCGTCGCCCTTATTTTAATTTAGTTTAAGGTGAGACGGTAGGTCGTAGACCGACAATCTTAAATTAAGCAAATACACACCACATTTTCTCCGAAACTACTGGACAGATTTGTCTGAAATTTTCACTGCAGATTAAATCATCTTTGTGCAACTCGCTGAACCGAAATCGTTGTGGTATTGTAATTTGTAATATACTTATTAATTTAATTGCCGTGCATTACTACTTTTGTAAAAAAAGTTATAAATATTTCTATAACAGCAGAGTTACTGGTGCAATCAACATGAGTGCGGTTCCACAGCTGTAATGCAGTGTTTTTTACAATCTGTGAAATTTTCATTGAAGTTTTCTGATAGTTTCTGAGAAAACTGGACAAATGTTTCAGAATTCATAGTTTTGTGAAAATTGAGAAATGAAGTTTTAAAACATGTTTATTCAAGGAAAAACTTACAAATCTGCCCCCAAGAATGAGGGTCCTCATTATCTTTCGGTTTATTTTCATGTTTCCTATTCCTGCTTCTTGACTCTTTAGAGAAGCAGCAAATTCTGACTCGGCAATAGGCAAGCTGTCAAGTTCTCTTAGAATAGTTATAGTATTCTGTCCGGGTAATATGCCTGACTGTTCCAAAACTTTTAGTCCGACAATGTTTCCAGTGTTTCACGTTATCACAGCATCTGGCGCTCCTAGTTCTAAAGTTCTGTAACCAACAAACACATTTATAGGGATGCGGGACCACACGATGTTGTTGAAGGCCTCATTTACGTTTAGAGTTTTTCCATAAAAGCACTTCCTCAGTAGATCAGGATGGGCGAGGTCCCTGTGGATTGGTTTGACTTGATCCATAATTGATTCAGAGATAGAGTACTTGTGTGTGAATGTGTTAAGGTTACCTGCCGCCTGTGCAAATGTTCAAATGTTTGTAAATCTATCGGACCAAACTACGTGGTCATCAGTCTGTAGCGTACAAATTACTTAAACTAAAGTAAACTAACCTAAGGACAACACACATACACCCATGCCCCAGGGAGGGCTTGAACCTCCGACGGCGAGCAACCGCGCGCTCCTCAGCGAGGCGCGTTAGACCGCTCGGCTACTTCACCGCTGCGCTGCCTGTGCCTTCCTAAATTTTCACCACGTGTCAGGGGGTGGCGGGCATAGAAAATGTGTTGGCTTCTCGTCAGTGGATAAAGAAAGTGTAAGAAAGTGGCCCCACTGCTTTCTTCATTGCCTCCAGATCTCCATAATTGTTCACCAGACTTCGTATTCACAAACAGTAGCAACCAACGAGACACGTAATTCCAAGAAAACTGTTGTTTACAAGAGTGCCTGAAGACATTTGACTATCGAAATGCTCTCTATCTAGCAGGTTAACCAACACATGAACCGTACATTTCTGCACACAACACAAAAAATTCTTAAGTCTCTAACTGTAAAGTGGTAGAGGTATAACCCTTTTTTACGAAAGAGGCGTAAATTATTACAGAGTGACAGATGACGTAAAATTTTGAAAAATGAAGTCCTAACTGGTGGACAGGAATGAAAAATATGGTACATATTAATGTTCACAAAAGAACATAGTATCTAATTATGCAAAAAACTGATAATTATTTTTTTAAATTTCTGTCTACGTACTTACCGTAAGTATTTTGTAAGTTTAGGAACAGGAGACCACAGCAGTTGGGTCCAATAGGTTTACAAACATATGAAAATTTTATATCTTCCGCAATCAATTATTACTTCTGAAAAAATTTATGAGGGAATTAACTGTTTCTAAATGAAAAGTAAATAAATCTACAATGGTACAAAAAAAATAACGTAAAATTTTCACATTGACATATAATGTACTCCTGACGAAAAGATTAACTCTTGCGTGATTAAACTGCAACACTTAGCAACATCTAACACATTACGACAAAACAGGTGTGGTATCGAGTTCCACAACAGTATCAGGCTCTCCGTGATACTCGTTGATTTCAACGGACAGTAAAAGTTTGAATAGAGAATAGTCAGTCTGTTCTGTACCGGTGAGAATATTTTCTCTGTGGGGATTCAATCTCAATTGTAAATCAGGGATGGAAAATGTCAAATGTGATAAATACCGCAAATTAAAGTGTTGAGAATGATGTTCAAAACAAACATGGGGAAATAGAACGCTATTATCAAATTCTTTTTCTTTAGGAAGCACTAGTGGTCTCGAAAAAGCATCTACTAGTAGCATTAAATAAAATATTTTTGCGTACATTATTTGCGACACTTCTCGCCACCGTATCCTTCTTGTTTCAAAGTATACCTGTACCCACTTTTTGTTTACGATAGTAAATTTTTTCTCCGAGAGCGATGGAAGCGTTATTCGTCTTATAGTGAACGGACGTTTCATGCTCTTACTGTAAACAAACAATTTCATCCTCATTTTATTGAAATAAACAAATCTGATTTCTAGTTTCAAAATGACTTATCATTTTAACTACTAATTTCTCATTGCTTTCAGCAAGCCTCAAACGAACGTAAAAAGACGCTTGACCATCATTACGGTTCGCTTCGCTGTTGCGCCCAAGTTAACTCAATTTCGTCTCCTTCAACATTCCATTCATATTGATTCTGTGTTTCAGAGTCTGCAATTAATGCCTAGTTTCTATGAAGTCTGATATTGTTTGCCTATTGTGACAATTCTTAAACAGGTTTGTGAAACTTCATTCCGCAAGGCGTAATAATAACCAAGCATCTCCTTACAGCGGAAACTTATTTATGAATTATCCTCACCAAGTTATCTATTACAGCTCAGCACTACCAGACTGATGTTGCAAAACAGGGTAAATTTTCGCTAATTTTCTTTGTTTGTAATTCTCGTGTGTTGTCTGACCTCAACAATAACTCCCGCTATATCTTTAAGGCAGTTTTATTCAAGCTATGCTTGGGCTTCTCCCCTTTAAAATTCAATTCCTGCAATTTATTCCAAATTTCATTAATCTAAAGTTTCATATGAGTTTTTCATTTCTAATCTATACAGACTAAACTACGAAAAATATCATTACATAGTATTCATCGGCACAGCAGTGTGTATTTATGGCCCTGCTGTACAAATCAACCGATGCAACAGACGCTACACTGAATCGACGACTTTGTGAACGTTTCTCATTCTGTCGTTCTAGGGAAGCTGAAGCGAAGGCATGCGAAATGGCGCACCTGTAGCACCGCTACGGTGTGGTAGCAGCGGTTGAAATTACGATGTGCACTCAACGTCTGCAGGAAGTACTCTCTGGTTTTATTATGAGGCAACGTACAGAAGTCCAATATCATGCTTACTGTTATGTAGTTCTCTTATTGTCGCATTACTTAACGCAAGCGACTGCGATCATCCTCTCGTCTTTTGAGAGGTTATTACAGGCCGAACACTATACGAAAGTTCTCTTGGTAAGTGTGGTAAAATTGCTAGTTAACATTTTCGTAGAAGAGAGAGCCGCATCGTGTTCATATATTTACTCTAGTACATTTCTGTTGCAGTCCAATTAAAAAGTCCGGAACCCCAAAAATTTATTACCACCGAGCAAAAAGTTTGAATTGGGGAATAAAAGAAAGTCAATGGTATCGAACTCTGCAGAACCGAGTTCTGGAAGAATCTATTACATACCTTGTGGAAGAACATGTTAAAGGTCTATAATAGGACTGTATTTGTGCAATAAGCGATTGTTTAACATTAGTTGAAGTATGTACTACTAGTTTCAAGCGCAACACTTGAACTAAGAATATTCAAATGTTTGTAAAGTTATGGAACCTAACTGTATGTATCATCGGTCCCTAAACTTACAAACTAATTAAACTGACTTACCCTAAGAACAACACACATACACACCATGCCCATGGGAGGTCTCGAACCTCCGACGTGGAACGGTCGCTTGCACCGTAGCAAGGCGGCTTAGTGCACACGGCTATTCCGCCGAGGGGTTGAACAATATATTATGCACTGTAAATTAAGGACGATAATATTCAGCACTTATTCTGTGCTTCTAAATTGGCGTGCGTGGTCACTATTTGTGTACTAAGTTTGTATTTTCTGGCGGCCTAAAATCAAATTAAATAACGAACAACTTCTATATAGTCATCAAAGAAAATATCAATAGTTGATATAATTCTCTAATCAATTCCTGTAACAAAATTTGAAGTTTCTATGCATTTATCTGAAAAGAAACAAATCGAAGCATGTCGAAAGCTTTGTTTGACAAAACACATCGTTGTCACATTATAAACTTTTTTATACCACTGCATTCTACACGAGAGGAATGATTGCGGCTTCGATTTTATTTTAGGATCTTTCCCTTAGGAGCTTACATCAGTATAATACACAGAGACAACTTCATGTAGTACAAATGTCTATGTAGTTTTTTAACATCTCCTGAGCTCAAGCCACGTGGTACTGGCACGGACGTTATAGTCTGTATAGCGCTAAGTGTATACAGAGCTTTATTACTTTGCTAATACACACATAACCTTCAGGAGTATCGTAAAACTTTCTGTATGTATTTACAGACCTCTTAAAAATGTGATACCTTGGACGAAGTTTGTTTAAACGCGTACAAGTCGAGAGTATTCTGCTGATTAGTGTCATAGCTGATATGTCATGATAATTAAGGTTTTTTCGGTTTGCTTTGAAATAAATTGAAAATTATTGGCACAGAATCACGGTTAAACGACGCATTTCCGAATCTTTCCCTATCAGTTCACTCTTCTGAAAAGCGTTTAGCGTACACTTACAGAGCGTAAATCTTTCATTTTTTTTTTTGAGTCGTATTTTAACTTTCTGTTTATATTTCGGAAAAAGAAAACACAAAAATAAATAATGTAAGTAACTGTCTCATACAGGATAACACACAATATTCCTCCAGTAAAAAACCGTCTTGATTGAAGGTTATTTTATTCTTTAGTTAATTAAAGAAAAAACAATCTGTAATCATGACGGTTTTTTACTGAAGGAATATTTATTCTCACTGATTGCTGTACACCATGGACTGGACTGGAAATCATTTTATACACACTTGGGTCTGAGAATCTGTATGAATCGGGGGAAGTTAATCTGTTTTAAATTTTATCTGCCGTTGAATAGCTACTTTCCGAAATGGTAAAAACTTTGGGATGCTTATTACTTTCACTGAATCGAAGTGGAAACTAGCGAAAGTGGAAACAGTAGTCTGAACTGTAATATCACTCATGAGATTAATTTGAGTTGAAGTTTCATTGACGACATACCTTCATCATAAAGATTTGATAAAAGTTCGTCATAGCTACACGCAATAAGTACAAACGTATAATTAGCGTAGCTAGAATATCTATAAGTTTATGACAGATTGCTTGAAAATTGCCTAAGGCCGAATGAGCTCTTACTATAATAATATAATCAAAAGGACAAAACATTTTTATGATGTCATTTTCCTTTTATTTTTAATTAGTAGTAGTAATCGCAAAATGCAACCTATATTCCAATTCTAAACGTTCAAATCTCTTGACGATATCTGCAGATATTCCGATCTGAATTAACTTGTTATCTTATACCTCAGAATATCATCCCCCCCATCCCTCCGCGTGCTAGAATAAGTCATCTACACACCCAAAAGAGAGAGAGAGAGAGAATTTAGCGCTTGTGTCACAAGTCTCATCTCACTCCACGTTCAGTGACGCGCGCATGCGCACTGTATGAAGAGAAGCGACGGCATCAAAACGGAAGCATCTGTCAACATCAGGAAAGCTCTCTGCCGGTTGCCGTCAACGTCACTGCTCCCCACTGCTTTTAGCGTGTGTAACATCAAATTCTAGGCAAACAGATCACATCTATGTCGTGTACAACTTTCCTGTCATTCTACCATGACATTAATCGACGGAAATCTGTCATCGGACCTTACAAATAGTGCTAGGCCACCGAGAAGTTGTGGGCGTGCGTCAGAACACTTGCGAAAAATATCAATTAGTGCGTGAATGGTAAGCAAGCGTATAAACAAGCAAGACTAAAACAGATTTCATATTCGTATTCAGCGACTTTAAATACCAAAGTATTAAAGTGATGAAACAGTTCAAAAAACCACATTCACAAGGTGTTTCATGGGCAGTATCAAAAGAGTGCGGCAATATGAGGGTTGTTTACTCCTCAGATATAAACAAAAAATACGTGTTTCTTAATTAGCCTTCCTTTGGTAGTTTTAATAGATTATACTTCGATTAAATCAAAACTAATTTCTTTAGTAAAAAACTAGTCTCTTCTGGGGTAGTTGGCATTCCGATTTTCACTCTCTCTTCAATGTCCCTAAGCCAATTTTCGTCTTTTATCAAAAGATACTTTCATAACAGAAATCATTCAAATCGCTTCACTAACCTCTAAGTTATCGCAATTTGTCCATTTAGCCCCCATTTTGGAGGGGCCGTTTCACCCCTTAAATATGTTTTAACGCCGCTAAAAGAAATACGTGTCCCTTAATTTTCATGCATGATAACATACCACAAAGAAAAAAAAAAGTCGGAGTGTTGCACTTCTGTAGGTTTATTTGTGGTTAAGTCTATCGAATTACATCATTAGTTCCTTAGCTACTACAGCACATTGGTGTTTTCTTAAAATCACACCCTACACGATTGCATTAAGGACACGTGGCAAGTACACTTCACAAGTAGAGCAGAGAAGAGCTAGTAAAACGCCCATTTATGTACAAAACTACTTCACACGTCTGGTAATTTAGATGTGCAAAATTTTTGTCTTTAAACGTCGTGGAATTGATACAAATTGTTTTGAAGCCTTGCTGTTCTCATTATCAGACTCTGGATGAACAGAGTGTAATTTGTGCTCCAGTTTACACTAAATGAACTATTCACACATTTCATTGTTTATGACGTCATATCTACTGATCTACCGTCTACCGGTATGTCTCGTACCCTGAACACTAAAAGAAATCCGTTAAACTTCATTTACAAGATATATCATTCCAATCTAAAGGCCGTAAATTCAACTAAATACCTAGGAATTACAATTACGAAAAACTTAAATTGGAAAGAACACAGGAAATATTGGGGAGAAGGCGAACCAAGTGCTACATGTCATTGACAAAATACTTCTGCAACAGTTCTGTTAAACCAACTGCCTACACTGCACTTGTGCTGCCTATTTTGGAGTATTGCTGCGATTTATGGGATCCGCACGAAGTAGGACTGGCGAAGAATATAGTTAAAGTTCAGAGAAGAGCAGCTCGTTTTCTATTACCGCGATATAGCGGGAAGAGGGTAACAGAAATGATACAAGAGTAGAGGTGGCAATCATTCAAAGAAAGGCGTTATTCCTTGCGGCGAGGTTTGCGAAATATGTCACCAACTTTCTTTTCAGAATATGAATATATTTTTAAGCATCCACCTAAATAGGGAGACATAATTATCACAATACAATAAGAGAAAGCATAATGAAAACTAAAGATTCATGTGTTTCTTTTTCATGCGCGCCATTAGAGAATGGAACGGTAGAGAAATATAAAAGTGGTAGGACGAAGCCTCGGTCGTGCACTGGATTATTTATTTACATAATTCCTAAAGTGTTTATGTACATGTAGAGTATATAATTTTAAAATTAGATGCAATGATGTATATGTGTTGTAAAGTGATATAAACTTGGTGGTGAATTGAGTGATATAGGCTGTCTCGATACAGTCCGTAAATTGTGTTACGAATAGTGTTAGTAGTCAAAAAGTAATACACCTTCACGACAGATGCTCATATTTGGGAGAATAAACAAAGGTAATGAAGTGATTTTCATCATTTTATTTGGGATGCCAGGGTAAAACGTTCCGTAAACATTAGGTATTATATGTTAATGTTCTTGAATGAAACTACTGTAATCTCTTTCGAGTAATGATTGTAGAATTTTAGTATATTTAACTTCCAGAGACACTCTTAGTTTTTAATTTTAATACTTGTGTTATGGTGCTGAACTTTACGTGGTAATATTGTCGCGTTGATATGGAAGCAGGCTTGACTTCAAAGCAACTGAACACAGCACTTACACTGAAAGCACGTTTATTACGAACTCAACATACACGCAGCACTGACTGCCTCTCGGACAGAGTGCTCTGCTATTTATACACAGACAGAATTTACCAGAAATTAGAAGAACAGTTAACATAAGAAACAAGTCGAATTTACAAGTGAACATAAGAAAGACGTAGAACATTCTGGAATTGTTAATTACAAAGAAATAAATTTTTCCCAGTGGGCGGGATTGAACCGGCGACCTTCAGCACCGCAGTCCGTGACGCTATCCCCTGCACCACGCCAGCAGTTTTTTTCCTTTTTTAAATTTTTTTTTAATATAATTTTTTTTCTCCTTTGGAAAAAGGGACCACAAAAGGAAAGTAAACTAAAGTGCCACCGCCACTTTCACCGTAATAAAAAAAATAACCTCAACCTCTTCAGGCGTTGGCGCCGAACTAAAACTACCCCTGGAAACTAACTATATAAGGGAACAGAAAGAGAGAAAAGGAAGGGGAATGTGTAGGAGACAAAACAAATAAATTCTCGTTATTCACATTACTATGGATTTATTTCATCATTTTTATTTATTTATTTTTATTTAATAGATCTTGATGTTCGTTGTATAGTTCAGAAGACCTCGGTTTCCTGCGGCTAGTAAGTTCAGCCACGGCTTCTCGTAGAATGTGCATTCCGTTGAACAGTTCAAGGAGGGAAAGAAGTTGAAAAATTTAAAATTGTTCTCTATTGACTGAACACATTCCAGCTGCGGGGAGGGTCGTTGAAGATACTCCCAAGGAAGTATTGTCTGTATTTAGGATGTCGTACAACTCTGTAATGGCTATCCGTGAGATGAGTCCAAAAATCAAGTTTCGATTTTGCATTGTGTCCAAAAAGATAGTGTATGGCATGTCCGCGAATCCAATTCACAGCATTGGTCTTAGCCTTTGAAATATACACTCGGTCTGCAAATAAGAACGAATGAGGAGTAATACTCTCTGGAATAGTTCTCGTGAGGAAAGCTATAATACAGCGAATCAGTTGCCAAACGTCAGCAACAGGACTACAAACAAAACGATGTCTGTCAGTGTCAGCTACCACACACCTGGGACAGAGAGATGATTCGGCGAGGTGTATGCGATAAAGGCGAAATCTGCAAACATGCTTACGATTGACAGTAAGGTACCAGACCGACTGTACATCAGAATCAAGAAAAGAAGCAGATGCAGAACGCCAGATGGAGCGCCAGTCAAACTGGGGAAATTTTTGTTCAATCGGCTTTGATGGTAGACGTCTTTGTAGAACATCATAGACAGCTTTACTTTTGCGTAAGTACGCGTTGGACAAGTTGAGGTGGAGATAGCTAAGCTCGAGAATAAAATATCTGATATAATGGAAAGAAACTGGAATAACCGACAGCATGACCGGAGCTGACAGCGAGGCCGGCGTATAAGTCGACAATAGAAGACCAGTAAGGCTCGTCGGGCAACGTCCATATCGTCGTCTGGGAGCTAATAAAGAGGGCACGAGCTCTATCCGGTACGTGATACAGACCTTGCCCACCACGGTCGCGGGGAAGGGTGAGCGATTGATAATTAACTTTGAACAACAAGCCATTGCTGACGAATGAGGCCATCGTTACTAACATTCGATGGGCAATGGTAAGTGGGAAGGGGAAAACCTGTGCGACATTGGGAACGCGGGATGCGATATAGACATTGACATATCGAACTCGCTGAAGAATATCTAGGGATCTTAGGCGATGATTAATAAGACCAGCCCTCATCTGCTGAAGTAGGCGTCGGCAGTTGGAAGCGGCCGAACGCCGGAGATCAGCCGAAAAGGCAATGCCTAAACAGCGGATGGTATTTTGAGTGGCGAGGGGCTCATTGCACCCAGCAGCGAAACCTGAGCCGATAAACATAGTGTGCGACTTACGGACATTGAGAAAGCTACCCGAAGCCTCGCCATATGTCGCAACCCACGTCAAGGTTGCCCGGACTTCATCAACATCACGTATATAGATGACGAAATCGTCAGCATAGGCTGTACAATAGAATCGGTAGTCATCAATGGGTATCCCCATCAAACGTTGCCGAAGGCCACAGAGCAAGGGTTCCAAGGCGAAGGCATACATGAGCGCCGAAAGGGGGCAACCCTGTCGTATAGAGCGACCAATTACGATCGGTGGGGTTAGTCTGCCATTGTAAAGGACTCTAGATGAAGCAACCCTCAGTAGGCCGTAATTATCACGTCTGGGAAACCCATATGACGTAGGACAGTCGTAAGAAAGGAATGATCTACTCTATCAAACGCCTGGCTGAAATCCAACGACGCAAGTGCACCGGAGAGGCGTTGTGCCCGTGCCACGGCGATGATATCCCTGTATCGACATAAAGTGGTACGGATATTATTGTCTCCTCCCAAGGATGCTTGGTCTGACGACACGACATATCGAGCAGCGCGTTTGAGGCGCGCGGCCAAAAGACGAGTGAAGATCTTCATATCACTGTTAAGGAGTGTGATGGGGGCGATAATCACTGATGCCGATGCCGCCATGGGGCTTGAGGACAGGAACAATGATCCCTTCCGTAAAGGCATCTGGATTACGCACCTCCGGAGACATCAGCTCCTGACAGATGGAAGGTGGGTACAAGAAGATTGCAGAACGTACGATGAAATTCAAGCGGGAGACCGTCAGGTCCTGGGGAGCGATTAACGGATCCTGCCCATATCGAATTGAGTACTTCATCAGAAGTTACGTCCGCAACCAGTTCCATTGCCTCATCTCCTGGAACAGCATGAAGGTGAGATGTGATACTTCCTCAATCAGCTCTTGCGATTGTGGAACTTCTGCATAGAGCTGTTGGTAGTGAGTATACAGCGCATGTCCGATCGTATCGTCTCCCTTGCTCGTCTGTTAGAGCATAAATCAACTTCCTCCGTCGATATCGTCGGTCCTTGAGTATATGGTACATCGATGGGTGTTCGTGAGGCATACTATAAGTACTACGGGATCTTACTACCACTCCGTCCATAGAATTGATATCTGGGCTTTAGCACGTTTCATCATTATCTGGCACTCTGGGGAGATAGGCATTAAGGATCAGTCCCGTAGGATCCTATAGTAAAAGTCCATCGTGCTATTTCTCCAATTTGCATTATCTTTACCATATCGCATCAGAGTTTTGCAGATAGCGGGTTTTGCACACTGGACCCATCAGGATATGGTTGTCGGAAACATTTGTAGGCGACGTTGACATGTGGTCCATGTGTCTTCTGTTATCCGACGACATTCTGGCGAAGCAAGAAGTCCTACGTTCAGTTTCCATAATCCTCGTCCGTGCCGCACAGCCTGCCGACTGAGAACTACATCACAAAAATAAACCTCATGATCGGAGAAAGCAACAGGCCACATTTCTGCCTGTCGAGTTCCTCCTATTAGGGGTCGCGAGATGTAAATGCGATCCAGTCGGCTCGAGGAATGTGCGGTGTTAGGTAAAACCCAGACGATCACCGTGGACATGGCGCCATGTGTCGATAAGTGATAGGCGATTGAGGATAGGTTAAAGAGCCGCGCACGGTGAGTGGTGTGGTAATTGGTCCTGAGGTCGCTGCGCAGAGTTGAAGTCACCACCTAGTATCATATCATCAAGTGGCATAAAAAGAGTGGCGTAACCTCTTCTGCGAAGAAAGTATTTCGTTCCTGGCGGTGGCTGGAACCTAATGAGTACACCAAAGAGTGTGAGGGCCATACCTCTGGCGTTCGGGAGGTACATAACATCTTCAGCTGGGAGACCGTCTCGAAGTATGATAGCCACACCACTACCGTTGTCCGAGGCATGTGAGATATAAGTCGTGAACCCATATGGCGCGGAAATATCGGTGACGTACACTTCCTGAAGGAGTGCGATGTCAATATCTGCACCATAAATCATATCGTGGAGTAGCTCCAGTTTGTGTTGGGCACGAATGGTGGCGACGTTAATCGTGGCAATATGGTAATGCTGACAAGGTGTTCTGGATGGTACACAGACACACTGAACGTCTGGGATTGCTGAAGCAGTGGCCATTTCAGGGAGTGTTCAGTGACAGGCGCAGCCGACGGGGACGCCCCATCAGCAGCACCATCCACTCCCATCGTCTCTCTGTCTATTCTGTCCAGGATGCAGAGGCGGTGGAAAGACAGCTGCCATATGCATATGCCGGTTGATGACAGGGGTCTCTCATCGCCTCGGAGTGGTCTACGTCATCAGCCACCTGTGCTGGAGTCAGCGGCTGTACGGACGAGGGAGCGCACATGGAAGGCGCCTGGGGCGCGCCATCTGCATCAGACACCTTTCCATGGGTCAGCTGCTCGATGTCTTCCTCGTCAGCATTCCTGGTATCCATTCTAAACGGAGAGTCATCAGAAGAAGTACGGCTGCGTTTCTTCCTCTTCCTTGGCGATCGTTGTTTACGAACGTGTTGTTCAGAATCCGACGGTGGGCGGCTGTCATCAGTCACCGGTCCAGTCTCTAGGAAGCAGAGGTAGGCTCAACTTGCATCGGAGCCACAGGAGCGTCCACTGCACTCGGAAGAGTCGACTGTGCAAGATCTGACATTGGAGGCGTTGAGGAAGGTTACTCTTCGGTATCTGCCGTGTCCCGTGTGTATGTCGGGGACAGATCAGAAATTACTTGAGAAGTAGCACTCGCATCATGGACGACTTTGGCATAGGTGACAGGGAGTGGTGTGGTCACAGCTGGGGCTACATCTTCTCCGATCGGCGTCTGTACAATGCGTCGTTGCATGCATTCCGATCTGACGTGTCCTTCCTGGGCGCAGCCTGCACAAGTTCGGGATTGACCATCGTACATAATTAGGGCTCGCACTCCGCCAATTGTTAAGTACGACGGCACGTGTTTCTTTAATTCAATTTTTACCTGTCGCACACCATTGAGAACACGGTATGTTCTGAAGGTTTGCCATTTTTCTTCTAGGTAACCGATAACTTTACCGTATGGTCCGAAAGCCGAGACGACGACTTCCTGTGGGAGTTCAAAAGGAAGTTCAAATACTCGAATCGTACGAAGATCGTACTCTGCAAATTCGAGTGCCACCTCTCCTACGTGTCCATCAGAATATTTGAACTTAAGACCATTGGCATGTCTGCGAATAACGTCCTGACACCCCTCGGCATTCGTCATTTTAATATAAACTTCACTGCTCATGATCTAAAAGTGGATACCAACAACATCAAGTGGATCTAAACGAATTTCTTTACGTATGAACGTTTCAACTTCATGAGTAGGGGGTCGCACGTGATCGGCAAGAAAAGAAACTTTAAGGGTCGCTCGGCGATACGTATGCGCCATGGTGTTCTCGGAAGACAGGCACAAGACTTAATACGCTACGCGACGTGGAAGTAAACAAACACACGCTGGCGGATCAACTCGGTAAGCCGAGCCGATCCGCTCACGACCACGACTGAATGCCGACTATCGTAGTAAGGCTTCATGCACAGGACTTGAACAATGTCTCTTCGTTTTTGTCGTTTCGACGACGGCTCATAATCCTCAACTTCGTATGTGACGTCTGACAGGCGGCGTAAGACACGATACGGACCAAAGTATCGCTTCAATAACTTTTCTGACAGTCCAACCTTCCGTACAGGGGTAAAAATCGATACAAGATCTCCGGGGTTGTACACAACAGGTCTGGGCTTGTTATACCGCTGACGGTCCTTCTCCTGGGCGTCCAGTGTCCGTATGCGAGCCAGCTGTCTTGCTTCTTCGACCCTGGTGAAGAGCTGTTTAACATAGTCATCCTGAGTGTCGTCCGGTTGGAACGGGAACAGTGTATCCATTGTCGTCTCAGCTCACGGCCATGGAGCAGGAGAAACGGCGTGAAGCCTGTGGTGTCTTGTCTTGCGGTATTGTAAGCAAATGTCACGACTGGCCGAATTGTATCCCAATCCTTCTGCTCAGCATCGACGTACATTAACAACATAACGGTAAACGTTTTGTTAAAACGTTCCGTAAGACCATTTGTCTAAGGATGGTATGCAGTTGACATTCTGTAGAAAATGTCGCACCGTGACATTACCTCTGATACTAGTTTTGACTGGAATACTTTTCCACGATTAGATATCATGACACGTGGTGCTCCATGCTTCAAAATAATATCTTCTACAAGGAATTTTGCGATCTCTGGAGGTTCTACAATCGGCACAGGTTTGGTGACAGCGTAGCGTGTGAGGTAGTCTGTGCAGACTATTATCCAACTGTTACCGGTTGTCGACTTCGGGAACCTCCCTAAAAGATCGATCCCAACTCGGTGGAACTGAGCTGCTGCTCGGTACGAGATGTCCTGGAGGTAATTGCGGCACATGCTTCCGTCGCTGGCACTGTTTACAGTGACTCTCATAGTGCTTGACAGATCGGTAGAGACCTTACCAGTAATACCTGCGTCTGATTCTGTCTAGGGTCTTCACGAATCCCAGATGACCAGATATTGGAGAATCGTGGAAATATTTGAGAATAACTGGCTGGAGATGAGCTGGAACGACCAGTAGCCATTTGGGGCCCAGTGGATCGTAGTTGCTCTTATACAATGTACCGTTTATAAGATGGAACTCTCCATTGGTCGGTTCTCCTTTCTCCAAGGCCTCTATGGTTTTTAATAGAGTTGGATCTTCCCTTTGTTCGGCTGTAACGTCATCTAATTCAGTGAGGGCTGAAATTTCATTCATGCTGTTGTGTTCCATTAATGGATGCCTCGAAAGGCAGTCGGCGTACTTGTGTTTTCGCCCGTTCTTGAATTCCACTGTGACATCGTACTCTTGGAGTCTTAGTGCCCATCTTGCTAGTCGACCTGATGGATCCTTCAAGTTAGTCAGCCAACACAAAGAATGGTGGTCTGTCACGACGGTGAATGGTTTGCCGAATAAATACGGCCGGAACTTGTTGATAGCCCAGATAACTGCGAGACATTCTTTCTCAGTTGTAGAGTAGTTTATCTAGGAGTTTGAGAGTACTCTTGATGCAAAGGCTATCACTTTTTCAGCACCTTCCTGAACTTGTACAAGCACTGCACCAATCCCATAACCGCTGACATCTGTGTGAAGTTCCGTTTCCGCCTTCTCGTCGTACAAGGCTAGCACTGGTGCGGAAGTTAGAGCCTCCTTAAGTGCCCGGAAAGCTGTTTCTTTTGTCTCATCCCAATAAAACTTGGCGTCTCCTTGCAGAAGTTCTTGTAATGGACGTGCCTTGTTACAAAATCCTTTTATAAAACGTCGTAGTATGAGCACACCCGAGAAAACTTCTCACATCACGAATGTGCTGAGGAGTTGGAAATTCTGTGACTGCCCTTACTTTATCTGGATCAGGACGTACACCATCTCCGTTGACTAGGTGCCCCAGGATTTTATCCCTTTGGCTACGAAGAGGTCAACTGCTGTTTGCGTACGAGAAATCAGTTGGAAACTTTCCTCATGTCAGCACGTTGTAAGTGTCGCCACCGGCGACAACCTTGTGTGAATGCTCTGAGAAGCTAATCATTTGCATATCACACCATCTTCATCCTGACGGTTAAATGTCACGTCTTTAGCACTTCATCTTCGTGGTGTAGTAATTTTAATGGCCAGGAGTGTATTTAACTAAACATCATGATTATGGGCATTCAGAGCCAACGTATGTACACATCAGGGCTGAACATCTGTATCCGTTTAGTCCAGTGTACGTCCCGACGGACTTCGGCAAAACCATCAGATGTCTGCAACTAGAGACATGTCCGGAATTGTTACAGAGTGGCTCCAGGCACACTCTACACCTGCGCTACCTCCAAATGCCCCAAGACACGAACGTGCTGTTCAGAAGTGATCTCTAGTCCGTCATTTACTGACAGCTATGCAGGATGCATGATGGGCCGCGGTGGAGTAGCCGAGCGGTCTAAAGCGCCTCGCTGCGGAGCGCGCGGTTGCTCGCCGTGGAGGTTCGCGTCCTCCCTGGGGCATGGGTGTGTGTGTTTGTCCTTAGGTTAGTTTACCTAGGTTTAAGTAGTTTGTAATCTGCGGACCAACGACCACGCAGTTTGGTCCGATAGATTTACAAACATTTGATGCTTGATGGTGTCAAATCCTCGAACGCTACTTTAGACAACAGACGAATCCATATCATGTCGCCGGCCGCGGTGGCCGAGGTGACTGAGGCGCTCCAGTCACGGTCAGCACGGCTACTACGGTCGGGGGTTCGAATCCCCCCTCGGGCATGGATATTTGTGCCGTCCTAGTTTGTAAGTAGTTCATAAGTAGTTTGTAAGTTTAGGGACTGATGACCCCGTAGTTAAGTCCCATAGACTATACAAACATTTGAACATTTGAACATATCATGTCGTGCTGCAGAACTTCCGCATAATCGCAGGGGTCTACACGATATTATGTTGGTGTACCAGTTTATCCTTCTCTTTTTTTTATTTTTTTTTACCCCTCTGTATATCAACACCGAGACCACAAATACAATGGGTTAAGAAGACTTAAACGTATTAAATTACTACAAAAATAAAAATAAGAACTTGCTCCCAAGTTCGATGGAGTGTTCATATATACGGTCGGGGGTTCGAATCCCCATCGGGCATGGATATTTGTGCCGTCCTTAGTATTAGCTAGTTCGTAAGTAGTTTGTAAGTTTAGGGACAGGATGACCCCGTAGTTAAGTCCCACAGACTCTACAAACATTTTTTGTTCATATAAACATAGGGTGTTTCACTAAGTGTGTTTGCCTCTGTAACTTATAAAATAATAGGTGACGGGAAATTTTAATGCAGTAGGTAAACACAAGAAATGTTACACGCTCTGCGGAGCTATGAACACAGTTTATTGTATTATTTTCCAAAGAGTTACAGCCCAACAATATAATTTTTTAATGGAACAATAATTTTTTCTATCGTGCATTGGATTCGTTGAAACCAGCTGCGTCCAAAGCAATTTAAACTACATTCCTATCACTGTTAGTTTGGGAGCTACAACCCTTCAAAGATTCAGGGGCAGATACCACAAACGCTGCGCATAATGCAATGCGCCTTCTGAATGTGGTGCGGCCGAGTTGTAATGTTGCCGGTGTCACAGAGCGAGAATCTTCCTCGATGCGCTGTTAGATTGCCGACTGTCGCCGCACACGGCCGTATACCCGACAGTTGGAGCCACACAAACAATCGGGGCGCAATATACCACAGTCACTGACATCGGATGACGATGGCATACATGAACAACGAGTACGTTGACATGTTGCTGATACTCGGCGAGTGCCGACACGATGCAACTGAAGCAGGCACGGCGTATGCTGTGAGATATCCTAGGCTAAGAGTCCAGGCAGCCATTACGTTCTTACATGCCGAAAACAACGACTTCGGGAAACAGGCAGCTTGGTAATGCACCGCAGTAACAGACGAAGACCTGCAAGAAGTGAGGAGACGGAGGTGTTTGTTTTAGCTGCACTACACCACAATTCTCATGTCAGCTTACGAGCCGTTGCTGCAGTCGCTGGTGTCAGTATCACATGGGTGTGGCGTATAGTACACGGCCACAGATTTCACCCGTAGCGCCTATTACTAAACCCAGGAGCTGCATGGGAACGATTTCAGTGCAAGAGTGACATTCTGTGAGTGGGCCATGCGTAATTTCACGCTGGAGTCTTTACAAAGTGGTATGTTCTCTGATGAGTCCACGTTCACAAATTATGGTGCAGTGAATCACTATAACATGCACTATTGGGCTGCAGGCAATCCTCGGTGGATACGACCTGTTGACTGTCAACATAGGTGGTCTATTAACGTGTGGTGTGGAATCCTTGGGGATGAAATCATCAGTCCACACTACTTCCCAGTTACACTGACAGGTGAGTTATATCGCGCTTTTATAGCCGACAGTTTGAGTGGTCTCCTTGAACATGGGTGTCTACACACTTGAGTCCATATGTGGATGCAGCACAAAGGTCACCCAGCCCATACTGCACGTGCTGTTGTGGAAGAACTAAACAACAGGTTTGCAGGAAGATGGTTGGGGCGCCATGGTCCTCATTCATGGCCCGCAAGGTCGCCCGATTTAACACCAGTAGATTTCTTTCTGTGGAGATATCTAAAGGATCGTGTTTATGTCACATCCCCGGATGATCTAAGACGGCGCATCGAGGACACGTGTCGCTCCGTCACACCGGCGATGTTACATCTCGTCCGCAGATCCTTTCGACGGCGCATTGCATTATGCATTGAGGAACATGGACACACATTTGAACATCTCATGTAAATCAACTTCCCACCGCCATAACATCCATCACCCACCACACAGCCATGTATTATATACAGCGTGTGGCCGGCCGCGGTGGCCGAGGAGACTGAGGCGCTTCAGTCACGGTCTGCACGGCCACTACGGTCGGGGGTTCGAATCCCCCCTCGGGCATGGATATTTGTGCCGTCTTTAGTATAAGGTAGTTCATAAGTAGTTTGTAAGTTTAGGGACTGATGATCCCGTAGTTAAGTCCCATAAGCTTAACAAACATTTGAACATTTTGAATACAGCGTGTGGTATCTGCCCCTGAAACTTTGAAGGGTTGTAGCTCCCAAACTAACAGTGATAGAAATGTAGTTTAAATTGATTTGGACGCAGCTGGTTTCAACGATTCCAATGCACGATAGAAAAAACTATTGTTCCATTTAAAAATTATATCTTTGTGCTGTAACTCTTTGGAAAATGATACAATAAACTATGCCAATAGCTCCGCATTAAAATTTCCCGTCAACTCTTATTTTATAAGTTACAGAGGCAAACACACTTAGCGAAACACCCTGTATGTAAACAACCACGCATGAGCAGTGCCAATGCGACGAAGTAACACTGCCCATCAGTTCCAGTTAAGACACCAGGTAGCCGTGAGCACTGAGGTGCCGTGCTGCGGTGCGTGCAGACATGCGCCGTCGGGGGTTCGAGTCCCCGCTCGGGCATGGATGTTCAAATGTTTGTAAATCTAACGGACCAAACTGCGTGGTCAACAGTCCGTAGCTTACAAACTACTTAAACCTAGGTAAACTAACCTACGGACAAACACACACACACACCCATGCCCCAGAGAGGACTCGAACCTCCACGGCGAGCAACCGCGCTCTCCGCAGCGAGGTGCTTTAGACCGCTCGGCTACTCCACCACGGCAGGCATGGATGTGTGTGTTGTCCTTAGGTTAGTTTAACTTAGTTTAAGTAGTTTGTAAGCTACAGACTAATAACCACGTAGTTGAGTACCATAGATTTAGAAACATTTGAGCATTTGAACACCAGCAAGGAAGTAGGCTATTTCTGTTGACTGTAGAGCTCCCATGCCCAAAGGGCAAGTCGGAAGTTTGATCGTATGCGCATTGTTACTTTTTGTGCGGAGAAGCTCTAATCAAGAGATGTTTCCAGACGTCTCTGAGTCAATGAAAGAGATGTTGTTCGTGCGTCGTGGAAGTATGAAGGTACAGGAACTGTCGATGACTTTCGTCGCTCTAACCGCCAAAATGCTACCACAGCAGCTGACGACCACTACTAACTGATTTCAGCTGGGAAGAACCCTCAGAGGAATGCCACCATGATGAATAAGTTTCGTCGTTGTTCGATTCAAACTGTACGTAATTGGCTGCATGACAGGAAACTTCACTCCCAACATCCAAGGCTAGCTCCAACTGACACGTAGTCACCGTACATTGTGGTTCAGATGGTCCCGACACCATTCTGAATGAAATCGAAGGAACTAACCAAGAGGATTATTCACAGATGAAACTTGCATCTGCTTTCAACCAGACATTCGTCGTTTTTCGATGCCGCCTGGTTAGCCTGAACATCGTCCAGCGAGTGCAGCAAGGTGGGTGTTGAAAGACGGCTGTCTGTCGTCTTCCCTAGGTTTTTAACTTTGTAATTTATTTAAGTTCACTAGACGGGCCTTTTTTTGTTGTTAAACGAGATCCCCTTTCGTTCGGAGGCTTGAGGAATAGCATTTCATTTCATGTTTTTAAATGTTAGTTTCTGTAATACTGTGTTAATATTGCTGGGATTTTATTATGCTAATAATTTATCATTGTGTCTATGAATGTAGCACTATGAACGGTTTCTCCTTGATGCCATTGTCCCTGTGAGTATGTATTCTTGCTTTATTCTGTATGTGCATGTATGAGCTTCTTCTAGCATGGCAGCTTGAGTGTATGTATGAGAACTTTCGTCATCAGCTGCTGGCTGCTAGCTTGGCATGCATCTCTGGCTTCATGTCGATAGGTAGTCGTCACCAACTTCTGCATTTGATGCCACCCTTTGGTTACAAGTTGGGTTGGCAGTACCCGGTAGTGAGTCTCAGTAGGGGTTTTACTGATTTCCAGTGGTGCTGGGCGACTCCCTGGCGGTCTCCTCACTCTGTGCCTGGTAAGATATTCTGACTTTCTACCCTTGAGATGGTAGCGATTCGTTGTCTGGGTTGTTCAAGTTAGACTTCAGAACGTAGGTTCATTTTAAGGAATAAGTTTCTCCGATCATGTACGGTAGTGTATTCAATTTCATTTCAGTGATTTTGCATAGGTACACATGGTGAATATATAACTAATTCGGTTTGATAATGGCTGGGATTCGGTAACCTTTATAAGACTAGCTGGCGGTGTACGAACTCTGTTTAATTTTTTTCTAGCTTTGTGGGATGCGAGTAATATGCGGAAATATTTTTATCCTGTATAGTGCATGTGAAATATTCATTTCCATTTTTTCCTTCCATGAGTGATATGTACTCCACAAGATGTATTCTTAGCAAAAAGCCTTCAGCTACCCCTGTGTCTGTTTCTATGTCCTTCAGGCAAGAAATGATGCATGTATCTTTTTGATTTCCATTAGTGCATCGCGATCTCCTCTCCATCTATTTTAAATTGCTGTTTCGTTTCCAAACTTGTACTTTGCATTCAGACTCTGTCAGTAAATTCTCTTCTAGCCTTCTACTAACCCCTTTATTAGCTTGCTTATGAAATACTACGTATTTCTAAGGGCTACATGCCGTATTTCTTAGTTAATTTACTCCGACTTTGAATTTACTCCTTTTCTCTGATTTTTGAAGATTGGACTTCGTGCATCTGTGGAAACGCTTCCTATCGTGTCTGGCTGTATTTCTTTAGCTCCCTTATGTTATCCTCCAAATTTCTAAGGGTTGCATGACGCAGCTATTTTTCTTTATTTTTCGGAAATTGAATTTTAGTATTTTTTTACTGGTTTTCTGAACCACAGGGTGCCAAACTCTGACAGCAAGGGTTTATAGCTAGTCAGTTGAGTTCTTGTCACAGCTCGCATACCAGTCCCTTACTTTTGTGTATTCTTGCTTCGTAATCTATGATTCCATTGATTTTTGTTGAAACGAATACGATCTTTAAGCACTTCACCTTCAGTGGGGCGTGAATATCAAATGTAGCAGACACGTGTCTCAATAAGATTGCATGCTAACTGTTTGATTTAAATGGAAATTAATCGCTCTATTATTGCGTACCGTCTCAAGTAAAGAAAGACTGACCAGAGCCACCTACGAAGTTTATTTTCCTTGTGTTGTGTGGTACATCCTGGTCCGCTGAATTTCGCCTACGATAGTGGCGCCTGCCTCTGCTTCGTATCACCACGCTGAGTTGGGTGAGTTTCGCTTTGCCTCGCGCGTGTGAGTGGCTGAATGCATGTTTATTGTAAATTTCTCCCCCGGCGATGTTCAGTTCAGATTACTTTAGGTAAATTTTGAATGTGATGCATTTTTATTGTTTAACAAAATTGATTCCCCCATTTGCTCATGGTTGAACGGAATAAATAATTTATTGTCAGTGAAATTTTATCGTACTTATTGAAAGAAAGATTGAGAGTTTGTCGTCCCGTGTCAGTGGACTGTACTCGCCGGCAGTAGGTTGTTGCTTGTTGAGTGCGGTAAGTGCACCTTTCGGCAGTGGAACTGATCTGGAATTTGAACTTCAGCTGTCTTAGCGTGCCAGCCATAGATGTTCATATTTAGTTTCTTGCCAAATTTAATCATGGCCGCTATGAAGGATTACAAGAAAAAGAGAAGAAAATATGTTTCGATATCTGACATCAGCCTACAACATCGGATATTGTATTAAATTCCAAATGAAGAGGTAATCTAACATTTTTTGTCAAGTAATAACTGATAGAAACTCGTTTCCCAAATTTAAACATGGCGGACTATGCGAAATCGTATGCAAACCATATGAATGTGCAAGCACGCTGCAGTTCTATGCTCAGACACCAGAGTTATACGTCCAGTTTGTATAGAGATCACTGGATCTGAGTGTCGAAGAATATCTGTCAGTGAAAACGTTATCATGGCTCAAGAGTAGATGAAAACCGTAGCCACATCTAAGTGATTTTGTTGCATTTATATCTAGATCAGGAGAACAAATACATTTCAACTGGAAATTGTGCCTTCTGAAAAAAATCAACTAATAAGGCTCACACAAAAAATAACAAACAAACCTTATCCTTTTTATACAACAAGACAAATCATGTCAAAGAACAAAAGACTTTTCCCGCAAAGCAAATGACTCTTGTCGAGTCTGTTTTACACAATAGTATGTGATTAGACATCTTTTGTTTAGCTCAAGCCTGACTCCCACGATAGAGGGGCCGAGTAATACTAGTTTTATTTACACTCCAAGACCTATTTAAAGTTGCGTATCTAAAACATTTTTTCTTAAACATCAGGTAGGGTAATACGTTTTTTTAAATTGCTGATTTCAATAATATAACATAAATACATAAATTCGGAGACTGAAGGCGATTTTTCGTGGCTCCACAACACTGTCACGAGTTAACAATTAACGTTAACTTCCGTTAAATAGTGTGCAAAGTAACGATTTAACGCTTAACGTAGTTTTTTAGTAATGTATTAATGGTTAACGAAGTTGACTCTTTGGTTAACGGTGCCCAGCTCTGCCTGTAGGCCAGTCAGCTGGGCCCTTCTCTTACCCTCCAGCGGTCGCTGCTCGGCTGCCATCCCCACCACTACCACTCTCCCTATACTTGCTCAGCCGTATGCGCATCTACCGGCCAATTTATCCTGCGTGCAATCTACACGGATGACATCTTCTGATGTGCATTGCTAGCAAAACAGCATTTCTTCACGATAATAGACATCACAAGTTCAGAATCGTCGGCATGTTCTCCATACATGAACGCTATAGAAAATGCGTGGGATTTATTGCAAAGGGCTGTTTTTGGACGAGACGATCCACCAACCTATCTGAGAATCCCCATTGAGGCGTGGGACAGCCTGGATCAACAATCCCTTGGGAATCAAGTGATGAGTATGCCACGATGAATACAGACATGTATCAGTGCTAGAGGACGAGTCACCGAGTGTTAGGGTGTATGCTGAAATCTCGAACACAAACTGAGAATGTCTGCAATGTTGTCGTACCACCTTTCAATTTCTGCTTGCATGAGCAAATGTCGTTTTTGTATATCTCTAACCCCTACGTTTTTAGCATTTGTGGATCTGGAGAAAGCTTTTCACAGTGTTGACTGGATTACACTCTTTCAAATTCGGAAGGTAGCAAGGGTAAAATATGGGGACTGAAGACTAACAATCAACTTGTATAAAAACCAGTCGAAGGCCAGGAAAGGGATGCAGTGGTTAGGAAGGGTCTAAGACTGGGTTATAGCATTTCCCCAATGTTTTTCAATCTGTATATTGAGCAAGCTGTGAAGGAATGCAAGGAGAAACTTGAATCGGAAATTAAAGTTCAGGGAGAGGAAATAAGAAACTTTCGGTTTGCTGACTTCTTAGTAATTCTGTCATACACAGCAAAAAACCTGGTAGAGCAATTAAATGGAGTCGACAGAGTCTTGAAAGGAAGATATAAGATGAACATTAAGAAGAGTAAAACGAAGGTAATGCAATGTAATGTCAGAATATTAGGCGATGCTAAAGGAATTAGATTAGGTAATGAGACGATAAACGTAGTACGTGAGTTTGGTATTTGGGTAGTTAGATGACTTCTGATTGACGAAGTAAAGAAAATATAAAATGCAGAATGACTATGACAAGAAAAGCATTTCTGAAGAAGCGAAATCTGTTGACATCCAATATTGGTTTAAATGTTAGGAAGTTCTTTCTGAAAATATTTTTTTCTGGAGTGTAGCGTTGTATGAGAGTGAAACTTGGACGATAAGGAGTTCAGACAAAAATATGATAAAAGCTTTCGAAATGTAGTGATACAGACAAATGATGAAGACTAGACGAGTGGATCACGTAACTAATGGAAAGGTGTACAAATGTTCAAATCTTTGTAAAGCTTATGGGACTTAACTGCAGGGCCTTTAGTCCCTAAACTTACAAACTACTTATGTACTAGCTTATACTAAAGACAGCACAATCAGTCATGCACGAGTGGGGATTCGAACCCCCGACGGGGAATGGCCTTGCGCATCGCAGCATAGCGCCTCAGTGCGCTCGGCAACGTCGACGCAACGGTAGGTGTTCAGCAGGATAGTTGAGAAAAGAAGTTTCTGTCATAAGCTAACTAAGAGAAGAGATATGTTGGTGAGACACATTCTGAGACATCAAGGAATCATCAGTTTAGTATTAGAATGAAGTGTTTGGGGTAAAAATTGTACAGGGAGACCGAGGGACGAATACAGTAAGCAGATTCAAAAGGATGTAGGTTGCCGTTCGTATTCTCAAATGATGATGCTTGCACAGGACAGGGTAACGT
The DNA here is from genome assembly GCA_026315105.1 of Locusta migratoria. Taxonomy (NCBI): domain Eukaryota; kingdom Metazoa; phylum Arthropoda; class Insecta; order Orthoptera; family Acrididae; genus Locusta; species Locusta migratoria. Next base: position 130,903,307 of record CM048745.1, on the reverse strand, counting down.
GGAGAGCCGCATCAAACCAGTCTGCGCACTGAAGACCACAACATCAACAATGAAGTTTTATGTAAAGGGTCATTAACACCTCGAACCGTGGTAATACAACATTGTTATGTGTGTTGGAAACTGTAACTGACGGAAAGTCACTGAGCCGGCCGCGGTGGCCGAGGGGACTGAGGCGCTCCAGTCACGGTCTGCGCGGCCACTACGGTCGGGGGTTCGAATCCCCCCTCGGGCATGGATATTTGTGCCGTCTTTAGTCTTAGGTAGTTCATAAGTAGTTTGTAAGTTTAGGGACTGATGACCCCGTAGTTAAGTCCCATAGACTCTACAAACATTTGAACATTTTTGAAACATTTGCGTCTGAAAATCGTTTGATTATAACATCGTTTCAGTTGCTTTTGATGTCTCACGATATTTGCCTGTCGCATATATCTTTGAAACCTTGCACAGTAGTTCCCCAAGAAACATCAATAAAACTTTTGGAATGTAAACGAATTGGAAGGAATTGACATTTAAAGTTCCAGAAGATCTCAGTCTACAAAAGAATGATACCAATGACGTTAAAGCGTGTGGAACATCGAACTGCATCACGAAAACTAGGTCACGGTAACATAGATTGCCAGCGGATATGCGCCTTCATGTTTTCCGCGGCGTAATAGATGCTCCATTAAGTTACGGGCGTGCAGACGCATAACTTAAATTAAGCGACTGCACGCCGGAAATTTAATGAAGGATTCACTGAAGGCGTCCTGAACTTGACACCTGCAGTCGAGCACTGCGTGCAGAGTAGCAAGAAATAAGGTCAGCCTCTGGAGCGCCACGTTGCGCATCGCGAGGCCTCCGCGTTGGAGGTTCGAATCCTCCCTCGGGCATGGATGTTTGTGTTGTCTTTAAGTTAGTTCACAAGTACTTTGTAAGTTTAGGGACTGATGACCCCGAAGTTAAGTCCCATAAGCTATACAAACATTTGAACATTTTGAATAAGCTCAGCTGGATGTGTTAACACACTGAAAAGAAAATTTACAAATTGTTAGACCGTAAATATTCTGGATACCGCAATTGATTACTCAAGAGAAAAACAAAGGACAATATAATTGACGTGTGGTGACGTGCATCTAAATTCCATGAGAAGAATTTTTATCAAGAAATGTTGAATTGATTACAAAGCAGAGTGTTCGCTTTGAATCTGTTTCATTAGTATTAGTCATGGTAGGCGTTCTGACACACTTTATCACATCAAGGATAAGAAATACATTAAGATACATGGTGCGTCTGAAAAGTTAATTAAACTAGAGGACCCGTGCGAATACTTTGCACTGTTGGTGGAATGACAAAAAAGTTGCGAAAAATGGAAGTAAAGCTGAATATTCACGCATAGCATTCTTCAGAACCAATCAATACAAGTGTTTAAAGGCACAAGTGAAAGAGCTAGATTCGCTGAGTGTTGTTAAGTTAAAAATAAATGTGTATCTTAATTAGAACCGACGATATCGTAAAAGAAACCGATTAAAATTTTAAATGTAGGGACAGAAGATACCGCGTTTGACTAAGAATAAAGGATGGAGAGACTTAAGTTAATTATGATACTTGATGATAAATTTGCGTACGAATACCTTTCGTTTAAAGCAAAAAATGAAGGAAATCTGTCGAATAGAACGGCCTGACCGACTGACTTTAGTTCACAGCAATGACATCCCCATAAGAAATATACAGAAGGAAATCGCGTTTGAGTATGGAAAAAGGAAAGAGAGAGTTATGTAAATTCTGATACTTGATGACAAATTTGTGTATGAATACCTTTCGTTTAAAACAAAAATGAAGGTAATCGGACTGGTAGTTTGGTCTGGCCGACTGACTTTAGTTTTCGTAGAGTCTTTTAATATATAAGATGGTCTCAGGAAATATGTGAAATAAGAGTAACAGATATAATACCTTTACTGGCCTACAAAGCAATTGCCATTGGCTACAACACACTTCTGACATTGGTTGTACAGCAGTTGCAATCTGCGTGCAAACGCTTCCCATGGAATCTTCGAAGCAACGAGGTCTAGCGTTGTTATATCTCCGCACTGCTTACACCGCCTATGCTGATGTTCAAGTCTTCCGCTACCATTCCCAAACACAGCCGCCGATCATCCGCAGGCATCCGTCGTACTCGTTCGACTTTGTCTGGGACTGTGATTGTAGCCGGTCGACCTGAACGGGGCTCATCCTAGACTACTCCCATTCCGTCTCTAAAGCGTTTAAACCACTCAGACGCACACATTTTACCCAATGCTAAACACCATACACTTGCATTAACATTCCATGGGTCTCCGTCACCTATTTGTTTAATTTGAAACAAAACTTGATGTCAACGCGGTGCTCAATCACGCTCTCCATGTTGCAGTGACACGAGTTCTCACAATGGCCCTGTTAGCTGGGTCGGAGCGTGTCCCACCGCTTCACTGCAGTGCTTCGCACGATGGAGGCGCTTGTTGACATGTCCCTCAATGTGCACCTCATCCTCACCAGTGCTGTTTGTACAATGTTGGACCATTCACCGAACTTTTCAGACGCACCTTATAGCTAGTGCTCTGTGCTAAAACTCTGCGAAATTGTTTTAAAATACTCAAGAAAGTAAAGACACGATAGTTCGAGTTTACACTAGCCTACTATACGGTAAACCATCACCGAATAATTACGTCTAGCAATTACATCTAGCAAAATCATTCTGTTTGACAATTCTTCAACTTCAGAAAGGTTTAGTTCGGCAAGAGCTGAAGTATCAGTCTTACAAGGGGAACCCCAAGTAAGGTACCAACGGATTTTGATGGTTCGCAGGTATGTTGTGAGGGAATTCCTTCAGACCATCAACCTAATAGGATTTATTCCAATGGGCTTTCATTTCTAAGAAAATCGAGATCAAATTCGCAACAAATTACCACGCGTGATGTGTCTACTTGTACATGGCGATTACCGCTCAGTGATACAGCGTGGTGTAATCAGCAAGGTGTTAGGCTCCCATTCAGCAGACCCGGGTCCGATACCTAGCAGCAGAACAATTTTTAAAAATTGTAATTGCTACTTTTTATATTAAAAAAAATAAAAAATAATTAAGCAAAGAAAAAGATATAAAGAAAGAAAAACTACCTGCCGCACGCATGAACGACACGCTACCAATGACTAACCGACTGGCCGTAGCATAATAGTCCACTGGGACGCGTCACGTGGGTACAGACGTCATAAGAGGAGATAAAAACAGCACGGTCAGGAACTGTAAACATAGGTATTAAATGTTGCCCAAATATTAAAGGTATTAACAAAAGACTGTTTCAAAAATGTACAAATGTTTCTTAAGCTTATGGGACTTAAATACGGGGTCATCAGTCCCTAAACTTACAAACTACTTATGAACTAACTTATACTAAGGACAGCACAAATATCCATTCCCGAGGGGGGATTCGAACCGTAGTGGTCGCGCAGACCGTGACTGGAGCGCCTCAGTCCCCTCGGCCACCGCGGCTGGCAAAAGACTGTTTACTGATTTCGAAATATGCTTCAATCGCTTTAAAAGTGTGTCTCGAAAACACAAAATGAATAAAATAATCGTCGCGCAATACATAACACATTGAGCGAATGTTACATGTTTATATCCTGACTATTTTACTGCAAACGTTTACATAAGAACGGTTATAGAAACACGTAATTATTCACAATCATCGGACAGGTGTTAAAGTCAATTGACCCCAGCCGGACTTGAACCCAGGTCGACTGCATAGCAGCCTCGCATCTTGCCGATTACACCACGGTGTCTCGCTGAGCGCCAGGGTCGGATCTAGGGAAGGGCAAAGGGGGCAGTTGCCCCAGGCGGCAGAATTTAGAGGGCGGCAAAGTTTGACCGACTCTTTTTTTTTTTTTTTTTTTTTTTTTTTTTTTTTTTTTTTTTTACAGAACGTATTTTTCTGGTATAATTTAATGTAATTAACTCACACAGATTTATTAAAAATAAAATGACTGCAAGAAATACCGAAATCATTTAATAAAACTAAAATTCCTGGTTGCTGACTTCAGTGTTGCCCTGTCATAGGTACTTCAGCTAATCAAATTTTAAAAATCTACTAGATATTAGTCAGAATGAGGGAGATGTTTGCGTTATTGCATAAGTAAATGCACAATGTTTATTAATTTGCTTAGATTTCCTTTTTCAGATAAATGAATATTTATATTTCATATGAAGGTGATACTTGTAGAACATGTGAATTTTAAATAATGTTCTAGTCCTTATAAAAAATTTAAAAAATATATAAAAATAAAAGTATTTCAGGTGCTCACACTTCTTATTGAAAGTCAAAAGCATTAAGGATCTAGAGTCCTCTCTCGGTAGCGGTGGAATTGATAGACATCTACACAGGATACTCTGTAAATCACATTTAACTGCCTGACAGAAGCTTCATCAACCCACCATTATACTATCTCCCATTCCATTCTCGAATAGCGCGCGGGAAGAAAGAACATCTGAATCTCTCTGTTCGAGCTCTGATTTCACGTATTTATTCAGATGATCTTTTCTACTTATGTAAGTGGGAGGCAACAATATAGTTTCGCATTCGGAGAAGAATGTTGACGATTGTAGTATCGTAAGTAGCCCACGTCGCAGCGATAAATGCCTTTGTTCTAATGATCCCCATCCCAGATCCTGTATCATTTCCGTGACGCTGTCTCCCCTGTATCACGACAATACAAAACAAGCTGCCCTTCTTTCGACTCTTTCGATGTCCTCCGACAAACCCACCTGATAAGTATGGTTCACTGGGCAGCAAGACCAGATAAAACAGGAGGAATCTCACTGTATTATTGATGCTGTCGTTTTCCTAGCTAAGCAAGGAAGTCATTTTAGAGGAACAAAAGAAGATGGTGCTTTTGGTGATCCGCATAGTGGCAAATTTCTAAATACAATTGATCTCACATCATAATATAGTGTCCCCCTTCGTCTGCGTATTGAACGCCATAAGAAAGGCCAGTTTAGCTATTTTTACGAAAATATACAAGATGCGTTCCGTGACTTGATTGCTGACAAAATAAAACAAGATATAACTAAAGACATTTTAGCTGCTAAATACTTTTCACTCATGTTTGACTGCACTCCAGATATCGGCCACAATGCGCAGATGACACAAGTAATTCGATATGTCAAGTTGAATGACTCAGAGGTTGTGGAAAGTTTTACTGACTTTTTTACACTTACAGTTACTGGCCTTAGTCAAGAGATACTGCAAAAATTGGAACAAGATGGGTTGAACATTAAGTACTGCAGGGGGGCAGTCTCATGACAATGGGGCAAACAGGGTTGCAAAGTACAAAGGGGTCCAGTCAGGAATACTTCAGGAGAATGAACTGGCCTATTTCGTACCACGGGCTGATCACTCTTTAAATTTAGTAGGTGCAAATTCAGCAAGACCAGGTGATCTGCAAGAGTAGATGCGGTTGAAGCTGTTTACAAGCATTTTCATAAAGTTTTGAAGGCCCTGGAAGAAACTGAAACTTATAAATTGTCAACACCAGAAACAAAATCAGAGACAAGATCTATTTTAAAAAATATGAGAAAACTCAAATTCATTACTTTAACTTGTTTCTGGTATGCAATGTTAACATAAATTGCTCATGTTAATCAGTTTCTGCGAAGTTAATACTTTACAATTGATAAAGCTGTTCGAAACATTCAAGGACTTTTGGGCTTTCTCAAAACTTCCCGGGATTATTGTCCCGCGAAGCTATTTCTGAGGCAAAATTGCTAGCAGAAGATAATGAGGTATCAACGGTATTCTCCGAAAACAGGATTCGAAGAAAGAAGAAAATGGCCGATGAGCTTTGTGAGAATGAAGTATCCAACATTCACAGAAAAAAATAAGGAATAATTGACAGAGCTTAGTACCATGTTTACCGCACTTGAGAAAATTGGTGCAAAAATTAGTTTTCTGTGTGGTGTGCAAAGTCGAGAAATGGAAGTGGAGGACTTGAAGGCCAAAGCAGAGGAACTGGCAGAAGATCTTAGCGAGGAAGAAGTTGAAAGTTTCAGACAACATGCGCTGGTAGTAGACAGAGCCTTACAAGATTCTACTGCATCATCAACATTAAGTTTAATTTATAAAAATAAATTGGTAGAGGGGTATCCAAACCTTACTACAGCGTTAAAATATATCTTACCATTCTAATTTCTGTTTCGTCTGGAGAGAGAAGTTTCAGCAAGCTGAAACTAATTAAACACACTTGAGGAGCACAAACTGCTTAACAAATCTGAGTGTAATATCCATAGAGCACAAACGAGCTGCTTCTCTAAAGTATGATGATATCAAAAGCAGTTTTGCAGCAAAAAAAGCTCGAAAAGCAAAATTTTGAATTGATTTTTATACGATGAATAATCTTGTAATATTTTTGTATGTATTAAAATTGTTCTGTTTTCTTTTGATCTTAATTCAGTCAATAAAATAAGTTCATGTTGTGAGATTGTGACATTTATTTAGAAATATGCAACCCAATTAGCGTCAAAAAGTCGATTCTTAGAGGGGAGAGAGGGTTGAAAGAAGGGGCGGCAAATTTAAGCTTGTCCCCCTTGGCAAATGTCCTAGATTCGGCCCTGCTGAGCGGTAACCGCCACGTATAAGTAGACACGTTACGCGTGGTAATTTGCTGCGAATTTGATTTAGATTTTCTTAGAAATCGAGGCCCATTGGAACAAATCCTTTTAGCTTGATGGTTTGGAGGAATTCCCTCACAACATACCTACGACCTCTCAAACTCCGTCGGTACCATACTTGGTGCTCCCCTTGTTAGTAAAACAAGTTACTGCTACCTAAGACAGCCGGACGAACATTGCAAAGTCTTATTTGTGCGGTGTATCTTCTGATACTAGCAATCATCATTGAATAGCCAAAAAAAAAAAAAGTTTGTTTTGCGAGTTTTCGATATTAATGAATAAACTCATTTCGAACTTACGAGGGATAGTTCCCTTCGTAATGAAGCTCCTGATGTAATGTCAACATTTTGTATTAATAAGATTTGAATATTAAGTCTCGAAAAAAATAATTAATGGAATTTAGTGGAGACAATACGAACATCAATTTTGGTGATTATATGGCAAATGTCCGAAAGAAGAGCCACCATATAAATAATCATACTGCACACGAGAATCACGGTGTTAGTATGTTTGAAAACGGCACAAGTGAATTTGCGATTTTTCAGGGGCCATATTTGATGTTCATAAAAGAGATAAAGTGTTTTGAGTAACCCTTCACATAGTAATCATTTGTATGAATGTTAGAAGAATCGGAATACTGTAGTTATCCTGCAGTACATTATACACTTCCTGCTCCCTATCCACATTGGGAAAATCTGCAAGTTTTTTAAACATTACTAGCTGCAAATACCCCTTTCTTTATTTTCTCATAGGCTAAATTTATTTACATTTGCTTTACAATATTTACATACTTTCTTCATTCTCCCAAACATTACACTTGGATGGTTATTATACTCTTTAGTGCGATCGTAATGGAACGCTTCCTGTAGGAGACTGTAACCTCCATCACGCCTTTCACGTAGAGCACGTACAGTTGTTTCCAATACTTGCGCACTCCTCCTCGCTCTAGATTGTTTTCTTCTATTATCCGCCTGTGTATCTGCTTCTGATTCTCTCAGTGTTCTTTCCATGATTCGCCGTGTTTCCCTAAAATCTTAAACTGTTTTTCTGTCTGAGTACCTCCCTCTGTCGACGATAGTTTTCTCGGAGCAATGCTGACGTTTTTCTCTTCGGTAGATTGACTTTTCAGCGCTTTGATCTGTCGTTTCGATAATGATCGAGAACGCGAAAATTCTTTCTTACGCTTTGGCATCTTTCTTGATATTTTTATTTTTGAAACTGTACTGTGCACTTATTCTTATTTTTCCTAACTCGTGGGCTTCTCCTTGCAGACAAACAACCGAAGATTGTGTATCACGCAAGGAGGATGTCTCCCTGTATTCTAACCTCCTTGGTATCACGCGTAGAACAAAGACATGGTCTGTGCGATCATCACATTTCTCTGTATGTATCCTCCTTGCTATAAAGTCATAAAAGTTGTCGCTGACCTTCAGTTCTAATTTTTTATAATTTGACGACTTTCAAACAACATATCATTCACCGCCTTATAGCTATCCACATGCAAATGCTATAGTGTACAGCGGGAGACTTTGGACTACAACTACACTTAGAGAACATTGGTCTGCGTTGTATAATTTTGCTGCAGATCGAAATATTGACATACACACGCGTAGAACTTTTATAGTTGTTTGTGCCTATATTTTACTTTGAAGCCAAAACTACATATCGCAAACGAAGATTGGTTGTATATGGTATTACTTATCAGTCTCCCATTGTGCACTTTGGTGGTTGAGAGTTGATAACAACAAACTGGTGGACGATATGGGCGTTTAATGTTATCGACTTGCAGAAAATTCTACGTTTCTGTGTCTTTCAACACAGAACTGCAGTGGTGGAAACATGACTGAAACTGATGGAAATGAACGAATGGAGTGGTCAGTTGTTCTACGGACATAAACCCAATAGAGTATGTCTGCAATGCAGTTGGCAGACGCATTGCAACCAGACCAGCTCCTCCCACAACGGTTGCAGAGCTGGATATTGCACTCATAGAAGAATGGTCTAATATCCCTCGAGAGCTGACTGATAGCCTCATACTGTCGATCCCACGGAGGTGTGTAGCTTTACTGTCCGTCCAACGTGATCACACACAATATTAGAAGGCTACGATAATGAGTTTCTCATTACTATGGTAGCCCATGGTGCCTCGATTTAAGTAAACGCCACGAAACCCTTAAGTAAAGAGTTGAGTCAGGAAAGTTTGATACTGTATCACACACAAATTACAGTTGTAACCAGTATCTGAATAAATTACTTTACAATATGTGTATTGTATATGATATCTCATGTGATCCCGTAATTGTTATGAGCAGTGTATATCAAAAACATATCCATATGAATATCTACGTCTACATAGATGCTCTGCAGATCATTTAGGTGCCTGGCAGAGGGTTCATTAACCACTTTCATAACTTTTCTCTACGGTTCCATTCTCTAATAGCGCGTGGGAAGAAAGAACACCTAAATCGTTCCGTTTTCTCTTATTTTATTGGGATGGTCATGTCTCCCTAGTATGTGGGTGCAAGCAAAATATTTTCACATTCAGAAGTAAAAGTCGGTGATTGAAACTTCGCAAACAGATCTCACCGCAATGAATAACGTATTTATTTTAATGATATCCATCCGAATTCGTGCAACATTTCCGTGACGCTCCCCCCCCCCCCCCCCCCCCGTAACGTGATGAAACAAAACGAGCTGCCCTTCTCTGAATCTTCTAAATATCTTCCGTCATTCCCACGTGGTGAGGGTCCCACAATGGCCACAAGTGTGATGTAGGCAGTCTGTTTGGTGAAGCTGTTGTATCTTCAAAGCGTTTTGCCAATGAAACGAAATCTTTGGTTCGCGTTCCCCACAATATTTTCTAAAGTGTTCTCTCCAGTCTAAGTTCTTCGTAATTGTAGCTCCTAGATATTTGGTAGAATTTACGACCTTAAGGTTTGAAGTTCAGCGGATTTATTTTAGTGGTCATGTGTTTTACTTCACACTTATCTTTGGCAATGACATTAAATAATTTTCGCAGCATGTAGGCTATTATGTTATTTGTCTGGCGCAGTTTATAATGGGATTGGTACTGAAGGCATTATCTATTATCTTTTCGTGAGTCCACATCTTACGTCAGCCCACTGTTATTGCAGAATGAACCGAATCGCGGAGTTATTCTTGAACGTGACCTTATGTCGGAACGATTGTCGGCTGTACCTTTCGCTTTGGTTTCTTTCCGGACCAGACGTGAAATTTATGCATTTACCGTTTCCATAATCCAAGAAAGTTTCTGACATCGTCTTGGAATCACCTTAATATGAAAAGGAAGGGTTGTTACTTTTGCATCCTATCCTCGTCGCCACTTTTGTATCCCATCCTTGTCACCACTTTTGTGTCTCGTTGCCGCCGGTTGTCCTAGGTGTCGGTGGCCGAGTAGAGAGAGACCGACACAGGAAAGTAGGATGCACGCGTGTGCGGGTACAGAGTCTGAGGGACCAGCCAGTGGGACAGCAGAAACTAGAAATACTAAGCTAGATTAGATATATATTTCGTAGTAATAATACAATACTTAACTCGAAGGGCAGCAGACTAGTGGAATGCTGGTACATAGTTTAGCTAGGTAGTGCCTGTCTGATTCCCAAGTGACCGATGCAGTTCAGTGGTGGCCACGAACGGGATTGCAGCAGAGGGCGCTCGTGGCCGACATCGTAAGAACGCCGCGGCGTTCTTGCATGGCGGCGCGAGGCGAAAGTACGTGGTGCGCACTTCAGACTTGTGCAACACCACACCCCTCCCCCCCCCCAAACCGCCGCGCCGCCGTGGCGTAGGGCTGAGGGCCACGGCGACGGGAGGTGGGCCTGGGCACAGAGTAAGATATACAGAGACGCAGCCCCCTCTAAACCTCTGTCCTACGCTCCCGTCGTAGTTCCGTAAGATGCTAGCAGGTGTCAGGCAGATCGCTGGCTTAGGGTGCCTCTCGGACGTCAGAGGGTAGCGTGGAGGGGAGGGTGAGGGGAGAGCTCGTGCCGCCTGCCACGAGGCCATGGCTGTGTCCGGCTTGCCGGCGTTTGAGGGGAGGTGGTGGTGGGGGCAGCCGCTACCTGCCGCCTGCTCTGGCGACTGCTTCTGACCTCAGCGCCATCATGGGACATCTTACGAAACTGCTGAAAACCCTCCCTCCCCGCACCCCTGAGCGTAGGACCGGACCCTTACGGAGGTTTCCCGTCTGTATATATTTGTCTGTGGCCTGGGCACAGACTATATACAGACACGAAACCTCCGTAAGGGCCCGGGAGGGTTTCCAGCAGTTCCGTAAGCTGTCCCATGATGGCGCTGCGGTCAGAAGCAGCTCTTTAAACTGGCCAGAGCAGGCGGCAGGTAGCGGCTGACCTCACCACCACGTCCCCTCAAACGCCAGCACGCCGGACACACCCGTGGCCTCATGGCAGGAGGCACGAGCTCTCCCCTCAGCCTCCCCTCCACGCTACCCTCTGACGTACGAGAGGCACCCTAAGCCAGCGAACCGCCTGACACCTGGTAGCATCTTACGGAACTACGAGGGGAGCGTAGGACAGTGGTTTAGGGTGGACTGCTTCTCTGTATATGTTACTCTGTGGCCTGGGCGGGGATGTTACAGGTGGGACGGGCGTCGTAGCTGAGGCTGGGATCGAGACGCCGTCCGCGCCCCGGTATCCACCTTGCGATGCCCCGGAAAACCCACCAAAACGAGGGGAAGGGCGCACACCTCCGCCTAGAGGGAGCAGGTCATCTTCTTCTGAGGTGCGTGGCCCAGGTGCGCACGGTCCCGGAGTCCCTCTCGGCGACGCTGGCAGCTGTGGCAACAAGGATGGGATCCAAAAGTTACTTTACTGAAAACATGGCTCCGCTTCAGTAATTTTTTGCGTTCTAGTGATGAGACGTCCCCGCCTAAGAGAGGAAGATTGAGCCGCGCTGTCAGCCACACGTTCATCGGCTCGCCTCCACACGGCAGCCCGTTTGCGTGGTGACGTGTCTCGGTGGACTGTCCTGCTGCCTCGCGGGCTGTGGTCAGCGACCCTGGGCGTGCACGCGCCTCCGCCTGTGCCGCCTCCTCGTCCATCCTTGAGTGATGCCGCGTCCCCTGACTCACCCAGATAGGGGCCGGCACTCCGTCTTGGAGACGGCCTATCTGCTCGCCAAGTGTCCCGTGCACGCACCAGCCTTTCGCTTTACGTGCGCCGCTCACGCCACGTCGCAACAGACACACTTCTAGCGCGGTTGTTTTTGTTATCGCTCTGCGGCTCTACGTGGTGTGTGGAAAAAAGTTTGATATGTCATTTAGAAACCTTATAACATATTAATTCCAAACACGCTGTTTTTAATCATCATCATCATTAGAGACCGATTCTGCCTTTCAGCGTTCAGTCTGGAGCATAGTACCTCTAATAAAATTCCTCCATGATCCCGTATTCAGTGCTAACATTGATGCCTCGCCTGATGTTATGCCTTTTACTTCAAAATCATTCTGCACCGAATCTAAGTACTTTCTTCTTGGTCTACCTCGAATCCTCTTACCCTCCGCTGCCGAGCTCATGAATCTCTTGGGTAACCTTGCTTCTCCCATCCGTGTAACATGACCCCACCCTCTCAGCCTGTTCGCCCTTACTGCTCTATCTATGGTGTTCATTCCCAGTTTTTCTTTGATTTCCTCATTATGGACACCCTCATGCCATTGTTCCCATCTATTAGTGTCTACAATCATTCTTGCTACTTTCATATCTGTAACCTCTACCTTATGAATAAGGTAACCTGTATCAACCCAACTTTCACTCCCATAGAACAAAGTTGGTCGAAAGATAGAGCGGTGCACTGCTAACTTAATCTTGGTATTGACTTACTTCTTGCAGAAGAGAGTAGATCTTAGCTGAGCACTCACTGCATTAGCTTTGCTGCACCTCGAGTCCAATTCTTTCACTATGTTGACATCATCTGAGAAAATACTTCCCAGGTACTTGAAACTATCTACCTGTTCTAACTTTGTCCCTCCTATTTGGCACTCAATCTGTTTAAATCTCTTTCTCACTGACATTACTTTCGTTTTGGAGATGCTGATCTTCATACCATAATCCTTGCATCTCTGATCGAGCTCTGAAACATTAGTTTGCAACCTTTCAATCGAATCGGCCATTACAACTAAGTCATCCGCATATGCGAGACTGATTATTTTGTATTCACCTATTTTAATCCCGCCCTGCCAGTCTACTGTTTTCAACATATGATCCTTGAATAGTATGAACAACAGTGGAGACAGGTTACACCCTTGTCTTACCCCTGAAACTACCGTGAACCATGAGCTTAATTTGCCATCTACTCCAACTGCTGCCTGACTACGTAAAGCTCTTTAATTGCCTGCAGAAGTTTGCCTCCTATACCATAATCTTGTAGAACCGACGGTAGCTTCCTCCTAGGAACAAGGTCATAAGCCATTTCTAGATCTATGAAACATAGATACAATTCCCTATTCCACTCATAGCACTTTTTCATTACCTACTGTAAACTAAAGATCTGGTCCTGACAGCTCCTAAGAGGCCTAAACCCGCACTGATTTTCATATAACTTGTCCTCAATTAATACTCGCACTCTCCTTTCAACAATACCTGAGAATATTTTGCCTACAACGCTAATTAAAGAGATACCTCGGTAGTTGTTACAATCTTTTCTGTTTCCATGTTTGAAAATTGGCGTGATTACCGCTTTCGTCCAGTCAGACGGAACCTGTCCCGATTCCCAAGCCTCTCCAGTTATCCTGTGTAACCATTTGAGACCTGATATTCCACTGTATTTGACGAGTTCCGGCTTAATTTCATCCAACTCATCCGCTTTATTGCACTGTAATCTACTGGCTTTTTTCTCCACTTCCTCAAAAGAGATCCTGTTTCCATCGTTGTTCCTATCCCATTCTACCTGAAAATCTGACACATCATTGAATGTTTCATCTACATTGAGCAATTCTTCAAAATATTCCCTCCATCTGCTGAAGGCATCCACAGGATTGACTAGCAATTTTCCTGACCTGTCCAAAACACTTGTTAATTCCTTCTTCCCTCCCTTTCGAAGATTGCTAATTATTCTCCAAAATGGTTTTCCCGCGGCTTGACCCAGAGTTTCTAGCTTATTTCCAAAGTCTTCCCATGACTTCTGCTTGGAGTCTGCAATTATCCGTTTGGCTTTGTTCCTTTCTTCAACATAACTTTCTCTGTCTGCCTGATATCTAGTATGGAGCCATTTTTGAAATGGCTTCTTTTTCTTTTTACAGGCTGCCTTGATTCTGACATTCCACCAAGCTGTCTGCTTCTTCCTGCCTTTACACATTACTGTTCCAAGATATTCTCTGGCTGCTTCCAGTAGTGTATCCCTGTACCTTGACTATTCCTCTTCCAGTGACTGTAAATCATTACATTCAACTAACTGGTATCTTTCCGAGATCATTTCCTTGTCTTGAAGCTTCTCCACTCTTATCCTTCTACACTGACCTGATTTTCTGCTCTTTTGGACTCACAAAACCAATTTCACTGCAGATTAAATAATGATCAGTATTATCAAAGAACCCCCTGAAAACCCGTGTGACCTTGACTGCCTTCCTGAATCCCTGGTCTGTCATTATATAGTTAATGACAGATCTGGTTCCCCTTCCTTCCCAAGTATAGCGGTGAATGTCCTTATGCTTAAAGAAGGAGTTTGTGATAACTAAGCGCATACTGGAACAGAATTCCAAGAGCTGTATTCCGTTCCTGTTAGCCTCTATGTCCTCTCCAAACTTACCCATAACCTTTTCATAACCTTCTGTTCGATTTCCTACCCTGGCGTTGAAATCACCCATGAGTAAAACACTATCATTATCCTTTATTCTAACAACTACATCACTAGGTGCGTTGTAAAATCTGTCCATTTCATCTTGATCTGTCTCTTCACAGGGTGAGTACACTGCCACAATCCTAATTTTCTTGCTGGAGATGGCCAAATCTATCTTCATTAGTCGTTCATTTACATACCTTATTGCAATTATGCTGGTTTCGATTTCTTTCCTGATGTACATTCCTACACCCCACTGTGCTCTTCCTATTTTCACTCCTGACAGGTCGACATTGTATTCTCCGACTTCGTCCTCTTTCTCTCCCCTTACTCTAACGTCATTAAAGCTAAAACATCTAACCCCATCTTACTTTAAGCCTCCGCCAGCTCTACCTTCTTTCCAGTGTAATCCCCACTGATATTAATAGCTCCCCATCTCATTCCAGATCGTTTGCCAAATCGTATCGGAGGAGTCCCTGGTCTGTCAATTAGAGGTGGAACTCCATCACCTCCAAAGGTCCGAGGCATTTTGCTCTGATTGTTGCCAGCATGATATTGAAGTACCTGGGAAGCAGGTTGCTAGCCTTACTTCCCCAGGGCTCTGCTGGGTTTTATCCCTAACAGTTGAGGGACTAACCGGTAGATTTGGTACTCTTTGCCGTCTGAGCACAAAGGTGGTCACGACTCAGAATATGACCGAGATGTCCAATCTTATTCCAAAGTAACTGGTATCCCAACTATCTCTCCGTTCGAGCTCTGATTTCTCGTATTTTTCTGATGATCATTTCTACCTATGTAAGTGGGAGTCAACAATATATTTTCGCATTCGGAGGAGAATGTTGGCGATTGTAGTTTCGTAAGTAGCCCACGCCTCAGCGACAAGCGCCGTTGTTGTAATGATTCCCATTCCAGATCCTGTATCATTTCCGTAACGCTGTCTCCCCTGTATCGTGGTAATACGAAACGAGCTGCTCTTCTTTGGACTCTTTCGATGTCTTCCGTCAAATCCATCTGATAAGGATCGCACACTGGGCAGCAATACTCCATGAAAGGACGGACAAGCGTAGTGTATGCAGTTTCTTTAGTAGTTCTGTTGCATGTTTTAAGGGTTCTGCCAATAAAACGCAGTCTCTGGTTCGCCTTTCCCACGACAATATCTACGTGTTCTTTCCGGTTTAAGTATGTAGTAAGTCCTAGGTATTTTGTGGATTTTACGGCCTTCACTTTTGATTAATTTATCTTGTAAACAAAGTTTGCCGGATTTCTTTTCGTACTCATGTGGACAACTTCACACATATCATTATTTAGAGTCAACTGCCAATTTTTACACCATAGTGACATCTTATTCAAATCGTTCTGCAGTTGGTTTTCATCTTCAGATGATTTTACTCGACGGTAAACGACGACGTCATCTGCAAACAACCTAACAGAGCTACTTAGATTTTCCCCTAAATCCTTTATGTAAATAAGGAACAGCAGACGACCAATAACACTACCTTGTGGAACGCCCGATATCACATCTGTTTTAGTCGATGCCTTACCATCGATTACTACGAACTGTGTCCTCACTGACAGGAAATCCCATATCCAGTCGCTAATTTGGGGCGATATACCATAACCACGCAATTTCATTAAAAGCCTTTTGTGAAGTACATTGTCAGAAGCATTCTGGAAATCAAGAAATACGGAATCGATTTGCGAAACCTTGTCGATAGCACCGTGTTGACCTTGGGTCAATTGATCATTCTGTTCGAGGTAATTCATAATATTTGAGTACAGGATAAGTTCCAAAAACCTGCTGCAAATTAACGTCAATGAAATAGGCCTGTAGCTTAATGGGTTACTCCTACTGCCTTTCTTGAATATAGGTGTGACGTGAGCAACTTTCCAATCTTTTGATACAGATCCTTCTTTGAGAGAGCGGTTGTATATGGCTGTTAAGTAAGGAGGTATTGCTTCAGCATAATCAAATAGAAATCTAATGGGTATACAGTCCGTACCAGAAGACGTGTACTTGTTAAGTGATTTTAGTTGCTTCACTACTCCGATGGTATCTACTTATACGTTACTCATTACTCATTGTAGATGTGTGACGGCTATTTTGACAGATATGTCAGCGATATTACAAGTTTACAATATACTCATTTCTTTGCTATTATCTAGAGTGTATCTGGTGTTATTGGTAAGTCAAGAGTATGTATAAGACCATATATACCCTAGATAATAGCAAATAAATAATTGCGATGTAACCTTGTAATATCGCTGACATATCTGTCAAACTAGGTGTAACACATTAGCAACATTAACAACATTTCTATTACATATGTAAATAATAATCAAAACATAAGATAAACAGCGATCTCAAAAGGATAGGAAGAGCTGAGATTGTATGTATAAAGTAGGCTACATATTTCTGAGTTACAATTATCCTGTTAAATAGTAAAGCTACCTATGTATTTTACAGTGAACCTGACGATGGCATTCAAGCCAAAACAGGCCTGTTGAATTAAATAATTTATTAAAAAGCAGCATCTTTGGAATTAATAGTTTTGAAGGTTTCGTATTTCACCGGCAACTTGACACATATCGGCGCGTATGCGCATGGATATACGGAGACTTGAGGAGACCCGACACACTACATGTAATTGCCGGTGTAAACAAACTGTGACCATTTTAACGTAGTCAGTGTTAGAGGAAGTGTCCCAGCGCTGTCGAACTACGTGTTAACATCGAGTTCTGCTGAAAACTGGAGAGGCTACAACGAAGACACATGGAATGTTGTTGCATGTATATTGGAGGAAAGCAGTCAGTAGAAAATGTGTTTGCTAATGGTTTAAACGCTTATTGAATGACAGGAAACAACTGAGGATGACCAACGTTCAGGTCGTCCATCGACAAGCAGAACCCCAGGAATAATCAAGAAAATGCAGTAAAACTTTTCATACTACTGGCGATGGACTCTCGGATTGATTGCAGAGGAAATGGTCGTTAACAAGGACGCCGTGCACACCATCGCCTGCGATGATTTGCGTAAGCGGAAGATCTGCTTCCGATTTGTGCACCACAAGGTCACAGACGAAAAGAGAGTACATAAAAGGAAATAATATGTAACACATGTCCCACGGAGTGTAGGAAAAGCATGTCAGACTGCGACTTGTTGAGCTCCTACTGGGAAGTATCTAGTGGGTACGTTTGTCGTTTCAGGGGTCCTGAGTTCAAGCCCTGATGATGCGACTTTTAATTCTGTATTACGTTGAAAATTATTCTACATCTAAATACACAGAGTGTTACATGGAACAACGTGTTCCTGACATGTAAAAGTGCTGCAAATGTAGGAGTCATATATTACCATTATTATTATTGTGGCAGTTATTATTATTATTAATAATACTTTTGCATGTGTGGTGCAATTGTGTCTTTATTCTTGTGTTCCGATTGGTATGTAATCTAGCTCGCGTCCGTGGAAGAACTCTACATGTGCACCCTGGGTAGTATTAAATAAGCTAGAGCGACAGCCATAGGATCTCCTGGTCTCGCACACATGGAAAGTCTGTCAAACTCTGTCAAACAATGTAGCACGTATCCCGGGGCTGTGAATTAAGAGTCTACCAGGGTAGTCGGGCTGGCTTCTTCAACGCCACACCACCCTGCCTCGAATGGATCGCCTATCTAGACGTCAGAATTTGAAGACTCGTAACGCATAATATCTATTATGATGTTACTTTTTACTGTGTTTGTGTATTATATTTTATTTGAAAATGTATCTTTCACTTATATATTATATAGTGTATTTCAACATATAATTTCATAATGTAATGAGTGTAAACCATGTGTGTAGCACCATACGCTAAATAAAAATGTGTTCTGATTGCTTCTGTTTATATCATCAAACAACGAATACGCTCTAGGGGTTTGCTACTTTCAAATAAAAGAAGCAGAAGCAAACTGTCGATAGCACACTGCTATAAAACGCAAACAGTGCTTTACGTATCAGGAATACGTTGATCATTATAAGAATTGTCAACCTACTGCAGTAAAAATGAAGTACTATGAGCAGGACTTGAACCCAAGCCCTTTCATATATTACACTAACGTTCTATCAAATTGCCCACAGAAGCGCGACCTGTCATGTCCCCAGATTTCTGCTTTTCCTCTACTCCTAAGTCAGGTGTACTTATTATTTTAGTTTATACAGGTTCTCCTGGACGACAGCACATAGCATGAATATACTGGAGTTTTGGTTGATACTCAGTCTATATACAACGTTTGGTACCGATCTGATATCTGGAGGTTTAGGTGTTAGATGTAATCTACTTCCTTTAATATTTTAGTTTTTAAATTTCTTTGTACTACCTGCTTGTTGAGTTTATTGTGTCAAAAAAGTAATAAAAGATATATGCGTGACATCGACTGAGTACTAAAAGGGAGTTCTATTTTGAAAGATGTAGATAACATGTAGCAATAACATCGTATTTACTTTTTATGTTTGCAATTATTAATCAGCTGTAGTAAACCAACGTCTCAGTTTCTGTTTTCATTACCTTTTATAGAAGAATTATTAAATGAAAAAGGAACGGTGATTGAGTAAAAAGGACCGGTTGTAAAACGATCATCAGTGAACTAGTTCCTGTGGTGAACGCAGGGGGGACGGAGGCTACGGGGCTGCAGCCCCTCCCCTTTTCCCTGAGCATGAGGGAAACCTAATTGAGCTCTTTTATGCCTGTTTTGTAAACTGCATAATCAAGCATGGATCGGGACATCTTACAAATTTCATTTATTTATCGTTTGTAGGAATCAGAAATAAGGTAGCCCTGCTTCCCCTTCTCCAGTCGAAAATCCTGGATTCGCCACTGACTAGTTCCCGAAAATGACCTAGTTTACTCATCTCTACTGTAAACGTTTCGTCTTCCCGTGTTTCTCTCTGCGTGGTATCAATTCTGAACGACAACATCGTAACGGAGATCCGTTCTGTGAATTGGCGGAAAGAACTACTACACCTGGAGAAACGATGTTGGATCTGATCCCATGATGACAGATACCTCCTGTGGTCCTGCAACAGATAGCGTAGTGAAATAACTTTCAGAGCATAATCTGTGTGTACCCTTCTATGGGGAGTGTCTGCAGCTCCAAGGCTCACTGTGATATAAATCAGTGGACTAAACAAACGCCATGCCACAGAAACGCACTTGTTTTTCTATAGCAGACTGATGGAGTATTAAATGGTCAAATTGTGACTTTTCGAGGAGCAGGATGGTCCTTTGGAACATGTACCGCACAGGTTGGACGTGCTTGCTCAGTTGAGTGACAGAGCTGGTTACAGTAGTTTGACATGAAGATTATCATACCCCCAGTAGAGACGTCTGTCACAATCGAGGTATTGTAATGTCAAATCGTACAGCTTCCACAGTACAGGGACGATTGCGTAGACGTACTGTTACTAACCGGTTGCAAGCGATGGGACTGAAATCTCAAATTTACCCTCAGACAAGTGAAAAGACTGGGTGGGTAACCCATCAGTGGCAGACTAAAGCTGTCGGGAGGCCCGAAGCGGCGGTACATCAAAATAAGGCACCCCCTTCCTCCACTTGGAAATACATGTACTACTATAAAAAAGTAACTTTTGAGATTCGAAGACCCTCCAGAACGAAGGCACGGGCAGTGTAAAACAAGTAGCTTTCGAGATTTTGAGGCCCCAAAATGAGAGGACAAGAGTACTCACAAAATTTTTTTTGAGGTTTTTTTGAGCCCCCACCCCACAAGACGAGAGGTTTGGGGCGGCTGGACCCCACGTTAGTCCGCCACTGTAAACCCAACCAAAACAATTGCTACCTTATCAAATTGTTTACTTTAGAAATAAGAAATAATCATTGGGTGCAGCCCAATTTAAAATTTGACAATCAGCGAATGAAGCCCGTGCCTTAAACTGTTAAAGATTGCGACAAGAACGGTGTCATTAGATAATCAAAATGTATGGGACACATTACATACATGACACAGAATAATGCAGTAAACAAACAAGTCCGATAATGTTTTGGGCACACCTGGATGAAAATGATTAGACCTTAACACAGGTTGGTAACGGCAACCGTTAAGCACTACAATGAATCAAATTCGCAAAGTAGGAGCCAGCGGGTGGAGACAGCGTAATAATATAAATACTCCAATCAAATCGTGTAACCAATAAAAAGAGAGAAATTCTACACAATGTTGGGTGAGGGCAGTTACCCAAATTAGTTAAAACCGCACAAATACACCCACTACCTGAGGCTGTAATAATCGACGACGGGAATAAAGAACGCTGCCCACAAATACACTGACGGCCAGGACAGGTAACTCACTGGCATCGGTTACGTAAGCAGACAAATACCTTGGTTACATCTACGATATTACAACGAAAATAAAATAAGCTTGCAAATTTCACAAGATGCTAACAAATTTCAACAAAAAAGCGTCAGACAGAATTCAAAAACCGGTGGTAATCCACATGGGTCACCAACAGATGAATAGGGCTACTTGTTTGTACTGTAGCGACGAAGGTAATAACGACCTTGGTTGCATGAACGGCTGTTGAATCAAAATAGAATTGCCCAGACCGCCACATGTTGCCACAAGAAACAGTGCACGGGTCCTCGAGAAACTCAGCAACCAATCGCCTCTGGGGAAAGATGCGAAACACTATTCGCACCTAAAAGCTGAAACAAGTAGACCAACACAATGAAATGTGATATTGGCGCCACACACACTTGTGGGGCAGACTGTTCGCTCCATTGACACTGCCGAACTCCTTGTACATTGCAGGAGGCCCCACTTATAAGCTTGTGCACGCAAAGGAGTTCATGCTGGTGATAGCAAAAGGAAACGTAATCGACCCTACGGGCTGGGAAACACACTTTCGCCAAGAACAATGACAGAATGCCTTGTAAAATACATTTCTGGCCATTAAAATTGCTACACAACTAAGATGACGTGCTATAGACGTTAAATTTAACCGACAGGAAGAAGATGCTGTGATATGCAAATGATTAGCTTTTCAGAGAATTCACACAAATCTGGCGCCGGTGGCGACACCTACAACGCGCTGACATGAGGAAAGTTTCCAACCGATTTCTCGCACACAAACAGCAGTTGACCGGTGTTGCCTAGTGAATCGTTGTGATGCCTCGTGTAAGGAGGAGAAATGCGTCTTATCACGTTTCCGACTTTGATAAAGGTAGCCTGTTAGCAGAATACGGAATCAGTGCGTTCAGGAACGCCGTGATGAATACCAACGGCCTCTTATCACTAGCACTCGAGATGACAGCCATCTTATCCGCATGGCTGTAACGGATCTTGCAGCCACGTCTGGATCCCTCAGTTAACAGATAGGGACGTATGCAAGACAACAACCATCTGCCCGTACAGTTCAACGACGTTTGTAGCAGTTTAGGTTAGGTTAGGTTAGGAGTTCGAAGACCATGGTTGTGCTAAACCTAGACGCTGTATCACAGACAGGAGCGCCTGCGATGGTGTACGCAACGACGAACCTGAGTGCACGAATGGCAAAAGTCCTATTTTCGGATGAATCCAGGTTCTGTTTACAGCATCGTGGTCGCATCTGTGTTTGGGACAACGCGGTGAACGCACATTGGAAGTGTGTATTCGTCATCGTCATACTGGCGTATCACCCTGCTTAATGGTATGGGGTGCCATTGGTTACACGTCTCGGGCACCTCTTGTTCACATGTGGCCGTTACATTTCAGATGTGTTACGACCCGTGGCTCTACCCTTCATTTCAGCAGGATAATGCACGACCACATGTTGCAGGACCTGTACGGGCCTTTCCGGATACGGAAAATGTTCGACTGCTGCCCTGGTCAGCAAATTCTCTCACCAATTGAAAACGTCTGGTCAATGGTGGCCGAGCAACTGGCTCGTCACAATACGCCAGTCACTGATCTTGGTGAACTGTGGTATCGTGTTGAAGCTGCATGGGCATCTGTACCTGTTCACGCCATGCAAGATCTGTTTGACTCAATGCCCAAGCGTATCAAAGGCCGTTTTTACGGTCAGAGGTGGTTGTTATGGGTATGCACCCAAACTGCTTGAAAATTTAATCACATGTCATTTCTAGTATATTTCTCCAATTTTACCCGTTTATCATCTGCTTTTCTTCTCGGTGTAGCAATTTTCATGGCCAGTAATGTAGATAGGAGGAAAGATGGCACCTCGTGACAGAAAAGCAATCTAAATAGGAGAATAAAGACCTTCCTAGATAAATTTAGAAGAAAAGAATGAACGGAAACAAACTACGTTGTCACAAATTATAAAACAAGGTGGTTGCAAGTGCTGGGTGCACAAAATGCGACGCGAGAGCTGCCATGGCTCAGGGACTACAGCAACGCGCACCACCAGTTAATCTTCCAGAATGGCACATCATTGGCGTGCATGGATCAACTGGTGACATTATAGTATTACTTGTATTACTTGGAAGATGGAATAGAGGGCTATAGTCCTAAGCTATGAAAGCAGATTCTGCAAGTGATGGTCGTTTGCATGGACGACATAAGACCTGACGAGCACTCTCTCATAGAGTGCATTCGTTCGAGGCACTTTACCCCCACTGTGCACGCGCACAATGTTGTAAGACACATTTTTTCGTCATTCTTGCAACAAGAAAGTAATGTGATGTTCCAACAGGATAATACTCGTTCACATATACTGAAAGAAACACAACGTGCTCAGCGCAACCTGCAGCAAATGGACAGTTTGATCTACGGACGTGTCTCCAATAGAGCACGTATGGGATATGATATGACAGCAACTGACATGTGCAACATGTCAGAACATCACTGATGCAGAATTATGTGACCAGATGGAGAACACATGGAATAATGTATGCAAAGCCATGATCCAACGGATGCCAGATTTAGTGTCTGCATCACCACTCTTGGAGGCTACACCACACCACACCACACCACTAATATGGGGTTTTAAGCACGTATCAACACCTGGTACCTTATCGTAATTAGTCCAAGTTTGTTGCAATAATATTTATTCAGCTTGTGCTGGTTGTCTCCACTACAAATTTGTTCAGCAATTGCCAATCATGTGGTCCTGTTGATATTTTAATAAAATAATTACCTACGTCTATGAACTACAATTTTATATATAAAAAATTCATTTATTTTATTAATACATCAACAGGTCCACTTGACAATGGAAATAACTGAAAGAAGCTTGTTGCGAAGACAACCAGCACAACATGAATAAATATTATTGCAGCAAACATGGAATAATTCTCTATTACAATAATGTCATATTTTGACCTGCTGTATGCTGCGGGCCCAATAGAGAAGAAATTCGTGACCTGGTATCTCATTACTGCTTGTGATATTATTCTGTAAATGTAATAATTTCATGTTCTCCTTCGTACTGTTTCAGTAATAAATCTTGAATGAATTTGATAACGTAAGCGGCTGTTGTAATATTTATTTACCCGCGCGAAAATGGCCGTGTAGTCTGAGGCATTTTGTCACGGATTGCGCTGCCACTCCTCCGTCTGAGGCTCGAGTTCTTCCGCGGGCGTGGACGTACGTGTTGTTCTCAGCATAACTTAAAGTACTAAGTGTAGAGACTGATGACCTCAGAAGATAGTCACTTACGATTACAAACATGTGTAATTTGTAATTTTTATTTCTAGTGCTGTATTTACCCATACCGACACAACTAGAAGCTGTTTAGACTTGCAACTATTTTCCTATGCATAGTAATGTGTTTTTATTATTGGCATGTTTTTGTGCACGCGTTGTGTGCAGAATCAAATACAATTTATCACTAAGCTATTTTGTTTAGCATATGTAGCGATGATAAAACTTTTATCTTTCCTGTCATCGTTATTTTATTTATCCTAACAAGTGAGACATGCGGTGATAGAGGTTAAAATTTTTACTCTTTACATTTGTAAAAACTGTAAATTTTTTTTTTTTTTTAAACTCAACATTGACAGTTCACTCAGTACATAGAAAGGGCATTCAAAAAGTTTTTCACACTCGTCTCCATTATTTATTTATATATTCTATTTGAGGAGGAGGAGAATGACATTATTTAGATATACATGGAACATTTAGCTACACATTGAGCCCACTCAATATAGCTTCAATCAGCTGTGATGCATCTGCCCCAATGTTTTTCTATGATGAAAATGCACTTTGGTAAAATTCTGGGGATTCACATTTACACTGTGGCTTGACACAGGAAATAAGCTCTTTTTTACTATCAAATGTTTTACCACGCACATGGGACTTCAGACGACCAAAGCGGTAACAATAAGACGTAGCCTAGTTGTGGAATGTCTGGGAGGGGGGTGGGAGGTGGAGGGAGGGGGAAGGGGGGATGAGGATTAATTCCCAACCCATTTTCCTTATTTTCTCCTGCTTCATAAGGGCTCTATGGGGTTTAGCATTGCCATGGTGTAGTCTGATGAGCTGACCATGAAACTGAGGTCTGAGGGTCTTGATGGCAAGTCACAGCTTGTCCAATGACAAACAATTAAGGGCCGGGTTAATGGTGGTGCCAGGTTCCAGAAAGTCAATGAAAATGACTCCACGCTAATCCCAGAAGAAGGAGGCCATCACCTTGCGACCTGCTGTTCGTGAAGGTCATGGTATCTTCTTCCGAGGGAACCCAGTTGATGCCACTACATGGATTGGTTTTTACTCTCATGTTCAGACAAAAAGAACCATGTTTCATCCTGGTGATGACACCGCCAAAACACTATTCTCTTCAGGTCTTCTTGAGACCCTCGCACACATTTTTTCTCAATCGAAGACCTCGAAGGAAAATAATGATAACCGTCATTTATAAAGTACTGAGATATGCCGAGTTGTATGTTTGAAAAATAGTTTGTATTACATGATTTTATATTTACAACTCACCGCAAAGGCGTGGCGACGAGCTGCGACAGGCACATACAAAAGACACACACATACAACACATCCAGCTATCGGCCATGGCCTTCTTCAGAAAATAGAGCACTCACGCAATCACACAGGCACACAACACAGTCATACAACCATCACCTCCGGCTGCCGGACTTCTAATCCAACCTGGACTTTCCATTATTATGTTTTAATACTTATATTTGTCATCTCTCTGCGGCTTTATGTACTACTTGAGGAAAACGAAACATTCCGTCGGATATGATTGTTAGCACCAAATACATTAAAAATACAAAAGTTGAGGGCTATCATTATTTACCCCCGAGGTCTTCACTTCTCTTGTCAATGATCTAGGCATCCAACGTACACTGAGTTTTCTGTGCCCTAGTGCCTGAGCCAGTGATACCACACTGCCCAAGGACAAACGAGTCATATCAACAAGCTGTCGTGTTGTCACAAATCTGTCCATTTTGAATGAATCAATTACCTCCTTAGGCACATTACTCACTGCTGTCGATGCCGTACCGCATGGTGGATTGTCCAGCAGAGAGAAATAACCTTCTCTAAACCTCGGCAACCACCGCTGGAGACTGCTGCGATCCACTGTGTGCACCCCACAGAAGGCTACTTCCTGTGGATCGGTGTGGCAGAGTCATCGCCGGTCTTGAAGAGGAACTGCATTTACTTCACGTTCCATTATGGCTCACCTGTAAATGAAATACTTTTATACATCAACTTATAGCTAAATGTTCCAAGTATTTTCACGAAAAATGTCCTTCTCCACCTGCAAAAACTTAATAGAAAAGATGGCGACGAATATGGAAAACTTTTTGAATGCAATTTGTAACAGCAAAGATCCCGGTAACTCAGTAGACAAAGGCGGTACATATTGTCTCGTTGAAACGGAAGCAGGCTTGACTTCGAAGGCAACTGAACACAGCACTTATACTGAAAGCTGGTTTATTACGAACTTAACAAGCATGCAGCACTAAAGGCCGTTTCACACCGCGGTCACACTATGTCACGTCACGTCATGTGACAGACGTGAAATTCACACCGCCACCGACGTCTGTGAGCTATTAGGACATCGTTGCTGCTCTGGTCAGTTCAGTTGAAACAGGTGACATGGCAGGTGGTTCGTGGTGCCACAGCGCGTTTACTAAAAGTGTGCCTTGGTTGGGTGATGGCGAAAGTAGTTACAGTAGTGATGAGGAAGACACGCTGTTGTACTCTGTTACAAACCGAACGCACTGGGTACACCCCATCAGTCAGAGACGGGAACAGTGCGGCGAGTATCATCATCTCATGGACGACTTGGAGCTAGATGATTACAGATTCACAACATACTTTCGGCTTTCTAAACCTGAGTTTGAAGAGGTATTAACACTGATCAATAACGATATTAGTAAAAAAGACACCAACTACAGGAGATCTATTTCCAGCAGAGAGAGAGATTGGCGCTATGCCTAAGGTAAGTTTACTAATACTGTATACAATTTACTTTTTTGAAATCGTACTGCAGTCGGAACATAATTTTGGTAAAAAAAAAAAAAATGAAACATTTAAACAATTATTGATTTCCTTTGAATATCAGCATCTATTTTCATTAAATTAAAAGTTAATGGAAGTGGCTGCAGAGTTCGATTTGTCTCCTAATTACTAAACGTTCATTAAACTGTCCTGTGACCATCAACAAAAACTAATTCTCTGCAAAATATTGATAGTTTTTAACACTGTACAAAAGGAAATGACTTTTTTTTACTTATAAGAAATTGTTCATATAACAATTCAAAAAGCAGTACTCTTCCAAATTCGTATCCCGTAGCAGTGGACGGCTTCTGACGGCTTCAATCAACTCCTCCATAACAACAAAACAGCTTATTGTTGTAACGAGTTAAAATACGAAACTGAGCGACAGTGTGTGAAGTGGTCATGCGCGCGGCAGTGTAGTGGGCCACTGCGCATGCGCGAGGCCACAGACGTCGACAGACGATCCCGCAGATTCGTCTGTCGACGTCTGCGGCGTCTATAAGGCTCTGCGAGGTCGGTGTGAATTGCCCCATTTGAAACTATGGAAACAGATCTGTAGAAAAGTCTGTCACGTGACGTCACGTGATATAGTGTGACCGCGGTGTGAAACGGCCTTAACTGCTTCTCGGGCAGAGTGCACCGCAGTCGGTGACGCTATCCCCTGCGCCACGCCGGCAGTCGGTATACGTGGTCTCTCGCGACAATATATATATGTCAGCTTTTTGTGTATGTATGGCGCGACTCAAACGGACAAAGCCGGACCGTATGTACTGCGAGCGCTTAGCGAGTAGATGCGCTAGGGACATTCCCCATGTGACTCTGCGGTGAAATAATTACGGTTTCGCAGAACCTTTAGCAGCCTGGGGACGCACAGCTGGGGCGATGAGAAGAGATGGCATTTGCGTGCAGAGCGCGCGTGGCATTTGGTGGTCGACCGGCACACTGCTAATTAACCTGGGGCACAGAGCAATGCGGCGGACTGCGCCGAGGGAATGTCTGCTGGCGTGCCTCTTCCATCCAGCCTCGCGTGGCCCCCAGGTGTCAATGCGCGTGAACACGTGCAACGCAGAGCAGGCCATCTGGGCCGCCAGCCACTCAGCACAGGCATGCGCGGCCAGCAAAAAGCAGAAAGGGTTGGCGGAGGGGGAGGGGGGGGGTTAAAGCTGAAACAGTCGGTTTTACGTCATACCGGTGTTTTCAGCCCCAGTTTATGGTACTGCAAAAGAAGTATCAACATAATAGGTTCTTTTAAACTGTTTTTCATTTATTATTTTATTCCATCATCTTTCGGGAGTGCACCCGGAACAGCGACAATTCTTCGATATTTCGGCTGCAAACCTTACAGCCATTCAAGGCGAGTCCAAGACAAAGTTCTCAGCTTTTTTTTTTTTTTCAGTTGAACAAGTTCGATGAAGTCCCATCGCCAACTGGCGACTTACACTTCCTGGGATTACAGAGGTATGTGGGTTAATGATAACTTCATTTTACAATAAACTTTGGGGGTAGGCTTCTAAGGGCTAGTATGTCGGTCCGTAAGGTACCCCACTTGATTTTAGTACGTAGTTCCATTGTCGAGTAATTCACATGAAGGTTTCAATGTAAATTACGTTACCACATCTTCTTAATAACACGTTTTATTCAGGTAACTAACGACCGTGGCACGTTGTACCTATGCCACGGGCGTGGAGCTGTCATTCCTAAGGTTTGGATGTTATGTACTGTTGCCCTAAGTTGATCTATTTTATTGTGTATCTTCGTCGTTCTCTTCTTAATTGCATCCATGAGAGTGTTCATATGGAGTTCCTGGTGGATGTCCACGTTTCTCGAGTAACGGCCAGCCCTGAGGATCCATCGTAACGTCTTATTCTGGATAACTTGCAGTCTTGAGATTTGGGTCGCACTAGCTAGGCCCCAGACTGAGCTGCCATATAACATTTTGGATAGCACTGTTGCTTTGTATAGTCGCAGTTTGGTACTGGTATTCAACTCTGCGCTGAGAAAGAACGGCATTAAGTTTTTGGCCATTGCATAGACCTTAGGTCGCAAGTTATCAATACGTTTGTGGAGAAAAAGTGCTTATCGAGGGTCACTCCCAGGTAAGTGACCGCCGCTCCCCATGGGATGACCGAGTTCTCAGCGTCTGTGCGTGACTATTTATACGGTAAATCGCGTGATGCAAAGCTACTGAGGATTATACTGCGCATGCTCGGAGATATCACATTCGTAACTGCTGCGCTAGTCATAGATGAGTATATACTTCAAAGATAAACATGTGAGCGCTGAGTGCAAACATAAACAGAGCTGTTACGTATCCGCAGTGCTTACAAATGAATAATTAATCATTGAAAGTGGTAACATCAGTCGGAACTGAAGACACAGACATTCTTTCAGAACGAAGGCGTGATATAAGTGGCTTCCATGCATTGTCAAGATGAAATCCGTCGTCACGATTTAACAGGTTGTCCGCCAGTTGTATGTGTACAGCTTCCTTTACAACTGAGTCCCAGAAAGTAGAAGCTGTGGTTAAAATCTTTACTTCTTTGTAATTCATGGAATGGCCAGTAGAAATACAATGTTCGGCTACTGCAGACTTGTTGGACTGAAGAAGGCGTTTTTCAGTTTTTTTTATTGCAATTAATCCCAGTAATAATGGAACAAATCAAAATTAGAAAAATTTAAGACTTCCTCAGACGTGTTGAAAGGGGTCTGTGTTGATCAATCTTTTTCAGTTTCTGGATAAACTGAATTTTATGCCTCAGCGGCTAGCACTCGCTAGTTTATAAACGGTAGAGCAGCCAATCAGGAGTCGCGTTGTCACGGCCAATAAGAAAGAGCGTTAGAATTGTACTATGTTGTGATATTTTAAATGTTTAGAAACGGAACGTATTTCAACAAATATTACAATTCCTAGAGACAACATTGTCTCGTTATACCAAAGGTATTAAACATAAGGAGAGGCATTGAGTTTAAATTTATGCTGTGGCTGGGATTCGAACCCAGGACCTTCTACTTACTAGGTAGGCGCTATAGACCACTCAGCTAACACAGCGTTGCAGCCAAAGCGACTACATGGTGTGGAGAGAGACGTGCTTTCAAGAGAGTCCATGTAGTCGCTTTGGCTGCAATGCTGTGTTAGCTGAGTGGTCTAAAGCGCCTGCCTAGTAAGTAGGAGGTAATGGATTCGAATCCTGGCCACAGCATAAATTTTAATTCAATGCCTCTCCTTATGTTAAAAAGGAACGTATTTCGTTAATATTTGAAATTCACTACAAATTTGTGGAAATTAAGAAAAGTAACGCTTTTCCTGCTCTATGGTTGACAGGTTCTCGATGATTATATTAGATTAGATTAGATTAATACTTGTTCCATAGATCATGAATACGAGACTTCGTGATGATGTGAAACGTGTCATATTAATGAAGGGTATCTGTACAAGACGTTACATTACACAAAATATTACATGACAATCACTTTATTTTTTTTTTATTTTTTTTTTATTTTTTATTTTTTTATTTTTTTAGATTTACTAATTTATATATACCAACTCATCCAATTGAGTAGAAGGAGTTGTCATTCACAAATTCTTTTAATTTATTTTTAAACGCTAGTTGCCTATCTGTGAGGCTTCTGATGCTGCTCGGTAGCTGTCCAAAGACTTTTGTGGCAAAATAATTTACATATTTCTGTGCCAAACTCATATTTAGCCCTACATAGTGAAGATCATCCTTTCTCCTGGTGCTACAGCTGTGCACGCTGATATTACTTTTGAACTGGGTTGGATTACTAACAACAAATTTCATAAGTGAATATATATACTGTGAAGTTACTGTGACGGTACCAAAATTCTTAAACACTCCTGGAGGATGTTCGTGGGTGGGTTCCAGCAGCTATTCTGATAAGACGCTTTTGTGCAATGAATACTTTTTTATTCAATGGTGAATTACTCCAGAATATGATGCTATACGAAAGCAGTGAATGAAAATAGGCATAGCAAGCTAATTTACTGAGATTCTTATCGCCAAAATTTGCAATTACCCTAACAGCATACGTACATGAACTCAAACGTTTCAGCGGACCGTCTGTGTGTTGCTTCCAGTTTAATCTCTTATCAATGCACACATCTAAAAATTTGGAAAATTCTACCTTACTTACAGACTTCTGTTCAAAATCTATATTTATTACTGGAGTTGTGATATTTACTGTGCAGAACTGTATACACTGTGTTTTATCAAAATTTAAATAAAGTCCTTTTGCAGAGAACCACTTAATGATATTTTAAAAAACATTTGCGATTACATCACTTAGTTCTTGTTTTTGGATGTGATTACTGTATTTGTATTATCATCAAAAAGAACTCTAGCATCTTCACCAATATAGAATGGCAAGTAATTTATGTATATTAAGAACAGTAAAGGACCTAAGACCAAATCCTGTGGCACCCCAACCTTGATAGTCCTACAGTTTGAGTCGGCTGATATTTTGACATTACATGAACGGCTTATTTGAACTTCCTGAATTTTTCCAGTTTAAATTATCAACATAATAGGTTCTTTCAAACTTTTTCAGTTTTTTATTGCTATTAATCCCAGTAATAAACGTAAAAGTAAAAACTAGAAACTTTTAAGACTTCCTCAGACCTGTTGACAGTATCCCCTGTCAAACCATAATGATTAAACTTCTGTAGAAGAATTCCATGTATACACAATCAAAGGCCTTTGAAAGATCACAAGAAATACCAATGGATGACGTACGGTTACTCAGAGCATTTAATATTTGATCGGTGAAGGTATATATAGCATTTTCTGAAAACCAAAGTGACATTTCGTTAGTACTTTGTTTTTACAAATATGTGAGGCTACTCTTGAATAGATAACTTTCTCCAAAATTTTGATAAAGCTGTCAGAAGAAACATTGAGTGGCAGTTGTTAACATCTGATGTATCCCCTTTTTTATGCAATGGTTTGACAAATGCACCCTTGTCCGGTCAATAAATCTGCTATCCTCGTGAAACATTGCCCTCGGAATTCGTGAAAGATTTCCAGGTAATAATTAATGCTGAATGTGGAGGGGGGGGGTGCCGGGATGGCCAAGGCCACGGGCGGCACATATTTGGGGAGCGGCAAGTTCAAATGTTAAATCTTTGTCAAGTTTATGGGACTTACAAACTACTTATGAACTAACTTATACTAAAGACAGCACTAAAATTCACTCCCGAGGGGGGATTCGAACCCCTGACGAGGAACGGCCTCGCGCATTGGAGCATAACGCCTCAATGGGCTCCGACACTCCGCCACGGTGGGGCGGTAGGAAGCGGCTGAGCTGGGTCTTACTCGGCAATATCAAGTATAAAGGAGAATACAAAGACATAGATTTGTCAGAAAACTAAAAGGTGTGTTTATTATGTTGCATTCAGATATATTTTTAACCTTCACTAATATTTTCGTTTCGCTACGAAAAATATTTCCTACTTCTGAATAAGTCAGTCCTCTTGGTATCAGATCGCTGTTATATTCTACATCTACATGGGGTACTCTGCAAATCACATCTAAGTGCCTGGCAGAGGATTCATAGAACCACATTTATACTATTTATAT
Organism: Locusta migratoria; assembly: GCA_026315105.1. NCBI lineage: Eukaryota > Metazoa > Arthropoda > Insecta > Orthoptera > Acrididae > Locusta > Locusta migratoria. Next base: position 130,870,781 of record CM048745.1, on the reverse strand, counting down.
CCCATTCTATTCTCGAGTAGCGCGCGGGAAGAAAGAACACATAAATCTCTCCGTTCGAACTCTGATTTCCCGTATTTTATTCTGATGATCTTTTCTACCTATGTAAGTGGGAGTCAAAAATATACTTTCGCATTCGGAGGAGAATGTTGGCGATTGGATGTTCGTAAGTAGCCCACGCCGCAGCGATAACCGCCGTTGTTGTAATGATCCCCATTGCATATCCTGTATCATTTCCGTAACGCTGTCTCTCCTGCATCGTCACAATACAAAACGAGCTGCCCTTCTTTGAACTCTTTCGATGTTCTCCGTCAAACCCACCTGATAAGGTTCCCACACTGGGCAGCAATACTCCAAAAAAGGACGGACAAGCGTAGTGTATGCAGTTTCTTTTGTAGTTCTGTTTCATCTTTTAAGGGTTCTGCCAATAAAACGCAGTCTCTGGTTCACTTTTCCTACGACATTACCTCTGTGTTCTTTCCAGTTTAAGTCTGAAGTAATAGTAATTCCTAGGTATTTTGTGGAGTTTACGGCCTTCACTTTTGATTGATTTATCTTGTAAACAAAGTTTAACGGATTTCTTTTCGTACTCTTGTGGACGGCTACACACTTCTCATTATTTAGAGTCAATTGCCAATTTTTACACCATAGTGATATCATATTTAGATCTTTCTGCAGTTGGTTTTGATGTTCAGATGATTTTACTAGACGGTAAATGACGGCGTCATCTGCAAACAACCTAAGAGAGCAGAGGACCAATAAAAATACCCTGTGGAACGCCCGATATCATATCTGTTTTTGTCGATGCCCTACCATCGATTACCACAAACTGTAACCTCTCTGACAGGAAATCCCCTATCCAGTCGTAAATTTGGGGCGATATACCATAACCAAGCAATTTGATTAAAAGCCGTTTGTTAGGTACGGTGCTGCCTTCTGGGAATTAAGAAATACGGATTCTATTTGAGAACCCTTGTCGGTAGCACTCATCACTTCGTGTGAGTAAAGCGATAGTTGTGATTCGCATGAATGATATTTTCTAAATCCGTGTTCACCTTGGGTCAACAGATCATTCTTTTCGACATGATTCATAATATTTGAATACAGGATATGTTCCAAAACCCTGCTGCAAATTGACGTCAGTGAACTAGGTCTGTAGTTTAGTGGGTTACTCCTACTGCCTTCCTTGAATATAGGTGTGCAACTTTCCAATGTTTTGGTACAGATCCTTCTTTGAGAGAGCGGTTGTATATGGCTGTTAAGTAAGGAGCTATCGCTTCAGCATAATCAGATAGAAATCTAATGGGTATACAGTTCGGACCAGAAGACTTGTTCTTGTTAAGTGATTTAAGTTGCTTCACTACTGCTATCTATTTATACGTTACTCATTACGGCCTCTGTTCGTAATTCGAAATCTGGAATATTGGTTTCGTCTTCTTTGATGAATGAGTTTCTAAAAGCTATGTTTAGTAACTCTGCTTTAGTAGCGCTGTTATCGGCAGGATCGCGATTACTATCACGTAGTGAGGGTGATGTTTGTGTTTTGTCCCTAGTATATTTAACATATGACCAAAATCAGTTAGGGTTTTCAGTCAAATTTGGAGAAAGACTTTCGTTGTGATAAGTATTGTAGGCATCTCGCATTGAAATCCTCGATAAATTTCGAGTTTCTGTGTAGGATCGCCAATCCTGGGGATTTTGTGTTCGTTTAAATTTATCATGCCTTTTCCGTTGGTTTTGCAACAGTGTCCTGACCTGTTTTGTGAACCAAGGGGTATCACCTCCTTTTTCTATTAATTTATTTAGTATAAAACTGTCAATTGCTGTCGATAGCACGTCTTTGAATTTGAGCCACATCTGGTCTACACTTACGTTTAGTGTTAGGAACGAGTGGAAACTGTCTTTCAAGAAGCAATGTATTGCATTTCTATCTGCGTTACTGAACAAATATATATTCATTCCTGGGCGAAAATAATCTGTAAAAAGGAATATATTTTTAGGGATTCTTCACCAAGGTCATATCTGTTATTTACTTACTTCGCTTAAAAAACAAGTAAGAGGTTTCTAGAATTTTATTTTGCAAATACAGATTGTAAAAATTTACACGCCACACTTGATGTCAATTTAAAATGCATTATATTTTGTAAGAAAGCCTAGTTCGCTATAAAAGCATTCGAAAACAAGTTAAATGAATTTCTTTCCATGTTTTGTACAGATTATTGAACAACATACGCAAATCGGTGAAACCGCTCCTAAACAGCAATTCGTGTCAGAATTTCGTGACCCAGAAACGTTCGGAAAAATAATTACAATTGCTTTCAAAATAGCTCGTGCGTGGTATGGCCAAATGGGAGTGACCGACTGCAGGTATGGGGCAAAAACGGTGAAGTGTCTCGGCGGCCACAACAAGTCGTATATATAAAGAAAAAGGAGATTACAATAACTAATGTTATTTTATACTTACAGACCGAAAGTTCTTAAATTTTATATCAATAGCGCACGTTCATTTGTTTCGTTGCTTTCTATTTGACGTGATACGTAGGACATTAGAGACTAATGAATTCTGGACATAGTGGCTGTCGTATACAGGGTGAATCACCTAACACTTACACCGCAAATATTCCGAAAACGGAAAGTGCGATTGATGTGTGGTTTTCTCAGAATGGATTGGTAGTCAGGAACTTGTACCGTTAGCCAGTAAACAGATTGTAAAAATACTAAGAAAATGTATTTTTTATGCAAACATGCAGGTTTTTCAAATGTAACAATGGTTGTTTCTATCGTGCTCTGGAATTTTTGACACCAGCTGTGTACAAAGTATTTTGAATGAAACTTTTATGACTTTTAGTTTGGCAGCTACAACCATTCAAAGTTTTGGGGGCAGAGGCTACTACAGCGTAGCTGACTGGCTGGGGGTAACGAGACAGTGGGTCGTGCCCCAGGGGCTAGCCACTCGGCCAGTTAGCTACGCTATCGCAGCCTCCGCCCCCGAAACTTTGAACGTTGTAGCTGCAAAACTAAATGTGCAAGAAATGCCATTCAAAATTCTTTGTACACAGCTGGTGTCAATAATTCCAGTGAATGATAGAAACAACCATTGTTCCATTAAAAAAAACTATGTTTGCATAAAAAATACACTTTCTAAGTAATATTAAAATCTATTTGTTGGCTAAAAATACGAACCGTTGACTACCAATCCATTCTGTGAAAACCGCATATGAATCGCACTTTCCGTTTCCTCAATATTTGCGGTGCAAGTGTACGGTGGTTCACCCTGTATATGGTGGTACATAGAAATTCCGGTCTCTTCTGTAAATGTGGTCGGATAGCCGAAAGTTACAAGGCAACCGATCACGAAATGCAGTTAATGGTGGTCCGCAGCTAGGCACAAATTTTCCTGTGTCTGCCCTGGGTAGTACATCTACACCTAATACAGGAGCTGGAAATTCGTTATTGCGAGTAAACTTTCGATTTCAATTACTTCGACCACTGTAATCCGTCAACTTCGAGGAATAGGTAGCAGTGAAATTGTGACGTTCTTTCCTGTGTTATAGGCACATTCGCGAGATCGTCCGTTGACCTCGTCCCTAGGCTCCATATGAAGTGAGACGCGCTCTACTTTGAAACGCAAAGTAACCTTCGCTACATCACTATCGGTAAAGAAACCATTAAATCAATTTGTATTGGTGGATCTTGAAATACTTAAAGGTTCGCCCTAATTCGATTGACAAGGATATTTTGTCACAACTACATTGCCTCTTTGCCCTAGTTACAGTCAAATCTGTTCTCTCAGTGAAAAACTGCTAGCTGTACAAACAAACAAATGGTTGCCGACAAAAGATCGACTGTCAACCCAGAAGAAAGAACTATGTGGCCAACGGGTGTGTTATGAACACCATAGATCTTTTTCAAATACTTCTGCTGAATTTACTTCCGGCTTGAGCCATCTTTCCCTGCCTACAATGATGTGTGTTTCGGTGCTTTCTATTAACCCTTGGAGTTCTGGTACTTTCCCGACACAGGTACGACAATTTACAACTGTTATACCAATACCATACGTAACACAGGCCCGTTGGGCATTTTGATCACAGTAGCCATACATAAATACCATGTAGACCTTTTCTGTAATTGGTAAACGGACCATTTTAACACGAGTAATTTATCACGAAGCAAATTCCGTCCGCAATGGCAAAATGTTACGCGATACCACGTAGTAATATGTTAGTGACTGAAGTAGGACATTATTTTGAGGGTTTATTGAAGTCATGAGGTAATTACAAGTAATCAAGCAGTAACAGCATGCATTCTCATAATGTATGATAATTTCACAAAAGTACATGTATCACAATGGAATAACCGAAATAAAGTTTAAACGTACTTCATTTAAAAAACCTACCTGTCACCCACTGTTCGTCTAAAATTGTGAGCAATATGTTCGTGAATATTACAGCGCCATCTATCACGAAGTGAAAACAGTGTTCAAAGTAAAAAATTCATATTTATGTACGTACTAGACGAATATGTAATAAAAATGGGGGTACCTATTTAAAAAATGCATTTGACCTATGGACGCACCATCTAGCGGGCCAACCATAGCGCCAACTGTTTTTCCCCTTCAAGCTAGAAAATTTTGTTCTTAGTAGGCTACTTTTTTTAATATATTTTTATTTTTTATTTTTTTTTGGTGCGATATTTGGTCCAGTCACTGTCAATGGACCAACCTGTATCGCAACTCCTCCCCACACCTTGTTGTCTCTACTTACATTTGCTGGTAATTTATACCCTCTGACATTCACAATTTCCATACCAGTGGCAGTGTGATGCTCAGGAAGGCATAGTATATGTATTTCTTCACGCGGTGACGCTTGTTCAAATGTTCAAATGTTTGTAGAGCTTATGGGAATTAACTACGGGGTCATCAGTCCCTAAACTTACAAACTGCTTATGAACTAGCTAATACTAAGGACTGTATGAATATCAATGGCCGAGGGGGGATTCGAACCCCCGACAGTAGTGGCCGTGCAGAACGTGAGTGGCGCGCTGCAGACCGCTCTGTGACGCTTGACTGCTGTCACTCACAACGCAAATCTCGCTGGTCTCTGTCGTTACGTGCAAGCCGTCGGTCACTCTGTTGTCCGTGGTTAGATTAGAGGTAGTATCTGGAATGTTTTATTCTCGGAAAACCGTTGACTATGAATTTCGGATTATCGAAATCCCTGGAGATTTCCCAAATGGAATGTCCCACGAGTATAGCTCCAATCACCATTCCGCATTCAAAGTCTGTTAATTCCCTTTGTCCATCCATAATCACGGCGGAAATCTATTCACGTGAATCACTGGAGTACAAATGATAGCTCTGACGGTGCACTGTTGTCTCAGAGGTCATAAGCCATATGGCAGTCAGTGCAAAATTCCTCTACTGTCTTACCACAAAACTTTATGCGCTCCTTTGCTTTGAAATTATGTAGCAGACCTGAGACAGATAGAATGCTTTCTAATATATTTCCTCGCCTTCTGAAACCAATTATTATGGAAAACTTCAAAGACACCATTAAATGTTTACTTGCTATTGGAAATAGCACGTGGCTCTAATTCTCTGTCAGTATCAAAGCAACAATAGGAAAATTTCTTGTGATTCTGAGCTCTATGGCTTTATTGTATTTTTTCAGTTGAGTAGAAGAGGATGAACGGATGAAGTCCTAGTATCCTTGACGGAATGTGCAATGAAGCAGCGTACCAGTATCGATTAATATTTCTGATGTAGTATATAGTATTTCCAGTTGTTCGGTACCGGTGCGAGGCGCCACAAGGGCGCAGCAGCGACCAGACGCTGGGCTGTGTCTTCAGGTAAGGGCGGCCGCTAGAACTACCTGCTCCTGCCCGGCCCTCGCACAGTGAAACGGCCGGCACTGGCCGGCGGGGGGAGTCGGCCGGTGACCGCCAACCTGTTCGGACGCATGTGTTTCTGCCTAAGAATGTAGAGCTTCTCACAAATACAGTCCACTTTTACCAGACATGTACTTTTATTTCCAAACGTCTTTCCTTTGCAACGAATGATTGCATTCGTCTGGACTGTGGAAAGAGCGAGGCAGCGCAGAATGTCCGCGCGTTTTGCGGCTGCCCACATTTGGTCCTCCGGGCGCGGATAGAACTATTCCGACGTTTGACTGTACGTACTGCGAACTAAGAGTATCCGGTTTCGTGTATTTTATATGTTGATCTCCGAGATTAACATGAATTACGAGTGCCTCCAGTGCCCTAACAGTGCTATATGCCCGTAGTAAAGCCGTCCGCAGTACAGTATACGCGTGAATCGTGTCGATCGTGTTGTGAAGTGCATCTCAACCAGCAGACGCCGTGAAGCAGCCCAGCCGTTCCCGCAGCACAACACAACGCGCCACACGCCAGCGAGCCGCGCCACCGCCGCCGACTCCCGCAGCAGCTGCGGTCCACTCTGCGCATCGCCAGGTACCGTCGCTCCGCTCTGCAAGCAGCCTGGCTCTTTTTCCTTAATCTTCTATCCTGTGTTCTAGTGTCCTCAATCATGGATCCTGTCGAGAAACGTATTCTAATTAAGAAAAGAGCAGTAATAAAGTCACGAGTGACTAGAATCTCAACTTTTGTCAATAGCTTTCAGGATGGATCCAATCTCAACGACATCAGAGTAAGGCAGACATTGCTGACCACAAGCATAAATGAATATCACGACATTCAGACACAGTTAGAAATTAACGATCTGGAAGAATCCCATGATGCTGACAGAGAATCTTTTGAAGACTTGTGCTTAGATGTAGAGTCAAAAATAACTACATTGCTCCAGTCGAATGTTGTGGCACCTCCTCATTCGGCAACGTCATACAATGCACCTGACATAAAGCTGCCTGCAATTTCATTGCCAACATTTAATGGAAATGTTGCAGAATTTATGCACTTCTTTGATACCTTTAAGGCACTAATTATTAGCAATGACGCCTTAACTGATGTCCAGCGTTATTATTACTTGTTGTCTTGTGTATCTGGTGAACCACGTAAGTTGATTGAAACTTTACCAGTTACAGAGAGCAACTTTAAAATTGCATGGGATCTGATTGTTCAAAGATACAATAATCCAAAGTTAATAGTAGATTTGTATGTTAAACAACTACTGAATCTGCCAAGCATCAGAACTGAATCAGCTAAGGACTTGCGTATGTTAATTAACCAGCTGATGACAAACCTGAACGCAATTGAGGTTCTGAAGGTCGGCATTGCACTGCATGAGGTATTACTTTCACACATTTTGTTGGATCACATTAGTGTGAATCTCAGGAAACAGTGGGAATCTAAAACAGTTAACACCACTTTTTCTCGTCTGAAAGATTTAGTGGCATTTTTGGAGAGCAGCTGTCAGACGTTAGAACTAATTCATTCAGACAGAATGTTACAGCATTTCCACCAGCCGGCCGCCAAGCGTACTAAAGCAGAAGGTTACAATTTGCAACGAACCTTCCTCTCAACATCATCCAAATGTGTATTCTGTGGCGCAGCTCACTTACTAAATAAATGTCCCAAATTTAAAGACAGCGATATTGTAAGCAGACTAGACTTTGTGAGCAGAAAAAAGCTTTGTTTCAACTGCCTGTGCACGGATCATAGGCAAAGGGAATGCCGTGCTGGGAGTTGCCGCATTTGTAAAAAGCGCCACAACACGTTACTGCACAAGGAACGAGTCAGTGGTAGTGGCGATAGAGAGCAAGAGACGAGCGTACCAGAACAGCAGACATACTGCGCCGTTAAGGGAAACCACCAACGCACAGAAGTACTGTTATCAACTGTCCTTGTAGACATCGCGGACAATAAAGGGAAGATACACCAATGCAGAGCGCTGCTTGACAGCGCATCACAGATGAATTTCATATCTACTAGCCTGGCAGATAGGATGGGCCTACAGCTCAGTCGGCGTCCGATACCAATAAGTGGAATCAGTGATGTTCAAACGGTAGAATCGTCACATGTTTGTGAGGTGAATATTTCCTCAAGAGTTGGTAACTACAGCACAAGTGCCGTCTGCGCATTACTTCCACGTATAACAGGGCCACTTCCAACTGCATCCTTTGAAATTTCCACCTGGCAGCTTCCTACACACCTAAAGCTAGCAGATCCAGCCTTCCATAAACCTGGTGAGATTGATCTACTGCTTGGAGCATCGATCTTTTTTGACGCACTGAAGCCAGGCCAGATGAAGAGGAAGAATCATCCAACATTGCAGGAGACATCGTTCGGTTGGATTGTTTCAGGCAAAATACCTTCTCTGTCTTTGAAGTCCAAGGCACGAAATGTACTGTCATGCCTCACACGCACTAATCACTTTAACACTCAGGTTGAAAGGTTCAGTCAGCAAGAAGGAATGAATGTTTCTGTGCGAACGAAAGAAGAGCGTTTGTGTGAGGAGTATTTTGAAAGAACCAAACAAATGAATGCTAACGATAGATACGTGGTGAAACTACCAATGAAAAACAACCACGCTGGACTGCGAGTATTGCAAGGAGATCGCAGAGCTACTACATGGTCGAACGATCCCCAAGAAAAGCAGATTGATCTCACTTCATCTGTTTTTAGACGAAGAACAGTTGTTAATGGTGGGCGGCAGGTTGGTGCAGTCAAATGCTTCCTGTAGTCAAAGCCATCCCATGATTCTGACTCCTAAGCATCATGTAACTAAGTTAACAGTCATGGGCGAGCATCTACGTTTGTTACATCCAGGATCATAACTCCTGTTATCAAGTTTCAGACCAAAGTACTGGATTCCAACAGGAAGCTCAGTCATCAGGCAAATGATTCACAAGTGTCTCCCTTGTTACCGATTGAAGGCTACTACTGCAACCATCTTATGGGAAAACTACCTTCAGTTCGTGTATCAAAGCACCTTTCTTAGTTGTGAGATTGACTATGGTAGCCCACTATACGGTGAAAAGAGATGTAAAACGAAGGCAAAGGTCTACATTGACTTGGTTTTTTGCATGACAACAAAGGCACTACACATGGAGCTTGTCACTTATCTGTCCTCTCAAGCGTTCATTGCTGCTTTATTTCACGACGAGGTGTCTGTGTAAACTTGTACAGTGACAATGGAAAGACGTTCGTAGGAGCAAGTAATGATCTGCATGAATTCCACAAATTGTTCAGATGTAACACAAATTGAGAGCTATGCATCTCAAAATGGGATACAGTGACATTTTATCCCTCCTCATGCGGCACATTTTGGTGGATTATGGAAGCAGGTATAAAATCCATAAAAACGCATCTAACGAGAGTGGTCGGAAACCAAGTGCTGACGTTTGAAGAATTATAGACACTTCTAACTCAAATGGATGCGTGATTAAATTCTCGACCTAAATTCCTGATAATGCGGATGATTTTTCGTACTTACCTCCTGGCCTTTTCCTTATCGGTGAACCCTTTACAACAGTCCCAGAGCCAGGCTTGCTTCCGGAGCCATCATCCAGGCTGTCGAGATGGCAGCTCATCCAACAGTGTAAGCAGCACGTGTGGAAACGCTGGTCACTCGACTACTTGTCACAGCTGCAGCAGAGAACTAAATGGACGTCAGTCAGCGAAAGACAGTCTGCAGCCGGGTACATTGGTTCTCCTGAAGGAAGACAACTCGCTACCTCTCGTGTGGCGGTCTGGGGTCATTGTTTGCACTCACTCTGGTCCTGACGGTTTGGTGCGTGTGGTTTCAGTGCACACAGCAACAGGAACCTATAGACGACGGCTGTCGAAGATTTGTGTTCTTCCACAGGAAACGTAGACTTTAGTGCTCATACAACAACTAATTGAACTTGTGTTTCTTTCATGTACATCGGACCTGAGTTCCTCAACCATTTATTTGTTTTGTTTGTGTTATCTACCTTGTGATTTTTGTAATTTGTGTATTAGTGTAATTTATACAAATTAGGTGGGCGGAATGTTCGGTACCGGTGCGAGGCGCCACAAGGGCGCAGCAGCGACCAGACGCTGGGCTGTGTCTTCAGGTAAGGGCGGCCGCTAGAACTACCTGCTCCTGCCCGGCCCTCGCACAGTGAAACGGCCGGCACTGGCCGGCGGGGGGGAGTCGGCCGGTGACCGCCAACCTGTTCGGACGCATGTGTTTCTGCCTAAGAATGTAGAGCTTCTCACAAATACAGTCCACTTTTACCAGACATGTACTTTTATTTCCAAACGCCTTTCCTTTGCAACGAATGATTGCATTCGTCTGGACTGTGGAAAGAGCGAGGCAGCGCAGAATGTCCGCGCGTTTTGCGGCTGCCCACACCAGTCATACGCCGTTTTCTCCTCTCCACAATAAACGTGATTGTTTAACTCTAGATCTTATTGGTATTTAGGTTTTTGCGTTGCAGAGAATACTTGCCTCGTTTTTCTTTTCGTCTTTGTCTATATTAAAAAAAAAAAAAAAAAAAAAAAAAAAAAAAAAAAAAAAAAAGATATCAAACGGCCCCGAAAATATATGAGTTACCTGGTACCCTCTCCCCCCCCACCCCCCGCCGCTTCCTACGTTTAATTAGATTCCTCACACTTATTTTCTCTGATCTACATTTTTTACGTTAAAATCTCCATTAACACAGTGTCATGCAATAATTTATCAGAATAATGAAATGAAAGGAAGTCCTACTCTATGACGATACATTTTCAATGAATGTTATTGTACATTTATAAGGTTTTAAAACACACGAGGAGTACTCTTTAAATATTTATAAGCACCTCGAAAAAATAATGGTACGATATTAATGTTTTGTTTGCTTTCAGATATTTGCAGTCACAGTGAAATACACACGTCTGAGTGCAGTAACAATGCGTTAGAAACCCGAAACATGTTACCACGGCCCATTGTTTAAGCGGACTATGGTGCGGGAATTCTTTTCTGCATTTAACTTTAAACAAGGTTACACCAATCCAGACAGTACTCATGTCTGAATAACAAATATCGAAGTGACAGACCGAGAGAAACGGAGCCCCTGATGATTGAAGACCGTGGTATCACAGTGGTGGTAGCGGAAATGGGAAAAATTGAGACACGGATCAGTTTTAAACAAGATTGCTGAATCGAGGTAGCAGCGGCAATGTTGTAGCCTGTCGACGCAATTTCTAGGGCTTATTTAATGCCGGCCGCGGTGGCCGAGGAGACTGAGGCGCTCCAGTCACGGTCTGCACGGCCACTACGGTCGGGGGTTCGAATCCCCCCTCGGGCATGGATATTTGTGCCGTCCTAGTTCGTAAGTAGTTCATAAGTAGTTTGTAAGTTTAGGGACTGATAACCCCGTAGTTAAGTCCCATAGACTATACAAACATTTGAACATTTTTGCTTATTTAATGACAGTCAATGGAGAAAAGCAAGTAGTCAGGACATGTTAGTTCACGTCTACAAAGGATGACGAACCACATTAGAGGAATGTAAAGTGTTCTTTGGGAAAGTCATGCTGGTATCAAATTATGCTCGTAACGACCAGACCGCTGAAGGATCAAAGTGAGGGGCCACTGCAATCAATTCATGAGGTTGCCTTTCTCTATTAAATAGCTAGGCTTGATTAGCACAGGACGCTGGGTTATTACATGTTTTCTCATCCCCCGTTTTTTTCTGATATGACACACAAACATGCCCTCCTGTTTATGCGAATGAAGAAATCACTGGGTAGAAGGCGTTTTAAAAATGACGACGAGGGTACTTTCAACTTGGAACACTTCCTAAAGACCCAAATTGCTGACTTTAGTAAATGAATCAAACCAAGTTATTCACTTCTGTGAGAAGAATGTGTCTCATTCAAAGAGCTTACGCAGCATGATTTTCGTTTAAAATTTAGTTTATCGCTGTTTTCTTTTCATGCTGGCCAAATAGACAAAGATAAGGAATTCTGATTTCTCTAAAGCAAACTAGAATATGGCAGGAGAATTAAGAAGGATATAATGAAGGCAGATTAGCACAGGCAAGAAGGGAATGCATCGTCAGTTGGACCACTGTTATAAACAATCATATAGAATATAGCGAATGCAAGGAACATGAATGGGGACAATCCCGCGTTATGTTTAATACCTTTGGTATGGCTCAAGGAAATGTATTCTTGTTACTTAAACTAAGTTAACCTAACCTAAGGATAACCCACATCCATGCCCGAGGGACGACTCGAACCTTCGATGGCGAGCTACCGCTCGCTCCGTATCAAGGCGCCTTAGAACGCTCAGCCACTCCACCGCGGCCCACCAGTTTCCATTCGAAACTTTATGTAGACAGTGATTTTCCTCTTGTTTGAAAGTCAAGTGTGGAAATTGGCAGAAAATTTTATGTAGACAGTGATTTTGTTTATATCCGAACCGTAAGCAAAGTATCCTTCGCCATGCACCATACGAAAACGGAGACCGTCATCTTCCTCTTCGTTTAAAAGGCATTTGTGCAAATAATCATCAAGATCTGAGCAAAACTAAGTATTTTGTCGAAGTCCACAAGTAATGAAGAGTCTCCACACACCATACGAAAATTTAAGACAATGAGTTCCCTCTTGTTTTGTAGATTGAGTGTGCAAAACTATATTTCTGTATGCAACAGAAACACAGGGCCACATTTGGACATTTTCAGTTTTTCTTACATTTTTCTTGTCCTGATAATTTCGATCACACACACACAAGGAAAAATTAGGAATTCATTTCTATATACAAAGACAAATACGGTTATCATTGATTGTGCTCTGTACATTTATTTGGTGTTAGTTCTATTATCCGATTTTATAACCATAGTTCTAGTGTGGCACTCATAAAAATTTTAAATTGTTATAATACTGAAATTGGCTTTTGTTTGTATACCCTCTACTTTCGAAACTGAAATATTGAAACTTTTCGATCGTTTCGTGCTGTGGAAATAAATTCAACGACAAATTTAAAATTTGTGCTTGACCGGTATTCGAAATCGGATTTCCTGCTTCGGGCCAGCGGTCGCCTTAACCGAGTACACTATTCAGGCAAGCTTCCCTTCCAGTCCAGATTCTCAGTTTCTAGCCCCCTGCACGTTGATTCCTCTTGCTCGCAGCCTATACTGGATTGCCCCATGTCCGAAAAGAACAGACACCGTATCAATAATTGTAAATATGCGCACAACAGGTAATGACAGTTTCAGTGCGGATGCGAGCGAGACGAATCATGGGCAGGGGGCTACAAGTTGAGAATTTGGGTTGGAACGAAAGCGTGCCTGGATAGTATAATTGCACGTCAGGCGCCGTGGCTCAGCATGTCCGGTCAGAGAGCTCAACACCCTGAGGCCAATCTGAGGCAAATACTCGACGAACTACAAAGAACAAACTTAACAAAAGACCGCAAAGCATCGATCTACGGGAAAAAATAAATTAATTAATAAAGCGTCCGCTGGCCCGGAGTGGGAAATCCTCTTTCGAATCCCGGTCCAGCACAAATTTTAAACTTTGTTGTTCTATTTATTTCAACCGCCACAAACGGACGAAATCTTTATCTATATAAAAGCGAAGGGAAACTCATCCACTCACTCGCTCACTGACCAAACACGAAATATCAAAAACTACTTCACCTGTGAACTTGGTAGTAGAAGACGTCAGTTAAGAAAGAATTTTGCGATGGAGCTGATCGTTCAGGAGACATGATGTGATAAATAATGAAAATTTCCCGTCTTGCGGCACGTGTTAGTGTGACTTTATCAGTCCACTATTTGAGGAGGAGAGCACTTAACGACTTGCAACAAACTTTAAACATAATTTCAAACCTTTAGGAAATTTTTTTCGCTGACAACCCCAACAAAATGATGAAAGGAAAAAAACTTTTTAGCTTCCTACTTTTTCGGCGTTCATGCAGTAAAATTACTGCATTTGGCTTGACGTTGCCATTTATTAGTCGTACTCTATTAATTGTATTCGCGAGAAATGTCACAGACAGTATACACATATACCACTGAACGAAAGTTCGAAATTTTATCATAGTGCGATACACAGTTCAAGAGACATGCAACCATAAACAATTATGTTCATGAAAAATCGCCTCATCACGCATGACGTTTCGATTTATTACGCCTTTCCTACTAACTCTAATTCGGGACGAATTTTGCATACATTTTACATACATGTTACAGGCCAAAACCGATTTTAGGATGACCTACTTTCGTCTAGGCCAAACCAGTTCTCCCTACATGCGATAGGACAAACTAGTTTAGCCTAGGCCATACTAGTTCATCCTGTTACCGATAGGACAAACCAGTTTAGCCTAGGCCAAACTAGTTCATCCTGTTAACGTTAGGAGAAACCAGTTTAGCCTTGGTCGAATCGGTTTATCCTAGTTAGAATTTACATTCTTTAGGACAAACTGGTACGTCCTAGTCTTGGATAACCAGATGTCCCATATTTTACGGGATTGTTCCTTATTTAGCTTCAGTGTCCTCTTGTACCGACAAAATAAATACGGGATGTAGATTGTTCCGTATTTTATCAGCCGTCCCATATATTTTGAAATAACGTGTGTCAACAAGATGTTTCAGTATTTCCACATACCTTTCATGCATGTTGAAGAACCAAGAGACCTTTTGGACTTTTCTGAAGTGGAATACCAACAGGTGCTTGGTAGTATAAAAACCAAATTGCCATTCCTTCGAACCGGTTGTTGATAGAAATATCTGGTCACCCTATCCAAGTCTCAACTAATATTACCTAGTCGGAAAGAATGTCGCTGCCTGTGCGTACGAGAAATCCCCTAATCGTCTCTGGCTCCCAGCCTGAACGAACGGGGAATACCCGAATCACCTCTCGCCTGCCCCTCGCGCCCTTTAACCACTCTTCGCTCGCCCTGTTCGTTAGTTTCTATCGACGAGTGACAGTTTTAAGTTGCTGGTTGCGTTTAAAAGAGTTTATTATAACCCTAGTATAATTGCGAGGCGTTTTATCATGGATGAGCTTCCGTGTAGTAGACCAGCCAATCAAAAGCTATGGGAGAAAAAAGTCTTTGGAGGAAATTTTGCAGAGTGAAAACAAAAAGTCTTCGCATTATAACGTGTTATCAGCAGACGAATATGCGGAAGTGGGTTAAACAAGTGGAAGACGCGGAAAAGTTGGCAAAAAGAACATCATTACAGAAAAGAAGACTGCAACGATTTGCTGTTTTGGAAACTGCTGATGTGAAAAAACTCATTGCACCGCTGATGAACTTGATGATGTGATTGACACAGCTCACGTAGCTGTGGGTCATGGTGGTCGTGATAGGATGTTATCCGAGATATAAAAAAAAACTATGCCAATATCACAAAGGAAATGATAGGCCTCTATTTAACGATGTGTGATGTTTGTCAACAAAAGAAGACAAAAAGGGAAGAGGGCTAGTTTCAAAACCAATTCTTCATTCGGAAATGAATAGCAGTTGCCAAGTCGATTTGATTGATTTCCAAACACAACCAGACGAGAATTTTAAATTTATTCTAGTCTAGCAAGACCATTTCACAAAATTTGTTCTCCTTCGTGCGTTAACATCAAAGAGGGCTGAAGAAGTGGCTTATCACTTGAATGACATATTCCTAACTGTAGGGGCGGCGTGCGTTCTTCAATCTGATAATGGCAGAGAATCTGTCAATAATGTTCTAAGAAAACTCGAAAGTCTTTGGTCAGAACTGAAAACTGTGCATGAAAAACCAAGGCTTAGCCAAAGTCAGGTTTCTGTTGAACGTACCAACCAAGACATTGAAAATATGTTAAGGTTCTTAGTTAAAGGACAACAATACGACGAAGTAGTCGGATGGATTAAGGCATGTCCAATTCATGAAAAATCAAGCATACCACTCTGGCATAAAACAATCACCTTACAAAGCAATGTTTGGAATCGAACCTAGAGTAGGACTTTCCACTTCCTCGTTGTCTCAAGAAATCATTAATGATATTCAGGATGAAGATGACCTAAAGAAGGCAATCGAAGATGGCAGCAAAACTGAACAATACGAATACAGTGACGATGTTAACATTGTGAAAATTGACACAAACGACATTGAAAATGCTGGAAGAGAGGCGACAGAAAAGTTACAAAAACAAGCAAAAAGAATCCCATCCACCAGTTAACATTGGAGACTACGTAACCATACCTATTCCAGATGTAGACAAAGGCAGAGGTGACCTTCGAAACGTGATTGGAGTAATACTTCAAAAGACTGGTGAGGGTCTTTACAAAGTTGGCACCAAACATGGCGTACTTGAAAAACATTATTGCAGGTATAATTTTATTACTATTTCCCATACTTTTCTGTAAAACAAAAAAGAAGAATATAATACATTTGTTTTAATTTTCAGTTTTTAGTACTGATTTCGACGTCTGCATCCAGAAGTTATTAGATGTGTTTTTAGATGTGTCATGATTACTTGACGGTTAATTAATGAACGGCAAGCATCCTACAAATGTGGGAGATATTAACCAGGATACTGAAACATCTTTAAGGACTGAAGCCGCAAAACATTCTGTTGGACCAGGGCAAGGCTTCGTGAAATGCAGCTGCATGGAAGATTGTACAATAAACAAAGGCATTTGTAAGAAAAAGTACTGTGCAATTATTCAAAGTACCACCAGAGTAAACTTTGCAAAAGTACGTAAATAAGCAAATTTCAGATAAAGTGATGTCTGCGGTTGAATATACTGTAAGATGATACAGATGTGAAATTACTGATTCGTTAATAAATAACTGCCGGCCGCGGTGGCCGCGGTGACTGAGGCGCTCCAGTCACGGTCAGCACGGCCACTACGGTCGGGGGTTCGAATCCCCCCTCGGGCATGGATATTTGTGCCGTCCTAGTTCGTAAGTAGTTCATAAGTAGTTTGTAAGTTTAGGGACTGATGACCCCGTAGTTAAGTCCCATAAGCTTAACAAACATTTGAACATTTGAATAAATAACTTTTATAAATCACATTGACTATTCTATTTCTATTCCTTTATTCAGTTTGCTTTGAAAAGCTGATAGAAGATACAAAGTAGGCGAAATTAGTCATACTAGGGCGTACCTGTTTGTCCTAAAGCATGTAAATTCTAACTAGGATAAACCGATTCGAAGTAGGCTAAAGGCCTATCGTTGACAGGATGCACTAGTTTGGTCTAAGCTAAACTGGTTTTTCCTATCGCATGTAGGGAGAACTGATTTGGCCTAGGCGAAACTAGTTCATCCTAAAATAGAGTTTGGCCTGTAACATATACACCACTAGATGTACATTCGAAATAATATCGCATTGCGACATGTACTTCAGGTGCTATGACGTCAAAGACAATGAAATGCATGAAAATTCGCCGTAATAAGCATGAGGTTGTAATTTACTACGTCACACGTCATTCAAGAGATAATACGTTATAATCGTGATATCCGTAAATAGGTACTGCATTATGTTTGACATTTGTTAAGTCTTTATTGCTCTGTTCGCAACACATTCAGTAAATAATATCCAAATCTACCACTGAGAGGAGTTACAATATTATTATAACTGAACGACACATTGATCAGCAGATACGACGTCATAATATAAATGCGAAAGAAGTTCTCTCTGTCATGCTTTCACGACTAAACCGCTTAACCGATATTAATGAAAGTGGTTATGGAGATAGCTTGAACGATGAAGAAGAAAATAGGCTAATTATGAAAGTGTGTAATTCAACATAATTGTTGATTTTTAGTATATAACACGAAATATCGATCAGTCGAGCTTCTTATAGCTTCTGATACGCTTGAAGACTCCTTGAAAAAGCTATTTATTCTTGGACGATCGAAATTTATCACATTTAAAAATACTTTTAATGGTTGATATGTTGTTAATAATACTATTCAACATAATGAATACAATGCTGACGAAAGACGTCAACGTCTTCAAACTTCCGAAACCATTTTAATGACCTTTGAATCCTGCGTCTGCGTTTTACTTACGAAATAATAAAGAGATTTTCTTTTCGTATTTAATAATGCCTTTATTTTCATCTCGATAAAGGACAGTATTTACCATCATTCTATGCGCGGTTTATATTTAAACTGTAATATTGGAAACTTTTCCTTTAACCAAATGATCCTGGTCAAAATTTAAGAACAATGTTCCGAAATTATTTTCCTTCGATTGTCTTTCACACGTATGTATGGACATCAAGCCGCCGAAGCCACGTGTTATAGCCAGTGTTTTATTATTTCGCCTTGTGGAGTAGCGGAGCGGTCTAAGGCGCCTCGCTGCGGAGCGTGCGGTTGCTCACCGTTGGAGGTTCGAGTCCTTCCTGGAGCATATGGGTTTGTGTGTTTGTCCTTAGGTTAGTTTACCTTAGTTTAAGTAGTTTGTAAGCTACGGACTGATGACCACGCAGTTTGGTCCGATAGATTTACAAACATTTGAACATTTATAACATTTAGATGTCGTAAATTTACGAACGTTGCTGTCAATTAATGGTGACTGTTCTTTCGGACACATCAATAACCCTGTACTTATCGAGTTGTCTGCGTAACGAGGTGTTCCTGCCAGAGCGCAGCACTGCCTCCCTCTCCTTTTGCTGGGACAGACACGTCATAAAACACTCCCTGGACTTGCTGCAGGGCTGGGACCTGCTGCACCCTCGGTGACGCCGGACTTGCGCCTGGCACGCTTCCACTGACCTGATGTTAGGTCAGTGGGACTGCGTCGCGCTCTCCATTAAAGCTAATGAATGAATGCAGATGTCGCCTTCTTTATGGGCCCCAGGAAACTTCACTGCACTGTCCCATCGCCCCTAATCTACACGTTTCCATTGCTACCAACACTGCTCGCATCACGCGCATTTTAACTTCAACACTTACTACTGCCTTTCAGTTATTTCTTTCATGGCAGATATCACTCTTTAATTGTAAGCACCTTCTACACAAGATTGTCAGCTTATAATGCTCAGATACACTGGGTCTATTAGATTAGTACATCTTGGCGTATTGCCTTAGATTAATAAACACAATCGATACACATAACGGATGTTTTAGCTGCTCCTTTAGCGGTTACAACTTTCGTTAAGAATTTGTTAAAATTATTAAATCTAACCAAATTCTGCTCCACAATTAAAGACAGGCTTATCTGAGAATCTTCTGCTGCTATGACCGAGCAAAGTGGACCGAAGAAAGAAAGAAGGCCTTTGGGGATATAATGAAGAAATGTTGGGAAAATAAGAAGAACCTTAAGAAATATTGATAAATCACCTGCTTATCGTTCTCCCATGGGGACATTCGCTAATAATAATAATAATAATATAAAATAAATATTTATAAGGCGACCGCTGGCCCGGAGTGGGAAATCGCTTTCGAATCGCGGTCCACCACAAATTTTAAACTTTGTCGTTGTATTTATTTCAACCCCCCCAAAGGGTGCAAATGTTTCAATATTTCGATTTCGTAAATTTTCGGACGTTACTGTAATGAATGGTGTCTGTTTTGACCGCTGACAGCATCGAAACTCCTCCTTCCCATCAGGGGTTTCTGCTTGTTATTTAACGGATAAAAATAATAGCAACAGGGAAAGATTACAGACCAGAAGTTGGACAGTTCAGTTAAAACAAATGCTCATTATGTTCTGCAATAGACAAATTGAAAGATGAGGTAGCCTGTTACACTTGATAATACAGTCGAACACAAGATCCGATGGTTGAGACTTAAATAGTGGTAACCGCTTATTCACAACCGATACAAAAGCGTTACATGTTGGCGCCTGTTACTGTTCTTCAAAGTAGTCACCAGCGTTGCGTAGATCCAGTTGCCAGCGATGTGGAAGACGTAGTATACCTTTAGCAGATCCTGTTCTGTTGATGGTGTGAATGGAGGGATCTAGTGCCTGTAGAATCTCTGGAAGAGAGATGGAGCATCTTCTGAATGAAACAAAGTCAGAACTCCGAGGAGTATGGTGGACGGTGATTACATAAATGCTCAAGTGCTTGCGATCCCCACCAGATCGGTTTAAAGGGGAACATAGAGGCAGTTCAAAGCTGGGAGGCTATGTTTGTTTATGATAGGTTCGATAAATGCGCGAGTATTATTTAGTTGCTTCGGGAACTTAAAAGGTAGTCTCTGGAGGAAAGGCGATGTTCTTTCCGAGAAGCACTGTTGAAGGTATTTAAAGGGCTGGAATCGGAAGCGGACTGCAGAACAATAATACTGCAGCTGACCTACATTTCGTGTAAAGACCACGAAGATAAGATCTGAGAGATCATGGCTCATACAGAGCATACAAGCATTCGGTTTTCCCTCCCATTTGGGAGTGGGTCGGGAAAACAGGTAGTGGTACTAGGTACCCTCCGCCACGTACCAATCGGTGGATTAAGGCGTATGTATATATAGATGTACTTATAGTTAGTAATTTAGATTTTCTTAGCCGGCCGCGGTGGCCGAGGAGACTGAGGCGCTCCAGTCACGGTCTGCACGGCCACTACGGTCGGGGGTTCGAATCCCCTTCGGGCATGGATATTTGTGCCGTTCTTAGTCTTAGGTAGTTCATAAGTAGTTTGTAAGCTTAGGGACTGATGACCCCGTAGTTAAGTCCCATAAGTTCTACAAACATTTGAATTTGAATTTAGATTTTCTTAACAATTTGTTAGCGTCTCATACGTTTGGAGGTAATGCAACAAGTGCCAGTCGCCCTGTTTTCTGCAAATCTGTTGCGTGAGACCGGGAAAGCAGTGTTATACGGCGCAGACGCACCGCCGAAACCACGTCCACTGGGACGCAAGAGGAGGACGTGGTCAGGAATCGATAAAGACGGGGATGTGTGGTGCGCGGTGAGGGGCAGTGGCCTTTTAAATCAATATAGCAGCCCGCGGCCCTCAGATGACGAATAGCCGCTCGGGACGTCTGCAGCTTCCCTAGCAGCGCTGGCCAAGACTCCAGGACCACCCATGCCCAGCGTCGATTGATTCCTGAGCGGCTACATATGCGTCACCTGATGGCGGTCGTTGCAACATAGTCGAAACGTTATTATTATAACACACTGACAATACTAGAGGCTCACATGTGGCTGACCTGTTTGATGAAATATTACATTCCTGACCTTAAAAATTACTACTCCGCGAAGATGACGTGCTACAGACGCGAAATTTAACCGACAGGAAGAAGATGCTATAATATGCAAATGATTAGTTATTCAGAACATTCACATAAGGTTGGCGCCGGTGGCGACACCTACAACGTGCTGACAAGAGGAAAGATTCCAACCGATTTCTCATACACAAACAGCAGTTTACCGGCGTTGCCTGGTGAACGTTGTTGTGATGCCTCGTGTAAGCAGAAGTACGTACCATCACGTTTCCGACTTTGATAAAGATCGGATTGTAGCCTTTCGCGATTGCGGTTTATCGTATCGCGACATTGCTGCTCGCGTTGGTCGCGATCCAATGACATAGAGGCGGTTCAGAGACGAGCAGCTAGATTTGTTACCGGTAAGTTCGACCAATGCGCGAGTGTCACGGAAATGCTCGGGCAGCTCAATTGGGGATCGCTGGAAGATAGACGACGTTCTTTTTGTGAATTTCTGTTAAGTAAATTTAGAGGGCCGGAATTTGAAGCTGAGTGTAGTACGATCTTGCTGCCGCCTATTTACATTTCGCGTAAAGATCACAAAGACAAGATAAGAGAAATTAGGGCTCGTACGGAGACATGAAGGCATTATTTTTTCCTCATTCTATTTGGGAGTGGAATAGGAAAGGAAATGCCTAGTAGTGGTACAGTGTACCCTCCACCACGCACCTTACGCTGAATTGCGGAGTATGTAGATGAACATAGTCGAAACGTTGTTATTATAACACACTGACAACACTAGAGGCTCACATGTGGCTGACCCGTTTGATGAAATATTACATTCCTGACCTTAAAAATTACTACTCCGCGAAGATGACGTGCTACAGGCGCGAAATTTAACCGACAGGAAGAAGATGCTATAATATGCAAATGATTAGTTATTCAGAACATTCACATAAGGTTGGCGCCGGTGGCGACACCTACAACGTGCTGACAAGAGGAAAGATTCCAACCGATTTCTCATACACAAACAGCAGTTGACCGGCGTTGCCTGGTGAACGTTGTTGTGATGCCTCGTATAAGCAGAAGTGCGTACCATCACGTTTCCGACTTTGATAAAGGTCGGATTGTAGCCTTTCGCGATTGCGGTTTATCGTATCGCGACATTGCTGCTTGCGTTAGTCGTGATTCAATGACTGTTAGCAGAATATGGAATCGGTGGGTTCAGGAGAGCAATACGGAACGCCGTCGAGATGACAGGTATCTTATCCGCATGGCTGTAACTGATCGTGTAGCCACGTCTCGAACCCTGAGTCAACAGATGGGGACGTTTCCAAGACAATAACCATCTGCTCGGAGACCATGGCTTGCGGATACCCTTGACGCTGCATCACAGACTGGAGCGCCTGCAATGGTGTACACAACGACGAATCTGGGTGCACGAATGACAAAACGTCATATTTTCGGATGAATCCAAGTTCTGTTTACAGCATCACGATGGTCGCATCCGTCTTTGGCGACATGGCGGTGAACGTACATTGGATTCGTCATCGCCATACTATCGTGTCACCCGGCGTGATGGTATGGGGTACCATTGGTTACACGTCTCGGTCACCTCTTGTTCGCATCGACGGCACTTTGAACAGTGGCCGTTCCATTTCAGATGTGTTACGACCCGTGGCTCTACACTTCACTCGATCCCTACGAAACCGTACATTTCAGCAGTGTAATGCACGACCGCATATTGCAGGTCCTTTACGGGCCTTTCTGAATACGGAAAATATTCGACTGCTGCCCTTGGCAGCACATTCTCCAGATTTCTCACCAATTGAAAACGTCTGGCCAATGGTGGCCGAGGAACTGGCTCGTGACAATACGCCAGTCACTACTCTTGATGAACTGTGGTATCATGTTGAAGCAGCATGGGCATCTGTACCTGTACATTCCATCCCAGCTCTGTGTGGCACAATGTCCAGGAGTATCAAAGCCGTTATTACGGCCAGAAGAGGTTGTTCTGGGTACTGATTTCTCATGATCTATGCACCCAAACTGCGTGAAAATGTAATCACATGTCCGTTCTAGTGTTTATTTTTGTCCAATGAATACCCGTTTATCATCTGCATAACTTCTTGGTTTAGCAATTGTAATGGCCAGTAGTGTACATGGGCGTGCTGTACAGGATGTGTCTGAAATGAATTCAGAAAATGAGAGCGCTGTTAGAGTGGATCATAACGAGGATATTTCAAATAGTAACCCATTACCGCATCCCTTAGCGTACGGCGATAGGCGTCGTTCAATAGCGTCGCGCGCCGCCAGGGAGAAAGGCCACAACATGCCAACCGAGTCATCACGGTAGTGGGGCAGTAGGGCAACGTTTTCAATGTATTTGTGACGACAAGATGAAAGAGACGTCGGGTTGAATGTTTATGACCTTTATTTGGAAACGCTGTAATCGGCTTTGGTGCAGATATTACAGGCGGGCCAAGACTACGGTTTTCCGCCATTTACTGGATCGTGAACGAGTTGCTTTTGGCCGTTTACATGCCTGTTTGAGAGGTTTTGCATAGGCGGTAGCAGCTGTACACACTTCAGTCTAGTTCCCCCTGCGTCAGTTTGTCATCTACATCTACATACATACTCCGCAATTCACCGTAAGGTGCGTGGCGGAGGTTACACTGTACGACTACTAGGCATTTCCTTTTCTGTTCCACTCCCAAATTGAACGAGGAAAAAAAGAATGCCTATATGCCTCCGTACGAGCCCTAATTTCTCTTATCTTGTCTTTGTGATCTTTACGCGAAATGAAAGCATGCGGCAGCCAAATCGTACTACACTCAGATTCAAAATCCGGCCCTCTAAGTTTACTTAACAGAAATTCACGAAAAGAAAGTCGTCTTTCTTCCAGCGATCCCCAATTGAGCTGCCGGAGTATTTCCGTGACACTCGCGCATTGGTCGAACCTACCGGTAACAAATCTAGCTGCTCGTCTCTGAACCGCCTCTATGATTTCCTTTAAACTGATCTGCTGCGGGTCCCAAACACTTGAGCAATACTCAAGACGTGATCAAACAAGCGTTTTATACGCGGTCTCCTTTACAAGTGAAGTACATCTTCCCAAAATTCTCCCAATAAACCGAAGTCGGCTGTCCGCCTTACTCACAACTGCCCTTACATATTTGTTCCATTTCATATCGCTCTGCAATGTTACGCCTAGATATTTGAACGACGCGACAGCATCAAGAAACGGGGACCCTCTTGTGTTTGTTACTGCGTGGACAGGGAATGGAGCGCTATTCTTGGACAGAAAGGGCATACAAGCACAGTACTTGCGGAGCGGCTGATGAAAATGTTAAAACTGCTCAAAGCAGCGCCAGATCAACGTTTATTTACTGCGACCCACAGGTCTCTAACCGACACAGGTTCACTTGAGGTAAGTATTCCACTGGCGCGTTCTCGTAATAGCACTTTAAGGCCTACTTCGAAACCTGACGTATTCATTTTGTGGTAAAGGTGTGAAGGTCTGACGGACGCGGTCGTCAAGGTACCGTTCGTACACCAGGGTTTGTAGAGGAAGCGTTAGCTCTGCTGGGAAGGAAACCCTCAACAAGCTCGCGGTGTGATGCACGAGAAATGGGCATAAGCCATTCCACATTCTGGGGTGTTCCGCATGAAGATTTGCTCCCCTAAAGCCATAAGAAGGTTCAAGCCCTAGAGCCAGGCGATTTTTCACGTTGAATTGAATTCTACCAGTCGTTTCTGCAAACGTATGCCGCAACCAACACGTGTGGGCAAGGGAGCAAGTCATCTTTGTTCGTGGTCACCAAGATCGCTTCGATGTCATCATTTGCGCTGCATTGGTAGGCAGTAATCTGTTCGACCCATACATCTTCCCCCTGTGACTGAACGCGTTCTACGTAACCTTTTTTTTTTTTTTTTTTTTTTTTTTTTTTTTTACAAAGAAACGTTGCCAGAGTTATTTGACATGTTTCACCTAGTGTTCCATTCAGTGTAGTACCAACACGATTAGCGCATCTGCGCACTTTGCACTTGCACTGCAAATGTATTTCGATGACACCTTTGGTGAGAACTAGACTCCTGGCCATTAAAATTGCTACACCACGAAGATGACGTGCTACAGACGCGAAATACAACCGACAGGAAGAAGATACTGTGATATGCCAATGATTAGCTTTTCACTGCATTCACACAAGGTTGGCACCGGTGGCGACACCTATAGCGTGCTGACACGAGAAAAGTTTCTCGTACACAAACAGCAGTCGACCGGCGTTGCCTGGTGAAACGTTGTTGTGATGCCTCGTGTAAGGAGGAGAAATGCCTACCATCACGTTTCCGAGTTTGATAAAGGTCGGATTGTAGCCTATCGCGATTGCGGTTTATCGCATCACGATGGTCGCATCCGTGTTAGGCGACATCGCGGTGAACGCACATTGGAAGTGGGTATACGTCTTCGCCATACTGGCTTATCGCCCGACGTGATGCGTTGCCATTGGTTACACGTCTCGGTCACCTCTTATTCGCATCGATGGCACTTTGAACAGTGGCTGTTACATTTTAGATGTGTTACGACCCGTGGCTGTACCCTTCATTCGATCCCTGCGAAACGCTACATTTCAGCAGGATAATGCACGGCCGCATGTTGCAGGCCTTTCTGGATACGGAAAATGTTCGACTGCTGTCCTGGCCACCACATTCTCCAGATCTCTCACCAATTGAAAACGTCTGGTCAATGTTGCCTGAGCAACTGGCTCGTCACAATAAGCCACTCGCTACTCTTGATGAACTGTAGTATCATGTTAAAGCTGCATGGGCATCTGCACCTGTACACGCCATCCAAGCTGTGTTTGACTCAATGCCCAGGCGTATCAAGGCCGTTATTACAGCCAGAGAAGGTGGTTGTAGGTACTGATTTCTCAGTATCTATGCACCCAAATTGCGTGAAAATATAATCACATGTCAGTTCTGCTATTATATATTTGTCCAATGAATACCCGTTTTTCATCTGCATGTCGTCTTGGTGTAGCAATTTTGATGGCAAGTAGTGTAGATAGGGGGCAGTTGGCCGGTGGCATGACCCGCACTTTCCCGAATTTGACGCCCACTGATTTCTTCTTATGCGGAAACCTGAAATCGTCTACAAAACACAGATTGATAATAATGAAAAGCTTATAGAGCGAATCATGGCAGGTCCCGATGCATTCACTTTGCCAGGATTGTTTGAAAGATTGCAGCAGTCACTGCAGTGTCATTGCACGGCGTGTATTCAACAGGAGGGCGCACTTTCGAGTTCTTTTTATAACTTTTGACAAATAAAGGTTATAAAAATTCACCACGATCTCTTTTACCCTGCTGCAACAAACACATTGAAGACGTTTGCCTGCAGGCCCGCTACTGCGACGATTCGTGTGGCATGTTGTGCGCCTACCCTCTTGGCGGCGCACGACGCTACTCAACGACGCCTACCGCAGAGCTAAGAGTTTTGGACGTGGTTCTCTATGTGAAATATGCTTCTTATGACCAGCTATACCAGCCTCTCATTTGCTACATACATTTCAAATACACCTCTGTGTAATCAAAAACATTCATTAGATTGCAATAAAACTTTGGTGATCTGTTCACCGTACGCCCACGAAGGTTCCTGGCCAAAAAACAAAAGAGCACGACGACACATAGCTCAGGAGACATGACTTCTTAAATAATGAGAGGCCACCGCGTGAGAATACCCAGATTTATGCGACAATTATTGGAAAATCTGAGTAGTTGGGGACCTGCAACAAAATTTGCAAGTAAAATCGGACGTTTATGAAGCGTTTTATAACTGACAGGCCCTCTACAAAATGATGAAACGAAAAGAAGGGCTACCGCTCACAACAGTTTCGCTGTAGATGCCGTAAAACTGTCGCATCAGCCATGAGCTTGCATCAAATAAAGTTAGCATCACGGATTTCCATTTTACTATTTATTTTTGTCTGCAAGTCTTCCTTAATTCTCTCTGTCTATATAAAAGCGAAAGGCCATTCTCTCACTCACTGACTAATCACGAAATCTGGAGAAGTACTTTACCTACGAACTTGAAATTTGGCATGAAACTAGTTTATAGGCAGAAAAATTAGCTAAGAAGCTATTTAGTCGCGGAGCATATTTCTTCTATAGCATCGCGATTTTCACGAAATTTCGCATGCTTTGCCTTCAAAAAAGAGGAAAGTCACCGTCTACCTTATGTTTCATTCGGTGCATGTAGGAGGGTACTTTGCAACATAGAAATTGATACCTAAATACCTTGGACGCTCCATAACTTGATAACGGGTCGACCGATTTCACAGATCCTGACGTCATATCTCCTGAACTATCGGCCTGTCGTAAAATCCTTTCTTAGCCTACATCTTTTACATATAAACTTCATTCATGCCAAATTTCAGCTTCATAGTTGAAATAGTATTTGAGATTTCGTGTTTAGTCAGTGAGTGAGTGAATGAGTGTCCTTCCGCTTATATATAGATAGAGATTACATGCCAGTACGAGTAGCCATATGGTTACTTGCCACTGTCAAATCTGGACCCGTAACAAGAAAAATTCGTTAACTACGTCATTACGTCTGTTGTGTGCGCCTATAATTGCAACAGTAATTGTCATAATCATATCACAATCGTTAACTGTATGCGGTCTTCCTTTTCCTCAGTCGCTTATAATGATGTGCTGATGTCTCTCAACTTGAATCTGCCTATGCAACTGAAAAAGTACTTCCTCGATTTTCATTCAATTCGTGTTTCGTCTTTGTTTCTTTACAAGGCGTCTTCAGTGATCTTGAATACGTACATACTCATGTTCTTTACTATTCCGTTTATACATTTCTATCAGTTCAGGTGATAAACACTTCCGATGGTTGTTTTTACTTATGACTAGCAATATTCTGATTTCATAATTTACAATTTTTTTAGATGATGTTCTACATGCGTTGTGTTGCCTCCGGTTGGCTGTTTTCTTGTATACTTTACACAGTACAAGGCACAGACCAAGGTTTTTTTTTTTTTTTTTTTTTTTTTTTTTTTTTTTTTTTTTTTTTTGTCTCAGAACAAGGGTTGCATGAAATAAAACTGAAATATTGAATCAAAATAAATAAATAAATAAACGAGGAATGTCACTCTCTTGTATAAAATTTCGTTCGGTATATGGTGGAGGGTACTTAACTTGCGGAATTTTACAAAATACATAATCTTTCTCCAACGTTAATGAAATTTTGGACACATGAACTTTAAACTAAGAAGAAGATCACTGGCTACATAAATGTTTGTATGGAACATGACAGAGGGTACCTTGCAGAACACTTTTCTGAGAGAGGGGAAGGTGAGACGAATAGAGAAATGGGAGAGAAAGAGGCGGATGCAGAGAGAAGGGAGAAGGGGATGTGAACTACGAGGGTGTAGGAGATATAAACACCCGGGCAACGCCGGGTCTACAGCTAGTTGAAAATAAAACTTCTGATATCGAAGCTGGTTTCCAGAAAGTACAGTAGCATTTATAGATATAACTACAGCTTACGACACATTGTGGCTGGATGCACAGATGTTAAAGCTAGCCCAGAGACTGATGTTATAGGTAGAGTTGCTTAAGTCTAACAAAACTGCTGTCCAACAGCTGAAAATTCGATGACAAAACGAGCAAGTCATGGGGTATCACAAGGATCTTTCCTGGCCCCATTGTTGTTCAACGTCTTTGGGGGACTCAAGGCAACCCTCTTCATACAGCGGCGTTGTCTCTTTTATGTTCTGTGGCAGAATATTGCGCACCGGTGTCGTACAGGAGTGTGTATGTCAGTGAGCTATATACGTATACAGTTGGAGGACAGAATAGTAACAGGCTAGCAATAAACAAATGTCTCTCACAAAATTTCGTACTGCGCACATTTCCGGCTGACTGAGATACGTGTGTGCCCGATACGTCTGTGTGTTTCAGAATTACACTACTACAGCAACAAACGTCTAGCGGGTGTGGGAGGCGTCTTGAGGAACAAAATGAGCATGGAAGCCCATGCTCGGAAACGTCATCCAAAGACGCTACAGAGCGTCGAAGTTGCTGAAGGAATGTCTAGCGGGACGCTGGTGCCTGTAACTTGGACTCTTCGTAGTGTCGTTGAATGGCGTTTCCGGGCATGGGTTTCCATGCTCATTTTGTTCCTCAAGACGCTTAATATATCGCCTAGAAGTTTGTTGGTGTAATTGTGTAATTCTGAAACACACTGACGCATGGGAAACATATCTATCTCACTCTTCGACGACCATTTACTGCCGGAAATATGCGCAGGACGAAATTTTGTGAGAGACTTATTTTTTTATTGCTAGCATTGGAGGAATAGCGCTGCGAAGCCCGAGTGCGCGAATTTAGATTCACCCTCTACAACCTCACTGAAGTCTCGCCGCCATATTTCTGTACTACAGACGTGTGAGCAGTCGTGTAACGTAACTATGATGTCTTTATAATTTTGACATAATGATCAATTACTGTGTTGTATGTGTCTGTAAGTTTTCGTATAGCAAACGGATGGCCGCGGGAGAGTAGCCGAGTGGTCTGGAGCGCCACGTTGTGGATCGCGCGGCCTCCCGCGTCGGAGGTTCGAATCCTCCCTCGGTCATGGATGTTTGTGTCGTTTTTAGTATACGTTAGTTCATAAGTAGTTTTAGTAAGTCCCATCAGCTTTACAAACTTTTGAACTTTTCTTTTTTCAAGTGGATGGTAGATACAGCAATGAATTGCATTGATTTCATGTTTTTATTCTTTTGTTATCAATTTCATACAACTTCGACTTTTCTTTCAGTAGTACAGTTGTTATGAAAGTGCTATTTGTCGTGGATAACAGGTATCTTTATTCTTTTGAGTGTTCATATGAAGCTTGTATTGTGCTTTGACACATACATTAATGATTCGCGTTTATTTGTTGTTTTTATTAATCTGTTACCAGTTTCTAATAACGTCGGCTTTTCTTTCAATAATATGACTCATGCGCTTTTTTAGTTGTCATGAATCACACGCATCTTAATTCTTCTTAGTGTTTTTCTGACAACTACAGTCTGCTTAAACTGAACATAACATGTTATTTCCATAACACGATTTTACAATAAAAGCGTGAAATACGACTACTACAGAAGTATTGGCTCAAATTTAGAGCATGTTTAACTAACTAATAAAGCTTCCAACGTCATTTCGCGTTAGGAGATCATAGTAGTATCACAGGGAACCTTTTTGACGTGAGACAAGATGGCGGCGTCAGACTTCAGTCACAGAGACAAGTTTACCAGTCTCTTAATGTATGTCTGTGGGTGTACCGTAGCCGATGTCAGCCTTTCTTTCACCCGCAAGGATATGAATGATCAATAAACGAAGAAAAGACAAAAAAGACAAGGCATAAACGTCATTTGGACACCGTTGATTCACCTGAAAATGTTTCCGGCGTGATTATGCCCTTAAGACGAGAATTAATACATTATAATCGCAGAATACTATTTGGACCTAGACCCATGAGACTTTTCGTTGGGCATTTCGTAAGGAAATTCAATATTCCGAAATCTGTCCTGTCCAGAAATTTGAGGCCCTGCACTTAATGACGGAGGGAAGCGGCGGTTGTGAGACGTTTTCAGTGCCCAGTAGTCTCGGGGTAAAGCGCTCCATTGGAAACTGAAAGGTCGAGGCTTCCAAACCCTATTGGACCTCAATTTTTTCAGTATACGTTTTAACCCAGTCTTCAAACGATGTGGAGAGTCGCCAGAAACGAGACGTAGATCGTATTCCACGTTAAGGTGTAGGTCCCCTTTCCCCAGTTGGATACCTCGGGTAGGCTAGGGACACTCAAGTCGCCGAAGTGAAATCCAATTGAAAGACTTGAGCAGGCCACTGTGAAAGTCGTTTGTGAAAGGTCATGAACGATAGTAATGGTAATAATAATTCATGCTTCTGCTGAGTCAAAGTTGATTATAAAGAGTATAGATGATGGTAATAATCGTAATTGTATTGTATTTGCTAAGTGAGAGCCACCAGTTAAATAATCTTAAAAGCTTTGCCGTTATTGTAGGAACTTGGTCAATAATAATTAAAACTGTTTACAAAATTAATTATTATATGATTTCTGTTAAACTGCAGATTGTTAGCAAAAGGTTGTCGTACTCGGCTTTGGCAACTTCACAAATACGTTTTCACGTGTGTTGTGGAATGTGATTTTTTTTTTTTTTTTTTTTTTTTTTTTTTTTTTTTTTTTTTTTTTTTTTTTTTGGTGTGTATACGTCTGAGACTAATTGTGCACTTCAGCTACAACTCGTCAAAAGTATGCAATAAAGCAAATTCAGATCCTGTAACTGTGTTCATTTAATATGAATTTTGGCCTCTGGTAATAAATGTTAAACATAACTTAAACAATATGATAAAGGATAGTTTTAGATAATGGAGGTAGCTCAATAGTTCCTGAAATGTTTCTCTCAACTGTTAACACTGTTATTTTCTTTATGACCTATCTGTGCGCAATGATAAGCTCTCTGAGCACCTGCTCTGCAAGTACCTGTAACATAGCACCAACTACTAAATTCGCGGAGGTGCCATGCGAATTCACTAACTACCACACAAATAAAGTCCATGTTTGTTATCTTCAAAGGAAAAGAATTAATTAATTTTTTACGTGAATGACCAAGTCGACACAAATATGAAGTAAATTTAAAGCATAATCCTTTATATCACTGAAATCCCTTCTCACATGAGGCAAACATAAGTTAGACAATATGTTACAATCTTTTCAGTTAATTTCTTAAAAGTCTGTTCATTACATCTTTTCATTAAAACCACAATTGTAACACAAAACTATCCTTACTTTCTGGACTTTCGAGTCGAATACTGATATTCCTGCACTACACTTTTGCTGAGTTCAACGACAAACATAGATCACAACTACGCAACAATAATGAAATTATAATCTTTCTTACCTCTAATTTTCATCATGTTCGAAAGACAGATCAATTCAAATATGTATAAAGAAAACACACAAGACAAAGAGATAAGCTCGTCCAACAAATTTTAACTTCATTCCATTACTTTTTGTGTAACATTCGAAACTGTTCACTCATCTGAGTCTTCAACAACTACATCTACATACATACTCCGCAAATCACATTTAAGTACCTGTCAGAGGGTTCTTTAACAACTTTCATAACCTTTCTCTGCCGTTCCATTCTCTAATAGCGCGCGAGAAGAAAGAACACCTAAATCGTTCCGTTTTCGATCTGATTTCTCTTATTTTATTGGGATGGTCATGTCTCCCTATGTAGGTGGGTGCTAGCAAAATATTTTCACATTCAGAAGTAAAAGTCGGTGATTGAAATTTCGCAAATATATCTCACCGCACCGAATAACTCAGTTCTTTTAATGATTGCCACCTCAAATCGCACGACATTTCCGTGACGCTATCCCCCGTGTAACGTGATCAAGCAAAGCGAGCTGCCCGTCTCTGAACCTTTTCATTGTCTTCCGTCAGTCCCACCTGTCTGACGAACAGAGTGAGTTGCAATCTGCGGCTGTTTGCTCGTGATGCTGTCGTCTACAAGAGAGTGTCGTCACTGAATGACTGTAGTAAGATGCAGGATGACGTGGACCAAAATTCTAGATGGTGCAAGGAATTGCAACTAGTGCTAAACTTAGAAAAATGTAAGGCGATACGGATAAGTAGGAGAATCAACCCCGTAATATTCGATTACAGCGTATATAGTGTGCTGCTTGACGAAGTCGAGTCAATTAAATATCTAGGTGTAACTCTGAACAGCGAAATGAAATGGAAAGAGCATATAAAGACAGTCGTGGAGAAAGCAGATGGTCGACTTCCGTTGGTTGGGAGAGTGTTGGGAATGCGTGTTTCGTCTGTAAAGGAGAACGCATATAAAAGGCTTGTACGAAGCCGTCTTGAGTATTGCTCAAGTGTTTAGAACCCCAACAGATCGGTTTAAAGGGTGACATAGAGGCAGTTCAGAGGCGGGTGGAGAGGTTTGTAACTGGTAGATTCGATCAATGTGAGAGTGCCATTGAAATGTTTCGCGAACTCAAATGACAGTCTCTCGAGGGAAGGCAACGTTCTTCTCGAGAAACGATGTTGAAGAAATTTAGAGGGCCGGAATTTGAGGCGGAGCATTCATTTCTCCCTCCTTCTATATGGGAGTGCAACAGGAAAGCAACTATCCAGTAGTGGTACTAAGTGCCCTCCTCCACGCGCCTTTGAGTGGATTGTTGTTGTTGTTATGGTCTTCAGTCCGAAGACTGGTTTGATGCAGCTCCCCACCCTACTCTATCCTGAGCAAGCCTTTTCATCTCCTCATAAGAACGGCAACCCACATCCACTTGAATCTGCTTACTATACGCGTCTCTTGGTCTCCCTCTGCGATTTTTACCCCACACACTTCGCTCCAATGCTAAATTTACGATTCCTCGATGTCTAAGAATGTGTCCTACCTAGCGATCCCTTCTTTTAGTCAGGGTATGCCAAAAATTCCTTTTCTCACCAATTCTGTTCAGTACCTCTTCATTAGTTATGCGATCTACCCACCTAATCTTCAGCATTCTTCTGTAGCACCACATTTCTAAAGTCTCTATTCTCTTCCTGTCCGCACTGCTTATGGTCCATGTTTCACTCCCGTATAAGGCAACAATCCACACAAATGCCTTCAGAAAAGACTTCCTTACACTTAAATTAATATTCGATGTTACCAAATTTCTCTTTTTCAAAAATGCTTTTATCCCATTGCCATTCTGCATTTTATATCCTCTGTACTGCGACCATCGCATGTTATTTTACTGCTCAAGTAACAAAACTCATCTACCACCTTTATTGTTTCGTTACCTAATCTAATTCCTTCAGCATCGCCTGATTTTCTAAGACCGCGTCCCATTATTTTTGTTTTGCTCTTGTTAATGTTCATTTTATACGCTCTCTTCAACATACTGTCCATTCCATTCAACTGCTCTTCTGCTGTCTCTGACAGAATTACAATGTGATCAGCAAAACGCAATGTTTTTATTTCTTCCCCCTGAACTTTAATCCCTATTCCAAATTTTTCCTTGCTTTCCTCCACCGCCTGCTCGATTTACAAATTGAATAACATCGGAGAAAGGCTACAACCCTGTCTTACTCCCTTCCCAGCTGATGCTTCCCTTTCATGCCCTTCGAGTCTAATAACTGCGGTATGGCTTCTGTACAAGTTGTAAATAACTCTCCTTTCCCGGTATTTTACCCCTGCTGACTTCAGAATTTGAAAGAGTGTATTCCGAACTAAGAATGTAGATGTAGACATCCGTAAAAAACTGCCGCATCACGCGACAATATTGCACATTTTCTCCTAAACCAATGGACAGCTTACAACAAAATTTGATGCACTTATTCCTTACCGTAGGTAACAATTTCCGTCGTAGTAAGAGGCACATGCCACACATGGGTCAGGATATATAACGTCATAAACATTAGGAGTCGTAAGAAATTGCCTCTTCATGCGACACTTTACACTATACGAGAATGAGGGTACTTAGCGACTTGCAACAAACGTTAAATATAATTTCAAACCTCTATTACATCTTTTCTCGTTGACAACTACATCAAAATGATGAAAGGAAAAAAAGTTTCTTACTATTTTTTCGCTGTTCATGGAGTAAAACTATGGCATTCGGTATGACGTTACAATTTATAATTTCTACACTACACAGTGTAGGCGCAGGAAATTTTACAGACAGTATACACACATATGGCTGAATGTACCTTCGAAATTGTATCACAGTACGACTCGTAGTTCATGAGGTGTGAGGTCATAAACAGTAACGTTCGTGGAAAGCCGCCCCAATCACGCATCAGGTTTCAATATATTACTTCTTTGCTACTTACTGTATTCGTAAGACATTTTACCGAAATACAGCTCTTACACAAATGAATATATACCTGCTAAACTATATACAATTATACAACATATAATTCATTATTTCTGACAAATGTATCCTTTAACCTCAAGAGCCTGTAGTTTCCAGGGAGACTTGCATTTTCTATTACCATTAATAAATCACAGGGAAATCTATTAAATACCTGCGCAGTGGATTTTATGTTTCCATGTTTCTCACACGGCAACTTCATGTCGATTGCTCAGGGGTGGACTCATCAAGGAATTTAATCATATTAGATCCTGGACAAGTAACAAGAAATAATGCTTATAGTCAAGTTTTGAATTACATGAATGTATTAAGGTTACATACCATTTGTATTTTGATTAATACCTGTTTTGTTCGGAGACTGTACTTATAATTAGGTACATTATGCTAGATGGCCTTATTTCTTATATATTCTCCCATAAATACAACACGTTTTTAGAAAAGAGGAGATGGACATAGAGAGAAAGGATAGGTGGAGTGCTAACTCAAGGCTGGAATAAAGAAAGGAATACCAGGGCAACGACGTATTTTCATCTAGTACCCAAGACTTGCCTCGTTGATGAGCATGTCAAAAAGCAGAATTTTTGTCTTCGATTTCTTCGAGGGATACAATGTTTCGGTAAAGAGATCTGAGACGTTGGAGAACAACTTGTAGATGGTTTGTCCGTGCGACCAGTGTAAGAATTTATTATTTACATTTTTAGCATCTCCTGACCAATGACGAGTGCTTGTTCCTGAAATGCAGGTGATAGCAGTCAGCCTTTCATCATTCCCATCGCCCTGTTTGCAGTATTTTACATCAGGCACCTAATCGTTATACTTAACAGAGACAGTATATTGGCAGTTAGATAATGTAAACTTATGAAGCCATTCGTTCCTCAAATACGATAATAAAGCTGTATCGACGTTCATTAAATAAGTAAATGACAATTGACAAGTACAATGCGGAAAAAATGCGACAGAAAATAACAATTCATGAGATGGATCATTACGGACCTCTGTTTCAGATACAGCGATGTGGAATAAATAGGGTTAGTACAGAACCGTGCTGCATTAATAATGTCACACAGAATAATTGCAGCTGTGCGAACGCTTGCACAGAGTAGCTATGCGTGGGCTTGGGAAATAATAAAATAAGCACACACCGCATATAATAGTGCCCCATTGGTACTCAAATTAGGAAATTGTTTTATTCTTCCTGCACACATGGATGCTCTGCGCTGCAAATTGTTGCATTCATACAAATCCATTAATTCTCTCTTGCACGGTTTATAAATACAAAATTGCAGTGAATTTCAGTCTATGAAAGCTTACAGAGAACCGGTTTGTTTTTATTGCCCAGCAACGTACTTCACTCCGGTATTATTGTGCGCTTTACATTAGATTCGATGGTGACCACGTCGAGGAATATCAGTTAAAAGTTCAAATGTTTGTAGAGCTTATGAGACTTAACTACGGGGTCATCAGTCCCTAAGCTTACAAACTACTTATGAAGTACCTACAACTAATGACGGCACAAATATCCATGCCCGAGGGTGGATTCGAACCCCCAACCATACTGGCCGTGGAGACCGTGACTGACGCGCCGCAGTCCCCTCGGCCACCGCGGCCGGTAAATATCAGTTATAAAGATGCTGTGCTGTGCAGTGTAAAAATTTGTCAGTACTACCTGATAACGGAAAAAATGAAACATAAATAATTACACAATATTTGTTCCTTCGGGAACAACCTGTGGTGTCGCACAAGTCAAAAGTGCGCGCCACCTACTTTCGCCGCGCGCCGCCATGGACGCACGGCGCGGCGTTCTTACGACGTCAGCCACGAGCGCCCTCTGTTACAACTCTGCTCGTGGCCACCACTGAACAGCATCGTTCACTTGGGAATCAGATAGGCACCAGTAAAGTCTTGGCTGTCGGATAGGCACTAGGAATTATCAGTAGGTAGGCCTCTATCTAATCTATGTATCAGCCTTCTGCAGTCAAGAACTATGTAAAAGTTAAGTATTACTAAGTCTCTATGAAATATATATCTCGTTCTAATTTACTCTAGTGTTTCTAGTTTCTGCTGTTCCACTGGCTGGTCAGCTCCGTACCTGCACAAGCGTTCATCCTTTATTCCTGTGTCGGTCTCTTTCTACTCGGCCAACGACACCAAAGACAACCGGCGAAAACGAGACACAAATGTGGCGACTCTGGGACACAAATGTGGTGACGAGGCTGGGACACAAAAGTGGCGACGAGAATGGGATACAAAACAACCCTCCATCTTCATTTTTAATAATGGGATTCACAACAGTTGATAATCTAAAATTTTCTGTCCGTATGCACTACCGGACTTTCGAGACTTAGGTCTCATCTTCAGGTGCATCTGAAAATTACAATAATATAAAATAGTGACATCTGTCATGTAATAAAAAAACTACCCTACATCTTTACTAAAATGGTTCATAACAAAGGGCGTACGTGTACTTAGTGAGTCTTTAAAACTGTTACACGTAGCCACAAATTAAAATAGTGGATACCTGGTACATGCAACCACCCGGAAGACGGTGTTGGCAACTTTGGCGCAACATACCCACTGAAAAGGCAGGGCCTGCATGTACAATAAAAAGCACCACAATTGATTAGCTGGGCGAAATATATAACCACCTTTCTGTTCTTTACAGTGCTGATTTTCTATCTTTTCGTCGTGTGGGAGGAGCCGAGCGGTCTGGAGTGCCACGTTACGGATCGCGCGGCTTCCTACGTCGGAGGTTCGAATCCTTCCTCGCAGTGGCGGCTGGTGATAATGTGCTAATGTGCTGCAGCACACTGTAAATACATTACTAAAATTATGCAAATTCTCTTCGAATACAAGCGAGTAATAGTTGTAAAATTACATCCTTTCTCTTGGAATACGAGCCAGATATCACAATAAAATTATGCCAATTCTCTTCCAATGCGTTTTAGAATGCTGGTAATAAGGATGAAAACGCATTTTGGAGCGCTCTCGCCGCGATAGCTAGAAACCTGCTCTGTGTGCTGAAGTGGGATTCAGCCGCGCTGGTACGTGCGCAGAGAGGCTGTGCAGTCGTCTGTTCGCTAGTGCGCATGCGCAGACGTGACAGGCCTGGCGACTTGTGTGCTGAGATCGACTGCAGCACCACATCAATATATCTCTCCTGCTGCGTGTGACGGCTGCGGAAGAATAGTATATGACGAATATTGCGGCATACAGAATCAAATAGCGCGCTGGCTCAGGCGTCTTGCGCATTGTCTCTCAAACATACCTGTGTGAGGCTCGTATTCAAATACCTCTGAGTACAAATTTTTAATTTCTGTAAATAAAATTAATATTTTAAACGTTATATTTACTACCTGCAGTGAATACATGCAGTTGGCGACGCTGTTATAGATTCCCCTGAAGGTCTTACTGTCAATACAGTGTTAATTGATGTTTAATTAAAGGCAATCATACAAAGGTTGACTTTTTATTGTAGTATATTTTGTTACCTGTTTATTTTTGTAATATTGTAGCACACTGGTCAAATTTTGTACGAGCCGCCACTGCTTCCTCTGGCATAAATGTTTGTGGTGTCTCTAGTACAAGTTACTTAATAAGTAGTTTGTAAGTTTAGGGACTGATGACCCTGCAGTTAAGTCCCATAAGCTTAACAAACACTTGATTTTTTTTCTATCTTTTCGATGTTCCCCTTTTTTTGTTACGTGAAGACCCTGCCTTGTGAGTGGGTATGTCGCGCAAAAGTTGCTAACATTTGTAATGTATACCCGACACACATTTCAACGAGATCGGATAAAAAGAAATACCGAAATGCGATTTTTAATATTATTTTTGGCTTTATTTTAAAAATCAAAATAAAAAATGGTTATGAAAATTATTGTACTAACCTTGTTGAAAGAATAATGTTGCAGTGGAATATAAATTTTCCAAAGTAATCGCTACTTCAGAGGATAATGAAAATGTGACGTCGTAAAGAGAATACAGAACTGTAATTTTATTATTGTGATCTCTGTCTTATTGTATACTGTTATGTCAGATCTATGTTAACTAAGTACTTGTTCATAATACATGAGTTAAACGTTTTCATGAGTGATAATTTCATAGTTAGAAAAAACCTTATTTAATGAAGTGTTTATGCAAAGTAATGGAATTAATACGAAATATGTTGTCTTCGAATGTGTAGACGTAACTAAGTGAGAAATTATTTTTTCAATTATTAGAGCATTATTTCTTATGAGGAAGAAATAATTATCTATGATTTTTAGTACTTCAGATCAAACCAAACAAGACTAAAATGATTAGGATCAAATGTTAGCAAATACCGAATTATGACTTACGATCCGTATATACTTATTTTTCCACTGATATTGACCAGCTTGCAAAAGTGTGTGTATTTGAAATCAGCTAATTAATAACAGCAATTAGTACAGAAGATTCAAGAATCTATATTTCAGGCAAATATTTAAACAGTTTTACGTACAGTGATATTTAGTGGAATTATTTAAAGATATTCACAGTTCAGTTTTGCATTTACGTTACTAAGCGCCAGTGCTACATCAATTGTCACCCGCGGCGCTCAGTATTTGACTATATCTGGACTCTGCCGTAACTAAAATTTGACACCAGCTACAAGAGACTTTGTCTTCAGGTTGAAAGCAAGCTATTAATGCTTGATCGTCGATGTCATCCCATGCGACTAAGATGAAATTAAAACCCAAGAGGCAACAAATCTCATGCTCTCCACTCGTCTGCGTTATAAGTATAATAATGAATGTTTATGTGGCGTATCTGACTTCAAGCTGTTTCGCCTATTCGTAGCAAAAAGATAGAAGGATAAAATTTCCAGTTGACGAAGGTACGGGACACACTGTCTCCCGACTGGTTGCATGTACCAGGGATTCACTATCTTAATTTGTGGCTAAGTGTAAAAGTTTTGAAGACTCACTAAGTATGACATAAAAGTTTTCTGGGTAACCCAGATGAAGGCCACTGTAACGTTGGCCGAAACTTCGGTTATTTAAGTAATAGCCTTACATCTTGACGCGGTACAATGCCCAGAAAACTTTTATGTCATCTGACTCTGGCCGCGGAAGCCTACGTAATTATAACTCACTAAGTATATTTACTCCATTTGTTTTGAACCATTTCCGTAAAGATGTAAGTTAGACATTTTATTACATGACTGACGATACTATTTATTTGTCTGTAATTTGCAGATGCACATGATGATGAGACTTAGGTCACCAAATTGGGGTAGTTCATACAAATGGAATATTTTAAATTAACAACTGTTGCGGACCCTATTATTACAGAAAATGGTAAATAATTACGTTGTAAGTTAAAATTAAAATAGTATTCGGAAGAATTGTCACGAAAATGAAGATTCGTAAATATTATTGGATTATTTATTTATTCGTGTCATAACATCCAACTTCAGTGCACAATGGTACATGGATATAGATGTATGCATAAGAATCACTATTAGCTGAAGTTACAACTAGGTTAAAGTCATAATTTACATTGGTTTACATTTAGAAGTGAAAGAAATGATAAACAAGGCGAGCAAGGAAAAATAATATTAGACAAAGATGACAATTTAGGCGACTTTAGCCCAGAAACAGCTTCGGGGCTTGCGGTCTTCAGATCAACAGTGGTGCATCTTGGTGGACATAGTGCACAATGGTATAAGTGAACTGTAGTCTGCTCAACTCCGCAGTCACAGAGGGTCGATGGTGTAGCGTAAACCCTTTTTTGCAGGTTGTCTCTGGATCTTGCGACACCCGATCTGAGCCGATTCAGCTTTCTCCAAACAGGCGATTCCTCGGTGAAGCCAGCAGCTAGGTTTTCTGATGGTGGCATCCATTGATATTCGGACCTCTTGTTGCACGTTTTTAGCCGGGAACACATTTGTTGGATGGTCGTACTTGTTACCCGCATAAAGCTATTTATGGACTTCAAACGTGGAGGAGGAGGATGGTGGCCATATAGCGGGTGCCTGTCAGAGGTTGAAAGACCACCGTTAATTGTAAAATTAACTGCTTGTTGTATGTTCATCTTTACGGAGCTGGGAACAGAAGTGTCGCGGCGGAGCGCCCGAGCGCATTGAGGCGCTATGCTACGAGGCGCGAGGCCGCTTCCCGTCGGGGGTTCGAATCCCCCCTCGAGCCTGGATGTTTGGGCTGTCTTTAGTATAAGCGTGTCCATAAGTAGTTTGTAAGTTTATGGACTGATGACCCTGCAATTAAGCGTGTCCATAAGTAGTTTGTAAGTTTATGGACTGATGACCCTGCAATTAAGTTCCATAAGCTTAACAAACGTTTGAACGTTTGGGAACAGAAGTAGTTTTATGGCTGTATATATATGACAGACAGAAAAGGAGATTATGAGGTAATGTATTTTTTGCCGCTTCGCGTAGTTTAGTCTGCATTGATTGGAACAAACATTCAATATGGGACATATTTGATGATTGTGTGTGGGGTTTGTTTTATTGAACGTGACAGTTTTGTTGTCTGATTTTCTTTTACTGACATTGTTCAAACACAATCATTTTCTTACATACTTTAATCCACCTTAAATTTAAACTTATAATTTAAATTCCCTTTTAATTGTGTTATTAAGGAGTGAAACGGAAAAGGACGCTTTTGAATCAAATTAACATTTTTTCTTCGAATTTATTTCGAATCACAATAGTTCACATAATAATCATATTATAAAATATCTGAATCAAGATGAACAAAGTAGTTATCGCGTTGCACCACAGCAAACCCTGTAGTTAGAAATTGGTAACGTTGCAGATTTTGCGGCATATCGAGTTCATTGTCACAAATGACAAATAAATTGCGCACAGGTAGATCATAAATTTCATAAACTCGTCTCTAAGTTCAGAAAAAGAGGAGATTTCTTTACGAAAGTTTTTTTTTTTTTTTTTTTTTTTTCATTCATTCAGATCAACAGTATGTCATATGTTTTGTTTCATGATCTGGTAAATTTGCCTACTACGCTAAGACTTGTGAGGTGCATTTAATTTAATTTTATTGCTATTTTCTCAGATTACAGTGCCGAAGTTAATTAAAGATTTTGATAATTAAAGCTTCACACAATTTCGGATTGTAGGAAAATTTATGCAGTTATGAAGTGATAATCTAATATTACAATGGAACACAGAAACTTCACTCAATTAACAAATCTTAAGTTTTATTCTGCTTACTTTTGATGAGAACTTCGGACCTTTTCCTTCAAAGTAGATTACATAGGGTTCATAATACAATGCGACACCATAAGTGGTGACGTTACGTCACAGAAAATAGCAGACTCCGGCCTCTATGCAAGAGTTACTCAAACTTTTAGCGCACAACATTTCATGAATGACCCACTGGGAGACGTGCACGAAAGAGTCGACGACTTTTGGAAGCTACCGAAAGGGATTTAAAGCTTTACCAACTCTACTGCCGTGGGCGTTATGCTAGCTTTCTCTCAGTAATTATGCGCAAGTTTCGAACCACTGATCCAATAATAATTAAAACCGAATCCCAGCAAAACACAAGTGTGCGCATTCCACCTGAGAATCAGACAGGCATCCAGAGGATTGTGGCTGGAACACAGTTTTAACCCCAAGTACCTTGGTGTCACTCTTGACTGCACACTGACCTTTAAGCGACACTGTCTGAATGTGAAACAAAATGTATCCGCAAGAAACAACATATTGCCTAAAATAACAGGAACATCCTAGGGTGCATAGGCACAAACAGTGAAGACCTCAGCTCTATCTCTGTGCTAGGCTGCAGGCGAATATCCCTGCCCTGCCTGGCATAACTCTGCCCGCGCTAAACAAGTGGACATCGCGCTAAATGAGTCATGTTGACTAATCACTGGGTGTCTGAAATCTACACCACTGGAGAAGCTCTACTTCCTAGCGGGTATTGCCCCTCCAGACATTAGAAGTGAGGTAGCCGCATGTAGAGATAGGCTGAAGTTACCCACCTTAAAAGACGGCTGTCTGCCATCTTCTCTAGATTTTTAACTTTGTAAATTATCTCAGCTCACTACACGGCCTTTTTTGCTAAACGAGAACCTCTCTCGTTCGGAGGCATGAGGAATAGCATTTCATGTTTTTAAATGTTAGTTTTGGTAATAT
This sequence comes from Locusta migratoria, assembly GCA_026315105.1. Taxonomy (NCBI): domain Eukaryota; kingdom Metazoa; phylum Arthropoda; class Insecta; order Orthoptera; family Acrididae; genus Locusta; species Locusta migratoria. The sequence goes on along the minus strand of CM048745.1, from coordinate 130,827,701 downwards.
TGCTATGATTTTATTATGCTAATAATTTATTATTGTGCCAATGAATGTGCCAATATGGACGGTTTCTCTGTGATGCCACTGTCCCTGTGAAAATGTGTACTTGCTTCATTCTGTATGTGTATGTATGAGCATCTTCTAGCATGGGAGTCTGAGAGTATGTATGAGAATTTGCGCCGTCGGCTGCTGGCTGCTCGCTTCTAGTGTTTCTCTGGCTTCGTATCGATAGGTAGTCATTACCAACCTCTGCTTTTGATGCTACCAAAGAGGTTCCTCCACCCTTTGGTTACAAGTTGGGATGGCAATGCCCAGTTAACGAGCCTCGGCAAGACGTGCGAGTTTAAGCTCTCCCCACCTTCTTGGTTTTTCCTGGGGTTTATACCGATTTCTGGTGGATTTCCAGCCTGGTGGCGGGGGTCTCAGGGGACGATAGGACATTCTGTGACTGCGCTTCGACCTGGTAAGACGTTCTGGATTTTCTTTCCTCCCTTGAGATGGTAGCGATTCGTTGTCTGGTTTGTTAGGCTTCAGATCTTAGGTTCATTTTTCGGGATACGTTTCTCAGATGTGCATGTTTTCAATTTCATTTCAGTGATTTTGCATAGGTAAATGTGGTGAATATGCAACTAATTTGGTTTGATAACTGCTGGGAATTGGTAACCTGTGTGAGACTAGCTGACAATGTATGAACTCTGTTTAATTTCTTTCTAGCTTTGTAGAATGTGAATAATATACGGGAATATTTTTGTTCTGTGTAGTGCATGTGAAAGATTCTTTTCCATTTCCTCCTTCCGTGAGTTATATGTACTCCACACGGTGTGTTCTAAGAAGAAAGCCTTCAGCTACCCCTCTGTCTGTTTCTATGTGATCTCCTTCCATCTATTTTTAAATCGTTGTTTCATTTCCAAAGTTGTACTTTGCATTCAGACTTCTCCAGTAAATTCTCTTCTAGCCTTGTACAACCCCCTTTATTAGCTTGATCAAGAAATAATGCCTATTTCTAGGGGCTGGATGCCGCATTTCTTGGTTGCTTTACCCCGACTTTGAAGTTATTCCAATTTTCTGATTTTTGAAGACTGGACTTCATCCATCAGTGTAAAACATTTCCGATCGTGTCTAACTGTATTTCTTTAGCTTCCTCATGATATCGTACACATTTCTAAGGGTTGCATGTCGTAGCTATTTTTCTTTATTTTTCGGAAATTGAATTTTTGTATTGTTACTAGTTTTCGGAACCACGTGGCTCTGAAATCCAGATTCAAGTGTTTATAGCTAGTCATTTGAGTGCTCGCTACTGCTCACACACCTGTGCCTTCCTATTGTATATTATTGATCGTAATCTGTGTTTCCGTTGGTTTTTGTTGAATTGAATACGATCTTTAAGCACTTCGCCTTCTGTGGAGTGCCAATATGGTATGTAGCAGACACATGCCATGTATCTCAATAATGCCGCATGCTCACTGTTTGATTTGAATGGAAATTAATCTCGGTATTATCGCGTACCATCTCAAGTAAAGAAAGACCAGAGTGACCTAAGAAGTTTACTTTTCTTGTGCTGTGTGGTACATCCTGGGACGCAGAATTTCGCCTACGATAGCGGCACCTGCTTCTGCTTTGTATCAGCATGCTGAGTTGGCTTTGCTTCGCGCGTGTGATTGGCTGAATGCTTGTTGATTGTAAATCCCTCCTCCGACGATGCTCAGGTCAGATTACTTTACCTTATTTTAAATGGGGATGCATATTTATTGTTTAGCAAAATTGGTGCGCCCATTTGCTCAGGTTTGAAGTGAATAAATAATTTATTATGAGTGAAACTTTATCATAATTATGAATATTAGTTAACGAATACCTTCCCTTATTTAATTAATGTTGTTTTTCACCAGTTCTGAGAACAAATTCAGGTGGAAATTATCATATTTTTAATTCCGTTGGGCCATAAATGTTCTCACAGCTACCTTTATGAAAGGGTTTAGTTCGGGGTGGCTTGTATATTATTGATTGTGTGTAATTCTCGTGATCTACGAAGTAAGTTGGCCACTGTCACTTTGTCTTCCTGCTGCTAAAGTAAAGTTTGAGTCAGTTCTAAATTCTGGGCCAGGGAACAAGATTCTGTTGCAGGAAGTAGTCAGCAGTTCACGGGAATCCTTTAGCTGCTTTTACGGCCAGAGTTATATGTGTAAAGTAAGCTTTTATCTGTGATGACCGATATGTCTCCAGTGCTGCAGGGGTCAGCTCAACTGCCTAGCAATAAGGAGACCCGGAGTCGAATCTCGGCTGGGTGTACACTTTCAACTTTACCCATTACCTTCCAAAGAAAACCCGCATGGCATTCTGATTTGCAATACTGCTCCTCTGTATATGTTTGGCGAGGTTTGATACAGAATCAGTTGGTTGCGCCTGTTGTGTTAACACATCCCAAACGTTTCCATAAAATGAACAGCATTATTGGAAGAGAATCCTTTGGCTTCAAGAATGCGAGTGTTCTTCCAACATGACGAGGGTACTTTAATCGTCAGGTGACGCATCATCTAAACCTAACATTTGCCAGACGATGGGTCGGTAGATATAAGCACATTCCTTCGCCACTGAGGCCGAATGAGCTGCAAATGATAAGATGGAATCGGTGGATGCATAATTTCCGCCATACCCTACTATGTGGAACACCGTTACGTGCAGAAATTCTAAGTGTGCTTGTTGAAGAACTACGTTCTCTCGACTGAATAAAGTCTTCCATTCATCCACAATTCGTTCATTTACACATTCAGATTCAGTATTGCTGCTTGGCACTGTACCACTGTCACGCGGTGTATTGTACACACGTCTAATCCGGTAGTCCGCAGCTGGGAAATCATATCCCGTATCCTCTAGAAGCAGCAACAGCAGCGTTTCAATTGCATAATCCATTCACAATTACCATATCGGCATACTCAGCATCTTTACACGCCGAAGTTCAGCAGACTTGTCCAACAAATCACAAACCTAAACTAAAGCACGGCTTCACAACTTGAATATCAACACTCTGCTGCTGAAATTCTATAAATACGGCCATATCAATCCATAGCAACTGACAGGAAACAAAAATACATTGAGATCAGCTGCATCTCTGTACTCAATAAAAATCGGATACATGTCATATGGCATTTTATTGCAGTTCTTCCATACTCCAAAAGATTTAGTATTCTTTCTGAACAATAAGGATTTTTTATCTTGTATGATGTACGACATGTGAAAGTTTCCGTTTTCGTGTATGAATCAAGGGTATGATTAGTTTAAGACAAGTGTTTCAGTTTGGTATGATTTGTCAATTTCGTTATCTTATTTACACGTCGGTGCAAATCTGGCTTATGATCTACGAACGAAAGAGAAGATAAGAAAACAGTACCGTTGTCACACATTTTAAAAAGTATATTTCTGCATTTCATGTCGCCCGCATATAATTTTTAGTCTCTTTCGCTCTGTCTTTGTCTCTCTCTCTATTGTTGCGATACCGACGAATGAGATTTTGCTGAATGACCGTTGTTCCCGTCCAACAACTAAGGCAAGAGATATGTTATTTCTTCTACGTAACCTTCCACCCAGTGGCGTAGCTATGTCACCAAGGGCCTCGGGGCAAAAATGACTTTGAGGCCCTATTTAAAATAAAACTATATCGATACAAAACTACATCATTAGCTCCTCACCACCTACTGGAAGACATAATAAGCAAATCTAAATACTACTAAGTAAATTATTATGTGTCACACAATAGATGTTTAATCGTAGTCTTTAACATAACTGTGAAGGTTTGTTTGTTATGGTTTCACGAAAAATTACCGGTTCGATTAGGATGAAAGTTTGCAGAGGAGTAGAGTTGAATCTGGCTAGGACAGACAGATAAAACGACCGCATGGGATAGTTTTCGAAGTTGCCCCGTACTAAGCGATGAGGTCGCAGGCAGAAGCAAATAAAAAATTAACGATGAAGTTTTACTCATCCAAGAAAACATGGACCCTGCCGCGCAGCAAACTGGGATCAGTCAGGTGAGAACTCGCGCGTCTACGGTCACAACAGGCGGACTTGTCAGTGCCGACAACTCGCTCTCGCCGAACTACTGCGCTGTTAGCTCATTGCTCCATACCGTTCAGCCTAATTTCTTTGATAGCCCAGTCAAAGAAGGAAAATACGGGAAATATTCGTGTAGGATGGTTGCAGCAAAAGGAAATTTTCGTATTTTGTTTGATGAAACACTTTGGATTGAGCTGTGCCCCTACCATGTTTCATGAAATATATGTTATTGTCTGTCTAGGAAGAAGTAATAAATAAAATAATTAAGTCCACATCGTCGTTTATTATCGTGACAGTGGGCTAGAGGGCAGCGTCTCGAATGAAGAATTCGCTATTAAAAAGTAATTATTACATGAAACCTCTGATCCGTGAACGTAGCTAAACCGTTAAATGGCAGAATAAACAAACTGTGCGGGTAGAAATGTACCTTAAAAGATATTACCTCGCATCGCAAGTTGTGTAGGCGATTGATGGATTAATTATCTTCAAAAGTAGAAATCCAAGATCGCAAAATACTTATTTAGTTTATGAAGGCCGGTTTCAATGGGCTCATCTTACGTTATGTAAAAAATGGAGGTTAAGTAGCACGTGCAACATAGTACTTAGTCGAAATATCAAATACATCAGTTAAAACATGAACAGGTTGTAAGAGTCTCTATGGATACAGCCCTACATATCAGCACTTGAGAAGTTTTCTGTTTCACTGATGAGGCACCGATCAGTAATACAATCCACAAAACCATCTACGGTCCATATTTTATCTTGCATGAATTTTAGAGTGAAATTGGTTACAGCACTACATTGGGATCTACGATTAATGAGCACTCCCTTGGGAGAATTCACTACACAAACAGTTGAGTTTACATAATAACACCGTTCTGAAATAATACACTGTAGACAGTGGCGTAGCTACTATACCAATTATTATATTTTACAGTTCCAGGTACAGAGATAAAGCAATAATTTTGTTTTATTTTAGTAGTATTTCTTCTTTTTTCCTTCATCTGGTGTTAATTTAGGACCATTTTAATCTCTGAAAGGAGAAAAATAATTTTTTAACATACAGTAAAGAAATTAACAGCCATTAATTTTAATTTCCCCTTCCAGGACTACTGGGCTGCTTTTGCGACCACTTGAATCTGTTTTCCCGTTGTAGTATGTACAGAAATCATTTTCAGACTTTTCGTCATCTTAGACATGCATATCCGATAATGATGTGCCTGTATTGTGAATACCGTATTATCGCAAAAACTAACATGGGATGGCCTTCCTGCCTTCTTTCATCTGCAGATTTATTTTCTATACAGTATTACAAAAATAGTCCATAATCACTTCTGCTGTCATACCATGTCTGTCGATACCAATAGGTTTACAACCCATTGTTACATCACACACCAATTCAGTAAACAGGATGAAAAATGTCACAACTTAACACGATTCCTTGAAGACAATTGACTTCTAAGAGAATACTTTGCTCACGGAGGCCGAGGGGCCCCTTGATCTCGGGGGCCCCGGGGCACTGCCCCGCCTAGCCCTATGATAGCTACGCCACTGCTTCCACCAGAAAAGCGCCATTTGGTCTGGTAAATACGGCTCCATTGTCAACCGCCGACGTCCGTCTCTGAGCAACGGACTGACCGCAGCCCATTCAGTGTCGTGCGTCGAAGGCAGCTGGCATACTCACTGCAGAGTGCGCAAGAGAAACGGACAACATGTCACTATCATTTTTTTTAGTCACTGGACATCATTTAAACAGAAGGAAAGTACCGCTAATACTTTTTTTCTAGTTTCATTTCCGCTGTTGTTTTGAATACTCAATAGCCGTCAGCTTTTTAATTCGTTATATTCTTATTTTCACTCGAAAAAGTATAAGGAAAAAATTATGTTTTTTTCTAGTAGGTAGACATAAAGTTAAGGCATAGATTTAGGGTCAATTTCAATGTTCGATACCATCCGTCAAGCTTTGACCTACGACGTCATATTTTACGTCATTCTATCGCAGACGACAGGCCTACATTTCAAAGAATGACTAACACACGAGTGACAGCACTCTTTGCGAAAACTTGTGTAAAGTCGGCCGCCATATTTAAGGTGGTCAGTACACTTGAGAGTAGTCTCCCTGTCGTATGTTGTTGTTGAGCTTGAAGAGCTGTATTTAGTGTATATTGTATTGAGTGTGTACTGTCTGTACTATATTTGCTGCTGAAATATGCTTATAGTATATTCAGCATTTAAGTGCAAAAATCGAAGTAATAAAACGACTAACATTTTGTGCAAGAACACAAAATTTTTTGTGTTGTTTGGTATCAGTTTGTCTATACTCGAACAGAATTGCGGACTAATGGCACTTCACATGAATTATCCTGAGAGTCCCTTGAAGTACACACCACAAAATAATATTTAGTTTACTACCTGTGTTTTGAGACTTTTCTTCTTCTGTTGCTCCTTTAGTTGATGAAATCACACTTTTGAGTGTCTACACCTTCTTTAAAAATATTTTTATTTGTTGTTGACAAGACTAGATCGAGCATGGTGGACATGTAACCAGTGCAAAGTGTTGATGCAGTAGTGACAGACAGAATTTTTTTCACTTGCATATGTCTGTGTTCTTTGCAGCAGATGTGTACTTATTTCAGCGTGGCAACAACGAAAGTTATTAATGATTCGTTATTTCGGCGTGGAAAGCTTTTGCGGCAGCTGACCTGGCGCATTTTTATTGCAGTATTCTGTTGTCCTTCTCGTCTTTGTACTCAAATTTCGCGTACCAACCGTTACTTGTTTCAGCATGGCAAAAAGGAAACTTATTAACGACACTTTATTTCGATGTGGAATTCTATTGTGGCAGCTAACTGTTATACTACGAACTGGCACTGTATTACTGATAGCTTCGTGAGATTTCATTATCGCAATTTTTGCTAAAAGTACTACCAGGCTCGTCAATTCGCAGCTTCGGTAAAGTCTGACGGCACTTGATGGACGTCAGTATGAAATAGTCAATCTTTGTTTAAAACGTCGAACTGTAAATGGGTAAAATTGTCTGAGAGGTGTGGCATACCGGTTGTCAGCCGATACCCCAAATAACATGGCGGACGCCAGTTCAATGTGCCTAAAATATGGTGAACATATCGCCACTCTATGAAATTGAAGCTCTTTGGACACAGATGATTTCACCGATCACAGGCATATATTACTAGACTGGCAATGCTGTATACAGTATCATTAGTGTCACTGAAAGCTCGCCGCCATATTTGTATACTGTTGTTGTTGTTGTGGTCTTCAGTCCGGAGACTGGTTTGATGCAGCTCTCCACAATACCCTATCCTGAGCAAGCCTCTTCATCTCCACATAAGAACGGCAACCTACATCTGTCTGAATCTTTTCCCCCAAATCTGTTCAGTACCTCATTAGTTACGCGATCCACCCACCTAATCTTCAGCATTCTTCTGTAGCACCATATTTCAAAAGCTTCAATCCTCTTCCTGTCCGCACTGTTTATCGTCCATGTCTCACTCCCATACAACGCAACACTCCATACAAATGCCTTCAGAAAGGAATTGCTTAGGCTTAAATCAATATTCGATGTTAACAAATTTCTCTTTTCCAAGAACGCTTTTCTACCCATTGCCATTCTGCATTTTATATCTTCTGTACTGCGACCATCATTTGTTATTTTACTGCCTCCTTTCTTGTTTCGTTACCCAATCTAATTTCTTCAGCATCACCTGATTTTCTTAGACTGCACTCCATTACCCTAGTTTAGTTCTTGTTGATGTTCATCTTATATGCACCTTTCAGCACACTGTCCACTCCGTTCAATTGCTCTTCCAGGTCCTTTGCTGTATCTGACAGAATTACTATGCCGTCGGCAAAACGCAATGTTTTTAATTCTTCACCCTGAACTTTAATTCCGTCTCCAAATTTCTCCTTGCTTTCCTTTATAGCTTGCTCAATGTACAAATAGAATAACATCGGAGAAAGGCTACAACCCTGTCTTACTCCCTTCCCAACCACTGCATCCCTTTCATGCCCTTCAACTCTGACAACCGCTGTCTGGTTTTTGTACAAGTTGTAAATAATCTTACGCCCTCTATATTTTACTCCTGCTTGCTTCAGAACTTGAAAGAGTTTATTCCAATCAACATTGTCAAAAGCCTTCTCCAAATCTACAAAAGCTAGAAATCTAGCTTTACCTTTTCTTAATCTATCTTCTAGGATAAGCCGTAAAGTGAGTATTGCCTCCCGTGTTCCTACATTTCTCCTGAACCCAAACTGATCTTCCCCGAGGTCGGCTTCTACCAGCTTTTCCATCCTTCTGTATACAATTCGTGTTAATATTTTGCAACCATGACTTACTAAACTGATGGTTCTGTAGTTTTCACACCTGTCTGCACCTGCTTTCTTAGGGATGGGGATTATAACATTTTTCTTAAAGTCTGAGGGTACTTCACCTGTCTCATACATCTTACAAACCAGGTGAAACAATTTTGTCATGGCTGGTTCTCCCAGAGACTTTCGTAGCTCTGAGGGAATATCATCTACTCCAGGGGCCTTGTTTCGACTTAGGTCTTTCAGGGCTCTGTTAAATTCTTCTCTCAGTGCAGAATCTCCTATTTCATCTACATCTACATCCTCTGCCCTTCCTACAATACTGTCTCGAAGTTCATTTCCTTTGTAGAGCCCCTCTATATGCTCTTTCCACCTTTCAGCTTTCCCTTCTTTGCTGAGAACTGGTTTTCCATCAGTGTCCTTGATATTCATAGAGCTGTTTTTCTTATCTCCAAATGTTTCTTTTATTTTCCTGTGGGCTGTATCTATTTTTCCCCTATTTATACATTCTTCTACATCCTTGCATTTGCCGTCTAGCCACTCCTGCTTAACCATTTTGCACTTCCTGTCAATCTCATTTCTTAGTCGTCTGTACTCCATTTTGCCTGTTTTATTTACTGCATTTTTATATTTTCTCCTTTCATCGATTAAATTCAGTATGTCCTGTGATATCCAAGGATTTTTTGTAGGTCTTGCCTTCCTACCTATTTTGTCTTCTGCTGCCTTCACTATTTCATCTCTCAATTTTACCCATTCCTCCTCTACTGTTTTATTTTCCCCTGTTTCTGTCAATTGTTGCCTAAAGCTCCCTCTGAAATTCTTAAGAACTTCAGGTTCCTTCAATTTATCCAGGTTCCATCTCCTTATTTTCCTACCTTTTTGTAGTTTCTTCAGTTTCAGCCTACAGTTCATAATCAACAAGTTATGGTCAGAGTCTATATCTGCCCATGGGTATGTCTTACAGCTTAAAACCTGGTTCCTGAATCTATGTCTTACCATTATAAAATCTATCTGGTATCTCCCGGTATCTCCTGGTCTCTTCCACGTATACAAACTTCTTTTGTGATTCTTAAAGCAGGTGTTTGCTATAACTAAATTATGTTCTGTGCAAAATTCTACCAGGCGGCTTCCTCTTTCGTTCCTTTTGCCCAGACCATATTCACCTACTATCTTCCCTTCCCTTCCTTGTCCTACTACCGAATTCCAGTCTCCCATAACAATTAAGTTTTCCTCTCCCTTAATTGTCTGAATAATTTTCTTTAGCTCCTCATATATTTCTTCGATTTCCTCATCATCGGCAGAGCCAGTTGGCATATAAACCTGTACTACTGTTGTCGGTGTTGGCTTCGTATCTATCTTGACAATGATAATGCGATCACTGTGCTGGTCGTAGTAGTTTACCCGCATTCCTATTTTCTTATTCATTATCAATCCTACTTCTATGATACCACCAACTGATTTTGTATTTATAGTCCTGTACTCACCTGACCAGAAATCCTGTTCATCCTGCCACCGAACTTCACTAATTCCCACAATATCTAACTTCAACCTATCCATTTTCCTTTTTAAATTTTATAATTTTCCTACTCGATTAAGGGATCTAACATTCCACGCTCCGACCCGTAGAATGCCAATATTGTCTTTCCTGATGATCACATCCTCCTGAGTAGTCCCCGCCCGGAGATCGGAATGGGGGACTATTTTACCTCCGGAATATTTTACCCGAGTGGATGCCTTTCAGCAGTTCGCAGTAACTGTTTAGCAAAGCCAGCTCAGTCAATCATCCAGACTGTTGCCCCTGTAACTACTGAAAAGGCTGCTGCCCCTCTTCAGGAACCACCCGCTTGTCTCCACAGATACCCCTCCGCTGTGGTTGCACCTACGGTACGGCTATCTGTATCGTTGAGGCACGCAAGCCACCCCACCTCGGCAATGTCTGTGGTTCATGGGAGTGGATTTGTATACTATAAATGTGTGAACAGTCGTGTGTGTAATCAGAAAACAGATGTATAAATAAGGATGAACTGACGGAGCTACGCTGTCTTTAAAGTTTTGACATAATTGTCAATTCCTCTGATGTATTTGAGTGCTTGAAACTGAAGATACATACAGTAATGAGTTGTGTTGATTTACTGTTTTTATTACTCTACTGCTAATCCAATTGAAATTCGGCTTTTCTTTCAGCAGTATGATCGTTGTAAAAGTGCAATTTGTTGTAGAACAATTATCTTTATTCTTTTGAGTTTTTATTACGAAAACTGCAGTCTGCTTTTACTTATACAGTTTAGAAATTTAAATTAATATTTGAAATATGGCTATCAAAAATTATGGTTATTAACTGTTCGGTAAGTGTGATAATTAATGTTGTTTATGTTTTCAATAATTTTAGATGTTTCAATTTAGTACGCTATATCGTCGGCCAAAACGAATTTCCCGCAGTAGTCCCATTAAGTTCTATGAACATTATAATTATTACCAGATTTTCATCATTACGCGCAATAATTTACTCTTTATGTTGATTTTCTGTATGTAATGTTTTGAAATTTCATTTGAAGTATTTTAATTTAAATCATATTGACATGCTTATATTCCGACGTAAAAATTTCTACATTTAATTGTTTATTGCGATGCACTCCTTCTGTCAATAGTATCATGGACGTAACGTTTGTGGATAATGTATGACGTCGTTAAAAGGCGACGGGTGGTATCGGAAGTTGAAATATTACCGGGATTTATTTTATTTATTTATGCATTTATTGTACCTGGCAAAATTAGGGCTTTTAGGCCCTCTCTTACACTTAATCAGGCTTGCTTACTAAGATTGAACAATTTGTGTAGTATATTACCATGTGTTATACAAGTTTTAAAGTTAGAATATAGAATATAGTATAATTGTAACAATAATATAGCCGCGGCAGAGCGGCCGAGCTAATTGAAGCGCTATGCTACGATGCGCTAGGCCGTTCCCCGTCGGTGGTTCGAAAGCCCCCTTGGTTATGCATGTTTGTACTCTCTTTAGTATAAGTTAGTGCATAAGTAGTTTGTAAGTTTAGGGACTGATGACCCCGAAGTTGAGTCCCATAAGCTTAAAAAACTAATAAATAAATAAATAAAGATAATTATGAGAATCAAAAAAGATAATAATAACAATAATTATTATGATTTTGTAATGGACAGTAAGCATGTTTCATATTGTGAATATCAGCCCTATCATAAATTAGAAATAGCCTCGTTATGTTCTTGCAGATTGTGCGTTATTCACATCGAGTAGAGATATAAGATGACAGAATGTGGTGAAAGAGATATAGAAGAGGTAGACTGGTTAGAGGAAGGGTAACAGAATGGTAAGATTCAAGGCTATGATGGAGAGAAGAGAGAAATGACTGAGAATAGCATGACGAGGAAAGTTATGCCGTCGTTTATATGCCAATTTGGATTTCTTTTTGAATGTCGAATGGTTTAGGGTAAGACGTAGACCACATGGCAGTGTGTTCCATAGTCGTATGACTGAGATGCAGAACGACATGAAAAAATATTTAGTGTTGTGTAAAGGTACAACGAAGATGCTAGACGTATCCCATCTGGTATTATGATTGTGGAATGATGGTAGGTTTAAAGTGAGAAGAGAAATAGTGATGGCACTGCCGACTAAGAAATCGGCGAAGTAAACATAGCGTTTGAAAACCGCGCCACTTATGTGGACGCATCCAACCTAGCTGTGTATATGAAAGACTGATATGATCGTACAACTGTATATTGCACAAGTACCTAACGCAAGCTTTCAACACTAACTCGAGGCTTACTGAAGTGCATCACAGTACTAAAGATTTGGCAAGAAAAGTGTTCGGACTAATTTTTGTTTAACGTGGGTTGGAAATATTTTTCAAAAATTTTTTGAATGCATATAAGGATGAGAACGATTTCCTGTAAGCTACAACTGCTTGTTCTGCCCAGTTTAGTTCCAAAGACAGCTGCCTGCCGTCTCCCTTAGGTTTTTAACTTTGTAATTTACCTAAGTTCACTAGACGGGCTTTTTTTTTAAACGAGAATACCATTCATTCGGAGGCATGGGGAATAGCATTTCATTTCATGTTTTCAAATGTTAGTTTCAGTAATACTGTGTTAATATTGCTGGGATTTTATTATGTTAATAATTTATCATTGTGTCTATGAATGTGGCAATATTAACGTTTTCTCCGTGACGCCACTGTCCCTGTGAGAATGTGTACTTGCTTTATTCTGTATGTACATGTATGAGCATCTTCTAGCATGGGAGTCTGAGTGTGAGTATGAGAATTTTCGTTGGCTGCTGCTGGCTGCTCGCTACTAGTGTTTCTCTGGCTTCATGTTGATAGGTAGTCGTTACAAACCTCTGCTTTTGATGCTACCAAAGAGGTTCCTCCACCCTTCGGTTACAAGTTGTGTTGGCAATGCCCGGTAGCGAGCCTTGGTAGGACGAGCGAGTCTAGGCTCTCCCCACCACTTCGGTTTTCTTTGGTTTTTACCGATTCACGGCCTTGGCAGTCGAGTCGCTGGCCGTCTGGTCACTCTGTGGCTGCGCTTCGATCAGGTAAGATGTTCTGATTTTCTTTCCTCTCTTGATATGGTAGCGATTTGTTGTCTGGTTTGCTCAAGTTAGGCTTCAGAACTTAGGTTCATTTTTTGGAATAAGTTTCTTCGATCATGTACGGAAGTGTATTCAATTTTTGCATAGGTAAGTGCGATGAATATGTAACTAATTCGTTTTGATAATGGCTGAGAATCGGTAACCTTTGTGAGACTTGATTGCGGTATACGAATTCGGTTTAATTTCTTTCTAGCTCTGTGGAATGCAACTAATGTGCGGAAATATTTTTCTTCTGTGTAGTGGATGTGAAATATTCTTCTCCGTTTTCTCCTTCCGCGAGTGATATGTACTCCATATCGTGTGTCCTTAGAACAAAGCCTTCAGCTACCCCTGTGTCAGTTTCCATGCCCTTCAGGCAAGAAATTATGCATGTATCATTCTGATTTCCATTAGTACCTCGCGATCTCCTCTTCGCCTATTTTAAATTGTTGTTTCGCTTCCAAACTTGTAATTTGCATTCAGACTCCGCCAGTAAATTCTCTTCTAGCCTTGTCCAACCCCCTTTATTAGCTTGTTTTTGAAATACTACGTATTTCTAGGGGTTGCATGCCGTATTTCTTAGTTGATTTACTCCGACTCTGAAATTATTTCATATTGCTGATTTTTGAAGTCTGGACTTTGTCCATCCGTGTAAATCCTTCCAGTCGCATCTAACTGTATTTCTTTAGTTTCCTTATGATATCATACGCATTTCTAAGGGTTGCATGCCGTAGCTATTTTTCTTTATTTTTCAGAAATTGAATTTTTGTATTTTTACTGGTTTTCGGAACCACACGGTTCTGAACTCCGACTTCAATGTTTACAGCTAGTTATTTGAGTTCTTGCCACTGCTCACATACCAGTGCCTTCCTATTGTGTATTATTGCTTCGTAATCTATGATTCCGTTGATATATGTCGAAATGAAGCCTTTAAGCACTTCGCCTTCAGTGGGGTGCGAATATATATTGTAGCAGACACGTTCCGTGTCTCTCAGTAAGTCTGCATGCTCACGGTTTGATTCAAATGGAAATTAATCTCGCTATTATCGCGTACCATCTCAAGTAAAGAAAGACTGACCAGAGCCTCCTGCGAAGTTTATTTTTCATGTGTTGTGTGGTGCATCCTTGTTCGCTGAATTTCGTCTACGATAGCGGCGCCTACTTCTGCTTCGTATCAGCACGCTGATTTGGGTGAGTTTCGCTTTGCTTCGCGCGTGTGAGTGGCTGAATTCTTGTTGATTGTAAATCCCTCCTCCGACGATGTTCAGTTCAGATTACTTTATGTTAATTTTCGAAAGAATGCACTTTATTTGTTTAACAAAATTGGTTCCCCCCTTTGGTCATGTTTGAACTGAATAAATAATTTATTGTCAGTGAATTTTATTCTACTTATGAATATTAGTTAATGAATACCCTCCCTTTTATTTAATGTTGTTTTTTGACCAGTGCTGAGAACAAATTCAGATGCAAATTATCATATTTTTAATTCCGTTGCGCCATAAATGTTCTCTCAGCCACCTCCATGAAATTGTTTGGTTCGCGGTGGCTTGTATATTAATAATTGTGTAGTTCTCGTGATCTACGACGTGTGTCAAACACCATCTCTTTGTCTTCCTGCTACTAAAGTAAATTTTGAGTCAGTTCTAAATTTTGGGCCGTGGAACAAGTTTCGGTTGCAGGAAGTAATCACTAGTTCACGCGAACACTTTAACTGATTCTTACGGCCAGAATTATATGTTTGAAGTAAGCTTTTACCTGGCTCTTTTCAGCTAGAATTAATTTTACAAATAACGGTGGTCTTACAAGGTGTTCATCCAAGATTTTCCCAAGTTCTTTCACTGTTTTTGGTTATGGTACTTGGGTACCATTGAGGTGTATTTCAGGGACTGTTTTACTAAAATACCGGTTTATTAACTTTGGATGAGCTATGAGTATGACCTATGATTTCTTGGGGATTAGCTTAAGACCTTGATTATGTGCCCAGCGTAAAACAGGGCAAAGATCTGCATTAATTCCAGCTACTGCATCAGCAATATTTTTAGCTGTCGTTGGCATATAAATGGTAGTTGCAGAAATGGGTCACTGAAGAAATATAATTGATATATAGTGAGAAGAGAAAAGGAGCTTGTATGGACCCTTGAGGGACTCCAGAACAGTTTTCTTTCATGATTACTTCTCCAAACCACAAATAACTTCTTGACTTCTGTTTTTGAGGTTATTTGTAAAACCAGTGTATTGAGCTGTTTGAGAAATTGAGATGCTTCATTTTAATAAGTGGTATATCAAAGTCAACCGTTTCAAAAGCCTTTCTAAAGTCAAGCAGTGTTAAGATGGTACATTCACGTCTGTCCATGGCGTGTTTACTGTCGTCGGGTACTTTGATTAACGCAGTTGCTGTACTGTGGTATTTTCGGATGCCTGATTGGTATTTATCAGGTAATCCGTCAGCTGTTCATGAACAATATATTCTAAAGCTTTCGACATTGCAGGTAACATGGTGATAAGCCTGTAGTCACCTGGCGACTCTGGGTTATCAGTCTTGGGCATAGGCTGAATTAAACTTTGCTTCCACTAAATGAGAGATGTAGTGATGACAAGAGAGAGGTTGAAGATGTTTGTGCGAACGAGAACAGCAATGTCAACAGCGTTTTCAATCGTGTCAATGCTCACTACGTCATTTCCTACTGCCTCAGTAGAGATTTTGATAATTGTCTTGCGTATTGTGTCTGTAGGAAGAACTATTCTAATTTCATCGTCATCGCCTGATTTTCTAACAGTACATACATTCCATTCAAGACACTATCCATTCCATTTAATTGCACTTCCAAGTACTATGCTGTGTCTGACAGAATTACTATGGCACCAGCAAACCGAAAGGTTTTTATTTTCTCTCCCTGGACTTTAATTCTCACTCCAAACTTCTCCGTGCATTCCTTCAAAGCTTGCTCAATGTACAGATTGAGCAACATTAGGGAAAGGCTACAACCCTGCCTTACTCCCTTCCCAACCACTGCAACCCTTTCATGCCCTTCGACTCTAATAATTGCTGCCTGGTTTTAGTACAAGTTGAATATAACTTTTCCGTCCCTGTATTTTCTATCTTAGGATAAACTTTTGAATTCCTTTTATCTTGGAAGTCGGCCACCAGAGAATGGGACCAGCTTGTTATAGCCGTCCTCAGCCTTCCGTCGTTGTCAAAACGCTGGCTGGAGGACAGGAATTTACTGAGGTGAAAGGAAAGATGGAAATTCCTAGGAGAAAGATCAGGAGTGTGTGCTGATTTCTGAATGATCAAACAGCTCCCAACCGAACTCATGCATAAGAGGTGTACGTCGAGCCGTATGGGGCGAGCATTATCATGGCAGCCCAACACCTGCAGGGAGCGTTCCAAGCCTCTTGTTATGAATGGCAGGTGGCAGTTTCTGTACTGTTTCACAGTAACAGCTGAAGACGACTGTCACACGCTGGTTTCATAATCCATTGACAAACGGCAGACTGCTGCGACACAGCAGTACAAAAGCTTATCGAACTATATGAGAAACGTCTTAATTCTTTTCGTAACAACAGCGAAATATAGGTCAAACATTGCTGTACCTCGGTGAACATTTATTGAACCATGACTGGTTTCAAGCTGCCTAGCAGCTCAGCATCAGATGGTATACATTTAGTGCAAATTACATTTGTATCTGTGGCTGGGCAGAAAACGAGAAAAAAGTAAACACTAATTTTGGTATATGGTATATGGTACATTGGGAGTTGCTGTGGTGTGCTGATGAAAGGGCAGTATTGTGAAATGCTATCCAAAAGCGGAACACATATGGACAAATTAAATGTGAAACGCATAACTGTAAGTAATATCTTGAAGACGAACTTGTTGTTGTTGTTGTGGTCTTCAGTCCGGAGACTGGGTTGATGCAGCTCTCCACAATACCCTATCCTGAGCAAGCCTCTTCATCTCCACATAAGAACGGCAACCCACATCTGTCTGAATCTGCTTACTATATCCATCTCTTGGTCTTCCTCTGCGATTTTTACCCCACACACTTCCCTCCAATGCTAAAATCACAATTCCTTGATGCCTAAGAATGTGTCCTACCAATCTATCCCTTCTTTTAGTCAAGGTATGCCAGAAATATCTTTTCTCCCCAATTCTGTTCAGTGAAGACGAACTTATATTGTAATTATTCAGTGCAACGTACCAAAATTAGTGTTTACTTTCTTCTCGTTTTCTGCCCAGCCACAGATACAAATGTAATTTGCAGTAAATGTATATGTACCATCTGATGATGAGCTGCTAGGGAGCTTGAAACCGGTCATGGTTCAATAAATGTTCATTAAGAAGAAAAAAGGCGACTGGTTGCAGTAATTTCTGAAACCTATTTTATGATACAGTCGCAGGTTCCAACACAATGGATAAAAGTGTTATTGCTGTACCTGTTGGCAGGAAAGATTTTCATTCAACTACGCTGCCTTTATTAAAAATAAATAAATAAATAAAAAGGACCTTTGTTTCTGGGTGCGCCGTGTGCACAAGGTTTGAGCCGTCGTAAGAACAGCCACCGGCAGATAAAAGCGAAGCATGTTTCGAGATTAGGATCAAAGGACCTGCCTCGCCGGCTTTTGATGCGCTTAACTTAGTTTCCTCCGGAATATGGCGTGTCAAGTCTGCGTTCTCACCTTCTGGACTTTTTTTTTTCGTCTAAAAAGAGATTCTCTCTCTCTCTCTCTCTCTCTCTCTCTCTCTCTCTCTCTCTCTTTCTCTCTCAATCTCCGTTTGAAACGAGCTCTCTCTCTCTTTCTGTCTCTGTCCCTATTCAGTACATACTTACTTAACTGTACGTATTTTATACGTATTTGGACAGTCAAGATATTTCTCTTGCACGAAGTAGGGGAGAGTGGGGCAAGATGAATAATGCTTTAGTTTCAATTTCCGTTTCGAGGTAGCATACAACGTATACATACAACTAGCACTAGAAACGACCAGGAAGTAAAATATAGCGGGCTGGCACCGTTCGTGTAGTATCGTTCCTTGCAGTACTCTGATCGAGAATTCTCCGTGATGTATTGTAATCAGGATCGGGAAAGTTACTTTTTTAAAGTAATTAATTAACAGTTAAAGTTACTTCCCTGAAAGGTAACTTCATTTATAGTTACTCTACATCAAAAGTAGCTATATCAGTTACAAGTACCTTTACAGTAACTTTTAAAAAAGTAACAGTAACTAATTTGTAAATCCGTAATGGACCTTACGCATGTAGAAAGGAAACATACTTTAATGTAAATCAATAATTAAACACATAATGCATTCATAATGAATAATAAAACCTAATTAAACCATTATTATGTAAATTGTCCATAGCATCTTCTGTCTCAGTGTATTTAAATTGCACTGTTTGTTCATTTTCAACAAAAGTTGTTTTTCAAACTTTCCATCTCCTAATTTGTTCCTCAGTGCATTCAACACAATACCCCCCCCATATGAAAACATTCCCTATGGGTGCACTGATTGGTATGCATGTATTTTATTTAATAAAGAGAGTCTTGAATGTAGTAAACACATTGAGGATCTGTATATCTGCCGAAGAATTTAGGAAAAAAAAAAAAAAAAAAAAAAAAAAAAAAAATTCAAGAATCTGTAGAACACATGAGGTAACTGAATTTTGTCTGTCATAGCAGAAAAAAAATCTTTTTCTTCGTCCTTCATTATTTCTTTTTCTTCCTTGGCACAGTCTCTTACAGACGTAAGCCTTCGCTACACAGGCACGGGGTTGATCCATCCAGTTTGTTTTGAATATTTGTTGGAAGTATGCACGCTATTTATGTGTGACGCGCTAGGTGATGGTTACATGAGAACTCATAGGTGCGTACATAAATTTAAAATATAAATGTCGTGAATGAATTACCACTATTAAATTTTATAAAGCTACTGAAATGTATTATAATTCATACGTTGTTGAAAAGTATTATAATTCATACGTTGTTTAAAAGATTTAATTTAGAAACAAATTTTTCTTTTTTTCTCTTAACTAAAATCAAAACCTGGTATTCTGCAGTCTTGACATTCCTACAAGAAATATGTTACGCTACTTGTGACAAAAAGTAACGAAACTTCCGTTGAATCGTTAACAGATGAAAGTAACTTTTTGCAAATAATAACGCCGTTATCGTTCGTTATCTTGGAAAAGTAACTGTTACTAGTAGCGGCGTTACAAGTAACGCGTTACTCCCCAACCCTGATTATAATTTTGTACATCTCTTGATTAAGACTTCGCAGATTGAGAAAGATATTGTTTTATGCTTTGTCATACATGAGTAATTTAAACAATGTGTTTTTGATAAAGACTGTGCATTTGTATGTCACAATTTTTAACTGCCAACAATAATGGAAAGTTTCTAAGATTGTCGTGCGGGGCAAGTTGACGACCCACAAACCATGCTCTTGCTAAGGTAAATCCTGCTGAGCATAAAATCCGGGCGAAGAACCTAATATCCAGTCCTCAGAAAAGCTGAATGAAGTAGAAGGGCCTTCAGGAAGTGCCCATCTGGATAATCCAAAATTATGCAAAAGTATTCTTGACATGAAACTTCCTAGCAAATTAAAATTGTGTGCCGGAACCGGGACTCGAACATGGGACCTTTGCCTTTCGCGGGCAAGTGCTCTACTACGCTGCAGAGTGTGAAAGTTTCATTCTAGTATTCTCGACTTTGGGCGGGGGGAGGGGGGATTGGGTTGTTTAGTTGGGATAGGGGGACTAAACTGCTAAGGTTATCAGTCCCCTGGTGGGTGGGGGAAGGAAATGCAGTCCAGGAAGTAAAGAAGGAGGAAAGACTGCATTAACTTGGGACTCGTGCTCGCCACGCACGTACTCACGAAAGAACTGTGAGCCCCATGGCGGGTATTCTTGACTTTAAGCCAATAAACGTGCAAATGTTTTAACAAGCACGCCTATAAAAGATACTTTACAGCAGATAAAACAACTACTTCTAAAGCAACAAAGACGACGGCTAGGATGCAAGAAATATAAGTTTTACTAAGAAACTAACGTTTTCCTCTTCTGATTTAAAGAAAAATAGCCATAGTTGCTTCCGAAGAAAGTTTAGTTCAGTGTCCTGGATGAGATGAGATCCATTAATACTATCCGCCAGAAGACTGGCTACAGTGTTGCATGTGTTTTAGATGGTGGCACAACGACTGCTCAAACTGTGAAGGAGAGGAATTTGTATGTGGCTTGTTGAGGTATGTACAACGATACATTAATATTTATAAAAATAAAAATGCATTGCGGTTTTATTATGTCTCATCTTGCCCCGTCGTCAAAGTCATCTTGCCCCAGTACTGGGCATAATTGAAGACCGCGATACAACCCGTCGGCTTTGACCAATGACGTCATATCTGAGTCTCACAAGTTACGCTACGTAGGAAAACCAGCTAACAAACCAAACATCATCAACGAATATAAACATTCGAGATAATATCGTAATTCTTATGTAATGTTTAATCGCTAACATCAACTTCCCCCGGTCTCCCCTACGACGTGTGAGTATTTCACTTTTCGTGTATGAAACAAAAATATAATCGATTCAGCACTTGTCTGTCAGTTTGCTATGATCTGTCTATTTTTCAATCTCTTTTACATGTTGCTGCATACTTGCATTATGGTCTACGACCGAAAGCGGTAGGAATAAATTGAAGTGCAGAAAACATACATTTAAAAAATTATGAAAACTAAAGTCAATCGGTCAGGTATTTCTATCCGGTCAGTTGCCTTTAAACGGAAGGTATTCGTCCACAGATTTGTCAGCAAGTATCACAATACACTTAACTATCGCTAACCTTGATTCAACACTCGAAACGCGATTTCCTTCTGTATATTTCTTATGTGAATATCCTTGCTGTGAACTAAAGTCAGTTGTATATATCTGGTGCCTGTTCTATCGGAATAGTCCGTGCAGTTGTGATGATCGCCTCGTCCCCAGTGGTGTAGCTGTCAACGCAACTACTTAGGGAGCGTGGGGACCTGGGTTTGAATCCCATATTGGTACACATTTTTAACTTATTCGCAGTTAACGTCGTTAGTTCAAATGTTCAAATGTTTGTTAAGCTTATGGGACTTAACTACGGGGTCATCAGTCCCTAAACTTACAAACTACTTATGAACTACTTACGAACTAGGACAGCACAAATATCCATGCCCGAGGGGGGATTCGAACCCCCGACCGTAGTGGCCGTGCTGACCGTGACTGGAGCGCCTCAGTCACCTCGGCCACCGCGGCCGGCTAACGTCGTTAGTTGCGTGAATTATTAAGTCAATTGGTTAGGTCTTTCTATCCGGCCGATTATCTGTATTTTTGTTTAAAGCGATAGATATGCATCCACAGGTGTGTAATCATTATAGAACGCGGATTTTTGGATCGTAAAAAGTGCGTTTTAGGCGCCTAAAATAGGGACTTTCAGAACTTCATTTAGGAAATATCAAACTTAAAATACGCTCTAATAAATATGATGCAAACAAGAGAAAACTAAGCCAAAATACGCAGTGTTGAGATATGAGCATCGTATTAGTCACTAAGAATAATGATAATGAAAATATATACACAGTAACAAACACACACTACAACATTAATGTTCGACATAACTCAAAATATTTTTAGTTTCTGCAAGCTAATAACTCCATAAAACATATAGATAGCAATAGTTTAATTAATATATTCGTTGTTTCACACATTCAGACCATAGTTGGCTTCACGATAAATAACCAAAACCTTTTCTAGGTTTTCTATTGAAGAACTCTTACGCTTGTCAGTCAGAAACAATTTATACGAAAAAAAAAATGTTCAAATGTTTGTACAGCTTATGGGACTTAACTACGGCTCATCAATCCCTAAACTTACAAACTACTTATGAACTAGCTAATACTAAGACGGCACAAATATCCATGCCCGAGGGGGATTCGAACCCCCGACCATAGTGGGCGTCGGCGGCGTCGGCGGCGCGCCAATCACAGTCTGCACGACTGTGATTGGCGCGCCGCAGAAAGCTCGGCCACCGCTGCCGGCTTTAAGTCATCGTATACATGAATATAATACGCCTTGTTTTTAGGCATATAATAAGTTTTAGTACAAAATCTGCTTAATTGAACAACTGTGGAACTTATGAAAGAGAACCTGAGGGATAGTATTCCATTGGAAGCAATGTTATTTAACAGAGGTCACAAATGAGATGCCCAGAACATAATAAGAAAAGGATTCATGCCAGCAATCCTCGCATTTTAGACACAGAATCCAACCATCTGTTGGCGGATTATTCTAATTTTCAGTACAGCTGTGATAGTGAAAAGTACGCGGACGTCGTCCAGAGCACACGTCTCCACGGATTTAGCAGTAAATTATCAGTTGTAAGTGTAACCGGCTTCTCTCTAGAAGCTACATATTTTTACTTTTAAGTGCGTTTTCCCTTCAGTTCATTAAATTTATTGTGTGCTCGCGTTTTTATTTGATTCCAATTCGCGTTAAATATCTGATTAGTGTATTATTCCGTCGTGTAAATGCGTCGTGACAGTCGTCTGTCTTTGTTTTGGAACAGGGTTACCGCTTAACAAACAGTGTAGTCTTCCTTTGAACGCATCTCGACTGTAGTTTCTGTTTTCTCGACTATAATCATGAATAGGGACTTTGACTGCTGTGTGCGGATGCAGTCTGAGCTGGTGACACTTCGCTCCCAGCTTCAGGCTGTGCTAACCTCGGTTGCACAGCTGGAGGCTGCGATCGAGGGGCGTCGTTGTTGTTGGCCGGTAGTGGGGACCGAACTGACTCCCGTCGTCTACACCGATCGGCTTGCGGCAGCGACATGCCCTGAAACTGCTAGCAGTGAGGTAGACTCCCCGCCTGTGGTTGCGTGGGAGGTCGCTCCAGTGCGTGGCAGGAGGCGGAAGACAATCCGGGGGACCGATCGTGAGGCCTCCCCGGTTCGTCTTGCGAACAGGTTTGAGGCGCTGTCTGCTCAGGACGACGTTCCTGAGTCGGATGGTGTCTCTCACCCTGTCACAACCCAGCCTGCAAGATTCGGGCTTTCATAGAAGGTGTCGTTGGGAACTCCAACGTTAGGCGGGTGATGGAGCCCCTTAGAGAGATGGCTGCCAAGGAGGGGAAGAAGGTCTACGTGCACTCCGTGTGCATGCCGGGTGGAGTCATTCCAGATGTGGGACGGGTCCTCCCGAATGCCATGAAGGGTACGGGGTGCAGCCAATTGCAGGTGGTGGTTCACGTCGGTACTAATGATGTGTGTCGTTTCGGATCTGAAGAGATCCCCTCAGGTTTCGAGCGGCTAACTGAAGTGGTAAAGACTGCCAGTCTTGCTTGCAAGATGAAAGCAGAGCTCACCATCTGCAGCATAGTTGACAGGACCGACTGTGGACCTTTGGTACAGAGCCGAGTGGAGGGTCTGAATCAGAGTCTCAAACGGTTCTGCGACCGTGTAGGCTGCAGATTCTTTGATTTGCGCCATCGGGTGGTGGGTTTCCGGGTTCCGCTGAATAGGTCAGAAGTCCACTATACGCAGGAAGCGGCTACACGGGTAGCGGGGGCTGTGTGGCGTGGACTGGGCGGTATTTTAGGATAGATGGCTTCGGGGAAAAACAAAATGGGCAATCTCAAAGGGTGCAGGTGGATCACAGGAGAAATGCAGATCTAGGAACTATTGGTATAACAGTTGTAAATTGTCGTAACTGTGTCGGGAAAATACCAGAACTCCAAGCGTTAATAGAAAGCACCGAATCACACATCATTGTAGGCAGTGAAAGTTGGCTCAAGCCGGAAATAAGTTCAGCAGAAGGTCTATCTGTTTTCAGAAAGGATAGATTAAACAAAATAGGTGGAGGCGTATTTGTCGCTGTCAAAAGTAGTCTTTCGTGTAGCGAAGTTGAAGTTGATAGTTCCTGTGAGTTATTAATTGGTAGAGGTTGTACCTGAAAATCGTAAGAAGTTAATAAGTGGTTCCTTTCATCGGTCTCCCGATTCTGACTATACAATAGCAGAAAGATTCAAAGAAAACCTGAGTCAAATTACAAAAACGTATCCGACTCATACGATAATAGTAGGCGGAGATTTTAGTTTACCCTCAATCTGTTGGCGAAATTATATTTTCAAATCAGGAGGTACGCATAAAACATCGTGTGAAATTGTACTCAACGCATTCGCTGAGAATTGCTTCGAACAATTAGTTCATGAGCCAACAAGAATTGTAAATGGATGTGAAAATACTCTTGATCTCTTAGCAACAAACAATCCTGAGCTCATAACGAGCATCAAAACGGATACAGGTATTAGTAAACACAGAGCTGTCGTAGCGAGATTGAATATCAAAAGTCCCAAAGTTACCAAAAATAAACGAAACGTATATTTGTTCCGGAAAGCAGATAGAAATAAAATACATTGCTTCTTGAAAGACAGCTTCCACTCGTTTCTAACTCTAAATGTAGGTGTAGACCAGATGCGGCTAAAATTCAAAGAAGTGGTATCGACAGCAATTGATAGTTTTATACCAAATAAATTAATAAAATAAGGATGTGATCCTCTTTGGTACACAAAACAGGTCAGGACACTGTTGCAAAAGCAAAGGAAAAGGCATACTAAATTTAAACAAACACAAAATCCCCAGGATTGGCAATCCTACACAGAAGCTCGAAATTAAGCGAGGACTTCAATGCGAGATGCCTACAATACTTATCACAACGAAATTCTTTCTCGAAATTTGACTGAAAACCCTAAGATATTTTGGTCATATGTTAAATATACTAGGGGCAAAACACAAACAATACCCTCACTACGTGATAGTAAAGGCGATCCTGCCGATTATAGCGCTACTAAAGCAGAGTTACTAAACATAGCTATTAGAAACTCAGTCACCAAAGAAGACGAAACCAATATTCCAGATTTCGAATTACGAACAGATGCCGTAATGAGTAACATAGAAGTAGATATCATCGGAGTAGTGCAGCAACTAAAATCACTTAACAAGAACAAGTCTTCTGGTCCGGATTGTATACCCATTAGATTTCTATCTGATTATGCTGAAGCGACGATAGCTCCTTACGTAACAGTCATATACAACCGCTCTCTCAAAGAAGGATCTGTACCAAAAGATTGCCGGCCGTGGTGGCCGAGGGGACTGAGTCGCTCCAGTCACGGTCTTCAAGGCCGCTACGGTCGGGGGTTCGAATCCCCCCTCGGGCATCGATATTTGTGCCGTCCTAGTTAGTAAGTAGTACATAAGTAGTTTGTAAGTTTAGGGACTGATGACCCCGTAGTTTAGTCCCATAAGCTTGGCTGCTCTGCAGGACACGAAACACCCTCTGTGGCTGACTCTTTGGTGCCATAGTTTGGTTGTTGTCGTAGTGTTAACGGCTGTTTATTCCTCCAGGAATAAAAAGGTGATGAAATTCTGAAAATACAACAAAGAAAGTGATTGCGCGTTGCATGTAGTAAGGCACAATTAAACTCTTAACTTCATCGAAAGAACTTCTATAATAGAGTAGTTCAAATGGTTTTCAAAAGTAGTTTTTACCAAATTTTAATTCGAGGTTATTGAAAAACATAATTCTTTGGGCGGAGTAAGCTACTTATCAAAAAGTGTGGAGTACGATGCTCTAAGATCTGGAACAAATAAATGTTCTAAAGACGACGAATGTGATCGGAAAAATGTGTCACGGAGATAGAACATGTAAAAACTGTCAGACTCAAAAATTCAAAATAAGAGCATAAAAATATTTATGAACTGTAAATAGAGATTGAAAATTAAGAATAAAATGAAACTCAGATATGTTACTTGAAAAGTATATGAGGAGACCTTCTCTGTGCGCCTAAATTTCTTTCCTGGTTTCAGAATAGCTGGCAAAATTAGTTACGTGATCTTAGTCCTCGTTGACATCCTCGAAATGTCCCGCATTGAGTTTGGAAAAAGTTGGCCGCCTTAATCTACCTTGCCAACAATCCGGTTTGGAATGTAGTGTTTGAGGAGTAGTACTCGCTACTGGACAGGTGGCACATGATACAAGGCCGCCCCTTCCGAACACCTGAGTGGAATCGCCCAGTGCTTCGGATGAAAACATGTCACTACTGGCAAATTATTTTTCGCACCGGAAAGTTCCTGTACAATACTTTTCACCAAACAGACTAGTTCCTAGGTTTGGCTGCAGACAGCAGCGAGAAAAGACGCGAAATGCAGTAATTTGGCCATAGAGGGCGTCTACGAATAACATTGTGATTTTTTTTAAATTCGTGGTTAGCTTTACGCCTACGAAACCTTCAGGTGTCAGACACTCAGATCGGTATCAAACGTTGTATAGAGATAGAGTATCAACCGAAACTTTTACATAATTCGTGATATGTGCTGCCGTCCAGGAGAACGTGCGTAAACGGGAAATAATATGTAACGCCTGTCCTAGGAGCACAGGAAAAGCGCATCCGTGGGGTACTTGATAGAGCGAATTTTTGTCGTTACAAGGGTCCTCGGTTCAAACCCTGGTAGCGCGAAATATATATATATATAGTGTTACAAAAAGGTACGGACAAACTTTCAGGAAACATTTTAGTATTTCTCTTTAAATGTAAATTGAAATAATTCGTGCAGACAATTATCAAAATACCCAATTGTTTCGTTAGTATGTACTGTACTTCCTCGATTCACCTCCAGTTGGCCAAATTGAAGGAAGGTAATGTTGAATTCAGTGCTTGTGTTGACATGCGACTCATTGCTCTACAGCACATCATTCCAACGTGATCAAAGTGTAAATTTTCACTATCAACATGCGTGGGCTGACGAGAATCCGCACGCAATTGTGTAATCACGTAATCAACACAGATTTTCTGTGAACGTTTGGGCAGAAATTGTTGGTGATGTCTTGATTCGGCCTCATGTTCTTCCATCTACGCGCAGTGGAGCACGTTATCATGATTTCATACGGGATACTCTACCTGTGCTGCTAGAACATGTGCCTTTACAAGTACGACACAACATGTGTTTCATGCACGATGGAGCTCCTGCACATTTCAGTCGACATGTTCGTACGCTTCTCAACAACAGATTCGGTGACCGATGGATTGGTAGAGGCGGACCAAATCCATGGCCTCCACGCTCTGCTGACCTCAACCCTCTTGACTTTCATTTATGGGGGCATTTGAAAGCTCTTGTCTACGCAACCCCGATACCAAATGTAGAGACTCTTCGTGCTCGTATTGTGGACGGCTGTGATACAATACGCCATTCTCCAGGGCTGCATCAGCGCATCAGGGATTCCATGTGACGGAGGGTGGATGAATGTATCCTCGCTAACGGAGGACATTTTGAACATTTCCTGTAACAAAGTGTTTGAAGTCACGCTGGTACGTTCTGTTGCTGTGTGTTTCCATTCCATGATTAATGTGAGTTGAAGAGAAGTAATAAAACGAACTGTAACATGGAAATTAAACGTTTCCGGACACATGTCCACATAACATATTTTCTTTCTTTGTGTGTGAGCAATGTTTCCTGAAAGTTTGACCGTACCTTTTTGTGTATGAAGTTGCAAATTGTTCTATTCGACAAACATATACCGAGTGTTACATGGAACAACATGTTCCTGAAATGTAATTTTATAGCACTGTGTTATCGGCACTTTGCCGACCGCAGTGACCGAGAGGACTGAGGCGCGCTAGTCACGGTCTGCACGGTCACTTAGTGCAGGGTAGTTGATAAGTAGTTTGTAAGTTTAGGGACTGATGACCCTGTAGTTAAGTCCCATAAGCTATACAAACATTTGAACATTTCGTTCAGCGGATGCGCGTGTTGTGGCTAGAGTGCCGTGTGTTTGCCCACACCATCAAGTGGGGCTGACGTTGCTGTCCAGTCCGCACGCTACTGCTACTGCTGCAGCTGACAGTGCGAAATGAACCCGTGGAACGTTATAGACATAGGCTCTCACAGTTATGCTTTTCCTCTACTCCGTTGGTGAGGTGTTATTATTATAGTTTTCGCACGTTCTCCTGGTTGGCAGCACATGGCACAAATTATGTAGAAGTTTCGGCTGATACTCTATCGATATACAACGTTTGGTAGCGATCTGTGTGTCTGACATCTGCAGGTTTTGGTGTTAGTCGAAATACACAGCTGGCCAGAATTCTATGGCCGAAAGATTTTCAAATATAGCAATTAGTACTCCCACATTCGATTCTCACGAGTAACTCTAATGTTTAAAAATAAAAATTAAAAAAAAACTTTACGTCAAATTAACAAAATAGATAATGTTTAGGAATTTGATGGCGAAATAGGCAAAAATAGGCGCTAAAGTCGAAATAGGCAACTTTACGTCCTATGGAGCTAACGGTATTGAGTTTAGTCATGAAACACATTGACTACCAACGAGCATGTAAACTGGAACAGGGAAACAATAGGTGTTAACGGAAGTTCGCCGTGGTGGAGTAGACGAGCGGTCTAAAGCGTCTCGCTGCGGAGCGCGCGGTTGCTCGCCGTGGAGGTTCGAGTCCTCCCTGGGGCATGGATGTGTGTGTTGTCCTTAGGTTAGTTTACCTAGGTTTACGTAGTTTGTAAGCTACTGACTGATGACCAGGTAGTTTGGTCCGATAGAATTACAAACGTTTGAACGAAAGTTCCGCGGTCTACTCATAAGTATCAGAATTCACTTAAGTCAGGCGTCCCTTTATTTATACTGGAAAGCGATACCCTTATGCCCTTGCTGTGAAAGTTTTAATCTGTTTGTTTACGATATCTTCGGTTCTAATCATTGTAGGCAGTTAATTTCGGCTTAAAACCTCATTGACCACTAACGTTACGAAGTATTCGCACGGGCCATTTAACACATTTTAAAAAGTACATTATTGCAATTGAATGTCTCCTGTAGATACGATCTCTCTATGTTGCTGTGATAGCGACAAATGAGATTTTGCGGAACTGACTGTTGCTCCCACCACAAACCACGCCACAAGATATTTCTCTTTTACGTTCCCTCCTGCCAGGGAAGAAGAGCCATTAAGTCTGGTAAACATGGCGCCATTGTCGATCACCGCCGTCTGTCGCTGAGCAACGGAGGATCCACAGCCCATTCAGACAAATGCGAGGGAGGCAGCTGCAACACTCGCTTCAGAGTGCGCGAGAGGTACGGACACCAAGTCAGTGAGACCTTTTCAACAGAAGGCAAGTAACGCTAACACTCTTTCCTAGTTTCTTTTCGACTATTAGTCTGAATGCTCGACTTTCGGGAGTGTCTGTATTAATTTAGTATAAGTGAGAAAGTATTAGGCAGAAATTGGTATTTCGTTCTATATGCTAGGTAGAGAGTTTAAGGTATAGCGATTTACTCGTTTAAATTGCACCACGACTGGGCACCCCTGTGGGATCTCCATGTAGTAGTAGATTTTCCGTCTCTTTTCGAGCATTAGATGTACGAGAGAAATTAAGTTGTATAGAATTTTATTATAGACATTCGGCGATGTCCAAAAAGCAGATACTATGTCTATTATAATCATATATATTTAACAGGTGAATGACAGTTTCTCTGTGGTTGCACAAATATGTGCTATCTCTTTCAGGAGTACAGTTGATGCTGAGGGCAAGAGGAAGTAATGTGATATTTATTTATTTTCTGCTATTTTACAAAAACCTGCCACCTAGATGCCAAGAAGCTCGAAATTTTTTCAATATTAACTGCTACAAAAACAAATTTAATGAATTTAATAATACTGCATTTACAATTGCTACTTAGCTTAAAACTAATACCTACTTACACTTAACAATTTATGTTGAAAAGGAAGAGAGGAGGAGGATATGAAAAATATAAGTGTAAGAGATGATAGGATAAGGGGAATGAGTTAGTCACAACAGCACAGTCGGCCGGGTGTAAAAGTGTCGCTATGTTCGTAAAACAGTTGAATTCCGGACGCCTGTAATGGTTATTATGTAAGAAAATTGCCTGTTGGAGGTCGTCAAATAATCTCAAAATTTAGAATGCGTAATAGTATACTCTAGTAATAATAATTCCGTTATTGAATGTTCCAGCAAATCACAACTAATGGGTCGCAACAACACTTTCGCAGTGAAAGTTAAAAATTTTGAATAAAAAAAAGATATTAATTAACTTGAAACAATCACTGTGGTAATTAATTAAGCTTGGCCCTGTCTGACTTAGCATTGACTACAGCCTCCAACTAGCACCTCTTACGATTCACGAACAGCACAACTTCATTAATAAATGTGTCAGAATTCGTGTAGTGGTGATGGCGTGTTCG
Organism: Locusta migratoria; assembly: GCA_026315105.1. Classification (NCBI taxonomy): domain Eukaryota; kingdom Metazoa; phylum Arthropoda; class Insecta; order Orthoptera; family Acrididae; genus Locusta; species Locusta migratoria. Next base: position 130,797,451 of record CM048745.1, on the reverse strand, counting down.
TGTTATAATCAAAATCGTAATAGCTGATAGACTCTGATTGCAATGATAATAGATGAGTACTGTGAAACTGCGTGGTGCAATGAGCTTCATAAATACTACAGTTAAAGTTCCCAAATATTTCAATAATATTGTTTAAAGCATTCAACTTCCTTATAAAACTTTACGTAAACTATTTTTTTTTTTTATTATTGGTTCCAGGGCCTGGGTAGCGTACGCGTGTAACTGGCTGAGCAGAGTTTGGCATTTAACGTATTTCATAAAAAAAATTACTTCAGTCAAGTCTGGTTAATCAACTATAATACTTTGACTACTGTTAGCCTGGTTACTTTCTACATAATTGAAACCAACTTTACTTTACTTGCAAACTCTCATGCACTTTAATTACTAGTCTCTGTGGTTGTAACACGTTTAGCAATTCTTTAACTCGTCAATTACTTTGAAAATGATTGAACTTGTTAGTCAATGTACAGGCTTGCATAATCAACATAATCTAATATTGGTGATAATGGGGTGACTACAACTACTTACAAAATTAAGACTGGTTTCAAAATAAGTCATATATAATTGAACCAAAGTTCTGATTGGGTTGACGCTACATTTTACATGCATACAAAATAAAATGTTACAAAAGTACTCATCTGCTTTCGTCGTCTTCGTCGTGAAGTCCAAACAAGACAGATATGATTACAATAGGTACTCTTACTACAACAAGGATCACACTCGGTGACAATAGACTAGATACCAAACAATTACTTTTCTTGCACACATGGAAAAATATTACACTGATCGAGTATAAATAAACTTATTTCGCACTTCCTTCAATACATTAAACAGTACGCCTCTCGGGCTTATTACGATTGCTTTAAACTCGCGCCACACTGCGCCTACCGTGCCTCTGCAGCATCAACAAAAGATTTATTTGTTTACTATAGCGAGTCCGCTTCGCGACTGCATTTATGTCTTTACTTTGGCGAGTTCGCACCGCGACTGCTTCAGCAGCGCGACACTCACAGCTACTACTTCTGTACCAAAGACAGTCTTTACAACAGGTTCAACGTTTTCTCTGGCGCATTGCTAACTTACAGCATACGAATGTCTGTGCATTCATGCGGGTTTACACATACAGTACATGTTTACACTAAATGATTGAATATAGAAAATGACGTTACATAATAAATATACCTAGCATACATGAAATGAAAAATACGTGAAATAAACAAATTTAAGACAATATGTACATTACATTAAATCAAACTAAGATACAGCGACAGGTGTACTCTTACAATTATTCCCATTTATAACGCGAACTCTTTTCTAGGCCCTACGACATAACATCTACAGCAACTGATACAACCCTATGTACAGGCGCATAAGTTTATTTTATGGGCCCTTACTGCATGTTGGCTTACATAACGTTCAGGCTATATATACGTATTTGCTGATGTGCTCTAATGCTTACCGTCGCTATTCGTCTGTCGTGTGTAGGTAGTGTTGTTGCTGCATGTTATCTTGTCCATATTTTGCTCATCTAGTCCGGTATTCAGTCCAAAGAGCGGTAGAGATCGCGTTTGTTGAGTATGTCACACGTAATGCGTACACGGCAATACAGTCGTAGAGTGCGATAAGGTGGCAGTAAGGACAGCGTGTCTGGGTAGCCGAAGTGGCATCTCAGCGCCTTAGGTCAACGGATTTTGTGTAGCAATAAAGAAAAAACCACGTCCGAAAAGGAGCGATGTACCCAAAAAAGTAAGTAATTAAAAAAATCAATAGATAAACAGGTTAAGCCGCCCGCTGGCCCTAAGTGGTAAATCGGGGTTCGAATCACGGCCCACCACCAACGTGCTATTTCGCAGTTGAATTTACGGTGTTGAGTCAGTAAATAAGTTGCAAACTGAGGTAGACACGTCAGTACTGCAGGCTGTGTAAGGGTATTTCCCTACCACTACGACACAACCGTCTTGTGGGTTGCAGCAGTTTAAGGAACGAAATACACTTACAGCTCAAGAGTGTCACTTAAAAGATGCAAACGCTGCCATAAAATTTCCAAGCTCCAGGCTTTTACAGCCTTCTCGAACGATGGGACGAATGTTTAAATATACAGGTGGAGTCAGCTGAAAAGTAAACCAATTTTCATGCCTGTAAACGCAGTACTGGCGTCTCTACATCAGTTTGCGACGTATTTACTGACACACCCTCGTATTTCAGCGTCCCGTAACAGTCGAGATTGGAAATGAAAGTAGGAGTTAAATTTAGCAGTATTCGAGAAGTGAGTAATATCACGCAGCTGTGGAAATGTTGTGCTTAGTTTTATCGGCCGCAATAAACAAATTTACTGCAGACGTTAAATTAAGACTGCTTCGCCAGTCTCTCTGGTTGGAAGTTGATGGTAGAGAGAAATGAAAATAATAAGTTTAATTAGCGGCGTTGATGGTGATAATTTATTCTTCGAGTGGCGGGGAAGGGTTGAGGGCGTTCAGTTCTCAAGTACAAGAATGTTCACTCGGGGCAGTATCCAAAATCTGTACACAAGTGAACTGTCAAGCCGATTCAACGTTTAAAATTGCAGCACAGTTTGCAAAATAAGCGTAAAAGAATAATAAAAGGTTCCGAAGATATGACTCTGAGAAGCGAGCAGGAAAGTTCGACTCCCTTACCCCCCCCCCCCTCCCCCCGTCCCTCTTCACGGTTATACACACATCTATGGTACAATGAAATATGAGATATGTTCACAAATTAAGTTCCGTTTGGTTATATAAAACAGTCACAGAAATATTTATTGTACAATAATCTACACCTGTTAAACTACTTTTCTACATAGCTTCCGAAATTTTGTAGGCACTTCCCCCTTCGTTAGGGATGAAGTGTGTCTCCATTCCACTGATAGCCCTTTTGATTCAGGGGTGACGTACAATACCCAAGTTTCATCCCACGTGACTATCCGTGAAGGAAAACCACCTTCTTCACTGTAGCGTGTCAAAATCCGAAGTGCACTGCTTATCCATTATTTTTTGTTGTTCAGTAAAAATTTTGGGTACTCAACGTGAGCAATGTTTTCGAAATTACAGTTTTTCAGTAACAATTTCATAAATTAGTGATCGTGAGATTTGCGGAACTTCACACCATGGGCACTAAGTGTAAACATACTGTTGTGCTTAATTTTCTCTTCAGTTGTGTGAATCAGTAGCCGAGGGAGGTAGCCGAGCGTTCAAAGGCGCCCTGCTGCGAGGCGCGCCACTAACAGCCGTCGGAGGTTCGAGTCCTCCTTCGGGATGGTTGTATTTGTTGTCCTTAGCATAAGTTAGTTTAAATGGTTTGTAAGCCTAGGGACTGATGACCAGAGAAGTTAGCTCCAATAGATTTACAATCATATGAACATTTTTGTGAACCAGTTCATCAGTGCACCAAAGATCTAATAGACGCCGCTTCTGCTTATTATGTAAGGCATAGTACAGCAAGGAACCGTATATCTGTGACAGAATTCAGCGATGTAATCTTATCTCGAAGAATACCAGCAAACGTTGAACATAGTGTTACTGCTTTCGCTTCGTGTATTGCATACTTAACGACATTTCTTTGCTTCTTTCGGCACGTTTCATTTGTTTAAAATATAACGACGTTCCTTCGTGTCTCTAATTGTATTCATTTACATAGGAATACTTTGAAAGGACAATCCAGTGTGATAGACTGTCGTATGTAGTTTCTTTTGTGATTTCGTTGACTTTAGTAATGTTTAGAAAAGCTTAGAAAACGTTCGTGGCTTTCGAATGACACACGACCGGCCACAAAGGTCCGAAACCCTAAAAAGCCATGATACGCACAGGCCCTTCTTTAACAACCGTTGCGAAGCACGGGAATGTAGTACAGTACATACAATCCCGGCAGATTAAAATTGTGTTACTGATCGTGATTCGAACGCGGCACCTTTGTCTTTCGCGGGCAACCGATCTACCAAATAAACTGCTCTAACGGAATATCTCCCCCTGCCCAAAGCATGGCCCTTCAAAATTTTAATACATTCAACTCCATAGAGGAGTGGGAAATATTTGTTATTTTCCTGCCGCGCCGGCAGTGCATTGGACTTCGCCCATCACACGTCCGTCCACGTGCCTGCCGCCTCAGCCCAGCGTGCTGGTTCGGTACTGCTAACCAGGGTACGCTACCCTACCCCCTAACAGTCTGCACTATTGGCTCACCAATCAGTGAGCTTCGTATAATCACGTGACCGCCGGGCCCGACGCCTTGCCGCCCCGTCGGTTCCGCCAGGTTTCTTCTTCGATCTCGAGCCTCCGCCCTGATAGGAGGTCCTGACTTTTAGCTCCGGCTAATTTCTCAACACCTGTAGCAGCTATCCCTCTTTCCTTGGTCAGACTGCCTTCTCGAAAATGTACATATTAAGTCATTAAATGCAAAGTTAAGGCACATCCTCCTGTTTTTATTCCACATATTCCCACATTCCCACACAGCGTCAGCTGGCAAATCTTTCAGGGCCAACACCCCTCGAAGAAAGTATATTGTGGAGATAGGTTAGGGGATGGTTTCAGAATGATACACTCCTGGCCATTAAAATTGCTACACCACGAAGATGACGTTCTACAAACGCGAAATACAACCGACAGGAAGAAGATGCTGTGATATGCAAATGATTAGCTTTTCAGAGCATTCACACAAGATTGGCGGTGGCGACACCTACAACGTGCTGACATGAGGAAAGTTTCCAACCAATTTCTCATACACAAACAGTAGTTGATCAGCGTTTCCTGGTGAAACGTTGTTGTGATGCATCGTGTAAGGAGGGAAAATGCGTACCATCACGTTTCCGTATTTGATAAAGGTCGGATTGTAGCCTACAGCGATTGCGGTTTATCGTATCGCGACGTTGTTGCTGGCGTTGGTCGCGATCCAACTACTGTTAGCATAATATGGAATCGCTGGGTGCAAGGAGGGCAATACGGAACGCCGTGCTGGATCCCAAAGGCCTCGTATCACTAGCAGACGAGATGACAGGCATCTTATCCGCATGGCTGTAACGGATCGTGCAGCCACGTCTCGATCCTTGAGATAACAGATTTGGACGTTTCCGAGACAACAACCATCTGCACGAACAGTTCGACGACGTTTGCAGCAGTATGGACTATCAGCTCGGAGACCACGGCTGCGTTTATCCCTTGACGCTGCAAAACAGACAGGAGCGACTGCAATTGCGTATGCAACGACGAACCTGGGTGCACGAATGCCATAATGTCATTTTTTTCGGATGAATCCAGGTTCTGTTTACAGCATGGGTTACAGCATCATGATGGTCGCATCCGTGTTTGGCGACATCGCGTTGAACGCACATTGGAAGCGTATATTCGTCATTGCCATACTGGCGTATCATCCAGAGTGATGGTATGAGGTGCCATTGGTTACACGTCTCGGTCACCTCTTGTTCGCATCGACGGCACAGTGGCCGTTACATTTCAGATGTGTTACCACCCGTGGCTCTACCCTTCATTCGATCCACGCGAAACCCTACATTTCAGCAGGATAATGCACGACAGCATGTTGCAGGTCCTGTACGGGCCTTTCTGGGTACGGAAAATATTCGACTGCTGCCGTGGTCAGCACACTCTCCAGATCTCTCACCAATTGAAAACGTCTGGTCAATGGTGGCCGAGCAACTGGCTCGTCACAATACGCAAGACACTACTCTTGATGAACTGTGGTACCATGTTGAATCTGCATGGGCATCTGTACCTGTACACGCAGCCAAGCTCTGTTTGACTCAATGCCCAGGCGTATCAAGGCCGTTATTACGGCCAGAGGTGGTTGTTCTGGGTACTGATTTCTCAGGATCTATGCACCCAAACTGCGTGAAAATGTAATGACATGTCTGTTCTAGTATAATATATCTGTCCAATGAACACCCGTTTATCATCTGCATGTCTTCTTTGTGTAGTAATTTTAATGGCCAGTGGTGCATTTTCTTCGTGGAAGATTAAAACTGCGTGAAGGACTCGCACCTGTTACTTTCGCCTCTCATATCAGCGCACACTCTGCTGCACAGTGCACACCTCATTCTGGAAACGCCCCCTGAATTGATACAAAATTAATGACTGTAAATTTCTGGGCAAGAGGTCCCCCTGATATGCGAAACACTGTTTTTACTTTTCACCCAGACATGTTGCAGCACCTCTGTACATTCATCATTGCCTTTTATATATTTATTTACGGCTTCGTATTATATTTCGTGGTGATGTAAGACCCTTTCTACATAATTCAACAGTGGTATCGTTCTAATAATTTATTTTGTAGCACACTATCTCTTCCGCGTTTGTGTGCACAACACAAAAGCAATACACATATTTTGCAGACCTTTTTCTTTCACCATCTGTTCACACTTTGGCAAACGTTACTGTGTACGCTTTGTTCTTATGCGAATAATAACAGAGATGCCCATGCGACGATTCGCTTTCTGTTTGACCGAGCACACACAATTTAATATTTCTTAATAATTTCACACTTTTTATACTGTTTTTGAAATAAAATGAAAAAATGTTGGAGTGTTCTGATTTTTTTTTCCTTTTCTTCGCTGAGAAGACCCGAAAACGGTAACTGTAATGTGGTAGCTGTAGACCATACACAACCAGTGCGCCACGCTCACTTGGTTAAAATACAGTTGACATTACGTGTCTCACAGCGTGCTGTAAACTTCAACATCAATGTTCTCGAAAACCAAGGCCCGTCGCTAAGAATCTAGATGGCCTCATACTCAGCGAATGTCCCTGTACAACATATCCGAGGCCCATCGAAATCCGTCATTTACAGTTCCGATAGTCCCCTAGTGAGTCAAGAATGCAATGATCAACATGAAACAAACACGATACCACGCCCGCAAGAAATCGATCTTCCCAAAGAACTATAAAAAAAATTAAATAAAAAAAATTTCAATACAGTGCTTGCACACGAAACAAAAAAGGGTCCCTGGTTCGAATCCCAGTCCGGCACGCAATTATAATCCCCAGGAAGTGTGTTGTGGTCTTAGGTCCGCGACCTGCTTTGATGCAGCTCTGCACGCTACCCTACCCTGTGCAAGCCTCTTCATCTGAGAATAAGTTCGGAAACCTACATCCTGTTGAATCTGCTTACTTTATTCGTCTTTCGGTCTCTTTTTACAATGTTTACCCCACACACCTGTTTCTAGTGCTAAATTTAATATTCCTTGATATCTCAGAATGTGTCCTACCAAAGTATCAAAATGTTTCAAATGTTTGTATAGTTTATGGGACTTAACTACGGGGTCATCAGTCCCTAAACTTACAAACTACTTATGAACTACTTACGAACTAGGACGGCACAAATATCCATGCCCGAGGGGGGATTCGAACCCCCTACCGTAGTGGCCGTGCTGACCGTGACTGGAGCGCCTGAGTCCCCTCGGCCACCGCGGCCGGCTACCAAAGTATCCCTTCTCTAAGTCACGATATGTCTGGAACTCCTTCTCTCCCCAAATCTGTCATGCTCCTCCCCATCAGTTACGTGATCTCCCCATTTAATCTCCATCATTCGTCTGCAGAACCACATTTTAAAACTTCCATCACTTTTTTGTCTAAGATCGTCGACGTTGCACTCCAGAAAACGCTATCAGGAAGGACTTCCTAACATTTAAATTAAAATGTGATGTCTTTAAATTTCTCTTCTTATAAAACGCTTTTCTTCTCAGAGCTATTCTGCATTTTATATCGTCTTTACTTCGGCCATCATGAGTTAGTTTGCTACCCAAATAACAAAACTCATCTACTACTTTTATTGTCTGATTACCTAATCTAATTCTTTCAGCACCGCCTGATTTTCTTACATTCCATTCCATTGCCCTTGTGGTAAATCAAACCTCTCCCTGAATAACTCCTACACTGCAGTCAAATTAAATATAAATATGACGATTAATTATGGAACTAGACTGGTAGGAACATTTGATTCAAGGGATTCACAGGAAAACGGAACAGATTGCACAGAGGATTACCACATGTAATTTAGTTTTATTTATCGAAATATTTGAAAAACAAATACCTCTCAGGGCCGATTTGACTGGGCGTGGACACGAGTTACATATGAACGGGGAACGAGGAGGTAATTTCCTATCTCACCAACAATGACTTCATGTGGGCTGCGCGTCGGCTGTGGTGGTGGTTGCAGCAGCATAGCAAACGAAGGCTCTGGGCTCCCCAGCCCTCAGATGTGCGGCGCGGCGCGACCCTCGAACGAAGATGCCACTGTCAAAGTTCAGCGTCTGCCAAGGCGGGAGGTGCCTGCATCTCTTCTACCTTCTGCGGCGACGGACCAAATGTGTTCTTCGGTCGTTTCTCTCCCAGTCCATTCCCCACCAGCTACAGGTACTCGAATTTTGCGTCTCTTTGGCTCTGTGATTGGTGGGTTGGTTCTGCAATGTCATCCAATAGCTGATTGCCGTTTTCACGACCACGCGTCTCAATCGCCGGTGGAAATTTTCTGTGGGCCGAAATGAGACTTGCGAACTGGCGTTTCTCAATGTTTAAAGCGTGTTGTCTTTATCTTCTGCATTCCTTCTTCGCTCGAAAAAACTGTTCTTTGTGGCAGCTATTTGTATTAGACCTCTCTGTTATGCCATTTATCGGTGTCTTTCTCCGTGGCCAGAACCACTTTATCTATACTGCAAGCTAGTCTCTCTGTCACTTCAGCAAGTGTGCACTGAAGGGGTTTGCATCTCTTTTTCTCATCTGCGGGGGTCTACGGTTAATCTGCGATTCCGTCGCTTTTTTAGAAACCTCCGGTACCCACGGATAAGGGCTTTCTCTGTACACACGCTATGTTGTAAGGACCTCTCGGCACTGCATCCGCTGTCGCCATTTATCTGCGCGCTCTAAAGTCAGGCTGGCTTTGCCGTGTACGTTCTTACGAGAAAGCCACAGAAATTTGCCCGGCTGCCCTCCTAAAGCGAGAGTATACGGGGCGGCGGCCGGTGGCGAAGGTGAATGAAAGCTGATGATGCTTCCCAATGGCTCTATCTCGTTCCCCAGGCAGGCGGGACAGCCGGCCGCGGTGGGCGAGGGGACTGAGGCGCTCCGGTCACGGCCTGCACGGCCACTACGGTCGGGGGTTCGAATCCCGCCTCGGGCATGGATATTTGTGCCGTCCTTAGTTGTAAGTAGTTCATAAGTAGTTTGTAAGTTTAGGGACTGATGTCCCCGTAGTTAAGTCCCATAGACTCTACAAACATTTGAACATTTACTGGGGGGACACTCTAGTCTGGAGGCTGGCGTGGTGTCCGCGAATGCTTCCATCGGCAAAGTCACTGAACAAAAGCGTCCCTGGCCGAAATACTACACAGCTCCCGCCATGAATCTTAAGCTTTTGGCACGAATGGTTGAGAGTGTTTGCACAGTGGCCCATTTATGATCACTAGGCTCGTTGCACATACACTGACGAAGTAAGTGAAACAAGTCACTCGCTGATTATGATTCACATTTTACTGCACCTAATGACATAGGAGTTTTATCTGAAAGGGTAGGGATGACAAATTTAGTCGTGTCTTAATGTGCCATATCCAATCTAACATTTACACACATGTTTGCCCTTTATTGTTACAAGAAATGCGCAAATTAAGATAAAAACAACTAAATAACACATAATGAATACAAAAATTACAATAAACATAAAAAAGTTCAAATGTTTGTTAAGCTTAAGGGACTTAACTACGGGGTCATCAGTCCCTAAACATACAAACTACTTATAAACTACCTACAACTAAGGACGGCACAAATATCCATGCCCGAGGGGGGATTCGAACCCCCGACCGTAGTGTTCAAATGTTCAAATGTTTGTTAAGCTTATGGGACTTAACTACGGGGTCATCAGTCCCTAAACTTACAAACTACCTATGAACTACTTACGAACTAGGACGGCACAAATATCCATGCCCGAGGGGGGATTCGAACCCCCGACCGTAGTGGCCGTGCTGACCGTGACTGGAGTGCCTCAGTCATCTCGGCCATCGCGGCCGGCCGACCGTAGTGGCCGTGCAGACCGTGACTGGAGCGCCTTAGTCCCCTCGGCCACCGCGGCCGGCAATAAACATCATTTCAACGTTGGACATCACATAAAATATATAAAAATTAGGCAAGGAAGAAAACATTAAAAGAAAACGTGGACTACATTCTTGTGTATCTTTGAAATATAATCTTTTTACGAATGGAAATTATGTACACATGAAAAACATTTGACACTCGGTTACCTGAGGCAAACATAAGCCTTACTGTAATCAACAAAATACAATTCCACAGGAAACTACACATAACATAAATGTGAGACACTATTAAACATTTTCTATGATAATACCAACATAAAACAAAGAAAATAAAGATTTGTATAAATTAAACATGTGAAAAATATGTTCCTTACACATAATTATACCTTACTTAATCAAATATGTCAGCCAAAATTTATATCAGTCGAAACACACACCAAAAAATAATTTGAAACTTAGATATTGTTTGACCATAACCGCCTGAGGACAAGATGGAGAGGGTAGGTTAGGGCAGAATTCAATAAAAATACCTCTGTTAGCAGAGAATCACCTTCCTCCCCAGTGCACTTTGTTTCTGAGAGTGATACCTTGTCTTTCGAATAGAACTTACAGTGTCGTTACCCAAAATGTGCATATCAACTGTGTGAGGGTTTACTTTTCTATCAAAATAGAATGCGTGGAGTTACTTTTACGAAACGCTCTAATGGGCTCTATTATTAGTAATAAATAAATAAAACTTAGTAAATTTTGTGTATAATAGCTATCTCAATTGTATCATGCAAACCAAAGATACATGGATCCAAGCACTATGTAATCGAAAGAAAACAACTTCTCCGCCGACTACAGAGTATTTCTGGCACATCTGGACTGTAAAAAAAATGCTGTACATATTCAAAATTATACAGAGAAACTACGTACATAAAAATGGAGATACAATATCGCGCGCTACTTCATAATCCTGCGAAATGCCCACAGACGTCGTTCTCACACACATTGAATCTTCACATCATCTCTCCACATTCACACCCAGTGTCCACAGCGCACATATTTACTAAATGACTACATACCATCAATTTATACTCACTACAAGGAAAAAAAAACTACTAAATAGAAAGTATCCATAACAGTTAATAACAATGATGTTACCGACTAATGTATACTATCGAGACACATACGGTTTCAGACTTCGGGCGTTGAACATTCCGACCTCTTGTTTATCATCTGTCAGTGAGACGTGATCAATTTTTCAAGCCATTTTGATGCGTGGAAGCATCTGCGGTCCTCCGAAAACCGTCAGACTTTTGTAAATTTTTCGAACGTGGAAGGAGCAACAATGAATTCACATACTCGGGAGTGGGTTACTTTCTTGGCACATGTCACAAGAAAGTGAAACGTTTTGTTAAAAAATACGATGTGGCCTAATCTCATACACCTCCAAGTCAAAATCGAGCTGGGTTTACCCGCATCTCACAGTACACGACCGGGCATTTCGAGTACGACATGTTCGAACGAGCACGAGGAAAATCGAATGTGTAGTAATACATCAATGATTTTTTTTAATAACTTGCTTGTAGCTGACTTCTGCCCTCTCTCTGCCAGCCTATCGATAAACATGTGATATTTGTCACGTTCAACTTCTTTTGCAAAAAGCTGAAGGGAGAGAGCGGAACTGTTCGTGACTTCTTCTCCTCGAAGTATTAGTACGTGTTTCAGGATTTTGCCAAATTATTGTAACTATGAGCTTAGTTCCTTTTTTATTAATTTCAATAAACCCTCACAGTTAATTAGAAATATCTTACTTACTTACAATCCCTTCTCCATTCTCACTAATTTTAAAGTTATTTATTTTCAGCAGATCCAGTACTTCATAAAGTGATGTTCGGGTACTGTTGCCATTTGTTTCGCGATTGTACTAGAACATTCTCTGTGCAACTTTTATTTATTTCGTGTCTATGAATGACTTATTACATTTTAATGCCTGCAGAAAAATCTTCGCGATGTTTATGAAGTCCGATAATTTTTCAATTTTTGGCGACTATCATGATTAATTTTCAACACGGTCATAGAACAATAGTAAACGAAATGCACAATCCCAACATCAATTTATCGAAGTAATATTCCAGTCATCGAAGCAAGAATCACTACAGAATATGACGGAAATATCAGTAACACCTCTCAATAATGTAAAATTTAGATTTCGCCGACTTCTTCTGTAACGTTACTTTCTGATGTTGTGTTTGTCACTTTACGGCTTATCCTAGAAGATAGATTAAGAAAAGGCAAACCTACATTTCTAGCTTTTGTAGATTTGGAGAAGACTTTTGACAATGTTGATTGGAATAAACTCTTTCAAGTTCTGAAGCAAGCAGGAGTAAAATATAGGGAGCGTAAGGTTATTTACAACTTGTACAAAAACCAGACAGCAATTATCAGAGTTGAAGGGCATGAAAGGGATGCAGAGGTTGGAAAGGGAGTAAGACAGGGTTGTAGCCTTTCTCCAATGCTATTCAATTTGTACATTGAACAAGCTATAAAGGAAAGCAAGGAGAACTTTGGAGAAGGAATTAAAGTTCAGGGTAAAGAATTAAAAACATTGCGTTTTGCCGACGACATTGTAATAATCTCAGAGACAGCAAAAGACCTGGAAAAGCAGTTGAAGGGAATGGACAGTGTGCTGAAAGGTGCATATAAGATGAACATTAACAAGAGCAAAACTAGGGTAATGGAGTGCAGTGTAAGAAAATCAGGTGATGCTAAAGGAATTAGATTGGGAAACGAAGCAATAAAGGAGGTAGACGAGTTTTGTTACTTGGGCAGTAAAATAACAAATGATTGTCGCAGTACAGAGGATATAAAATGCAGAATGGCAATGGGTAGAAAAGCGTTCTTGAAAAAGAGAAATTTGTTAACATCGAATATTGATTTAAGCCTAAGGAAGTCCTTTCTGAAGGCATTTGTATGGAGTATTGCCTTGTATGGGAGTGAGACATGGACGATAAACAGTGCGGACAGGAAGAAGATTGAGGCTTTTGAAATATGGTGCTACAGAAGAATGCTGAAGATTAGGTGGTTTACGGTCGGGGGTTCGAGTCCCCCCTCGGGCATGGATATTTGTGCCGTCATAGTTCGTAAGTAGTTCATAAGTAGTTTGTAAGTTTAGGGACTGATGACCCCGTAGTTAAGTCCCATAAGCTTAACAAACATTTGATTTAAATTAGGTGGGTGGATCGTGCAACTAATGAGGAGGTACTGAACAGAATTGGGGAGAAAAGAAATTTCTGGCATACCTTGACTTTAAGAAGGGATAGATTGGTAGAGCACATTCTTAGACATCAAGGAATTGTGAATTTAGCGTTGGAGGGAAGTGCGTGGGGAAAAAATCGCAGAGGAAGACCGAGGGATGGATACAGTATGTAGATTCAGGCAGATGTAGGTTGCCGTTCTTATGTGGAGATGAAGAGGCTTGCTCAGGATAGGGTATTGTGGAGAACTGCATCAAACAAGTCTCCGGACTGAAGACCACAACAACAACAACAACATTTGCTCCCGAAATCACGACCGCTACCATTTAATGGCGGAATCCAATAATTTTGTTTAAATTGTCCCTTCCTTGTCAAAACTGCTCAGTAATTTCATTTAAAAATATTTCACTACCTGGTAAAATTTCATTTTCGGTCCCCAACCGCAACCCTAATAAGCAACACCCATTTTCATACGAAAGCAGCATTACAAATGCATTTGACGACAGCGTGCAAAGCGACGGCATTGACATCTACTGGACTGCCACGGAACGCTGCAGTTGGAGCGAGGATAGACACCAGATGCAGACGTCTATCCAGGAGGAACCGAACCTCGGACGGCGAGTAACCGAGTGCTTTGCAGCAAGATGCGTTAGAGCAATCGGCCACTCCATCTTGGTCTTCCGCACTTTCCCCAGGAACGATATATTTCCCCCCAAATATTGCCCCAACGCTTGTTTCCCCAAAATTCCCTACCAAATATATTGGCGCACTTTAGGTTACGGTAGTAACACTAAAAGTGGGCCTTTGCGATCGTCTTTTCACAGCTCGAAATTTAATTGAAAATAACGGCTTAACCATTCATCTGACATGAAAATTGAATAACCGAATTTGTAGAGGAGAAAATTCTCTACAACTTTGCTCTTTTATGTTTCTTCTTTTTTTTTTAATAATATCTCGTATCGTTTGAGACATATTTGCAAAAATAACGGAGATTTGACATCCTCCATTGAATTAACGAAAATCAGCCGCTCGGAAATGTTACGTGACATTCCTCGTCCAGAACTCTCTCTGACATACGCCATCTTGCGTTGCGTATTTGATGGTTTTCTTATTGTAACTTACACGTTGTCATTTCAAAGCAATGGCGCACTAAAGGATTAACAAAAACACGTCGTTCTTCGTACGATAAATGATAATCTAGTGTCTACAAATGCCATATTAGCATCAGTTAACAACGACCATCTATAGGATGAGATTAAAAGACTCACCGTTTGATTGATAGCCAAAGCGTCAGTAAAGGTGACCGCCGTCTCAGCGCTCTTTTTCTACTTGAGATACCGCTTCCTCGAATACAGTTATCTTCGAACCACACTTACCAGTCCACGTACGGCTACAGCTCAGCTGGTGTACTCAGCGATGCAATCGAGACTTCCTCCGAATGCGATTGAACACAAACATCCGCATTTTCGCTGGATAGCAGTGTGGCGAGCAGTGCATGATCCTATGCTTACATCAGATGTCCAGTCCAGCCTCCACAGGATCCACCTAGCAGCATCTCCACTATGTGACGAGTGTGGAGTGCAAGACGACGACGGCCATCGACTTGTCTGCGGCGAGGCAGGCAATTTTTGGCTTTTGGTCCGCCAGATGTTGGCTTTCTTTACACGAACAACCCCTCCCAATATCACTGTAGAAATGCTCCTCTTCCCCGATAAGGACTATTTCCTGCGTGCGAAGACCCACACAGTGACATGGATTAGCGGACTCGCTGTCAACTACATGTTTGGAAATGGTGATTAATCAGTTCTCGATTTCTGGCAATACATCAATGGACGACACTGCGCAGTTGTCAAGAACCCGAAGTACCAGCAATACTTTTAGAACTTCCTCCAGAGTGCATTCCGCGAACCCCTCGCAGCTGGATCATCCATGCAGGGAGAAGATGACTTACGTTCCCTATTACCAAATTATGATTGATCATTACACCGGTAATCCCCAAATAATTTCGAGAAGACGTGTGTGGATGGTCTACTGATGTATCGCCGCCGCGCGGTTTTTATGTTCAAATGTTTGTATAGCTTATGGGACTTAACTACGGGGTCATCAGTCCCTAAGCTTACAAACTACTTATGAACTAGCTAATACTAAGGACGGCACAAATATCCAAGCCCGAAGGGGGATTCGAACCCCCGACCGTAGTGGCCGTGCAGACTGTGACTGGAGCGCCTCAGTCCCCTCGGCCACCGCGGTTTTTTATTCTCGTGCTGCTAATCAAAGCGATCAGCAGTCTTGTGAGGATGTGCTCTTCCGACGGAATCATTAATTTTATTACAAAGATGTCAGAAACATTCTTTTGTTTATGCTTGAAGTGCTCCTTCGTTTTAATTATATTGTATTTTTTTCTCCTTTTGTCCCTAATTTGTTTAAATAAACATACATTTGAAAAAGGGTCGAAGCGACCCGTGAAGTACATAAAATTAAAAAAAAAAAAATAAAAAAAATAAAAATGCTCATGGTCAGTGGTTCGATACCCGCCACTAAACAAAATTTTTTTGCTCTTTTTTTTCCTAAAAGGGTTTCGAGCACACTTATCAATTAAATAGAGCTATGTTCTTCAATGTTTAGTGTTGTGCATATGTACGAATGTTGCATCAAAAATGTGTGTTTGTTCTATTTCGTGAACATGCCGTGAAATACGTAACAAAAAAATAAAAAATCAAATAGCGTAGTGGGCAAGGCGTTGGACTATGACTCTAAAAGTCGGTGGTTCGGAACCCGTCAGTGGCTAAATATTTTTTTTTTCTAAAATGGTTACAGTCACTCTTATTAATTTATTATTTAGATTATTATTTTGGTCCAAAATGTTTACAAAAACTTATATAACTACTAATCTAAAGCCGGCCGCGGTGGCCGAGGGGACTGAGGCGCTCCAGTCACGGTCTGCACGACCAATACGGTCGGGGATTCGAATCCCTCCTCGGGCATGGATATTTGTGCCGTCCTTAGGATTAGCTAGTTCATAAGTAGTTTGTAAGTTTAGGGACTGATGACCCCGTTGTTAAGTCCCATAGACTCTACAAACATTTGAACATTTTTTTGGGCCGTAAAACACGTCAGTGCGATTTTTTTTTCCACAAAACTGCTTTAAAAATTCCCTCTACTGGGCACCGCTGGCAGAAGTGTGCAGCGTCGCGGCGCCCACGTGGTCGCACGGCAGGTGCGTGGCGTTTGTTTTGTCGCTCTGCGGGCGGCGTAAGCGAAGCGGCGATAACTCAGCGGCCACAGGCTGCGCGCGCATCCGTCTGAGGCGCGGTGGTGGGGGGAGCGGCGCGCCGCCGCCGCCTCCGCGCCGCTGCCACTCGGCCGCCCGCCGCCGCCGCCGCCGCCTCCGCAGCCGACGCCGCCCCCCGCCACGCAACATGCTGCCCGCCGTCGTCGCCGCCGTGCTCGCATGCGCCGCTCTCGCCCCCACAGGTAAACACGCTGCATCGTCGCTAGTACGGCCCCTATGTAGTCCGGCAAGTGCTGCCAATCCTACCGATTTTTCGGTAGATCTACCGAAATCACAAGTTAGCTACCGATCTGCCGAAATTTCTCCTGATTATTATTATTTTTTTCATAACTTTTTTTAAAGGGGAGTCGAACCGCCGTATCTCGACAATGTTAAATCGGCTACATTTCTTAGGAACTGTTAAGTATATAAATATGGTGTTTTTATCAACTGTTTTCGCATGTTTTGTGACTATATTGCTCTACAACACTTTGAAATAACATCTGGAAAAAAAGTTACAATTTTTTTTTCTCCTGACATTATTTTTTGGTGTAAATTTTTATAATTTTAATTTCTTGAATTTTAACTATAACTGTAAATACTACTAAAGTAGAACTACATCACTGTACTATCTATGTTATGTGGTAAATAAGTCATTGATGTTGATTCAGAAGTTTTTGACAAGAAAGGGGCATTTAAACTGAAAAATGTCAGTTTGAGGGAACTGCATTTAAAGAAAAATTTTAATACACAACCAACTGATACATAAACATATAATTGTCCTGGATTGTAGTCCTCATCTCCTCCTTCATGTTCCTCATCTTTTTTCATTTTTTAAGGGGAGTCGTACCGCCCTATCTCGACAATGTTAAATTCGCTACATTTCTCAGGAACTGTTGAATATATAAATGTGGTGTTTTTATAATATGTTCACGCATTTTTGAGACTGTATTGCGTTACAATCACTTTAAAATAACAACTGGGAAAACGTTACGATTTTTTCTCCTAAACAAATAATATTTTGGTGTAAACTTTCACAATTTTAATTTCTTGAATTGTAACTATTACTGTAAATACTACAAACGTACAGCTACAACTTCAAAGTACTATCTATGTTTATGTGGTAAATAATTCATTGATGTTGATTCAAAAGTTTTTGAGAAAAAAGGGCATTTAAACTGAAAAACGTCAGTTTGAGGAAACTGCATTTAAAGAAAAATTTTAATACACAACCAACTGATACATTATAATTGTCCTGGATTGTAGTCCTCATCTCCTCCTTCATCTTCCTCATCCTTTTTTTTTTTCATTTTTAAGGGGAGTCGTACCGCCCTATTTTGACTATGTTAAATTGGCTATATTTCTCAGGAACTGTTGAATATATAAATGTGGTGTTTTTATCACATGTTATCGCATGTTTTGTGACTGCGGTACAATCGCTTTAAAATAACAACTACAAAAAAGTTACGATTTTTTCTCCTAAACATATAAATTTTTGGTGTAAATTTTCACAATTTAATTTCTTGAATTTTAACTATTGCAGTAAATACTACTAAAGTACAGCTACAACATCATAGTACTATCTATTTTATGTGGTAAAGAATTAATTTATGTAGATTCAGAAGTTTTTGATAAAGAAGGGTGATTTATACTGAAAAATGTTAGTTTGAGAAAACTGCATTTAAAGAAATATATTTAATATACAACCAACTGATACATAAAAATATAATCGTCCTGAATGGTAGTCCTCATCTCCTCCTTCATCTTCCTCATCTATTGCTACCCTCCTTCTCTTGGATATGGATTCTTTTGACATATTGTTTGTTGCAATATCTGGCTTAATGAATCGCAGTTGTTCCAAGTCCATCACACTTTTAATCGTGTTGTAACCTTTATGAATTTCTAGATATTCCAAAGCCTGTAGTCTTCCACAATAGCCACCATTGAAAGTAATACCACCAATTTTGGTTTCGTTAGGTTGAAAGCTATCACAGAAAGCAGAGAAACTAAAACATGGCTAGTGGATAACTGTTGTCACCAAACAGAAACAAATGTACGGTTCAAAGACTTAACTGCGAAGAACCGCTAGTGTAGGTAACTTACGAAACGGACAGTTATCAACAAAACAAAATAATTTACAGCCTTCTAAACTATATAGTTCCAGAGAAAAATGCCAATAGGCGAAATGACGAAATACATTATTCTCAGAAATTTCATTGCATGAATATTTTCAAATATTTATTAAAATAGTACATAGTCGAATACTTCGATAAAATCAAAATCAAATTAAGCATAAATATCCACACACTCATACTTCGCATCATAGTAAATGTGTGAAATTTTGTCATTTTGGGTGGTATGACTCCTCTTAAATTAAGATAACGCCAAGCTTATATTTCTGTAGGCCAGTAGTCGTTCCCTTCATTCACAGATCCTTAACGTCCTTCCAGAACGATGGTGTTTCGTTTTCTCAAACATTTAAAGTAAATTGTTTCCTCCTGGCACAAAACACTTTCTCCAACATCGGACTGTCATTTGAATGTCGAGCATTGACAAGCATATACTAACAATCATTGTTTCAGTACATTATTCCATGTTAGTCAACTTTGAAGATAGGGATTCAGAAGCAACGTATAAGTTAACTCATGATTGTCGGTGTGTAAGTACTTACACATCAATTTCATTTTTATTATTCAGAAACATATGGATAACTTTACAATTAAAATGCCATATCTAATATGTAATATTTGTGTTTTCATTTTTACTTCATTCCAAAAGAACAGCCTGTTATTGCCGAGACTAACGGTGCAATCCGTCTAAATTCACTGTTGCAACATTTGAACGATATACTGTAGATGTAATAAACTATCTTTTGAACCAGAAGTAACCGAAAAAATTCAGTTAATGTTCAAGTCTGATGAAGTGCAAGTGATTCGGATACCGATTTTGTTTCCAAGGAATGGCTAGACCGAGTAGTTTTCGAGAACCATGAAGTTCGCTCAACCCTTTAAAACAGAATGAGAACATATTCCCAATTTTAACATGTGGTTAAACCCAAGCAAAAGGGGGAAAGATTTTGGCTATTCCTAATATCATAATAAAGAAAGTGAAATGTTTTCGGTATAGACGTTTGTGAAACAATCACACAAATGCAACTGTTCAAATGTCCAAATAAGTACGACAAAACAGTTGAATTCAGAACAAAATTATACGTTTGGGTTATTTATACAGTAATAATGACTTGCCGATTACAGTACTAATATGGTAGGCCTACCAAATAGAAGGAAGATAATGAATAAAAATGGAAGTAATATTTATGGCATTAGTTGTGATATAAGGTTGTTTTCATTTGGGGTGTTTAAAAAGTACCGTTTTCCTTTCCAAACAACCGATATTTTCTCCTTCGCCTCCCGAGAGTCGTTCCTCGCTGGTTGGCAGCACTGAATCCGGCTCACATCCGGAAAGACGCAAACTACAATGAATTATCGTGCGCAACATTGTTGTTAGTTAAACTGTGCTTAGTTAAACAATGCTAAACACGCCGTATTTTAACCGTAGCATTATTTGCAGTTTTTGGCCATGTGTTTTAAAAGACAACATGTTTTTTATTGATATCCTCGCTTATTATAACATTTATGTAGACAGAAAATGAAGTATATAGGAATGAACGTGGATTCTGAAGTCAAGGATCGTGTCAATCGTCTCTGTTCATAAACGAGACCTAGAAACTAGCAGATAACGGGGCGCCTAGGGGCACAGGCAGTGCTATCCTCCTTGAAAACGGAAATAGACCTTCGTTTTCAAGGAGGATAGCACTGCCTGTGCGAAAAACACAGGATGCCCCTAGGCGCCCCGTTATCTGCTAGTTTCTAGGTCTCGTTTATGAACAGAGACGATTGACACGATCCTTGACTTCAGAATCCACGTTCATTCCTATATACTTCATTTTCTGTCTACATAAATGTTATAATAAGCGAGGATATCAATAAAAAACATGTTGTCTTTTAAAACACATGGCCAAAAACTGCAAATAATGCTACGGTTAAAATACGGCGTGTTTAGCATTGTTTAACTAAGCACAGTTTAACTAACAACAATGTTGCGCACGATAATTCATTGTAGTTTGCGTCTTTCCGGATGTGAGCCGGATTCAGTGCTGCCAACCAGCGAGGAACGACTCTCGGGAGGCGAAGGAGAAAATATCGGTTGTTTGGAAAGGAAAACGGTACTTTTTAAACACCCCAAATGAAAACAACCTTATATCACAACTAATGCCATAAATATTACTTCCATTTTTATTCATTATCTTCCTTCTATTTGGTTGTCAAACGATTGGCTAAAATGAAGACTCTCTGGTAAAATTTAACCGGCACTGCGATGTATGAAACGGTATCTTTTTCGTGTTAAGGAAAATGCCTGACACAATAACAACAAATAAAAACGGAAATATATACTTCTCATGCCATTTTCGAATTATATAACTTTCATTAGCCTAATATTTGAAATGGACAATTTCGGTGTTCGTATAGTTATACAACGCCAAGAAATAATGTTATTTCGCTACTGCGATATTCAGAATTCCAGAGCTGACAAGATGTCGACTTCATAGTTCCACCCGTGCACCGCTACATGCCTCTCCCGGCACATCATTTATATCGGCATTCTCGACTTCGTAGTTCCACCCGAGCACCGCTAGATGCCTCTCCCGGCGCATCAACCTTTAAATCGGCATTCATATGAAAACATCCATTTCCTTTAACCACTCTTAGTCACTGCGGAAATGAAGCATTTGAACGGCACAAGAAAGTGAGCTGGGAGCACTTCATGTTTCAATATTCACTTATTGTAACACGTTATTTTAATACTGCAGATGCGCTGCATTACAGCGTCTTTGGTCGAGGCGATTAGTGAGCTGATTGTTGGAGAATGTAGAACTTGATCCAAGCTGTAGATAGGAAAATTTCTACTTCCTTTTACCATTTTTAATGGCTCAATGCACACACAATATTTATATTCCTGAAATCTACGACAAATAATCTTTCGAATTACGTAACTTTCATTGGCCTTCTTGTACGAATAAATTAGTAATCTGTACCACAATATCGTGTTAGCGTATTTATATAATGATGTAAAGTTGCACATTTTCGGTTTTATACAATTTTAGAAAATTATAATATTGCAGGGAATGACATTAATATCATGAGTATTAAAAATTTGACAAGGTATTTTACAAAGATATCTACAAATCTATCAAAGAATAAATTAAAGTTCAACAGTGCCTCAGCGGTAGTAGACTCAATAATTATTATATAAACAAATATATAATTCATTAATTCGAAAATTATCACCACTGTTACGTTAAGGCAATTTTAACGAAGTTTTAGAAGTCGGACGACTGAAGAACGCTAAATTTTCGTTTCTCTTTTGTCACTCATATACAGACGAAAACTTTTCGTTAAGGCTTTGATTCAGTCGTGCATATCTTTGCCCTGCAATGATAAATTAAGGTTTTAAAGTGCATGGGAACGCTATGTTGGATATCCAACTTTAATATTTTCGACTTCTTTCATTTTGAGAAAGATATATTTCGTCACGAATGGCAAAGAAAATTTCTAACTTTTTCGCCACTTAACCAACGACCTATGCTGTACTAAGGCATATATCCCATCAGGAATCGTCTGTAGTGGTGGTTATTAATAACATTACAAAGCACATATTTACACACTTCATAACATCTTTCATTACAGAACTTAGTTGCACTGTTTCAGCTGACAGGAAACAATGAATAGTCGAAACGTCTTTCCCGATTTCAATACTGAGTTCATTTCTTTGCCTATGTCATTATTAAGTCTGTATACTATTTGGCCACAATAACTTCGCACGGTGGCTGCTGGGAGCTGCAGGAGGTCTGTCTTGCACGAACGGACAGCAACATCGGCTGCTTGCTGCAGTGCAGTGCTGGAACCGTAAATTATAAATTGTAACGTCATACCGAGAGTCGTAGTTTTACTCCATAAACAGCGGACAGGTAGTAAGCGAGAAACTTTTTTCCTTTCAATCATTTTACTTTGGTTGCCAGCGAGAAAAAGTTAAGTAAAGGTTTGAAATTCTGTTTAAAGTTTGTTGCAAGTCTCTAAGTACTGTCATTCTCATACAGTGTATTTCGAAAGTCTCGCTGCATTATATGGCATTTTTGCGATTTCTATTGGTTATGACGAAATATCTTTTGAACCATGTGCCGTATGTTATTCTTAACCATGCAGCAATTGTTACGGTAAGGAATGTGTGTACAAAATTTGGTTGAAATCGGTCCAATGGTTTAGGAGAAAATGATCAGCATTGTCGCAAAATGCAGCGGTTTCTCGCGCATCTCATTGTTTATGACGTCATATCTCGGGAACTATGTATCTTACGCGATTCTTATGCTTACGTCGACTGTCCTAATGGATTGAACCTTACGTGTACAAAATTTGAAAAAAGATTGGATCAAAACTGTAGGTTTGTATGTAACACGTACACACAAACATACGGACACTGCTTTGTATTGTGACTGGGCGGCGACATGGTTTGGTTTGTGACTGGGGCGACAGTTGTGTTGACTTAGTTTTATATTAGTGTTTTAACTTGCGACTTTTAAGCTGTAGATTACGTCTTAATTTCCACAGTTGTATTGGATGTATAGGTTCAGTATGAAAATCCAGTTGGTAGCACTGGTACTTCTTCGCAGTTAATAAAATTTATATCTTTGTTGAATTTTTCACTGTAAATATTGGTTCTGGATATCATTATATGTAAAGACCTATTTTAATGTTTGAGCATGAAAATCTGTTTCTCAGTGGCTGATATTTAATAAACCAAAGAATAAAAATTTTAATCATTGAGTCCCAGTAGTTCAGATAATTTGACGCCCGTCACAAAGATACTGTTTTTGCCTAATCCTTTTCCTTTATAGAATTATTCTTTAGAAAATCTCACCATAAGTTCCTCCTGACCAAAACTGTTAGATATATTCCTTCCTTAAATACTCAAATAACTGTTTAAGATTTTTTTTTTTTTTTTTTTTTTTTTTTTTTTTTTTTTTTGGGGGGGGGGGTTCATAGATTCTCTATTCTTAAATCAATAGTTACATTCACTAGACTTTCACAGTACACACTATATAAGTTCACAATTCGTTATTATTTTTGTCATAGTTTGATTGTATTAATGTCTCTGGAATGTTCATCAGTTTATTACGGGAAGCAGAAGTTTCTAATTCTTCCGTCCTAGCTAGGGTTACCAGATGCCCGTCTTCAGAAAAGAGGACATTTCTAGATTCATGAAAGAACTCTCTCTCTCTCTCTGTCTCTCTGGTATCGACAAACTCAAGTACTATTGATGTGTCTACTGTATTTTCAGAATCTTGTTTGTCATACATCTTACGCATCTTACGAAATTTCTTCATCTTCTTACATATTAAGAAGCATGAAATGTTGAGACCCGTAGAACGAATTACGTGACTACATAACAGTGAAGCCCGAATATTTCATCTCTTCACCACTTGTAATTATCGTCTTAAATGCTGAACATATTTTCTCAACTTATAAGATACCTAGCTGATCACCCCTGTTTTCACCTGAAATTTTTTACGATGCTTCATTTACGGAAACCATAGTACTGTTGACTGTAAAATCGTCACGAATAAAGTAACTGTAAAAATTATGTAAGAGTTCCTTGATATAGCTATGGTCCCATTTCGGATCAGATCAACGTGACTATACACATGATTAGCATCTAGATTCTAGAGAGTGAATGGAATATGTATGGCCTAGATGAAAAAAGCAATAAAGAAAATAAATTTTTTATTTACCGTGCAAAGGCTCGCAATTAATGATTAAAAACTACTCACTTTTTGGGACAAAAACTTTAAATCGATTTAATATCAAAAAGGAACAACTTCCTGATGTTCCTTTTTGGTATTATTATCATATTCTGTCAAGTACCGACGGAAAAATCAATTAATTTTTTAATCGATTTTTTCAATATACTGTTTATGTAGTTACGTGTCTTTGGTTCTAAACAGGCGAATGGTGAAACGGCAATGGTGACTGTGGCATCTGATCTTATTTGTATGAAGTTTTGAACAAGGTTTTAACTTATGTATAACTAACATTGCACTAGCTTTTGATCTTAAAGACATAAATGTGGTTGACAGACAACACACAGAACTGCCGAGACCCAACACGACAGACTGAACGTCTTATTATTGGATGTTGCACAACACTCCGACCAGAAATGAAATGTTTGTAAAGTTTATGGGACTTAACTATGGGGTTATCAGTCCCTAAACCTACAAACTACTTATGAACTACTTACGAACTAGGACGGCACAAATATCCATGCCCGAGGGGGGATTCGAACCCCCGACCGTAGTGGCCGTGCAGACCGTGACTGAAGCGCCTCAGTCCCCTCGGCCACCGCGGCCGGCACTCCGACCAGAGAAAGGGGACAGGAGAGTTTCATATTATACTATGTGTATTTCAATCTTTTCCATTGTTGCAAACCAATGTTTTTAATTGGCCGCCTCGAACCTCGTATTTCGCGATAATTGCCACTCGAATTATTTCAATTGTTCCGAAGTAGCTTGACCTCAGAGCAGCGGCGGCATAGAAATGAGAAAATTAAAAATATCACAATGTTTCAAGAAATGTTAAATTCTCTAGAGTTAGTGATTGTGACAGTTCAGAGAGTTGAAGCAGTTGCACAACTCAAAAAAAAAAAAAAAAAAAAAAAAAAAAAAAAAAAAAGAGGACGTTTCTCCATTTTGTTAAAAACCAGGCCGGGCCATTTTCAGGGTCCAAAAATGAGGACATGTCCGAGTAAAAGAGGACGTCTGGTAACCCTAGTCCTAGCCTATCCCGATCAAAGTACAAAGATAATGTTCGCTTTCGCGTATGATCACGATATGAAAGTTTGTATTAAGGTTAAAATACTTTTTCGGGTTTTTTACTATCTTGGAATTTAACCGCGTATAATATTTTAGATAAGCACTGAGAGCTCGTTACATAGAGAGCTGATCACATAGAAGAAGCTAATCACATCGATAACTAAACACATAGAGAGAGAGAGTAAATCAACTGCGGGTACTATTTATAATAGCAATCTGACAAATGATCTCTGATATACGAGATGTTTTGACCTAAGTATTACCTGGATACTATTACTCTGAATTACGCTGATATAATTTGAATTTACCAAAAATTTTGAAAAATAAGAAATTTCTGCCTCTTAACAAAATATTAAAATTACGTAACGATGAAAAATGTCGGAATACCGTGATTCTAATGCTATGGTCGCGATGTGGTGTTACAATATAAAAATCTAGTACAGTAGTTGTCACCCTGTGTGTTGGTGCAGTTCACCCTTCGCATTGATTTACACTCGTTGCTTGCTTGTGACTTGCGCGGGGCTGCGCTCTGCCTCGAAGAACAGCCGTACCAGTGCAAGTGTGAGGCAGGTGCGGCAGCTGGGACCGCAGCGGTTGGCCGAGGTCTGTCAGAGGCGGATGTCACGCGCGGTCCGTCCCAGCTGCTCGCGACGTGCCGAGCCGAGCCGAGCCGTGCAACAGGAAGCCGGCGCCTGCGCGCTCGCGGCCTTTTCCGCTTATCTTCCCCCGCAACCGACACTGCTCACACACCTCTCAGTACAAATGTATAATGAAATAATTCCCACACTGGGCAGCAAATGGACGGAGAATTAGATGTATTCAGTTGCTTTTGTAGTTCTGTTGCATGTTTTAAGGGTTCTGCCAATAAGACGCAGTCTCTGGTTCGCCTTTCCCACGACATTATCTACGTGTTCTTTCCATGAGGGCAATACGGAACGCCGTGCTGGATCCCAACGGCCTCGGATCACTAGCAGTCGAGATGACAGGCATCTTATCCGCATGGCTGTAACTGATCGTGCAGCCACATCTCGATCCTTGAGTCAACAACAGATGGGGACGTTTGCAAGACAACAACCATCTGCACGAACAGATCGACGACGTGTGCAGCAGCATATACTATCGGCTCGGAGACCATGGCTGAGGTTTTCCTTGACGCTGCATCACAGACAGGAGCGCCAGCGATGTTGTACGCAACGACGAACCTGGGTGCACGAATGACAATACGTGATGTTTTCGGATGAATCCAGGTTCTGTTTACAGCATCATGATAGTTGCATTCGTGTTTGGCGACAACACGGTGAACGCACATTGGAAGGGTGTATTCGTCGTCGCCATACTGGCGAATCACCCGGCGTGATGCTAAGGGGTGCCTTAGGTTACACGTCTCGGTCACCTCTTGTTCGCATCGACGGCACTTTTAACCGTGGCCGTTACATTTCAGATGTGTTACGACCCGTGGGTCTACCTTACATTTCAGCAGGATAATGCACGACCGCATGTTGCATGTCCTGTACGGGCCTTTATGGATACGGAATATGTTCGACTGCTGCAGTGGCTAGCACATTCTCCAGATCACTCACCAATTGAAAACATCTGGCCGAGCAACTAGCTCGTCATAATACGCCAGCCTCTACTCTTGATGAACTGTGGTATCGTGTTGAAGCTGTATGAGCATCTGTACCTGTACAAGCCATCCCAGGCGTATCAAGGCCGTTATTACGGCCAGGGGAGGTTGT
Source organism: Locusta migratoria (assembly GCA_026315105.1). Lineage (NCBI taxonomy): Eukaryota > Metazoa > Arthropoda > Insecta > Orthoptera > Acrididae > Locusta > Locusta migratoria. The sequence goes on along the minus strand of CM048745.1, from coordinate 130,770,237 downwards.
TCCGGGTACTGATTTCTCATGATCTATGCACCCAAACTGCGTGAAAATTTAATCACATGTCAGTCCTAGTATAATATGTTTGCCCAATGAATACCCGTTTATAATCAACATTTCTTCTTTGTATATATTTGACGACGTTACAACTTTCAATGAAGCTTTCGAATCCCGGCCGGGCACAAATTTTCATTCAACGCACTTCGATATACCATCTAAACCTAGTACAGTGAAGCCGTAACTGATCGCAAATCACGATTTATTTCATTCATTGAAAGCTGTAACGTCGTCATATATATATATATATATATATATATATATATATATATATATATATATATATATATATATATATATCCTTGCATACGTGTCAAAGACAATCGAAGGAAAATAATTTACGAATTACTCTTGCACTACTATCCATTAAAATTGCTAAGCCAATAAGAAATGTTGATTATAAAAGGGTATTCGTTGGGCAAATCTATTATACTAGAGCTGACATGTGATTACATTTTCACGCAATTTGGGTGCATAGATCCTGAGAAATCAGTACCCAGAACAACCACCTCTCGCCGTAATAACAGCCTTGATACGCCCGGACATTGAGACAAACAGAGCTTGGAAGGCGTGTACAGGTACAGAAGCCCATGCAGCTTCAACACGATACCACAGTTCATCAAGAGTAGTGACTGGCGTATTGCGACGAGTAGTTACTCGGCCACCATTGACCAGACGTTTTCAGTTGGTGAGAGATCTGGAGAATGTGCTGGCCTGGGCAGCAATCAGCAGTGGAGCATTTTCCGTATCCAGAAAGGCCCGTACAGGATCGGCAACATGCATTATCCTGCTGAAATGTAGCGTTTCGCAGAGATCGAATGAACAATAGAGCCACGGGTCGCAACACATCTGAAATGTAACGGCCACTGTTCAAAGTGTCGTCGATCCAAACAAGAGGTGACTGAGACGTGTTACCAATGGCACCCCTTACCATCACGCCGGGGTATACTCCATTATGGCGATGACGAAATACACGCTTCCAATGTGCGTTCACCGCAATGTCGCCAAACACGAATGCAACTATTATGATGCGGACATGATTTGACGGAGGACATCAAAAGAGTCCAAGAGTCAGACTTAAATTGGAAAGAACACGTAGATAATGTCGTGGGAATGGCTAACCAGAGTCTGCGTTTAATTGGCAGAACCCTTAAAACATGCAACAGAACTACGAAAGAAACTGCACACACTACGCTTGTCCGACCTTTTTCGGAGTATTGCTGTCCAGTGTGGGATCCTTATCAGGTGGGCTTGACGGAGGGCAGCTCGTTTCGTATTGTCACGATACAGGGGAGACAGCGTTACGGAAGTGAAACAGGATCTGTGATGGGAATCATTACAACAACGGCGCTTATCGCTGCGGCGTGGGCTACTTACGAAACTCAAATCGCCAACATTCTCTTCCGAATGCGAAAATATATTGTTGACTCCCACTTATATAGGTAGAAAAGATCATCAGGATAAAATACGGGAAATCATAGTTCGAACGGAGAGATTCAGGTGTTCTTTCTTCCCGCGCTCTATTCGAGAATGGAATGGGAGATAAATTGTATAATAGGGGTGCGATGAACCCTCTGCCAGGCACTTAAATGTGATATGCGGAGTATCCCATGTAGATGTACATGTAGATGAAGCTACCGATTCCATATTCTGCTAACAGTCATTGGATCGCGGCCAACGCGAGCAGCAATGTCACAACACGATAAACCGCAATCGCGATAGGCTACAATGTGACCTTTACAAAAGTCGGAAACGTGATAGTACGCATGTTTGCTTACACGAGGCATCACAACAACGGTTCACCAGGGTACGCCGGTCAACTGCTGTTTGTGTATGAGACATCGGTTCGAAACTTTCCTCATGTCAGCACGCTGTAGGTGTCGCCACCGGCGCCAACCTTGTGCGAATGCTCTGAAAAGCTAATAATCATCTGCATATCACAGCATCTTCTACCTGTCGGTTAAATTTCGCGTCGGTATCACGTCATCTTCGTGGTTTAGCAATTTTAATGGGTAGGAGTGAAAATTAAGTCCAGGGTCGTCAGGTTAAAAGAAAAGTTCCCAAGTTTCTGGTTTAAATGTAAACCGCACATAAAATTACGGTAAACGCTGCCCTTCTTTATCGAGATCAAAATGAAGACATAAATATGAAAAGAAATGCTGCTTATTATTTCGTAAGTAAAGCGCTGACTGAAGACGCTTTACGTTGTAAAACATATAAATTTGGCAGGATTCAAATGTCATGGAAATTGGTTGGGAGGTTTGAAGACGTTTTACGCCTTGTGTAAGCATTGTATTCATTATTAGTGATGGGACAACCGACTGTTTTTAACAACCGATTGGTCAATCGGTTGTTTTTTCGTTCAGTCGGTTTTTTCAGTCGAATGAAACAACCGAATGAAAATAGTCTCTGTGGCTGTATGAATGTTTTCACTTACTGGCGGGGTTTGAGTGGTTTCAGTCGATGCGAAACAATCGAATGAAACCAGTCTCTGTCGGTTGCAGCCGCTATATGAATGTTTTCACTCATTCAGTGGATTTGAGTGGTTTCAGTCGATGCGGGAGCACCGAATGAAACAAGTCTCTGTCCTTTATATGAATGTTCTCGGCATTGAGTGGTTTCACTTGATGCGATACAACCGACTGGAAAAAGTCTTTGTCGGTTTCTGCAGTTATATGGATGTTTTTATTAATTCATCGACTTTGTGTGACTTTATTTGCATACTCCTTCAGCCTTTTCGGGTATAGATGAACCGTGATTAAGCATGAAACATTCTTAAAGACAAATTTTAAGAATATAGCAGTGCGTCCGTGTGTCTGTTTCTATTGCATGCAAATCTGCAGTTTTGTTCCAATCTTGATGAAATTTTGCACACTAGACCTTTAAAACAAGGCGAAGGTAACTGTGTACAATAAATTTCGTAGGTGCATGGCGGAGGGTACTTTACCTACTAACCCAAACATATTCCGTTTGTATTCGAATTTTAATGATATATTTCACTCTTCACCTTCAAAGAAAGAGAATGGTCACCGTCTACATCTACTTTAGTTCGATGCATGAGAGAAGGTACTCCAGAATTTGACGCCAATATAGAGTTTATTCCGATCCTGATGAAATTTAGCACACTTGACTTTCAATACAAGTGGCATCTAAGATTTTGTATGGTACATGGCGCAGGGATGGAATAAACCTCCACACCGTTTCACCGATAACCACAGAAATATCTGTGACAAGAGTGAATAATTATGAAACTTGAGATGAATGTTTTCATACACCGTTGACGAATACAGACGCGCTGAAGGAAATTTACAGCACTGATAAATGTTGTATGTCTTCTCGTACTCCTTCAAATTAGATGGAATTAACAAAAATATTTTTATAAGAAACATTTTTACACAAAATACTTTAATAAACTTTTTTTTACAATATCTAATGTTTTAGTGATCTTCGAATTTGGATCTAGCAAATATGCTCAAAGTTAAAATACTTAACTCTGTCCTACTAGTACCTTAGATATGTATGAACAATAAGCCGCAAACCGCACGTTTCTACCTGTTTCCACTTCAGAGATACAGTATGCGAGATTAAACTTGATGCTCCGCTGTTCCATATTTCGAGTTATGTTCTTAAAGTCAACAAATATATTGAATTACACACTTTCTAAAGTAGCCTGTGTTCTTCGGCGTTCAGGCTATCTCCATACCCAGTTTCATTAATATCAGTTAAGTGGTTTAGTCGTGAAAGCGTGACAGAGAGAGCTTCTTTCGCATTTATAATATTATGACATCCTATCTACTGATCAATGTGGCGTTCGGTGATATAATATTATAGCACCTTTCAGCGGTATATTTGGATATTGTTTGCGGAATGTGCTGCGAACATCGTTATAAAGACTTAACAAAATTTCAAACATAACACAGTACACATTTAGGGATATATTACGTTTAAGACGTAATATCTCCTGAAGTATGTGTCCTACAAAAACATTATTTACCAGATTCGTCTAGTGGAATATTAGGAAACTAGATGCGAAATGTGTTGTAAATAGAGTTGCTAGTTCAGACGTAGTAAATTTCTACCTCATGCTCATTAGGACGAATTTTCATGCATTTCAATGTGTTGGACGTCATAGAACCTGAACTATATGTCGTAATACGATATTGTTTCAAAGGTACATCCAGTGGTGTATATGCAAAATGTCTGCAAAATACGGCACGAATAGAGTTAGTACGAAGGACGTAATAAATCAAAAAGTAATACATGATGAGGTGGTTTTTAATGAATCGAATTGTTTATGACTCCATATTTCATGAAATGTTTAAATGTTTGTATAGTCTATGGGACTTAACTACGGGGTCATCAGTCCCTAAACTTACAAACTACTTATGAAGGGGGGGATTCGAACCCCCGACAGTAGTGGCCGTGCAGACCGTGACTGAAGCGCTTCAGTCCCCGCGGCCACCGCGGCCGGCAAATTTCATGAATTGTGTGTCGTACTATGATATAATTTCGAACATACATTTAGTGGTATGTATGCATACTGTTACAATTAATACAATTAATAGTGTACGAGTTATACATTGTAATGTCATGCCAAATGTCGTAATTTTACTGCATAAACGCCAAAAAAGTAGTAAGCGACAAACATTTTTACTTTCATGTTTCTGCGGTTGTCAGCTAGAAAAAGTTTCCTCAAAATTTGAAATTATTTTTAAAGTTTGTTGCAAGTCGCTAAGTGCTCTTCTCAAATAGTGGCCTGGTAAAGTCACACTAACACGTGCCGCAAGACGGGGAACTTTTGATAGTTTATGACGTCACATCTCCTGAGCTATCGGCCCTATCGTAAAATTCTTTCTTATCTGACGTCTTCTACATATAAACTACATTCTTGTCAAATTTCAGCTTCATAGGTGAAGTAGTATTCGAGATTTCGTGTTTAGTCAGTGAGTGAGTGAGTAATTGAATGAGTGTCCTTTCGCTTATATATAGATAGAGATTACATGTCTGTACGAGTGGCCCTTTGGTTACTTGTCAGTGTCAAATCGGGACCCGTAACAAGAAAAATTCGTTAACTACGTCATTACGTCTGTTGTGTGCGCCTATTATTGCAACAGTAATCGTCATAATCATATCACAATCGTTAACTGTACGCGGTCTTCCTTTTCCTCAGTCGCTTATAATGATGTGCAGATGTCTCTCAACTTGAATCTGCCTATGCAACTGAAAAAGTACCTCCTCGATTTTCATTCAATTCGTGTTTCGTCTTTCTTTCTTTACAAGGTGTCTTCAGTGATCTTGAATACGTACATACTCATGTTCTTTACTATTTCGTTTTTACATTTCTATCAGTTCAGCTGATAAACACTTCCAATGGTTTTTTCTACTTTCTACCAGCAATATTCTGATTTCATAATTTACAATTTTTGTAGATGATGTACTACATGTGTTGTGTTGCCTCTGGTTGGCTGATTTCCTTGTATACTTCACACAGTACTAGGCACAGACCAGTTTTGTTACGTGATGTATCCAAATACTGAATGTCTTTTCTATTACCAGCTGTTGAATGTGTGTTGATGAGTCAGTAACTATTGCCACGAAGAATAACTCAAAAAGTATTATAGGAACTGTACGGTTTGTGGACAAAAATTGCATGGGACAACGGGTACCAGAATATAACGTTGCCTTTTTGTTGTTATGTGGGGTCGCTTCATATATATGAAGATCAAGGTTATATTTTTTTATGCTATAGTTTAGTATTTATTTTCTGATAGCGGCTAAGATGTGTGTAACAGTAAGGTTTAATGTATGTGTGTACGTGTGTGTGTGTGTGTGTGTGTGTGTGTGTGTGTGTGTGTGTGTTGTCCTTAGTGTTGATTATTTAACTAATTTTTTAGTCTAGGAAGCGACGACCTTAGTGGTTTGGTTCCTTATCTTTGCAAACATTTCAATATTTTATTTTATTTGAGGCGACTGTTTCGAGCTGCATCCTTGTAAAACTGTTCAAAAAGTTCAAATGTTTGTAAAGCTTATGGGAATTAACTGCGGGGTCATCAGCCCTTAAACTTAGAAACTACTTATGAACTAACTTATACTAAAGACACACAAACATCCCTGCCCGAGGGGGGATTCGAACCCTCGACGGGGAGCGACATAGCATAGCGCCTCAATGCGCTCGGCCGCTCCGCCGCGGCTATAAAACTGTATTCGACCATAATGGTTTTGTTTTTCCTACTCGTCTACAGCAACTATCATTTCTCTACATTTAGAGCTAGCTGGTGTTCATGACACCAAACTATAAATTTCGTCTAGGTCGTCTCCTACTATAGTCACTCAATCATAAAATCTTCGCGTACAACACAGCATAATCAGCAAACTACCGCACATTGCTAGTTAGTTTGTGCGTCAGATCATTTATGGAGCTAGAAAATAAACGCTGCCTTATCACACTTCACTGGAGCACTCCTGACGATACCACTGCGTCTGATAAACTTTTCCGTTGAGGACAACCTAGTCGGTACTACTACTTAAGGAGTCTTCGAGTGACCCTCATATCTATTCCACGTGCTCGTTTCTTCGTTAGCAGTTTACAATGTGTTAAATGCCTTTAGGAAGTCATATTTGGCAAAGAATATTACCACTCCTGTGTCCTATCTTCACGTCCGAATACATTCTGACAATGGCGTTGACGAATTTCCTTCCAGTTTCAGATTAATGGCGGTATAGCTATAATTGCTGGAATTAGCACGAGATGCGCAAAGCATACAATAATTACCACAGCCATACCTTAGCAAAAGATCCTTCCGAGAACCCGAAAAAATTCTGGTCCTATGTAAAATCGATAAGCGGGTCAAAGCCCACTACCCAGTCAATAGTTGATCATTTCGGTGCAGTAATAGAAGAAAGCAAACGCAAAGCTGAAGTTCTAAATTTAACCTTTAAGAAATCTTTCACACAGGAGGACCGCACAAATGTACCATCATTTAATCAAAGTAGTAAATGCTAAATGGAGGACATAGTAAAAGGTATTTCCGACGTAGAGAAGCAGCTGAGAGAGCTAAATACAATACAAGTCTCATGCTCCGGATTGAATACCAGTTCGGTTTTACAAAGAGTATTCTGCGGTATTGGCCCCTTACTTAGCTTGCATTTATCGCGAATCATTAATTCAGTGCAAAGTTCCTAGCGATTGGAAAAAAGCGCAGGTGACTCTTGTTTATAAGAAAGGAAAGAACTGATCCAAATAATTACAGGCCAATATCGTTGACATAAGTTTCCTGTAGAATTTTGGAGCATATTCTCAGTTCGAATATAGTAGATTTCCTTGAAACGGATAATCTTCTTTCTATGATCAGTAGGGGTTTAGGAAACATCGTTCATGTGAAACTCAGATTGCCCTTTTTTCACATGAAGTCTTGCGAGCTATTGATGAAGAGCAACAGGCGGATTGTGTTTTTCTCGACTTCAAAAAGGCGTTCGATGCGGTGCCACACTGCAGACTGCTAACGAAGATACGATCTTATGGAATAGGTTCACAGATTTGTGACTGGTTGGAAGACTTCCTAAGTAATAGAACGCAGTACGTTTTTCTCGACGGCGAGTGTTCATCACAGACGAGTGTATCGTCAGGAGTGCCCAAGGAGAGTGTGATAGGATCGCTATTATGCTATTATTTTCTCTCTCTCTCTCTCTCTCTCTCTCTCTCTCTCTCTCTCTCGACACAGTAAGTAGTAATTTGCGGCTGTTTGCTGATGATGCTGTGGTGCGTGGGAGGTTGTCGTCTGTAACTGACTGTAATAGCATTCAGGATGAGTTAGACAAAATATCTAGTTGGTGCGAAGAATGGCAGCTATCTCTCATTGTAGAAAAATGGGTAGGTGAAACATTCCCATAATGCTGGAATACAGCGTTAGTAGTGAGCTTCTTGATGCTGTCGCGTCATTCAAATGTCTAGGCGTAACACTGCAAAGCGATATGAAATGGAACGAACATGTAATGACAGTTGTAAGGCGGACAGCCGACTTCGTTTTATTGGGAGAATTTTGGGAAGATGTACTTCATCTGTAAAGGAGACCTCGTATAAAACGCCTGTACGACCACGTCTTGAGTATTGCTCAAGTGTTTGGGACCCGCAGCAATCAGTTTAAAGGAAGACATAGAGGCGGTTCAGAGGCGAGCAGTTAGATTTGTTACCGGTAGGTTCGACCAATGCGCGAGTGTCAAGGAAATGCTCCGGCAACTCAGTTGGGGATCGCTGGAGGAAAGACGACGTTCGTTTCGTGAATTTCTGTTGAGGAGATTTAGAGGGCCGGAATTTGAAGCTGAGTGTAGTACGATCTTCCTGCCGCCTACTTTCATTTCGCGTAATGATCACAAAGACTAGATAAGATAAATTAGTGCTCATACTGAGGCAAATGAAATGATTGTAAAGCTTATGGAACTTAACTGCGGGATCATCAGTCCCTAAACTTAGAAACTACTTAGGAACTAGCTTATACTAAATACTAAAGACGGCAAAAACATCCATGCCCGAGGGGGATTGGAACCCCCGTTGGGGAACGGCCTTTCGCATCATAGCATAGCGCCTCAACGCGCTCGGCCGCTCCGCCGCGGCTCGTACGAAGGCATGTAGGCATTCTTTTTCTCCTCGTTCTATTTGGGAGTGGAATAGGAAATGAAATGCCTAGTAGTGGTACCGTGTACTCTTCGCTACGCACCTTGCGGTGGATTGCGGAGTATGTATGTAGATGTAGAAACAATAGATGCCGACACCTGAGTGAATGAGTGAGTGTCTTTCATAGCAGTCTGTCACATTGTTGCGAACAGAGAAAAGCAATGACGACAATTTCCCGGCTAGGGCACATGAATACAGACGGGCATGCGCATCAATTTCTGCTATAGCGGCAGTTCCCGCCGCCATTTTGGTTCCAGGCTGTGATAGCGTGAGCATGTGAAAGGCGGAGTTTTTCTGCTGTTATTGCTTTCAAACGTCGCTTGTTTCATTTCTAATACACATACCAAAAAGAATATATATATTTGTATCAAAAATTAATCTCGTCACAATAAGTTATTGTAATATGGTTTGACAAATCGTTAAATATGTTTTCTGGTATTTGTCCACCCGGGTGTGTATTGTGAGCAACTCTTTCCCATTCGACAGCTCACTTTTATGGGATACCACATACACTACCCAAAGCTGCGGTAACGTGCAAGAAATCTCCGTTTTCGAATGCCATAAATTTGCTCCAGAATCGGCCTACACTCTCAGGTTGCTACTTTTCTTACGGCGTATTTTTCAGAATTCATATAAAATACTTTTTCAATGCACAAAATATATCAGCATGATCCACTAGGATGCAGTAAAAGATTTATACATATAAGATATTTTAATTTCTCATTTAACAATTTAGTTTCTCATTGGTCAATTTTACTTACGGCCTCGGCGGCGTAGTGTACTGATCTTGGCAACGACCTTTGAATGCTCTTTGAAAACTCGAACAGGTCGAATGAGAGAAAATAATTTTTCATGTTTACCATCTTCTTGTATGTACACTTGTTCGGTCTGTAAATTAATTATCCTTCTAAAGCGAACAATCTCTTGCCATCATTAGCAAATTACGCCGCCGATGCTGTAACTAAAATTAACATCGCAGTAGCTGTAACTAAAATTAACATGGCAGTAGCGTCAAACATCGTTACGAGGCGTATGAACCATTATAACTAGTAAAAAACAGTGTTCATCATTTAAAAGTAATTAGTGTTGTTATTGTCTGAATGTTGCTATTGTATTAGTGCGTATCGTCGAATTCTTTGCTGAAAAAAATAAAATAAATAAAATAAAACTATATATATATATATATATATATATATATATATATATATATATAAAATCGCACTGACGCGTTTTACGGCCCACTTTAGATTTGTAGTTTTATAAGCTTCTGCAAACATTTTGGACCAAACATGGTGGGACTCGAACCACTGACGTTCAGCGTCACGGTCAAACCCATTACCCACTACGCTACAGCTGGCACTTGAGATCCCTTCTTTAAGGTAGTTATTAACTAATGATAATAAGTCATTTGTAGACACTAGATTATCATTTATCGTACGAAGAACGACGTGGTATTGATAATTCTTCAGTGCACCATTGCTTTGAAATGACAACGTGTAAGTTACAATAAGAAAATCATCAAATACACAACGCAAGGTGACGTATGCTACAGAGCGTTCTGGGCGAGGAATGTCACGTGACATCTGCGAACGGCTGGTTTTCGTTAATTCAATGGAAGGTGTCAAAACTCCGTTATTTTTGCAAATATCTCTCAAACGATACGAGATATGAGAAAAAGCATAAGGGAACGAAGATGTAGAGAATTTTCTCCTCTACATATTAGTTTATTCAATTTTCGCGTCAGATGAACGGTTTATTTGCAATTAAAATTACATTACAAAAGGCTTTTTCTGGTATTACTAACGTATTTCTTGTCCGAAATATTTCAAAAAGCGAGGTTCTGGTCTCTGGCAGCCAACAAATATGACTGTAAAATTTGGTGCCGATCGGTTGAACGGTTCGACCTAAAAAGTGGGAACACGTTACAGCCATACAGACATCGTCAAATCGCCGTTATTTTTGCAAATATCTCTGAAACGACATGAGATATGAAAAAAATATAAGAGAGCGAAGCTGTAGAGAATTTTCTCCTTTACAAATTAGGTTATTCAGTTTTCGTGTCAGGTGAATGGTTAAGCCGTTATTTTCATTTAAATTTCGAACTGTCAAGAAACGATCGCAAAGGCCCACTTTTAGTGTTACTACCGTAACCTAAAGTGGCCCAAAAAGTATCGAAACCTGTCGTTTACAAAGTGTGGAAATTGTGCATAACTACAAATAAATCAACCCACCTCGCATAGTTTTGAACACCTTCTTGGTATCCATTCGTCACGACGAAAATTTACTAACCATGTTTTACGCTCTTCAGGATTCATTGCAAACGAAAAAGGAAACGAAAACCATTTTCTGAACGATTAGAACAATTCGGAGCTGCACAGCCCACCATGCTGAAAGCGTATTGACTGTGCTGTTCTACAACCGCGCGTCGAAGCGAAGGAACGAAAATGGGGGATGCGCATGTCCGTCTATATCCAGGTGCCCTATTTCCGACGAAGGCAACACCGAAAGCAGCGAATCACAGCGCGCACTGCCCCACGTGATTCCCCTCGCTGACTTAACGGGCATATTTCAGGCGGTCTGGAGGTCGCCTTTAATTGAGATCAACAAGAGTGTTGCAGCGAGACGCCGTCTCTGGCCGGCAGAGAATGACGCCGCCTCGGGTCGTTTAACTGCGCCGCTGCACCGGAGAGTGGGTGTCTGCGCGACGGCCTTCCTTGTTAAGCGACTGGACTCCAGCCAGGCGGCCGCTCATGGCAGAATGATGCCGGCCGGCGTCTTCCATGACCCATCTCCGCTGCCGCAGCGCTGCTCTGAAGTGGATACCAGCACTGAGGCGAATATGAAAAACGTCAGGTTGGAACTGTTTTTTGTCCGCCGAATAAAATTCGTGCACTGGTGGGGAGCGCTAAAGATGATCTCGGTTCGAGGAAAGCCGGCGTGTACCAGATTCCGTGTCAGTGTGGAAAGTCATATATTGGACAGACGATGCCTACCGTCGAGGATCGATGCGTTGAACACCAGGGGCACACACGATTGATGTATCCGACCAAGTCGGCGGTCGCTGAACATTCTTTGTCGGAGAATCATGCGATGGAGTACGAACACAGTCTAACGTATACAGTCACGACACTCCCACAGATTTTTGTTATACGCTGCGATAGCTGCGCTCCAAGCGGCCGGAAAGCTACATTTCTGAATACGATAGTTGATGAGTGCGAATAGTATCGTTTGGATTGACGTCAGCATACTTTTTACATTAGGGAACGTATATAATGCCTTATAAATAGGCAATAATTTAAAAATAGCTCCCCATTTGTCTTTCTTAGGTTTCATAAGATCCCTGATAAAGTACGAAACGGTACATTACAGGACAGTTAATGTACAATCATCCTGTAACATACAGGTTTAAACGAGTAATTTCATTCTCTATTAAAAATAAAAATACCTAGGAAACACCAGGAGACATGCCCTTTAGCAGAGAGACGACAGTTTCTACGCAGGAACGTTCAATATTCTCCATTACAATTCCAGTAAAATCGGCGAGGGTGGAACACAGGAAACGTATATAAAATGCAATAAATACGGTATTTAACATACCAAATAAACTATCACAGCTTTAGCTGAATGAAAAACGTCACAGACATGGCAATATAACGATAAAAGCAACCAAACTGTTTTCCAGCAAAGAAGGACCCAATTCCGCAATTGTTGCTACATCTGAACCACAGACGGCAAGAATCATCAAAACATTGCTTTTTTTTTAATCTACAGTAATTACACTTAAAAGAATATGCATGTATAAGATAGACGAGTGACGTGTAAACGTGTGAGAATCATTAGACTCCGTAGCGAAATGATACACGTCAAAAACTGGCTGTCATAGTAAGAACAGACCATAATAGAAATTTATTATGCCATTATGTTTATATGCAACTTACTTTCAGCGGAATAAGCTGCAAATATACACATATTCGTAAGTATTTGTTCATGACAGAGTTGTTCTTTATACCATTGAATCATTTAAATGAGGCTGTTTTTATATTAATTTCGGTATTATGTTTGTCTTTCGATATTTTAATAATGCTTGAACGCAAAAATTATAGTAAGTATTTCGTTAATAACGTAAAAAATCGATTATAAACAAACATCACTACTTCGGCAGCTTGCCCACCGCTAGGAGCGCTAGTGTCGCAGCAGCTGTCAGTTGGTAACAACTTTTACAGCAGTGAGTGTCGTGACTGTATATGTTAGACTGTGGTACGAACGCACTAGGATTCTGGTACAGACGTCGAGACACTGGGACTGCGTCGTTAGAGAGGCCATTGAAATTCGCACAAGTGACGACCTCATAAACAGTGACTGTGGCTATAATCTTAGCAAAGCTTAGGAACCAGCGATTGGGTTAATTAAGAGTAAATCTAGCAAACGTAACAAAGTGACGACCACGGCGGACAGAACCTTCACATCTACGTCATCTCAGACGCCGTCGAAATCGGTTCCACTGCGCGACCGCGGCACGGGGCGCGGACTGCGGAGGGGTCGCTCCGCGGGCCGAGGGTATTTAAATGGCACGCTACCGGGCTAGAACCCAGTTCCCTTCGAGCAGCCGTGGCGTGCGGATCTCCGTGCCGGCGCGTTTCCAGGAGCTCAGTCCGTCAGTTCACCAGATGATGGCGACATGTATGATCGCCGATATATTGTGCCCGTTGGACACTATAGACTGGCAGTACACCCGTGGATATTCTGATTATCAAATACGCCGGGAGAAACTGAAGAATCACATGAAAAAGCACATTCATCTACGTCCACTAATACACGATGGTCGTCCACAAAGTAAGTTCCGTTTCTATTTCTATCCGCGGCAGCGCTGTGACTGCAGTTCAGAGCATGCGCGGCAGTTACTCTGATTCAAAGAGAAGACACTGTAATGTTTCTACCTTAAAGCCATCATATTAAAATCGAAGTATTGCTTCAGTGCAGCCAGTTGGAACCAGTACGCGACAGATGGTAAAAGCTGGTGAGAACCTACAACCTTCCTAGGGTATTATTTGCGGACGGAGAAGTTAGTACTGCTTCCTCCCACAAGTCCCCTAAAACCTCCACATCCTTGCGGATGGTGTTGCGTAGCGGTGTGCGTTTGTACCGCCCTACAGTACGCACGAGGAGCCGTAGTTGCTGTCCGAAACTTTATGGAAATCATAGAGTTCTGACTAACCTGTTGTCTTCTATAGTTGTGTCCCCACACAGGTCGTTGGTTCTCCTACAGCATACAACTGAGGCTAAAATAAGATCTTTAGGGTGGAAGCATAAGAAGCGACTCGCGAGATTTTTAATTGTCAGGGATGCCATTTATTAAATAAATATTAAAAAGAATGAGCAACTATTGTTAATATGATACGGCCTATGCTGCCCATAGTTCATGTTGAGACCTTGACTGTTATCGCATTTACACAAATCTTTACTCATGACCATTACGGTCCGGCACGTATAGTGGTCAGCTCGAGACTGAAACTGCGACGCGTTGCGAGAGGGCACCTGACGCTCTATTTCGCACCAAAACAGGGCCGTCGCGCGCCTTCTGCAAAACCGCTCTTCTCTTGTTACAATAAGAGAAGGCACCTTAACCTTTTTAAACTGTAAAAATCTAGCCTGTCCTTGAGAGATATTTATCATAAATTCTCAGCTCCGAATAATTAATATTTAGTATATAATAAACAAAACTAATTTCCAAAGTAATCACGTGACGTGAAATGCAGCAGCCAATGCGAGGAGAGTACCAGTAACATAGGCGGACTTTCCCATGGGAACCAGCACCTACTGTGCCATATGCTACTTCTCCCCACCCCACATTTCAACAAATGCTACACTTCTGTCTTTCTTCCGCGTTCGAGACACGTACGATGTTAGCAAAAAACCGGCCAGCGGCCAGAAATATGAAGTGGTCATAGGCCAGGAATATCACAAACCACGACAGGTGGTACAATAGATCGGGTTCTCATGGGAAAGAGCTCTGGCAACACTGGCAGTCACGTGCCAAAACGCACTCATATATTTATTAATATTTAATAAACTAATAATAGATTCAATGTCAAAATCAGTTCATAAAAATCCCTCAAAGCTAATCTATGTCCTGCGTAGGTAAAACATATTAACAATTACTAAAAACATAAACAAAACAGTTAATATAAGACGGACGATACACAGCGGCCATGTTTGCGCGCCAGATTGCGGAACGAAGGCAGTCTTGCACCGAGCCGCCACTCTGCAGTTCAGAACAGGCGCTCGGTAGAGTAACAGGTGACTTCAGTACGCGCACTCGGTGGTGTAACATGCACACGTAGGCGGTCATAAAACATTGTCTATACATCTTAGATCAAGGGATTGATTAGATTTGATTTGATTTTCTCATGGAAGCCAAAACACTCTTGGTCCAACCCGCCACTGCCCGCACAGAAACTAAGTTTATTGTGCGGTATCGCTCTCTGTATATCTAGTACAGCCAACCAATGCCCTTGAACCATGCAAGGAGTCTCTTTTCCAGTTCTTTATTAGACACAGTTTCTTCGGGTCTGGTTGTCGCAAATGTTCTGTGCCTTTTACTCTCCAGTGCAATGCATTCGAAGATTAGATGTGATGTAGTTTCATCACCGTCATCACATATCCTAGATTTAGGGTCCTCTTCTGTTATTCCCATTGTATGTAGGTGTCTTTTGAAATTCCCATGGCCTGTCAGCAATCCAACCATGAGTCTAATCTCTCTCCTGTTCAGGCCCAGGATTGCAGAGCTTCTTTTAAAACGTGGTTTTGGCATCATTACCTATCCTTTTATATATATATATATATATATATATATATATATATATATATATATATATATATACTTTGGTCCAATAATCTAAGTGCTGTCTTCTGAGCCAGTTACGTAGCTCCAATTTTATCATTGCCTTGGTGATTGTCAGGACAGGTTCCGGTCTCTGCCCCCCATCAACCCTCGCGTACACTGTCATTGCGGTACAAAAGGAAACTGTTGTACGTCAAATTGTTCAAATGTTTGTATAGTCTATGAGACTTAACTACGGGGTCATCAGTCCCTAAACTTACAAACTACTTATGAACTACTTACGAACTAGGACAGCACAAATATCCATGCCCGACCGTAGTGGCCGTGCTGACCGTGACTGGAGCGCCTTAGTCCCCTCACTCACCGCGGCCGGCTGTTGTACGTCATCCATGGCAACATGGAGGAGGAAAGGAAATTATATAGGACCGGTTAACATACCCCCTGTAGACATTAATTCCCGTTGTAACGTGTAGCCATTTTCAGATCGTTGTTGCCGACGTGTGCTGTGCAGTGCTTCTTCATAGCCGGCCGCAGTGGCCGAGCGGACTGCGGCGCTCCTGTCACGGTCTGCACAGCTGCTGTTGTCGGGGTTTCTAATCCCCCCTCGGGCATGGATGTTTCTGCCGTCTTTGGTATAGCCTAGTTCATAAGTAGTTTGTAAGTTTAGGGAC
Source organism: Locusta migratoria (assembly GCA_026315105.1). Lineage (NCBI taxonomy): Eukaryota > Metazoa > Arthropoda > Insecta > Orthoptera > Acrididae > Locusta > Locusta migratoria. The sequence continues at coordinate 130,754,003 of CM048745.1, read as the reverse complement.
TGATGACCCCGTAGTTAAGTCCCATAAGCTCTACAAACATTTCAACATTTGAACATTTGAGCTTCTTTACAATGTCAGCCGTAATAGAAAATACCGCTGCGTGTGAAATCCAATCTCTGATTAGTTTTCTAAATTCGAAGAAAGTTAAACCAAAGGAAGTTCATCGGTAAATCTGCGAGGTTTACGTAGAAAATGCTATGAGTCATTCAATGGTTAGAAGATGGATCTGACTGTTCAATGAAGGAAATCATCATCAAGTGGACGATCAAGAACGAACTGGCCGCCCGTGGTTACTGATGACCTGTTTCACACAATTAAAGTGAAGATTAAGGGCAACCGTACGTTTATACTTAGTGCTCTTGCTATGGAAGTTCCGCAAATTTCACGGTCACTAATTCATGAAATTGTTACGGAAAAAATGATATTTCGAAAACTTGGCTCACGTTGGGTACCCAAAATTCTTACTAAACAACACAAAAAATAACGGATGGGTAGTGCACTGCAATTTTTCATACGCTACAATGAAGAAGGCGATGTTTGTCTTTCTCGGTTAGTCACTAGGGATGAAACTTAGGTATCGTACGACACCCCTCAAGCAAACCGGCAATCAATAGAATGGAGGCACACTTCATCCCCAACAAAGTTTAAACCTAGGCAAATCTTGACGGCTCGAAAAAACATGTGCACTGTTTTTTGGGGCAGAAAAGGTATTTTTCTGATTAATTTCTTACCACGAGGCCAAACAATCAATGCACATGGCTACTACGAGACCATTAAAAATTGCGCCGCACAATACAGAACAGGCGCTGAGGATTACTGTAAAAAAAAGGTGCTTTTTTTCCACAATGATGCCCCTGACCTCACACGTGGAATGTGACCAAACATATGGTTATTTCACTGGAACATGTTTTGTCATCATCCGGAACGTCCAAACCACGTCCCTAGCGACTTTCATCTCTTCTTACACCTAAAATTTGTCCTTGGTGGTCACTTCAACGATGATGATGACGAGGTGAAAGAACATGTTACCACATGGTTGAATACACGGGCGGCAAGCTTTTATGAAGAAGGCATCTGGAGAGAACGTGTAACAATCCTGCTTACGTGCAGGGAACATCACCATATCGTGGTGGTGGGCGAATGGTGTGGGCAGGAGTCAGTATTGGCGGACCTCTATGTCATTCTAAATGGCACTTTGTTTTATTACTCCATATCTCATGAACTGTGTGTCGTACTATGATAAAACTTCTAATATACATTCAGTGGTATGTGTTATACTATCTGTAACATTACTCGCGAATACAGTCAATAGTTTACGAGTAATAAATTGTAACCACATGCCAAAGGCCGTAATTGTTGTTGTCAGCGAGGAAAAGTTTCCTAATGGTTTGAAATTATGTTTGAAGTTTGTTGCAAGTCGCTAAGTTTTCTCATTCTCAAATAGAGGACTGATAAAGTCACACTATCACGTGCCGCAATACAGGGAAGTTTTCATTGTTTATGACGCCATATCTCCTGAACTATCGGTCCTATCGCAAAATCCTATTTTAGCTGACGTCTTCTGCTGATGAACTACATTCATGCCAAATTTCAGGTTCATAGGTGAAGTAGTTTTTGAGATTTCGTGGTTAGTCACTGAGTGAGTGAGTGAGTGAGTGAGTGAGTGAATGAATGAGAGTCTGAATGAGTGTCCTTTCGCGTTCATATAGATACAGATTAGGCAAATTATTGATTTCTGTATCAAAGAAGGCCACGAACATGGCCGAGAATTTCTTCCGTTTGCTCTTCAAGCTGCGGATAGAATTCAGTGGGATCCAGCTAATCCTCGAACTTTCGAGGGAGGGGAAAATTTACTACTCAACTTCTGCGCGCAATTAACCCGTCGATGAGTTTTCTCACATTACTCTCACGCAAGGCTGGTACGAAAAGCAGAACTTTACTGTTCCTTTTCTTTCCACGTGGTAGTGGCAAGAGTAGAGAACACCTTTACACTTGAAATTTTTCTTTGGGACGAAGTTCGAACAAAATATCTGTTTTCGTGAGAGAGGAGCTCAGAACAACAAGCAAAAGTTGTAGTGGATTACTCAAATTGAAATTTTGTTCCACTGATTCAGATTATGATTTTCAGTTTCTACTTAACAAACATTGTAAGTTCGTATAGAATGAAATAAGATCATTTCAACGCAAGGAATACCTATTTCCGAAAGAAAGTCAGAAGTGTTGTTAAACAGTAGATTCGCCCAGTAAGAGCAGGAGTTTCTGAAATAGCACATGAAAATGAACACTTCCTCAATGTCACATATTTACTAGTAATATCCAGTACTTTTTAACTTCTGCACTCATGATCTGCCTAAAACACTGTCCACAAATTCATATATGCAGATGATAACAACCTCACTTTGCCGGGCACCAACCTTTCAGAAGCGGAATATGTTTCCAACCAAGACCTCATACTGATAGATGATTATTTTAAGAAATGGCGTTTGAAACCGAACCCTGAAAAAAATGAAGCTACTGCATTTCACATGGACAATAGGCTCTCAAAATAAGTCCAGATTATATTTTAGAGGTAAAGCATTACGGTACAACGAAACCTCTACATATTTGGAAGTGACTATGGACAGTGCTCTAATATACAAAGCCAACTTACGTAAATATGCTGCTAAACTGAAAAGCCGTAATAACCTTCAGCGCCTAGCTGGATCATCATGGGAACTGACGCCAACGCGTTGATAACAACTGCTCTCGTTCTTGGATATTCTTCAGCAGAGTACTGTTCTACGGTATGGCTATATAGCTGCTAAATTCAGTTTGTGGATGTTCGGCTGCGTCATATTATGCGAATCGAAACTGGAACATTACTTTCTACTCCAGTACAGTGGCTGCCAGTATTGAGTAACATACTGCCTTATCTTGTGCATCTGTGGTCAAGAATAATGAAGAATACGGCACTGCCAATTCATGAGAATGTGAATCAGCTAACATCGTCCAGGTTGAAGATCCGCAAACCAACATGAAAATCTGTCATGGAATTGTTAAACAACACTTTCAATTCCAAGGATAACTGACGAAATGAATGGACAAATTCTACCCCACAGAGCATCCTGAAAGTTGAGGATCCAACACTGGATTTAGTCTGCCTCGATATACCTGAAACGGGCTTAACCATATTACACTACTAGCCATTAAAATTTCTACACCAAGAAGAAATGCAGATGATAAGCGGGTATTCAATGGACAAATATATTATACTAGAACTGATATGTGATTACATTCTCACGTAATTTGGGTGCATAGATCCTGAGAAATCAGTCCCCAGAACAACCACTTCTGGCCATAATAACGGCCTTGATACGCCTGGGCATTGAGTCATACACAGCTTGGATGGCGTGTACCTGTAAAGATGCCCGTGTAGCTTCAACAAAATAACACAGTTCGTCAAGAGTAGTGACTGGCGTATTGTGACGAGCCAGTGCCTCGGCCACCATTGAACACACGTTTTCAGTTGGTGAGAGATCTGGATGTGCTGGCCAGGGCAGCAGTCGAACATTTTCCGTATCCAGTAAGGCCCGTACAGGACCTGCAACATGCGGTCGTGTATTATCCTGCTGAAATGTAGGGTTTCGCAGGTATTGAATGAAGGGTAGAGCCACAGGTCGTAACACATCTGAAATGTACCGGCCACTGTTCAAAGTGCCGTTGATGCGAACAAGAGGTGACCGACACGTGTAACCAATGGCATACCATACCATCACACCGGGTGATACTGTAGTATGGTGATGACGAATACACGCTTCCATTGTGCGTTCACCACGATGTCGCCAAACACGAATGCGACTATCGTGATGCTGTAAACAGAACCTGGATTCTTCCGAAAACATGGCGTTTTGCCATTCGTACACCCATGTACGTGTTTGTGTACACCATCGCAGGCGCTCCTGTCTGTGATGCAGCGTCAAGGGTAACCGCAACCTTGGTTTCCGAGCTGATAGTCCACGCTGCTGCAAACGTTGTCGAACTGTTCCCGCAGATGGTTGTTGTCTTGCAAACGTCGCCATCTGTTGACTCAGGGCTGCACGATCCGTTACATCCATGCACATAAGATGCCTGTCATCTCAACTGCTAGTGATATGAGGCCGTTGGGGTCCAGCACGGCGTTCCGTATTGCCCTCCTGAACCCACCGATTCCATATTCTGCTAACAGTCATTGGATCGCAATCAATGCGAGCAGTATTGTCGTGATACGATAAACCACAATCGCGATAGGCTACAATCCGACCTTTATCAAAGTCGGAAACATGATGGTACGTATGTCTCCTCCTCACACGAGGCATCAGAACAACGTTTCACCAGGCAACGCGCCAGTCAACTGCTGTTTATATATGAGAAATCGGTTGGGAATTTTTCTCATGTCAGCACGTTGTAGGTGTGACCAGCGGCGCCTACCTTGTGTGAATGCAATGAAAAGCTCATCATTTGCATATCACAGCATCTTCTCCTTGTCGGTTAAATTTCGCGTTTGTAGCACGTCATTATCGTGGTGTTGCAATTTTGATGGTAAGGAGTGTAGATGTGGCGTTGTAAGAACTGCCTCCATTTTTAATAAATGGGGGTGGATTGACACCGCATTTTGTGACTGTGCTGTCTTTCCATTAACAATGAAACACGTAGTCTTGGGTTGTCCCCTTCGTGCTTTCCCTGGAAATCTAGAAGAACGTAATCTGCTTACCTACCCTCATAGCAGTGGAGTGGAGCAACGAACTAGATTTCTAAACTTTCGACTTTCATAATATGTGTACGGTACTGTACTTTGTGTGTTATTTTGTAATTTAAAGCATCATACGCTAAGTAATTGAATAACCAGTAATGACAAAAATGTAGTAAAAACCAGTGGTTTGTTATACAAGAGTGTTAGTTCGTTTTTTACTTCAGCCAGCGAAATAGATTTTGTACTGTTACAAAATAAACTACATTTTCCTTCTGGATCGACTTGAGTTTAACAAGGCATTAATTTGCATACGAGCAGCCTAGAAATGCGGTAGCTACTGCGAGGATCTGTCTTTGTTGCAGATATGACAAGCAGTCGGTCACTGTACAGTGGATGCTAGGAGAAAGTGGAGAGAGTTCACAGAATAGACGATATATAAACTCTGTTTTATCTATAAACTCCGTGTGTAATATCTCTGTTTTGTCTATAAACTTCGTGTGTAATATCTTTTGTTTCAATTATTACTGTTGTTTTGTTAATGTTGGAAGTTCTGTAGAAGCAGACACATATATTCAATTTGGATTGGTAATAACGGCCAATAAAAAGCAAATGGAAGAATTTCCAATTTTCAAGCCTGATGTGTTGTGTGAAATTATTTAATTACTATTTTCACTCTCATGTTGAATATATAGAAATGGAGAAGATGTCTGATTGTCTTGGTGGCGTAAGAGTTCGAGATGTGTGAAGGCACAACATAACTGGACCTCATTCTATTATTAATTTTTACTGAAGACAGAAAGGAATGGCTACAACAAGATTTTACATGCTGCACGCACGAACTTTAGGTGAGTTTTCCCTGTTTAATACTGAGCAAAATGGTATCCAAGGGAATTGAGGTGCAGTCGTGCACCAAAACAATTTGCGTTATATTACATACGAGGCGCATCCAGAAAGTAAGTTCCGTTTCAATTTATCTCCGCTGCAGCGCTGCGATTGCAGTTCCGCACATGCGCTGTAGACGATGTGTATCAAGGAGAAGAACGTGCGCCATTTGGAGATCGCTGTCAGTTACGTACGCTTTGTTGTGCTTGTTTGAAATGTCGGCGTTGATTGAAAATCCCACCGCCTGTGAAATCAGGTCGGTGATTCGGTTTTTGAATGCGAGGAAAGTGAAATCAAGTGAAATTTATCGCCAAATATTCGATGTTTACGGACCAAATGCGATGAGTGATTCGATGGTGAGAATATGGGTCCGACAGTTCAATGGAAAGCGTAGTGATGTGCACGACGAAGAACGAAGTGGGCGTCCACTTTTGGTTACAGAAGAACTGGTTCACGCGATTGATGACAAGTTCCAGGAAAACCGTATGTTTACAATTAGTGCTCTCGCTATGGACTTCCCCCAAATTTCACGATCACCGATGCATGAAATTGTTACCAAACAACTGAAATTCCGTAAACTTTGCTCACGTTGGGTACCAAAGATTCTCACTGAGCAACACAAAACAACGGACGGATAGTGCACTTGAGTTTTTGACCCGTTATGCTGAAAGCGGCGAAGAATTTCTGAGACGGATAGTCACAGGAGATGAAGACACAGGCGGCAGATTTCTATGAAGAAGGTATACAAAACCTGGTGCCACGCTATGACAAATGCCTGCAAAATTTCTGCAGTTATGTGGAAAAGTAGTTTAAGAGTTGTAGAATTTTATGCAGTAAAAATTTCTTCTGTATCCGTGTACAATTTCATTTTATTACTAAACGGAACTTACTTTCTGGACGCGCCTCGTACATTCCTTAACATGTTACAGCTTATAATCGCCCCTTAGATAGATAGATGTCATTCCCAAGGAAAAAATATAACATTAATTTTCTGGAATTTATAAATATGGTCTGGTTTTCATTGCACACTTCTTGAATTTCTTTCGTTAAGATCTGAGGAAGGCCTTTTACAGTTTCTATTAATTTGATACCTAATAATGTCAAATAACACTCTTCAAGTGCAAATACTTTCTAAATTAACATAATAGAAAAGTGAGAAATAGACACCCTATTTTTATTTTTTATTTATTTATTTATTTAGTTTTTTACATATCTCATCATAATACTTAATTCATTTAGATCATTCAGCTGGGCGGCTAGTACCCTCCTTTCTATCTCCTTCCTTCCCTTATCCCTACAAACTACCTTACAACTCCTCTCTCATAGTAACCTGAAGGCGGGTCAGTTTCAATAATTCCCAGAAAAATTGTTGTTTTTTATCACGACTTATGTCCTCTAAGGAAGCATAATCAGTGTTCTGATTACCACAAGAGCGAGAAAAATATTTCTTGGAGAAAATGCGGCTGCATTTCATACATGGTGAATAGTCCCGAAGCAATGAGCAGACGTCGGTGTGATGTACCCTCGCCTCATCAATCACTTGGGAGAGGTCTGGAATGTAGCCAGTGTCAGTGGCACAGTTTCTGGAAGTGAAGACTTGCGCGCCAACGCCAGTCTGCTACTTCATATCAGAAATCTCGTGAGAAAATGTGGCCCTGACATGTTTGAGTAGAGCAATAAAACACTTACCATTTCCTACTAGCAAAGGAAAGACGCTCCTATAGTTGACAAAAGATGATTCCGTTGTTGGTGTGGTCTCTAAACGAAGACTTCTTTGGTGCATCCATCCATGACAGACATTTGCAATCTTCTTCATTGTTGGGTAACTATCGCAAGGCACTTCTTTCTAATCTGCTTTCTGAGTTCAAACCTTTCTTCAATTTCTTCAGTTTCATCCCACCTGCACCTGCCGGCCGCGGTGGCCGAGCTGACTGAGGCGCGCCAGTCACGGTCTGCACGGCCACTACGGTCGGGGGTTCGAATCCCCCCTCGGGCATGGATATTTATGCCGTCCGTATTCTTAGCTAGTTCATAAGTAGTTTGTAAGTTTAGGGACTGATAACCCCGTAGTTAAGTCCCATAAGCTTTACAAACATTTTAATTAAAAAATCATCCCGCCTCGTACATTTTTTTTTTTTCTTTTCGTTAACGAACTGACAATTTCTGAAGTCTCAGGGAGCTTGAATTTAACGCGACAGCTTCCAGTACCAAGAATGAAATTTAGTTACCTCTTTGTTGCAACGGGGAAGTTATGAAAGACTACCATGGTGTTAGAAGCTAGAAATCAAAAGAGAGAGAGGGAGTCAGATTATGCACTTTCCTTTTAGTTCTGTGGCTTGTTTGATACAGATCGTCACGACTTATTCTCCTTTGCCAACTTGTTTATCTGAGAGAGCCACTTACACAGAGTGGCCTCATTTTATTCGTTGGATATATTCCAGTTTCTATCTCCTGCTACATCTTTACCATTCAAGACTTCCTCTAGTGGCGTGGTATGTCTTAACGGATATATCAGTATCTTGTCCTTCTCCTTAACAATGTCTTACCAATTCTTCGTTGAAGTTACTGTTACTTTTGTTATTCATATCGAATTTATTGTTTATACTCACATGTTCAAATTCAAAATTCAAATATTTCTAAATCTAAGGGACTTGACTACGTTAGTCATAAGCTTACAAACTATGTACACTAACTTAAAGTAACTTATGCTAAGGACAACACAAATACCCAAGCCCAAGGGAGTACTCTAACCCCCGAGGGCCAACGGTCGCGCGCACCACAGCTGGGCGCCTTTGTGCGCACAGCTATTCTGCCGCGGCATACTGACATGCTAAATGTTATAAATCTATTGGACTTAACTGCTGCGGTTATAAATTCCTAGACTTACAAACTACTTCAAATTCAAATGTTTGTAGAGCTTATGGGACTTAACTACGGGGTCATCAGTCCCTAAACTTACAAACTACTTATGAACTAGCTAATCCTAAGGACGGCACAAATATCCATGCCCGAGGAGGGATTCGAACCCCCGACCGTAGTGACCGTGCAGAAGGTGACTGGCGCGACGCAGACCGCTCGGCCACTACGGCCGGCTTACAAACTACTTAAACTAACGTATGTTAAGGACGGCACACACACATACACACACACAGACACACACACACGCACACACACACACACACACATGCCCGAGGGAGGACTCGAGCCTCCGATGGCGATGTACTTATACACCTTCAACATAACTGTGAAATGTCTGGGAGGAGTCGTATACCAGCTGTGCGTCTCTTTCTGCAGATGTCCCAGATTAATCACCGAAATCACTGGTGGCCGCGGCGGAGTAGCCGAGCGCATTGACGCGCTATGCTGCGATGCGCGAGGCAGTTCCCAGTCGGGGGTTCGAATCCCCCCTCGGACATGGATGTTTGTGCCTTTAGTATAAGGTAGTTTATAAGTAGTATATAAGTTTATGAACTGATGACCCGCAGTAAAGTCCCATAAGTTTTACAAACATTACAACATTTATCTCTGGTGTTGTTCCGCATCCTTCTACAGTGGTTTTTTCAGTTTAGCAAAAAGATCGTATTCGTAGGGACTCGCGCCGGGTGAGTACGGTCGAGGTTCCAGAATCTCGTGCTTTGTCATGGAGAAAGATGTGATGGTGTTCCATGAAATGCCGTCGTTCTCACCTGAGCGCTGGAAGAATGTGGTATTGTGTTTCACGACAATGCACGATGCCACAGCGCTGCTTTTGTCAAGGACGTCTTGCACCGTTGGCAATGAGACATTCAGCTTTGGGCGTTGGATATGGTACATTGTTTACAGGCTGATAAAGTCCAGATATCGTAATAAAGTTCGGTGAATGAATTCAGAACGGTCTATCGGGCGACACAGATGAATCTCACCGCTGCACCTGCATAGCGGGCGTTGTTGACAACCTGCCCTCTCCTTAGTTCAGATGAGAATCGTGTGTGCTTCGTGCTAGACATGTTGGATGAAGTGTTGTGGCGTAAAGTCAGAGCCACACGCCAGACGCTCGAGAAAGATCGTGCAGAAGGCAGCGGACGACCGGCAGCCAATCACACGCCGGCGCCGCGCATCCTGGAGGGAGAAACCGGAGAAGAGCGGTTTCTACAAGTGACTATATCCAGGCCGACATGTGTCTGGACAAGCCCGTCTGAACACGGCAGTGAAAAAGGCAGTCACTAGGACTCTGCGCAGCTAGCATCGTGCAAGACGCCGCCGCGAGGAGTATTTTTATTTCTATAAATGAAACTTGTATTACTAATTTGAATAGCTGTTATAGATGTCCACGCATTTGAATAGAACCTTTTCTGAAAGACAGGCAGGGGAAGAACTAAACACATGCTGACGAGGACGACAAAACATGAAATGCGTTGGTTCTCAAATGAGAACAGAAAAATCAACGAAGAAAGGATAAATTTAATTTTTTTGTTTGTTTCAAGCTAGGTAAGGCACCTAAAGAAAAGCATGCGATGCTGGTAAGCGTTTACAGGGACCAAGCACCGTCTATGAAGACTGTGTACGGGTGGTTCGCCTGTTTCCGAGGAGGCAGGGAAAATTTTTGTCACAGTCCCAGTAGCGGACGACCGGCGACCACCATCAGTGATGAAAACATCGAGAAAGTGAAGACGTTCTTCACGAACTATCGTCGATTAACTGCGCCCACGGTAGTGGATGAACTGAACCAGTGCGAGAAATCTTCACCCAGAAATTACGGAAGAGAAAAACTTGTTGTCGTCTTGGGCCACATCACTTGACTGACGATCAGAAGCAAACACGTTTTCGTGTCTTCACAGGATTTTGTCGAAATGACGGATACGACACCCAATTTCAAATTCAAATGTTCAAATGTTTGTAGAACTTATGGGACTTAACTACGGGGTCATCAGTCCCTAAGCTTACAAACTACTTATGAACTACTTACGAACTAGGACGGCACAAATATCCATGCCCGAGGGGGGGATTCGAACCCCCGACCGTAGTGGCCGTGCAGACCGTGACTGGAGCGCCTCAGTCCCCTCAGCGGCCGGCCCCACCCAATTTCTTGAACCGTATTGTCACTGAGGATGAAACCTGGTCTCTCCGGTACGGCCCTGAAGCGAAACGGCAAAGCATGGACTGGCGTTCTCCGACGTCACGTCGTCGGAAAAAGATCAGAGCCGATAAATCACGCACCAAAACGACGCCCATCCCTTGTTCTATATTCAAGCAATATTTGCCTGAGGGAACGACGTTAAAGCTGCAAGGTACGTTGAAATTTTGATCCATTTCATGCACCGTCTACGTAGGGTACGACTCCAGTATGAAGAAGAAGATCGCTGGTTATTTCTTCACTACAACGCTCGCCCACACACAGCCACAGCCACACATCGCCAAACAGTTCCTAGCGAAAAGGAGGTGGTACAACTTGAACATCCACCAAACTATTCGCATGTCAATCATCCTGATTTCTGCCTAGTCCTTCGATTCAATCAAGCTTTGAAAGCGAAGAGATTTGACGATATTTCTGACATCCAACGAAACGTGACGAAGCCAAAGAAAGACAGACTTCGAGCACAGTTTTCAGGATTTGTGTCGTAGAGATGAGCAGTGCGTAGTTATTTTGATTAATTATTTTGATTAATATCAACAAATTTGATTAGAAAGTGTTGTTCTACGTTCAGTGATATTTTAAGTTACTTGTGTAACCAGTCTTTTATCAGTGGAACATTTCCAGAACGGTTAAAATATGCTGAAGTTAAGCCATTACATAAGAAAGTAGATAAAGAAATTCCATTAAATTTCCGTCCAATTTCACTTTTGCCTGCATTCTCAAAAAATTTAGAAAAGGTAATGTACAGTCGTCTTCATAAACACCTTACTACTAATAAACTATTATCCAAGTCACAATTCGGGTATTTAAAGGCTTCTGATACTGAGAAGGCTATCTACACATACAGTGAGAATGTACTTAATTCATTAGACAATAAATTACATGCCACTGGTATACTTTCTGACCTGTCAAAGGCATTTGACTGTATAAATCACAATGTACTTTTGAGCAAATTAGAATATTACGGCATAACAGGATGTGCTGCAGAATGGTTCAAATCGCATATCTCTAATAGGAAACAAAGGGTGTCAATAGGAAAGAGAGGTGTGCTGAACTATCAGGCCTCATCAAATTGGGAACTAATAACAGTTCATGGGATCAATACTAGAAACAAGAATAACTTGCACAAAAATTTAAAGTCACTTACTTTGGCTCAGAAAGGTGTCCAGTATTCAGCAGTACACATTTTCAATAACATGCCAGCAGCCATAAAAAATTTAACTCACAATAAAGTACAGTTTGAAAAGAGTCTAAAGAATTTTTTGGTGGCCAACTCCTTCTACACCATTGATGAATTTCTTACCAGAAGTGATTGATGTAAGTTATTGTATATAATATTCACAAATATGAATATTGTTAAATTGAAAACAATATTCATATTTGTGAATATTATATACAAATTTCAGTACAAATTTTGAGCAGTAATGTGATCACTGTAAATTAGTGTTGTAAAAAAATGCTAAGAATTGTAATATTCTCATAGTATATTAATATGTATTAATAAGTTTTACGTTCAATAAAATATAAATATTCTTAAGATAATTGTTTTTCCTGACCAATTCCACATGGGCAATGACATTTGGGATCTGTGGAAGATACATTAACACATATGCTCTCTTTTTGTAAGTATATATTGTGTATTTTGTTCTGACATGTTCTACATCCAAGAGGATTTCCCTAATTTGGATCTACTGGAACGAAAAGTACATCTAATCTAATGGGAGGTGTCTATTTCGAAGCACAGTAAGGTAACTGCAGTTCATCTACGTTAATGTTACAGGACTATTCACTGGACTTTATTGTCCGAGGTGTTACTTCAAATTTCCCTTGCTGGTTCGCTATAATTTCTAAGTCTCAATACGCAAAAAAGTCATGGGGCACAGGCGAAGCACTGTCGAAGATGAAATCACTGTTCTGCGAAGCATGAGACTCTTGTCCTGATACGATGCAAACTTTCATGACTCGATAAAGATTCTGCTGAATCGAAGCACACCGTCGTACAGGCCGTATCCGTCAGCTAACACAACTATACTTCAGCCGGTCACAGTAGATCCACATGATCGTCTACATGGCTTGCGCGATCTCAGACGGAAATCTAGGAACTGGCAGCGCCAACTGTCGGTGTTCCCATGGCCGTACCTACCCATATCGATAGTGGTGTAGTTGTCTTTGGTTGCATCCCTAACTGCGATACTACAGGAAGCCATTCCTTTGTACCTTAACACATCTAGATCCATTCTCTGCAAGCCACTTCGTGGTGAGTAGCGGAGGGTGCTTTCAGTACCAATGTCACATCGTCCATCGTCTCGCATGGTTCGCGGGAAAAGTAATTGCCTGCATGCCTCTGTGTGGGCCCTAGTCTCTCTGAAGTTAACCTTATGGTCGCTTCGCGAGGTATACGTAGGAGGAAGCAATATATTGGTTGACTCTTCGCGAAATGTTTTGTCTTGGATCTTTGACAGAAACGCGTACCGAGACACGGAATGCCTCTCTTGCAACGTCTGCCTCTGGAGTTTCTTAATAATATTTGTGACGCTTTCGCGCTTACTAAATGAGCTTCTAACGACGTGTGCTGCTCTCCGTGCCATCTTCTTTGTCTTATACCAGGTATGTTCAGCAAGTAAGTTGGTTATATAAAACAAAAGTGTACAGATAAAGAAAAAAATATTTATTGTACAAAAATCTACAATTGTCAAACTACTTTCCTACTTAGCTTCCGAAATTTTGTAAGCACTTTTCGTAGCGTGGCTCATGTTTTTGTATGCCTTCTTCATAGAAGGTTGCCGTCTGTGTATTTAACCATGTGGTAACATGGTCTTTCGGCTCATCATTATCGTTGAAGTGTTGACAACCAAGAACAGATTTTTAGGTGTAAGAAGAAATTAAAGTCGCTAGGAGCGAGGTCCGGACTGTACGGAGGATGATCAAACACATCCCAACGAAATTCCTGTAAGAGTTGTTTGGTCATATTGGCCGTGAGAGGTCGGGCAGTCTGACCAACACCTCCTAGAAGACAAGGCCTTACAACAGGCAGTGCCTACGTCACACTTAGAGGCCGCGGCCGCCATCTGACTGGCCGGCCGCTGCGCGGTGGTGGGCGTGCCCCAGCCAACAGCCAGTGAGGTGGCGGCCGCGGCCTCTAGGTGTGACGTAGGTACGGCCTGTTGTAAGGCCTTGTCTTCTAAGAGGTGTTGGTCTAACTGTTCCACTGTTTGTATAGTCTATGGAACTTAACTACGGGGTCATCAGTCCCTAAACTTACAAACTACTTATGAACTACCTTATACTATGGACGGCACAAATATCCATGCCCGAGGGGGGATTCGAACCCCCGACCGTAGTGGCCGTGCAGACCGTGACTGAAGCGCCTCAGTCCCCTCGGCCACCGCGGCCGGCTGGTGTTGGTCTGACCCGTATTCTAACCATTGAATCACTCATAGTATTTTGTCCGTAAACACCGCATATTCTCCGATGAATTTCCTTTGGCTTAACTTTCTTTTCATTTAGAAAACTAATCACAAATCTGATTTCACATGCGGCGATATTTTCAATTACGGCTGACATTATAAAGAAGCACTACAAAGTACACGTCGGCAGCAGCGATTTGAAAATGGCGTACATGTCTTCTCTTTGAGTCAGAGTAACTGCCGCGTATGCTCGGAACTGCGATCGTAGCGCTGCCGCGGATAGAAATAGAAATGGAACTTAGTGTGTGGACGACCCTCGTATTAACCATTCCTGGTACTGACGCCACACTGATGCGCAATACTTAGCCGACGGCCTAACGAGATTTCTGTAACCCACTTCCTTGGTTACCGCACTACATTTTCTGCCATACTTACGACAGATATTATATGGTCGTTCCACTTCAGATCGCCCCTTATGTCGTCTTCCAGATATTTTATGGAATTAACTGCTTCCAGTATGTGTTCTGCTACTTCATAGTTATAGAATAAAGGATGCATATCCTTTCAACCTCCTTCCCATTGTTCTCGTTCCCATGTGTTGCGGAGGAACTCCTCATTCGTTATATTATGATTTACATAATTTTCAGTGTTTTTCTCTAGCAACTCCCAAAGCCGTGCAGCAGAGTAGGGTAGAGCGGGTACGGTTGTGCCAGGGTACGGTTGTGACAGTCACCATATTAGCAAAAAAAAAAAAAAGAATAACGTGGAGAGTGGGAAGGAGACAAAAGCGGCTTGCCTATTTGGACTTGTTTCACAGTATTGCGTGAGCCGTGGCCCGACAATAACGCTATAAGAGGTCTACATTACTTTTTAACAATCCAAGTTAAGTTTTTGATTCGATTTCTTTTAATGATTGTTGCTGTATATGTACTGATAAAGTAAAGAGAGATTCTTCTCGTTAAACGTTAAACATTAGTAGTCTGCCCGTAGATAATTTTGTATTGAAATAGCGATCTTTTTTTTAATTATATTTTTATTTATTTATTTATTTTTATTTTTTTGGGGGGGGGCGGGAGTGCTTTGGGTACGGTTGGGACATTTTCTGGGTACTGTTGTAACACAAGTAGATAATTTTTTCTACATGCCCAGAAAGCGGTTGAGGAAGACTGACAGAGCTCAGTGTGCTATTACAAAATACAAGGATGTTTATAAAGAAGTGAAAAGCGGTGGTTCTATACGCAGAGTTGTTCTCTCTCCTGAAGCTGTTTGGCTTTTTCCGAAGGCTGCTCAAAGAAAAACAAGAACTAAAATGTCAATCATTCAGACAGATACGCTGAAAAAGAGGCAGTCAGGCAAGAATGTGACGAAAAAGAGAAAAGATTGAATTCTCAGCAGGTAAATAAACATCTTCCTGAACCAAGAGGAGTAAATAAAGGAAAAGGAAAAAACAAAACTAAGAGAAGGAAGATACCACCATCGTCATCGAATGAAGAAGATTATTCCTTTCTGGTTTGCTTAGCCTCATATTCTAAATGTAGGCCAGGCAAAAAATGTATAAAATGGCAAGAAAAGTGTGAGCTCTTGTCCCACTTGGAGTGTGAAGGTGGTAGTCGGTATTACATTTGTCATAACTGTGATGAGTCAGAATAGATCTCAGTATAGTACTTTTGCACTTTTAGAACTAAGAATCAACCGTATATTTCTACTCTTCTGTGGTTTTTTTGTGGTCGTACTTACACAAATGCTTAGTTTTTCCTTGAATACGACATTTTAAGATTTTTGTTTCACTGATTTTTATAATGCCTATTTATTTATATGTTTTGTATTTCGACACAGTTATTATATTGTATAATTTAATATATTTAGTTAAACTCTTTTGCTGATTGTAATATGATGACTGTTATGACAACTATAGATGGTAAAGTTCCTTATTAATTACAAGCTATTAAAGTGTTCCAAGATTATATTTTTTCTTGCATAAAAGTTAAATTTTTACAGAAGAAGTTTATGTCCTATTATGTTACATATTAGTTGCAATAAAACTGAATTTATATTATTTTGCCATTGTGTCCCCTTCTCTTTACGTTATTTCTTTGTCTCGGAAAGATGTCTCACTCTGAAAATTAATTATTGAATAAAAGAGGACCCGATTCGAGAAACTCTGCTTCCGTAAAGAACGCGTTATATTTAATTTACTTGATATGTGCCGCGAAACACTGAAAACAAAAGAGCACCGAATATCAGCTGCGAATTTGCTGCTTTCACGCAGAGAGAGTGAAAAGGTCAGTATGTTTTAGTTCCGTAATTAGTTCTGAGTCCGACAGGGTATAACTCTACCCACTAAACTGTTATGATTTAATTTAAATTGCTATATCGTAACGGATGTTTACATTTACTACCAGAGACTTTATAAAGTTCAAAGGTTTAATCATAGACCGCAGTTCAATCTTTGTTCGTCGGTATATCGAAATCGAATTCCGTTAGCTCACTATTCTTATCAAACCACTGTTGAACTGCCAATGCCGCGGCGGATTACCCGTGCGCATTGGGGCTCCATTCTGCAGTGCGCGCGGCCATTCGCCGTTGGGGGTCCGAATCCCCTCTCGTACATGGGTGTTTGTGCTGTCCTTGTCTTTATTCTACCAAACGAATTACACAACCAGTTGGGTTCAGATGGTGTAGTTAGGATGCAACAACAACGTGAATTAGCCGAAATATGTCATGGAGCGTAATAGGAAGGTTGGAAGCGGCATAGACACAGGGAGGTGGCTGCAGCTCTTGGAGTGTTCCAAAGTGTGATTCCCAGCATCAGGGCGCGATTTCAGCCAATGGGAGTCGTTATAAGAAGGCAAGGCCAAGGTCGTCCACAGGTAACATCAGCAAGAGATGACCGTTCTCCACTTAACAGCCCGTCGAGACAGGAGTCTGAATGCAGCTCAGCTGCATCGCACCCTTCAGGCAGCAAGAGGTCGCGCAGTATTAACACAAACAATCCGAAATCTCCTTCGGGAATGTGGCCTTTATGTACGGAAGCCTATGGTGTGTGTCCCATAATATCGCGGCACCGTTTAGACCGCAGAAACTGGGCGGAGGAGCATCAGGATTGGAGTGATATAGAATGACACCCGGATCAATTCACAGATGAATCAGTTGTGAGATGCACTTGGCAAACGCATTGCAGCCAGGCCAACACTTCCCACAACGATTGCAGAGATGGATATTGCACTCACGGAAGAATGGCCAAATATCACTCAAAAGTTTACTGATATCCGCATACTGTCCATGCCACGAAGGTGTGCAACTGTACTGATCGTCTATGTGTGTGATCACACACGATATCAGAGGGAACCTTGATGCCTCGCCATGTAAACCTCAAGTAAACAGTTCAGACAACAAAATATCGTACTGTATAACAAACAAAATATGACTGTAACCAATATATGAATAAAATACGTTACCATGTGAGTCATCTAATTATTTTGAGCAGTGCGTTTTGTTCCGTATCCTCTCGTCTGTCATTCCCTATAGTGCAAGGTAGGAAAAAATCATTGTGTAGATTAAAGACTCTCAATTTGTCCTTCACTTTGTGCCATGTTGTTAAACAAGCGGCTTTAACAATACAATTTTGAAGGTGGATGAAGCACTGGGTATCAGAATGGATGGACTGACTTTAAACAATATTATTAAAGGACCAAAACATATAACTAACTTAAAATAACGTAGTTTCATTAGACCAAATATAAAATGAGTACATACAGGGTGTTACAAAAAGGTACGGCCAAACTTTCAGAAAACATTCCTCACACACAAAGAAACAAAATATGTTATGTGGACATGTGTCCGAAATGCTTAATTTCCATGTTAGAGCTCAGTTTAGTACGGATGAGGCTTCAATTCAACGTGATCAAATTGTAAATTTTCACAATCAACATGTGTGGGCTGACGAGAATCCGCGCGCAATTGTGTAATCACGTCATCAACACAGATTTTCTGTGAACGTTTGGGCAGGAATTGTTTGTGATGTCTTGATTGGGCCTCATGTTTTTCCACCTACGCTGACAGGAGCACGTTATCATGATTTCATACGGGATATTCTACCTGTGCTGCTAGAACATGTGCCTTTGCAAGTACGACACAACATGTGGTTCATGCACGATGGAGCTCCTGCACATTTCAGTCGACGTGTTCGTACCTCAACAACAGATTCGGTGACCGATGGATTGGTAGAGGCGGATCAATTCCATGGCTCCCACGCGCTCCTGACCTCAACCCTCTTGATTCCATTTATGGGGGCATTTGAAAGCTCTTGTCTACGCAACCCCGATACCAAATGTAGAGACTCTTCGTGCTCGTATTGTGAACGGCTGTGATACAATATGCCATTCTCCAGGGTTGCATCTGTGCATCAGGGATTCCATGCGACGGAGGGTGGATGCATGTATTTTGAACAATTTTGAACATTTCCTATAACAAAGTGTTTGAAGTCACGATGGTACGTTCTGTTGCTGGGTGTTTCCATTCCATCATTAATGTGATTTGAAGAGAAGTAATAAAATTAGCTCTAAAATGGAAATTAAGCGTTCAAAATGTTCGTAGAACTTATGGGACTTAACTACGGGGTCATCAGTCCCTAAGCTTACAAATTACTTATGAACTAGCTACAACTAAGGACGGCACAAATATCCATGCCCGAGGGGGGATTCGAACCCCCGACCGTAGTGGCCGTGCAGACCGTGACTGAAGCGCCTCAGTCCCCTCAGCCACCGCGGCCGGCGAAATTAAGTGTTTCCGGACACATGTCCACATAACATATTTTCTTTCTTTGTGTGTGAGGAATGTGTCCTGAAAGTTTGGCCGTACGTTTTTGTAACACCCTGTGTATATACGCTATTATTAATAAATTATGGAATTTCATGGGTCACGTTTCTATATTAACTCCGCCGTTCGTTTACACGATTGTTACCACCATATCGTAATCAGCGATCTCAAAAATCCACGTGTGGTGAGTTTTGTGTGAATTGAACGTCTTCTTGGGGTTTTGACGACGCTTTGGGGATTCCGTCCCACTGTGCGTCGTTGTCCACAAACCCTATCTCCACCCGTGGCGCCTCTACCTCGCAAGGCAAAAGTCATAAGGAGATGACACAGTCAGCCAGGAAGATCGCAACGTGCCGTTGCCGGCACAACTGGATGCGGAGTAGCCGCAGCCAGGGCGTGCGTAAGGCGCGGCGGTACGTCGGTGGAGCCAGCAGCTGCCGTGCTTGCCGGTGTAAGAGAGGGGCGTGCAGATAGACCGTCCCACAATAGCGGAAGCGCCGGCTGCTGGCGGCAGATAGCGCAGCGCAGGCGACAGGGCGGGGCCGCGGCTTCTATTCCTGTCCGCCGCTATCGTGGGCTGCGACTCCAGACTGCGGCGCCAGGCGTCGCGTCGCTCACCACGGCCAGCCAGCCACGGAGCAGGTAGCCTACGGCTCTGTATGGGGTAGAGGTGCGGGAACTGGGTTCCATCTTTCCTGAAGCTACACTTTGGAGTCCCATTAATACGACACATGACAGCAGCAGTGTTGAAGATGAAGTGTACAGCTCGGAAGACAGCGAAGTTGAGTGGGACAGAATAGACGCCAGTGAGTAAGAGGCCACAAACAACATTCAACATTGTGGCTTCTAAGGCTTTCCCGGCGTAGTAAATCTCGATAGTACTTCCGGGTATGCTGCCGGATACTAAGAACAAACTGGTCCTATATTTCGGCGATCCAACTGTCCGCCATCCTCAGGAACGCTGCTGCTGCTGAGTCCCGTCGAGTACTGAGGGTAGAGCTTTTTTTTCCTTTATTGTGTTTTATACCAGTACACTGGCAGGCTGGCAGCAGCACTATAGGCTGCTCTTCAGCCGCAAGTAATTAAAAGACATATATGAGTTGACAATTAAAATACATAACAGGAGATAAAACAACGGAGATACAATAACATAGACAAGGCAACAGTTTGGAGTACATTACAATAGACAGATGATTACAATCAAATTTAGTTAGTTAAAAATGATGAGCCACGGTGACCTGGAAAAAAAATGTAGGACGACAATAACACAGGACGGCGAGTACACGACGGAGACACTAATTAAAACACACGGTGCGACGCTTGTCTGATTGTGATGGAAGAGGGTAAAGCCGTATTCTCCGTCCTATAAAGTTGTCGCGCGTGTGTGCGGCGAATGCGCCACCTTCCAAAGTTGCTACGTACGGGACGTTTAATAGTGGCGCCGCCCCTAGTGGGACATCGGTGCAATGATATATCGATTATGTTGTCCAATATAGAACGTACAATTCGGCTCTACCCTCAGTACTCGACGGGACTCAGCAGTAGCGTTCCTGAGGATGGCGGAGAGTTGGATCGCCGAAATATCGGACCAGTTTGTTCTCAGTATCCAGCAGCATATCCGGAAGGCTATCAACATTCAACTATTGTAATCCTGTTCCATGCACATGCATCACACAATGCAAACCTCAAGTAATATAGCACAAGATAAATGCTTTGTAAGATGTTAAGATGTTACAATCAACTGAATTTAACCTGAATATTAATAAAACTTTAAGAGTAGCAATAAAAATAGTCTCAACTCTGAAAGTACAACATTCAATCCTGTAAAAATATTAGACAAAATTAGATATATGATGCTTAACTTATATGAGGTATCTCATGATTATAATCAATATTATTACTGTTTAAGTGTAGTACTGTCAATGTCTAATTCAGATGAAGTACCTAATTATTATTCGTGCAATAAAACGAATAATGTTTCACACCTCTAAAGTAATTGTAAAACTATTTAATGTCAATAACCTTTATACCACAAAGTGTAACCAACGTACATTAATTTCATTTGGTATTTATATAATTTGAACAATAATCCATTTCGTTACTGTTTAGTCCTAGTATTAGCAAAAACACTTATAATGTACTGCAACTGTAATTAATTTATAGTGAAATGTTTAAACCAGATGATGTAACTAATTATGATCCATGCAATAACACTAATGATGTAACACACCTCTAATTTCACTTATAGTGAAATGATTGGTGTACAATAGTAATACAATTTTTTTTTCATTTCTTATGAAATAATTTCAACAAGTAATAAAGCTGCAAACAAGTACAATGAAAACAGGGCACAAACTGGTCCATCTCCACGTGGTCGGACACGGACAACGTCACATCTAGTACACTCTGGATATGGTAGGTGTGCCGGCTAAGAGACCAGCCTCTCAATGAGATATAAGGGTCGATCTTATTTAAAAAGGTAGTGGGTCATTACTATGAGTAGCAGCAGTGAAGTGAGGTCCGATGAATTGCGAGGTGAAATCGATCCCAAAAGTGCAGATTTTTACGCAGATCGATCTTTTGGGCCGACATCCAACCTATTCGTCCTTAGTGGTTCAGCAAGTGATTTTCTAAATAAATTATTATACATATTACAATGAAGAATTAATGACACTGGTACACCTGCATAATACCGTGTAGAGCCCCTAGGAGCACGTAGAAGTGACGCAGTACCACGTGGAGTGGGTTCGACTAATGTCTGAAGCAGTGCTGGAGGGAATTGATACCTCGTATCCTGCAGGGCTGTGAACAAATCCGTTGGATAAAATCTCGCGCCATTTCTCAATATGATAACACTTTAGTCGTCACGACATATTTCGAGAACACATTGTCCCATTTTCAAGTGCTAAAAACAAGAAATTACATAAATCACGTATAAATACGATGTTTTTTTAAAAAAAAACGGAAACAACGAACTGAAAATACACCAAAGACACCCACCTTATAAATTAAACAACCATTCTGCCAATGAGCAACATCAAACTCTAAAACGTACGTAAGTTTCGTGCATGTCCATCATAAAAATTAATTTAGAATACACTAGTGAGGAAACGTAACCACGCTGTTGCTCGGTCGTAAGCAGCATGACAACTGCTCTTACATGTCAGATTAGATTACATTAGATTAGATTAATATTTGTTCAAATGTTTGTACAGCTTATGGGACTTAACTACGGGGTCATCAGTCCCTAAACTTACAAACTACTTATGAACTACTTACGAACTAGGACGGCACAAATATCCATGCCCGAGGGGGGATTCGAACCCCCGACCGTAGTGGCCGTGCAGACCGTGACTGGAACGCCTCAGTCTCCTCGGCCACCGCGGCCGGCAATATTTGTTCCATGGATCATATATACGAAATTTCGTAATGATGTAGAACGTGTCAGTTCAGTAAATGTTATCTACACTTGACAATCAATATTTTAAGGATATATATAATTTTTTTGTTTAAAAATTCATCTACATTGTAGAAGGAGTTGCCATTCAGAAATTCCTTTAATTTCTTTTTAAATACTAGTTGGCTCTCTGTCAGACTTTTGATGCTACTTGGTAAGTGACCAAAGACTTTTGTGGCAACATAATTCACCCCTTTCTGAGCCAAAGTTAGATGTAACCTTGAATAGTGAATATCATTCTTTCTCTTAGTGTTGTAGCTATGTACACTGCTATTACTTTTGAATTGGGTCGGTGGCTCTCCGGCGGGGAATCGAACCCTGGTCTCCCACGTGACAGGCGGGGATACTAACCACTATACAAAGATATAAGGCTTAGAGAACAGCACGGGCTATCAACGATGATGTTGTGAAGGGATCAAACCTAGTGTCTAGGTAAGGCGAGGTTTAAATAAACAGTGTAAATTAGAAAACCACGTTCCTATATAATGGTCAACCAATCGGATAAGTCAGTATTTCGAAAGGATAACATTAACTGAAATGGGACCAAAACTGCTCTTTAGACAATTCTGTCTTTTCATTCAGGACGTATCACAACCCTCCATAAGAGCGCAAAATATCTCGATTTCCTCCAGATACGATAACAGTCGTCCTTTGTCCTCAAAATGAACTACTCTCATTCTGTCGCTGATGTTGCCCGATGAATGTTTTTTCTGCCTTTAGGTGCTTCGCCGCCGTCGATGTACCATGTGTATTCTAAATTAATTTTTATGATGGACATGCACGAAACTGACGTACGTTTTAGAGTTTGACGTTGCTCATTGGCAGAATTATCATTTAATTTATAAGGTGGATGTCTTTGGTGTATTTTCAGTTCGTTGTATCCGGTAAAAAATGTATATTAGAACTTAAAAAAGTGACAATGTGGTCTCGAAACATATCGTGACGAATAAAGTGTTACCATATTGACAACTGGTGCGAGATTTTATGATACAAATTGACAAACAGTTGTACGATGGCGGCAATTCGGAAAATCCGTTGGAGTACGAGGGGGTTAGAGGTCTCTTGTCAACAACACATTGCAAGGGATCCAATATATGCGCGATAACGTTCATGTATGGGGAGTTTGGGGCCAGCGGAGGTGTCTAAGCTCACAGGAGTGTTCCTGAAGTCACTGTGTAGCAATTCTGGCCGTGTGTGGTGTCGCAATCTCCTGCTGGAATTCTCCAAGTCCGTCGGAATGCGCGATGACTGGATGCAATTTGACTTTGTCCATCTTAATTTCGGACCAGGGGCTTCAGCTGTATATCTTGTAACGAAAAATAATATCATCAGCTGTGTTCAATATATTTATATAGCAACCAGTTTCGATGGTCGATGTCGTCATCTTCAGGCCCTTAAGTTAATAAACCTGCATACTGCTGGATTACAGTCAATATAACTGGTATCGCACATTCATCCAATATTACAGCAACAACGAACTGTCCAAGTAACAAAACTCATATACGACCTTTATTGTTTCGTTACCTAATACCATTCCTTCAGCATCGCCTGATTGTCTTAGACTACACTTCATTACCATTATTTTGCTCTTGTTAATATTCATCTTAAATGCACCTTTCCACACACTGCGTTTCACTCTGATAACTGCAGTCTGGTTTTTGTACAAGTTGTAAATAACCCTCCGTTCCCTATATTTTACTCCGGCTGATTTCAGAATTCCAAACAGTCTATTTCAATCAACATTGTCAAAAACTTTCTCCAAATCTACAAAACCTAAAAATGTAGGCGTGTCTTTCCTTAATCTATCTTCTAAGATAAGCTTTAAAGTCGCTATTGCCTCTCGTGTTCCTACATTTCTCTTCAATCCAAACTGATATTCCCCAAGGTCGGTTTCTACCAGCTTTTACATCCTTCCGTAAATAATTCGTGTTAAAAGTTTGTAACCGTGACTTACTAAATTGATGGTTCTGTAATTTTCACGCCTGTCTGCGCCTGATTTCTTTGGAATGGGAATTATTACATTTTTCTTAATTTCTGGGGGTATTTCGCCTGTCTCATACGTCTTACGCAGCAGGTGAAATAGTTTTGTCATGGTTGGCTCTTCCAGAAACTTCAGTAGTTCTGAGGGAATACACCTGTACATAGTCATAGTCAGTGTTCAGGAGACCTTGTAATCGACAGTTTTGATATGTCTGTGTTGTCCTTGTTTAGAAAAATAAAGTCGGCCGCGGTGGCCGAGGGGTATGAGGCGCTCCGGCCACGGTCTGCACGGCCACTACGGTCGGGGGTTCGAATCCCCCCTCGGGCATGGATATTTGTGCCGTCCTTAGGATTAGCTAGTCCATAAGTAGTTTGTAAGTTTAGGGACTGATGACCACATAGTTAAGTCCCATAAGCTATACAAACATTTGAACATTTTAGAAAAATAAAGGAAACGTAGTTCCTGTTCGTGTAATGAAATTTCTTGCCTCACGTACAATTAAGAGTTCCTAATACACCACTGAGTAAAGTGCGAGAGTTACAGGACTAAGTGAACAAGCGATTGCTGTCCATTAATATGAAGAGGCAGAGTGGGGAACGGCAACGTGACGGCGCGCCCACGTGCCCTATCAGGGCTTAACGGCGAACGCTCGGCGATCCGATTACGCCGGGCTACGCCGCATGAGTCACTGAGCACAGCCTGTGATGGGCTTAGCGTAATGCCGCGGTGTACGAGGGGCGGCGCAGTTCTAATTGTCCGTGAGCTCTGCGAGGCACCCTCCAGGCTGCAGCAGGTGCCGTCATCTGGCGACGAGCCGGCTCACGTGGAGTAGAAGGTAGCCACGAGCCGCTAATTGCTCCCATCCTCAGTAACTGCGGTTTACCTACGTTAATCTTGGAATATACCGTATATTTCCGCAGATACGACGATGGCTGAATCATTAAAAAAGGGCCCCAAAAACCGTGGTCGTCTTATCCGACGGTACAAAAAAAGATAAATTGAAATGTAGTCTGAAATTGGCAATATCGCAGATGTGTTGCATAGCGCGGCTTCGACCTCCAAGCAATATATATCGAAGCAATTAGGTATCGAAACGATACGTATCGAACTGGCGAATGTTAAGATTTTTATGAATATGTCGTGATTTTAAAGAATGTGGTTAGGCAAGAATCTAACAGTACAGCTTTCTGGGTAATTTACAAGACAGCTTACACTCGAAGTAGCTCGGTCTGAAATGATATATATCGAACGTACAACTGTAAATCGATTTAGTGTCTTTTAACCGTAGATTCGGCCGCTACTGCTACCGCTACGCGCTACTAAATAAAAAATAAAATAAAAAATAAAAATAATAATAATAAAAACGCTTGTTTAAACTATACCTAATCGTCGTAAAGCCACGCTACAGATAACATTTTTGAAATTGTTAGTTAGGTTGTGTACAGGACAAACAAGAAATTTATTTAGCACTAATCTCCGGTTCAGAAACATTCGCTTATTTCATACATATCGTTGCGAAACTTATCGATTTGATGTATATCGTTTAGACGTCGAAACCGCGCTGTGCAGCACATCTGCGATATTACGCTGATGAAATTTACATCGTGGAGGAAAAAAATAGGAAAAAAAAGTTTTGTGTAATTTTTTTTAGAAAAATATTTGCTTTACGAGCTTTATTAATTTATTGAGTGGACAAGGGTACATACGATAACCTATATGCCACAAAGAACGAATAGAATTAATTATTTACAAGGCAGCTTGATTTTACAATGTCGCTTGTCAAAAATAATTTCTTAATATATCGAGACTCGCACTGAAACGATTACAGTAAATTTACGTACGGAGTAGTGAAAGGGTTAAAATATTTCGGACCTATACGCAACAACTGCGGCTTTCTTCGAAATCCTTTATCTTCTGTTCTCGGGCAAATTTCGTGTGAATCGGCGCGATCACACGTCGTCTCGGCGAAAGAAATCCCTTTTTTTTATTTTTTTCACAGCTTCGCGTTGTAAAAAACAACATGCTTCTTCACGATCGGATACAACATACCACTACAAGCACGGAAGTTAAATAGCAGACCGCAAACACAGCAACAATGGGTGAAATCCAGGTGTACCAATCACGAAAACTACTTATGGCGGCTTCTAACGACATTTTTCGGAACTTCCTGAAGGTTTGTCTCCGAATATATGTCTGAGGCGTATTTTTAGATCCCGAAAACCGGAAAAAGTGCAATATGCATTCGGGGAAATACGGTAATTTGGGGGTCGTTTTATAGGACAGATACATGCTTAAACTATAAAATCATGATCAAAATTTGTACCTCGTCTTATCTGAAGGTCGTCTTATCTGCGGAAATATACGGCATGTCAACGGAATCAGTTTGGATTCACTAGACCAACAAAGAAAGCGGAAGATAGAGATTGTCATGGGACAGGAGTCTCCAAAATACGGCCCGCAGGCCGGATGTGGCACGCAAAGTGATTTAATTTGGCCCGTGTTTGAAGTTCAGCTTTTTGTAACTGTTGTTGTTGTGGTTTTCAGTCCGGAGTCTGGTTTGATGCAGCTCTCCGCCCTACTCTATCCTGAACAAGCCTCTTTACCTTTTCATAAGAACGGCAACCTACATTTATTTGAATCTGCATACTGTATTCCTTTCTAGGTCTCCCTCTGCGAGTTTTACCCCACACACTCCCATCCAACGCTAAATTTCATTCCTTGATGTGTAAGAATGTGTTCTACGAATTGATTCATACTTTTAGTCAAGGAATGCCAAAAATTCCTTTTCTCCCCAATTCTGTTCAGTACCTCTTCATTAGTTACGCGATCCACCCACCTAGTCTTCAGCATTCTTCTGTAGCACCACATTTCAGAAGCCTCTATTCTCTTCCTGTCCGCACTGTTTATCGTCCATGTTTCACTCCCGTACAAGGCAACACTCCACACAAATGCCTTCAGAAAGGACTTCCTTAGGCTTAAGTCAATATTCGTAGCGGCCGGCCAATCCGCTAGCGATCGCGCAGGCACAGGCCTAACTTGATCACGTGATAGACGTGCGCGCCGCGGCCTGTCTCTCTCGTAGGCCTCGCCTTGTGTAATATGTCGGCTGAAGCTGAAAAGAGATGAGTCGCTATCGAGAGTCGTATATTCAGTAAAACGTGGATCGTTATGTGCCTTGTTATACAGTATGGCATGAAAATAACCTGTGCGCTGTGTAATGGACGTATTGCTGAGCGTGAGGAATATAACAAACATCGTTATTAAGAAAATAGCATGTTGTAAAATTTCATGAGTTCTATAACAATGTATGAGAGCATAAATTCGAAACATTAAAACGTGGACCGTGTATTCAAAAGGCAAATTCCATACCTCACACTAAATGCACCAGTACTAAAGAATAATAAAGATAACTCGACGTTTTCACTGAATATTGTGCCTATGTTAAAATACAATGAGTATCGCTGTTTTCTTACTATGAGAAAATGTTTGTCACATAAGGTTTGGATTCCACAGATCGTGTTCTGTTGAAGTATTTTGTGAAGTTAAATAATGTGTACGTATGTTTGTTTGAAGATATATTGTATATGTCAGAAAATAAGGTGTCCGACATCTTGATAACGTTACAGGTCAAGTTAAACGACTGGTATTGCAATGTTCGACCCTCATTAAGAATCAAAACTCGAGATGAGGTCCTCACGGTCTAAGAATTTGGAGACTCCTGTCATAGGACGTATACCACCTTTCCTTTTAAGAGAGCGATTGAAGTTCAACAGTCATGGCTTTTCTTCTCCCTCCCTTCTCCGCAAATTCTCTTCTCGAGTTCGTTGTCCTCTTTCTCGCAGTCTTCCGTCCATTTACAAGGTGTACATATTGCTTCCGCCGTTTCTTTTCCAACATTTGAGGCTTAAATGAAACAAATTGGTTACACATGTATCATCTGTCACCTTGATTACGTGACATGACGTGTGCACCGCGGCCTGTCTTTCTCGTTGGCCTCAGCAGGATCAAAAGTAACGCGTGTTGTTTCGGACATGAACCATAGACATTGCCTAGGTGGGATGGCTTGCGTGCCTCAACGATGCAGATAGCCGTACCATAGGTGCAACCACAGTAGAGGGGTATCTGTGGAGAGGCCAGACAAACGTGTGGTTCCTGAAGAGGGGCAGCAGCCTTTTCAGTAGTTACACGGGCAACAGTCTGGATGATTGACTGAGCTGGCCTTGTAACATCAGCTAACATGGCTTTGCCATGCAGTTACTGAGAACGGCTGAAAGCAAGGGGAAACTACAGTCGTTACTTCTCCCGAGGACATGCAGCTCTACTGTATGATTATACGATGATGGCGTCTTCTTGGGTAAAATATTCCGGAGGTAAAATAGTCCCCCATTCGGATCTCCGGACGGGGAATACTCAGGAGGATGTCGTCATCAAGAAACATAAAACAGGCATACTACGTGTCGGAGCGTGAAATGTTTTAACCCTTAATCGCAACGGTAAGTTAGAAAATTTGAAAAGGGAAATGGATAGGTTAAAGTTAGATATAGTAGAGATTAGTGAAGTTCGGTGGCAGGATGAACAGGATTTCTCGTCAAGTGAGTACAGGGTTATCAATACAAAATCAGTTGGTGGTAACGTAGGAGTAGGTCTGATAAATGAATAAGAAAATAGGAATGCGGGTAAGTTACTATGAACAGCATAGTGAACGCATTATCGTAGTAAAGATAGACATGAAGCCAACAACAACAACAGTAGTGCAAGTTTATATGCCAAAGAGCACGGCCGATGATGAAGATATCGAAAAAATGTATGAGGAGGTAAAAGAAATCATTCAGAAAGTTAAGGGAGACAAAAACGCGATTGTGATGGGGGACTGGAATTCCGTAGTAGGAAAGGGAAGAGAAGGAAATGTAGTAAGTGAATATGGACTGGGAAAAAGGAATGAAAGAGGAAATCGCTTGGTAGAATTTTGCGCAAAGCACAATTTAATGATCACCAACACTTGGTTTAATCATTATGAGAAAAGACTGTATACGTGGAAGAGACCACGAGACACTAGAAGGTGCCAGATTTATTTTATAATGGTAAGGAACAAATTTAGAAAGCAGGTTCTAAACTGAAAGACATATCCAGGGGCAGATACAAACTTTGACCATAATTCGTTGGTTATGAACTGCAGATTAAAACTTAAGAGACTGTAGAAAGGTTAGGAGATGGAACCTGGACTAATTGAAAGAACCAGAGGTGGTTGAGAGTTTCAGAGAGAGCATTAGGCAGGAATTGGCTGAAACGGGGGAAAGTAATACAGTAGAAGAAGATTGGGTAGCTCTGAGAGATAGGGTAGTGAAGGCTGCAGAGGACCATATAGGCAGAAGGGCAAGGCCTAATAGAAATCCCTGGATAACACAGGATATACTGAACTTAATTGATGAGAGGAGAAAATATAAAAATTCAGCACGCGAAACAGAAAGTAGGGAGTACAAACGTTTGAAAAATGAGATTGACAGGAAGTGCAGACTGGCTAAGCAGGAGTGGCTAAAGGTCAAATGCAGAACCGTAGAAGAATGCATAACTAGGGGAAAGATAGATACCGCCTACAGGAAAATAAGAGAGATATTTGGAGACAAGAAAAGCAGGTGTATGAATATCAAGAACTCAGACGGAAAACCTGTTCTCAGCAAAGAGGGGAAGGCTAAACTGTGGAAGGAATATATAGAGGGTCTATACAATGGAAAGTAGTATTCTAGAAATGGAAGACGAAGTGGAGGGAGATGCGATAGGAGATATGATACTGCGGGAAGAATTTGACAGAGCGCTGAAGGACTAGAGTCGAAACAAGGCCCCTGGAGTTGATGATATTCCGTCTGAACTGCTGAAATCGTTAGGAGAGCCAGTCATGAAAAAATTGTATCACCTGGTATTCAAGATGTATGAGACAGGGGAAATACCCTCCGACTTCAAGAAGAATGTTGTAATTCCAATTCCAAAGAAAGCAAGTGCAGGCAAGTGTGAAAATTACAAAACTATCAGTTTAATAAGTCATGAGTGCAAAATACTAACACGAATTATTTACAGACGAATGGAAAAACTTGGGGAGTCCAGCCTCGGGGAAGATCAGTTTGGATTTAGGAGAAATGTAGGAACACGGGAGGCAGTACTCACATTAAGACTTATCTTAGAAGATAGGCTAAGGAAAGGGAAACCTACGTTATTAGCGTTTGTCGATGTGGAGAAAGCTTTTGACAATGTCAACTGGAAAATTACAAAACTATCAGTTTAATAAGTCATGAGTGCAAAATACTAACACGAATTATTTACAGACGAATGGAAAAACTTGGGGAGTCCAGCCTCGGGGAAGATCAGTTTGGATTTAGGAGAAATGTAGGAACACGGGAGGCAGTACTCACATTAAGACTTATCTTAGAAGATAGGCTAAGGAAAGGGAAACCTACGTTATTAGCGTTTGTCGATGTGGAGAAAGCTTTTGACAATGTCAACTGGAATCTTTCAAATCTGTGGGTATCAGGGGTAAAATATAGGGAGCGAAGAGTTATATTCACCCTGTACAAAAACCAGACAGCTGTTATTAGAGTCGAGGGGCGTGAAAGGGACGCAGAGGTTGGGAAGGGAGTAAGACAGGGTTGCAACCTTTCCCCAATGTTGTTCAATCTGTACATTGAGCACGCAGTGAAGGAATGGAAGGATAAATTTGGAGACGGCATTAAAGTGCAGGGAGAAGAAATAAAAACTTTGCGGTTTGCCGATGACATAGTAATTCTGTCAGAGACCGCAAAAGACCTGGAAGAGCAATTGAATGGGATGGACAGTGTCCTGAAAGGAAATATAAAATGAACATTAACAAGAGTAAAACGAAGGTAATGGAATGTAATGTCAAAAAATCAGGCGATGCTGAAGGAATTAGATTGGGTATTGAGACAATACAAGTAGTAGATGAATTTTGTTATTTGGGTAGCAATATAACCTCTGATGGCCAAATTAAAGAAGATATAAAATGCAGAATGGCTATGGAAAGAAAAGCGTTTCTAAAGAAGCGAAACTTGTTAACATCCAATATTAATTTAAATGTTAGGAAGTCCTTTCTGAAAGCATTTGTCTGTAGTATAGCACTGTATGGGAGTGAAACGTGGACGATAAGGAGTTCAGACAAAAAGATGATAGTAGCTTTTGAAATGTGGTGCTAGAGGCGAATGATGAAAATTAGATGGGTAGATCATGTAACTAATGAGGAGGTGCTTAACCGAATCGGGGAGAAAAGGAGTTTCTGGCATATACTGACTAAGAGAAGGGATAGATTGGTTGGACACATTCAGAGACATCAAGGCATTGTCAACTTAGCATTAGAAGGAAGCGTGTGGGGTAAAAATTGTAGATGGAGACCGAGGGTCGAATATAGTAAGCAGATTCAAAAGGATGTAGGTTGCCGAACGTATTCTCAGATGAAGAGACTTGTACAGGACAGGGTAGCGTGGAGAGCTGCATCAAACCAGTCTGCGGACTGAAGACCACACCAAAAACCTAAAGAACAGACGGAAGCCACATATTTTTAACTTTAGTGTTGCAAATTCGATTGTAAAGAGCAATGTGGTTAGCAGTTTCAATGCTGTTTAGAAAATACATGAAGAATGTGTGTGTGAGGTCTTATGCGACCAATCTTCGTGGTTATCAGTCGCTAGACTTACATACTAATTATTTGACTTTCTTAAATTAACTTACTCTAAGGACAACACAAACACCCATGCCCGAGGGAGGATTCGAAGTCCCAACTGTAGCGACCGTGCAGACTGTGCCTTGCGTGCCATAGACCGCTCGGCCAATGCGGCTGGCCATCAAGAATGATGGAGGAACAATTACATAGATGTAATGATGCTTCATATAGACAGTTATAGCTCACATTTGCGTGTGTTTGTTTGTTTGTGTGTGTGTGTGTGTGTGTGTGTGTGTGTGCATGGAGTATAGCGGTAGTGGGGAAGAACAAATGTTCGAATGTTTGTTGAGCTTTTGGGAATTAACTGAGGGGTCATCAGTCCCTAAACTTTCCAATTAACTTATGAACTAACGTATGACGTATAATAAAGTCAGCACGAACATCCATGCCCGAGTGGGGCTCGAACCTCCGACGGGGAACGACCTCACAAATCGGAGCATAGCGCCTCTATGCGCTCGACCACTCCGCCGTAGTTAGTGGGGAAGACACAAGCCTAGTCTTCCACTAAACAGTTCCGTAGTGGACATTTATGTGGAACGTTATATGTGTGGAGTTATGAAAGGAGTTTGAGAAGAGACATGTTTCATATAGGAAATGGAGTGGTGGCCGTCCCATGTAGGTTAGTTGTGGCGAACGTGCATTGGGGGGAGGGGAAGGAAAGAATGGAATGGCCTCGTTAAATCGCCGGTCACTCGCGCAGTCCTGGCTGACAGCGAGCCTCCATCAAGCCTTGATTTACGACTCGGTTCGGCGGAGCTCGTAACAGACCCGAAACGCCCCCTACAGTGTAGTCCCATTTATCTCGACACTCTCTCTCAATTGTGGTGTTCACGAGACGCTGTTGACCACAGGACGCAGAGTCCTAGAACATCACAGCAGTGTAGCGAGCCAGTGGCCACTTTAGAAAAATTGCCACTTGATACCACCACCCCATTTCTTTACAGTATCGAAGTCCGAAGTGTAAAACAACATCAAACATTTGATTACTTTACAGATGAGTAAATTTCAATAGCAAACGTAGCCAGTAAAAAGACTGGGACGTCTATGCTACACGAGGTTCTGTTCCAAATATGCCGGAACTTTCTAAGTACCGGATTTTCAGATGTTTGTAGAGATTATGGGACTTAACTACGGGCAGGGCCGGCGCAAGGCACGTGCGAAACGTGCGGCAGCACGGGGCGGCACTTTCCGGGGGCGGCAAATCTGCCGCCACCCCCTTTTTTTTCCATAGTACAAACTCAACATTCATTCTCAAGAGGGGATTCGAAACCAAAGCTCGGAGGGAGCGGCTTCGGGAACTGTGCATGGCGTCTCGACTACATGCCGGCCGCCCCTGTTGAACAAGGGGAGGCAGGAGGACTAATTACTTCCTCGCCACTGTGGCAGCGCCGTCGTGTTTACGCCGGAAGGGAAGCAGTCTAGCGCACACGCCAGTATTCATATGAGTGGAGCGCTGCCAGCCTGTTACGCACCGTGCATTTACTCACAACCAATTTTGCAGAAGACGAAATCTAATTTGGAAATTCGAATGCAATGTTCGATACTGCGGTTACATGTTAAGCCTGAAGCAATTTTGCTAAGCCCTTCAATGGCAGTCGACTGTTTTATTCTTCCCGCGCTATGGAAAAAAAATGAACGGTTAGAATTTCTCTCCGTCAAGAATGCAGAAAAGGAAAATTTATTTTTCTTATGATCTGTTACTTAAAAAATTGGCAACTCGGCAAATAAGAACGCGTCACCCCACTAGCTAGAATGAAAATGAAGCGCAGAAAAGTGACGTGATACGGCGATGACTAATTTGTTACCCCTTATTCCATAATCAGACACGACAGAACCGACACATGCAATTTACGACAGATGGCTAGTGTCAGTTCTTTGAAATGAATAACCGCAGTGCAGTAAGTTAATATATTTCTGCTAGCATCAGTACCCGTCGTTTCCCGAGTATGTATTTATTGCATTATTATGTTACTCCATCTCATTCTTCCTCTCTGCATTGTCTTCCTCCCCACTCTTTGGCCATTTCAACTGTTTTTATTTTCCATAAATATATAATGTTTGTAGAGCTTATGGGACTTAACTATGGGGTCATGAGTATCTAAACTTACAAACTACTTATCAACTACCTTACACTAAGAACGGCACAAATATCCATGCCCGAGGGCGGAGTAGAACCCCCGATCGTAGTGGCCGTGCAGACCGTGACTGGAGCGCCGCCGGCAGCTCGACACCGCGGCCGGCTATTTTCCATATCTTAATAGATTTCCGGCGCAAAGTGGCTATTCTAAATGCTTTGAGTTATGTAGTTATGTTTACATCAATACCGCCATGCTGAACGTAACTGTCAACATCAAATAAAATTTCACAAACGTTCTGTAAAAAACGGCCTTGGGGGGGGGGGGGGGGGGGGGAGGGAGCGGCAATTTAGCAATGTTTGTTTGTATAGTCTATGGGACTCAACTACGAGGTCATCAGTCCCTAAACTTACAAACTACTTATGAACTACTTACGAACCAGGACGGCACTAATATCCATGCCCGAGGGGGGATTCGAACCCCCGACCGTAGTGGCCGTGCAGACCGTGACTGGAGCGCCTCAGTCCCCTCGGCCACCGCGGCCGGCGGCAATTTAGCAGCTCGCACGAGGCGGCACTTGGGCTTGTGCCGGCCCTGACTACGGGTCATCAGCCCATAAACTTACAAACCAGTTTTGAACTAGCTTATACTAAAGACGGCAGAAACATCCATGCCCGAGGGGGGATTCGAACCTCCGACCGCAGCAGCCGTGTAGACCGTGACTGGCAGGCCACAGACCGCTCGGCCACTGCGGCCGGCTTTATACGTCCCGCGCCAATGAAATGTGGACCGACATGAGCTGGAATCCCCGCACACGTCTGTGTTGAATGTGTAAGTAGCAGCTGTCACTCAACATTTGCTGATCATGTAATACAACAGAATCAGACCCCAAAAAACAGAAACTGACCTACAAGTTCTGAAAAACCAGCAACAGCTTATTCCATAAACTAACAATAGAGGAAAACTATCACATCCACGGTAAGAAAGTACTTAACGAATGTACATCAGTATGCAACAAAACCATGTTTCAGACCATAAAATAAATACATAAATAAATCCAATCCCACTCCCATATTACGCCTGACAGTCCCTCCCCCCCTCCCCTCACACACACAATATTTCTCTCTCTCGCTCTTACTCTCTGTTTCTCTCAGACACATTCACACTAAACAAATATCTCTCTCCACAAACAAGCTTTTTAATCATCGCCAGTATCAAAACTACTCAAAGTTTGCGTGCCACATCACAGACGCAATACACAAACAAATGAATACGATACAGCCACCACAACTAGACAAATGGCGATATAAATAGCGCCAGTTCACAAGAAAAAGCGTACAAAATACAGGGTGTCCAGAAAAGGGCTTCCTGATTTCAAAATTAAATATCTCGAAAACAAAGATCGATAGAGGAATGCAGTAAACGGTATGATTATTATGAAAGCTGTGAGAAGTTTCTAGAGCTGTTTGAAATAATAGTTACAAAAGCTGCTAACAGATGGCGCTGTACGCTGTACAACTCATATGAGCATACAGAAGTGAAATAATCGTATGAAAACACTCTTTGCAAACAATCACATCACAATGTTTTCAAAATGTTTACCATTGGCACTACAGAGGTGGCGCAAACGACGAATGAAATTCGCCATCACATATCGTAGTGTCTCAACCGAAATGGATTCACATGCCACAGAGATCGCCGATTCAAGCTCGTCCAGCGTGGCGGGATGCTTCGGGTACACCATGTCTTTCACTGTGCCCCACAAAAAAAGTCACAGGGAGTCAAATCCTGCGAATATGGAGGCCAATCCATGCATGCACCAGTAAATTTCGGATATTTCAAAGCAATGACTCGATTCCCGAAGTATTCCTCAAGAAAGCGAAACACTTGTTCGGTTCGATGTGGTCAGGCTCCATCTTGCATAAACCATTCAGTACCTGGTCTATCCTCTAACGCTTGCTGTGTGGCGACAAATAGTTCCAAAATTACAACGTAACGTGCACCAGTGACCATTTCTCGAATGAAAAAAAGGGCCAATAATGCCTCTGCTGCATATTGCAGCCCACACAGTAACTTTAGGAGGATACAGAGGTTTAGCTTCACACCAATACGGCTTTTCGGAACCCCAAAATCGCCAGTTCTGCTTATTCACGTAACCATTCTGTAAACCAGATGCAGCCAAGATCAAATCCTTCACTATCAATCATTGTGAGCATCTGATTAGCAAAGGCAACCCTTTGTTGCACAGCTCGTACGGATACGTTCTGGTGTGCATTTGAATTTTGAATGGAAACATGTGTAGGCTCTTTCTCAGTATTTTCTGCGTGCTGGAACGCTTCAAACCAGTCTCAGATGCAATTCTACGGACGGATGACATTGGATTTCGTTGAATAATTCCAGAAACTGTGACGATATTTTCAGGCGTAACTGCGGTTTGCTTGCGGCCAACATGCCCCACTAGACCACCAGTTACGCAGTCTGTTCGTTGAAATTTTGCGAAGAGCGTACGAATGGTTTTCGCATCGGGTCCTTTTGGAACATTAAATCGTGCGTGAAAACTTCGCCTTGTTGCCGTAGGACTCTCTTCTAACCTGTAGCACTCTAGCACCAGAAAAACGCGTTGTTCAATGGAGTAAATAGTTTTAATCTCTTCCTTCGGTACGCTAACCTTCTTTCACGTTTTAATAGTGGAACTGATCTCTCTGGGCTTCGGATCACTATTTATACTAGGCATTACGTATGGCGATTACAGCGCCATCTGTTAGCAGCTTTTGTAACTATTATTTCAAACTGCTGTATAAACTTCTTACAGCTTTCACAATAAACATACCGTTTACTGCAATCCTCTATCGATCTTTGTTTTCGAGATATTTAATTTTGAAATCAGGGATTCCTTTTCTGGACACCCTGTATCACATAACATCAAGAACACGCCACAAACCAGCAAACGGCAACATCACAGCTCGAATGTAAGCAATCATTGAACAGCCACATAGATCTGTTTCCACATAACTCCCAGGCGATGTACAATTCTTTCGTAAATAAAAACGTCTTGTTGTTTGCAGATGACAAGCTGTGAAAACTTGTCATTCTTCAATTAAAGAAGATGAAAGTCCTGTGAATGACATAATGAAAGTATCGTAAATAAATTAGGGCTAGTATATCAAACAACTCGTCCAAATCTCTGAATAAACAAAACCTGTACCATGTTATTCTAGAAAATAAAAAGCAAAAACCCACGGAAGATGGCATAATAAGTGCTGAAACACGTTTTGGTGTTAAAACAAAACAACGTGTCTTTCATGAGGCGGATCCAACCACAAATCTTACACAGCAAACGCGGAAGATACAAGATATGCACCATCACAAGATGATCACAGCACCACGTCTTTAAGTAAGGTTAAAGCTGCTGCAGTAAATGTCTCTTGAACAACGGAGATAATTTCTGTATTTTAACAGCCATGTAACTAAGAAAACACTTCAGATGGGTAACTTAAATTTTGTACTCATATTGATTTGAAGACGGACATTGCGCTGTTGTTTTCTGTTGTCCATTAAATGGTAAAGTATGTAATAGGTTATTTGTCGAAAAAAGAAACTCTAAATGAAAATTTTATGGGAACACTCTTTTTATTGTCAAGGAAAGGCACACAGTTAACTTTTTAATTCACAAACCATTATTTAAATCACTGGCATTTGTTGCACTATGCTTCCAAAAAATAGTAGTAGATTACGTAGCTGCTTACACTTTAAATGCAGAGTACAGAGTGAAAAAAACCTGGCTTCCCACCCCGCTCGTAAGCCCATTCCGCAAAGTAAACATAATGACAGAGTTCTACAGTTTTAATCAAGCATTTCATTCTTCTCTTGAAATAGGTAATAGTTTTTGTTTCAACATTTGTTTTGTAACAGTTAGTTATTGAGGCTAAATGGATGTATGTTCTTACGGTAATTGAATTTAACAAGATACTAGAATAACAAGCATTCATTTATCTTTATAAATTTACATATTACACTAACTCAATTGATTAACTGTATTTATGATTTCGAAGTGTACACATAATTATTTTTTTACAAAATTGTTTAGGTGTACTATTATTTAGACTCGTAACTTTAGTGTGTTTCATTTTGTGGTTTGAATTTCGGCAATATTTTCGTTGTATGTTACATGATTAAAATGAGTGACAAAATCGTATTATACATTTGATTTAGGATCCAGTGATATATGACACATGGTCTGACCTAATTTATTTAATAACAAGGTGGTTGTTGTGGTCTTCAGTCCGGAGACTGGTTTGATGCAGCTCTCCACAATACCCTATGCTGAGCAAGCCTCTTCATCTCCACATAAGAACGGCAACCTACATCTGTCTGAATCTGCTTACTGTATCCATCTCTTGGTCTTCCTCTGCGAATTTTACCCCACACACTTCCCTCCAACGCTAAATTCACAATTCCTTGATGTCTAAGAATGTGTCCTACTAATCTATCCCTTCTTTTAGTCAAGGTATGCCAGAAATTCCTTTTCTCTCGTATTCTGTTCAGTACCTCCTCATTAGTTACGCGATCCACCCACCTAATCTTCAGCATTCTTCTGTAGCACCGTATTTCAAAAGCCTCAATCCTCTTCCTGTACGCACTGTTTATCGT
The DNA here is from genome assembly GCA_026315105.1 of Locusta migratoria. Taxonomy (NCBI): domain Eukaryota; kingdom Metazoa; phylum Arthropoda; class Insecta; order Orthoptera; family Acrididae; genus Locusta; species Locusta migratoria. Next base: position 130,715,189 of record CM048745.1, on the reverse strand, counting down.
CCATGTCTCACTCCCATACAAATGCCTTCAGAAAGGACTTCCTTAGGCTTAAATAAATATTCGATATTAACAAATTTCTCTTTTTCAAGAACGCTTTTCTACCCATTGCCATTCTGCATTTTATATCCTCTGTACTGCGACCATCATTTGTTATTTTACTGCCCAAGTAACAAAACTCATGTACCTCCTTTATTGCTTCGTTACCCAATCTAATTCCTTCGGCATCACCTGATTTTCTTACACTGCACTCCATTACCCTAGTTTTGCTCTTGTTAATCTTCATCTTATATGCACCTTTCAGCACACTGTCCATTCCGTTTAATTGCTCTTCCAGGTCCTTTGCTGTCCTCTGACAGAATTACTATGTCGTCGGCAAAACGCAAAGTTTTTAATTCTTCAGCCTGAGCTTTAATTCCTTCTCCAGATTTCTCCTTGCTTTCCTTTAGAGCTTGCTCAATGTGCAAATTGAATAACATTGGAGAAAGGCTACAACCCTGTCTTACTCCCTTCCCAACCACTGCATCCCTTTCATGCCCTTCAATTCTGTCAACCGCTGTCTGGTTTTTGTTCAAGTTGTAGATAACCTTACGCTCCCTATATTTTTCTCCTGCTTGCTTCAGAACTTGAAAGAGTTTATTCCAATCAACATTGTCAAAAGCCTTCTCCAAATCTACGAAAGCTAGAAATGTAGGTTTGCCTTTTCTTAATCTATCTTCTAGTATAAGCCGTAAAGTGAGTATTGCCTCCCGTGTTCCTACATTTCTCCTGAACCCAAACTGATCTTCCCCGAGGTCGGCTTCTACCAGCTTTTCCATCCTTCTGTATATAATTCGTGTTAATATTTTGCAACCATGACTTATTAAACTGATGGTTCTGCAGTTTTCACACCTGTCTGCACCTGCTTTCTTTGGAATGGGGATTATAACATTTTTCTTAAAGTCTGAGGGTAATATGTAATAATGTAATATTTAATAATATTCAGCAATAGCTACAGTGTGTAATGTTGTTGTATGTATATTGGTAAATGAATTTGTGTGAACAGCATATTCCATAACTGTGTGTAATGTATTCTTAGTAGTTGTAATTTACGAAAGTAACAAAGCACAATATTAAATGCCGAGGTGCCAAAGGTTATTAGGTTCTTCAGATAAACATTCAAGTTGCACTAAATGTAGGTGAACCATAGTAGTTTAAACAGAGTACGAGAATATTAGAAATTACTCTACCGGTGGTAGACTTTTATTTGAGTTTTCTATTGGTTGTGTCGGCATTGTTGGTAATGATGAATGTATACTCGCGATGTATGGAATGTGCGATATCTAGAAATGTTACAAAGTGCTGCAAGTTTCGTTAACGTGTGTCTGTTACTTATTGTTCAACGATCTATTCAGTAGAACGGTGTGTCCCACAGTTCTAGAGGGCAAGAGGTTTATGAGCAACACGTCTGTATTTAATTTTGCGTCAAAACTCAAGAAAATGTCTACAGGGACACCAAATGATACAGGAAGGCTGCGGTGATGAGTGCTTAAGCAGTACTCAGCGTTGCGAATGGTTCACGCGGTTTAAAACTGGCCGGACGTAAGTTAATGATGACCCTCGATCAGGACATTCATCGACGTCTACCGACGACGTTCATGTGAAGAACACCAACAAAATTACGTGCGCCAGTTAATGATCGAGAGTCCGAGAGATTACAATCTCGCAAATGAGAACGACCTGACCCTTCAGACTTCTTTGTGTATTTCCAAACTTGAAAATTCCATTGTACGGACGACAGACGAGTTAACAGAAAATTCGCTGGCCCGAAGAGAGAAATCTGAGCTCGAATCCCGGACTAGTACAAATTTTCAGCTTTGTCACAGAATTTATTTCAATGCCCTGCAAAAGTCGAGATGTTGGAGTAGATCGAACTGTACTAGTTTGTAACTTGAACGCATGACAAGTGGGTGGTGAAATGCGAAAACAATCCGCCTGCCAACACAATAGTTAGAATTCACAGGAAATAAAGTGCCAGTGGAGAGGTTCTGGAGTTCTGCAGTGTTCCCTGCGCTGTCGTGCAGGAAAGCCTCTGGGTGGCAGTGACGCGAATATGGACTGTTATTTTTGCCGTTTACAGCCGCCATCCACTTGCCGAACAGACCCGCCTCACCGAGCTGTCAGCGGCGTCTCGTGGCCGATATTGCATCCGCGTATCGGGCCTCAGGTCTCGCTATAGCTTATAAAGGATTCCTCGAATGCTTTCCACGCCAGCGCCTGGAAAGTATTGCCACCAGTCTAAAAGCAAGTATTTACATGTTCTTCAAAAACATTTGTTTTGCCAATACTTTCTGCTTCGGTCCTTTCTAAGGGACATTTTTTTGACAGCTAAAACAGCGTGTAATAAAAGTTTTTTAATCAATTATTGACCGATTAGTGTATACGATATATCTGATTCTATAGTCTGTGGAATTGTGTGTATCTCTGTACTTGTCTGAATCGCTATTCTTACCACAGTTAATGGGGAACAAAGACGTCAAGTCCGAGTGTAAACGTTTCCAAGCGCAAATAAATTGTCTATTTCTTAAATTACAATAGACTGAAGTGGAACTCATCCAATTGCGTGTTTTGAGGTCTTCACTCCGCAGACTGGTTTGATGCAGTTCTCCACGCTACACTGTACTCTGCAAGCTTCTTCATCTGACAAGGGAAGTACTTGGGCTCGAACAAACACATATACACCAAAATCGTATGAGAGATAATGTAAAGATCCCTTATTGCACTAGTGATACTCCCGCACCTGCAAAACTCTGCAGTCGTGCGTTAGAGACCTCTGCGTGTGCCATGCCGCATAGCACTTTGACCTGTCGGTTCGCCAGTAGGGACGGTGCAATGTGCCTCCGAAGTTGCGTTTTGTGTCTTTACTTGTGTGGTGAAGCGTCAGATGGGGCGGCGATTGCTAATCAATCCTGATAATGTATCGCGATTAGTTTAGATGAAGTTACGAAGAACTCTTCTTCGTGAAGATGGTATTACTGTAGAAGATGAATCATTTGCATGCTTACTCGTATCTGTTATGGCACAGAAATGTGAGCATAAGTTAGATACTGTTGTTACAAACTCATAATAATGATAATAGGGATGATAATGACGAACAACTCATTGCAAGCGGTAGTGCTACGGTAAGTGCGGGAAGAGGCGATGGAAGCAGTGGCAGTGAATACCAACAGTCTTTCGGGAAGAAGGTTAAAGTTGCAACTATCATCACGGCTTTTGATGACAATTCGCTAGAGAATATGTACGATGATTATTACATAAGTTATAGTTAAGATCTCTGCATTACGTATTGCGTCTACAATTACATCTACACTGCTATCTAGAGCATGGTTGCAGAGCTTTGCAGAAAAACGACACCCACCAGCACAATGAGATGTACGTATAGATCCTGTAACCAAACGTTCATACATATATGTTTGTTCGAGCCCATGTACTTTCCTTGTGAGATTACGAACGGCCACCTACTTACTTTTGAATCTGCTTAGTGTATTCGTCCCTCGGTCTCCCTCTACGATTTTTAACACACACACTTCCTTTTGATGCTACGTTGATGATTCCTTGATGTCTCAGAATGTGTCTTATCAGCCAAACTCTTCTCTTAGTCAGGATATGGCAGGAACTCCTTTTCTCTCCATTTCTGTTGAGCACCTCCTCATTAGTTACGTGATCTACCCATCTAATTTTCATCATTCGTCTATAGCAGCACATTTCGAAAGCTTCAGTCATCTTTTTGTCTGAACTCCTTGGTCCACGATTCACTCGCAATCAATGCTACACTCCAGACAAATGTTATCAGAAAGGACTGTCTAACATTTAAACTAATATTGGTCAAATGTTTGTAGAGCTTATGAGACTTAACCACGGGGTCATCAGCACCTAAACTTACAAACTACTTATGAATTAGCTGATACTAAAGAGGGCAAAAATATCCATGCCCAAGGGGGGATTCGAACCCTCGACCTCAGCGGCCTTGCAGACCGTGACTGGCACGCCGCAGACCGCTCGGCGACTACAACCGGCAAAACTATTGGATGTCAGAAAATTTCACTTCTTCAGAAACGCTTTTCTTCTCATAACCGTTCTGCATTTTATATCTGCTTCACTTCGCCCATCAGAAGATATCTTGCTACCCAATAACAAAACTCATCTACTACTTTTATTGTTTCATCACCTAAACTAATTCTTCAGCATCGTCTCGTTTCATTCTTATTTAACTCATGTTTTTATTTAAACCTAACATTTGCACCGCAATTATTTTGGAAAAGGAAAGTGCGATTGAAGTGCGGTTTTCACAGAATCTATTGGTAGTCAGGGGCTCGTATTTTTAGCCAACAAACAGATTGTAATATTACTTACAGAAGTGTATTTTTTATGCAATCATACAGTTTTTTAAATGAAACAACGGTTGTTTCTATCATGCACTGGAATCCAGAATGAAACTTTCCCTCTGCGCGGAGTGTGCGCTGATATGAAACTTCCTGGCAGATTAAAATTGTGTGCCAGAACCGGGACTGGAACCTGGGACCTTTGCCTTTCGCGGGCAAGCACTCTACTGTGAAAGGCAAAGGTCCCAGGTTCGAGTCCCAGTTCCAGCACACAATTTTAATCCGCCAGGAAGTTTCATGCAATGGAATGTTTGACACCAGCTGTCCACAAAAAATTTTCAATGACATTTCTATCACTTTCAGTTTGGCAGCTACAACCGTTCAAAGTTTCGGGGGCGGAGGCTGCGAAAGCGTAGCTGACTGTCCGGGTGGCTAGCCCCTGGGGCACGGCCCACTGTCTCACGACCACCAGCCAGTGAGCTACGCTGTCGTAGCCTCCGCCCCCAAAACTTTGAATGGTTGTAGCTGCCAAACTAAACGTGATAAAAATGTCATTCAAAATTCTTTGTACACAGCTGGTGTCAAAAATTTTAATGGATGAGAGAAACAACCATTCTTCCATTTGAATAACAGTATGTTTGCATGAAAATACACTTTATAGATATTTTTACAATCTGTTTATCGGCTACCAATAGGTGTCCTTGATTACCAATCCATTCTGTGAAAACCGCACATCAATCGCACTTTCCGTTTACGCAATAATTGCGGTGCAAGTGTTAGGTGATTAACCCTGTATAGAAAACTAGAAGAGTAAACAAATATACGTGCGTTTATCGTAAATAAAATACCATTAGATATTAAAATTGTGTAAGTTCTCGAAAAAAAAAAAATAAAAAAAATAAAGCTGTTACATCGGGATTCACACAACCGACTCTATGGATATCAGACCAGAAGGCAAACACCTGAGGTACACCGACCCATAAAGTAAATGATTTAATTATTGGTACTTACGTGTACTTGCAAATCTCCAAAGTTGATTTTCTCGAGAATTTTCGAGAGTTGCGTTGAATGGCTTTGGCAATTGTTATTTCAGTTCCGAACTTCACGTACCGTAAATATTAAACAGTTCTAAAATCCGATACCCAAGTGGTCTCCTTGTAAGAGCGAATTACTCTTACTACTGCTTAAGGTTCTTGCACAGAGATAAAAAGACTATCACGGAATAGAGTGGCGCGGCGATTTGCATCAACCAGTCCCCGGCTGAAGCTCATAAAACAACATTAACTGTGTAACAGCCCACTCTAAATCTCGGACGAAATATTGCAGAAATCGTATAATGTGTGTCTATTTCCTCTGACACATTAGTGGCAACATCAGCATCAGATTTCATTCTCTGGTACTTTCGAGGGTTACTCACATGGGCCAGAAGCTGCTGCCACAGCGAGTCCCGTTATTGCCGCTCGTTTTCATTTCCGTTTCATGTCGTCATTTCCGGCATCTGACTCTGCCAGCGGCAATGCCCAGTAAGATGCGTTGTATTTTTATCCGGGGAAATAGAAGCCTCTGATAGCCACCAATAAACAAAACTGGACCAACGAAGGACATTTTCCAAGTGTGATTTTGAGCTGCATTCCAAAGATCATGATTTCTTTCACTACCGCCACAACGGAATATATTTTTTCACTGTTTCCGTAAACCAGGATAGTAAAATATAGCAGCTGAAAAAAGTTGGCTGTGGCGGTTATGAATTACAAGTTAGCTGAAACTAATTTTGTAACTGAACTCGTAGTAAACAAATTAAGTAAAAATATCCAACATGAAATAACATGGCTGTGGCACCCACATTCGTAATTTCGCAAATTCGCAAATAGAACTCAAATACACTATCAACCGCAAACCACCTAATTAGATTACTATACTCGTCGCCAGATAAATTCATTTTCAGCACACAAAAGATTAAACTCACTTTCAGGCAATGGCGACAACTTAAAAATGGCTGCTCCATGAGCAAAAATTAAATTAGCCTCTGTTTCAGTGCAACGGAAATTTATCTGCTTAACTCGAAAAGCGAGCAGGCAAATGTTATCAAAAACACAATAAAACCACAGAATTAATTAATAAGAAAAATGAGAGGTGTGAAATGAGGAACACAGGGAGCAATTAATTTTAAATAAATTCTCTGTATTCTGATAAAAACATAGGGGTGGGGAAGACCAGATAAATTACATGAAATGCATCACGTATACAATTTAGTTACACAATTTACTATTACTATTTCCCATAATAAAACTTGAGTCTGCCCGTATATCATCGTGGAGGTATGTGGAGAACATTCTCATACACATAGGAATTTAACAAGAAAAACACACGCATTCAAAAAACTCAGTCACACGCCAATGGTTAGCGACACTTACTCAAACTGCAACCATACAACGGCGATGCTACTAGCAGCAGGAGAGATGGCGGTCGTCTTAATTACACAGATAAAGTTAAACTAATTCCCAGCGGATCACGTTCGAGGAGGTATATGCAAAATCACTAAATGGCAAGTGCAGTACCGAACAAAGAAACTTAACTGCACAAGAGTACAAAAGTTATTACAAAATGCACGTGTGGAGTTAAATAAGAAAAAAAAACTATTTACAAATTAAAACAAGAAAGCAACCAACTGGTTCTCATAGCTGCAGGCCGACACAGACCGTTGCGAACGCACGTTGTGCGATCGGTCTCACTAGGGAAAGAAACTCAATTAAAATTTAAAATAAAAACTTGAAGCTACATTTACTAGACTTACGGAACTTCAGTTAACCACCACACACTTGTCCCCGCATGGAGAAAGAATGACTCAGAAAATTTCTAAGTACAAAACTAGCAATCTGAAAAAGTTTAAGTTCTAATCACTTGCACTCCTCTCAGCATGATACCAGACAAGTACTCACTGCGAAGAATGAAGCCCAAACCGAACGCTCCATAGCCACACTTCCGATGGGGTACGTTCAGCGCTATTCACTACCAACTTAAGCTTCCAGGGAAACAGTTTTACCTCCCCTAACAGCTCAGAGCTGTTTACTCAGGTAACCTCTCAGTTGTACAAAGGTTGGCACAACCTTACCAGAACAAGAACGACCGGCCATCTTCTCTACAAACACTGTCTTTGCCTGCAGCATAAGACTGAGCAGACGATGAATGAGGGCATGCACTACTAACTACAAGACGAGGCTCTACAGCTCGAAGCACTGATTGCTAGCTATTCCACAGCAATTATTCAATGTTAAAGCAACCTTCCAAATTCATACAAATATACAAATACACATACACTGGAGGAAAATATTCATAAATGTGTGGGGCAAGAACATAAATAGCAATTTCAATAAATTAATTAGCATCCTAGTCAGTTAATTAAACGAGTAAAATACACAATAGATGAATTTCAAATTGACCAACGACGGTTACAAAACATTTAAGTGTGTGATATAACATGTGGAACACAGACACAAATTCGCTGGACGTGTTTCACTGTTGGTGAGAAGCCTTTCTCGGATTTTCGTCATTACGCTTCACTTTTGCAGAGGCCGGACACAAACATGGAAACAGCAAAAACACAACACATTAGCAACTGTAATACGGTGTAGCAAACTAATTTGCATTTAGAATGGCTTCCTGACGTCTCGATGTGGAAAAGTACAGATACTGCATGATTTACAAGAGAATCTTGTCTCCTCCCCGTGAAGTAGAGAGCAGAGGTGGGTAGCTTTCACGCACCCTTTCCTCCAAAGCAGAGCACAAAGGGCCAATAATGTCGGGGATGAGCAATTAGCAGAGGCGATGCTACAACACAGTGATAACAGTGATCTGCGTGGCAAAGTATTTATGCAGCGGAGTAACTTTCAACTTTCAACGCACAAACTTATAGAAACAGATCACTCAATGGACTGTTGGGTAGTTTGCTTACTTTTCAAATCACTTCAGGTTTTTCAGTATTAAACCAGACACAGGATATACAATGCCTGTCCCATTACCGTAAAAATTTTCCAAAGCCTCAATAACAATCTTTTGCAACGTGCACCATTGCGAGACCTACAGGACGATAATCTACATCTACATAAATGTTCTGCAAGTCACAGTGAAGTGCATGGCACAGGGTTCATCGAAGCGCTTTTATGATATTTCTCTACAGTTCCATTCTCTAACAGATCTCGAGAAAGAGGAACAGCTAAATCTTTCCGTTTTCGATCTGATTTCTCTCGTTTTATTTTGATGATCGTGTCTTCCTATGTAGGTGGGTGCTAACAAAATCTTTTAGCATTCGAAAAGAGAAAGTTGGTGAAAGAAAGTTCGCAAATAGATCTCGTCGCAACAAATAACGCCTTTATTTTAATGATTTCCAACCCAACTCGTGCATCATTTCCGTGAAACTCTCTCCCCTACATCGCGATAGTACAGAACGAGCTGCTCTTCTCTGAACTTGCTCTAAATCGTCTATCAGTAGTTGGTTGGGATCCCACAATGCGCAGAAATATTCCAAAATAGGACGCACAAGTGTAGTGTAGGCTGTTTCCTTAGTAGAACTGTTGCATCTTCTAAGTGTTCTGCCAAAGAACGTAGTCTTTGGTTCGGTTTCCCTACAATATTTTCTATGTGTTCTTTCCAATTTAAGTTGTTTGTAATTGTTACTCCTAGGTATTTAGGTGGTAGAAACCGACCTCGGGGAAGATCAGTTTGGGTTTAGGAGAAATGTAGGAACACGGGAGGCAATACTCACTTTACGGCGTATCCTAGAAGATAGATTAAGAAAAGGCAAGCCTACATATCTAGCTTTTGTAGATTTAGAGAAGGCTTTTGACAATGTTGATTGGAATAAACTCTTTCAAGTTCTGAAGCAAGCAGGAGTAAAATATAGGGAGCGTACGGTTATTTACTACTTGTACAAATACCAGACAGCGGTTGTCAGTGTTGAAGGGCATAAAAGGGATGCAGTGGTTGGGAAGGGAGTAGGACGGGGTTGTAGCCTTTCTCCAATGTTATTCAATTTGTACATTGAGCAAACTATAAAGGAAAGGAAGGAGAAATTTGGAGAAGTTCAGGGTGAAGAATTAAAAACACTGCGGTTTACGGACGACATAGTAATTCTGTCAGAGACAGCAAAGGACATGGAACAGCAGTCGAACGGAAAAAACAGTGTGCTGAAAGGTGCGTATAACATGAACATTAAAAAGAGCAAATCTAGGGTAATGGAGTGCAGTCCAAGAAAATCAGGTTATGATGAAGGTATTAGATTAGGTAACGAAACAATAAAGGAGGTAGATTCGTTTTGTTAACTTGGGCAGTAAAATAACAAATGATGGTTGCAGTACAGAGGATGTAAAATACAGAAAGGTAATGGGTAGAAAAACGTTCTTGAAAAAGAGACATTTTTTAACATCGAATATTGATTTAAGGAAGTCCTTTCTGAAAGTATTTGTGTTGAGTGTTGCCTTGTATGGGAAACATGGACGATAAATAAACGCGGACAGGAAGAGGATAGAGGCTTTTGAAACGTGGTGCTACAGAAGAGTGCTGAAGGTCAGGTAGGTGGATCGCGTAACTAATGAGGAGTTACTGAACAAAATTGGGGAGAAAAGGAATTTCTGGCATACCTTAACTAAAAGCAGGGATCGAGTGGTAGGACACATTCTTAGACATCAAGGAATTGTGAATTTAGCGTTGGAGGGAAGTATGTGGGGTAAAAACCACAGAGCAAGACCAAGAGATCGATACAGTAAGCATATTCAGACAGATGTAGGTTGCCGTTCTTATGTGGAGTTGAAGAGGCTTGTTCAGGATAGGGTATTGTGGAGAGCTGCATCAAACCTGTTTCCCTCTGAAGGCCACAACAACAGTTATTTAGTTGAATTATTGTCCGTAGTTTCAACTGACGTATCGTGTAATGACTTTAACTTAGCATTATTAAGGGTCAATAGCCATTTTTTGCTCCAAATATCATTTTTCACTTTCTTTTGATCTTCTGCTCGCTACCAACCGATAAGTGATAGGATCATCCGCGAACAACGTAAGAGAGCTACTCAGATTGTCTCCTAAATGTTTTATAAAAATAAGGAACAGTACGGGCCCTATAACACTTCCCTCGGAAACGCCAGACATCACTTCAGTTCTACTTGATGACTTTCCGTCAATTGCAACGCACTGTGTCCTGTATGGCAATAAATCAGGAATTCAATCCCACAATTGTGACGGTATTCCATAAGCACGCAGTTTGAAGTGAGGTGAAGTTCTGGAAGGCACCGAAAGGAATTTGCAGCCGTGGTGTCTCCAGTGCTGTGGCTAGCTACCTTGGGTTTCTCCGTCTAGAAAGAATGGCGCGAAAACTCCGGTAGAGTTGCTCCCACGGGTTCTCGGTTTGGTTTAACTCCAGGCTGTTTGATGGCCAGCAGAATGCTCTTCCAACCTCGCGCGTACACTACGAGCCGCGTGGTATGTTGCATTGTCCTGCTGGTAGCCGTCATCATGCTCTGGATGAACAAAATGGTGCCCACGGGCAGGTTCATAGTTGTACTGATCCATTGTGCCTTCCAGTGCGACGATATCGCTTAGGGCATACTCCTGAAGATACCACCGACAGTAAGTGCAATTCAGTTGTTTGTAAATCTAAGGAACATAACTTCTGGTATCATTAGTAGTCTTGTATAGTTCGCGAACGAACTAGTTCGGAAGAGTGCTCCCACAGGCGAACTACGCGAACTAGTTCTCGCCTCTTAGTTCGTCCATTCCTTTTCCGAAGACCGACGGGCAATAGCGAGAGGGCGCGCAGCAGAATTAAAAATCTCGTGTTTGCCTTCTGCCGATGAGAGCCATTTCGAGGTGAGCGTCTGCCTGCTAGATTACATAGTTCAGGGCTACAAAATTTCTGTTTTGAAGTATTCTGCACTAAGCAATATCTGACTAATAAATTCCATAATGCCAAGATATAGAGATAACTCTAAACTTAAAACGCGAGAAATTATCCACAAACTGTTTCTTTTGGTTTGCGTGATATCGTTAGCGGCTCAAGCAACGAGGGCATGAAGCAGCTAGGTGGGGGAACTTATCCCTCCACCTGCATGCGCAGACCACGCCGCTCAGCCGTCACTGGGAGCGGACGAACTAAAAGAAAGAACTAGTTCGCGGCAGAGCCGCGAACTAAAGTAAGCGCTCCCGATCGCTAACTATTATGCGCAAGTCTAATCATTAGTCAAAATGTTTGTAAATCTATCGGACTCAACTGCGTGGTTATTTGCACGTAGCTTACAAACTACTTAAACTAAGGTAAACTAATCTAAGGACAACGCACACACCCATCCCCGTGGGAGGGGGGTTTTGTGTCCCAGCCTCGTCGCCGCTTTTGTGTCTCGTTTCCGTCGTAGGTGTCGGTGACCGAGCAGAAAGACACCGACACAGGAATAAAGGATGCACGCTGGTGCAGGTACGAAGGTGAGCAGCCAGTAGGACAGCAGAAACTAGAAACTCTAGAGTAAATTAGAACGAGATATATATTGCACAGAATTTATAAAATACGTAACTTTTACACAGCTCAGTACTGCAGAATGCTGATACATAGTTGAGCTAGAGGCCTGCCTAGTGCCTATCCGATAGCCAAGTCTTAACTGGTGCCTATCTGATTCCGAAGTGTTCGCTGGTTCCTATCTCAGTCCCAAGTGAACGATGTCGTTCATTGGTGGCCACGAGCGGAGTTGTAGCAGAGGGCGCTCGTGGCTGACGTCGTAAGAACGCCGCGCCGTGCGTACATGGCGGCGCGCGGCGAAAGTAGGTGGCGCGCACTTTGGACTTGTTCGACACCACAGGGGGTGGGGGGGGGGGGGGGAGCGATCCTCGCGTCGGCGAACGGCTGCGCCATCCGCAGCAAGGCGCCTTAGAGCGCTCGGCTACTTCACCGCGGCTACTCCACCTCGAAAGTAAGTCTTCCTCGATCAGCCTCGGTTTCATGCCGTACATGCCAATTGTTCGATGGAGCATACAACATGATCTATCTGAAAATGCTATCTGCCACCACTCAGTGAACGTTCAGTTGTGATACTGGCGAAAATATTACGGCCCTCGTCGCTTTTGAACGTTAGTCCAGCATGGCTGCATCAGGCACCCACTGCTGGTACCAACACACGGCAGGGTCCCTGCCGCCAAAAGGTGGCTATTCTCACGCTTTTGACAGGTGATCACATTATCTATAGTGCTTTGAAAAGCAAGCGAACAACCCAACAGGCCAAAGAATGACGCGCTTGTGTAAAACTGCCTGTTAAAAGAGAGAAGTTATTGCACTCCAGAAACAGACGGGCGAGTGTGGCACTCTTACACGGAAACCGCAGTCTGCTTTGTTGCGTGTAGTAACATCGCCTGTCATGATTTCGCGTCGTTCACATTGTTGTGCCTTTGTAGTGAACATTGGAGGGGAGTGTGCGTGAGCGCTATCCACATCCACAGCCGAAAGACGACTGACATTTGCATCGTATTGAGGACCTTACACAGACGCTGTTATTAGTATGACAAACAGTTCATAAAGACAATAGTGGATATTCTGTGTACCATCCATCTGCAACAAGTAGATGGTACTGCTATCTTACCTAGAAACGATGCTATCCACGTAAGCTATTTGCTTATAAACATGATAGCTTACAAACACAGTCATAGAACACAGATCTCGTACACTGCGCGTGTCCCTATCTCTGCCGTGTTGTGGTTTGAATACAAGATGTAACGTTTCAGCACCGCGTCACGTGACCAAATTTTTGACATAACTGGCAACAGTTTGCTCATTTATAGCTCGAATCCAGTACTGAGTTTAATAATAAACGAGTTCCCGTATTCCCCGTATTCCTATATCGGCCCATTTCTTCCACCATCTCAGTCCTCCATGGTTCATCTCCGTGTGAGCAATTTGTAGATGTTACTCTGCAGTGCCGGCCGCGGTGGCCGAGGTGACTGAGGCGCTCCAGTCACGGTCTGCACGGCACTACGGTCGGGGGTTCGAATCCCCCCTCGGGCATGGATATTTGTGCCGTCCTAGTTCGTAAGTAGTTCATTAGTAGTTTGTAAGTTTAGGGACTGATGACCCCGTAGTCAAGTCCCATAGACTATACAAACATTTGAACATTTGATTTACTCTGCAGTATTTAATAGATTGTCCTGTGACCTATTAACATAACCCCTGCAGTCATTTGCAGTTCACCGTCCACGGTGGCAACAGCACAGTCAGCTTTCAAGAATTTTTTTAAGCTGAATGGGATGCAGGAGTGTTTCAGCAGTAAATAAGAAATGCATTGAAACTTTCTGCTCCATGTAACACTGTTTATCCTTCGCAGTATATAAGATATCAAATTCATTGATTTGTGTGTTGCACACATGTATAATTTTTCAGATATATACTCATTTGTATAAGCCCTGTAAGGCTGTAAAATCTGTTGCTAATACAGTTAAAAGTAACAGAAGTAATAGATTAAACCTCATGTCTGATGGAACGGTTTTTAATTAACGTTACCGTTTATGACCTCATATCTGATGAACAGCTTGTCTTACTGTTATATGATATCGAAGGTACAGTTAGCTGTATGTGTGTATACTAGGGATGGGCTAAACTGCGATTTTTCGATATCAGTGATTTCTGTGACTGCTACTTTTATATATCTGTGATTCTTAGTTGCGATTTGTCACTGTTTACAATCGCACTGTACAAATCCTCCACATGTATCCCTCCGCACTCAAACTGCGATTTCGGTGACTCTGAATGCTACTTCTGCGATTTCTGCTACTGATATTGCTACTTTGCTACTTCTGCGATTTCTGCTACTGATATTGCTACTTTGCCACTTCTGCGATTTCTGCTACTTCCGTGACTTATGCGATGTGTGTGGCAAATGCAATATATATATCATCCATAACAGATCCTCTTCCTACATGGAAATATATACAAAAAAAGAATATTGATGCTCAGTTTACGTGTAATGTTGGGATTATTTACACATCGACAAATGTCAATTAGTTTTATAAAAGCTATTTCAGTGTTTGGTGTGTAATGTATAGTTAAAAGTGAGGTTATTCGCAAGTAATGTGTAACCGAAATCGGCAAGTAGGCCTATAGTCTACCTTAACAGAAACATTTGGTAGATTAGGCACACAGCAACTATAACAGTGCAACGAAAGTGCTATGTTCTTGCCTGTAGAATGAATGAATAGATTTTTTTAACATTGTGTGATATAAGTCACTTACCAATTTGAAAGAGATAAGTAAATGTGAAATACAACGTGAGTGACTTCTGAAAATTCCATTTTCTCTTTAAAACCTTTCGGTATCACTATAGATAAGAGCTTGCGTTATATTTTACTAATCGACGTGCCGACCTAGTGTGCTAATGTTGGCAACTAAAGCTTCATTTTATAAGAATTTTTAACTTACTGACTGTAAAGGGTTACACACAAGAAATCTTACAACCACAGATTAAGAATAACATTAATTATTTATTTTATGATAAACAAAATATTATTTCAATCATTCTGTATGATTTAGATTTCTAGGATCATTCATCGGTCGTTGCCAACATAAGTACACTATGCCACCACTGCAGTAAACGAAAGTTTTAATAATACTGAAGGAGCCGATACCACCCATCTGCTTTCACTCATGTCCTGAAGGAGCCGATACCACCCATCTGCTTTCACTCATGTCATCACAGGACGGAATGTACGAAAAGGAAAAAGACGGAAAACAACATTCCTAAACCTAAAACAAATCTGATAAAATAAAACTTTCCATTACGCGAAAAACTTGTTTATTTTCAAGTGTAATATTTTTATAGAATCCTCAAAGATACAAGTTTACTCCTATATAGCAGTACTTAACACAGTCCACATTGAAAATCGAGTTGGCCTACTGTTAAACATTTCGTAAAATTACCTGTACTTAGTTGACCACTTGATACCACCCCCTTGGAATTTTTAATTTACGTACGATGTATAACGCAAGCAAAAATATTCGTCGAAACCAGATTTGCAATGTAACATATGTATTCTGAATTCCCATAATAGTTGTAGGTTCTATGACGAAAAATTATTTTAAACAGGGATCAAGTCCGTGAGACAATATTTATTTGGCATTCACATTTGTTGTCTTTACCAACTATAACCTAAAAACATATATGCCAGGCTTTGCTTCACAACATGTAAATGCTGCCGCCAGGTAAAATAGTGCCACTAAGTGTAAACATTTTCACAAAGAAAATTATGTTCTTGCTCATTAATTCGACAATATCCCTAAACAACACACGAGTGAAAGTACGACAGTTGGTCAACAAGTAGCATAAGGCGGAATATTAAATGCTATTCTCAGTTGCTACTTGCGACTCTTAATCGCGACTTTTCACTGAAATCGCAGTTTGGACCAGTGAGGACGTTCGGGCTCACTGGTTTGAGCCGATGGTGTTCGACCAACACATACACAAAAAGCCACACATACACGAGGCAGACAGCGGGAAGCTAGAAGTACCAATTTCGGCCAACAGATGGCAGCCGGCAAAGTCTAAACTGCGCCTCTTAGTTGCTACTTGCGACTCTTAAACGCGATTTGTCACTGAAATCGCAGGTAGACTCTATAGCCTGCCCAATGCAAAGATATTAGTACAAACTTCGACCAACAGATGGCAGAGTGCAAACTGCTTCTTGCTACTCTTAGTTGCGACTTGCTACTTTTAGTGCTACTGCGCTTCTAAACTGCGACTGAAATCGCAGTCAGAATCCGTAAAGTTGCGACTGTGAATACTGCTACTTCCAAATCACTGTGACTCTTAACAGATACGCGATTTTCGACCCATCACTAGTGTATACTGTCTGTAAAATATCCCGCGAGTACAATTTGTAGAGTAGAAATTATAAATTGTAACGTCATGCCGAATTCTATAGTCTTACTCCGTGAAAAGAGGGGAAAAAATAGTAAGTGAGAAACTGCTTTTCCTTTCATCATTTTGACGTGTTCTTTAGCGAGAAAAAGTGCAATAAATGTTTGAAATTATGTTTAAAGTTTGTTGCAAGTCGCAAAATACTCTGATTCTCACACGAGTGGAGAAAGCCTCGTCGCTTGATCTGGCAGTTTCTTGCAACTCTACATCTACATGGGATACTCTGCGAATCACATTTAAATGCCTGGCGGAAGGTTCATCGAACCACCATTATACTATTTATCTCCCATTCCATTCTCGAATAGCGCGCGGGAAGAACGAACACCTGGATCTCTTCGTTCGAACTCTGATTTCTCGTATTTTATTGTTGTTGTTGTCGTTAGGTTTTTAAAGGGGGCTAAACGGCTAGGTTATGTCCCCTCGTATTTTATTCTGATGATCATTTCTACCTATGTAAGTGGGAGTCAACAATATATTTTCGCATTCGGAGGAGAATGTTGGCGATTGTAGTTTCGTAAGTAGTCCACGTCGCAGCGATAAGCGCCGTTGCTGTAATGATTCCCATCCTAGATCCTGTATCATTTCCGTAACGCTGTCTCCCCTGTATCGTGGCAATACGAAACGAGCTGCTCTTCTTTGGACTCTTTCGATGACCTCCGTCAAACCCACCTGATAAGGATCCCACACTGGGCTGCAAAAATGGACGGACAAGCGTAGTGTATGCAGTTTCTTTTGTAGTTCTGTTGCATCTTTTAAGGGATCTGCCAATAAAACACAGTCTCTGGTTCGATTTCCCACGACATTATCTTCGTGTTCTTTCCAATTTAAGTCTGAAGTAATAGCAATTCCTAGGTATTTTGTGGAGTTTACGGCCTTCACTTTTCTTTGATTTATCTTGTAAATAAAGTTTAACGGATTTCTTGTCGTACTCATGCGGACGAGTTCACACTTATCATTATTTAGAGTCAATTGCCAATTTTTACACCATAGTGATATCTTATTCAGATCGTTCTGCAGTTGGTTTTGATCTTCAGATGATTTTACTAGACGGTAAATGACGACATCATCTGCAAACAACCTGAGAGAGCTACTTAGATTTTCCCCTAAATCGTTTATGTAAATAAGGAACTGAAGTGGACCAATAACACTACCCTGTGGAACGCCCGATAACACCTCTGTTTTAATCGATGGCTTATCATCGATTACTACGAACTGTGTCCTCTCTGACAAGAAATCCCCTATCCAATCGCAAATTTTGTGCGATATACCATAACCACGCAATTTGATTAAAAGCCTATTATTATGAGGTTGCTCCTGAACTGTGTGTTGTTAGTGATTTTTACATTTGCGCCGACCGTCCTCTTGATGTGGAGGACATGTGTGCAATATTTGATTAAGATTGGAAGAAAACTGTAGATTTGCATGCAATTCGTACACATAAACATACATACATTCTGTATAAAAATAAGATTACTGATGTCGAATATGAATATACAAGCCATTCGGGCGACGTTACGCAGGCCTACACCTGCGCACTTTGCGGGTTGGTCTAGTATCGGCATTTGTGTCGAAGCTTGCATTCTTCCTCGTGCAACCCCTGTGCGGCAGGCTCTGGAACAGCAATTGTGGGCTACTGCGGTTTCGGCCGGCTGGCGCGTCCTCAGGCGCGTGTTGTGCTGACGTCACTGCGGGCGGAGTGTCCGCGACGCGCAGTAATTAGGAGTCTGGCAGGCTGCCACCCCCGCCTCCCACGCACCCTGCCCTGCAGCTACCCCCAGCCGGCTCTCCACATTCACTCCCCCAGCGTGTGAGGGATGACTCGGCCTCACAGTCCCGTGGCGGGAATTTGCGGCTGAAACCGCAGACGTCACCCATAACGCAGAACTGAAACACTCTCCTCAAGGGAGACTCTCTGGCCCAGGCAAGTCACTCTGGCCACGGTCCAAGCTGTGGGCTCGTTACACTTGTCACCGTACTGTCCTCATCAGCAGCCTCTAATGGGAATGCGGCTTGGGCTGAAAATTACTTAATTATTTGTGGGCGGAAGACACTATTTCTTTGGAGCAATTTGTCGCCAGATACACTGGACACAACAGTTATATGATCAGTTGATATGTCTAGGTTCTGTAGTATAGTTATCGCCAGAATGAAGAAAAATGGTTTCGACGTCTTTCTGCCGCTTCTACGGAGTGGAGACAACAACATTACAGCAACGTAGATGGTCGACGCGGAATTGGAACACCTGATTAATGCTTTACTTGAGAATGGCTATTCAAATGTTGTTCAAATGTTTACTTGAGAATGACTATTCAAATGTTGTTCAAATGTTTATTACGCTTAAGGGACTTAACTGCGGGGTCATCTGTCCCTAAACTTATGAAGTACCTTATACTAAAGAGCGTGTGAGCCCTCGTAAACGGAGTTTGGTTGCAGCCAGTAGCAAGCCAGGGTGTGCATCGGGCATTCAAAAGTGCCACGATCCTCCTTGAAAATGTCCTCAGAAGTTTGAGACGAAATGTTAGTTTTAAGTAATAAATCCATAAGACCACGGCATAATAGCCCGGAAAATTTTAGTAATATTAGTTCAGCCAGTGTGATAATTCGACAGGTAAGTTTTCGAACTCAAGTACATAGCTTCATTTGTTCCTGTAATCTGTATCTGTTATGGCTTTAATAACCAGTTCTACACCTTGCGGAAATTCTTCTAGCCGAGAGCAATAGGGTAGTTTTATTTTACCTTTTATTTACTGCATAACACAACTGTTAAACCGATCTTTGTAATACATTTAGACGCAGAAAACAGTTCGTTCTTTATTTTGTTTGGTGTAACTTTATTAATATCCAGCTTAATTTTTAATTTTTAAATCCACATCGGAATCTTCTATTTACTTCTCCAGCCAGTAATTCGACACGTACGTTTTCTAACTCCAGTACGTATCTTCGTCTATTCCTGCAATCCGCCTCTATTATGGCTTTAATAACCAATTCTGCAACTTCCGGCAGTTCTTCTAGCTGAGAGCAATCAGCTAGTTTAATTTTACCCTTTATTTCCTGCATAACACAACTGTTTAAACATTCCACATCTTCTTGCGTGAACATTATCTGCTCTTCTAGACTTCACTCATGTGGAATTTCTGTATGGAATTTTAAATTTACAATTTTTGCAAATGTAAGGTTGTATAGGTAAGAAAAGTGGTAACAGAACATTTTGGCTACTGACTTTTGGCTACTTTCCGGCAGCCATTACATTGGTAAGTGCATGGAAGGTAATTTTTCGAAATCCAATACATATCTGATTTGCTTACGTCTTTTACTGGTTTAATAGAAACTACTTCCATCATATTTGACGAGCACTCTAACGCATGACCACTTAGCACATCGTTCTGTTTTATGCAGTTTAAGTAAAGGAATACATCGAACATTAACAACAACTGGTATGGAACGCTAAATGTAGACACGGCAACAACAACAACAAAAAAAAAAAAAAAAAAAAAAAATTCGGTGTAATGCTACAGGTATGTACTCTAAGTGTCGTATAACCTATAAACATATCAAGAATTATTTAAAAACAATTCTGACCAAAGTCAAACCTTTGTGACTATCCAAAAAATTGTTCAGTCTTTCAGAAATCGTTCGTCATCTAAGGTGTCTGGGCAAAATAAATGTATCTCTTCATATAGACGATGTTATCAGCAGCAGAACGTATTTTTAAAGAAATGCTCGCATTAGATAATAAACGGGATGTAGCGGTATCGATCACCACAACTCAAAAACGAACTTGTGTGTCCTTCTTAACAAACACTCTTACGTTGTCCAGATGTGTAACACAACAGCAGAAGACATTCATTACCTTAATCAATTTTTCTCGATATGTGTGATAAACACCACTTTTAAATCTAACTCAACCCATACTTATGAATAACAAACAATGATCAAAATATTTTTAGAGTTCTCCTAAGTGAAATGAAATGAAAAATGTCAGACTACTTCCAAGTCAATCAAGTTATTACGATAATATAATGAAGTTACAATCATTATTTTTGGAGGAAATGTCCTATCCTATCCGAGTTTGCTCACAATATTGCCGTATTATTTTTGCTAGGTATATCGTAGTGTGTTTCCTTGACTGACAGCGAATTCAAGAAATTAAAAATAATTGTAACTTCATTATATTATGGTAATAACTTGATTGACTTTTGGGTGGTGTCATATTTTTCATTTCATTTTTAGTTACGAGAACTGTAAGAAATATTTTTATCATTGTTTGTTTTTCATAGGTATGTGTTGAGTTAGATTTAATGTGGGTAGGTACCTACCTATCTTAGGTAGGTCGTAACTACACATTGATGAGTAGAAAAAGTAAGTTGATTGTTACATTGTAGAAGAATAAGCAACTATTACAGTTTTTTATTTTATTTATTTTATTTTATTTTATTTTTTATTTATTTATTTATTTATTTTTTACTTTTTAGGGCATATTAATTTTCTTTGGAAAAGTTTTTTTTTATTTTTGAAGTCGTTTTTCGTATTGTTAAAATTATGTTTATATTTTGATTTTTAGTGAATGTACACTAACAATTTTTTTAAATATGGGTAGACCTACTTAACGTGTTGCTCATATGAGACTGCGATGTTTAAATGAAACATGCGAAGTCAGGGAAAAACGCCTCTCTCAACAAAGGAAATCTACCTCGAAGACAATTTCAAAAGAGAGTTGCGAAGATCAGAAAAATAGACTTTCAACAATGCGGCTTTACTTGAAAAAAGTTTTGAACAGGGAATTACTTGACCTTAACGACGTTATGGTAGGTGACTCAAATACCAGGATAGCCTATTGAAGATTCGGCCGTGTATCGTTAATTTGCTCTCAACAATTGAAGAGTTCTGTTACTTTGTCATGGATCCCACAATCAGAACCTAACCAAAGTCTCATCAAACTATCCTTGAAGAACATTAAAAAAATCATCGAAATCAGTTGGTGTGATACTGAGTTATTTGTTGCACACATGCGTACTGCAAATTTAAGACTAATATTGTTTTCTTATGTATACCATTGTCATAACTTGACCAAATTGATATGGAACCGCACCGGAAGCACTAGCCTTCAAATGAAAAAAGAATCATCAAATTGTGTTTACACAGTCCAACATTCTGAGATAACAAACCTAAGAAAGATACAGTCGATTTGAGAACCACCCCGCCAGCCGCGGTGGCCGAGGGGACTGAGGCGCACCAGTCATGGTCTCCACGGCCACTACGGTCGGGGGTTCGAATCCCCCCTCGGGCATGGATATTTGTGCCGTCCTAGTTCGTAAGTAGTTCATAAGTAGTTTGTAAGTGTAGGGACTGATGACCCCATAGTTAAGTCCCATAAGCTATACAAACATTTGAATATTTTGAAAACCACCCCATTTTTGAAGTCAGTTAAAAACAGCACTGTTGGAGCTCAACATTCATGAAATGGCTGCATTTACTAAAAGCATAATAATTAAAGCAATCGTATAGGTGGTAGGGAAGTGGTGCCACAATCATAAAACATAGACCCTTGATGACGGAAAGATGTGGTATGGACCGATGAAGCACCATTTACTTTGCTTCCTGCAAACAACTTAGTTTCTTTATCGAAAACCCCAAAAGAAGCTTACAATCTGGCATGCCTACATCCTACAGTCAATCAGGGAAGAGGTTCCGTCAAGATCTGGTCATCTATATCGCCTTATGCAACTATAGTTAGAGTGCACGCAGGATAAATTGGCCGGTAGATGCGCATACGACCGGGCAAGCGTGACGAGAGCGGTAGTGGTGGGGGTAGCGGCCGTAGCAGTGAGCGAGCGCTGGAGGGGAAGAGAAGTGGCCAGCTCTCTGGACGACAGGCGGGAGTGGACTGATGTGGCCTCCCCTTCCCAACAAAAGAATCAACTCGCCCGGCGCTTAGGACGAAAGCTAGTCTATGCCTATCATACACCTTATCCTGCTCGAACTCTAGCCTCATTGGTCGGAAAACTGTGCATGACTATCTGATCATTCTCAATAGCAAGTTGCTTGCTATGGCCAACACATCACTAACATACACTGCAACATTGCTAGGTGATAATGCGCCCATACAAACAGAAAAAAAGATTCAGCCATGCTTTGCACTCCATCATAAAATTATCAAATATGGGTAGCAAAATCGTCGTGTCAAACCACAAATAAACCATCAGAGGGAGTCTTATAGCAGTAGGTAAGGACCAAACTTATAGCTACAATATCGTTATAGCACTTTGCACTTGACCCGGTAAATGAAAGGATAACATTATGTTGGAAACTATAAAGACGCAGTCAAATCTGTTCCTGGAAGAGTTGCGGCTGTTCTCGAAGCACACTGTTCACTAATAATTTTTGTTCTGTGAATTCCCAACATCGCTTCGTTGAAACTATTTTATTTCAACAGTAATTCATTTTCCTGAGCCATGCATCCTCTCATTATATTAAAGATGTTGATGGTAAGGAGAGGCGTTGAATTAAAATTTGTACTGTGGATGGGATTCGAACCCAGTAACTCCTGCTTACCAGGCAGATCCTCTAACCACTCAGGTAACACAGCCTAATGGTTAATGCGACTGCACAGACTGTCTTAAAGCTTGTCATCTTCCACAACACATACTTTAATTCTGCATTAGTTTTCCCCTATGAAAAACGTATCAAACTTACCAAAGCTTTGCAGTATCAGGATAGCACCCAGCAATGAACGTGAATGGAAACAATACCGCCTTGGACCCCAGGCAGAGTTGATATAAATATCAACAATAATTCAATTTCATGAGACAAATATTGTCTGATTGTATCTAAGATATTGAACATAAAGAGAGGTGTTGAATTAAAATTTGTTCTTTGGTGGGACTCAAACCTATTTTTTTTATTTCAGTGTTTTATCAGTGTGACGTCCAAATATGGTAATATATTTTATTGGAGCACAGTCCCATCTCGATGGAGATGAACTGAGGGCATCTGCAATGGTATTAGGCTCTGCTGAAATTGGTTATGAATTGAAGTCAAATAGTTTCAACGAAGCTAACTCGGCAATCCACATAATAAATCATGCCTTATCGCCAAAAATAGTGTGTAAGTTACACTAATAAATATAGAGGGTGTCCCAATCAATTTCTTCAACTTATATATCTCTGCTACTGCAATAGATATTGGCAAACGAATTTCAGGGCCATGAACGTACGGCACGAGCTTATGAATGTAAGTACAATGGGACGGTCTAGAACATTAAAAATATTATTTTCAACACAAACTTGTATTTTGTAACCCAGATAGCGCTGACGTCCTTCCAGGAGGACGAGAATGGCAACTTAGTTTTTCCTACAAATTTGTGCACAGAGTGTATTTCATTTCTTTGAATGTGCTTCTTTCATTTTAGTAAATTTTTGTTTGTACTGTTAACTGCAAAGTGATAAGATACGGCTGCAAAGTTGAGGTTCATGCAGATGATATTCAAGATTTCCTCCCAGTTAGGTTCATATTTCTTGAACATTCTTTAAGTTTTGCGACAATTATATGTATATATTTCATTTTAAATAGTGTTTTAATAATAGTGATTCATCAGATGAAAATTCTAAAACATTCATTCCTTCCAGAAAGATGGGCAATATACCAAAACTAACGGTGCGTGTCTGAAATAAAATAAAATTAGAAACACACTTATAAAGTTTTTGTGAAGTCATATGAAGGTGTTTTATACCTTTTGAAATAAAACAGAAACCAAAAATGATTCTGCGCTATCTGGGTTAAATATATGTCCAATATTAATTCTTACGCAATAAATAGCATGAAAATTCAGAAGAAGAATGGCGTTGAAAGCGTCGGAATGCGTCAATTAAATCCGCAGAAACTGCGAAGTGAAATTGACGTTTGAAATATATGAAGCGCGCTGCTAGCGCATTTCCCGAGAGTCAACACTGAGTCTCGCTTGATTCTCGGAACGCGACAGTTCCGCCCTCCGTGTATTTCAAACGTCAGCTTCGGTTTGCAAATTCTTCGGATATAATTGACGCATTGCGACGCAAAAAACGCCCCATTCTTTTTGCGATTTTTCTTGCTATTGATTGCATAAGAAATAATATGGGGTATCTATTAAAAGGAAAATATAAGTTTTCATTTAAAATAATATTTCCAACCAACGTTAAACAAAAATTAGTCCAAACACTTGTCTTTCCAAATCTTTACTACTGTGTTGTACTTCAACACGGCACAAATAGTGAAAATTCGAGACGCGTCGGGCTAGTGACGAATACTTGCGTTAAGTACGTGTGCAATATACGGTTGTACGATCATATCAGTCCTTCATATACCCAGCTAGCTTGGATGCGCCCACATGAGTGGCGCGATTTTCAAACGCTGTGCTTACTTCATCGATTTCTCAGCCACCAGTGCCCCCAACACTTACCGCAATACCAGATCGGATACGTTGCCATCTTGGCTGTACCTTCACACAATCTTTCTCCTTGTCGTTCTCCATCTCAGCCATACGACTGTTGAACACACTACCATGTGATCTACGTCTTACACTAAACCACACGGCATTCAAGAAGAAACTAAAAATTCAAATATTAACGACGGCATAGCCCCCATTGTTACCCTGCTCTCAGTTCTTTCTCTCCATCATAGCTTTGAATCTTACCATTCTATTTCTCTTCCTCTAACCAATCTACCTCTTCTATATCTTCTCACCACATTCTGTTGTCTTATGTCTCTTCTTGATGTGAATAACTCACAATCTCTTAGAACATGACGAACCAATTCCTAAGTGGTAATAGGGCTGATGTTCACAATATGAAACATGCTTACTGTCCTTTGCAAAGTTATTATTATTATTGTCACTATTATTGTTATTATTATAATTTTTATTTTTATAAATTATTTACGTATTATTATTACAATTATATTATTGTAATAATCTGTATTTTTTCTTTACTTTCATACTTATATTATACATTGTCTGTCTGTCATGTACTAAACAAATTTTTCACCTTGAGTAATCATGGTTTTGTGTAAGAGAGGGCCTGAAGGCCCTAATCTTACCAGGTAAAATAAATGCATAAAGAAATAAGTAATTATTCTTTTAGGTGCTACACCGGCTCGTTGTACTTACTTTCATAAGACCATACCGTACGTTCATGACCGTGAAAGTAGTTTTTCAGTATCATTTGTACCAGAGATAACTGGGGTGAAAAAGTTCAGTGGGAGACCCTGTATAATGTGGCTATGTTAGATGTTCATATTATTTTGTCCGCCCCTTCTACATGTGGGACAAGATTCATCTTGATGTCTTCGAGGTGACGATTAAAACATTACATTACTCGTCGTAAATAAAAAAGAAGAATTTATATGTATAAAAATGAATTGATGTTCGTTAGTCTCGCTAAAACTCGAGAACGGCTGAACCGATTTCGCAAATTTTAGTCTTGAAATATTCGTGTAAATCCAGGGAACGTTTAAACGGTGATAAAATGTGGAAAAGTTGCACGGAAAAGAGGAAAATCGGGAAAAACTGAAACAGCTTTTTCCAGTGAGCTATCAATGCCGTTCGTCCAATGGGTATAAAATTTGGTTTAGTTCACGTTAAAAGCAAGAGGAAGGTTCGTATCAAATAAAATTTTGGAAAAATTGCACGGAAAATAGGAAAATTTAGGAAAAACCGAAGCGATTTTTTTATTAATGAAAATCATTTTCGACATGGTTGTAAGAGCATTACTGGAGTACAGCTTGAGAGGAGACGGTTTGTATGAAATAAATATTTTGGAAAATTTATCGAAAAATTGGAAAATTTGAGAAAAACTGATAGTTCATTTTTTAATGTGTTTTTGATTGAATTCAGCACTATAACTGACTATTCGCACGACGGAGGGGGGTAATTTTCAATGAAAAAAAAATTAAATTAAATTTAAAAAAAGGTTGCGGCAGTTAAAAAGAAAAGTAGCAAAAGTCGAACCAAGTACTTTTTTCAATGTGTTTCTAAATGTACTCAACACTATAAGTTGAGAAAATTTCATCCGATTACGATAAATGTTTGATCATTTGAGGTTCAACGAAAGATGAACGTTCTTATGAACTAAAAATTTGGGAAAGTTACCCAGAAAATTTGAAAATACGCGAGAAACTGAAAGAGCTTTTTTCAATTGGTTACCAACATCATTCGTCTGATTGGGTAAAAATGTAGCAAATTCGACGTTCAAAGCAGGAGTAACGTTCTTATGAAATAAAAATTTGGAAATTTTTTTACCGGAAAATTGGAAAATTCAGAAGAAATAAAAAGATTTTTCTATGAAATATCAATAACATTCATTTGATTGCGATAAAATTTTCCACATTCGACGTTCAAAGCGACAGGAACGGTTGAGTGAAGTAAAAGTTTGGAATAGTTGGCCAGAAAATAGAAAAAATTATGGAAAACTGAAAGAGCTCTTTTCTTTGGGATATCAATATCAATCGTTTTGCATCCCATCCTCGTCGCCACTTTTGTGTCCCAGCCTCGTCGCCGCTTTTGTGTCTCGTTTCCGTCGTAGGTGTCGGTGGCCGAGTAGAAAGACCGACACAGGAATAAAGGGCCGGCCGCGGTGGCTGAGGGGACTGAGGCGCTCCAGTCACGGTCTGCACGGCCACTACGGTCGGGGGTTCTAATCCCCCCTCGGGCATGGATATTTGTGCCGTCCTAGTTCGTAAGTAGTTCATAAGTAGTTTGTAAGTTTAGGGACTGATGACCCCTTAGTTAAGTCCCATAGACTATACAAAAATTTGAACATTTTTGAATAAAGGATGCACGCTTGTGCAGGTAGGAGGTGACCAGCCAGTGGGACAGCAGAAACAAGAAACGCTAGAGTAAATTAGAACGAGATATATATTGCACAGAATTTATACAATACTTAACTTTTACATAGCTCAGTACGGCAGAATGCTGATACATAGTTGAGCTACAGGCCTGCCTAGTGCCTGTCCGATAGCCAAGTCTTCACTGGTGCCTATCTGATTCCGAAGTGTTAACTGGTTCCTATCTCAGTCCCAAGTGAACGATGTCGTTCAGTGGTGGCCATGAGCGGAGATGCAGCAGAGGGCGCTCGTGGCTGACGTCGTAAGAACGCCGCGCCGTGCGTGCATGGCGGCGAGTGGCGAAAGTAGGTGGCGCGCACTTTAGACTTGTGCAACACCACAATTCGTACGATTGCGAAAATTTTGCACATTTGACGTTCAAAGGAAGAGTACATACGTATTAGCAATTGCGAAGCATTGCCGAGTCGACTAGTAATGGAATAAAGGTCGAAACCCGTGGGACACCAATCGTAATTTATCGCCGTGACGCAGAGAGTAGAGACAAGGGCTCGATACGTAGGGACCCAGTAAATGCACACGATTATGAGGCGGCAGATACGGGCGCACACACAGGGGGCTTTTGCGTCTGTCATCAGGTGGGAGCGCGACACGGCACAGCACTTTAGCGCGCGCGGCTGAGCGCTAACCGAGCTGTAAAATTCAGCGCACATACACTGGCGCCAGCTGCGTGACGAGTGACAAGTGCAGGCCGGCCGGCTGGCGCCAGTGAGTGTGGACGCCGCGCCGGCGTGGGCGGACCACCTCTGACGTCACTGCGAGCCGCCGCGCCGCGCCTCGAAACGCGACGCCGACGCCGACGCCCCCGCTGCCGGGCTGGGGTCAGGTCTCTACCAGACCATCAGGGACACGCCACGCCTACTGCCGCCAAACGTGGCCACACTCAAAGTATTGAACTTTATTGCTATCCCGTATCAAACTTTTAACTTCGTATTAAAGCGTGGGTGATCACTGGTTATGTATTTTGAGGCTATACTGAAGCACCAGATACCATACGGCTACAATGACCCATGAAGTCATTTGCGGGGACATTATAAAAAAATTAATCTATACTAATAATAAATCTGGAAATGTAGGCCTGTCGCTGTTCCCTTCAATCTTCAAAACTACCGGATGAATCTTCATGCGGTTTTCACGGGAAACATGAGAAAAGATTGGGTCAACATATAGGCATAATTTTATCAAAATCGGATCGCGGGGAAAAAAAAAGATATCGTAATTTTAAGTGTTTTCAGTAACCGTCGTGTCTGTTTTTTCAAACATTAAAAAACTCTTGTCTCCAAAACTACTTCACGAATTTGCATGGGGTTTTCACATGTAAATGGAGCGTAACTCTGGACACCATGCAGACTTCGTTTTATAAAAATCGGATAACGGAAAAAAAGAATATCGTAATTTGAAATATTTTATCAACTACTGTCATGTCTGTCTGTCTCTTTGAACAAGTCTATCTCCAAAACTACTAGACGAATTTTCATGGGGTTTTCACACGTAACTTGAGCATATCGTGTGGTTACATAAACGCCTTAATAATTAAAATCGGATCAGAGAAAATAAAGATATCATAATTTAATCATTTGCTTAAAAGTCATCGTGTGTTTAAGGTAATCTCCTAAAGTACTACCCAAATTTTCATTGGTTTCCACAGGTAAATTGAGAATAGTTTTTAGAGCAACATAGGCTTAGTTTTATCAAAATCGGAGCAGAGGAAGGAAAGATATCGTAATTTGAAGTAGTTGTGTGTACTATGCTTGTAAGTATGGTGTAGTACAGCAAATCTCCAAGTGTGGTGTCGCACAAGTACAAAGTGCGCGCCACCTACTTTCGCCGCGCGCCGCCATGCACGCACGGCGCGGCGTTCTCACGACGACAGCCACGAGCGCCCTCTGCTGCAACCCCGCTCGTGGCCACCACGGAAAGACACCGTGACTTGGGACTGAGTTAGCAACCAGTTAGGACCTTCGTAATCAGATAGGCACCAGTGAAGACTTTGCTATCGTACAGGCTCTAGGCAGGCCTCTAACAACTATGTATCAACATTCTGCAGTACTATGTAAAAGTTAAGTATTGTTACATTCTGTGCAATATATATCTCTTTCTAATTTACTCTAGTGTTTATAGTTTCTGGCTGCTCCCCTCCGTACCTGCACCAGCGTGCTATCTATATTCCTGTGTCGGTCTCATTCCACTCGGCCACCGACACCTACGACGAGGCTGGGACACAAAAGCGGCGACGAAGTTGGGACACAAAAGTGGCGACGAGGAGTGATAGAAGAACCGTGGACCAGCAGCCAGACAGCAGCAGTCGGAACACGCAGAAATTGCTCCCGCCCACCCACCCTCATTATAACATTTTTGGGGGAACATATTCAGTTACGTGTTTTGTGGACTTTTTTGTTGCAGAGCGTCCTCTTTCATATTGCATTTGTGTTTTGTTATAATTTACTTGTATGCGCGGCGCCTAATCGGTCAGCATGGCCACTACCCCGAACCCAAACTTAATGGAAATTATTCAGTTACAGACGGCGCAAATCACTCAACTACTGCAGGCCGTGTCGCAGTTGACGGCACAGGCTGCTCACCAACAACAACAGCCGTCACATCAGCAGCCCACACCTGCCGCTGCGCCGCTTCCTACATTTCGCCAGTACAATGAACGTGAGGAAGAATGGAGCGACTATTTCGCACAGTTTCAAGAACTCGTCGCGGCTCATCAAATTACAGCTCAGAGAGTGAAGAACCTTTTCTTATCGATTGTGGGCCCCCAGACCTTCGTACTATTGCAAAAACTTTTCCCTCTCGCATCTCCTCGTGATGTAGACTTTGAACAAATTGTAGATGCACTGAATGCCCATTATGAGAGAAAAGTTCTTGTAGCCGCTGCACGGTACCGATTTTTCAGACTTAAAAAATTACCGCAGCAGTCACACCAAGAGTGGATTACGGAATTGAAGGGCTTAACCCGCCAATGTAAATTTACTTGCTCTTGTGGACTTTCTTATAGTGACGTTATGTTGCGAGATGCGATTACGCAGAATATTCAGGACCCCAGAATTAGAGCAGCAATTCTGAAACAGTCTGACCCCTCATTAGACAGTGTACTGCAGCTTATAGATGCGCATGATACTTTTGACTTAGCAGATGTAGAAATGCAAAGCCACAGTGTTAATTCAGTGCGCCGCAACGGTCGCTTTCCTAGCCGTAGTTCTCAGTGTAGCACTAGTGATTCTTACAAAAGTACAGGCCGTGCTGAACAGGCAGTGAACAGTAGCCAGTGTAAAAGTGCGACACAAAGGTCGCCCCGTCGTGTTAGAAACAGTGATTTGAATAACGAGCGCCAACGCTCATTTCAGAAAAATGTACGTAAATCTTGCCCGCAGTGTGTGTCTCGCCACAAACGTGCTCATTGCCCTAGTCGCAACGCAACCTGTTATCAATGTGGCAAATCGGGACATGTGCAGTCTGTGTGTATGCAAATTAAAAACTCAAAGAACAGTAACGTGAGAAACAGTGCTTCGCAGAGTGCGAGAACAGTTCATTCTGTAAATGTTATACGGGCTGTGGAATTGAAAAGTGCTTTCCTTGGATCTCAATTGCAAGAAAGTAGTTCTGCGCCTATGGCAAAACTATATAGTGCCCCACGTAGCAAGCGCCGACGAGCGCGTAAAACAGTGCAACGGAAAAGGGTTCGGGACACGCAAAATGACTATGAACAGTGCAATCCTGTAGTGAAAATAGTGCCTTCTACAACTTCTCCTTGTGATAGTGCCCAGTACTGTGTAGCTAGTAACACTAGACTTGGTGTAGCTACTGAAAAGTGTAGTGCAGTAGTTAGTAAATCTGGAGTAGCTTCGCATTCTTGCGCGGACGCCGATCCGGCGGTAGTGACATCTAGTGACAGTGATATTAGTCTATGTGCCGAGTCTGCGCCGCTTCCTTCACTACGCGGCCCGCGCATACGCAGCAAACAAACCGTAGCAGACGTTGCCCACATTCGCGCACCTGTCGTGCGCCAGAAGCACAAACTTTTTGTAAATCTCTCCATAGAAAATAAGACTGTGCAATTTCAGCTTGATACTGGTTCCGCTGTTACATTAATTAATAAAGACACTTATGAACTTCTGGGTTCGCCAAAATTGTCGCCGTCACAGCAAGTGCTAACAGCGTACACAGGTCAAAATATTCCCGTGCTAGGAACGTGTAGCCTGCCCACCTCTTTTCAAGGTGTAACAAAAATAGTTGCTTTTGTAGTTCTTCAGGCCAAATCGACACAGAACATTTTTGGACTAGATGCTTTTGACTTGTTTGGTTTATCAATTCAAAGAGATGTGCTTCAAATTTCGTCAATAGTGCCTCAGGATAACATCAATGCATTGTGTGACAAATATAGTGACTTGTTTTCGCCGGAACTAGATTGTGCAAAAGACTTCGTGGCACATGTAACTTTAAAAGAATCTGCAGTTCCAAAATTTCGTAAAGCTAGACCAGTGCCTATCGCAATGCGTGATACAGTTGCCGAAGAACTTAAACGTTGGCAAGATAGTGGGGTGATTTCTCCTGTTTCTGCGAGTCAGTGGGCCTCGCCTTTAGTAATTATACCCAAGCCGACAGGAAAACTTCGTCTCTGTGCGGACTTTAAATCAACAGTGAACAGTCAAACAATTGTAGACACTTACCCTCTGCCCAGACCTGAGGAACTTATGGACAAATTAGGACAGTCTCGCTTCTTTTCCAAGATTGATTTAGCAGAGGCATACTTACAAATTCCACTTGATGACGAGTCCAAAAAGTTTTTCGTCATTAATACTCACATGGGCCTTTTTCAATTTCAACGCCTACCATTTGGCAGTTCTTCCGCTCCCGCTATTTTTCAGCGTTTTTTGGAACAGCTGACAGTTTCTGTACCGTGTTGCTCGAACTATTTAGATGATATTGTGGTATCCGGACGTACAGTTGAAGAACATTTAGCAAACCTGGAATGCCTTTTCAAAGTTTTGACTGCAGCAGGTCTACGTTGTAATAAAGCAAAGTGTTCGTTTTTTCAAACTGAAATAGAGTACTTAGGCCATGTGATTAATGCCCAAGGAATTCATCCCTTACAGTCACATCTTCGAGCAATCAAAGACTTGCCTCCTCCTAAGAATGTGCACGAATTGCAAGCAGTAATGGGGAAGCTGAACTATTATTTCAGATTTATTCCCAATGCCTCTCAGATTGCAGCTCCACTGCATCACTTACGTAGGAAGAGTGTTCCTTTTGTATGGTCTAAAGATTGTCAGGTTGCCTTTGACAAACTAAAGTCTGCACTACTCAGTGATGCATGTTTGATTCCCTTTGACCCACAGAAGCCTGTAGTGTTAGCAGTTGACGCCTCGTCGTACGGTCTGGGTGCCGTTGTGTCGCATCGTATTGGATGTCACGATCGTCCTATTGCCTTTTCATCCAAGCTACTGACGCCGACGCAACAGAATTACAGTCAGATAGAAAAGGAGGCCTTAGCAATCATTTACGGCGTCACAAAGTTTCATCATTATCTCTATGGCAGAAAATTCTATTTGTTGACAGACCACAAGCCTCTCACGTCGTTGTTCTCACCCACAAAGCCGATTCCGCCACGTACGGCACAAAAGCTTCAGAGATGGTCCTTGATATTGTCTAATTATCAGTATGAGATTTTGTACCGACCTACCACTAAACATGGTAACGCGGACACACTTTCCCGACTTCCGGTTGGCCAGGATGTATCATTTGATTCTTCAGAAATGGCATGTTGTCAGATAGACTCCAGAGATGCTTCCGCTGTCGCAGACTTTCCTTTGAACTCTCGTCGGGTTGCACAGGAAACAGCTGCGGATGCACACCTAAGTGTGGTAGCACGTTTTGTTCGCTCAGGGTGGCCTGCCAGAGCCAAAGACATTGATCGGCCTCTTGTTCGACGTTATTTTGCCCAACGTCATGCATTGTCTTTAAGTCAGGGTGTTCTGTTGTTACATACGGACAACGACCAAACAAGAGTGATTGTTCCTCGTTCCCTGCAACGAGAAGTGTTACGCCTCCTGCATCAAGGACATTGGGGTATTGTTAGGACAAAGCAACTGGCCAGACGTCATTGGACGCTCAGATAGAGAGCATGACATCACAGTGTACAGTTTGTGCGGAGCATCAGGCGGCTCCTCCACAGCGTTTCTCAGACTGGCCACGCCCCAAGGGACCATGGCAACGTTTACATATTGACTTTGCCGGACCTTTCTGGAATACGCGCTGGTTAATTGTTGTAGACGCTTTCAGCAAGTTTCCTTTTGTGATTGCCATGAACTCAACGACAGCTTCTAGTACAATCAGTGCCTTAACATCAGTGTTTTGCATCGAAGGCTTGCCTGAAACTATCGTCAGTGACAATGGACCTCAGTTTGTTAGTGCGGAATTTCAACAGTTTTGTCGTGTGAATGGCATTCAGCATATCACCACCGCACCTTTTCACCCTCAGTCCAATGGTGAAGCAGAACGTTTCGTTCGAACATTCAAGTCTCACATGGAGAAGATGAAAGGTCAGCACTCCAGGCAGCAAGCTCTTCAAATTTTCCTGTCTACGTATCGATGCATGCCACGTGACGGCCCGTCTCCTGCCGAGCTGCTACACGGCCGCCGTCACCGCACTCTCCTTCACCTGCTGCAGCCTCCCACGCACCGAGTCGGTTCGTATGGCGCTACGCGTTTTCAGGTTTCTACGCCGGTGCTGTACAGGGTGTTTGCTGGCAACAAGAAGACATGGATGCCGGGCACCATTCAGCGCGTGCTCGGTCGCAATATGTATGTTGTACGTTCTTCCACAGGGTCGGAGCTGCGGCGCCACGCAAACCAATTGCGCTTGCACAGGCCGCGCGATCCTGTCTCCGGTTTCTTGATTCCAGACCCAGTTCACCACCAGGGAGCACAAACACATCGTTCGTCAACGGGTCCAGCGTCCCCGGACTACGAGATCGTCCCGATGGAGATCGACGCGACGCCGCCGCTGTCGCCGCCGCAGATGACAGCGTCACCGAGAGGGACTCCGGGACCGTGCGTGCCGCCGCCGCCTGGGCCACGCACCTCAGAAGAAGATGACCTGCTCCCTCTGGGCGGGGGGGGGGGGGGGGGGGGTGCGCCCTTCCCCAGGTTTCGGTGGGTTCCCTGGAGGATCGCAAGGCGGATGCCGGGGCGCGGACGGCGTCTCGATCCCAGCCTCAGCTACGACGCCCGTCCCACCAGTAACGCCCCCGCCCAGGCCCTCCTCCCAGTGCCGTCGCCGTGGCCCTCAGCCCTACGCCACGACGGCGCGGCGGTTTGGTGGGGGGAGGGGTGTGGTGTCGCACAAGTACAAAGTGCGCGCCACCTACTTTCGCCGCGCGCCGCCATGCACGCACGGCGCGGCGTTCTCACGACGACAGCCACGAGCGCCCTCTGCTGCAACCCCGCTCGTGGCCACCACGGAAAGACACCGTGACTTGGGACTGAGTTAGCAACCAGTTAGGACCTTCGTAATCAGATAGGCACCAGTGAAGACTTTGCTATCGTACAGGCACTAGGCAGGCCTCTAACAACTATGTATCAACATTCTGCAGTACTATGTAAAAGTTAAGTATTGTTACATTCTGTGCAATATATATCTCTTTCTAATTTACTCTAGTGTTTATAGTTTCTGGCTGCTCCCCTCCGTACCTGCACCAGCGTGCTATCTATATTCCTGTGTCGGTCTCATTCCACTCGGCCACCGACACCTACGACGAGGCTGGGACACAAAAGCGGCGACGAAGTTGGGACACAAAACCAAGAGTACTAAACGAACTTTCATGAGGTTTCATAGGTCAACTGAGAGTACCTTGGGGCAACATTCAAGCTTTATTTCATCAAAATCGGATCAGGGGAAGAAAAGATATCGCAATTTGTAATTTCTGGTGTATGCTATGTATGAAATGCAGAGTAGTGTAGCGAAGACCCGATGGAGGCGCTGTTACTGACATAGTATACCATATAACTAATAGATGGCAATGCTGCATTGTTTATTCTCATGACTAAAGTGTAATACACTAAAGCAAGGGCTATGATTTTCCTTACGGCAGCGATGTACTGTAATGATGTTGGAAACGGCCGTTGAATCCTTTTTGTAAAATCACTCGCGTACAATGAGGGGAATAATTCTTTTGTTGATAATGAAATAATTAATAAATATTATTCCGATCAGTAAATTAAGATCCCCCTAAAGCGAATATTTCGTTGGCAACGTTAACATTCTAAACCGTTGGCACTGCAACTAAAATTTAACCCAGGTACGGCACAAAAAAATAATTTTTTTACTAGCTGTATCCCGCATGCCTTGCAATGCCACGGAAAACAAAAAAGTGCTTCTTTCCGCGGCTATCATTTGAATTTAAACGACATTTCTGATTTCGGTGTATCCTCATTACATTTTGAGAGCGGTCTGTTTAGGAATGCCTCGAAAACGCAGGAAACGACAAAGTGAGGCGACTTTAGTATAGTACACAAAATAACTAATTATGGCGTTGCTGCGTTTTTTTCCCCATTATCATAACTGTGGTGTAATACACTACAAGAAGGTGCACCATTTTACTTACGGCTGCGGCGTTGTGCGCTGATGTTGGCAACGGCCGTGAATGCATTTCCAAAAATCAGTCACATAGAATAAGGGTAATAATTCTTTATTTTCACGATGAAATAAATAATTTAGGCTGTTCTGGTCAGCAAATTAATCATCCTCCTAAAGCGAATAGTTCGTTGCCAACGATAGCAAACTAAACGTACTCTGCAAGTAAAGTTTAGACCAGGTAGGACACAATTTTTTTTCTTCCTAGCTGAATTCCATATGCTTTGCAATGTCATGGGAAGAAAAGAAGTGCATCTTTCAACGGGTATAACAACTAAATTATACATAGAGTAGAAATATCTGTGGAGTGAGCATTGGTTTCTGTGCATCTTCTCAACATTAAGCTCGAATTACCAAGTGATACTGAGACAAATCCACTCTTCCCATACTTTTATTTGCTCTTAGGATTGGTTTGTATCGCATTGGCTGCAAAGAAGCCCCAACTCATTTTCGCAGAGCAACCACGTAACATGAAATACTAACTAAATAAATGTATCACAGAAGCAACAAGAAAGTTGAGGAAGCGTCGCTAAAAGGGCCATTTACAGATAGTCATCAGTCTTAACCGAACAAAAAAGGACCAAGATGAGGTCATCGATTAGTAGATTTTTCCCAATATCAGGAAATATTTCCACCTTCTTATTGAGACATCTGAATGCTCACTCCAGAGATGTTTCTGCTCTGTGTCTGCTACTAGAGATAATATACACACGCGAGCAACAAACTCATCAGAAACCTCCCTACTTTCATAACTGTTCGGTACAATACTGTGATTAAAATTTGTAATTACTTACTTTTGGTGCGGACTACATTATGATAGAGAAAGACGTCTTCTCGATTTTTGGATAATAGGGAGCACTGCATACAGAATAACTACATTGTCCCCAGTGCAACACTGCAAAATACTGATACTTCAGCATACACTTACTGTGAGAGATAAACAGAATCAGTTCATGGTACTGTTATTAGTATTTCTTATCTCAGCGATAGAAGTGTTTTCAGAAGTTTACGCCAGACATATAATTACATACCGCTTTCTTAACTTTATGAACACAGCCTAACATTGAATTTACATAGTTTCGGAGTACGGACTTCAATTTAACTTTTTGTATGAAAAACTTTATGAACATTCATCGTTTTCGACAATGACTTTTACGTAAATTTGACATCTTGGTTAGGAGAACTTAGTTTATTTGAGAGAGCGATCCAACAAGGGTTCTGTTTTTTCTGACCTAGGTCCGGAACCTTAAAAAACCATGATATACACAGGTCACTCTTTAACAACCGTTGCGAAGCACGGGCATATAAGCTAGTATATAAATAAATAGGAGAAAACAACATTCCGAAACACTAATGAACATATTCCATTACGTACAAACAAACTTCCCTTTGCAATAGAGTTGTGCCAAGCAGTTCGTATTACGCATAATCAACGTTTCAAGTGATTACTTTTTTTTCCGTACAACATAGTGCTTCGATAAGTAGATAATTGAACATAAAGTGATCTGTTTCTACTGTAATAAACAAACATTTTAACAAAAAAACTGACTTCAAAAAAGAAAACTATTCCAAAACAAATTAATATGCACTAAAAGGTAAAAAAATAATTGTGTGTTCTTCTACAACTTAATAATAAACTTGATTTGATTTTTCCAGGGAAGCCAAAACAGTCTTGTTCCAACCCGCCACTGCCCGCACCGGAACTAAGTTTATTGTGCGGTATCGCTCCCTGTATATCTAGTAAAGCCAACCAATGCCCTTGAACAGTGCAAGGTGTCCCTTTACCAGTTCTTTATTAGACACAATTTCTTCGGGTCTGGTTGTCCCAAATGTTCTGTGCCTTTTACTCTCCAATGCAATGCATTCGAAGATTAGATGTGATGCAGTTTCATCACCGTCATCACAGATCCTACATTTAGGGTCCTCTTCTGTTATTCCCATTGTACGTAAGTGTTTTTTGAAATTCCCAGGGCCTGTCAGCAATCCAACCATGAGTCTAATCTCTCTCCTGTTCAGGCCCAGAATTGCAGAGCTTCTTTTAAAACATCGCTTTGGCATCATTACCTTGCCATGTTTTTGTTGGTAGACTTTGGTCCAATATTCTACGCGCTGTCTTCTGAGCCAGTTACGTAGCTCCAATTTGATCATTGCCTTGGTGATTGTCAGGACAGGTTCCGGTCCAATAAATGGAGTCTCTGCCCCCATCCTGGCTAATCTGTCGGCATGTTCCTTGCCACTGATCCCCGAGTGGCCAGGGACTCACAATAGGTTTTCTCCATTGCTTTCCCTTAGCTCCACCAGAACCCTGTGATATTCTGCAACAATTTTAGACCTTGTTGTAGGAGCTGCCAGTGATCTCAGGGCTGCCTGGCTGTCTGAATAGATATAGATGCTACGATCTTTGTAGCACCTACGCAAATTCTCCTCCACACATGAATAATAAACTTACTTTTTCTACTCATCAATATCTGTGAAATGAAAAATATTAGATCGTACCTACATGTTGATGAGTAGAAAAAGTAAGTTGATTATTAAGTTTTAGAAAAATATACAATTATTGTTTTACTTGAAACTTCCTGGCAGATTAAAATTGCGTGCCGGAACCGGGACTCAAACCTGGGACCTTTGCCTTTCGCGGGCAACCGCTCTACCGACTGAGCTATCCCGACACGACTCACGATGCCCCCCACAACCTTACATCCGCCAGTACCTCGCCTCCTACTTTCCAAAGTTGTGGTGGGTGGCATCGTGAGTCGTGTCGGGATAGCTCAGTCGGTAGAGCGCTTGCCCGCGAAAGGCAAAGGTCCCAGGTTCGAGTCCAGGTTCCAGCACACAATTTTAATCTGCCAGAAAGTTTCATATCTGCGCACACTCCGCTGCAGAGTGAAAGTTTCATTGTTTTACTTGTTAGTGAATATTAATTTGTTTTGGAACATGGCTTTTTAAAGTCGATTTTTTTGTTAAAATTTTTGTTTAATTTTTGATTTTCAGTGAATCTGAAGTACACTAACTAATTTTTCTGAATATGGATAGACCTACTAAACGTGCTGCTCATATGAGACAGCTCCGTTTAAATGAAATAAAACGAAGTCTGGGAGAAACGCTTATCTCAACAGAGGAAATTCACCTCGAGGACAATTTCAGAAGAGACTTGCGAAGAGCGTAAAAATAGGCTTTCAAAAATGCGGCTTTACATGAAAAAGGTTTGATCAGGGAATTATTTGACCAAAACGACGTTACGGTAGGTGACTCAAATATAAGACAACCTATAAAACATTCGGCCGAGTATCGGTAATTTTCTCCTAAGAATTGAAGACATCCGTTACTTTGTCATTGATCCCATAATAGGAACCTAACCAAACTGCCCTTGAAGTACATCCTTTCCAATAAAAAAAAGATTCATCGAAATCGGTTGGTGTGATGTTGATTTATTCGTCCGTTTGTCGCGCATATAATTAATGCAAATTTAAGACTTGTATGGTTTTCTTAAGAATGCTATTGTCAGAACTGAATCAAATTGAAATGGAACCACTCGGGAAGCGCCAGATTTCAAATAAAAACATAATCATCAGAATCGGGTCATACAGTCGAATGTTCTGATGTAATAAACATTTAAAAAATAAATAATAATAATACTAAAATACAGACGAATTGAGAGCCTCCTCTTTTTTGAAGTCGGTTAAAAAGCAATGACAAATTTATAACAAAAGACAATGATCAATGTTTGGAGTCATACAACACCACTTCATAGGTCAAAGCCAACGGGTGGTATCGCGTGTTTCAGTTG
The DNA here is from genome assembly GCA_026315105.1 of Locusta migratoria. Taxonomy (NCBI): domain Eukaryota; kingdom Metazoa; phylum Arthropoda; class Insecta; order Orthoptera; family Acrididae; genus Locusta; species Locusta migratoria. The sequence goes on along the minus strand of CM048745.1, from coordinate 130,675,595 downwards.
ACTGTGTTTACCATATCTTCTTTTTAGATGAAAACTGTTCGTGTGTTTCTGGTATTATGGTGTTTGCATCGGATATAGATCTACAGTTTTGTTTCAATCTTGATTAAATTCTGCTCACTTCAATTCCAAACCAAGAGGATGATTACTGTGGGTGTAACGATCATATACAACGTCCAGGAAATATGACGCCATAAACAACTAAAAGCGTGAAAGACTGCTGCGTCATGCAACAATGTTGCACATCTCCTCCTTAAACACTGCTCCGATTTCAACCAAATTTCGTGCAATATTCTTTATCGTGAGGGCACCATTGCTATAAAGGTAAGAATCCTTACGACACGTAGTTCAGGTTATATGGAGTCATTATATAAAAGAGTGCCCGTTTGGTGGTATTCCATATAAATCTACACTTTAGATCCAGTCTTCGTCAATTTTTGCACACCTTACCTTTAGAACAAGATGAAGGTTACAGTAAACATACAATTTCGTGTGGTGAAAGCGGAAGGCACTTTACTTACAGAATTAGATAAAATCTTCAGTTTCATTCCGATCATGATGAAATTTTGCAGACTTCACTTTCGAAGTAAGAGGAACGTAATTTATGGGGCATGGTGGAAGGTACTATCAAAAACTTTTCACCGATCGAATGAAAGTTAACAGAAGAATATATTTTCTCATAGATGCGGATAGGAGGCGATAGACTGAGAGCCCGAAGGTTGAGATAAGAAGAGGGAGATGGTTACGTCGACAGCGAGAGGTGAGAAGATGTGCTGAGATAGGAGTAGGAGAAGTATAGAACATTGACAGAGAGAGGAGGGAAGAGGTGATGGACAGAGAGACGTGAAGAACTAAATCAAGACAGCAATAAGTAAATACTCGGCCAACGGTCGGTTGTTATGCGCTTGCGTATACAAGCACAGAGATATACAAACACGTTGTGTAGCCTGGTTCAGTAATATGGCTGTGAGAGTATATTTAATCATTTGTTATCAACACAGGTGTTATAAATGTGTACAGCTGTAGAGACTCTCACTAAGTGCGAGATACTTGGAATAATACGATTTCTGTAGGCAAGAGAAATGTCCCAGCAGCAAGCCAACGTGAGAATAATGAAGTTAGGAGAACATTATGAGTGACATTGTTATTTGAGGCTGGAGTCGTGCACCTCGTGACAGATGCACTAACATCCACGATGAAGAACGTCGTGGTAGACCGTCGCTTGTGAGTGATGAACTTGTTGCAGTGTTGGATGAAGTGGTCAGACAGAATCGCCATTTCACCAATTCTGGACTCATGAGATTCCACAAATTGGTCGGACTCTCCACAAAATGTTCAAATGTTTGTAAACCTAAGGTATCAAACAGCTGAGGTTATCAGTCCTTATATTGTCCACTCACGGAGCATAGATTTTGCGCAGAAGCTATTTCGAAGCTTGTGAAATGGTATGCAAAATTGTATGAATGGGTTGTGTGCCCAACCTCCGCAGTATAATAATAATAATAACAAATTCTCAGCTTGGTACTGTGATATAAAATACTAATTTAAAATATCGCTTATCGATTTCATTGACTCAAAAAATGTTCAAATGTTTGTTAGGCTTATGAGACATAACTGCGGGGTCACCAGTCCCTAAACTTACAAACTACTTATAAAGTAGCTTGTACTAAAGACAACACAAATATCCGTGCCCGAGGGAGCATTCTAACCTCCGACGGGGAATGGCGTCGCGCATCGGAGTACGGCGCGTCAATGCGCTCGACCACTCCGTTTTCGGCTTTCATTGAATGATCGAACACAGTCGCTGAAGTGAACCCGTGTGCAACCTCTCTCGCAGGATTAGTGCAGTGAAGGACCTTAAAGTCAATGTGTGTGTGTTTGAAATTATTCTACAAACTTAGCAAAACGTTCGCAGAGCTATTGCGAATGCATATCCAAGCACACGGGGAGGACTTTATGAGTCTCAAGTAGTGCTACAAGTGGTTTAAACGTTTTCAACAGGGCAGAACGTCGGTCTGTGACGATTCCAAGTCTGGAAGACCTTCCACATCAGCATGTGATGGCCACGTGGATAGCGTTCGTGCTTGGATTTGCGAATATCGTCGTTAACCTGTTCGGAAAGTTGGTGAGTAGCTGGACATTAGAATTAGGGTCACGCCATCAAATTTTGAGTGAAAAACGCGAGAAGCGTCATCTCAGTGGAAAATATTCGTACCGCGTTTGTTGACTGAAGATCAGAAACAGAACCGTTTTGAAATGCTCGAGGAATTGCTTCCAGCTTTTGATGACAGTGAAAACTTTCTTAAGAACGTCATAAGAAGCGATGAGATGTTGGTGTACGGCTAGAAAGCTGAAAGGAATATGCAACCGTCGTCGTACTGTATGAGCAAAGGGTAACCCGTTTGTTTTATATAAACATGTGAGTTGGTGAAATATGCATATGTTGTGTGACTACCAAGGCATTATCCATCACGAATTTCTGCCACTTGGCCTTATGGTAAACAAGAAAGCCCACTAGGGAATCCTAGATCGCATGAAGGATACTGTTCGAAGGAAGAGAGCTGGATGTTGCATCGTGACGATGCGTCAGCTCGTGCGAAATCCCCGTCTAGCAAAGCGCCGCATTCCCGTTGTGCCCCATCCTCCGTATTCTCCAGACCTAGCCCTAACAGACTTTTTCCTGTTTTCCAAACTGAAAAACACGATGAAAGGACGTCGTTTCCAAATCACAGAGAAGATTCAGGACAATGCGACGACAAACCTAAGCGCCATCCCACGAAATGTGGTCCAGGAGGCATTCCAAAACGAAGAGACGATAGAAACGGTGTATTTCCAGTGGAGGGAACTATTGTGAAGGGAACAGCGTTTAAAATGTTGCACAGTCGTAGACAGGTGTTGTTCTTCCAGAGATTTTTTGGGTGGTCATTATAAATGGGACACCGTGTATACTCCTGATAAATTTCTGAGGACATGTAATGTGTATTCGATTGTGGCATTATCCTGGTTCTTAAACGCTGTTTTCTCCTCCGTTGACATGTATTGGACTGACATATACAACTACAGACTATCTAACATTGGCTGCTCGCGTGTATCGAGAGCCAAAAATCTCTACATATACTCGGAGAACAAAAACGTTGTTTACAAGGACGTATTGCAGTAGATTTTTCGCTTTCCATACATTCCACGATAATTATGATGTGTTCCATACTAGCCATGTCGCAAACACTCCTGCAGTTATTTACTCTCTTTCCTGGCACTTTTCGTACTTTGCTACACGATCGTGTACGTTAGTTATTCCTTTTAACTGAACGAGTACGTTTCGAGGAACAGGTGTTCTGCCACTGTTTTGCTGGCCCTGTAATTAGCTTGTGCCGCTATACCTGCAGAACATTTGTGATGGCGCATACACATGGGCAGGTCAGTTTCAGCGTTAATCTTTCTCTACAAACAGACTATTAAACCGTGGGTAACATCGAGGGATGACGCTACTAACAAGGGAACCTCCCCATCGCACCCCTCTCAGTTGGCGCAGAGGATATGCAGATCAATCGAGACAACTGGATGAAGTTGTGTGGAACTATCAAACAACACGCAAAATATAAAAACTGAATAGTCCATGCTGTAGATAAGCAACGTTGAACAGATTGTGGGCATAGGAGTGCTGTGGTACTGTGGCTAGTGCGAGGAGATGTTCAGCGAGATATCTTTGGTTCAACCATTGCCGCGAACTAAAATTTTAATTTTTTTTTTTCGAAAAATTATTAACTTTCCGTCCGTTCATTTACGTCCCTGTTCGCTGTAATCAGTTTAGTGTCTGCATTTTGCATTCGCAGCGCAAAACCGTGTGATTAGCAGACGAAAGGAAGTGCCTCTCCAATGGGAACCTAAAACGTTTGATCGCAAGGTGATAGGCCAACCAATTCCTCAAATCAAATGTTCAGATGTTTGTATAGTCTATGGGACTTAACTACGGGGTCATCAGTCCCTAAACTTACAAACTACTTATCAACTACTTACGAACTAGGACGGCACAAATATCCATGCCCGAGTGGGGATTCGAACCCCCGACCATAGCGGCCGTGTAGACCGTGACTGGAGCGCCTTAGTCCCCTCGGCCACCGCTGCCGGCACCGATTCCTCCACAGGAAAACACGTCTGATGTATTCTGTACGACACTGGTGATGGTATGTGCGTCATATGACAGGAATCTCTTGTCGACCCACCTAACTTGTACACTTGGTGAATGGGTAAAGAGATTCTACCTTGCCCGATTTAGGTTTTCTTGCGGGTGTGATAATCACTTCCAAAAAGTGATTGATGAAAAAATAAGAGTTTTCAAATGTTCAAATGTTTGTATAGTCCATGGGACTTAACTACGGGGTCATCAGTCCCTAAACTAACAAACTACTTATAAACTAGGACGGCACAAATATCCATGCCCGAGGGGGGATTCGACCCCCGACCGTAGTGGCTGTGCAGACCGTGACTGGAGCGCCTTAGTCCCCTCGGCTACCGCGGCCGGCTAAGAGTTTTTCACATAAACTGCAACAAATGACTGCAACAGTTTCACTGTCGCACATTTTTCCCCTGTGCTCTGAAAAAACATTTGTTTTTAACGTTTTCGAATTTTTCCGTCTGTAAACTGTCGAATCCTGCATATGTGCAAGCAAATCTGACTCCATACTATGAACGCAGTTTCACACATCGGACGGACGTACAGATAATAATTTTCTGAAAAAGAAAAAAAGGAAAATTTTCAACCTGTGGGAAGGCTCAAAGCAAATAATCTGTCGCTCCGCAGCTTCTCACACTAGCCACATGACCACGGCGCTGCTGAGCTCACCACCTGCTCGATGCTGCTTATCTTTCGCATGGACTATTCAGTTTTTGTATTTTGCCTCCTTTTTTTTTTTTTTTTTTTTTTTTTTTTTTTTTTTTTTTTTTACATAATTTCTTTCTGTTTTCTCGACTGATCTGTCTTCAGTTTTTTAAGGCCTATCCACTGCGGCAACTTATAACTAAATCTGAGGGGTAGGGGGGGGGAGGGCAATGGTGGTTCCGTTGTAAGCAATACGTATCACTTAATGCCATCAGTATGTACTTTGGACTTTTTACACCCATGACTGCGGCCCTCGCGACTAGAGACTCCCGACGCAGTGAAGACATCGTGCCTGGCCCCGTTGCCCCGCATACTGAGTGGCTCAACCACACAGCCAAGAGCCCATTGTATGCACGCGCCGCTTCGCGGGCGAATTTCCGATGCCGGCGGAAGTGTGCACGCACCGCCAATCATGCGCTTCCGTCCCGTCACGGGCCGGTGCTCCTGCACCTGAGAGAGGGCGTAACAGCGCCAACTCCTGCAGCCGGTGGACGTTGTGCGGAGTGCCCTGCTCCTTCTTCTTTCTACAGACGGAAGAAAGGAAGATAAGGATTTAACGTCTCGTCGGAAACGAGCTCATTAGAGCCGAGGGAAAGAACCGGTTAATATTATTTTTTACTTTTTATGAATGACACTCCGATACGTTACTGCGACAAGAATTTGACAGAGCTCTAAAAGATTTGAGTAGAAACAAGACCCCTGGAGTAGATGATATTCCGTCTGAACTGTTATTATCGTTAGGAGAGCCACTCATGAAGAAATTGTTCCAGGTGGTATGCGAGATGTATGAGACAGGGGAAATACCCTCACACTTCAAGGTGAATATACCGATTCCAATTCCAAAGAAAGCAAGTGCAGACTAATGTGAAAATTACAGAACTATCGGTTTAACAAGTCAGAGTTGCAAAATACTGACACGAATTATATACAGACGAATGAAAAAACTTGTGGAATCCACCCTTGGGGAAGATCAGTTTGCATGTACGAGAAATGTAGGAACACGGGAAGCAATACCCTCATTACGACTTATCTTAGAAGACAGATTAAGGAAAGAGAAACCTACATTTTAGCATTTGTGGATCTGGAGAAACCTTTTGTAATGTTGACTCGAATACACTCTTTCAAATACTGAAGGTAGCAGGGGTAAAATATAAGGAGCGAAAAGTTATATTCAACCTATATAAAAACCAGACAACGGTTATTAGAGTTTAAGGGCATGAAAGGGACGCTGAGGTTGGGAAGGAAGTAAGACAGTGTTGTAGCCTTTCCCCAATGTTGTTTAATCTGTACATTCAGCAATTTGTGAAGAAATGCAAGGAAAATTTGGAGAGGTAATTAAAAGTCCAGGGAAAGGGAATAAAAACCTTGCGGTAATTCTGTCAGACGCAGCAAAGGATCTGCAATAGCAATGAAATAGAATGGACAGTGTCTGGAGAGACAGATATAAGATGAACGTTAACAAGAGTAAAAAGAGGGTAATGGAATGTAGTGTCAGAAAATCAGGTGATGCTGAAGGAATTATATCAGTTAATGAGACGATAAAAGTAGTAGAAGAGTTTTGTTTTTTCATTAGCAAGATAAATTCTGATGGCCGAAGTAAAGAAGATATAAAATGCAGAATGGATATGGGAAGAAGAGCGTTTCTGAAGAAGCGAAATTTGTTGACATCCAATATTAGTGTAAATGTTAGGAACTCCTTTCTGAAAGCATTTGTCTGGAGCCTAACATTGTATTGGGTTGAAACGTGGACAAGAAGGAGTTCAGACAAAAAGATGATAGAATCTGTCGAAATGTGGATCTGCAGACGAATGATGTAGATTCATTGGAGAGATAACGTAACTAATGAGGAGGTGCTGAACAGAATTGGGGAGAAAAGGAGTTTCTGGCATGTCCTGACTAAGAGAAGGGATAGGTTGGCGGGACACATTCTGAGACATCAAAGAAACATCAAGTTAGCATTAGAAGGAAGTGTGTGGGGTAACAATCTTAGAGGCAGACCGATGGAGGATTACAGTAAGCAGATTCAAAAGGATGTAGGGGCCCGTTCGTATTCTCAGATGAAGAGGCTTTCACATTACAGGGTAGCATGGAAAGCTGCATAAAACGAGTGTGCAGATTGATTCTTCTGTATACCGATAAAGGAAACAGGAAACCGAAAGAAAGAAAGAAAGTAGGGAAAGCACGATATTAAAAACTGTTCCAAGGCTGGGATTCGAATCCAGGTCTTCTACTCAGTAAACAGTTCCGCTGACCACCTTTTCTTGGAGTAGATCAGTTGTTTGCGGACTTTAGCCGTGTTTGCACTATGTTGTTGGAGGAGTTGTTACCTCGGTCATTCCTTTTTTTTTTCCTTACAGAAAGTGACGTACATAATATTTAAATAAATAAATGCTATAATTATAAACAACCTCTGATAATAAAGTTCGGTGAATACTCCTGTAACAATAACTGAGATGAACTATGAATTACAGTTACCTTATGTACTTCGAAATAGTCACCTCCCACAAGTGTGCACCGCTGCACTTTGTGATACATGTCCTAGAAACTTACCACGAAGTCTTCCTTTGCGATAGTGTTCAAAAGCCTCTTTACGTGAATGCCAGAATTATCGAGTTTGGTCGATGGAATAGGAAGAAGAAGTCCTGAGCATTGAGATTCGGCGAGTATGGTCGATGTTCACCACCCCCTTTTTTGTAAGGAACTGTCTGACTATATTGGCTCTGTGTGGACAATCGTTGATGTGAACAAAAACCCAGGAACGTTGTTGTATGTACTGGGGCCGTTGCCTGCGTAGGTGCTGCAGGAAACGGGTCAGAATTTTAACCTATCTTGCTTTAAAATCGATGTTGTGACGAAAAACATATATCGATATTTACTGATATTTTTTGAAATAAATACGATATATCGATATTTTAGCAACAGCCCTACTGTGTTGCCCGAGCAATCGTTCTGACTTCATTCAACGAACCTTATTGGCAGAGGTTGGAAGTAAGCAAACATGAGAATTGAAGTACCTACTTCTAATAATAATTATACAAGAAGGCCAACGAAAATCATATAATTCTAGGGGAGCTGTGTCACAGAATTGCACAAAACAAAAATCATATATATGGTGTCTGTTCTTTCGGACAATACAACCCTACACCACTGTCGACGCAGCGATCACCACAACTGCACGGTTTACCTAAGCACAACTCCCGTCAGATACATATTCTCATCTTTACCCTGCCCACTTGAAACTCAAACTCATAAGTTTTGTAAACATTCGCGTGAGAGTAAGGGCCTAGTAGTGCCTTCGCACTGAAGAAAGGTTTATTTTTCATATATATATATATATATATATATATATATGTGTGTGTGTGTGTGTGTGTGTGTGTGTGTGTGTGTGTGTGTGTGTGTGTGTGTGCGTGTGTGCGTGTGTGTGTGTGGTGTCTGACCTTCTACAGGAATCTGTTTACAAAAGTAGAAATAATAGTGGGCAGGGTCAAGTTGAGAATTTGTATCTGAGTAAAGGCGTACTTTCGTAATCCATGCAGGTGTGGTGATGGTTGTGTCTCCAGTAGTGTAGCGGTCGACGAAACTGTCTAGGAAGCAAGAGACCGAAGTTCGAATTCCGGTTGGGTACACATTTTCATTTTTACCCAGTTCGCCGTTACTGTAACACATTCCGTGAAATGGAAAATAATACATGTGCAGAACCGTTTAAGGAAGTAGAACTCTTCATATGTAAGGGGGTATTAGACAACGATCCGCTGAACCAGCGGTAGAAAGGGTGGAACTACAAGGTCGACCATAGCCTCAGCAGTAGATATCAAAACATCGCAATAAGAAAATAACATTATTTCTTGGCGTTATATAGCTACCTGAACTCCAAAACCGAATTACTATTTTTAAATATTAATTCTGCAACGAGGCTTATGAAACTTATACAATTCTAGAGGGACTTGGATATAGACTTGCACAAAACATAAATGGTGTCTGTACGGAGCCGTTAGGAGTTGCTAAATGAAGTGAGTTTCGCTACATCGCAAACACATTTGGTCGTATTCAACTTTCATACGCTGGGAGTAATTCAGGAATCACACAATTGGTCGAATTTCATTCACAGGAAATGCTACAATGGACTAATTAAAGAAGACCGTATGTTGATTTGAGGGTTAGAATTCGCCAGCGCTTTTTTCCTGGGACGACTGAAAAAGTAGTCTCGCAGATGGTAACGCTTGGTTTTTGTATTACAAGTGATACTGACATATTTTATGAAGTTTTCATATGTTTTGCTGTTGTAAAATGTTCAAAGGTTTGTGAAGCTTAAGGGACTTAACTGTGGGGTCATCAGTCCCTAAACTTACAAACCACTTATGAACTAACTTATACTAAGGACAGCATAAACATCTATGCCCGAGAGGGGATACGAACGGGCCGGCCGCGGTGGCCGAGTGGTCTGCGGCATGCTGCGGTCGTGGGTTCGAATTCCCCTTCGGGCATGGATCTTTGCGCCGTTTTTAGTATGAAGTAGTTTGTAAGTTTAGGAACTGATGACCCCTTAGTTAAGTCCCATAAGCTCTACAAACATTTGAACATTTGATACGAACAGCCTCGCGCATCATAGCATAGCGCCTCAATGCGCTCGGACGCTCCGAAAAAATTCAAATGTTTCAAATGTTTGTATAGTTATGGGACTTAACTACGGGATCATCAGTCCCTAAACTTACAAACTACTTATGACCTAACTAATACTAAGGACGGCACAAATATCCGTGCCCGAGGGGGGATTCGAACCCCCGACCGTAGTGGCCGTGCAGACCGTGACTGAAGCGCCTCAGTCCCCTCTGCCACCGCGGCCGGCTCGGACGCTCCGCCGCGGCTTGCTGTTGTAGTGTTTGTGATGGTAGCTTTCTTGAGTTGGATAATTAAAGTGTGTACAGTGAATTACGTCAAAGAAGGAAATAAGATTAGCATTTAAATTACTTGCCTTTAGTAAGTCAGATATGTTGAGATTATGGTGGGAGTGTTTCAACTTTTGAAATAAACATCGTTCAGATTATTGCTATCCGATTTATTATTATTATTATTATTATTTAAGGGGTAGGAGTGGAGCGACTGATCTGCGAAATATGGCCTGCGGCTCAACAAGAAAAAATTTGAGTACATGACATCAGACTCAAGAGAAGCTGGGGCCATTAAAGTTGATATGAGCGCGATTATCCAAATTTAACTATCTCGGTTCTATATTCAATTGCGATGGCCAACTGACTGACGAGGTCAATGCAAGGACACAGACATCCTGGATGAAGTGGCGAATGACAACAGGAGTGGCCTGCGATGGGCGGATGAAGGACCACCTGAAGTCAAAGATCTATTGGACTGTCATCCATTCTGTAGCTCTCTCTGGTAACGAGTGCTTACCAACTTCAAAAGAGACAGAACGACGACAGGGGTCATGGGTGTTGGAGCGTCGATATTCGCCACAACGCCGGTGATCCACGCAATTCGCCTCGCCGGTACAAGACGGTCGGTAAATTGGTCTGCAGTACTTCGGCCGCCGAGGCCGCCCGCAGTCTCGGTACCTCTTTGTTTGATTCATGTGCCGACCAGCAGCAACAAGGGGGCTCGGGTACATATACCGGCGCACCACCGCAACACCAGGCAGTTCTGCAGTTCCGATCCAGGAGTCAACAGAGGAGTTCCATATACGAGGACCAGCAGTCTGTCTTAGCACAAGCCGGAACAGTATACTTAGTGATGCATTGCAGAACTGTGCATTTCTCTGGAAGAACTTTGTACCTCTACAAGCAGAGAAAAGTTAAGTATTCATTTCATCTGTAATAAAGGTACATGTCGACTATTCAGTTATTTTAGATACAGACCCATGTCCACATCCTTGCTATTCACGGCCCACCTCCTGGATCCGCCGTAACTTGGAGACATAACAATGGAGACGAAGATGCTGAGATGGACAGGTGGCATCACTCGACTGGATCACGTTTCAAATGACACCATCAGGAAACGTTTTGGGATTGGACCCATTCGGATAAAATATGGGGAAAAGTCGTTTTCAATAGTTTGGACATGTAGTGCGTGCAGATGATAAGTCAGTAGCAAAGGCAGCTTACACAATGGAAGTCTCTAGAAAGAGGCCCAAGGGACGTCAAGGCAGCGATGGGCTTGAAAGCTCTAAACCTACACCCAGACATGACCCATGATCGAATAAAATGGAGACAGCGAATCCACTCTGCGGACCCTGTCACCGGGCGGGACAAACGCTCAACAAAAACAAGGAGCTGATGACCTCGTAGATCGCTTGAATCATTAAACCAATCAACCGGATCTTAACCGTCGTCCTCTGCCTATTAGGGCGTCTTACTCAATGAACTCGGTGTTTAGTTTCTGTTTGAGGCACCCATCTTCTTCTCGATCTGTCTACGAATCTTCTCTCTGTTGGGTGATAGTCGATAATTCACTACTAAGCCAGTTGAAAAATGCTCCTCTCGGAGCACAAGAAAGATGTTTCTGTTTAAAGGACCCTGATGCAAACTGCGTAAATTTCCGACTTCTGCTGCTCTTCTAAAGATAGAGTATCGTCTTTCAAAAATGTTCAAATGTTTGTATAATGTATGGGACTTAAGTACGGGGTCATCAGTCCCTAAACTTACAAACTACTTATGAACTAACTAAGACTAAGGACGACACAAAAATCCATGTCCGAGGGAGGATTCACAAACTCCCGGCGGGGAAGGGCGTCGCGCATCGGAGCCTAGCGCCTCAATGCACTCGGCAACTCCGCCGTAGCAAATCATCAAATAGAAGCGATACAATAGTTAAGGTACAGTATATGTCGAGATTCATATAAAAAAACTGCGTGGTCATCAGCCCGTAGCTTACAAACTACTTAAACCTAGGTAAACTAACCTACGGACAAACACACACACCCATGCCCCAGGGAGGATTCGAACCTCCACGGCGAGCAACCGCGCGCTCCGCAGCGAGGTGCTTTAGACCGATCGGCTACTCCACCGCGGTTTCATATATCATTTATTATGTAAAACATTATCTGAACACGTAGAAACGGTTGAGATACAAGAATTCCGCGTACGTACATGTACTACAGCGAACCACTTTGGCTTCAGCAAGAGTGATGTAACCTGTTTTGTATACTGTAAAGGGAAGAGGTGTACTCGGTGGTTTTGTGGGCTGTAGGATTCTGAGTGTGGCCGGTCGTGTGTCGGCTCCAGGTGCGCTGACTCAGGCGCCGGCTGCACGGCCACTACGGTCGAGGGTTCGAATCCCCCCTCGGGCATGGATATTTGTGCCGTCCTAGTTCGTAAGTAGTTCATAAGTAGTTTGTACGTTTAGGGACTGATGACCCCGTAGTTAAGTCCCATAAGCTTTACAAACATTTGAACATTCAGGCGCCGGGTGGAACTAACACCACCTGGAGTCAAGGCCTCACAACAGTCCGTGCTACGTCATGCTGACGAGGCCGCGGCCGCTAGCTGGGGCACGCCCACTGCCTCGTAGCGGCCAGCCAGTCAGCTAGCGGCCGCGGCCCCGTCAGCTTGACGTAGCACGGGCTGTTGTGTGGCCTTGTCTGCAGGTGGTGTTGGAGGAACGCGCCACAACGGCAAGCGGCGGGTCCGGCGTCAAATGTTCAAATGTTTGTAATTCTATGGGACCAAACTACGTTGGTCATCAGTCCCTAGTCTTACAAACAACTTAAACTAAGCCAAACAAACCTAAGGACAACACACACATCCATTCCCGAGGGAGGATTCGAACCTCAGACGCTGGAGGCGGCGCGATCCGTAACGTGACGCTCCAGACCACTCGGCTACTCCCGCGCGGCGGTCCGGCATCAGAGAACCGCGGCGTGTGTCACGGTGGCGTGACGTCAGGCGTCGGTGACGCCCCTCTAGACACGAAGGCGGCAGCCTGTGACGTCGGCGGCGCTAACGGTTCCGTATCTCGTCTCTGGCGGCGCTGTGTTGTCTCGCGATGTCCGGGTCGCCTGTCGGGTTACGGCGGCAGCGTGAAGAGTCGACCGCCATTTTTATTCCCGTAGCTCGTAAGTTAACCATACTGCGGTGCTATAGCATTTGCGTCACGGCACTTTAGCACGACATTATGGGTGGTTGTGTTGCCATAAACTGCTCAGATCATTACAGAGGTGGCTACAGAATGTTTTGTTTCCCGAGAGATCAAATCAAATGTTCAAATGTTTGTAGAACTTATGGGACTTAACTACGGGGTCATCAGTCCCTAAGCTTACAAACTATTTATGAACTAGCTAAGACTAAGGACGGCACAAATATCCATGCCCGAGGGGGGATTCGAACCCCCGACCGTAGTGGCCGTGCAGACCGTGACTGGAGTGCCTCAGTCCCCTCGGCCACCGCGGCCTACGTTTCCCGAGAGATTCTGAGAGGAAAAAGAAATGGATCATTAGCTGTCGGCGCAAAAACCAGGAACCCGGACCGAACGCACAGTTATTTATTGTAAGTAAATATTATGTGCTATTATTACTTCAAGTAATAAAAATGTTCAAATGTTTGTATAGTCTATGGGACTTAACTACGGGGTAATCAGTCCCTAAACTTACAAACTACTTATGAACTACTTACGAACTAGACGGCACAAATATCCATGCCCGAGGGGGGATTCGAACCCCCTACCGTAGTGGCCGTGCAGACCGTGACTGGAGCGCCTCAGTCTCCTCGGCCACCGCGGCCGGCTTCAAGTAATATTTCATAGTAAAAATCGTGTCTGATGTTCGAAAGTAAGTTTTCGTTTAGCTCTTTTGAAAATACTACTTCTTAACAAAGATGTCTGTTGGGAGTTAGCAACCGCAAAACATAACACAGTAAACCATCACAGAACATACACTTTTATAGCACAATATGTGTGTCTTATATAGTATATTGAGAAATACAGCACATCAAAAAGTTTTGTGCTGACATTGTAGAAATTGTTGAAGATATTACTTTATTGTAGGAAAGTATTACAAACACTAAAACGGAAAATATAAATATACTGGGCAAAACTGTTTAGTTACGGCTGTGGCAGCGTACTGTGGTGATACAGGCAACTACCGTTCAATGGTATTTGTGTTACTTCGAAGTTTTTCCATCATAACTTGTAGTATGCAATTTGAAAGAATAGTACCTGATGTTTTATCACAAAATATACCCTTAATTCAATTTCTTATTAGTAAATGCCGATATTGACGCTTATCTATAAGAGACTATAACAGAACTGACACAGAATACTGGGTAAATTATACTTACGGCTGCGGTAGCGTAGTGTGCTAATGTTGGCAACGAAATGTTTGCTTTACAAGCATTATTAAATTACTAACAAGACAAGGGTACTGTTACATACAAAAACCTGTCAACCTTAGAGATGAAACTTATTTATTTCATGGTCAACACAAAGGATTACTCTCCTCATTCTACACAATTAGGTTTTCAAATAGCAGTCAACGTTTGTTGCCAACATTGGCAACGTGATGTGCCTCTATGATAGTAAACCTTAGATCCTGTACACTAATATTCTTTTTTTGTTTTAGTGTTTGTAATACATACTGAAACTTTCTCAATACCGTAATCGAAGTACATTCAGCAATGTGAGTACAAAAATCCGATGCGGTGTATTTGTCACAGCAGACAAGAAACACTTATTGCAAGACGGCAAACAAACCTCGCATATTGGCAGTCATTATCCAAATACAGACCAAGATCGCTTAAAACTTTTATGTAGATGACCACATTAGGCAGATTTAAATGTAGATCACGATTTTCATCACAGAAATACATATGTTCCTTGCGTTCTTTTATCTTACAGCAAAAGGAAGAGCAGCAATAACTAAAGAAACGCGAGATTTTTGTGTGTAATCCACATACCGGTGTAAAGAAAGCTCAAAGTAGCACGATATAACACTCTGAGCCGGACACTTCTAAAATATTTACCGAGTAAGGTGGCGCAGTGGTAACACACTGGACTCATATATATGTAACTAAAGTAAATAAAAAAGTAAACAGTAACGTGATTGTATTCCTGTTACCTCCTTACGCCTCCTACGACCACATGTTCATTACCTGAAATAAAAAGTTAAATGTTTATAAACCAGAAGGACCAAACTGGTAAGGTCATCGGTCCCTGGACTTACAAACAACTTTAACTTATGGTGAAGGCAACATAACAAACACACACACACACACACACACACACACACACACACACACACACCAATGCCCGAGGGAGGAATCGAACCTCTCACAGGATTAGCCGCGCAGTCTGTGACAAGATGCCTCAGACCGCATGACATAAATTGATCGGTGGAGCATCCTCTGTGCCTGTTAAATTTTTGCAGGCTCTTATGTAAATAACCTGTATAACAGTTACATGCAAAATATCGTTATACACATAATCAAAACGTTCAAATGTAAATCTGTAGGACTAAACTGCAGAGGTCATCAGTCCCTAGAGTACAAACTACTTTAACTAACTTATGCTAAGTACAACAAACAAACGCACGAGAGTAGCCGCGTGGTCTCGAGTGCCACGTTACGGTTCGAACGGCCTCCCGCGTCGGAGGTTCGAGTCCTCCCTCGGGCATGGGTGTGTGTGACTTGTCCTTAGGTTTGTACAACTAAGTTTAAGTAGTTTGTAAGCTAGGGACTAATAACCAAGCAGTTAAGTCCCATAGATTTACAAACATTGGAACACACACACACGCGCACGGTCAGTCTCGTGCAGGTTCCGATTTAATCTCACAAGTTCCTTTGTATTCAATTACCAGGAGAAAATCCATCCTGGCATGTGGAAAGCGACCAGTGCACAAGATTAGCTGTTATGCACACGTAAATTAATTATAATGCCATCTGCAACTACATACTTGCGCTCTTACCGTACACTTTTTTTACACTGGCTACTTATAACTGTGTTTATTTAAAAGTGGGACGGATGTGGTGCCAAAATAGAAAATCCTGTAACACACGTATAACTACTTCGTCTTCCTCGTTCCTACTGTTGAGTATCTTTATAAACGATATAGAAAACAATTTCAGCAACTCTCTCAGAATGTACGCGGATGATCCTGACATTTATCGGTTAGTTAAGTTACTAGAATATCAAAAGCAACTGAGCTATGATGCTCCACACTCGAAATTTTCAACAGGTGTGGGGTGTTGTGAGACGGGGGCTGTAATTAGTCTATTTTTCATACTAACCTTGTGTTACTGTACCTTTCTCTTTACGCTAATTATTGAAATATGTAACATTTTTCTTTGTAGATCTTTATTTATTTTGATTTCTGTGCCTTTGGAGACACATCAGGTGCGATGGGCTCCTGGGATTGTAGTACATTCTATGTTTATATGAAAATTTCGGGATTTTAATATTTATTGGAGCAGCTTGGCTCCTAAAACGTGGTTTTACGTATTGGGCACGTTCAGGCCACGCAGAGCAGAGACGCTCTTGGAGGTGTACCCCTCCCACTAACTGTCGCTCGCCTTCAGGGAAGGACGAGAGGGGCTGGCTTGACCTGTTTGGCGCCAACGATAGAGGCGGCGGAGTATACCTGGCAGAATTTTTTAGAGTGTGTGGGACGCTTTACACAATGCTGACCCGCGGTTTACGGTGGGCGATAGCGGGGACTGGCTTTTTAGTCAATCGGCCGTTACGCAAGAGAGGAATTTGCCGGATACAAGCAATAGCAGAGTGCTCTGGGCCTCGGGCTGTTTATGGAGACTTATTGCCCTTAGGCGTTATCTAAAAAACTTCCTAGAAAGCAGCAGAGTTTGAACACAGTGTGACAAATGGTTAGGTTGAGAGGAAAGCTTTCTGCCCGTCTGGCGACCCAGGGGTTTGGCTCCAGCGGCTGTATATATAGTACAACGTTAACATTTTTAGGTCGTGTGACCATAGCTAGGAGTAAGGTGAAATTCCTTGCAGAGCATTCACCCTGGGAACGGTAAAATCCGCGGGAAGCTTTGGAGGCGTGGGCGGAGCCTCTTGGCAGCCGCAGAGAACGCGTCCTGATTCGGCAAATTATTTTAGAATGACAGTTAAACAATTTGTCAACGGCGCTACGCCATCCGATTGGTTTGTCTATCAGCCGTTAGCAGATATTGGTGCGTCTTTTCGCGCGTGGGTGTGGCCGCCGTCACTTGCTGTGAGCTGCGGCAGAGCGCGAGGAGGGACAGTCTCTCGTGTCTGAGCGCTCGAAGTGTACGGACCTCGCTAGTCTCCTGTTTGAGCGTCCGAAGTGTACGACCTCGGGAGATACAGAACACTCCGTTTAGATTCGCGGGAAGGACATCGTCTTAAACGGTCCCGTGGTTAGACTCGTATGTGATTCCGAAGATTCGGACCTTGTAGAACTTGTGTTTACTTCGCGGACGTTACATAGTCCTGTGGTTACGCTTTGAGCGGCCACAGTTTAGTTTTCGTTTTGCTAGAAGTCTCTATTTGAGCATTCGCGCCTTTGCGAATCGAGCATTGTTTTTACAGATCTTATTACGCAAGTGACTGATCGATTTGTGCCAAGTGGCCTAACATTTTATAAAAAAACATTTTTAACATTTATAAAAAAATTGTTAGAATACCATTATCTGTATTAAATCATAGGAAATGTCATCTAATTTATTTTTTGTATGTTTAATTATAATAAATTGATTTTAAGCAGATCGTCTTTCTTTATGAACATTCGGTTTTCACTATTTTGGAGGGGAAACATATACCTTACAACTGAAAAATGGTTTAGGTAACGGTAACATATCTGCATGGTGTAAAAGTTTTCGCCGCGGTGGAGTGGCCGAGCTTACTGAGGCACTATGCTCCGATGCGCGAGGCCGTTTCCCATCGGAGGCTCGAATTCTCCCTCAGGCATGGATGTTTGTGTATTAGTTAGTATATAAGTACTTTGTAAGTTTAGGGACTAATGACCCCGCAGTTAAGTCCCACAAACTTAACAAGCTTTCAAATTTATTTATTTATTATTTTATTTTTTTATTTATTTATTTATTGCGAAAGTTGACATTTGACACCAAACAACGATATGAGTACTAAAAGAAATCCGTTCAACTTTAATTACACGATAAATCAGTCAAATATAAAGGTCATAAATTCAACTAAATACCTAGGGATTACAATTACGATCAACTAAAATTTGTAAGAAGACAAAGAAAATATTATAGGGAAGGCGTACCAAAGGTTACGTTTCATCGGCAGAACACTAGAAAGATGCAGGAGTTCTACTAAAGAAACCGTCTGCACTACACTTGTACCTCCTATTTTGAAGTATTGCTGCCCATTGTGGAATCCCCACCAAGTGGGCTAACAGGCGATTTAGGGAAAGTTCAGAGGAGGCTAGCTGGTTTTGCTAGCTCGTTTTGCGGAAATGATGCACGAGTTTAGGTGGATATCACTAACAAAAAGGCGGTATTCTTTGCGGCGAAATTTCTATTACCAACTTTCTCTTCCGAATGCGAATAGATTTCGTTAGCACCCACTTTCATAGGGAGAAATCATCATCATAATAAAATAAATCAGGTCGGAAACGAAAAGATAGAGGTATTCCTCTCTCCCGCGCGCTGTTAGACAATGGAAGGGTAGAGAAATATCATAAAAGCGGTTCGATGGATCCTCTGCCATCTGCTTACTGTATCCATCACTTGGTCTTCCTCTGCGATTTTTACCCCACACACTTCCCTCCAACGCTAAATTCACTTTCATAGGGAGAAATCATCATCATAATAAAATAAATCAGGTCGGAAACGAAAAGATAGAGGTATTCCTCTTTCCCGCGCGCTGTTAGACAATGGAAGGGTAGAGAAATATCATAAAAGCGGTTCGATGGATCCTCTGCCATCTGCTTACTGTATCCATCTCTTGGTCTTCCTCTGCGATTTTTACCCCACACACTTCCCTCCAACGCTAAATTCACAATTACTTGATGCCTAAGAATATGTCCTACCAATCTATCCCTTCTTTTAGTCAAGGTATGTCAGAAATTTCTTTTCTCCCCAATTCTGCTCAGTACCTCATCATTAGTTACGCGATCCACCCACCTTAACTTCAGCATTCTTCTGTAGCACCATATTTCAAAAGCCTCAATCCTCTTCTGTCCGCACTGTTTATCGTCCATGTCTCACTCCCATACAAGGCAACACTCCATACAAATGCCTTCAGAAAGTACTTTCTTAGGCTTAAATCAATATTCGATGTTAACAAATTTCTCCTTTTCAAGAACGCTTTTCTACCCATTGACATTCTGCATTTTATATCCTCTGTACTGCGACCATCATTTGTTATTTTACTTATAAATCATTAAAACACTTATTCAGAAAAATAATCAATATTTCTTAAGAATAATAACTAAAAATGCTATTAGAAAATCATAATTCGAACGGTATTTTTAACACATGAAAGTAGCCTATTGACTGCCCATCCTCGCTGTGCGGCAGTGTTGCCACTATGACGGTGCTAACCCTGGGAGTTGGTCGGCGTGCCGCATCAGCCCGGCTCGGTGCTGACTCCGTTCGCCGCAGGAAGACAAAGGGCAGAAGACTTCCCTCTCCCGCTGCTAGCATCCGCCGTGGCACGGAACATTCTGATCAATCACACGCTGACGTCCGCTTTTCATACAAATGCGTGGGCGGGAGGGTGTGGCTGTAGTGGGGGGGGGGGGGGGGGAGAGGGTGGGGTAGGTAGCCGTGCCATCGGTGGGTGATGGGAGGAGGGGAGGGGTTGGAAAAGGGAGGGGCGGCTGCGTGTCTCCACGAGTTACGGAGCGGTCAAGACAGACAGCGAAACGCCACGTGAAACAAATGAACGTATTCTCTTCTAACATACAGGGATAGGTACATGCTTTGAAGAGTGATGCTACTGGTGATTCTGAACGATAAACTTCTAATAAACACATCCTCTTTCTTATCGCGGGAACACCTTGCCAATCTAATCCATGTTAATTTAGACAAGTATTTGAACCATTTCCGGAAAAAAACCTAATTTGTGCAGAACCTTAATATTTTACTGTATGTTACATAATGCTAATAGAGTCAACTTCTTTCTTCGTTTCGGCCATCTAAGGACCACGCACCAATTTCAATGTTTCCTCCTTTGCTATTCTTTCAAATGTTCAAATGTTTGTTAATCTTATGGGACTTAACTACGGGGTAATCAGTCCCTAAACTTACAAACTACTTATGAACTACTTACGAACTAGGACGGCACAAATATCCATGCCCAAGGGGGATTCGAACCCCCGACCGTGCTATTCTTTCTTTTTCCTCTAGTATTGGCCTACTTTAGGTTTCGGTAGTAACACTAAAAGTGGGCCTTTGCGATCGTCTTTTGACAGCTCGAAATTAAATGAAAATAACGGCTTAACCATTCATCTGACACAAATAGGAATAACCGAATTTGTAGAGGAGAATTCTCTACAACTTAGCTCTCTTATGTTTTTTTTCGTATCTCGTAGCGTTTCAAAGATATTTGCAAAAATAATGGCGATTTTGGGATGTATGTATGTCTGTCTGTTCGTAACGTGTTCCCTGTTTTTAAGACGAACCGTTCAACCGATCAGCACCAAATTTTACAGATATAATTGTTGGTTAGCAGAGACCATAACCTCGCTTTTTCAAATATTTCGGACAAGAAATACGCTAGTAATACAAAGAAAGCCGTTTGTAATGTAATTTTAATTGCAATTAAACCGTTAATATTACGCGAAAATTGAATAACCGAATTTCTATAGGAGAAGATTCTCTACAACTTTGTTCCCTTATGTTTTTTTCATATCTCGTATCGTTTGAGAGATATTTACAAAAATAACGGAGTTTTGACACCCTCCATTGAATTAACGAAAACCAGCCGTTTGCAGATGTCACGTGACATTTCTCCTTCAGAAATTTCTCTGGAATACACCATCTTGCGTTGCGTATTTGATAATTTTCTTATTGTAACTTACACGTTGTCATTTCCAAACAATGGCGCACTGAAGAATTAACAAAAACACGTCGTTCTTCGTACGATAAATGTTAATCTAGTGTCTAAAAATGCCATATTAGCATAAGTTAACAACAGCCATCAATAGTACAAGGTGAAAGAACGCAACTTCTAATTTTTAGCTGTAGCGTAGTGGGCAATGTGCTTCACTGTGACGCTGAAGGTCAGTGGTTCGGAACTCGCTACTATATACTTTTTTTTCTTAAAAGGGTTTCTTATTAATTGATTTTTTATTATTTAGATTGTTACTTTGGTCCAAAATGTTTGAAAAAACGTACAAAATTACAAATCTAAAATGGGCCGTAAAACACGTCAGTGCGGTTTTTTTTTTTTCATCTTTTCACTATGCATTCTTTTTCTCTCCTCACACCACTTTACTCCTGTCTTCTTCTCCCTTCTGCCTTGGAATCCTTCCGTTTTTAACACTTTCTTCCTAAAAGTTTCTGTTTCTGTTGCATCTTTTTCACTTATATTGTTTCTTTCCAAATCTTTCCTAAATTCTTGAATCCATGCTATTGTTGACTTCTTGTCCCAGAGATATTTAAAAATCTGTTTGATTAACCTGTTGCTATTCATTCGGTATAAATGTCCAAAAACTATCAGTCGCCTCTTCCGTAGTGTTTCGGTTATGTTTTCTATGTTGCGATAAACTTCTCCATTACTTCTTAGTTTCCATACCTCTGTATTTCTTAGTGGACCAAGTATTTTTCGAATGATTTTTCTTTCTAGGACTTCAAGTTTATGTAATTTGTAATTCAGTACTAAACATTCACTTGCGTGAAGACAATCTGGCTTTTCTACTGTGTTGTAGTGCTGTATTTTCAGATTTTTAGACAGAGACCTTTTGTTGTAAATGTTCCTGGTTATACCATATGCTCTCTCCATTTTATATACTGTTTCTTCTACAGCAAATTTCTCTAAGCCATTTTCCTGAATCATTTCTCCCAAATATTTAAATTTATTTACCATCTTTATCGGTCCAATATCTGTTAGTAGGATTTCTGATGCATTTTTATGTGCGTCATAAATTTTGTTTTCTTTCCAGAAATTCTTAAACCTGCTTTATCCATTTCATAGTTTTTAAGAAATACTTTTTTTTAAATTTATTAGTCAGTTTGGCCTCTAGCAGGTCTTACAGCTTTCTTTTTTTTTTTTTTTTTTTTTTGCCCTCCTGGATGTTTGTCTTGCTTTCTTGCCCATATTAGATGCAGACCTGTCAGCATCGGGTATCCTCATTTTATCGCAATGAAGCAGCCCAGTGATCATATTTTCACCAGAATTCATTCCCAGCTTTTTCAGTACCCAACACTTTCCAATATTACCACTACTGAATGTAATAGCAGCATCATGAATTCTCAGTTTCATTGTATGTATGACTACAAATACAGTTTTAGGAAGGCAGTACCAAATAATGCTGCTGAAATATTCATTTGCGTTCTGTGTCTGCCCATGCTGA
Organism: Locusta migratoria; assembly: GCA_026315105.1. Lineage (NCBI taxonomy): Eukaryota > Metazoa > Arthropoda > Insecta > Orthoptera > Acrididae > Locusta > Locusta migratoria. The sequence goes on along the minus strand of CM048745.1, from coordinate 130,653,258 downwards.
CATTTCCTTAGAAGGTCAGGAGGAGTCAAGTCTCTGAAAATAGGTTTAATTGCTGTAATAACAACAGCAGGAAGAGAATGCTGGTGAGGATAAGATGCCGGCCGTGGTGGCCGAATATACAACGAACAAACAAGAAGGAATTGAAACAACGACCGCAAAACTTAGATCCACCTGGAAAAAAATGGACTGATGCGCTCCAGTCACGGTCTGCACGGTCACTACAGTCGGGGGTTCGAATCCCCCCTCGTGCATGGATATTTGTGCCGTCCTTAGGATTAGCTAGTTCATAAGTAGTTTGTAAGTTTAGGGACTGATGACCCCGTAGTTAAGTCCCATAAGCTATACAAACATTTGAATTTTTTTGAGGATAAGATTATCCAGTCGCCTGAGCCCTATTGTATTTGCACCACGAATTTTCTCCTGATGGACACAATGCATGACATGGCTTATCATCAGTAGAGGACTTATGGAAGAATATGCCCCAAACATCTCTCTTCATTGCTTCCAGATTATCTTGCTTTCTCGTAAGTGCCTGCCCATAGTATACCCACAAGGTTTCTATTTCACTTTTAGTTAACCGACTGTGTCCGGTCAACAGTTTTCCATCTTCTAATTTTTTCCCTCTCATATCAAAAGTTAGTTTTCTCAGCCTAGTTCCCAGATGTTTTGGAACATGACCTACACATTCTAATTTGCTAATAATGGCATCTCCATATGGCTTAGAGTTCACCACATAAACACACGTGATAGAAAAATGCTTTTTAAATGATCGAAAAAAAAATTTTTTTCAGCAAAATCCTTTCCAGAGTACCTAAATAAAACCTTAGTCTATCGAAATATGATGAAAACCGAAAATCGATTTTTTTTCGACTTGGACCATGAACAGTTTTCGGGTAAACAATGAAAGTAGCTAGGAACGGGAAAAGTGTAGCATAGTCTTTACTAACCATGTCAGAACGCAGTTCACTTAAGCTTGGTGCCGTTGACTTCCAAAAGTTTCAGTTCGACAGTTCTTGTCGTAGCGCACGGTAGTGCAGTGTTGTTACGTGAGCAAAAAATGCCACGGATCTTCTCATACGAAGAGTATGCTGACTTAATGTTTGTGTATGGTTTGTCCAATTGGAATTGCAGAACTGCTGTGCGAAAACAACAATAACGATTTCCGAATCGCAGAGTGACAGACAACAGGGTGTTTAACAGGGAGTTTCGCGGATTGCGTGAGCATGGTACGCTTCCCGGCCTACATGTTGTCTCTCAACGTCCCGTACAACAAACTCTTACTGAAGTTGATAACATCTTTCAAGTAGTGGAACGCAACCCAGCTACTACCTCTGGTAGAATTGCTGCCCAGCTTGTCATTACACAAACATAAGTGAGTACATGAGCAAGGTTTGTATCCATTTGAAAGGCAGAGTGTACAACATCTGCGTGAAGGAGATACTGCCGCCCGGTAAGAACTGTGTCAATGGATCATGGACACTGATAAATTTATTCCACGTTTCACAACCAACGTGTGGTGCGGTATTATTGATGACCAATTCATCGGTCCATTTGTCTTAGACAACCGTCGTAATGAGACACGGTATTTCTTCAAAATACAGGGTGATTCAAAAAGAATACCACAACTTTAAAAATATGTATTTAATGAAAGAAACCTAATATAACCTTCTGTTATACATCATTACAAAGAGTATTTAATAAGGTTTTTTTTTCACTCAAAAACAAGTTCAGAGATGTTCAATATGGCCCCCTCCAGACACTCGAGCAATATCAACCCGATACACCAACTCGTTCCACACTCTCTGTAGCATATCAGGCGTAACAGTTTGGATAGCGGCTGTTATTTCTCGTTTCAAACCATCAATGATCGCTGGGAGAGGTGGCCGAAACACCTTATCCTTAACATACCCCCATAAGAAAAAATCGCAGGGAGTAAGATCAGGGCTTCTTGGAGGCCAGTGACGAAGTGCTCTGTCACGGGCTGCCTGGCGGCCGATCCATCGCCTCCGGTAGTTGACGTTCAGGTAGTTACGGACAGATAAGTGCCAATATGGTGGCGCTCCATCCTGCTGAAATATGAATTGTTGTGCTTCTTGTTCGAGCTGAGGGAACAGCCAATTCTCTAACATCTCCAGATACTGTAGTCCAGTTACAGTAGCACCTTCGAAGAAAAAGGGACCAAAAACTTTATTGGCTGAAATGTCACAGAAAACGTTCACCTTAGGCGAGTCACGTTCATACTGAGTTGTTTCCCGCGGATTCTCAGTGCCCCATATACAGACATTGTGACGGTTGACTTTCCAGTTAGTGTGGAAAGTTGCTTCATCACTAAACACAATCTTTGAAACGAAAGATTCATCTGTTTCCATTTGAGCAAGGATAAAATCACAGAAATCGATTCTTTTAATCTTATAAGATGCAGACAGTGCTTGAACCAATTTCAGACGATAAGGTTTCATAACTAACCTTTTTCGTAGGACTCTCCATACAGTTGATTGTGGAATTTGCAGCTTTCTGCTAGCTCTGCGAGTCGATTTTCCTGGGCTGCAAACCAATGCTTGCTGGATGCGTGCTACATTTTCATCACTCGTTCTCGGCCGTCCAGTACTTTTCCCTTTGTACAAACACCCATTCTGTGTAAACTGTTTATACCAACGTTTAATACACCACCTATCAGGAGGTTTAACACCATACTTCGTTCGAAATGCACGCTGAACAACTGTCGTCGATTCACTTCTGCCGTACTCAATAACACAAAAAGCTTTCTGTTGAGCGGTCGCCATCTTAGCATCAACTGACTCTGACGCCTAGTCAATAGCGCCTCAAGCGAACAAATGTACAAATAAATGAAACTTTATGGCTCCCTTAATTCGCCGACAGATAGTGCTTAGCTCTGCCTTTTGTCGTTGCAGAGTTTTAAATTCCTAAAGTTGTGGTATTCTTTTTGAATCACCCTGTATATTACCAGAATTCGAGGAGGATATTCCTTTGGCAGCACGAGCTCACATGTTCTTTTAGCATAACGCAGCTTCCACACGGTGATACATAATCTCAACAGAACGTATCCTGGTCCTTCGATCCGTCGCCGCGGATTCATTGCTTGGTCTCCCGATCGTACCCCACTGGATTACAGTTTGTGGGGGTGGCTGAAGAACGAAGCGTACAGGCACAGAGTGGACACAAGAGGGGAACTTCTCTCCTGTATCTTACATGCTCGTGATCAAGTAAAGGAATTCAGAACTGAGCCCCGACCGCCAACACAGCGCATGTGGACAAGAGCAGCGAAATGCATTGGAGCTGACGGTGGACTGTTTGACAATTTTCTTTGAGGAAACTTACACTTTTACACAATCCGTAACATAACAGTATCTCGATATACTGTGACCTGCATGTTTCCTCTGACTCAGTCTATTTCGTTAGAATGTAATATCAAAATCTGAAGAAAATGTGAGGAGAATATTCAGAGATTTTTGGTGATAACTGTAACAACTACAAACTCTTGGGACGGGTTCATTATACCAAAAGAAAAAAGAAAGTAATAAAAATGGGCTCTAAAATGGTTCCCAAAACTGCTGTAAGAACTTATTAATCTTCCATAATGTGAATAACATCTCTTATGCTGCAAGCCCCTAGCTATATACATCTTGGGTACAGGGATTACGGACCAAAATAAGACACCAATGTCCAGTAAAGTTTTGTCCTAAAGTGCGTACCTTACGAGCTTCCTTATTTTGGTGTAGGGAACATATTCCCAAAGTTTGTCAGTTTTTTGGTGGACATTTGTATGGAGACGCACAGCCCGAGACCATGCTTCAATATGTGGCGTCCTTACAAACAAACAAACAAAAAAACCTATACTGAAAGTTACTGTATTCTGCTTGATTGTATTACATTCTAACATTCTCTTTACTGCAATGTAGATTGCATAAAACAAAGAGCTAATCCTAATAAAAATTTATTTTATACTGTCCTTAATCGTAAAATATTTCGTGGTTGAATATTCACTAAGTTGGCACTAAGAAATTAAATAACAGTTCACTATAGTTTGCACCGGCTCCTCTCAGTCTGAGAATTGTATTAAACAAGAGTAGTACATTATCAGTTCTTCGACTGTTGCATACCCAAGATAAATAGGACGGCAAGGTGTAATAATATGTTCAAAATGTTCAAATGTTTGTAGAGCTTATGGGACTTAACTACGGGATCATCAGTCCCTAAACTTACAAACTACTTATGAACTAGCTAACACTAAGGACGGCACATATATACATGCCCGAGGGGGGATTCGAAACCCCGACCGTAGTGGCCGTGCTGACTGTGACTGGCGCGCCGCAGACCGCTCGGCTACTGCGTCCGGCAATAAAATGTTAAAATGTTTGTTAACCTTGTAGGACGTAACTGTGGGATCATCAGTCCCTAAACTTACAAACTACTTATAAACTAACTTACACTAAAGACAGCACAAACACCCATGACCGAGGGGGTATTCGAACCCTTGACGGGGAACGGTCTTGCACATCGGAGCATAGCGCTTCAATGCGCTCGGCCACTCCGACGCGGCGCCAAGATGTAATACACATCTAATATGTCGCCACGGAAATTAAGTAATTACAGAATTTAAATATTCACACAATATCACTCGTACGTTAGCCACTGTCAGTTTCGTTCGTGAACATACTTAGTTAGGTATATTTGATTTAAATCAATGTCATGAAAATTAATTCAAACTCCATAGAGGCCCGTAGTCCACACTGAAAATTAAATGGTTAATATACTATTCTTTTTAAACTTCCGTCCCTGAACTATTAAATATTAATTAGTTTGTATTGGCCACGAAATGGCGGCTAGTGTTCAAATGTTTGTATAGTCTATGGGACTCAACTACGGGGTCATCAGTCCCTAAACTTACAAACTACTTATGAACTACTTACGAACTAGGACGGCACAAATATCCATGCCCGAGGGGGGATTCGAACCCCCGACCGTAGTGGCCGTGGAGACCGTGACTGGAGCGCCTTAGTCCCCTCGGCCACCGCGGCCGGCGGCGGCTAATGTCTGCAGTTCACCGACTCTGTTGGAAATGCTACTGCTACAGATGATATTCTGAAAGATGATTAAAATATCTCGCTGGGGTACTGTTTTCCTATGATAAACACCAAATCATGATCAACATTTCTATATGAAAAACAAATTGAGACATACATCAATGCAACGGATCTGAAAATCTTGATTACTCAAAAACAATCTAGCGACGATTCTGGAAATTTATAATACTATTTTCCTTTTGACCTCTCAGTACAATGGCTTACATTAGACAAGACCGTGTAAAAATTACACAGTGCGTTTTATATTATTAAAAAATAGACTTAGATATCATTTATCAAAATGATGTAAGTTATTTTTTATAACTGATTATTACTATGCTTAGTTTAAAACAGTCATCTCTGACATCATTACTCGTAATACTTCTGTTTGGTTAATATTATGGTGTAGTGAAATAACGCCGCAAGATACTGCAAGGCAGTGGTTCCTATATTTTTATTAATTTTTTATTTTTTAGTTTGCAATTATTATACGTGCAAATCATTGAAGTACGAATGTTTGAAACTGTCAAGAGTAAATTATGAAAAGCAGTCACAATTTTTTGTGAAATAACAAATTTACTTTCTACAAATTAGATGGTATGTTCAGATTTATGGTGAAATTTATGGAACTGAAATTATCAAGACTTGGTTTGCGTATTTAGATTGTAGCTTTTTCATTTTAAAAGGAAATCTTATTCCATGCAAAGTTTGAATCTGTATGTACAAAAAAGGAAAGGAAGAAATAAACACGCTCGCAAAAGTTAGTAGTTGTGAACTCCATTAATTGCTTATAAGCTATATTTGCAAGCATTCGATATTATACCTTCCTTACTCTAAATTAAGCTTCACTACTTCAATGATTTGCACGTGTAATAACTGCAAACTAAAAAATGTAAATAAATATTAACACAAAATCACTCGTTTGGCCCGTGGACCTACCTACGTATATCTCATTGAAATCAATGTTATGAAAATATATGCAAACTCCATCCAGGTTCGTAGTTCACGCTGAAAATTACATGATTAATGCCCTATTCTTTTGAGCTACCATTCCTGATCTATTAAATAGTAATTAGCTTGAATTTGCACGGAATTTCGGAAATTTTCGCGAGCCAATACAGTTATTTTACGTGCAAATCATTTGCATATGGATGCTTGAAACTATGAAGAGAAAATTATGAAAGGCAAGACTCAATTTTCTGTGTAATAAAAAATTTACTTTCTACAAATTAGATAGTATAGTCAGAGAGATTTATGAAATTTTAATTAGCAAGACTTGGTTTCCGTATCTGGATTGCAGCATGTCGGTTTTAAAGTTTAAATCGTATTCCATTCTAATTTTGAATTTATATGTTCACGTACACATAAGTTAGTGGCTGTGAATGTTATTAATTGCTTCTAAGCTGTATTTGAAAGCTTACGGTGCTACACCTTTATTATTCTAAATTAAATTAAGCTTGCGTCTTTAAATAATGTTTCAAAAGAAGAATCACGTGACAGTTCCATCAAGTAGTCTCCCTCAGCTGTTGATAATTACTTTTTTTTAAATATTTCCTCTATAATCAGGTTTGTTATCCAAAACAATTCATCTGAAATCCTTAGGAGCTAAATATTAAAACAAGAATCAATTTACAGTAATACTATGGATCGACAAACTGGGCTAAACGTAAAAATATTACACCTTATAACTTTAAACTTTGAACATTATTATGTAACCATTATTATTTAAATTAAAATGTGGTAGAACTGAATTGTCACTTTTCTCTATGGAGTGAAAAATAAAATCCTGGCAAAAATAAGTGTCGGGAATCAAAATTTCATATATTTTTCATTTCGTGAGGCATTTTACTCTGCTATTTTTGTAATCGTCCGACTTGGATAGATGTCGCGACCCACTGTTTGACAAACACGGGTGTAAAGTATAGCCAGCGGTCAACCACTTTATCAGTTGCCTGGCATTGACGTAAAGGAGAAAACGTCTCTCGATCCCGTTACGTGGGAGACGGAAGAAATCCTACTGCAGGTAGTGGTTGGCGTAAGGGGAATAGCGGGAAGAGGGGCGGGTCGGAGAGGTGAGCGAGCGGGTTTGTGAGGGTGGAGGGGAGGGGTACGGCCCGTAGCGTAAACAAGGGGGCGGCCCCAGACCCGACAATCGGGCGCCCAGACCTGTTTGTTTGTTATTACCGCAGCCCAGGCCACGCCCAACTCGCAAATCCGGCACGATGCCCCTGCGCTTGTAGGCAACCGAATCTACATCAGTGCACTGCTATCAGCAGGTACTTCAGGCAGCGAAAAATACATCATTAGAGGCTGTATTACACGATACACCTCAGGCGTATGCCTATGCAGCAACGCCACAAGCGTGATTGTCTGGAACTACGTACTGCTTCACGTAAACCTATTACGCGATGCACGGCGGAGATTCCTTCGCGCGAATCCAGTCAAGTGCAATAGACAGCAATAAAGCGCAAGAAACGCGAAGAAAACAGAGCTCATCTAATCATTCATACCACAGAAGAACCCGAGGGAAACTATGATTTCCTTGAACGTCATTCATTTAAATTATTTCTGTGAGCTCACGGTTCGTACCTAATGTGAAATTGTCATTTGTTATTAAGTATCTGTTTTACTCTTATGTAGTTTGCACATAATTGAGTCACTATTGCTTTGAATTACAGACTCAACACTTACACTTTATATTAAAGTTGAAAGTTTGTGTAGCTGAGGGCCAAATTACTAAGGTTATTGGTTTCTAGAGTTACATACTGCTTAAATTAACTTATGCCAATGACAACATGCACAGATATGGCGGAAGGAAAACTTTTTTTTTTTATTTTTTTATTTTATTTTATTTTATTTTTTTTTTTTTTTTTTTATTTTTAGAACTTATGGGACTTCTTAACTACAGGGTCACCAGTCCCTAACCTTACAAACTACTTATGAACTAACTAAGACTAAGGACGGCACAAATATCCATGCTCGAGGGGGGATTCGAACCCCCGACCGTAGTGGTCGTGAAGACCGTGACTGGAGCGCCTCAGTCCCCTCGGTCACCGCCGCCGGCAGGAAAGCTCTTCGGAGGGAGCAGCTGCGCAATTCATGACAAGGTGCCTCAGACCGCGCGACAGTTTTTTTATTACGACACTAGGTTGAACATGTATATGTCTGTCTAAATTTACATTTATACAACATTTCGCACATAGGACACAGGTTTTGGAGCTGTGACAGTAAATCTTCAAATTACGGCACAACAACGACGAAACCAGATGTTGGGTTCGACTGTGGCCGGAAAGAAGGAAGGCAGGGGAATATACTTACAGCTTATAAAAGAACTGAGTACCGGAAAACCGCAAAAAATTTGGGACTTCTTGAGGAAGGACGTAACCTGTTTTGAAGAACTGCTGTTTGTAAATTTGTACGCATATACTTGAGGAATAAACGATTGCTGACATTATGATAAAGGGATCGTGTGAGTTATACAAACAAACAAGTTTGCTTCCTGTACGCTTCAGTAATGACTCAGCGACGTTTCTTCGCTGTGCTTCAACTCTTATAATGTTTACTAGCCATTTTTGTACTTAGAAGAAAACGAAGTTCTTTAGTAAATACCTGCAGGATAAAAAAGAATCATAAATAAACGATCATGTAATGTACTAGCTTCATACCTTGCCAGGGATCTTAGGAAATCTGAGGAAGACAAATGGGGAGAGATTTTGTAGTTATTACAGGTTTTTATGGCACTTACATACGTTCCCTACTGTTAAAAGTAATATAAACAATAATATTCATAGCCATCTGATATCACATTCTGATGTAGCTACCCGGCAGTATGCAGCGCTGCTATCACAGTGTATAATTTTTCGTCTGAGATATTTGTAAAAGCTGTAAAACTACAGGTAAACCTGGAGGGCGCCATCAACTATGCCAGTGCGATTTTTTAATACTGATTTTTATGTTGTTTACATTCGATTCGAAAATGACCGCATGGGAACATTATGTCATAGAATATGACGTACAACATTGATCAAAATCAGCATAAAATACGAGGGTCACTCGAAAGAAATGAGAACTATTTTTTTTTAAATACAGTTTTTAATCTACATGTTTAAAAGTTTTACAGTGTACAGATACATCCTTTAGGAACAATATTTTCATTTCTCCACATAATCCCCATCCCTCTCAGTCACTAATTCGTTAACTCACTGCGTATTGTCTGAAGTGTGTGCAGTACGAAGCCTGCCGCTGCGAGGACAATCCTCAATATTACCGTGCCCGCTTTCATCACACAACCTGGTTGCCCATCGACTAACTGTACTGCGATCGACAGCAGCACCTTCATACATCTTTTTCAAAATCTTGTGGCTGTTTCCCACTGTCTCGTTCTCACAGCACAGGAATTCACTGACAGCACGTTTCTTCTGACGAACGTCAAGTGTAGCAGCAATCTTGAAGACATGCTGTGACGGCGCCACTCACGGGAACAGGTTGAACTAAGTTTGAAAACAAGCAGGAAGGATGAAACTTCCTGGCAGATTAAAATTGTGTGCCGGAACCGGGACTCGAACCTGGGACCTTTGCCTTTCGCGGGCAAGCGCACTACCGACTGTGCTATCCCGACACGACTCACGATGCCGCCTCACAACTTTACTTCTGCCAGTACCTCGCCTCCTACTTTCCAAACTTCACAGAAGCTCTCCTGCAAACACGCAAGACTAGCACTCCTGGAAGAAAGGATATGGTGGAGACATGGCTTAGCCACAGCCTAAGGGATGTTTCCAGAATGAAACTTCACTCTGCAGCGGAGTGTGCGCTGATATGAAACTTCCTGGCAGATTAAAATTGTGTGCCGGAACCGGGACTCGAACCTGGGACCTTTGCCTTTCGAGGGAAAGTAGGAGGCGAGGTACTGGCAGATGTAAAGTTGTGAGGCGGCATCGTGAGTCGTGTCGGGATAGCACAGTCGGTAGTGCGCTTGCCCGCGAAAGGCAAAGGTCCCAGGTTCGAGTCCCGGTTCCGGCACACAATTTTAATCTGCCAGGAAGTTTCATATCAGCGCACACTCCGCTGCAGAGTGAAGTTTCATTCTGGAAGCAGGAAGGATGTATCTTCACACTGTAAAGCTTTCAAACATGCAGAATGAAAACTGTATTAAACCAAACAACAAAGTCCATTTCTTTTGGAGTGACCCTAGTATGTTATACCACTGTGAACACTCTTTATTACGACAAGTTGTAAAATATTAACAAACCATATTTGGTAGATAAGTAGCTGAAACGTATAATTATGCATGTAACTCTGAAAAAAAATTCGTCAGAGAAATTTGTTACACTTCCGGCATGTCTCGACAGTTTTTTGGAAGCTGATGACGACACCCTTTCTGCAAATCAGTTACACTGGATGAATATTTCAAAAAGTGGAGAATAACCAAAGTCAGCTACTACCACCTTAACAATGGAACGGGTAATGCGTAGTTAAATGTCATCTTTTATAGTCAGTACCTTAACCACCAAGACTCTAGAAAATTTTTAGGAGTGAATTTTGATAGAACCTTTTCCTACAAGCAACACCTAGAAAACACTGCAGAAATGCTAATATATTGCAATAACGTCACTCAGAAGCTAAGTGGTACCTGATGGGACGTAACAGCTACATCTGTGTAATGCTCCTCCTGAGATCTGGTCTACCCAGCTACGGAATACGGTGCCCCAGTGTCACTTTCTAGTTGACATGTGAGAAAAATTTACGTAGAACATAAATACAGAGAAGAATACGGGTGAAAGCCGGAAGACGGTATCCCCTTCTCCAGATGAGCCCAATATTTCTACACCTACATACATACTCCGCAAACCACCGTAAGGTGCATGGCGGGGGTAAACTGTACCACTACTAGGCATTTCCTTTCCTATTCCACTCGCAAACAGAACGAGGAAAAAAAGAATGCATATATGCCTCCGAATGAGCCCTAATTTCTCTTATCTTGTCTCTGTGATCACTACGCGAATTGTAAGTAGGCGGCAGGAAGATCGTACTGCACTCAGCTTCAAATTCCGGCTCTCTAAATTTACTTAACAGCAATTCACGAAAGAAACGTCGTCTTTCCTACAGCGATCCCCAATTAAGTTGCCGGACCATTTCCGTGACACTCGCGCATTGGTCGAACCTACCAGTCAGAAATCTACCTGCTCGCCTTTGAACTGCCTCTATGTCTTCCTTTAAACTGAACTGCTGCGGCTCCCAAACACTTGAGCAATACTCAAGACGTGGTCGTACAAGCGTTTTATACGCGGTCTCCTTTACTGGTGAAGTACATCTTCCCAAAATTCTCCCAGTAAACCGAAGTCAGCCATCGGCCTTACTCACAACTGTCCTTACATGTTCGTTCCATTTCATATCGCTCTGCAATGTTACGCCTAGATATTTGAACGACGCGACTGCATCAAGGTGCTCACTACTAATGTTGCATTAGAACATTATGAGATTGTTTTTCCTACTCATGCGCATCACCTTACCCTTTCTACATTGAGAGCTAGCTTCCATTCTTCGCACCAACTAGAAATTTTGTCTAAGTCATCCTGTAATCTATTACAATTAAAGACGACACCCTCCCATACACCACAGCATCATCAGAAAATAGCCGCAAATTACAAGTTACTCTGTCCATCAGGTCATTTAAATAGATAGAAAATAATAGCGGTCCTATCACACTGCCCAGGGGCATGCCTGATAATGCACTCGTCTCTGATGAACACTCGCCGTCGAGAACAACGTACTGCGTTCTATTACTTAGGAAGTCTTCCAGCCAGTCACAAATCTGTGGACCTATTCCATACGCTCGTATCTTCGTTAGCAGTCTGCAGTGTGGCACCGCGTCAGACGCATTTTCGAAGTCGAGAGAAAAACAATCCGCCTGTTGTCCTTCATCCATGGCTCGCAAGATGTCATGTGAGAAAAGGGCAAGCTGAGTTTCACATGAACGATGTTTCTTAAACCCATACTGATTCATTGAAAGAAGCTTTTCATTCTCAAGGAAATTTACTAATTCGAACTGAGAATATTCTCCAAAATTCTACAGGAAACTGATGTCGACGATATTGGTCTGTGATTATGTGGGTCAGTTCTCTATCCTTTCTTATAAACTGAAGTCACCTGCGCTTATTTCCAATCAGTAGGAAACATAAATTTTCTATTTAGCAATGACTAAATGTCGTACTGTTTCTTTCGGGAACTGTAAGTCCAAACTCATTAAACTACACTGTAATTCGGTTTTTATTGAGTGTAAACATTACTGGCGGAGGCACAGGTTACTGTTCTTTCTGGCATGGGTGTAAACCCTTGTCTACAGTTAGCGTAACGAGACACTGCGCAGTATTCCGTACTTGCAGAACCACCAGCAATGGTATACCGCGCCAGCCGGAGGCTAGGATGCAAACCTCCTGGCACGATTGTGCCACTGGTCAACGTGTCCAGGCAACCTTGTTCCGAACTGCACGGCCGCTCCAGTCCGATGTTCGAGTTCTCCCTCTGGCATTAGTGTGTGTGTGTGTGTTACCTTCAGCGTAAGTAGATTGAAACATCAGCTTTTTCTACTACCTTATTGGGTCGTACAAGCATTATTACAGACCCAATGGGAATACACTGGCCGTGGCGAAATAGCCGTGAGCACTAAGGCGCCTTGCTACGGTGAGTGTGTCCATTGCGCGTCGGAGGTTTCAATCTTCCCTCGCTCGGGCATGGAAGTGTGTGTTCTCTTAACGATAAGTTAGTTTTAACACCCATATTGGATGCATTAGATCATACAGATACCAAACCGTACATTGCCGCTGGTAGAAATTCCGGGTTATAAGGCCGTGGTCCATAAAACATTGCAGTTTCCCCTGACGTTTCGTCCAGAGATAAGCCGGATATCTTCGGAGGTCTTCCTACGTCCGCTGAGTCTTTCCGACGTACAGTATAGCACAGTCGGCAAGATTCAGCAGAAGTAGGAAGACCTACGAAGATGTCCGGCGCAGCTCTGGGCGAAACTTTAGGAAAAACTGCCAAATTTTATGGACCACGGTCTTATAAACCAGAAATTCTACCAGCAGCTATGACATCCAATCGTGAAAGCCTTCATTGCAGAACCCTACATTATTAAAAACTTCCTGACAGATTAAAATTGTGTCCCGAACCGAAACTCGAAATTGGGACCCTTGCCTTTCGCGGGCAAGCGCTCTACCACTGAGCTACCTCGACACGACTCACGGCTCCCCTACACAACTTTACTTCCGCCAGTACCTCGCCTCCTACTTACCAAACTTCACAGAAGCTCTCCTGCGAACCTTGCAAGACTAACACTCCTGGAAGAAAGGATATGGTGGAGACATGGCTTAGCCACAGCCTAAGGGATGTTTCCAGAATGAAACTATCCCTCTGCAGCGGAGTATGCGCTGATATGAAACTTCCTGACAGTGGTAGAGCGCTTGCCCGCGAAAGGCAAAGGTCCCAGGTTCGAGTCCCGGCTCCGGCACAAAATTTCAATCTGTCAGGAAGTTTCATATTAGCGCACACTCCGCTGCAGAGTGAAAATTTCATTCTGGAAACATCCCTTAGGCTGTGGCTAAGCGATGTCTCCACCATATCCTTTCTTCTAGGGGTGCTAGTCTTGCAAGTTTCACAGAAGAACTTCTATGAAGTTTGAAAAGTAGAAGGCAAGAATTGAACTTATGGGGCGGTACCGTCAGTCGTGTCGGGTTAGCACAGTGGTAGAGCGCTTGCCCGCGAAAGGCAAAGGTCACAGGTTCGAGTCCCGGTTCCGGCACACAATTTTAAATCTGTCAGGAAGTTTCATATCAGCGCACACTCCGTTGCAGAGTGAACGTTTCACTCTCCCTACATTATTGTTTGTACTCTTGCTCAAATTATTGTTGTTGTTGTTATTTGGATGTTTAAGGGGGACAAAACTACAATGGTCATCAGTCCCCCATTCCATTACAAAATGTCAAAAATAAAAGTGCGAACGTCAAATGAATGCGCCCAGAGATTAAGTTTGCGAAGTGGGATGGAAATCCCACTGGGTCTATAAAACATCAACAAAACGGAGAAGAAACTAAAAGAAAAGGGGGCGAACACACAAAGACACCTTACTACAAAGAGGCCGAAGGCAGTGGTTGACCGACCATAGGAATAAAAAAGGAAAAGTCAACCACTCGGCAGTGCAAGGAAAAGACCAGTCATAGAGACTGATAAAAACCTCCTGCTCGAATAAAACTTAAAACTGAATTCGCTGCTGAAGCATCGTCACGTAAAATATCTGATAAAACGCCAGGAATGTTAAAACGACGCCGCAAGGCGGCTAAAAACGGGCAGTCCACTAGGATGTGGACTATTGTCAAGTGGGAGCCACAACGACACTGGGGCGGGGCCTCACCACGAAGGAGATGTCCGTGGGTGAGCCACGAATGGCCAATACGGAGTCGACACAGCACCACGGAGTCCCGGCGAGAGGCCAGCACGGAAGAACGCCACGCGGTGGTGGTCTCCTTGACTAGCCGAAGCTTGTTGGGTGTGCCCAGGTTATGCCACTCGGCATCCCAACGCTGATGTACGCGGTGGCGCAACAACGAACGGAGATCAGACGCCAGGAGGCCGATGTCCAAAATGGACGCACTGCCTGCCTGCCTGGCAAGTCTGTCAACACGTTCATTGCCCGGGATGCCGACATGACCCGGAGACCAGACGAACACCACCGATTTCCCGGACTCTCCAATGGCACAAAGCGTCTCCTGTATGGCCAACACCAGAGGAGACCGCGGGTAACAGTGCTCCAGAGCTCGGAGGCTGCTCAGAGAGTCGCTGCAAACAACAAAAGACTCGCCGGAGCAGGACCGGATATGCATGAGAGCTCTGTGAATGGCTACCAGCTCTGCAGTGTAAACACTGCAGCCATTCGGCAGGGAGTGCTGTTCCACATGGTCACCATGAGTATAGGCATATCCCACACAGCCATCAACCATTGAACCATCTGTGTAGATCAGGTCACAACAACTGAACTCCGCTATGACAGCAGAGAACTGACGGCGGAGCGCCTCCAGTGGAACTGAGTCTTTGGGCCCCTGGGCCAAGTCCAGCCGAGTAGACGGCCTTGGCAAACACCACGGAGGTGTACGGGCACGGACCCGGTAGGAAGTTGGAAGGGGAGAAGACTCAAGCTCCCGCAGGAGGGACTGAACCCGATAGGCAATAGTATGACCTGATCTGGGGCGTCGCTGATGGGGACGGACTACCACATCAGGAAAGAGGAGACGATGGTTTGGGTGGCCTGGGGAGCAATACACATGGGCTGCGTAAGCCGCAAGTAGGTGTTGGCGGCGGATCTCCAAGGGTGGAACCCCAGCCTCTACTAGTAAGCTGTTCACTGGGCTGGTGCGGAAGGCACCCGTCGCGATGCGAACCCCACAGTTGTGAATGGGGTCCAGTAGGTGCAGTGCCGAAGGTGCTGCAGACCCATAGGCTATGCACCCAAAATCGAGACGGGACTGCACCAGCGCCGTGTAAAGCCGCAACAGTGTGGAGCGGTCTGCACCCCAGGTCGTATGACCCAAGTGTCTGAGAAGGTTGAGATGGCGCCAGCACTTCCGTTTCAGCTGACGAATGTGGGGGAGCCACGTCAGCCGGGCGTCAAAGACCAGTCCTAAAAAACGGTGAGTTTCCACTACAGTAAGTAGTTCGTCATTAAGATAAAATTCAGGGTGTGGGTGGACGGTCCGACGCCGACAGAAGTGCATCACTCTGGTCTTGGAGGCAGAAAACTGAAAGCCGTGGGTAAGCGCCCAGGTCTGCGCCTTCCGAATAGCACCTTGCAACCTGCGCTCAGCAACTTGGGTGCTGCAGGAACTAAAAGAGAGACAAAAGTCGTCAGCATAAAGAGAGGGGGACACCGACGACCCAACCGCTGTAGCTAAACCGTTGATGGCGATTAAAAATAAGGGAACGCTTAAAACGGAACCCTGAGGAACCCCATTTTCCTGGATATGAGAGGAGCTCAGAGAAGCACCAATTTGAACACGAAAGGTACGGACGGCTAAAAAATTCTGAATAAAAATCGGTAGGGAGCCCCGGAGGCCCCAGTCATGTAAAGTATTGAGGATGTGTCGTCGCCAGGTTGTATCGTATGCTTTGTGCATATCGAAGAAGACGGCAACAAGGTGTTGGCGCCGGGAAAAGGCTGTGCGGATTGCAGACTCGAGGTACACCAGATTATCGGTGGTAGACCGACCCTGGCGAAAACCGCCCTGGCATGGAGCCAATAATCCCCGAGTCTCAAGAATCCAACACAACCGCCGACTGACCATCCGCTCCAACAGTTTGCATGGAACGTTAGTCAGGTTAATGGGCCGATAGCTATCCAAGTTCAGAGGATGTTTGTCGGGCTTAAGCACTGGGATGATGATACTCTCCTGCCACTGTGACGGGAAAACACCATCACACCAAATGCGGTTATAGACCGCAAGGAGGTTACGCCGACTATCTGCTGAGAGATGTTTCAGCATTTGACTATGGATGCTATCAGGCCCTGGCGCCGTGTCTGGACATTGTTGAAGAGCACTGAGGAGCTCCCACTCAGTAAAGGGAGTGTTGTAAGATTCAGTGCGACGGGTACGAAAGGAGAGGGGCTGGCGTTCCATCCTCTCCTTCAATGTACGGAAGGCCGGTGGATAGTGTGCAGAGGCAAAGGCGTGGGCATAATGCTCAGCAAACATGTCTGCAATAGTGGCCGGGTCCATACAAACGACTCCATTTGAGGAGATCGCAGGGATTCCCACTGGTGTCCGTAATCCCTGTAGCCGCCTGATCTTACTCCAGACCTGCGAGGCTGAGGTGCCTATCCCAATAGTGGAAACGTACCTCTCCCAGCACTCCTGTTTCCGTCTTCTTATTAACTGGCGAGCACGAGCGCGAAGCCGTTTAAAATCAATGAGATGCTCCTGAGAGGGGTGACGCTTATAGCGCTGTAAGGCCCGCCTACGATCTCTAATAGCCTCAGCTATTTCCGGCGACCACCACGGCACTGCCTTACGCCGTGGGCACCCTGTGGAGCATGGAATTGCAGCTTTTGCAGCAGAAACAATTGTGTGAGTGACGCCCTCAACCACCACATCGATGGAATCGAGTGGGGGAGGTTGAACAATAGCAGTGGACGTGTAATCTTCCCAGTTAGCCCTGCCTAAAGCCCACCTGGGGGGGGCGTTCTGGGGACCGACGTTGTGGGAGCGACAGAAAAAGCGGAAAATGGTCACTGCCACACAGATCGTCGTGGGCTCTCCAGTGGACAGATGGTGGAAGGCTGTGGCTGCAGATCGATAAATCAATGGCCGAGAACGTGCCATGTGCCACACTTAAGTGTGTGGGGGCACCAGTATTTAATAGGCAGAGGTCGAGTTGAGAAAGTAAAGACTCGACAACTCTGCCTCGGCCAGAAAGCGAAGTACTACCCCACAACGGGTTATGGGCATTGAAGTCGCCCAATAAGAAGAAAGGTGGGGGTAGTTGCGATATAAGTGCAGCCAAAACATTCAAAGAAATATCACCATCTGGAGGGAGATAAAGGCTGCAGACGGTAAACTCTTGTGTTGTCCTTACCCTGACAGCCACTGCTTCTAGTGGTGTACGAAGGGGCACAGGTTCACTATGAACAGAGGTAAGGACATACACACATACACCACCTGAGACCCTGTTATATGAGCTACGGTTACAGTAATATCCCCTGTAGCCACGAAGGGCTGGGGTCCGCATTGCTGGAAACCATGTTTCCTGTAAGGCAATGCAGAAGGCAGGTGTTGTGCTTAAAAGGTGTCGTAGCTCAGCCAGGTGGGGGAAGAAACCGCCGCAGTTCCACTGGAGGATAATGCTGTCTGATAACTGGGAAGACATGGAGATTACAAATCAGCGTCACTCAAATCCGCTGTCTGCCTTTGTTCTGGCTCAGTATCCATAATTTATGTGATGTCCCCGACGGCGAGGTCGTCTGGGGACGCTAGAATTTCCACCCCGTCCCCAGAGGTCGAGGTGGAGTGGTGAGGTGGCTCAGGAGCCACCGTAGTATCCTTCACGTCGTTTTCAACCTTTTTCCTCCGGTCCTTCTTGCCCCTCGGGGGCTTCGCCGGCAGGGCTGGCTTCTCAGACTCAGCCTCAGGGACTGAGGAGGAGCATGAGGCCCTGCGTCCAGCAGCCTTCGGTTTTGCCTGCTGCTGGCGTGTGTCAGAAGTGACACGGGCGGAACCCTCGGAAGGGAGTGTCCCAAGGGACCCCTTCCGAACGAGGGGTGCCGGAGTGGGTTGTTGTGTCTCCGGCAGAAGGGTGGAGGTTGCTCCCGAGGCAGTTACCTGGGGAGCAGAAGAAGGAAGGGGGCCCCCAACCACCTTGGGGGCAGATGTAGGTTTGCGGCCGTGGGGGCCTACAGAAAAAGAATGAGCAGACAAGATGGGTGTCGCCACAGATGATGAAGATGATGCAATTGCCGCAAAAGACGTTGTCATGGCCACTGGGTGTAAGCGCTCAAATTTCTTTTTTGCCTCAGCATATGTCAACCGGTCCAAGGTCTTATATGATTTTCCTTTCTTTCCGGAGCACAGGGCATTGTGATGAGCAGGGAGGATGCTCCTGGCCACAGTTCACACAGATGGGCGGCGGAGTACATGGGGCGTCCGGGTGGGCTGGACGTCCACAATCCCGGCAAGTGGCGCTGGAAGGGCAACGGGACGACATATGCCCAAACTTCCAGCACTGGAAGCATCTCATAGGAGGAGGGATGTAGGGTTTGACATCAACCCGGTAGCACATCACCTTCACCTTCTCTGGCAGTGTATCGCCTTCAAAGGCTACGATGAAGGCACCGGTGGCAACCCTATTATCTTTCGACCCACGATGGATGCGCCGGACGAAGTGAACACCTCG
Source organism: Locusta migratoria (assembly GCA_026315105.1). Classification (NCBI taxonomy): domain Eukaryota; kingdom Metazoa; phylum Arthropoda; class Insecta; order Orthoptera; family Acrididae; genus Locusta; species Locusta migratoria. The sequence continues at coordinate 130,634,242 of CM048745.1, read as the reverse complement.
CCGCTCGAGGTTGGCGCGCAGCTCCTCATCGGATTGTAAGAGGAGATCCCGGTGAAAAATAATACCCTGGACCAGATTGAGGGACCTATGTGGCGCAATGTTGACCGCGATGTCTCCCAGCTTATCGCAGGCAAGCAATGCCCGCGACTGGGCAGGGGATGCGGTGTGAATCAACACAGAGCCATTGCGCATCTTGGAGAGGGACTCCACATCTCCAAACTTCTCCTCCAGATGGTCTACGAAGAACTGAGGCTTTACGGTCGTAAATGATTCCCCATCAACCCTTGTACAGACTAAATATCAAGGCGAATAAGGCTCATTGATGGTAGTAGCCCTGCGTTCCTCCCAGGGCGTGGCCAAGGAAGGGAACGACTTGGGGTCATATGAAGAGGCATAAAACTTACCACGCTTAGAGACGGTGGTTATACGTCCACCAACGTTTTCTTTTGCTCGTTTCATGTTGTTCCCACGAGCAGCTAGGGATCTAAAGGTCCACCCAGGCAGAGCCCCGCTTGCCTGGGTAAGCCTTATACAACTGAGGTGCGGCAGGTTCCCCAGAGGTTGCTCGCTAACGACTGTTCAACCTCAACAGCCATTCATCTCTTCGGCACGTAGCACACCTTGAGATTGAGGTTTTTTTTATAGAGGTTTGTACCGTCCTCGCGACCCGGGCGATTAAGCCAAGATCCCCGGGCTCTGAAACGTACAACGTTCCACCGTCGCGCCGAACGATGGTCGTTGAAGCACGCACAGAGCTTACGGTGTAGCGGACTGTTGGCGCGACACAGCCCACAGCTCAGGACCCCGGGTTCGCCAAGCCCGTACTCAGCAAATTAATGCCGAGCCCCTGAGGGGCTCAAATTATTCACATAGTTCTTCAGGAGTTGGAAAGGTCCCTTTATATAGTGACATCTTTTTGTGAGCCGTTGTAATCAAAATGTTTTTGAAAAGAATTAGTTTTCTTCGACGTATCACTGTAAGAGATGATATTTGTAGTAAGTGAAATGTAACATCTGTTTACACTACAGGCCATTAAAATTGCTACAGCAAGAAGAAATGCAGATAATAAAAGATTATTCATTGGACAAATATATTATACTAGAACCGACATGTGATAACATTTTCACGCAATTTGGGTGCATAGATGCTGAGAAATCAGTACCCAGAACAACCACCTCTGACCGTAATAACGGCCTTGATACGCCTGGGCATTGAGTCAAACAGATCTTGGATGGCGTGTACTGGTACAGATGCCCATGCAGCTTCAACACGATACCACAGTTCATCCAGAGTAGTGACTGGCGTATTGTGACGAGCCAGTTGCTCGGCCACCATTGACCAGACGTTTTCAGTTGGTGATAGATCTGGAGAATGTGCTGGCCAGGGCAGCAGTCGAACGTTTTCCGTATCCAGAAAGGCCCGTACAGCACCTGCAACATGCCGTCCTGCATTATCCTGCTAAAATGTAGGGTTTCGCAGGGATCGAATGAAGGGTAGAGCCACGGGTCGTAACGCTTTGCCATTCGTGCACTCAGGTACGTCGGTGCGTACACCATCGCAGGCGCTCCTGTCTGTGATGCAGCGTCAAAGGTAACCGCAGCCATGGTCTCCGAGCTGATAGTCCATGCTGCTGCAAACGTCGTCGAATTGTTCGTGCAGATAGTTGTTGTCTTGCTACCGTCCTCATCTGTTGACTTAGGGACCGAGACGTGATTGTACGATCCTTTATATCCATGCGGATATGATGCCTGTTACCTCGACTGCTTCTGATACGAGACCGTTGGGATCCTGCACGGCATTCCGTATTGCCCTCCTGAACCCACATATTCTGCTAACAGTCATTGAATCGCAACCAACGCGAGCAGCAATGTCGCGATACGATAAACCGCAATCGCGATAGGCTACAATTCGTCCTTTATCAAAGTCGGAAACGTGATGGTACGCATTTCTCCTCCTTACACGAGGCATCACAGGAACATTTCACCAGGCACCGGTCAACGCCGGTCAACTGCTGTTTGTGTATGAGAAATCGGTTGGAAACTTTCCTCACGTCAGCACGTTGTAGGTGTCGCCACCGGCGCCAACCTTGTGTGAATGCTATGAAAAGCTAGTCGTTTGCATACCACAGCATCTTATTCCTGTCGGTTAAATTTCACGTCTGTAGCACGATATCTTCGTGGTGTAGCAATTTTGGGTCAAATCTAGTTACGATACCGCTTTGACGAATGACGTCATGTTTTACGTCATTCCGTCCCGTGCGTGGTTTAACTACCGGTACTCACTGTTTACGTGTTTGATATTTTTGAAGAAGCCCTAACTTTCACTTTAAAAAAAAGTTATCTGAGCGTAGCCCTTAGAAGGTCAAGTATAGGTTAAACATGATTTTTTTTTCTTTTTTTTTTTTATTATTATTATTATTTCGAGAGATCGCGTAGCTCCCGAATCTCCGGTTCAGAAACAATCGACTTACAGTTGTATGTATCATTTCAGGCCGTACAACTTCGAGTGCAGGCTTTGTTTAAAATTGCCGCCGGCCGCGGTGGCCGAGGAGACTAAGGCGCTCCAGTCACGGTCTGCACGGCCACTACGGTCGGGGGTTCGAATCCCCCCTCGGGCATGGATATTTGTGCCGTCCTAGTTCGTAAGTAGTTTGTAAGTTTAGGGACTGATGACCCCGTAGTTAAGTCCCATAGACTATATAAACATTTGAACATTTGATTTGAAAATTGCGTAATTATTAAATGTATTTTGAAGACGTGGTATCATTAAGTAGATTTAACCTATTTAGGTGTGGTGAAATCTACCTCCCGTACCGTGTTGTGGTAAACATGTGTTCGTAATATCTCTCGATTATGTATGACGTCATATTTGATGTCCTTGGTCAAAGCGGTATCGAAGACTAGAGTTTATCCGCATTTTTAATGGTCAGGAGTGTAACGGATGAGAAGGGGTTATTAGCTTTCGATTGAAATAACAGAGATTACTGGAGTAAAAAAAGAGGAGTGACCTGTGGTAGGAAGAGTCAGAGAAGATAAAAGAGCGGCCGACTGCAGCGAGACTGTATGAGTTGCAGAAATAACGCACACATTCTCCGCGTAACTCGGCAGAGCCGAATTCCCCGGTGGCAATCCCCGCAGTCCGCCGCCGCCCTCGCGCTCAGCGTCCGCAAAGTGTCGGGCGGCTTTATCTGGCCCGGAACGAAAGCGAAGCGAATCGGACCTGGCAGCTCATCCGCCCCCGAGCCGAGGAAAGACAAACAGGGTGGGCGATAGCGGCAACTGCTTGGCGCAGGCGCCCGTCTCATTTACAGTAAATCCCCGCGGACGGTCCCGAGATATAAACGTCCGTCAGAGGCGGCTATCGTGTGCTGTGACGTCAGACGCCACCCCCAACGAAGTCGACCGCGCGTGCGACAGCTAGCCGCCGTGCCAACTCATTAACCCGATCGCCGCCGCCGGGGCACACACGCCGCATGCCCGGTTTATTGCTGGCGTCTGCAACCCTCCCTCCCCCCAACCACCCCCTTACACATACATCGATCCAGCGACGCTGAGGCTCGCATCTGGGTCGCCGACGTCGTTTTGTTTTGCCCGGCCCGGCAGGGCGGGGGCGGCTGCTCATCCGAGAGGAACGCCGGTCACTCGGATGTGAAATCACCCGCCGGCGCAATCTGCCTCTCGTCGCCGAAGGGCGCAGACGGGGTATTTTCGTTTGGGGCATCACGTCTTTATTGTCTCAGAAAGGAGGGAAAATAATCTGAAAAATATTCATATAATGTGCGGGTCTTGTCTAATTTATGTATCTAGGTTGGTACTTCCTACGATGATATGGAGCGTGTATACAGCCTGTAAGACAGCAGCGATGTATTCAAGAGAAGCTAACATCGATTCATCTCAACACAGTTTACATCTATGCCAGCCAGGCGGTATACACTATATGGTCAAAAGTCTCTGCACACCTGGCTGAAAACCAATTACATAATGAAACTTTCACTCTGCAGCGGAGTGTGCGCTGGTATGAAACTTCCTGGCAGATTAAAATTGTGTGACGGAACCGGGACTCGAACCTGGGACCTTTGCCTTTCGCGAGCAAGCGCTCTGCCACTGAGCTACCCCGACAAGACTCACGGTTCCCCCACACAACTTCACTTCTGCCAATACCTCGCCTCTTACTTTCCAAAGTTCACAGAAGTTCTCCTGCTATCCTTGCAAGACTAGCACTCCTGGAAGAAAGGATATGGTGTAGACATGGCTTAGCCACAGCCCAAGGGATGTTTCCAGAATGTGGGGGAGCCGAGAGTCGTGTCGGGGTAGCTCAGTGGTAGAGCGCTTGCTCGCGTAAAGGCAAAGGTCCCAGATTCGAGTCCCGGTTCCGGCACACAATTTTAATCTGCCAGGAAGTTTCATATCAGCGCACACTCCACTGCAGAGTGGAAGTTTCATTCTGGAAACATCCCTTAGGCTGTGGCTAAGCCATGTCTCCACCATATCCTTTCTTCCAGGAGTGTTAGTCTTGCAAGGTTCGCAGGAGAGCTTCTGTGAAGTTTGGTAAGTAGGAGGCGAGGTACTGGCGGAAGTAAAGTTGTGTAGGGGAGCCGTGAGTCGTGTCGAGGTAGCTCAGTGGTAGAGCGCTTGCCCGCGAAAGGCAAAGGTCCCAGGTTCGAGTCCCTGTTCTGGCACACAATTTTAATCTGCCAGGAAGTTTCAACCAATTACATGTTCCTGGCAGTGGCAGACTGAGGCTCTCGAAGGTCTGCGGCGGCAGCAAAGCAAAATGATGTTTCCCACTTGGAAATACATGTATTACTATGTACTATGAAAAAAGTAACTTTTGAGATTTGCAGGCCCCCCCAGGGGGGGTTGGGATGCTTGGTTTGGATAGAAGGATTAAACTTCCAAGGTTATCAATCCTCTGATGGAGAGGGGAGGAAGTCAGGATAGGAAAGGAAGGGAGGAGGGAGGGGGAAAAGGAAATGCAGTCCGAGAATCAGAAAAGGACAGAAGACTGCATTAGCTCGGGGGCCCGTGCTCGCCACGCACGAACTCAGGAAAGAACCGTGAGCCCCTGGGGGGGGGGGCAGACGAGTCTAGAAAGGAATAGCTTTCGGGATTTGGAGGCCCAAGAACAAGAGGCCAAGGGTGCTCCATTATACGAGGCGCGTACAGAAAGTAACATCCGTCTCAATTTATCTCCGCTGCAGCGCTGCTATTGCAGTTCCGCACATGCGCTGTAGAGGATGTGTATCAAGGAGAAGAACGTGCGCCATTTGGAGATCGCTGTCAGCTACGTACGCTTTGTTGTGCTTGTTTGAAATGACGGCGTTGATTGAAAATCCCGCGGCCTGTGAAATCAGGTCGGTGATTCTGTTTCTGAATGCGAGGAAAGTGAAACGAAGTGAAATTTATCGGCAAATTTTCGATGTTTACGGACCAAATACGATGAGTGATTCGATGGTGACAAGATGGGTCCGACAGTTCAGTGGTGGGCGTAGTGATGTGCACGATGAAGAACGAAGTGGGCGTCCACCTTTGGTTACAGAAGAACTGGTTCACGCGATTGATGACAAGATCCAGGAAAACCGTAGGTTTGCAATTAGTGCTCTCGGTATGGACTTCCCCAAAATTTCACAATCACTGATGCATGAAATTGTTACCAAACAACAGAAATTGCGTTAAATTTTCTCACGTTGGGTACCAAAGATTCTCACTGAGCAACATAAAACACAACGGATGAGTAGTGCACTTTAGTTTTTGACCCGTTATGCTGAAAGCGGCGAATAATTTCTGAGACGGATAGTCACAGAGGATTAAACGTGAGTTTCTTACACATCCCTGAGAGTAAGCGGCAATCAATGGAATGGAGGCACACTTCATCCCCACCAAAGGTAAAGCCGAAGCCAATAATGACACCTCGGAAAATGATGTGCACAGTGTCCTGGGTCTGGAAAGGTTGAAGACACAGGCGGCAGATTTTTATGAAGAAAGTATACAAAAGCTGGTGCCACGCTATGATAAATGCCTGCAAAATTTCGGCAGTTATGAGGAAAAGTAGTTTAAGAGTTGTAGAATTTTGTACAATAAAAATTTCTTTTGTATCTGTGTACAATTTCATTTTATTACCTAAAGGAACTTACTTTCTGGATGTGCCTCGTAAATAAATAAATAAATAAATAACGTACTTTCGAGATATTTGGAGGCCCACCAAGACGAGAGGTGCGGCGTGGTCCGCCCCTCCCCCCCCCCACCCTCTTAGTCCGCCAGAGGTTCGTGGCATGGTGTTGAACCACACTTAACCTTGATGACAGTTTCCACTCTCGGAGGTATACCTTCAAACAGGTGCTGGAAGGTGTCTTTGCGAATGCCAGACCATTCTTCACGAAATGCTGCACTGAGGAGAGGCATCGATGTAGGTTGGTGAGGCCTGGCACGAAGTCGTCGTTCCAAAACATCACAAAGGTGTTGTACAGGTTTCAAATCAGGACTCTTTGCAGGCCAGTCCATTGCAGTGATGTATAGTTGTGTAATCACCCCGCCTCGCTCCTTGCATTATGAACAAGTGCTCCCTCTTCTTGAAAGATCTAATCGCTATCCCCGAATTGCTCTTCAACTCTCTCTCTCTCTCTCTATCTCTCTCTCTCTCTCTCTCTCTCTCTCTCTCTCTCTATTCATTTAGTTGATTCCGACTCTTCGTGACCCCATGAACCACAGCACGTCACTTCCCCCTGTCCTGCACTTTCTGCCGTAGATCTTCCAGGTTGGAACACGTTGCTTCTGTGGTGCTATCGATCCACCTCATCCTCTGCCGTCCTCTTCTTCCCCAACATTAATGTTTTTTTTTTCAGTGAGGCATGTCTTCGCATTATGTGTCCAAAGTAGGTCAGTTTCTGTGTTAATATTAGGCCATCCAGAGAGCAATCTGGTTATTGTTGACGTCCATGGAATCCTAAGAATTTTCCTCCAGCACCACAATTCAAAGGAGTCAATTTTTCGCCGTTCAGCCCTTCTAATGATCCAGGTCTCGCATCCATACATTACAACTGGGAAGACCATAGCCTTCACAGTACGTATCTTTGTTGTTAAAATTATGTCTCTGGACCTTATAATCTTTTCAAGGTTTGACATCCCCTTTCTTCCGAGCAACAAGCGTCACCTGATTTAGTTGCTGCAGTCGCCATCATCAGAGATCTGGGAACCAAGATAATTGAATGTGGACACCACCTCCATGGATTCTCCTCCTATATCCCATGAATTAATAGGCATAGTTGCCATAATTTTGGTTTTCTTTACATTTAGTCTCTTCAACAGTGGGAAGCAAAAAGGTGATTAAAACTTCAGTGTAGGCTCGTGCTGTGATTGTGCCACGCAAAGTGGTGCAAGCACCCTCCATGAAAATCACGACCACACCATAACACCAGCACCTCCGCGAGACTATTAAGAAATTGAAACGCGCAATACAGAACAAGTGCCGTCAAAAGGTGTTGTTTTTTCCACTATAATGCCTCGACTTCGCACGGCGAATGTGACTAAACAACTCTTACGGGAATTTCACTGGGACGTTTTTGACCATTCTCCGTATAGCCCGGTCCTCGCTCCTAGCGACTCTTACCCCTAAAAATTTGTTCTTGGTCGTCAACACCTCAACGAAGATGACGATCTGAAAGAACAAAACCACATGGTGGAATACACAGGCAGCAACCTTCTACGAAGAAGGCATGCAGAAACTTGTGCCACGCTACGACAAGTGCCTATAGAAAATTACGGAAGCTATGTAGAAAAGTGGTTTAACAGTTTTAGATTTTTGTACAATAAATATTTTTTTCTGTATCTGTACACGTTCGTTTCATATAACGAAACGGAACTTAATTTGTCGACATACTTCGTAACATTTGAAAAGGAATGTTGGATGCAGTGGAATATGTGGCCGTTCTTATAACGTAAGATACTTTTCGTCGTAATAATAAGCAATTATAGATAGGATAGACAGACATGTGACTTGTGATATTGCGGAGATTACCAGCGATATATTACTGCTGTAAGGACTTGATCTGCCACACTACTAGTTACATGATAGTGCAAGAGGTCATCTAAAAATGGTAATTACTGTTATAAATTGTTTACCGTGGAAGTTACGTACAGCATTGAGCAGTGGTGACTATTGTGTCACGTTTATTGCGCATAAAATCTTTTGCGCGCCGAACTTGGCAGCGATCCCTACCGATATAGTACTAGAGGAGGAAATGTATGTATGCGCACTGACTTGAAAGCAAGGATACAAAAGCGATACACTGGGTTACTTCCGGCAGAAGCAACAATTTCATGCTGCATTTCATTCCGTTGCAACCAAAGTTTTTGAGACACATGCGATTTGAAAGGCAAATTACAATTCAGAGGAAAATAGATTTTGATGCCTGATATCGATGCAGAATGCATTACATCCTCTAAAGATGTGTTATTTTTTATTACTCGTGCACAGAATACTTTTTGCTAGACGCCGTAGTTAAAAATCTTATACAGGGCAAGTGAGGAGGAAACGTTCATTCTTTGAGGAGTTATATTAATAGTCATTCTGAGCAAACACCTTATAAAAACATATGGTCTTCTATTAACCGTTTACGGATGAACCAACTGCCGGCCGCGGTGGCCGAGGTGACTGAGGCGCTCCAGTCACGGTCAGCACGGCCACTACGGTCGGGGGTTCGAATCCCCCCTCGGGCATGGATATTTGTGCCGTCCTAGTTCGTAAGTAGTTCATAAGTAGTTTGTAAGTTTAGGGACTGATGACCCCGTAGTTAAGTCCCATAAGCTTAACAAACATTTTTTTGATAAACCAATGAAAACAACTACTAACGGGGAAAGTACAAGTACAGTAAATTAAGCTACTGTTATGTTATGGTTTCTTTAATTGTGTACGTTTCTTCACAGAAGATGGTCAAACAGTCCACCATCAACATCAATGCATTCTGTTGCTCTTGAAGACAACTGTTATGTTGCAAAATGGAGTTCATTTCTTTACTTGAGCGCAAGCACGCAAAATACAAGCGAGAAGTTGCTCTCTTGTGTCCACTCTGCGCTTGTACACTTCGCTCGTCAGTCACCCCCAGATCCAATGGGGAAAGTTCAGGCGAGACTAATGACCTAGCTGTTTAATCCCCTCTACATAACGACCAACAAAGATCGGGTGACCTCAGTGGCCAAGGAATGACTCCAACGACCACGATACGTAGTGTTGAGATTTGAGTCACTGACCGTACTGAATGTCACGCTGAAAATCCATACGAGCTCATGTTGGAAAAGGGATTTCCTCAACGTTTTCTGGTAGCACATTTTGAAGAAAATAGAGATATCGTGTCCCATTAAGACAGTTATCTATAACAACTGGACCTGTGAGTTGGTCAACAATAATACCGCTCCACACGTGGACTCAATAGCGTCTCTGAAAATTCTTCCATATCTTCATCTGTCCATTCGTGAGATTGCGCATATTGTTGATTCCATTGCAGGTAAATGCTGACTCATCATTGGACATAATATGTGGAATTAATACAAGGTGTGTGAGAAAAGTTCGATCAATGGTCTCGGGACAAATAGAAAACGATAGTTACTTACAAAATACCTTTACTGGCCTTCAAAGTAATCGCCATTGGCTACAATACACTTTTGACATCCGTTATACAGCTGTTGGAGACTGTCAGCAAACGCTGACGCTGGAATCGCTCGAAGCACTGAGGTCACGCGTTGTTAGATCTACATCTACATACATACTCCGCAATTCACCGTAAGGTGCGTGGCGGAGGGTACACTGTACCACCACTAGGCATTTCCTTTCCTATTCCACTCCCAAATTGAACGAGGAAAAAAAGAATGCCTATATGCCTCCGTACGAGCCCTAATTTCTCTTATCTTGTCTTTGTGATCTTTACGCGAAATGTAAGTAGGCGGCAGCAAGATCGTACTACATTCAGCTTCAAATTCCGGCCCTCTAAATTTACTTAACAGAAATTCACGAAAAGAACGTCGTCTTTCTTCCAGCGATCCCCAATTGAGTTGCCGGAGCATTTCCGTGACACTCGCGCATTGGTCGAACCTACCGGTAACAAATCTAGCTGCTCGTCTCTGAACCGCCTCTATGTTTTCCTTTAAACTGATCTGCTGCGGGTCCCAAACACTTGAACAATACTCAAGACGTGGTCGTACAAGCGTTTTATACGCGGTCTCCTTTACAGGTGAAGTACATCTTCCCAAAATTCTCCCAATAAACCGAAGTCGTCTGTCCGCCTTACTCACAACTGTCCTTACATGCTCGTTCCATTTCATATCGCCCTGCAATGTTACGCCTAGATATTTGAATGACGCGACAGCATCAAGAAGCTCACTACTAATGCTGTATTCGAACATTATGGGATTCTTTTTTCTACTCATGCGCATTACCTTACATTTTTCTACATTGAGAGCTAGCTGCCAATCTTCGCACCAACCAGAAATTTTGTCTAAGTCATCCTGTATGCTATTACAGTCAGTTACAGACGACACCCTCCCATAAACCACAGCATCATCAGCAAACAGCCGCAAATTACAACTTACTCTGTCCATCAGATCATTTATATAGATAGAAAATAATAGCGGTCCTATCATACTCCCCTCTCCGCGACCACTCAGCCGGCCGCGGTGGCCGAGGGGACTGAGGCGCTCCAGTCACGGTCTGCACGGCCACTACGGTCGGGGGTTTGAATCCCCCCTCGGGCATGGATATTTGTGCCGTCTTTAGTATAAGGTGTTTGATAAGTAGTTTGTAAGTTTAGGGACTGATGACCCTGTAGTTACGTCCCATACGCTTAACAAACATTTGAACATTTTGCGACCACTCAAACACACGTGTTTTACTCACTGCTGCGACTCCGTACCCTTTCACTAATATCCCATGGGTTACCGTCACTGTTTTGCCCAATTTGAAACACAGCTTGATGTTGACGCGTTGCTCCATTGCTTCATTCTGCGCTCCATGTTGCAATGGCACGAGTTCTCACACTGACCATGTTAGCAGCGTCACTACAATGTTCTTCATTATAGGGGGCGCTTGTTGACGTGTCCTTCAATATGTATGCTCGGGCACCTCATCCTCGCCAGCATGGTTTGTAAAATATTGGACCGTTCACCGAACGTTTTAGACGCACCTTTTAGATCAGTGGCAATGGTCCACTGACAGAATTCTTGCCGGGCGGCAGCATCTCCTTCGTGCAGATATTGTACACTCTGCCGATGATACAGACTTTCCTGTCGTGTACTGCTGTGGTTACCACTCTTGTTTGCGGAATACCAAGATGGGCTACAATTTTTCTAGAGCTATATATCGAACGATATATATCGAAGCGGTTTGTATCGAAGCGAAAGTATCGAACAAGCGAATGTCGGAACGGGAAGCAGCGGTTAATTGGAATAGTGATTATTGTGTGAAGTGTAGTGCCGTATAATGTCTAGTGCAAGCAGTTGCGTACACATCTATAGGATTGTAAGAGGATGACAAGGACGAAGAGCAACATACACATTAAGAAAAGTACGTAAACAAGCGAATTGGATTATCTGAAGATCAAAACCAACTGCAGAACGATCTGAATAAGATATAACTATGGTGTAAAAATTGGCAATTGACTCTAAATAATGAGAAGTGTGAAGTCGTCCACAAAAGTACGAAAAAAAAATCCGTTAAACTTTGTTTACAAGATAAATCAATCTAAAGTGAATGCCGTAAGCTCCACAAAATACCTAGGAATTACTATTACTTCAGACTTAAACTGAAAAGAACACGTAGATAATGTCGTGGGAAAGGCGAACCAGAGACTGCGTTTTATTGGCAGAACCCATAAAAGATGCAACAGAACTACTAAAGAAACTGCATACACTACGCTTGTCCGTCCATTTTTGGAGTATTGCTGCCCAGTGTGGGATCCTTTTCAGGTGGGTTTGACGGAGGACATCGAAAGAGTACAAAGAAGGGCAGTTCGTTTCGTATTGCCACGATACAGGGGAGACAGCGTTATGGAAATGATACAGGATCTGGGATGGGAAGCCTTTCATCAACGTCGCTTATCGCTGCGGCGTGGACTACTTACGAAACTCCAATCGTCAACATTCTCCTCCGAATGGGAAAATAAATTGTTGACTCCCACTTACATAGGTAGAAGTGATCATCAGAATAAAATACGAGAAATCAGACCTCGAACGGAGAGATTCAGGTGTTCTTTCTTCCCGCGCGCTATTCGAGAATGGAATGGGAGATAAATAGTACAATGGTGGTTCGATGAACCCTCTGCCAGGCAATTAAATGTGATTTGCAGAGTATCCCTTGTAGATGTAGATGTAGATGTCTTGCAGTTTCAGTTTCATGCCTACAATTAATGCAGCATATTACCTGTAACAACTGTAATCTGAATACCGATGTTTACTCCTTGATAATAAGCTAAAAATATAATTTGTTCAAGAGAGAAAGGTGAAGTATACTGTAATTGATTTACGAGGTTTCTGTAATGGTTCTTTATAGGATAGACATTCATAGTTGGGCATTACTTGTATCCAATTTATTATTAAAATGTTCAATTCGTAAACCGATTTCTTATTTCCTCTTTTGGTTGGTCATGTAAACACTCCAAAATCGATTTAGGAAATACACTTGTCTAAAGCGGTTTTCCAGTTCCACAATCGATTTTCGTGCCCGTGTAAACGCAACCGTTTTTTGAAGCGTTCTTGGCTTGTCAGATTGTATTTTCTTTTTTAGAATTTTCGGCACTTATGGACAGTGTTTAAAATGTTCAAATGTTTGTAGAGCTTATGAGACTTAACTACGGTGTCATCAGTCCCTAGACTTACAAACTACTTATGAACTAGCTTATACGCCACAAACATCCATCCCGAGAGGGGATTCGAACTCCCGACCGCAGAGGCTGTGCAGACCGTGACTGGCACGCCGCAGAGCGCTCAGCCACTGCAAATTCAAATGTTCAGATGTTTGTTAAGCTTATGGGACAACTACGGGGTCATCAGTCCCTAAACTTACATACTACTTAGAACTAGCTACTACCAAGAACGGCACAAATATCCATGCCCGACGGGGGATTCGAACCCCCGACCGTAGTGGCCGTGCAGACTGTGACTGATGCGCCGCAGTAAGCTCGGCCACCGCGGCCGGCTTTATGGACAGAGTGATATTTTCTAATGTGAAATAAAAGTATAAATATTAGTGTGAGCATGAATCTATGTATTTAAGTAAAGAAATATAGCGATTGTCCTAACTAAATCAGGAACTGAATCAGCTGTTTTTTAACCGCCATCTAAAATGGCCTAGGAAATCCAATTCAGGCTATACAATGTGAACACGACAGCGAAAAACGGTTTACGAAATTCCGAAATGTCGTCTTCCGTAGGATGTGTTGCATGTAAACGTAGGGGTAGTTGCTCACGTTTCATCCCAGCTCTCGGTGAAAAGACTATAGCAGCGGTTCCCAACCTTTTTGGCTCTGCGGCCCACCCAATGCACAAAAACGTCTTGGGGGCCCAGTAACTAAATAAAAAGTAAAAATCACCAAGATACAAAAACTGGTTTGCAAGCACGCACACACACACACAATATCTATCTATCTATATCTATAAATGTGAATGTCTCTTCGGTGCACGTTTATCACGTCTGAACCACAAGACATAAAGAGGAGCTAAAATTCGTACAGTTACTAATGTCTACCCAAGGAAGGCTTTAAGCACGGTTCTATGGTGTTCATATATATATAATGTGAATGCCTGTTCGGAGTACGCTTATCACGTCCGAACGACAAGACGCAGAGACTTAAAAATTTGTACAGTTACTAATTTATACCTGAGGACGGGTTTAGGTACGGTTTTATAACGGTCTGTTAGATATTTAGTAATTTGAATGATGTAACGCGAAATGCTGAACAATAATTGCTCTTTGAAAATTATATTTACTTTTTGTAAATTCTTTTATTGGTTGCATTGTTGTTTGAGGGTTGATACCGATAAAAGAGTGGAGTGTATTGGGATGGAAGGTTATCGGCGTATATAAAATTCTACGTGTGTGTGTATTAATATTTCGCTCTGCAGCGAAAACTACAGAACGCAAACGAATGGTCTGTGTGTAATTGTTGTGCGAAGTCTCCCGTTGTACACCGCAGCAGTTCCATGTCGTTAGCTATAAGGGGGTGGAAGATATGGCGGTCGAAAGTCGTCAAATTATAAAAAAATTCGCCCTGAAGGCCAGCATTTGTACATTATGCGAGACAGCCTTATTTCTTATTTATTCTCCGATAAATATAGCATGATTTTAGAAAAAAAAGGAGATGGACAGAGAGAGAAATGATAGAAGTACTAACTCAAAGCAGGAATAAATAAATAAATACCCGGGAAAAGCCGGGTTTTCATCTAGTATATACTTATTAGGAAAGGTTTTTATTATATTCACTTAATTACAACAAGTATATGAAAACTCAAAACCGAGTAGGCATTTTTTTTAAAAACTGTTACAAGGCAGCCAACATCTGGATTAAAACTGGCTACCTTTAGCCTCAAATCACTCTCTACATTCAGTCTACTCCTATACTTTTTTTTCAAAACGAGTAAAGTAGGAAAGGCTCGTTCACATAAATAGGTTGCCGAAAAGGCCACTGAGTGTTTCTGAGCAATGTTGGCCATAGCTGGATAGTCTTGCCGCACGCGTATCCACAATGGCCCGAATGGCGTTAATAACATTTTTTTTAAAGCCTGGTCACATGATAGTTCATTAACAAGTCTTCTTCACTTGGTGAAATTTTCGATGTTTTAAAGTAATCGACTTCAAAGTTTTTCTTTGTTTTTTTGAGGTATTCGTCCAAATCTTGCACTACTACAGCCTCTCTATGTATGTTGCAATGTGTCCGCTGAACCAAGGGAGCAACTGATTTGACGACTTTACTAGTGATGTATAGAACATTTAATTCTCTCTCTCTCTCTCTCTTTCTCTCTCTCTTTTTTTTTAATCGGTTATTTTGGCAACTGACAAGTGAAACCCACGAACCTACGGATAATATTTAGCCCGCGGCCCATAGGTTGAGAACCGCTGGACTATAGTGTCCTAGAACATATCTGTGCTCTTATCTTATTTTCTTAAAAAAATATCATTTATATCACTTTGCTTTGTAACTGGTGAAGTTTTGCTAAAGAATATTAAGCAAGAAGGGTTGCTGCCTATCGCCTTTCCTCTTAGACAGGAAGCTACACTCACCTGCTGACCTGCTGTCCTTGGCCCGTAAAGGCGTCGGAATTCTTCTCTTGGCAGGTGTTTCGTCGCCTTATTGAAGATTCATTAACTGAAAAGAGGACAGTAGGAAAGTTACAGAACCAATAGGCAGAATTGTAGTAAAATCTGTATTCATAAAGATATGACGAATTTGAGGTAGCCCTGTTGCATGTTACTATTATTTCACATATAAGAGTATTTTTTCACGAAAACATCTTGCGCTGTAGGTCAAGGATTTACTAACAATAGTCAAGAAATAAGCACCTTTTATACAGATATATTTGCAGTCCCTAGAGAGAGCGGAGAGTGGTTGAATCACAGAGAATGTTGCTAGCCATGAAGTCGTAGTATTAAAATCAGAGCAGGGGCCAAACAGCCAAGCTTTCCTCACTATAAACTGAATGGTAAGGGTACCGGATGCTTCCTCTCACCCATCATTGTAACAGACGCGGACGGTTTTCGAAGTCACACTTTCCTAGTACGGCGGTAACTTCCGCCCTAGACTGTCCGCGAGGAGGATACTTCGAAGCTCTGCAACCGAATGGCGGTGCGTGTCTGTTCGCCGGGCACGGCACCGCAGTGTGTTTCCGCGGTTGAAAAGTAATCACTGTAGCCAACCTTACAGGTAGCGGAGAGAAACCGTTGGCGAAGCTTAGCCCTTGCGGGCAGCACTGTGTCTCGGACAGTCAGGTTGGGACACCTGTTTGGAGCGCGGGACAAACTTGGTATGCCTCCGCTACGGCGTCGCTTCCGGTCGCTTTTAAATTAAACGACTACTGGAAATTCTCCATTCTGAGCAATTTCTAGATTATAAAAACGGTTAATGTAGGAATTAATCTGTCCCTTCCATTCAATTGTCCTCTAAGTAAGCAATCATTCTGTGATGCTCCTTAGTTGGTGAAAATAAATAAACCGTCCTAAATTAATTGTTTTAATTTTGCTACTTTTTAATTAAGGACCCATCGGGCCTGTTATTGGTATCCGAGAGTTCGTAATTTTACTGGCAACTCGAATCCGTGGTCAGAATAACATATTTAATTTTACTAGTATTGCCTGTGGTCGAAAATCGCCCAATTGTGTTTACAACGGTCACTGGGGATAAATTTTACGTATCATGTCCGCGGCCTCTCGTAATTATGTTGGCAACATCAACAACACGATAGAAAATCTTTGCCCATTTGTTCGAACCACATAGAATGACTCGATTAGTGTATCGTACAGACCATGAAGTAAACAAATAATGCTGTTCCTGCTTTGTGGTTGACAGGTTCTTGTATGTACCCTCGTCCGCTCAGTAAAAATAATGGCCCCCGTAAAGCGAAGATTGCATGAGAAAACATCAGCGTTGTCAAGCGATTGGCTAAAATGAAGACTCACAGGATTCTCACTATTCAGCATCTGTTGCCAACACTGTCATAGGATATCGCTGGGATATATGCTGAAATTTAACCGGCACTGGGAGGTATGAAACGGTATCTTTTACGTGTTAAGGAAAATGCCTGACACAATAACAAGAAATAAAAACGGAAGTATATACTTCTCATGCCATTTTCGAATAATATAACTTTAATTAGCCTAATATTTGAAATGGAACTACAATTTCGGTGTTCGTATATTTATACAACGCCAAGAAAAAATATCATTTCGATACTGCGATATTCAGAATTCCAGACCTGACAACATTTCGGCTTCGTAGTTCCAGCCGTGCAGCGCTGTATGCCTCTCCTGGCGCACCATCCTTTATATCGGCATTCATATGAAAACATCCATATCTTTTTACCACTCTTAATCACTGCGAAAATGAAGCATTTGAACGGCACAAGAAAGTGTGTTGGGAGCACTCCATGTTTCGATATTTAGTTATTTGAATACGTTATTTTAATACTGCAGATGCGCTGCATTACAGCGTCTTTGGCCGAGGCGAATAGCCAATCAGTGAGCTGATTGTTGGAGAATGCAGAACTTGATCCAAGCTGTAGATAGGAAAATTTCTACTTCCTTTTACCACTTTTAATGGCTGAATGACACATAATATTTATATTCGTGAAATCTACGACAAACAATCTTTCGAATTAGTAACTTTCATTGGCCTTCTTGTACGAATAAATTAGTAACTGTGCCACAATTTTCGTGTTAGCCTATTTATATAATGATTTGTTTGAAAAATGTCTGTAATGCTTATGGGACTTAACTACGGGGTCATCAGTCCCTAAACTTACAAACTACTTATCAACTACCTTATACTAAGGACGGCACAAACATCCATGCCCGAGGGGGGATTCGAACCCCCGACCGTAGTGGCCATGCAGACCGTGACTGAAGCGCCTCAGTCCCCTCGGCCACCGCGGCCGGCTATAATGATTTGCTCTGATTTCTTTCTTATGGCACAGCCGTTGCGGCCGTGTGTTGTGTGCCCTCAAAAGTCTGTGCGTTACAGCGTCTGACCCCCTCATATGTATAGTGTGTATGATATCTCATCTGATCACCTAATTCATTTGAGCAGAGTGTAACGTGCTTTCAGTGGTTCCTTCAGGGCGTTGCACTTGGGCTCGAAGCGCGGTCAGAGGGAGCCGGCGCCGGCCTGCTTGTGCAGAGCCTTGTGGGGGATGAGCTGCGGCTCGTATAAAAGGCTCGCGTCTCCGGCTGGCCGGCTGCCCGGCCGCGGCGCGGCACCGACTGCAGTGGCCTAGCGCTGGTGCCTGCCTGCCTGGCTGCCTGGCTGCTTGCTGCTATTGATGCCGCCGCAGCCGCCGCTCATCATCCATCACCTGCTTCCGCCCCCGCAGCCCCAGCTCTCATTAGCAGGAGTGCCGTCATGACGCGCGCGCGGCGCGCCAGGTACCGGAACCCGACACAAACACTCTGCTGACCGCCCACTTCAGTACACCCACACTGCTCAAAGCAGTTATACCCGGGCCGCTGAAACTTTGCGCTCGACGATTACAAATAACAAGTAAAGAGCAAGAAGCGACAGGCGCTAGTCGCTAAGGAACGATCCAATCACAGCGCGCTAAACCACTTCCGGTGGTCACCTGCCGTGACGTCAAAGTTCCCGCTAGGGCACCTGGCTATAGACGGGCATGCGCATCAATTATAAACAACCATCACTCTTTCGGCGGCTTGCCCACCGCTAGGAGCGCTAGTGTCGTTGCAACTGTCAGTTGGTAACAACTTTCACAGCAGTAACTTCGACGTCACGGCAGGGGACCACCGGAAGTAAGGCTCCTATATACCTGAGCTCAACTATCCGCCATTTTTCCCCAAGCTGTAGAACGAGCTCACGCGTTACTTCGCGTTTCATTCAACTCGCTCACACACACAAACTACTCATTCTATGAACGCAGAATTTTCATCAATGTCTTAGTTAAGAACATTTTCTTTTTAGTTTTATTTATTACAATAATTTATAAACAGCACATACTGATAGTTTACGACCGTTCACTTTCTGACGTCGTTACGGAATTTTCGACATGCGAAGAACTTTTTTTCTGTTGAAGTTAGGTGAACACATTAAGCGAGTGAAATGTTCAAAATACATCAAATTTTCATCCTCTCCAAACAGAAATTCTGAGAGAAATGTGTAACTTGAAATATTGTCAGTTAAATGTAACGCATTGGGATCCGCCCGTCCGTCTAGTAGTAACACGTCTTCCGTATTAGAGCTTCTAATAATTAGGCACATGTTGTTACTGCATAACATCCATACTTAAAGATACTGTTACTGACTTCATTACATTTAATAGTTGCAAACTGCAAAAGTGCTGCTATAGCTGCAGCTCCCGCCGCCATTTTTGTTCCAAGCGGTGATAGCTTGAGCATGTGAAAAGTCACGCTTTGGACATCTTTAGGTTACGGTAGTACCACTAAAAGTGGGCCTTTGCGATCGTCTTTTGGCAGCTCGAAATTTAAATGAAGATAACGGCTTAACCATACATCTGTAAAAATTGAATAACCGAATTTGTAGAGGAAAAAATTCTCTACAACTTCGCTCTGTTATGTTTCTTTCATATCTCGCATCGTTTCAGATATATTTGCAAAAATAACGACGATTTTGGGATGTCTGTTTGTCTGTCTGTCCGTAACGTGTTCCCTGTTTTTAAGACGAACCGTTCAACCGATCAGCACCAAATTTTGCACACATAATTGTAGGCCGCCAGAGACCAGAACCTCCCTTTCTCAAATTTTTCTAACAAAAAATATGGTAGTAATACCAAAAAAACCGTTTGTAATATAATTGTAATTTCAAACGAACCGTTCATCCGACACGAAAATTGAATAATCTAATTGGTAGAGAACCTAATTGGTAGAGGAGAAAATTCTCTACAACTTCGCTCTATTATTTTTTTTTCATATCTTCCATCGTTGCAGAGATATTTCAAAAATAACGGCGATTTGACTATGTCTGTCTGGCTGTAATGTGTTCCCACTTTTTAGTTCCAACCGTTCAACCGATCGGCACAAAATTTTGCAGACATAATTGTTGGCTACCAGAGACCAGAACCTCGGTTTTTGAAATATTTCTGACATGAAATACGATAGTAATACCAAAAAAAGCCGTTTGTAATGTAATTTCAATTGCAAATAAATCGTTCATCTCGTTCATTGAATAAATGAATTTGTAGAGGAGAAAATTCTCTACATCTTTGTTCCCTTATGGTTTTTTTCTTCATATATTCTATCATTTGAGAGATATTTGCAAAAATAAAGGAGTATTGACACCCTCCATTGAATTTACGAAAACCAGCCGTTCGCAGATGTCACGTCACCTCCTCGCCCAGAACTCTCTCTGGCATACGCCATCTTGCGTTGCGTATTTGATGATTTTCTTATTGTTACTTATACATTGTTATTTCAAAGCAATGGCACACTGAAGAATTAACAAAAAGACGTCGTTCTTCGTACAATAAATGATAATCTATTGTCTACAAATGCCATATTTGTTTCAGTTAACAACGGCCATCAATAGTATGACATTAAAGAATCCTATTCTTAATTGTTAGCTGTAGCGTAGTGGGCAATGTGTTGGAATGTGACGCTGACGGTCAGTGGTAAGGAACCCGGCAGTAGCTAATTTCTTTTTTTTTTTTTTTTTCCTACAAGGGTTTCAGACACTCTTATTAATTAATTTTTTATTATTAAGATTATTATTTTGGTCCAAATTGTTTGCAAAAACTTATAAAACTACAAATCTAAAGTGTACCGTAAAACACGTCAGTGCGATTTTTTCCTCTGTTATTGCTTTGAAATATCGCTTGCTTCATTTCTAATACACATACCAAAAAGAATATAAATATTTGGACTAAAAATTTATCTCTTCGAAATACATTATTGTAATATGGTTTGAAAAATCGTTAAAATACGTTTTCTGGTATTTGCCCACCTAGGTGTGTATTGTGAGCAACATTTACGCATTCGACAGCTCAATTTTACGGGGTACCACTTGCACTACCAAATCTACGCTTTACTTTAGTTTAATACATTCTGTGCGCAAAAATCAAGCAAATGTATCGATTGTCATCCAAGACGAAGGTAAAGCATTTTCACAAGTTATAGTTTCAAAACACTTTTCAGCTAATGGAATTTTAACAGCTATCAGGGCTTTAATAAAATTCTGTCTGTGATTAAAAAAATCGGTCAATTTTACTTACGACTTCAGCGGCGTAGAGTGCTGATATTGGCAACGACCTTTGAATGCTCTTTTAAAACTCGAACAGCTAGAATGAGAGGAAATAGTTTTTCATGTTTACTAACGTCTTGTATGTACGCCTGTCCGGTCAGTAAATTAATTGTCCTCGTAAAGCGAACATTTTGTTGCGGCCTGTACGTTCGCAGCAGGAAACACCATCCCTTGGTGCTAGTTCCTAATTGGCAGTTGCCTTCCAATCAGATACAAGTTTTTGCCTACCAGTCACTTACCAGGGTACCAAACGCCTACTGATAAGCTGCTGCCAACCAGTCACCATGTTGGATGTATGACGTCGGTATCAGATAATCGAAAAAATCACAGTATATACGGATATACATTCAGCAACATCCAAAAGTTAACCGGCCTAAGAGGACCACTGCGTAGTGGTCGAAACGTCGGCAATTCCTTTGTTAAGTGTTTTAAAAATAATGCGGCCTAATACAAACAATTGTTCTATTGAAAATACTACCGGCCGTGGAGGCCTACGAACTTATCAGGTGTAGGCTTGTTTTGTGTGTGACTTTTTGCGTGAATGAATAACATCTCTGCATTGCATCTGCCTTACAATTTTGATTTCCGGAGTATCCTTATGCGTCGTTTCTTACCTACTCACGTATCTTTGTTGTTAACGCCACTGACTCACACTTCATACGTTTGAAACTGGACAGGAAGGCACTCTAGCACTACAGTATCGTCACGTAACCAAATACATCTTTCATAATCATAGTGGGCTGTGTAAGAGAATGTAACCGGTATGAAAAACTATTTCATAGTGCAGGATCTGTATCGCACCAAGAAAGTGTGTGCTGATAATGTTTCATCTTTCCTTTCTTTATTCATTATTTACGCGAAGTGTTATAAACAATACAAAGGTTCTCCGGCAATTCATGTTCAGTACAAAGAATGTGTTGTAGTATCCTTACATTTTAAAGCCTTTTCAGCTTCAAGAGCCCAAAAAATTCGCTTTGTTTTTATGATCTGTTATTAGCGATCGTGGCATACACATTTTTCTTTTGTGTGTTGCAGGGATTTGGAAGACATCAAAAACATTGTTCTAAAATTTCTGGAGGAGGCAGTGAGTATTACTTCAGCTAAAGACCCAACAATTTCCCCGACATTGCAATCATTAAATCTCATTATGCATTTTTGGTCCGTATTAATAAATCTCCAGCGCGTTCAGGCAAACCAGTCTACATGCAACTGCGATTGATAGAAGAGATGACAGAAAAAATTAGCTTGGTCTCAGGTGCCGTTGGTATGAACGTTAATGAGAAACTAAAGACAGTGCTGCAAAACAATCCAGGGCTGACCACCCTCTGCACACTGGCTGACATCTTATCAGGTAAATTTACTGAACCTGTGTGGTCCCATTGCGCCTAATTCAGTAATTTAAATATGCTCCGATGACATCCGTTGACTTGGAACGCTCATTCTCAGCATGTAAGATGCTATTAACAGACAAGAGATGCAGTTTCTCAACGGAAAGTCTGCAGGAAGTGTTAGCTATTTACTATGACTGCAATTATGGACATGGAGAATAAAATAATGTGAATTTTTGTCAATCTGTTTATCTTTCTAGACAATAAAATTTCAGATTTAGGTCACCTATTTTCTGGTTTTTATAACCTATTTTTGTAAGTGGTAGAACCTATTTTAGGTACCTAATTTCAGAGGTCTAGTAATTAGATGTGATCGAGTACAATTATTGCAATTCTTATGCATTTTCATTACAATTTACACATTATACCTGCTACACGTATTGAAATCCCTGAATATATTTTCATGCGCCCATGCATCGCTATTTCTAGCATTTAGGACACATTCTAGAAGCTTGTAACGGGAATTTCCCACCACTCCTGGCCATTATAATTGCTAAACCACGACGATGACGTGCTACAGACGCGAAATTTAACCGACAGGGAAATGATTCTGTGATATGCAAATTATTCGGTTTATTGTACTTCATCTGTAAAGGAGACCGCGTCTTGAGTATTGCTCAAGTGTTTCGGACCTGCATCAGATCAGTTTAAAGGAACACATAGAAGAAGTTCACAGGCGAGCAGCTAGGTTTGTTACTAGTAGGTTTGACCAATGCGCGCGCGAGTGTCACGGAAATGCTACGGCAACTCAGTTGGGGATCGGTGGAGAAAAGACGACGTTCTATTCGTGATTTTCTGTTGAGGAAATTTAGAGGGCCGGAATTTGAAGCTGAGTGTAGTACGATCTTGCTGCCGCCTACTTATATTTCGCGTAGTGATCACAAAGAGAAGATAAGAGAAATTAGGGCTCGTACGGAGGCATATAGACATTCTTTTTTCCACGTTCTAATTGGGAGTGGAATAGGAAACTAAATACCTAATAGTGGTACAGTGTACCCTCCGCCACGCACCTTACGGTGGATTGCGGAGTATGTATGTAGATGTAGATGTAAATGTAGACTGACTTTTCAGAGCATCCACACAAGATTGGCGCCAGTGGCGACACCTACAACGTGCTGACACGAGGAAAGTTTCCAAGCGATTTTTCATACACAAACAGCAGTTGACCGGCGTTGCCTGGTGAAACGTTGTTGTGATGCCTCGTGTAAGGAGGAGAAAAGCGTACCATCACGTTTCCTACTTTTATAAAGGTCGGATTGTGCCTATCGCGATTGCGGTTTATCGTATGGCGACATTGTTGCTCGCGTTGGTCGCGATCCAACTACCGTTAGCAGAATATGGAATCGGTGGATTGAGGAGGGCAATACGGAACGCCTTATTGGATCGCAACGGCCTCGTACCACTGCAGTCGAGATGACAGGCATCTTATCCGTATGGCTGTAACGGATCGTGCAGGCACGTCCCGATCCCTGAGTCAACAGATGGGGACGTTTGCAAGACAACAACTGCACGAACAGTTGGACGACGTTTGTAGTAACATGGACTATCAGCTCGGAGGCCATGTCTGCGGTTACCCTTGACGCTGCAACATAGACAGGAGTGCCGCGATGGTGAACGCAACGACGAACTTGGGTGCACGAATGGCAAAACGTCTTTTTTTTCGGATGAATCCAGGTTCTGTTTACAGCATCATGATGGTTGCATTCGTGTTTGGCGACATCGAGGTGAACGCACATTGGAAGCGTGTATTCGTCATCGTCATACTGGTGTATCAGCCAGCGTGAAGGTATTGGTTACGCGTCTCGGTCACCTCTTGTTCTCATCGACGGCACTTTGAACAGTGGCCGTTATATTACATATATGTTACGACCCGTGGCTCTACCCTTCATTCGATCCCTGCGAAACCCTACATATCAGCAGGATAATGCACGACCGCATGTTGCAGGTGTTGTTCGGGCCTTTCTGGATACGGAATATGTTCGACTGCTGCCCTGGCCAGCACATTCTCCAGATTTCTCACGAATTGAAAACGTCTGGTCAATGGTCGCCGAGCAAGTGTCTGGTCACAATACGCCAGTCACTACTCTTGATGAATTGTGGTATCGTGTTGAAGCTGCATGGGCATCTGTACCTGTACACGCCATCCAAACTCTGTCTGACTCAATGCCCAGGCGTATCAAGGACGTTATTACGGCGAGAGGTGGTTGTTGTGGGTACTGATTTCTCAGGATCTATGCACCCAAATTGCGTGGAAATGCAATAACATGTCAGTTCTAGTATATTTGTCCAGTGAAACCCGTTTATCCTCGGCATTTCTTGTTGGTGTACCAATTTTAGTGGCCAGTAGTGTAGATACAGAACGTCCATGCAAAATTGGATCGAAATCGATTACACATATGTCACACCCTCTTCTTGTAAGTCCCGCACTGGTGTCGTGAGCATCCGGCTCTTGTTCAGGTGCCTCATAGATGGTTGGAGTATTAGAATAATACGGCCAGGAATGTAATTTTCTGGCGTACGGTGCGTTGTGGGCGCAGGGCAAGATGCAGAGTGGCAAGAGTAGGGCTGTGGAGAGGTGCCTGTTGACGAGGTGCGCCTCTGCCCGGGCTAACGAGGCCGCGAGGTGGCGCCACTTGTCTCATTAGGCGCCTCTCTGTCCAGCCCCCACTGCCCGAGGAGCGACTTCCTCAACCCCAGAGGCGTGGACCACGGCTGCCAGACTCATACGCTGAGGGCCGCTCAACCAGGGCGCTCCCCCTTAATTAAACTCCTCACTCTCCTCATGCTGTTTCTGTTGAACGTGCCGAGGAATCCCCGACCTCTTCACCTACTACCCTACTGTGCTTTATTTCCTTGAGTTGTATTCTCAGTTGCTTGCGTAGTCCTGCGCTGGGTGAGGTCTAAAATCGCTCTACAGGCAAAATACGTAATTTGTTATTTCCTGACATAGTCTCTTTCAGTCTTATGGAAAGAAGATTTTTTTATACTGAAATCTTTAATGGGTAAAATCGCAAATAATTTTCTAGCATGGTTAGTCTAGGCTTACTTTCAAGCCATGTCAAGACATTTTTCTTTTTCTTCTTGTTTTGCTATCATGAATTACACTTTTTCTCAGCTTGTCGCAGCTACATTTGGTCCTTCCTCTATTTTTGGACTCTTCCAGTGTATCTTCTACCTTGCGGAATATACCGCCAAAAAATTTGTGGAAATCTTTACTATTTCTTTTGCAACAGATGGTATATCCACTTTTTCCCTATTCTTCAACCTTACCATTTGTGAAACTTTTTTACTTTGTATTTCTTTTGTGATTTATCTTTGTGTATCCTGAGAAATTTAATTTCATTGACCAGTAATAATATTTTTTCTTTATTTACCATTTTGCAAGATTAACTCCCATATTGGAATGACGCTTCCTACGTCTACATCTACATGGGATACTCTGCAAATCACATTTAAGTGCCTGGCAGAGGGTTCATCCAACCACCGTTATACTATTTATCTCCCATTCCCTTCTCGAACAGCGCGCAGGAAAAAAGGACACCTGAATCTCTCCGTTCGAGCTTTGATTTCCCGTATTTTATTCTGATGGTCATTTCTACCAGTGTAAGTGGGAGTCAACAATATATTTTCGCATTCAGAGGAGAATGTTGGTGATAGGAGTTTCGTAAGTAGCCCACGCCGCAGCGTTAACCGCCGTTGTTGTAATGATTCCCATCCCACATCCTCTGTCATTTCCGTAACGCTGTCTCCCCTGTATCGTAACAATACGAAAAGAGCTGCCCTTCTTTGGATCTTTCGATGTCCTCCGTCAAACCCACCTGATAAGGATCCCACACTGGGAAGCAATACTCCAAAAAAGGACGAACAAGCGTAATGTATGCAGTTTCTTTAGTAGTTCTGTTGCATCTTTTAAGGGTTCTGCCAACAAAACGCAGTCTGGTTCGCCTTTCCCACGACATTATCTACGTGTTCTTTTCAGTTTAAGTGTGAAGTAATAGTAATTCCACGGTATTTTGTGGAGTTTACAGCCTTCACTTTTGATTGATTTATCTTTTGATTGATTTATCTTTTGATTGATTTATCTTCTAAACAAAGTTTAACGGATTTCATTTCGTACTCATGTGGACGACTTCACACTTCTCAATTGCCAATTTTTACACCATAGTCATATCTTAGTCAGATCGTTCTGCAATTGGTTTTAATCTTCAGATGATTTTACTAGACGGTAAATGACGGTGTCATCTGCAAACAACCTAAGAGATCTACTTAGATTTTCCCCTAAATCGTTTATGTAAATAAGGAACAGCAGAGAACCAATAACACTACCCTGTGGAACGCCCGATATCACCTCCGTTTTAGTCGATACCTTACCATCGATTACTTCGAACTGTATCCTCTCTGACTGGAAATCCCCTATCCAGTCAATTTGGGGCGATGTACCATAACCACGCATGATTTGATAGAATCTGAGATACATTTCTGTTCTTACTCTACTTTTGAGAGATTTTCTGATAATGCCATTTATGTAATTCTCTATTTTTATTGACATAATTCTTAAATTTTAAACTATTTACTTGTTCTATAATCTTGTCTAAAACTATTTTTCTTGTCGCTGGATTTTTCCCACAGAAAGCCACGGCTTTCTGTTTTTTGTATTGTATTGTATTGTATAACTTTGTAATTCACCTTCATTATTCCACATTAAGACTTGATCAACCTCGAATAGTACTGTCATTACATATGATTTTAACCAAAAAGATTATATATTTCTTCGCCGCGGTGGAGTGGCCGAGCGGTCTAAAGCGCCTCGCTGCGGAGCGCGCGGTTGCTCGCCGTGGAGGTTCGAGTCCTCCCTGGGGCATGGGTGTGTGTGTTTGTCCGTATGTTAGTTTACCTAGGTTTAAGTAGTTTGTAAGCTACGGACTGATGACCACGCATTTTGGTCCGATAGATTTACAGACATTTGAAGATATATATTTCTTCAGTTTCATTTTCCACTGTCGTACTATCTCTTGAATGTGTACATTAAAATAGTTATTTTCTAATTATCTCCAATTATTTAGTCTTGTGTTAGCATTGAACTTCTGAATTACCTGTACAGCACTTCTTATTTGTAACATTTTGCACAATAATTGTCTGATGCTTAATCAGAATCGTTTACGTAATTATGAATTTGAAGAAATCCTTACGTTTGTTGTATTATAAATGTGTTGTCTGTACAGCTTCTTTCCTTTCTGAATCCATTTCGGTCGTGTGATACCATACACTCCGTTTGAGATTTGGTCTTTCGGTTACTATTCTAGCAGAAATCTTATATGCAGCATTCAGTAATGATATTCCTTTAATTCCAGGGTTTTGATCTGTCTCCGTTCTTCAGTAGTGATATCTTCCATTATTTTGGTATTTCGTCGTTATATAGCAAATATTGTAAAATCTAACGGATCTTGTTGTAATCCTACTCAATAATATTTTATTAGTTCACGATTAACGCCATCACGTCCTACTGTATTTCGGTTCTTTGTCCCTTATTTAGCTTAAGTGACCCGTTGTCCCGACAGAAGACATACGGTACGTTCTTTCTTCCGTTTCCCGTTAATCGTCCCTTATTTTTGAAACGTTGCGTTTTTAACTAACGTGTAGTATCGTAGAATGGACGACTCCATACATACAACGTTACTCAAAGGATAACGAAAAGTACACTTTTTTATTTAAGCAAAATGCACAAGGAACGAGTTATGATGTTCTTTGTAATGTGTTCACATGGTGAGCAGATGTCCATTGGTTATTGATTTAGGACATATAATTTAGATCCGTTGTTTTGAAGCATTTTTACATAAACACGGCCTAGTTCTTTCGAGCAAAACATGAGAATACTATCATAATAAATGATGAAGTAAGCGTCTTTTTGCTGACGAAGGCTTCCTTGCTTTCCGTGCAGCGAAACCTCCTGTTCCCACAAGCCAACAGAGTGCACTAAGTGAACAATATTAAAAATAAATGTGAATAGGTAAAGCACAAACTTAGAAATACTGTCTCGGTGAAAAAACATCTATCTGAACTTACTTCGTGTCGTCAGACCTGCTGTAAAAATTTGCAGCTCCTAATTACCTTTGTACAGTGTCTAGCTGACGTCATTGCTTTATGGGCTGAAAACAACACATGGGCTGAAAACAACACATGAAGTATCCAAAACGTCAGTCTTTTAGTTATAATTATATTCTTTACACTACCTAAATTAAACCTCTTTTTTTCGCCTCGGCGGTGTGGCTGAGCGCGTTCAGGCGCTATGCTCCAATGCGCGAGGCCGTTCCCCGTCGCGGGTTCGAATTCCCCCCACCTCGGGCATGGATGTTTGTGCCGTCTTTAGTATAAGTTAGCTTATAAGTAGTTTGTAAGTTTAGGGACAGATGACCCCGCAGTTAAGTCCCACAAGCTTCACAAACATTTGAATAGTTCTTCATTTTCACAAAACAGTGTTTGAAATTCTGAAAACTATTGCTGAGACAGTGAGAAATAAGTAACCCAAGTAAATAATAATAGCCATCAGCCTTAATGAGTGATATCGTTAGATAAAATTGACATTGTGTTTTCATGTGACAACAATAAAATATTTACGCCATTAATAACGCACCGTACTTTTACTTTTTTGCAGTGGGATATTTTACTAAAAGTTATGGTGATGTAGGGAGCTATATTATGGACCAAATATTTGAATTCAAATGTTTTTATTGATAGGTTATTTACGAACCGTTTCGTTTTATCTTCTAATTTGTGTCCCGTATTTTGAATTTGGAAATCTGTTCACCCCAATCTAAGAGCCCGTTCTCATTCTGCGGCCAGTCTCTGTTCTTTATTTATGATGATATCTGTTCCATATATGCTGTTACGTGTTGTTCGGAAAAAAAGCCTCTCACGTGTTTGTTGTGCCATCTTCAAATAAAAAATTAAAACTGTACAGTGTCTTCATAAGATTACCCCTTCTCATATACATATCTACTCTTGCGATGTCTCGCATAGCAGCTTAAAATACACAATAAGGCATGTAAAAACCACAGTACAATAAAACGATGTAGAACTCAGCAAGACTTACTAAAATTATAGACACCAAATAGCAATAGCTTGCAGTGACATCAGCAATGACGTTTTAGTTAATTGCTGCTATAATACTAATACATCCACTACTCATTTTGCATTATGATACATATACATATAAAAGTGAATGCACCTACAAAATTATACAGGGTGAGTCATAAATGAGGAAAAATATTTCGTGCAAATTGTTACACACTGAGCTACAAACATAAGTTCGTTTTCCTCATGTTCCTATGTCAATAAATGACAGTGCAATTGAGTGGTAAAAATCTGGAAATATGAAGTGGACTTTTGGATGTTACTGTGCGCCAACATTGGCCAATAGGACAGATTGGCAACAGGGTACAACATGCGAGTGTTGCAGGTAGTCTAGGCGCTCACGAGAAGGCGAGGCATGCGGCGTCAAGCGACGGTCTGCGTGACACTGCGAGCAATGACAGCCCTCATACCTATCTCGTACCGTTTTCGCTGGCAGGTATTATGTATCGTGGCTAGTTGGCATAGGGAAAGGAGCTTGTGCCCTGTTGCCGATCTGTCTCCTTGGCCAATGTCGGCGCAGAGTAAAACCCAAAACTCCACTTGATTATTCCAGATTTTTATCATACAATTGCATTGTCATTTATTGACATAGGAAAATGCGGAAAACGAATTTAAGTTTGTAGCTCAGTGTGTGACAATTGGCACGAAATATTTTTTCCTCATTTATGACTCATCCTGTAGATATGTCAACATAAATAATGAGTCATCTGCTTGTTATTGGTAAAAGGCCCTATAGTGATCTGCATATACGGTGCCACATACATAAGTGCAAATATGTGATATATTAAAATATACAAATATGTTTATTCTCATACAAGATACGCATACTAAGAAAGTGTACACAATCGAATTTGCTAAAATGGGCAGTGATCGTGGTAGAAGAAAGTCCACAAAAATGTGTACTATGTGAGTGTTATCTACAAAAATGCGGAAGAGGAAGTGTACGACAAAAGAAACCTAAATTAATAGACAATAGGTGGACGATTGAAGTATCCCCACTTACAAAATTAATGTTTTCACTCTATAAATAGCCTTTTTAAAATCCTCAGAAGATTCAAAACAAATCATTTGGTTGCAGATAACAACGCTAGCAGTACGTAACTATATAGAAAGGGTCCCACATGACCACAGAATATAAAAACAAGATAAAAACGATAATACAACTCCCGACATTTTAGGTCTAAACATAAATTATAGTAATAAAATCGATGTATTTTGTTTTCAAAGCAATAAATAAATGGTAAACCCACTGATGATGGCACAGATGTGCCGAAACTCGACTGACTGTAAAATAAAATAGTGTTTTGCATATCAGAAGGACTTCATACCCATAATCAGAACTGAAATACCGGTACCTATTACATCAATCGGTTTCTCTCATCGCTAATTTGAGAGGTTGTTGTTTCGCCTGGACATCGTCAGCAGTTGTCAGTACTGGAGTACTGTGCGTGTTGAAGGAACGGGGATTTTTATTCAGCCTGGACGTTGTCAGCAGTTGTCAATACTGGAGTACTGTGCGTGTTTTAGGATTGGGGGATTTTGTTCAGCCTGGACATTGTCAGCAGTTGGCAGAATTGGAGTACTGTGCGTGTTGCAGGAGTGGGGGGGTTTTGTTTACCCTGGACATTGTCAGCAGTTGTCAGTACTGGAGTTTTGTGCGTGTTGCAGGAGTGAGGGGTTTTGTTCAGCCTGTACATTGTCAGCAGTTGGCAGTACTGTGCATGTTGCAGGAGCGGGGGAAGGGGTTGTTCAGCCTGGACATTGTCAGCAGTCGTCAGTACTGGAGTACTGTGCGTGTTTTAGGATCGGGGGGTTTTGTTCAGCCTGGACATTGTCAGCAGTTGGCAGAATTTGAGTACTGTGCGTGTTGCAGGAGTGGGGGGTTTTGTTTACCCTGGACATTGTCAGCAGTTGGCAGTACTGGAGTTTTGTGCGTCTTGCAGGAGTGGGGGGTTTTGTTCAGCCTGGACATTGTCAGCAGTTGGCAGTACTGTGCATGTTGCAGGAGCGGGGGGGGGGGTTTCAGCCTGGACATTGTCAGCAGTTGGCAGTAATGGAGTACTGTGCGTGTTGCAGGAGCGGGGGGTTTTGTTTAGCCTGGATATTGTCAGCAGTTGGCAGTACTGTGCATGTTGCAGGAGCGGGGGGGGGGTGGGGTTTGTTCAGCCTGGACATTTTCAGCAGTTGTCAGTACTGGAGTTTTGTGCGTGTTGCAGGAGTGGGGGTTTTTGTTCAGCCTGGTCATTGACAGCAGTTGGCAGTACTGGAGTTTTGTGCGTGTTGCAGGAGTGGGTGGTTTTGTTCAGCCTGGTCACTATCAGCAGTTGGCAGTCATGGACTACAGTGTGTGGTGCAGGTGCGGGGTGTTCTGTTCAGCCTGGACATTGTCAGCAGTTGGCAGTCCTGGACTACTGTGCGTGTTGCAGGAGCGGGGGGTTTTGTTCAGCCTGGATATTGTCAGCTGTTGTCGGTACTGGAGTACTGTGCATGTTGCAGGAGCAGGAGGTTTTGTTCAGCCTGGACATTGTCAGCAGTTGGCAGTACTGGAGTACTGTGCACGTTGCAGGAGCAGGGGGTTTTGTTCAGCCTGAACATTGTCAGCAGTTGGCAGCACTCGACTACTGTGTGTGTTGCAGGACTGGGGGTTTTGTACAGCCTGGACATTGTCAGCAGTTGGCAGTCCTGGACTACTGTGCGTGTCCCAGGAGCGGGAGTTTTGGTTCAAGCTGGACATTACCAGCAGTTGGCAGCGCTGGACTACTGTGCTTGTTGCAGGAGTGGGGGGGGGGGGTTTGTTCAGCCTGAACATTGTCAGTATTAGGCAGTCCTGTACTGCTGTGCGTGATGCAGGACCGGGGGTTTTTGTTCAGCCTGGACATTGTGAGCAGTTGTCAGTACTGGAGTACTGTGCGTGTTGCAGGGGCGGCGGTGAAGTGCTACCGGTGCGCGATGGGCGACCCGCGGTGCGGCGGCGCGGGCATGGACCTGTCCGAGGTGGCGACCGAGAACTGCACGCTGGCCGCCGTCGCCACCGGCCTCACAGAGTCCGTGGGCGAGGACCGCTTCCCGCGCATCGAGAGCGAGGCGGGCATCGGCTCCTTCAGCCTGCCGGAGGCCACCGCCGCCGCCATCCCGCTCGGCTGCCTCAAGCTGGAGAGGCGCAGTGAGTGCACCACACGCTGACCTGCTCTGTACACAGAAAGACTGCATTTAACACTCCAGCTTGATACACACGGAGGTCCGTCTGAAGTTTCAGATGAGATTATCTCGAAAACTATACATCGGGAAAAAATAGTGGGCAAGACGAGTTCGTAAGCACAAAGGTGGATATCAAATTATACTGCACGTGTCCTCCAGCCCCCCCCCCTTGGGTGGGAATAGGGGCAACTTTTAAATCTTAAACGTAAACCCTCTTTTTTATTGCAGATTCGGATTCTCCATAAAAAAAGTAATCAAGTTCTGTCTGAAACATGGTTTTAAACCATGGCGCTGAAATCGAGAAAATAGTAAAATTGAGGAAGAACTCTGATTTATTTAGAATGATCGGGGAAGGAGGCAATCTTCTTTCGTTACGCCAAATTAAGCCTTGGTGAAGAAGAGAGGTGGTTGTTCGACGCACTGTAAAGGCTTACACGGAGACACTGCCACACTGAACACTAGACGACACTGTTTCTAAAATTCTTCACTGAGGCCCCGCATTGGGATGGGAGGGAAAGGTTAGGAAGTGCGGGAGAGGTTGGGTAGATAGAGAGGAGAGGAAGGACGGGGGTTGTCGAGACTTCAGGGTGCGGAAGGGGAAAAGCCAAGTGGGGGAAGGGAAGAGGAGGGTATGGGAATAGGGGATGCTGATGCTATGGGGATAGGATTATGGTTGATAAGAGGGGTAAATATCTGGACGAAGGGCGTCATACGGTAGGGGAAGGGCGTAGAAGTTGCACTGGGAAAGGACATGTAGCGTGTGCAGGTGGAGAGAGAGAGGAATTCATTGGTGTAGGCGTGGCAGAGGCCCAGGGTTGCTTAGGATGGGGTAAACGAGGGGGTTGCGGGAACCTATTTTGCGGGCGACGTACAGGATTCAGGGGTGTTCAAGATGATGAAGGAGGTGAGGAAAGGGGATGAGTTCGTATAGGATCCGCGTGGAGGAGGGGGATCGGACACGGTAGGCGAGGCGGAGGGCTACGTCTGATCGCATTGCACTGACCTTTATATTCAGCCATGGTTCTTAGTTTGGCCATAGTATCGCCACAGTCGGGTGAGTAATGCAATTGTGAAGAGTTCCCTAACGAGATTTTGATACCATTCCCCCTCCCTCCATCAAAAACTGCTGTAGTTAGAATACATTTTGTAAAAAAAGAAAAAAGAAAGAAAGAAAAAAAAAGATTAATTTGGCGTAATGATAGATTTGGTGCATATTTTGTATCGATTTGATGCGTCCTTCTCCGATCATTTTAAAGAAATCAAAGTTCTTCACCAATTTTACTTCTTTCTCGATTTCAGTGCCATCTGTACATGGTTTAAACAAATGTTTAGGGCAAAACTTAATTACTTTCTTAAGGAGAATCCGGATACGCACTAAAAAAATGAGGGATTACATTTAAGATTTAAAAAGGGAACGGAGGCTGGAAAGCACGTGTAATGTCATTTGATGTCCACCTTTGAGCTTACGAACTTGTCGTACCCACTATTTTTACGCGATGTATAGTTTCCGACATAAACTCATCAGAAACTTCAGATGGACCACCCTGCATATAAAAAATTGAGGTGTTTTTGCCTATATTTTACTCTGCAGCCAAAACTACACATCGCAAACGAATAGTGTTTGTATCTGGTAGTAGGTATCAGTCTCCCAACGATAAGGGGTTGGAAGATATGGGAGTTGAAAGTTACCGACTACTATAAAATTCTACTTGTGGGTGTCAATATTTTGCTCTTCAGCAAAAACTACGCAGTGGTGTTGTTGTAGTACGAAGTCTCCCGTTGTACACCATAGCAGTTCCGTGTCGATAGCTATAAGTGAGTGGAAGATTCAGTTGTTCAAAATTGTCAGCTTATAGAAAATTCGGACTGACAACCAGTGATGACTTCTGACACTATAACAGCAAAGAGGTTATACACAGCGAAACGTGATCCACATTCTTCACTTGTTTCTCTGCAACAAGCATACGAAGAAAGGAAAATTGGTGCATATTGCAGTTTGAAAAGGAAAACTACCAAGAAAGATGCCGAACCGAAAGAAAGCAATTTCGCGTTCTCGATCCGTTTCTAAAAGACACAAAACGACGCTGAAAAGTGAATCTACAGACGATGGAAACTTGTAATTTGTAGGCGTCATCAATTTTTCGATATTCCCATCCGTAAGAGGGCAAAATAGGGGATGAACGTTTTTATTTGTAAATTAAAAAAAAAAACTACTTTGCCATTCAGGCAATTTTGAAGGGTCGGGGGGTTCGAATCCCCTCTCGGGCATGGATATTTGCGCCGTCCTTAGTGCTAGCTAGTTCATAAGTAGTTTGTAAATTTGATGACCCCGTAGTTAAGTCCCATAAGCTATACAAACGTTTGAACATTTCAAACAATTTTGAAGAAAGAAATACAAAACTTAAAAGTCGACCACTGTACGAAACAAGAGCTTTGTTTTATCACTAAAATGAGCAAATAAGGTCCGTGTGAACTACCGGTTACTCCCTGCTACTATATCTTGTTCCGTGGACCAAACTGAGAACTGACTCGTTTCATATTACTTCAATAACAGGTAGTTAATACTACAGTGGTCAATATACATAGCAGCTCACACGTTATTACACACAGACATTAATAAGTAAGCCACCACAATTAAAGTTATCTTAGAAAGGCGACTAAGAAAACGTTTATGGCGCAACGGAATTTAGACATAAGAAATTTTGCATGTCAGTTTATTTTCAGAACTTGTGAAGAACAATATTAAATAAAAGAGGGGAGGTGCTCTAAAACTACAATTTATAGCAACTTAAGGATTATGCTAAACTTTGACTTGTTTATTCAGATAGAAAACAAGCAAAATGGGGAACCAATTTGGTTAATACAATAAAAATGCATCTCTTACGTGGATAAATCCGGACGGTGCCAAGCGTAAATTATACATGAATTAACGCTGCTGGGGGGGGGGGGAGGATTCACAAACAACACTCATTCGCTCATACACACGCAATTCCACAGCGAAGCTCACCAAAATCAGCGTGCTGAGACGAGGCGGAAGCAGGCGCCGCTATCGCAGGCGAGATTCAGTAAGTCGGAGGTAGCACAAAACGCAATATACAAAAACACTTTGAAGCTTGCTCTGGTCCATCGTGCCTGTTTTGAGATGGTGAGTGTGTATAGCCAAGTTAAATTACATCTGAATTGGATCGCGAGCAAAACACGCTAATGGCGACACACGGCTACGTTACATGAACGCACTCCACTGAAGGTGAAGTGGTTGATAATCGGATTCATTATACAAAATCACAGTGGATTCTTAAGTTGCAGTCTGTTAGAAATCGATCAGGGTACTGGTTTTATATGAGAAATGGCGTGAATTCAGCCGACTAGCTTCAAACCCCGGAAGTCGGAACTCGGACGCACGTGGCTCCGAAAACCGATAAAATTGAATAAATTTTGTTACCGAAAAAAAAAGAAAATTAACTACAGCATGCGACCCATAGAAATGCTTAGAATTATACAGGGTGGCGCAGATGGATCGGGTGGTTTTGAAGTGGACTGTACGTC
This sequence comes from Locusta migratoria, assembly GCA_026315105.1. Classification (NCBI taxonomy): domain Eukaryota; kingdom Metazoa; phylum Arthropoda; class Insecta; order Orthoptera; family Acrididae; genus Locusta; species Locusta migratoria. Next base: position 130,598,026 of record CM048745.1, on the reverse strand, counting down.
TGGTGGGGGGGGGGGGCAGCCAGGTGTTCGGCGGTCTGCGTCAAATGTTCAAATGTTTGTAGAGCTTATGGGACTTAACTACGGGGTCATCAGTCCCTAAACTTACAAACTACTTATGAACTACTTACGAACTAGGACGGCACAAATATCCATGCCCGAGGGGGGATTCGAACCCCCGACCGTAATGGCCGTGCAGACCGTGACTGGAGCGCCTCAGTCCCCTCGGCCACCGCGGCCGGCGCGGTCTGCGCCCTGTGGTGGGGGAACGGGAAGTTTCAGTTGCAGACTGGCAGTCAGTCGCGATGGCTACGTGGTCCGTTGAGCATCGTGTTTTCGCTGTGGAAGAGTTTATACGCAATAACGAGTCAATTGTTGCTGTGACGCGTGCCTTTCGCCGGCGTTTCAACATCCCACCTCGCGTTAGTGTTCCTAAGCGAGATACGATATTGAGTTGGGTGCATAATTTCCGCACTACTGGTTCATGTGCTCCAAAATGGACGCCTAGACCTCGAACAATAAGAACGCCTGACAACGTGGAGCGTGTGAGACGCGCCGCGGTGGAGTAGCCGAGCGGTCTAAAGCGTCTCGCTGCGGAGCGCGCGGTTGCTCGCCGTGGAGGTTCGAGTCTTCCCTGGGGCAAGGGTGTGTGTGTTTGTCCATAGGTTAGTTTACCTTAGTGTAAGTATTTTGTAAGCTACGGACTGATGACCACGCAGTTTGGTCCGATAGATTTCCAGACATTTGAACATTTCGTGTGAGACGCGATGTCATTGCGAGCCCACTGCGGCGGAACGACCTCTTCGTGCAGCGGAACGTGTGCTAAAACCTTATTTTCAAAAGCACTCGTCTTGTATGATTTGGGTTGAATGTGGCCGTGTCAGACTTCGTAATCCTTGAGGTGTCCACTCGCCCATAAAAATTTATATAAAATAAAAAAAAATATATGGTCATGTAAAATCTTTATACGTTGCAATACTTCAAAATCAGATTCTTGCGCCGAGGGAAGAAGTCTTTAACAGTCACTGTTGTTAAAATATTTCTAAGTTCTCTCATAGATAAGACGGTCAAAATAAATTCTTCAGTTTGTGGTCGTTGCTATGGCCACAGATAAAAAAAAATATTTCTTCAATGATTATCGATCGATGTGTATGATCGATTAATCAAAGTTCTAAAAGAAACATTTATCGAAGTCTTCTTGACGTAACTTTTCCACCAATAAAAATTCATAAAAAATCTTCCTTCAGATTGAAGAATATTTAAATTAAATATTCTCCTCGTTTCATTAATATATTATTTATCGTAAAATAATTCTTCATAAATGATGTACTCTAACACATTCGTCAAATTTAAACGCGATAACATTTATTGCTTTCTATGACATTATATATGTAGTCATTGACAGACAAAAGGAAACTGACTTTTAAAATTTGTTGTTTTAACATGAAATTTCGATAATAATGTCAACTCTTGCGATGACAACCGCAGAGATCAACATCTTCTTGCCTCGTGGCCGTCGACCCGCGACTTGATATGGCCGGATATTTACTCCTTGTAATCGGCGTCGAAGATGTTGCCCTCATAGGTTGAATCGCCTCACAGCACATGAAACATAAAAAAAACATACAATAAACATTTACATAAAATTCATTTAAGAACACAAATATAAGTAAGTTATCCTGCACAAACTGAGCTGACATGAGATATGTAGCGGCGACAATAATCCGTCCCACTACACCACGTCGATCAACGAGACGTCGTGCTCAAGCTCTTGGAATGTCACGTCGGAGCCTTCAAAGGATTCTCAACCAAGAATTTAAATTCCACCCCTATAAAAGCATGGTGGTCCAGAAGATTCTCCCAACAGACCATCTTCAAAGGCTTCAGTTTAGCCAACGGATGTTGGTGTTATTGGAAGATGAAAACCTGATTATCATGATGTCTTACGAAGCTCACTTTCACATTAACAGCTACGTCAACAAGCAAAATTGCCGTTACTGGGCCGACACTAACCCAAGAGACCTACACCAATCGCCTCTCCATAGTGACAAAGTGACGGTTTGATGTGGCGTTTCTAAGGTAGGGACAATTGGGCCTTACTTTTTTGAAAATGAAAGGGAGCAGGCGGTTGCTGTTAATTCGCATCGTTATGTAAACATGATTGAAGAATTTCTTCTCCCACAACTTGAGGAGAACAATTACGACATGGACAATATGTCGTTCCAACAAGACGGGGCAACTGCACGCGCTCTGTTCCCTGGCCGTTTGATTTCCCGTAATGGAGATATCAATTGGCCCCCTCGCTCACCGGACCTCGCGGTATGTGACTTTTTCTTATGGGGCTATTTAAAAGCAAGGGTCTACATGAACAAACCCCAGACCATTCAGGAGTTGAATGCAGCAATTCACAACGAAATCACATCAATTCCTAGTGATGTGCTTGAGCGGGCAATGCAAAACGTTAAGGACCGACTCCAAGAATGCGTCGCTCGAAAAGGAGGGCATTTGATGGACGTAATTTTTAAAAACTAACTTTCCTAATTTTTTGGTAACAAAGAAGGAGGGCATTTGATGGATGTAATTTTTAAAAACTAACTTTCCTATTTTTTTGTTAATAAACTTCCATTGTAACTAAACGTTTTGAACTTTATTTCAATCCAATATCTTTGAAATTGGTAGTTTGACAAGTATTTTAAAACGACCCGATCCATCTGTGCCACCCTGTATAAGGAAGCGAATTAAATACAGCTACACGTGATAGAGGGCGATTACTGAGATGGATGAAGTCTAGTCTCCAAAACTCGTAAAAGTGAAATAAGTTACTGAGATGGATGAAGTCCAGTCTCCAAAACTCGTAAAAGTGAAATAATTACAAAGTCGGAAAAATAAAATTAAGAATTACCGCATGTAACCCATAGAAGTGTTTAGAATTACATAAGGAAGCTATTGAAGGAGGCTGTACAAGTCTCAGAGAGAATTACAGACAAAGACAGAGAGCGTACTACAAGTCAGAGAAGAAACCGCAAAATTAAAATAGGCGGGGAGGATACCCGCATAGTTACTTGCCTGATGGGCATGGAACAAACAAGAGTGGAAGCTGAAGGTTTTAGTCTATGAACCAACCACGTGGAACACATATCACTCACGGAAGGAAACGATGAGAAGATTTTTACATGCAGTGTACAAAAATGAACATATCACCTATTATAAATCGGGCCCCACAAAGCTAGAAAGTATTTAAACAGAGTTCATGCACTACCACATGATCACAAAAGGTTTTAACATACCAGGCCGTTGTCAAACTGCAACTAGAATCACACACACCGCGTTTATCTATTGGAAATCATTGAATTGAAAAACGGGAACACGTTTCTGCACTCGATTGGAGGAAATATCACAAAAAAAAAAAAAAAAAAAAAAAAAAAAAAAAAAAAAAAAAAGATTCTAAGTTCACGAACCTAAGTTAAACGTGCTATTCAATGAAACGCTACCATCTCCAAATACAAGAGCAGAATCAACCTTACCTCACCAGACGACCAGCACAGAATGACCAGACCGAGCGGCCACGAGACGCGGGAAGCCACCGGAAGCCGGAAAACCCAGATCAGCGGTGATGGGGGCGGAGAGACTCGCCCTAGACAAGGCTCGACGACTGGACTGTAACCAAAGGGTGTAGAAACCTCTTTGGTAACCTCAGTAGCTATTGACTCTGAGCCAGAGAGAACGATGCAAAGCGAGCTACCATTCCCCACATTCAGACAGCCATAGATTCTCGCACATCCACTTAAAAGTAAGACAAGTACACATTCTCACAGGGACAGTGGCGTAGCGGAGAAGTCACATTTATGCCACATTAATTAATATAATAATAAACTATTAACATAACAAAGTAAGAAAAACCTGCCAATATTAACTAATATTTTAACATATGAAATAAAAATGCTATTCCTCAAGCCTTGAGAAGAGTGGGGTTCAAGTTTTAACAAAATGATAATCTAGTGACATTAAATAAATTATAACTTTACAGAAATATACAACATGGAAGATGACAGACGGTCGTCTTTCAAACTTCGGATTTAGATTTTTGATTGAAATTTTAAAAACACATTTTTCGATATTTTTTGGCAATTCAACCACTAAGTGGGTGAAATGAGAGAAAATTTGGAATGGTGCTACTGCGACTATTTTGATTCTAGAAATGCGAAAATTTGGATATGTGCCCCTGGTTAAAATTAATATATACGGTTTGAGTCACCTAATATTACCGCTGGATATATTTCGTAAGCCACATCAAATACTGACGAACCGATTCCATACACCAAACGTGAGGGAGAGGCTAGTGTAATTGGTTAATACAAACAATAAAAAAATGTACGGAAGTATGTTTTTTTAACACAAACCTACGTTTTTTTAAAATGGAACCCCGTTAGTTTTGTTAGCACATCTGAACACATAAGCAAATACGTAATCAGTTCCGTTGGTTGCATTGTAAAATGTTAATTACATCCGGAGATATTGTAACCTAAAGTTGACGCTTGAGTACCATTCCTCTGCTGTTCGGTCGTTCATTGCAGGGGCCCAAACAGCTGCAATAACGCCGTACGTCATAAGTGAATGAAAGTAAGCATAGTAGACTACTTTTCGTGTTGAAAGATCACTTTTTTCAGATCCTGTTCTAATGGAAAATAAAACAGAATTTAGTTTCCGAACAAGATCCTGAACATGGGCTTTTCACGAAAGCTTACGACTGATGGCCTACATGTTTGTTTCCCTGAAAATAACAACAATAACGACAGCTTACTGTTTATCTGAACACCTAAACATTTGAAATGTTGAGTCTACTGGGTAGTTCATCCAAACCTAATACAGAAGCTGCGAATTCGATATTGCGAGTAAACTTTAGACTTTAATTATTTCAACCGCTGTGTATCGTCAACATCGAGGATTAGGACGTAGTGAAGTTTTGAAGCTCCTTCCCGTGTTTCCGCCACGTCCGCGAGACCGACCGCTGTCCTCCTCGATGCGCTCCAGGTGAAGTGAGACGCACTCTACTTCGTTACGCAATCTTCCCTACGTCACTATCGGTAAAGGAACCGTTAATTCAGTTTTCATTGGTAGCTCTAAAAATACTTGAAAGTTCGCCCTAATTCTGTAGATAAGGATATTTCATCACAACTACTTCGCCTCTATGCGTTAGCTATAAACAAATCTTTCTCTCAGTGAAGAACCTTCAAAACCATTATCTCTACAAATTAACACACAAATACCCGCGAAAGATCTACTCTCAAACCAGAAAAATTAACTACATGGCCAACGGGTGTATTATAGAACTTAATTTAGTTGATATGAAAATGGGCTAAAAGATCTGAAACTGGTAAGCCTACAAAACGGAGTGCGTCTGTCCACAAGCAAAGTCATGTAATGGATATTGGTACTTATGGCCAAGTCTCAATTTTTGTTTTTGTTCTCTTCTGAAAATACGAGGGGGGGGGGGGGGCGGCAAAATGAGGGCCGGCACCGGGTGGCAGAAATCCACGATACGCGCTTGCCTGGACACTGCATGGGAACTCCTGGGACGGAAGCGTCCACAGCCATTGCTGAGGCCGCGCAGTAATGTGTTGGTGTTGAGACGCGGACGTCGTGATAAACAGGCCGGCGATACCGCGCTGATGAGGCGGTAATTACGCGCATGCGGCGAGTGCAGCGGCGCGTTTGGCGCTATCTGGCTGACGTTCCCACGCACCGCCATTAGCCGCAGGTGAACCTCCGGAACGAGCGGAAGGCACGCGTCGACACGGCTCCCCTCCCCTCCCCTCCCCTCCCCACACCTGTTACAACCAGTGCATCGTCCCAAGCACTACTCCGCACCGCTTCCCCTTCCTGTCCCAGTTTGACACACCCAGGGCTGGCTTTACCACAGAGTAACATAAACAGAGGAGCACGTAGTTCCGTAAGATGCTAGCAGGTGTCAGGCCGTTCCCTGGCTTAGGGTGTCTCTTGCACGTCAGAGGGTAGCGTGGAGGGGAGGCCACGAGGCCACGGCTGTGTCCGGCTTGCTGGCGTTTGAGGGGAGGTGGTGGTGGGGGCAGCCGCTACCTGCCGCCTGCTCTGGCCAGTTTAAAGGGCTGCTTCTGACCTCAGCGCCATCATGGGACATCTTACGGAACTGCTGGAAACCCTCCCTTCCCGCACCCCTGAGCGTAGGACCGGGCCCTTACGGAAGTTCCCTGTCTGTATATATTTGTCTGTGGCCTTACCCATCCAGGCACCCTGGGCGAGTCGCCCACTTCGCACCCTTAGGGGCGTGCATTAATTACGTCACGTGTTTGGTAGGGGGAGGGGGATGAACCGAATCCACCAAATTTTACGTGGTGGAGAGGCGGTCTGGACAAATCTCACGTAATTTTTTTCCGCAATAAACATTGTAAAACTGGGTAAAATTAAATAAAACATTCCTTACATGTTTCACGGGCGTCGCGTCGGATCGTCTTGTCGAAACTGCACAATATTTCAACGATGCAGCTGCTCGTCATCTTCAGATGCTAACTAAATTGCTGATTGCTGTCGTCTCGCCTATATACTTTGGCTGGCTAGAAAAGCGCAGGCATGAAGACGGTGGTGGGGTCGATGGCATCATTGTAGGCGAATCATAGATGAAAACACATAGAGCCCTCTGGTGGTCTCCGCGTACACGACGCGGGAAAGCGCGGCCGCAAGTCTCGGGCCCAGCACAGGTAGTGTGGCGGGCAGATTAAACGCTGTCGCTTCGGTGAGCCGTCTGCGGCGACTCGCTGGATACGTCTGAATGCGGCCGACGATGCCTTAGTACCGCCAGTGCTGGTTCCCATGCCTTGATGAGCTGAAAGCCCGTGTCTCTATTAATCTGGTCGTTCGAAACACGTATTTCGACTGCTTCTTTGAAGACGGAGTCCCAGTACGTTGATGCAGACGTGAGGAATTTTGTCTCTTCATAGTGCATGCTATGCCCCGTGTCCAAACGGTGCTCAGCGACAGCAGACTTTCCTGGCCGACCCAGTCTGGTGTGTCGCTTGTGTTCATCGCATCTATCTTTGACAGTGCGACACGTCTGTCCAATGTATGATTTTCCGCACTGGCATGGGATTTTTTATATGCCTGGTCTCCTCGGACCTAAATTGTCTTCGACGGGACGCAGCATCGTTTGTACTCGTGCTGGAGGACGGAAGACGCATTTGATGTTATATTTCTTGAACAACCTGCCAATCTTGAAAGATACGCCACCAACGTAAGGGAGAAAAACTAATCTCTTCGATTGCTCTGTTTCTTCTGGCAGCTCTTCAGGTCTTGCGAAAGGTGCTCGTACCGCATTTCGTATCTGCTTCTCTGATTATCCATTCTGGAGAATAGACTATAATGTGGCTAAATCCTACACAATAATACTTTCTGCGGCTATGCAAACATCATATAGTAACACAGTAGCTCCTCGATAGTTTCTGGAAGGATACATGACCCTTTTTCTCCACACACGTTTTTGTCGGAATTGGAACGCAACACTCGCGGCAGCAACAGTGCTGGCCACCCGGGCGCCTCTCTCACGTGAAGCTGCGTGAATAGAAGCCCAGGCCAGTCCGCTCGGCTACGGCCACACGACCGTTCATTTCACGCGCGTTTTTTATTTTTATTGTTGTTTTCTATTTTTTACTGTAGCGCTACTTCAAAGATTGAAGGCGTCCCATTGTTCACTTGTGCTGGAGCGGCAGCAAATTGCAGTTACGTTCTGTTAATAGAATACATGTGCTTTTTATTTGCTTCAAGAACTTTTCCAGATTTCCTTTTCCTATTTTCTGAACCAGAAAGCCTTTTCTTAATCGTTTCCCTCTCTTCTGGGATGATTTAATAATCTGGAAAATTATGGCCTAAGACACTGCTCTACTTTGCGACCACAATATTAGATCTATCACAAATAAATAAAATCACCTATCACTTTACATAGCTAGAAGAGAGAACATGAACTACACGATAAAAATGTTTTTAAACTTACCAGAAAATAGAAATGTTGTCCCCGCCACGACACTCTTTTCAGTTACTGTGATTCACAAAGGCAACGCGAACCTTACCTCCGCCTCGTACTAACAGTTTCTGAGATGTGGGTGTGAATCGTAGCCCGACACACACTGGATGCCGCTGTATTATTTCAGAAATTTAGGGGAGTATTCTCCACGAATGCAGTTCACGATCTATTAATTGCTGTAAATGACTCATTGTGTTGTTGTAGTCTTCAGTCCGGAGACTGGTTTGATGCAGCTCTCCACAATACCCTATCCTGAGCAAGCCTACATCTGTCTGAATCTGCTTACTGTATCCATCTGTTGGTCTTCCTCTGCGGTTTTTACCCCACACACTTCCCTCCAACGCTAAATTCACATTTCCTTTATGTCTAAGAATGTGTCCGACCAATCTTCTTTTAGTCAAGGTATGCCAGAAATTTCTTTTCTCCCCAATTCTGTGCAGTACCTCCTCATTAGTTACGCGATCCACCCACCTAATCTTCAGCATTCTTCTGTAGCACCACATTTCAAAAGCCTCAATCCTCTTCCTGTCCGCATTGTTTATCGTCCATGTCTCACTCCCATACAAAGCAACACTCCACACAAATGCCTTCAGAAAGGACTTCCTTAGGCTTAATATTCGATGTTAACAAATTTCTCTTTTTTAAGAACGCTTTTCTACCCATTGCCATTCTGCATTTTATATCATTAAGTCACAAATATTCGATATAAATCCATTGAAATTAATTAACTTCAAATGTAATGACTATTTCACAGTCGGTCTTTTCCTTTATTTGGACCGGCAGCTACTAGTAGTTCATGTGGTGCACGAAAGATGGTGCGGCTGCATGGGCGCTCCCATTTTGCAGTTCATGAAACAAATAACACAGACTTGGTGGTCTCCAAGACGTCAGACAAAGCTCTCGTGAAACATAGATGGATGCAGCTAATCGGAAAATTGCATTCTGCACGTTTCCTCTTCTGATATCCTGAATTCAGCTCGCGTTTGTGATATTAACAACGTATTTTCAATGAGATTGAATAATATTTTATTTCCGCAAGAAGGATGATTGTAAATTGTATTTTATTTTATTTTATTTTATTTATTTATTTATTTATTTTTTGACATACGTTGGCGTACGCGGCTCCTCTGGGCCCTAAAGCCGGCGCTGCACACACCTGTACTGCCACTCTCACATTTCATTATATTTTGTCATTCTTCACTTTTCTTTCGTGCCGTATGTAACATGTACGTCTGTTGTGGACCATACAATTGAAGGGTCTAGTCAGAGAGGGAGCTGTGCCACTGTGAGGAGAAACGGAGATAAATTGAGTTTCCTAAAGCGCTGTATTAAGGCGATTTTTATACAATAAAGGGGTCACTTTTTTCGTCTTAAGGTATGCTTATGCAAATTATGCAAAAGGGAAAAATATCAATTTCAATGTAAATAGCACTGATTATGCCGGCCGCGGTGGCCGAGGTGACTAAGGCGCTCCAGTCACGGTCAGCACGGCCACTACGGTCGGGGGTTCGAATCCCCCCTCGGGCATGGATATTTGTGCCGTCCTTACGATTAGCTAGTTTATAAGTAGTTTGTAAGTTTAGGGACTGATGACCCAGTAGTTAAGTCCCTTAAGCTTAACAAACATTTGAACATTTGAACACTGATTATGAACTTTAGGCTTTAATTAACTTTAGTTGCCATTTATTTCAAAACGCTGTGAAAATAACACCACCCGTCAGAATGCTGTCAAATTGCAATTGTTCGCGAAAGGGGAATACGTATGGCAGAAGAAAAATAAATAGTAGTAATAGATGGCGCTGTATGGACCATAATTTAATCCTTTCATGCCAGAATTACAAATAGTGTGAGAATTGACACCCGGAGGAGAGGCAACCATCGCTGCCCCAAATCCCCACTGCTTAGTTACTCATGGTCAGTAACATGTAGCGCAGTCTACAAGTACCTGCTCTGTTCCACATGTCTGGATTACGATTGCGTTTTTTACGACCTCTTTCAGCATTCTCTAATACACAAGAATCCATGTTTCACGTACTATTATACAACAGGGCTACCAACTAACCAGCACTACAACAACTTACATACACAGAAGAATGACATAACACGTTTATTACAAGATAGAGACGTAATGCAAATTATGTTTAATAGTTATGAAACAAGATGGATGTAGCAGCAAGAAGTACGTTTTTTGAACGATATGTTCTTTCCTTGTAACTCATAAAACAATGTGTAACACTTCTATGTTGGTACGTCTGGAACTGAGAAAGCGGACAACATCGGTAAGTGGCACAGCTCCTCCTCTCACTCAAAATGATCGCAAGGGCGCATTCAAGAACTTACAACAACTGCTCCAGAAAGAGCGGGAGCCATGCCACGTGAGTCTAGTTAACAGGACATAAACAAGATGGCACGAGAACACTGGAAAATGGACAAAGCTCAATATTTCATGTAATGTGGCATAGCCTTCTCTCTCACTAGACCCCTCAATTATTGTCTATCCTACACAGAAGCTTGAAATTTAACGAGGACTTCAATGCGGAATGCCTATTCAAAATGAAGTAATTAGAAATTAGGCACTTACTTGAATTCTCTGGTAGCAGTAGCTGATGACCACATGTTATTCAGGATAAAACGCCAAATAGTGAAGCCTTCAATCTGCGCAAACATGAACAGTATTGAGCATAATATCTAGGATTTGTAGAAACGTGCTGTTCAGAACAGACTTCCACCCGCTCGTACGGTTACGGATTTATGGTCAGCCCTGCAGGATACATAGTGTCAGTTCCCTCCGGCACTGCTTCAACCATTAGTCGAGTCCACGCCACGAAGTGTTGCGGCACTTCTGCGTGCTCGAGGGGGCCCTACACGATATCAGGGAAGTGTACCAGTTTCTTTGTCTGTTCGGTGTATATAATGTATTGCAGAAAACCATTTTCATTAATAGACAGCATCTTCTCAAAATTTCAAAGACATTGGTCAAGAACTTTTGAAAATTAACGGTTATGAGCGAAGACACATTTATTTATATAGATTATAGCTTTGATGATCTGCACTGGTTGCTTCCACTTATAAATTTTCATAGATTTAGCTTTAAAATAGTTTTCTAATCAAGTATTTTGATACAACTTGCCACCCCCTATTGCACCATTTAGGGCATAATTCTAAACATCCTGAAACATCCCGAAACACACAGGGTGAGTCACCTAACATTACCGCTGGATATATTTCGTAAACCACATCAAATGCTGCCACTACAGCTAATAAAATATCGATTAATATAACCAATGCTGCTGCACATTTACAGATAAGTACCAGCTTTTAAAATCAATTGGGTAGCAAATAAACGACAACAATATTATAAGTAATGTAAGTAAAACATTGTAAAAATTTTATGTAATGATGTTATAAGAATATACAGGGTGTTTCACTAAGTGTGTTTGCCTCTGTAACTTATAAAATACTAGGTGACGGGAAATGTTAATGCGGTAGGTCAACACAAGAAATGTTACACTTTCTGCGGAGCTATGAACATAGTTTATTGTATCATTTTCCAAAGAGTTACAGCACAAATATATAATTTTTAAATGGAACAGTAGTTTTTTCTATCGTGCATTGGATTCGTTGAAACCAGCTGCGCCCAAATCAATTTAAACTACATTCCTATCAGTGTTAGTTTGGGAACTACAATCCTTCAAAGTTTCAGGGGCAGATACCACATATCAGTTGTTATTGTTAAAAAGAGTATATAGATGAAGCGAAAGCATAGAACATGTAATTATGTGATCTCATATTTTTCGTTACTTAGTTTACTTATCTATTTGCATCTATTTGTGAAATGTTTCAATTTTTCATTAATTGAGTATTTAAGTCTTCCTTACTTACGCTGACTGTTTTCAATCAATTAAATCTCTCTTCTAAAACCTAGATCTCAAACTGGTCTAGTAAATGCCGTATTTGTCCATTTCCTACTTATTGTTTGGCTTTGAAAACTTGCACAATCATAAATAGTTTAATATCAAGAGAGCCGCGATTTCGTTCCGCTCAATCATTTTTATCCCAAGTATCTCAACGAAATATATTACTTCTCTAACAGTCCAGCGTTCGATATTAATGTTCCGGACTGCTTTACACTCCTCTACGTACCAAAACTTGTTCAATTTAGTCTGTTTCGGGTATTTTTCGTTTATGCTCAGGACTGCTTTTAGCTTAATTTTCTTACCAGAACCCGCTACCTCCTCCCCCTCTCCCTCCATTTCTTCTGATCTGATTTATGAAACAATATTACTTCTCCTCAGATATTTTGGCGTCGACTTTCTGCAGAGCTCGTAAAACACAGCGGTATGGTAAACACGGCGGTATAGTGTGAAGACTCTCTAGCGCAGAGCACGTGCCTTTTGGCAGTTCTGAATTCTGAGACGCGTTACCCTGCCAGACGTCGCTAATTAGCGACATTTTGAGGTATTTACGACACTCTAAAGCATGAAGGTGTCATTTACGGGGCTATTTTACGGCTTCAGCTGAAACTGCAGCACATGAATTTCATAGCACGCCACATGCAAAGTAGTCCTGATATCAGGTGTCCTTGGCATGCGTTCTGTGAAACATACGCGGTTGCGTGATTGCTGTCCACACCATCGTAGCACTTCTGTTACAGCAGCAAAGATGTCAGTTTATTGCAGACGCCCGCGTGATAAATACCAATTACCATAATACTGCAGATAATATTGAAATTATGTAAAACGTTGTTTGTGTTCCATTCTTAAAAATAACGTAAGGTAAAGTAGTCAATAATCCGAAGATTCGTTTGAACACCACAGTGCTTTACTAGGGATGGTATTGCTTGGAGTTGGTATGCCGTTGCCTTCCTCCGACCTTCGAACTGATTTGTTCAGCCAGTGATAGGGGAACCACGGTGCTTCTCGACATTTTTCACATCAATTTTAATGCCGGAGGTGAAAGAGGTGGAACGTGGCAGATAAAAAGACGAGGACTTTCTGGGGATCGAAACCGTGAAATTTTTATTCAAAGGCTTTCATTCTACTACTGTGCTACCGAGAACACTCTCTGGAAAGTAAGCAAGTCAAAGAAAAGCAATATAAAAAGTATTTTTGTACCAGATCAAAAACTTTATTACTCTCTAGTAATCTTCATTAAATTAGATGTACGAGAGTCGTACACAAAATGCTCGAGAGCAGTTACTCTGACCCAAGGAGGAGACATGTGCGAAATTTTCAGATCACTGCTGCCGACGTATGTTTTGTAGTGCTTCTTTATAATGTCAGCCGTAATTGAAAATGCCGCCGCGCATGAAATCAGATCTGTGATTCGTTTTGTAAAAGCAAAGAAACTTATACCAAAGGAAATTCATCAGCAAATCTGCGAGGCTTAAGGACAAAATGCTACGAGTGATTCAAAGGTTAGAACTGAGCTTTCCAAACTAGGTGTCGCGACTCTAAACAAAAAACTTGTCATAAAATAACACAAAATATTCTTCTCTTCATACTACCCTGAAGACTCGCCTGCAGCTAATCATCCTCTTAATTCAGTGCACCACAGATCACGTATTAAAGAAATGATCGATGCACATTAATTGCGTGTTCAGCCGCTAGGTGGCAGCTCTGCTGCAGCAGCACTAGACACTCAGGGTTCGTTCAAACAGCTGCCAGTTGCCAGATTCCAGTAAATTGCGCATGCGCAGAGCTGCTGCTGATACTCGATAACAACTCTTCCCATGAGCAGTTTGCTGGAACTGGCAGCTGCTTGAACAAACCTTCACTGTAGTCTGCTTTCCTTCTCAAAAGGCTGCACCTGAACGTTTTTTAATGGATTTATCAAAGCCACGTCACCCTCAGTAGCGTTTTTTACAATTAAATGTCAATCAATGGCACAGTGGCTTAAAAGCTGTCACAGATTGTAAAAGCAGTCACAATTGTCCACTGACTAAAGCTATTCAGTAGCGATGTTTAGTATGGAGTATTGCCGGGTGATTATCGGAGAGTAGTGTTTTAAATGCAGTGATCGTTGGTTCGAACCCTGGTATGCGTTGCTATTTTTTTCTCTTAGTTTCCGGTATGTAACAGATTCTGGGGCCAGAAATGACATTCATATTCTTACCTGTCACAAATATTTATCCATTATTTCCGAATATGTCGGGACTTCGGAGGTCGTGGTGAAGCAAGAACCTAAGAATAAAACATAAGTAATAATTCATCACTTTTCATAAATACATCCTCTTTATTTCTGAAAATAATGTGATAATATTGAGCTGAAAGGGAACAGCCACTGTGCTGTCTAAATCAGAAATCGGAGAAGCTAATTTCCAGATGCCGTTTTCAATCGATCCAGCAAAATCGTATCTCGCCCTGACATGTACACACAACAGCGAAAAACGGTTTTCGAAATTCAGTTTTCGTATTTCGGAAGTTGCGTCGCATATAGAAGAAGCAAGTATTACTGTGTGAGTTCGGCATTGCTGTCTACGGTGTTACTCTGTTGTACATGTCCGTAGTTCCTAAATGTTTCCTTTTCTTGCGATGAGTGTACGTAATTGCTGCAGTCAGGAGCAACATTAAACATGTCAATGCGTACGAGGATTTCATTTTAGTTTACAAACTACATTTAAGCGATACTTTATTTCTGCCCCCCCCCCCCTCGCTAGAACCTTCTAAATTCTACCATATGTATTTATATTAGTGAAAGGGTGTCGCGCCAAACTGTAAGCTATAAAAGGGTGTCGCGTGAGGGAAAGTTGGGAAAGCACTGGGTTAGAAGATGAGTCGCACTGTTCAATGAAGGACGTGACCAAGTGCACGATGAAGAACGAAGTGGACGCCCGTCTGTGGTTACTGATGAATTGATTCACACGATTGAAAAGAAGATTAAGCACAACCGTACGTTAACACTTGTGCCCTTGTTATGGACGTTTCGCAAATCTCACGTTCACTAATTCATGAAACTGATACTGAAAAACTGAATTTCAAAAACTTCGCTCACGTTGGGTACCCAAAATTCTTACCGAACAACTCAAAAAACAACGTATGTGTGGTGTCGCACAAGTCCAAAGTGCGCGCCACCTACTTTCGCCGCGCGCCGCCATGCACTCACGGCGCGGCGTTCTTACGACGACAGCCACGAGCGTCCTCTGCGACAACTCCGCTCGTGGCCACCACTGAACGACATCGTTCACTTGGGACTGAGATAGGAACCAGCGAACACTTCGGAATCAGATAGGCACCAGTAAAGACTTGGCTATCGGATAGGCACTAGGCAGGCCTCAACTATGTATCAGCATTCTGCCATATTGAACTATCTAAAAGTTAAGTATTGTATAAATTATGTGCAATATATATCTCGTTCTAATTTACTCTAGTGTTTATAGTTTCTGGCTGCTCCCCTCCGTACCTGCACCAGCGTGCTACCTTTATTCCTGTGTCGGCCTCATTCCACTCGGCCACCGACACCTACGACGGAAACGAGACACAAAAGCGGCGACGAGGCTGGGACACAAAAGTATGGGCATTGCACTTCAGTTTTTGACACGCTACAATGAAAAAGGCGATGGTTTTCTTTCTCGGATAGTCACGGGGAATCGTACACCTCTGAAACCAAACGGCAATGGAACAGAGTGCAGGCACACTTCATCCCTAACAAAGGTTACGCCTAAGCAAATCCTGACCCCTGGAAAAGACATGTGTACATTTTTGGCGACAGAAAAGATAGATTTCTTACCACGAGGCCAAGGAATCAATGCACATGGTTACTGCGAGACCATCAAGAAACTGTGCCGCGCAATACAGAAAAAGCGCCAAGGATTACTGTCAAAATGTGTGTGGTTATTTTTTTTCCATGATGATACCCAACCTCACACGGCGAATGTCAGCAAGCAACTCTTTCGGGAATTTCACTGGAACGTGTTTGATCATCCTCCGTACAGCCTGGACCTCGCTCCTAGCGACTTTCAACTCTTCTTACACCTAAAATCTATCCTTGGTGCTCAACACTTCAACGACTATGACGAGATGAAAGAACATAACACATGACTGAATACACAGGCGACAATCTTATATGAAGAAGGCATACAAAAACTTGTGCCACGCTATGACAAGTGTCTACAAAATTTCGGAACCTATGTAGAAAAAAGTAGTTTCACAGTTGTAAATTTTTGTACCATGATTTTTTCTTTATCTGTACGGGTTTGTTTTATATATCAAAACGGAACTTAGTTTGTGGAAACCTCGTATTTGAATTAGTTTTTTAAAGATAATGAGCGATCTTGGCTGTTCTCATTACAAGATATTGGCATACATGAAACAAAACGTAAGTTAGTTGCAAACCACACCTTACACACATTTTATTGAACATGTAACGTTGTTACAGATAATCGGATTTAGTTTGACATATTCGGTATGCCTGCCTTCCGTGGTGACGATGTTGCGGAGTTGAATAGCGAAATTCTGCGTGACCCCTGAATATCGTCAAGGGATGTCAAATAGATTCTGTATTTCTAGATTTCCGGAAGGCTTTTGACACTGAACCCCACAAGCGCCTCCTAAACAAATTGCGTGCTTATGGACTATCGCCACAGTTGTGCGGTTCGATTCGTGATTTCCTCTCAGAAACGATACAGTACGGAAAGTCATCGAGTAGAACATAAGTGATATCTGCCGTTCCCGAGGGAAGTGTTTTAGGGTCCCTACTGCTCCTTACTTTATAAACGATTCAGGAGACAATCTGAGTAGCTCCATTAGATAGTTCGCGGTTGATGCTGTTACTTGTAGGTTCGTAAAGTCACCAGAAGATTAAAAGCAACTGCAAAATTATTTAGACTTCTGTATGGTGCAAGAAATAGGAGTTGTCCCTTAATAACGAGAATGGTGAAGTCATCCATATGACCACTAAAAGAAACCCGTTAAATTTCATTTCACGATAAATCAGTCAAAATTACAGGCGGTAAATTCAAATAAATACCTAGGAGTAACAATTACGAACAACGTAAATTGGATAGAACACACAGAAAATATTGTAGGGAAAATGAGCCAAAGACTACATTTCGTTGGGAAAACACTTAGACGATGAAACAGTTCCACTAAAGAAACTGCCTACACCAAACTTGGGTGTCCTATTATGGAGTACTGCTGCGCATTGTGGGATCCACACTAAGTGGGGCTGACTGGCGGTGTAGAGTAAGTTTAGAGAAGAGCAGGTAATTTTGTATTACTGCGATATTGGGGAGAGAGTGTCACGGAAATGATGCACGAGTTGGGGTGGAAATCATTAAAAGAAAGGTGTTATTCGTTGCGACGAGATCTATTTGCGATATTTCTTTCACCAACTTTCTCTTCCGAATACGAACAATTTTTTTAGCACCCGCCTACATAAGAAGACACGATCATCAAAATAAAATAATAGAAATCAGATCGGAATCTGAAAGATTTAGGTGTTTCTTTTTCACGCGCGCTATTGCAGTATGGAACTGTAGACAAATATCATGAAAGCGGTTCGATGAACATTCTGCCATCCTCCTCAATGTGACTTGCAGAATATTTATGTAGTTGCGGATGAAGTACTCATCTTATACTCTCCTTACATTCCTTACATACACTCTCCATTCATTGGAACTATTTGCTTACGTCCTCTGCTCTCTCTCTCTCTCTCTCTCTCTCTCTCTCTCTCTCTCTCTCTCTCTCTCTCTCTCTCATCAGGAAATTGCTAGCTCTTTATTTCTTCTCCCTGAACTTTAATACAGTTTCCAAATATTTTCTTGCTTTCTATCACAGGTTGTTCAGTATTCAGTGTTTATAACATTGGGGAAAGGAGTATGGGAGGAAGGAAACTTAGGTTTTAGCATTCTGTTGACAGTGTGGTCATTAGAGATGGAGCTAACACTCGGAGTTTTCGGTAAGGATGGGGAAAGAACTCAACCATGCTTTTTCAAATGGACCATCCCAGCATTTTCATGGAGTGATTTAGAAAAATCACGAAAAACATAAATCTGGTTGGCTGGAGTTTTGATTTGAATCACAGTCCTCCTGAATGCGAGTCCAGTATGCTACCACTGCACCACCTCTCTTGGTCTTTGGTGAAACACTGCAACCCTCTCCCTTCCTAACAACTTCGTCCTCCTTGTTTTACACATGCTATGTTCGTAATTCGAAAGAGTGTATTCTAGTAGAGGTACATATCCTCGAGAGAAATCAAGACTGTAATTTCCTCCCTTGCTTTCAGGGAGGAGGAGAGGAGGAGAGTTAGGTTTAACGTCCCATTAACAGTGTATTATTGGAGACAGAGCTAACGCTCGGAGTTTTGGTTAAGGATGGGGAAGGAGAGTAGCTGGGACCTTTCAGAGGAACCATCCCAGCATTACTCTAGAATGATTTAGGTAAATCACGGAAAAACTAAATCTGGATGGCCATAGGTGGATTTGACCACTGTGCTACTCGCTGCACCTCCTCTCTCGGGTACCATTCGCAGTAACTGCATGGAAAAGCCATGTTAGCCGGTGTTACGATGCCAGATCACTGAATCATCCAGACTGTTGCCACTACAAATACTGGAAACGCTGCATCCTCCCTTCAGAAACCACATGATTGTCTATCTCCTCCACGCATACCCATCCACTGTGGATGCATCTACATTATGGCTATCTATATCGTTGAGGCGCACAAGCCATCCCTAGTCGATAATATCTGTGGTTCATCAGGGTGGTGTTTTGCTCCAAACACTTCCTAACCACCTGTATTGATTAAACAAATGGCTGCATAAACCTCTTCACTATACTGTTGGAATCGTCCTGATCCGAGGTTAGAATGTTGTTACAATTATAAAACTTTAATAAAACTGGTTTTGCGAGAAAAAATTTTGTTTCCTGTGTCCATGGGAATGACAACAGATTATTATTATTATTTATTAGTGTATCTTCATAGAACAATATGTAAGAATACAATCTGTTCATACTTGAAAACTGCTATGTTAACAAATACATCCATAAAAAGTTCACTCATGGCTTTCTTCTAATGTTAATTTTTTCTGTTAACCTCACAAGCAATATTTGCAGAATTTCTTAAATATATCTGCCGTATATGAATCTCAGACAGGATTCTTCAAGCGCCATTATCTTGTTGCATCCACATTGCCCTGCACTCAGAATGACATACTGTATTTGGCCAAGTATTTAAATGAGTGTAACACACTGAATCTTCATCACTCTACCTTTTATTTGATTTAGACACAGTCAAACTATGGTTCACTGAAATTACAATATTTTGTGCACACAACAAGACACATGGGGACTGTAAGATGGCTTGTAAAACAAAGGCAGTTTCTACAATTCCTTTAGAAAAATCTGAAGAGCACTTATACTTCGAATGTTTCGAAGTTATTAAATGAAAAGCTGTATTCCAAAACGCACTAAATCAAGAAACTTAAACTTTAGGGAAACTACTTTTTAGTTTTTTATTGTATTTTCTTAAAATTACTGCCTTAATAACACTGACATTTA
This sequence comes from Locusta migratoria, assembly GCA_026315105.1. Classification (NCBI taxonomy): domain Eukaryota; kingdom Metazoa; phylum Arthropoda; class Insecta; order Orthoptera; family Acrididae; genus Locusta; species Locusta migratoria. The sequence continues at coordinate 130,578,482 of CM048745.1, read as the reverse complement.
AAACCTATTAGACTTGAGATGTTTTGTTGTATATATATTAATAACATCGATTGTTTATAACTGTTCAAAACTATAAATACAAAACTGAGATTTTTTCGCCAAATTCACTAAATCTATGACTTGGTGCTATTAAAAAAATCACACACATGCACTAATATATACATAAGTTGAAAGAACTGATATCTACAAGCTGAGGTGTACAACTGTATAAGGGTTAAATATTATTCTTGATTGTCAAATAAGCATATTAGTACAAAAATAGTAGCAGTCATAAGCATTTTTACTGTACTTATAAGAAAGGTTCTTCATCATCATAAGCCCATACATTACTTTCTGTACCTTCATTAGTGTTGTTTGACAGTGATTTTCTATAAACGTTCTGTGCACTGTCGCTTAAAGTAACGAACTTAAGTAAATTCTCAACACGTTGCTTTTTCTTTGTGCTTATATGGTGTTCCTCTGCCAGTGGTTGCACATCTTCCATCAAAGAGGCTGCTTTGGGGACCTAACATAACCATAACCATTTAGTATGGTATAACATTAATACAGAATTATATATGATTAGATGTAACATGAATGTTTTTCTCTTGTCTTGAAGGTGTATGCAGAACCACAGTTTTTGTATATGTTGGTGAATATATGTTGAAAGTGAGCCTTTTTTACATACCTGACTTGAAAAGGCTGACTTGTGGCTGAGTGCATTGAGACTCTATTCTCCGATACGTGAGGCATTCCCCGTCGGGGGTTCCAATCTCCCCCTGGGCATGGGTGTTTGTGCTGTCTTTAGTATAAGGTACTTCATAAGTAGCTTGTAAGTTTAGGGACTGATGACCCCACAGTTCAGTCCGATAAGCTTTACAAATATTTGAACATTTTTTAACTGGTAAAAAAATTCAATTGAATAATGTAACCAACTTATTGTGTTTTGGAATAAACGCCTCGTTACAAGATGGAGACCATCCTGATGATTCGAATTCAATAAACACCTAACTTAGCATTGTTTTGAAACCACCTCTGCAATTGTTCGCTGTTTGCCAATAGAATTATGTAACACTTATTCAAATTATACAGAAAAAGAGACAAATATAATTTCTGCTCAGAAGAAGGAAAGGAAAACAAAATTTCAAGCTACACAACAAAATAAAGTTGGTCACACGTTCATGTGATGTAAGAGATCGTAACTCGGTTTTCAGATCACACTCAGACCTGTTTTGCTTCATGCAACCTATGTTCATGGGGGAATAACTGTTTGTAGTTTCTGTGTGTATATGCTGAGCGAGTGTGTGGTTTTTATCTGTTGCTTGTGTTAGTGCATAAGAATAAAACTGTTGTATTGGTTTAGAAAAATTACTTTACTTGATGTGTATCTAGTCTAACATAAATTCATATAAGTCTACAGTATTTCGTTAAACTATTTTGAATTATAAGCAGGTCATCGAATGATCACTTATAATTAACTGTGACATGTAACTAAACATTGCCCGCCGTGGTGGCCAAGGGGACTAAGGTGCTCCAGTCACAGTCTGCACGGCCACTACGGTCGGGGGTTTGAATCCCCCCTGGGGCATGGATATTTGTGCCGTCCTAGTTCGTAAGTAGTTCATAAGTAGTTTGTAAGTTTAGGAACTGAAGACTCCGTAGTTGAGTCCCATAGACTTTACAAACATTTGAACATTTTTTAACTAAACATTGACCACCAAAATCCAATTTAAACACTGTTCATGGAATATGGAGACTAAATTCACGTAATAAATATCTGGATTATTTCCTTTCAATGTGTACCTCTGAAATAATATAATCTGGGCTCTGAGACTCTTTAGTAACTGTACAGTCATTGACCTACACACAACTAGTTCGAACACCATAAAAAGTTTCGAGAATAGGTCTGTTATAAATGTGGGAAGCGATTTCTTTTGAAATTTTGACACTTTCTGTCATATAGACAACTTCACTACTCATTGGATATCTTATCAACACACCAATACTTACGCAACTGATCAATGCAGTAATAATTTGAAATTGCTATAGAAAATAATTTTCATATCAGTTTTTGTTTCTCATTTCTCCTCTTTAGTGTAATTATAGTCAGCACAGTTTAGTTTTGTCCGCTGTTGGTTCGAATAATGATGACGGCAGCCTCGCATCAACAATAGATTTTAAACCGCGGCACCAAATATACTGAGAATGCTCAAAATCTGGGATTAATTCTAAATACTTGAATTAAATGCATAATGTTTTTTATGTCACTGTATTTTCAAATTATAAAACAAAATCAATCTTCGTTACAGACCTGAATAACAAAGTTCTTTATCTGTTCCACATATATTACATGTTAACAGTAATTACACAGAGAGCAAATCAAAAGTTATGTATGGATTACAATCTATACTGCTGTATGTGCATCGTACATATCTAATATCCACTATGGTAAAAGAATAATTATGTGATTTGACATTCCGTGAATCAACTTAGTGGCAATGTGTAAAACTCTGTTCACACACAACTGTAGTGGCGTCAGTAGTAGATGTTATTTTAACAGTTCAGGTGGGACTTTACATGTTGTGTGTTGTTTGTGTCCTGCAGACGCGACGACGGGTGAGGTGAGCACAGCTCGGCACTGCATCTGGCTGGGCCACGACGACGTGGACGCGTGCGCCGCCATCACCGCCTCAGCCGACGTCACCTACTGTGCCATCTGCGACTACGACCTGTGCAACGTTTCCAGCCCACCGGCCGAGTGTGCGCTGTTGCCACTGCTGCTGTGGGCGATCGCTCTGCGACTGCTGTCACCCTGAGGCCAGCGCACTGCCCCAGGCTGCAGACTCACCCACTGGGCCCATCTGGCGAAGTTGTACTTAAGCTATTTATTTGATACAGGCGCATATACAAGCGGGATGCAACAAGAGTATATTCGAACAATATAAATAGATGTAGCATGGAAATAGTTTCATTATTATTTTGCTAAAAATATACCCTAAGGGTGTGAACATACTACTATCACTGTACGCGGTGATCTGAAGAAGCGCAAACTTGATAATTAGTAGGGGTAAAAGTCGTCTCTGGAGGAGATACAGGGTATGCTCCTCAGTGTCTTCTAATTCTCAATGTATGGTGGTGTTTCAGAATTCTCTTTCCCTCTGTCAGAAATTTCTATCCACACCACACCACCTTCTTATCGTAAAAACTTTATCATTTTTTCCATATTCCTTTCTCTGGGGCCAATTTAAATGACTTCTTTTATGACTCTCGTTTTCCTATTCTTTTCTGTTCTTTTTTTTTTTAATCCCTTTCTTAAATCGCCATTTTCCTGAAGTACGAAATTAAGTCTGCAGGAGGCTTGAGACCACAAAGGAACGTGAGGAGACTAATGCCCCTGCCTAAGGGATCGCTGAAATACCTGAAATCTTATATGCTGTCACATTGAAGGACAGCCCCTTAACAGAATATCAAAAAGAAAAGTCTTCATACAGAAACTGGAGTTCTAATTTTACTGGACGATACAAGTACTCCATACTCCATTTGATGACTTTTCTTTTTGAAGTTTTTTTTATTCTTGGATGATGGTCTGTAATCCAAATGTGTCAGTAAATAAGAATTTCTTTTGTTTTACTACCCACCTGTTCATAAATATCATAAGCTTAGTTTTAACACATTTTCTCACAGATTCTCTTTTTAAATCACATGGTACCAAATTACCATATCTAACGGAAATTTCTGTCTTTCTTGTGTCAAAAAACTTCGGAAGTTATCATTGTCATTAAAAATCATTTGAAACCTTAATCTCTTTACTGTCCGTTAACACAAGCATTTCTGTTTAAATTCTTGGAAATGAGTACATGTTTTAGAATTATGTAGTTATACTTCCTTAGATTTATCTTTAGTATCATTAAAAACCAAAAATAAAAATCTTTCATCAATTTATGCCTTCAAAGAAGTGTGTTGACAATCTAATCACATTATGGATAAACCATTAAACACCTAAATCGCCTCATGGAGATGTGGTTGCAGAGACGTAAAAATGCATCTCCTGACATATATTCATTATGAGAACCGACAATACCTTCCAGCATTGAACAGCTGAAAAATTCTCTCTAAAAACGATCATAAACTGTACACATTTTTATGATGTATTCTTAAATATGAAGTTTGTTATCTCTGCTATGCAGGTTCGTTTATTAAACAGATTATCCTCTATTTCAATTTACCTTTTCCTTGAGATATATGCAGTGTGTCTCATTTCCTTCTCTGAAATAGTAAAACTTCAGTATTACAGCTCTTTTTCTGAAACAACATGCCACCATTATATCATGAAACACATGTGTGTGAGTGATCGAGTCTAATTCACATGGACTACAGTTGTCCTGCAATATTTGGCTGTAAGGTTTGTATTGAGTATAATGAACTTCCTGGATAAACCTTGAAATAACTGCTTCTCTTCAGATAACCGTGTTACCACAGTTGTTACATTGTATTCTGCCCTTCTACGAAATGTATATAGCAGAGCCTTTTGTAAAAATAAAAGACGAGTTTCAGAAACTATTCTCTGCGTCACAAAGCTGCCTTAATTATGTAAATATACTTACAAAATCACTGTCATCGCTTGTGTAGTTCCACATACCCTTCCTTAATAGGAACAATGTTTCCGGTTTTAGTTTTTCCTCTAACCTAATATAGTTCTCTAGTGTTTCAAATGTGTAAAATTTCCTGCATTCCCTCTCATTTGTGGACAGTATAAAATATATATTATAAACATTTTGATGTTATTTATTGGAATAACAATGTCTTAACGATTTGATCAATAATCACGCTGTGTGTACATGGTTGCTGTAAATTAATGTGGAGGTTTAGCTTTATGACTGAACTAATTGTGCCTGCTATGTGCCTGAATATGAGAGCAATTTTCATGAGATGTAAATACATGCCTTCGGTAGCAGAGTCCTTTGACGTATTTTCATGATATATGGATTTACACAATGGAATCATTGTATTGTCGTTTACTAGAGCCTGGTGTCAGTATATGGTGTAGAATTTTAATATATGGATTTTGCTGCAAGTCTGCAATGACAATGTTTTCTTAATAAAAAAAATAAAGACACTTGAAAAGTATTACAGTGCACAATATTACTTGAGAAAAACGGGTCTTATATACAGATCTTCAGCAAATAGGTTTAGAAATGTTTGTTCTGGATCTAGTGTTATATACATATGTATTCAACGAAATGTATTATTCTAAGTGTATAATGCAAGTATTCAGAGTGTTGTCTGGTAATTTATTGGCATTGTTCATGCACAAGAGTAATGTGTGTAATACAGGAAGGTTTATTACTGAATGTAGCAGCAGAAATGTGAAGAATTTTTTATGGAATACAATTTTTTTCCGTTTACTGCAGCTGTTGTGCATGGGTGTAATATTTGGATTAAGCTTCATTTGTGTGAAAAATAAAGTTATGCTGTTTGCATTTATTATACTCACAGAAAAATTATACCTGAATAAATTTATTTTACTTATCCCTATAGGGTTCTTATTATTTAGTTCTGTAGTGAATAGTGATAGTTCATTATGTTGCTTTCTATAATATTTAATTTTATGGTATTGGTAAATATATCATTTACCCCAGACGAATGCAGACTCTCTTTTTATTTGTGTGTAAAGTGTTATTTGAGCCATTGTTTGAGCGATTGCATCTGCCCCAGAGCAGCCGATTATTTTTTCGACGAATTGCACTAGTGCACCCATGAGACAACCTCCCAGAGTGAGGAATTCATCACTGCAACTACTAGACAGCTGTGTATTACCTGGAGCCAAAGCAACACAAGCTCAGAAACACCAGACAGGTTAACTGCATCATCCTTCCTGCCATACAGAATAAAGCTAATAAATCTGAAATAAAGTTAGGAACATGAGCTAAAATTTGTAGGTTGAATTTTTATTTAAAGTCTGACTCCAATGACTCATAGTTATTAGAGGCACAGGCATGGATAGAGGTAATTGCGAGAACTGCAGTGTGGGGAGCCCTGAGCTTGAAGAAACCCTATTGCAGTCTTTGTCAGAATACATACTTACTTAACTGACAGTCTGACTCATGTTAAAGAAAAGTTTTATGAATAGCAAGGCATTCATTCTCCAAATGAACTAACGAGAATACCTAATTCCAGTTCCCTCCCAGCTAACTGCTGGCTTTTGCAGAAATACTAAAAAATGTCACCAAAGAGATGTGTAACTATTTTCCCTGCAATGCTACACAACGTTAAAGAAAAGAGTTCATTTCACATTATCCTACATATACCTCCTGAAATTATTTTACCAGTGACATACCAATAATAAAGTCCCATTTCGTTACATAATGTGACTCAAAGGTGACGTTTCCAAATGTGAAAATAGTTTGGATCAAGTTGGATAATTTAATTTTTAAATATTATGAAATTTATACTTATTTACTATAGCAGACATAAGAGGAATAAATATCGAACTGCATTACTACTATCTAATCTTAGAAATACTTAATACATTCTTCTATTCCTATTCTTTTAGCGTTTAGTACAAATTTCTTTATTTTAGTATGTATATATACTGCTGCAATGAAATGTATCTATTTATCATGCCAAAAAGTTTAAAGAGCGTTAGCATAACAGTTCCAATTGATAACAGTTGCAGTATATGTCAAAAGGTATTACTGTACAAAACATACACTTAAATTCCAGCAGTTTAATTGATTATGTCTGTATAGTGCATAACATTATGTGTTATCCTAGTTCCTTTTAAAATTGTGCTGAGTGCGCCATAGCTAAATAAACATGGTTTTCGTTATGTTGGTAACAATGGAGACGTTTGAAACTCCAGCTATTCCTCTATTGTTATCCTCACTATTGTTGTGTTCAGTCTGATAATTGTCGGAGCTCAAGAAAATTCTTAACAGGAGAATTTGTGAAGCGTTGTCGTAACTGGCGCACTCAGTCCGCTTCGCGACTGGCCATGTAAGTATTTTTATACTTCATCAAACCTAGTGTTGTATTCCAGTTGCGTTATTCCTATGGTCCGTGTTCATGAGAATACTTTATTTTAGGGCAAGGAAGCGTGTAACCAGCGAGGAACTCGAGTGGTTCTTGAATGAAGATCCAGATTTTTTGAAAGATGTAGACAGTATGTCGGATGATGACACTAATGATGAAGAAGAGGTAATTGCTCAAAGTGACCATAACACTGAAAGTGAACAAGAGTACGAGTTTGATGAAAATGAAGACAGTAACTGTCAGTCACGTTGTACTGGTGATTGGTTCGTGGGGAAGGACAAAACACTATGTGGATGAAAGTAGTGAGCACAGCCAAAAGCGAAGCCAGAACTAAAAATATTGTAAAAACATTTCCAGGACCAAAGGCTATTGCTAGGGATGTAACAACCGAGATATCTGGATTCAGTAAGATAATTAGCATGGAAATGATTGATATAATTGTACATTACACAAACAAATACATTGAGCTCATACCTGATTATGAAAGAGAAAGAGATAAAAAAACGACGAGAACTGAAATACTGGCAGTAGTTGGTTTACTTTATCTTTTCGGAATAAAGAAAGCTAATCATACGAATGTAATGGAGATGTGGAATACCGATGGATCAGGAATCTAGATTGCAAGAGCTGTGATGAGCTAAAGGCGATTCCTGTTCTTGCTACATTGTATTCGTTTTGATTATAAAACAACTACAGCAGAGAGAAGAAAATTTGATAAGTTGGCTGCAGTACGCTTCATTTTGGAAGAGTTTGTCACCAATTGTAAAAGTATGTACAATCTTAGTGAGTTTGTAACCATTGATGAAAAACTTCAAGCTTTTCGGGGACAATGTGGATTTGTACAATATATTCCCACAAACCTGTCAAATATGGCATCAAAATATTCGCACTATGTGACGCGAATACATTTTTTTTACAAGCAACCTGAAGGTATATTGTGGAAAGCAACTTGAAGGACCTTACGCAGTCTCCAATCCAGCTTCAGAAATAGTTCACAGGCTAGTGAGTCATATAGAATGATCCAACAGAAATATAACAATCGACATTTGGTACGCAAATTGTACTTTGGCCATATCACTATTACAGAAAAAGCTTACATGTATTTGGACACTGAGAAAAAATAAACGAGAAATTCCCTTGGAATTTTTGCCTAGGAAAGATCGAGTATCAGGTTCGTCCCTTTTCGGGTATAATAAAGATATGACATTGGTTTCGTATGTGCCAAAGAAGAATAAAGCGGTTCTGTTGCTGTCAACTATGTGTGATTCAGGTACTACTGATGAAGATTCATGTAAGCCTGATAATGTATTAGATTATAATGCCACGAAGAGTGGCATTGATATAGACGACCAGATGTGCGGCACATATTCTGTGGCTCGTATTACGAGAAGATCACGCTTGGTAATCTTTTTCGCTCTAATGGACATTGCGGGCATCAACGCCCAGATCCTATTTTATTCAAATGGACAAAATCATAAGGTATCAAGAAGGATTTTTCTAAAGAATTTGGCCTATGATCTCATGAAAGCACATCTAGTAGATAGGGCCAAAATTCCAAGCCTTCCTAAGGATATTTCGCTGTTCCTTCAAGGTACCAGACAACATCTGAGGAACTTGTGCAACCTTCTTCTAACAAACGAGGACGGTGTTTATTTGTGGAAGAGCCAAGAATGTTAACACAACAATAAAGTGTGATTCATGTAATAGTTTTGTTTGCAGGAAGCATGTGATTATTAGTTACTCGTGTGAAAAGTGTCATGTTGCAACTACAGACTCAGAAGTCAAGAGATATGATCCTTGACCTTTATGAAATTACTGAGTTGGGCTGTGTGTAAACTGTTACAACAACATTTCAGTAGACATTCAGTACAAACATATTTGTTTTCAAAGCTGATAGTAAAACATAACCTTTTGTCAATTAAATTGTATGATTTAAATTCTTGGATTTTCATCTACGTTAATAATAAGAAGTGCCATTAACTGTTACATTAAATAATTAACCATTTTTTTGCAATGAAAGTGATAAATATTATATACATATTTCTTGATTAGACATGTAGTATTTGAAATTGTGGTGTCGAAGTAAATTCGTATTAATTAGCCAAAAATGTGTAATATTTCGATACTATTAATACCTGAGTGAGTGACAGTACATCTACCTATTAGAAAATTAACTATAAACATTAGTACTGTCATGAGTTCATGTGAACAGTGTAAAAGAACTTAGTCAACGTACGTGGTGCACTCAGTGCGCCGCGCGGCTGCTCCTGCACCATGAAAATGCGCGACTGCTCGAGGGTTAAAACAAGTTCGAGGCAGAAATATTTAATTTAAAGGTTTATTGTCGCTTCCACCAGTGACTCCCACACTGTGGGTTGCAACCCACTTTTCAGTCGCATTATTCATTCAGGTGTGTCGCCAGATGACTTAAGAATATTGACGAAAATATCTTATTGTCTGGAAAAAATGAAAGCGCGTTTTATGAGACCTATTAGTTTAATGATATTTTTTGCTGTTTAAAAGAAAAGTAGCAATTAAGTTGTACCACTTTTCTATTTAAAAAGAGAAATGATATTAATGTTTCAAGTTAAAAGTTTTTATGAATTAATATTTTCAAATCAAACAATGAATCAATACCTAAGACATAGAATAGTAGGCGGTCCCAGGTTTGAATCTCAGCCACAGCCCAAATTTTAATTCAACATCTCTCTTTCTATTTATTATCTTTAATGTTTTCATCTTTGCCTCACAGACTCTTGGTGGTTCAGGGAAACTTGGTTTGCCTAAGAGTATTACTGAATGTTGATGTGTTTTAATAGTTGCTTTTTAAGCATAGCTTAGGGATTTTTATGGGTAAGAAATAATAAAAACTTAAAGACCTTGAACTATCAGCATCTGAGAATGTTTCCCTGAAGAAACTATTGTGTGATTCTTATTTGAACACTTCCTTCAAAGAAAGAAGACTAATCTCGATTTAAATCAGAAAAGGGGCGTATCCTAAAACCAACAGGCCTCATTCCAGGTAGGGAAAGTATTATCAATATGAATAGTTAACAATTTAAAAGAATTTTACAGCATAACATAAAATTTGCATACATAATTTTTATGGTAAAAAAGTGACCTTTTGGGCCCTTGATACATACACTGGGTCACGAAAATTTTTAGAAAGATTATACATGCCATTACAAAGAAGATATCCTCTGGCTTACACTATGGGTAAAGCTAATTAATTAAATTCTTCCACAATATCAGTCCTTAATTTAGTCTGCTTGCCTCCTCACAGTTGTATTACAGTTAACACATATTCTGTGCAGTTATAATCCAGCTCAGATTTGTTTTATGTCATAAAGAATATATATATATATATATATATATATATATATATATATATATATATATATATATATATCCGACAGAGACCCATTTACAAGAAACTTCAACGAACAACAAAAGCGAAGAAAAGGGAATGGATGACTGACTGTCATGCATCCTTCCTGTATCTCACCATATTTTTCAAGATTTTACTGTGTGACAAGAGCTTCTACAGTTTTACAAGAGCAAGCAAACAAAAGAGAACTTATTTTTCTTTGAATCTGATTCCAATCACTTCCTGTTTGTGAACATTATCACAAGCTAACAGGCAGAAAAATGTTATAATCATATATTCAACAAATGTATTTTCTTTGGTGTTTCCTTTATAAGATCTGAGGAATAGAATAATGAGCAAACTGCAAATACAAAATTTTACATTTCAAATCAAGGGTGCATGGATATGAGAAGATGATATTAAAATATTGTCTATCATTTTGCAATTTTAAGGTAGTCCATACCATTATTAGTAACTGATTATTCAGCGAAATCTTAATGTCTATTTTTCCCTGTACTTTTTTACTGTGACTTTATTTCCATGTGCTCTGAACCTCTTGTATTAGAAATTCACAAGATAATCTAAACTTCAGATGCCGTCAGCATCCTTATGTCTTTACACAGTTGTGTTATGAAGCAGAAAGGAGTCTAGATGTTTGAGCCATTGCAGCCATCAGATCTGCAGATGGTGCTTATGAAGGCCACCTGCATTGCACCAAAAGACACACAGCCCTGGAGAGTGGAGCCACCGTCGCTGCCTGTGCAAGAACGCGTTATGCCACCTGGAACCAACAGAAGAACATTAGAACTTTTAATTATAAAACTTTAAATCTCTTTGTCATATCAGATGTATCTCACCAGGTGTCGTCATGTGTGCAATAAAAGACTATTATATGCCATCTGTAATGAACACAAATTGATATGTATTAGAAAGATTCATTAGAACATTTCCATCGTCTTCAGAATATACATAACCCCAGAATGTGAAGCTGCCTTTGGTACCAAAGTGTATTCACTATTTGCAACATGGAACAAATGGAAAAAAAACACAGATGAAGAGCATTAAAAAGTTGCTATGTACCCTCACAATGCAGTGTTACGTGAGAGGCAGCGCTACTTATACAAACGGCTATCTTTCTTGTGAAACGAACACAAACACAGTAAGATTAGCATGCTTCATTACCTAAATCTTTCTACAATGTAAGGCATAATCCAGAAGAGAAGAGGTCCCATAAATGACTGTTCAAGACTTTTTCTGCTCTCTGCAACCAACACAGTAGATGTAGAAAGGTTCATTACATATTTCTTTGTTCCCGACAATGTGCAAAACACAGTCCAGAGTGGATGTTCTGCTAGCACAATACCAATGTCTGCCACCTCGAACCAATTCAGACCAAAGAGCACCAGGATGTTTCGCTACATACTCGTATTTCTGCCATGCAGGACACAGCCTTGCATGGTGCATACACTGTTAGTACACATGCCAAAGCAGCACAAATGTGTGTCATCTAAAAACAACACAAACACAGTAGCATTCTCCAATTTCAGTACCAAACTTGGCCTTTGAGATTTCAGTCACAGCTCTGCAGAATTGAGATGCTTAGGTGTGTGTGTGCATGCTGCTGTGTCTCTCTTGCAACCTAAACAATGCTACAATTATTAGTAAGGTACATTACACAACCTTTCCAAAACACACTGTGAAGTCATAGAGAAGTCGCCGTTACATTTTGTTGAGCACCACTGTGTTCCATATGGAAACAACACCAACAAGAACTCATCATTAGGTGGAGTTCATTACATGTACTGTTTTCCTTGCTAAATGTAAAAACTAAAATGTACTTGTAACCTTTCTATCTGCAACGCAAAATGGAAACCAAGTTTACTCATTCCATTAACCCTCAAAACATTTCACAGCCTTAAACAAGGACAATGTAACTGACTCCATCACCCAGAAGGTAATATTCAGTACTCCTAGCATCTCTAATTCATCTTTCCCATTTCAAATCTTCTTCACAGTTTCCCTCTTTCTTTATTCATTTCCTCTTCATATCACAACTCTGATCATATCTCTATCCCCAATTCTATTTCTGCGGATAATATTCGTCTATTACCTATGCAACCATATAATGTTTGTAGCATAAGCTAGTTTTGGAATAGTTTTCGCATTTATAGACCATTTATCAATGATAATAGTCAAAATTGTTAGCATTCCTACTTGCAGTATGGTTTCAAGGTTTCTTTTCATTTGTTGGTAATTCATAAATTTTGTAATTATTTTCAGTCGGTGTTTGACACAGTATTGAAATATTAGAAAAGGAAAACAGTTACAAATGTTTACTAAATAAAGTGAGTCACGAAAGTTACAATAAAATATTCCAACATTAAATCAAAGTGTGTGTGATCAGATGCAATGAAGGCTATAAAGATCAGCAATTAAATATGGATAAAAGAAAAAATGTAAAACTGATAAAGAAACTATTATAATGTAAGTTTGCTCATCATGAATGTCATGTATCCACATGAGTTCAGTTAGTTTGTTTGCAATGTATGAGAACAGATAATCGAGTTGTTCACCAAATGTATTTGAATCAAAAACAAAAACTGTTGCATTTAACAAATGAAAACCCATTAGATACACCTGCCCATAATGAACGGTTTGAATATCGAATTACAAACATAGCAGACATGAAAATGTTGAATAAACATGTTAAATTCGCTTCAGCATGTGATACTTGAAACAAACAAACAGCTAGATGTACTGAAAATATATCTAGAATGAGCTTTCTACAAAACATTTGGTAGCCCATGTTTTAAATAGAGATGCTCACACAGTGAGTAAAAAATTATATCAATGACATCTGTTACCAAAAGAATGAAATCAAATAGTAAGGTGCTTTTGAACAAAAGTGACTATGTCACCAAAGTGACCCAGTTCTGACTTTCAACAATACAAAAATATCCAATTATGGCTTTCAATGAAGAACTAAAAATCAACTTGATATAATAAAAAAGCATCATATCTCACAACAATGATAACATTTCTATTAACATGAACACTTTGACTCTCATATAATATGTCTTACTTAAATTACATGAAGAAGGCCCTCCCTTAACACCCGATAAGGTCATCCTATTCTGCTGCTTCTTTTATATAATTATGTACAAGCTGAAGAGCTAGATTGCGTCAGAAAGAATATCTATTTTAAACCGAAGTTTGGTATCAAAAAATCCCTGTCCTTAGTTAATAGAAGATATCCAAAGCCCACCCAGTTCTAAGCTCATATCATTTCATGTCAGTGCCTTATTTACAAATTTTACTGTTGATAAGTGGAAAAACATATTTACTAATTGTTAACAATACTAAAAATTGTATAAATTTTTTAAGTCCGAATTCAGACTAAACCTTTTGGTTATGACCTTTTATATTTATTAAATGCTTTTATCTAAGTTAAACTTGTACTTAAGAATCTAAAGCATCATCCATATTTTTCAATATTTTAATTAGTAATGCTTCTATCACACAAATGACATGAAGTTTGTAAATGCTGGTGTTTGTGCACTACCTGTTGGGTTCATGTTTACTTCCAATAGCTAACCCTTGCATAGTAATTTCAGTCGGTGTGTGGAGCAATTGTCTGGCATATCATTTCTTTTTACGCCAATGCAGCTGGTGAAGTGATTGAGATATATACTGGTTCAAACACCTATGAACCTAGTTCATATAACATCAGTAATGCACAATTCTAAGTTACCAATTGAGGTTTTCTGTCGGCTTTGTTCTGTGCTGATTTATTATACTTATATACTTTTCTTATACTGTATAATGTCCTCCACAGGTGCTGAATTTATTTAAAATGTTTCATCGCCATGATAAAGACCACATTACTGCCAACGAATTTAATTTTTATGGATTGACTAGTCTAAAGCTTCAACAAGATGTAACTGACACTCAAAAATTTTTATCCATCCATTTTCTGTGGTATGTCGCAATTTTTGTGCCTATTTATAATATTCTTTACCGCTCTTTTCCTTAATTTTGTTGTATTTACCATGCTAAGGGTGCGGCATCACCATTTTATATAATAGTCTGACTTGCACCTCAAAGTTTATTGAAGTTATGTTAGTAAATTTTAATTACTTTGGAAAGCGTTTGTTATCTGATTCTTAGGATGGTTCTTTCTTTTGCTTGTTACAAGTTTGAAAATGAATGTAAAGTCAAAAGTAGTCACCAGTTTGTAAGATTTTAAATTCTTCTGTGGTCTGGGCCATTTAAAAATAATTAAATAAATATATATATATTTTTAAATGTTAACTATTTGTGATAAGACCACCTCTCCAGCTTTGATAATGTCAAAAGTTTTTTATATTTTCCCCTCAGCCCTACTCTATGAGACATTAACTCTTTGTTCTGTGAGATGGGTGTTGTGCTGTGTTTATGAACTGGTACCACAAGACAGTTGAATAAATTACAAAGGAATTTAAACTCACAACACAAGAAAATTCAATTCAAAATGGAACATGGGGATATCATCTATAAATTTCTTCCACATTAATAATAATCTTAGCACACACAGACATGTATTTGGCATCTACTGAGAAATCACAGCCACAGATACAGTGATCCCAGCAAACTTGCAACATTCTCACAGCTGCAAACGTGCAGCCATGTATTCTATAGTGCATGGACTTGTTTCTCTGCCATTATCTGAGACTGTACATAAAAAAAGAATAATAAAAAAATTAAAAAGCTACTGTTCTGTGCTGGTATATATTGTATTTCAAAAGGGAGAAATATGTTCAATTACAACTGTTTGCTTGTGAGATTGAATCACTTATCAGTTACAACAAAAAGTGGCCTCTTCACATGGGCAAAATTGCAGAAACATTAACAAAATTTGAAAGCACTAAACTAAAAACAGCATTTTAGAACACCAATAAGACATCAAAATATTTATTCAAGAGGAAGGATAAACTGCAACCTTTGGCTGAAAGTGGTGTACAGAAAATCACCTGTAAAAATGTGGTAGAGTATATGTGAGCTGTATCAGTTCGGTTATCATAAAATGAGAGAAGCGGGAGATTAAACTAGACTGACTCAACCTTTCCAACTATCATATATCGAAAAGCACCTCTATGATACAGATTTTAAAGTATTCATTCCACAAATAGAAGTAGAAAGATGATCCTGCTGTAATTACTGGAAATTAACAAACAAATGACACTGCATGCCAGCTTAGTATTAAATTAGAAAAACAGATTTTCATTTCCCTTCTCTTAAATTAAATTTGTCAAACTGGTAAATTAATATATTTCTATCAGTATCAAATGTACTTTACATCACGATAACCAGCATTGTTTCCTTTTTTAGTTAATAAAATTACTTCTGTAAGCACTTAAATTCGTTCAGTGTGTTGGCTACTTGAACTGCAAGGGATTCACTTGTGGTTGAGAGTATAGTTTGTCATTTAAATGGTGTAAAGATTAGAAACTTGTCGTGTAGCATGTATCGAGATTTTTAGGGCTAAAGGTTTGCTATGGTATACAAAAAGAAGTGGCTAGGAAAATAATGTCCTGGTTTTGATTTTAAATGATTATTCGTATAGAATAATCATGGAAAAAGCATATTTCGTGTAACATTTGTGTGTCTTGCTAAGTGTGGTTCGTTTTGTCCAAAAGGGTTAGATGTGGTTGTACTGTGTTGTAGTCCTATGGTTTTGATGTTACAATCACCGGCCTGTGGGTCACCTTGTCCAAAAAAGGGTTAGAGTTGGATCAAATGCATTGTAAGCTGTTGTAGCACAATATCTTTTTCGCGATGTGGGAATCGAGTTACACTCATCCTAGGTTTCTTTCCTCTATGGAAAGAGCCTTCTACTCTTCTGCGGCGTATATATAGACCACCCTTAGTAGTTGTCTGATACAGATCATAAGATTTGTAGGGGGATCAAGTGTGCTGAGCAGCACTCCAATGTCACTGTTATTACCTAAAATATGTAATATTTCACATCTTGCAACAGCTGTTTGTTGTAAAAACATATAGCGTTTCGTGAAGAATGTTTCGGTTTTACTGGTCTGATGACCTAAGGAGAAAATACAGGAAGACAGGTTACGTGTCAGAAGAGCAACGCTTCGATCGATAGAGTATCTGTTAGTTGCTCAGTTAGCAGAGATGTACTTCTGTGCTGTTCTAGTCTACAGCTAAGGAAGTGTCCTTTTAAATCGATGTTGTGCGATCCGTTGGTGTGAGGACTCGAGTTTGACTTTATATCGCCATTTAGTGCTCATCCGACTGCTTGTGTGTGTGTGTGTGTGTGTGTGTGTGTGTGTGTGTGTGTGTTTGTGTGTGTGAGTGTCTGTGTGTATGTGTGTGTTTATAAAATAGGTTGTTGCTAACTATATTTTCGTCATGCAAGTTATAACGATTGCTGTAGTCAACTCATACGGTAAATACTTCATTTGTGGCAACTGCGAGGAAATGATCCATAGACGTGTTGCAGTATTTGTCGGTAATGCGTTTGTGCATGTCTCTTTATGACCCGCAGAGATTAGTTAGAGATGTTCTTTATTGTGTTGATGGTGCATTAAGAGCGATGGTATAGCTGTGACAAATTGTTCGGTTTTTTTATGACTATTGATGGAATCAATGTAATTCTATCTTCATAAAATTAGCTCTCTTGAATTCGTAATTTGGTTTGGAAGATGTATCCTGGCTTGTGTGAAATACTGATTTCGATCTGTTTAGACGTACAGTTTGTTGCAACACATAGGTGTTCTACATTTGTGGAATGCTTATTGATACTTAGTAGCATGGTTATGTGGCAGGTTCGTGGCGTATTTATCGCGTCTTTTACTGGTGTTTACGAATGGACGCCTCTCGGTGGCGTAGCGGAGATGCATGTGGTGGTAAAGTATTGCTTTTGGTCTAGAAGCATCGATTTCAATAAACCCTATAGTTATGTGATTTAAAGCTGGGTAGTTACCTTCATTGGAAGGGGCGTTTAACAGTTTCTTCAGTCTCTGAAGGATTGCTCTTGGCATTCGATAAAATTTTTCGGTTGTTTATTAGTTCGAAATAGTGTAGACTTATTTTGCGTATTTGGTTGTAATGATTAGACATATTTAAGAAAAAGAGCTTGGTGTTGATCTGGATCATTCCTTCTTACATGTTCAATGTGAATCAATCAGTTTTACGATGTAATTGGGTGTGTTACACATATTTATCGAGAGTACTGATTTGTTAGAAGGGGTGATTGTTAAACGCACGAGGAATGTGGTCTAGTGACTGATAGAAAACGTTTCAGAAATACTGTCTGGTGGAGTATGCAATGCAAAAAGATGCATGATAAATCGTTAGATCCACCAAAAACTCAGAGATACACAGATTGTTATATGGTAGTTGGTTTAGAACTTTAGTAAAAAATATCTGGAATGGGTGGATCCGTTTGTTGTAGCTTACTGTTGATTGCAGTTGTAGTTCGGTCGCTGGGTTGGAAATGGTTGTTGTTACAAACGCTTACAGAGAGTGTCGTAGGCTAGTTGGGATAGAAATTCAGTAAAAAGTGTTTGAAATACTCTAAAATATGGGATGCAGTGTCTGTTTCCAGTTGTGGATGATTTTGTGTCGGGATAGAGCTCTAAAGAAGTCGATTAGGAATACGTTCATGTGGTTGTACAAACTTCGCCTTTGTATGATATCTGATATTTCGTCGAAGTATTTCCTGTGATAGTGTTGTTTACTTTACGACTGGTGATATTTATGTAGCGTAGATGTTGCGGTGGTAAGTTATTTATAATCTCTTAGCTTATACGCAGGTAGTAAATTTGACAAGTTCGTCATTGTAAGCCATGGATATGAGGCAAAGTTACCACTTCTCCTACATGGAAGCAGCTTTGTGACATCACATGGGATGTTGGAGCGAAACTGGCAAGGAGGCACTGGAGAACATCTCGAGGGAATAGGAAAATCCTGTGGCTACTAACCAATGTTAAACTAGCAGTTGTAATGGAAGAGCACCCATATATACAACAGCTTCGTGTAGTTGACTTCTATTTCCTGGATTTGAGCATCCCACTAGATTTCGCATGGATTTTTTAACAAAATTGAAATGTGGGAGAACCTATTATCCACCCATGACTTTCGCCTGTGAGGAAGCTGTATATGGAACAGCATCGTAATTATGGACAATGATAAAGACAGTTGGAATCGATTTTTAACATGGTTGACATCGATTTGCCGAGTAAAAAATAGATAAATAATCTATTTGTCAAATAAGGAGTTCTAGTATAAAAAAAGTTACATGCAATCACCTTACCGATTTTAGAAAGTGTCCTAATATGGCCGGCCGCGGTGGCCGAGGGGAGTAAGGCGCTCCAGTCACGGTCCGCAAGGCCACGACGGTCGGGGGTTCGAATCCCCCCTCGGGCATGAATATTTGTGCCGTCCTTAGTCTTAGCTAGTTCATAAGTAGTTTGTAAGCTTAGGGACTGATGACCCTGTAGTTAAGTCCCATAAGTTCTACAAACATTTGAGTTTGGTCCTGATATGCGTTTGCAGAGACTTTTAATTCTTCGTTTGGTTGAGAACATGGCATTACCTCGCTGGAGACTACAATATACAATTACCGAATAGATCGTGGTTTTGACTCTCTACAATACTGTTTAAGTGTTTAACCCTTTATTTGGCACAAACAGAAATCACGAGAAGAAAAAGTTTTATGTAACTTAAATTAAATGTGTAGGACCATGTGAACAGATTTATACAATGTTTTATTTTATTTTATTTTTTTTTTTTTTTTTTTCAAAATATAGTTTCAGGTTTGTAAGTAACATTGCTCAAAAGCTTCACATTGTGGTACAGTATCACTACTACAGTGTTGTTCTTATGACTGTAGAAATTATTGTATTTTGGACTACTTCATGTACAACATGTGAAGACAAGTCGTTTTTGGTGCAAAGCTAAGAACAGTTTCCACATTTTACAGTCAAGTATCCCTAAAGACAAAACTTGCAAATTCCTTTTGGCCTGTAATCTGTCAAGTGACAATATATTGTCATATCTGTCATACCGTACATCACTGACTGGTACAGGAGATGCTGTTTCATTCTTCTTTTGGAATTATTGCCCATTTTGTAGTGATCTACCAGGCCTCCTCTTCCCAATAAATATAAGTCCATTTTCAGTCTCTCATATAAGAACTCTTCAACAAGTTTTCTTCCTCTTTCGCTTTTATAAGCAGTTTTTCATGTATCATGACGAATATCGTCACAAAATTGAAACAAACATGTACCTCGATAACTTATGCTTAAATTGTTCGCTAAAGATTGTGTATTGCTAAACTTTTCGCATAAGACAACCGAATATACTTTATTGGAGAGCTTAAATGTTAGTTTTAAACACTGTTGCCCATCCAAGGATGAAACTTAAAACATGTTTCAGAAAACCATGCGCAATTTTGATGTTGCTTGAGAGCAACATTGTCAAATAAAAGGATAAACGAGGATAGCTAATCTCTACAAAGTGCACCCTTGTACAATGTGTTAATCCCATCCATGTGGTCTCAGCTAACGATTTCCAAGAAGAACGCATGTGTGTTTAATCGTGTTTACTGAGTTAATAAGAACACCGAAAATTGAGTGGTGTGTCCGAAAATCTAGCGTACTCCTCTGTCCCACATGGCGTTTGCGGTCTATGTGGTGTACTTAATAGTTTGTTGGTTGGTACATGGTGCTTGCATGGTAATCAGTAAAACATGTAGAAATATGATGTTCGATGTTCGATGTATGTGTATTTTTCATAGGCCTGTAGCATTTTCCTGCATTGTGATAACAAGTTGAAAGAGTCTCTCGTTGTTCTGCGATAGAAGCATTTGCGAGCGTTACGTTGCACGTCAGTGGTTGTACTGTAACCAAAAACAAAAGTGTATAAACTACACAACTCGTTCGATGTCTTTATCCGTTGAAGAGCGGACACTCTTCTCACACTGTGTGCTGTTGTTTGTGAGGCCTAAGGTGCACTATTTTCGTCTTTAAGTTTTTATTTTAAACGTTTTTGTTTGTGTAATACTATTCCGAGAGAGGATGATAGCTCAGACGACCTCGTTGAATAATTACTTTCTGTTAATTCCTATCTGCCGTGCAGCTCGTCTGATTGATTTTCTGGGGATGGTTTGAAACACATCGCGTGTCTTCTCAATATTTCGAGACGTTTTTACCGTCTTTGGATGACCGATATTGCCCACATTACCCGTACTCTCTAACCTGCACGTAAAATTCTTGATTGTTAGCACAGTTGGGCCGGTTATCTTCAGATTCAACACGGTCGCAAACTGCCGTCTAGCCGCAGATAGGCATTTATTGTTCGCATAGCATTCCTTTGCATGCACTACACGCTCACTCTGATGACATTTTCACGTGTAAGTGACTGACAATATCAAGGCACGTACACTTGAGCATACTAATTACCACTGTGCCCTAAGGGCAACCAAGCAGTTTGAACGTGCTGTGTTACCATTGATTCCTGGTTATCAAGAGAGACTTAATGACTATTTGTAAATTTTAGAGAAATATAGATGTGCTGGTCATCTGTATACAACTGTTCCACCCAGTTGTCCAGTGAATTTTAGTGTGGGTATAAATCCTGTACCAAATAATGATCCTACAGCTGATTAAGATTTTGTTAATCTAAAAATTATATTTTTGGTTGTTTCTAATATTAAAGTTGGATTTGATTATAAGACTTATAAGGCTCAGATTCAAACACAGCCTCTGGATAAACAGCGGTATATCAATTCTAATGTTAATAATAGTTCTGCATTGGGTCATGCTGGATAGGTGAAAAGCCTCGTGTTGCAAGTGGTAAAGCTATGGTTGTTTATGACGGTATAGTATCTAGTCAATTACAGGAGAAAACACCGGAAGAGACTCCTGGTGATCGTTTACGAGATGCCGTAAGTAGACAGAGTACTCAGGGAGGTATGGTAAATCCTACAAGTCAGGTATATCCTCCGCCGGTGGTTCTCCCCACTCCTACTTGTCCTAAAGAAGATGAGGAAACTCAGGAAACCAAGAAAGGAAAAGGTCGCGGTCGAGGTAAAGGGACCGGTAAGGGACGTAAAATGGCGACGGTCACCACAAGTGAACCACAAAATGTTGTTATGAAAGAGTCACTGAAGACGTAGAGAAGTTTGAGGACGGAGATATGGATCATTTGGAAATGGACTTGTAAGGAAAATAATGTTTAAATAAATTTTCTTTCAGAGCTTGACAGAACATGATAATGTTATGAAAAGGAAGAATTCCTGATGTTCTGCAAAATTATTTACTTAGTTACAAACCGGCTTTATGTTTCTTAGACCTTCTACAGGTAACAACTGAATATCGCTAACATTTCTTGACAGTTATGCCACTTACAAAGATGACACAAATTCACATGAAACTATTACATTTTTATGGCTATGAATTTTATTTATTAATATATAAAAATATATAAAAACCTGATGTTAAATGTTGTGGTTCTAAGCTTGAAAATTATCGTTAAAAGCAGTGGGGAGGGGAAAATGGGGAGGGTGGTAAGGGATGGACAGGGGTGAAAAGAAGGTGGGGTTGTTACATTGCAATATAGGATTGAAATGGTAACATTTGATATTAAATTCAATACTATTTTGCAGTGTAACAACCATGACAGAACTCCCCCCTTCCTCCAGCTTTCCCCTCCCCCCTCCTTTTAACGATAATATTCAAGCTTAGAACCTCAATATGTAATATCAACCTTTTATATACTTTCATATATTAATAAATATAATTCAGTGCCATAAAAATGTAACAATTTCATGTGAATTTGAATTTGTGTCATAAGTAATTTAATGACATCTTTGTAAGTGGCATATCTTTGAAGAAATGTTAGCGACATTCAGTTCTACCTGATGATGGCCTAAAAAGCCAAACCGCTTTGTAGCTAAATAAATAATATTGCAGAACATCAGGAATTTCTCCTTTTTCATAAAAAAATATTTGTACCTCTTTTTGTAATGATTTGTATTTATTGTATCAATTATGGTACAATGTTAAACAATTAATCCTAAATTAATAAAAAGTTTTACAAAGTCATAAGGTGAAATTCTTTATTGAATCTTCTGTTCCATCCACTGATAATTACTTATTCATTTGTCCCAAACCCAACCGTGATACATTTCATTGTTTGCACATAAAATTATAGGAGTTTTTCTTAATACCAAATCACATTTGTAATTTACTTGAATGTTTGTATTATTTCCTGAAAATACACATTGTAAAGGTTCATAAGAAGCAACATCAAAATTTGGATTGTCCATAATTATTGCACATTGTAATGTGCATTCTTGTAAGCCAAAAGTAACAAATTTGTTATTTTTGTTACACCATCCACTGTTTGTACAAGCAATGGAAATCATTCTTACAAAAGTAGATTTGAAACTGTTTGGAGCTCCTATAATTGACAAGCAATTTTTTTTACCGTTACTACAGTTAGTACAATGGACAATGTAGTTATAAAATCAGCAATTCCACCATAATCTTTACAAAATTATATTACATGATTCAACTCTGAGTAGTAAAATTCGTCAGTCACAAGCGAAAGGTTCAAAATACACACGTTTAGCGTTGCACTAAAATTGTATAATTCTTGAACACTTATGTAAGAACGTAGGCTTTTGCGGTCATTATTGTTAAAATTGAAACTCTTCTGAGCTATTTACCACGTCATGATGATATATTTCCATCGTTTCGGATTCGTTACAGGTGCCTTCCTGACTTGTTTCCTCCTGTCTTGTACAGCTAATTCTCTCCCTATGGGTAGTTCAGATTGATTGAAATTTGGTATCAGGATGGGAAGGAATAACTTTATTGGTGCTTGCTTTGGTGTTTCTGATACGAGGAAATACGGGTGGAAGATGCGCTTACTGGTGTTTTCATCGATGGTTGTGATTGGTGTAAAACAGGAAGGTGCACGCTTGTTGGTGTTTGCATGTAATCAGCTAACAACGGCGATAACCGAAGTTTACTGGTGGGCCTGGTTCTTCCAACGAGGCCAACGAGAGAGACAGACCGCGGCGCGCATGTGATGCGACGTAAGCAAGGCAGTCCTGAGCCGGCGCGATCGCTAGCTGATTGTCCGGCCGCTGGGGCACAGCCCACTGCCTCGTAGCGGCCAGCCACTCACCTGGCGATCGCGCCGCCTCAGGACTACTTTGCTTACGTCGCACGACGTGCGCGCCGCGGCCTGTCTCTCTCGTTGGCCTGGTTCTTCCAAGTAGTGACGTTTCTTCCTCGCTGTCAGGAGTGCCTATCTGCAGCAGCCGGCCGCGGTGGCCGAGGAGACTGAGGCGCTCCAGTCACGGTCTGCACGGCCACTACGGTCGGGGGTTCGAATCCCCCCCTCGGGCATGGATATTTGTGCCGTCCTAGTTCGTAAGTAGTTCATAAGTAGTTTGTAAGTTTAGGGACTGATGACCCCGTAGTTAAGTTCTATAGACTATATAAACATTTGATTTTTATCTGCAGCACAAGGGCCCGTTGTGCCGCTCGTCGTAGCGTCGCCGCGCCGCCAAAACTGGCAGCCAAGACGGTGAGCCTTTGTATCCGTCTCCTCTGTTCATACTGTTGGGATGTTCACTAGTCTCAAATGCTTCACGAATTTTCGTCTTGGTTTTAAATGGCTGTTTAGAGACGACTTCTACCTCCTTGAAGTTAATATTGCGGTCACATTCTTCCTGGTGCTCTGTAACCGCTGATTTGCTGTGCTGCTTTAAACGTATGTACCTTTCATAAGGCTCCTATAAACCCGAGCTGAACTGTCCGTCTTTTTTCCCCCAAGGTGTAGGAGTAGCCACGTTCCGCACGAGCTCACGCGATACCTCGCGTTTCATTCAACTCGCTCACACTCGCAAACTACTCACCGTATGAACGTGGAATTTTCATCAATGTCTTCGTTAAGAACTACGCTACATTTTCTTTTTAGTTTTATTTATAGCAATAATTTATAAACAGCATATACTGATAGATCACGACCAGGCACTTTCTGACGACGTTACGGAATTTTCGACATGCGAGGAACTTTTTTTCTGTTGAAGTTAGGTGAACACATTAAGCGAATAAAATGTTCAAAATACAGCAAATTTTCATCCTCTCCAAACAGAAACTCTGTGAGAAATGTGTAATTTCAGATAATGTCAGTTAAATGTAACGCACTGGGATCTGCCCGCCCGTCTAGTCGTAACACGTCTTTCGTATTAGAGCTCCTAATAATTAGGCACATGTTGTTACTGCATAACATCCATACTTGAAGATACTGGTACTGACTTCTTTAACCCATTAAATTTAATAGTTGCACACTACAAAAGTGCTGTGTCTCTATGTAATATGAAATTTCAGTTTTTGAGTTATATGAAAAGGATGTTCTAAATATCTCAATACAAAGTGCTTCATTATTTCAGAAATGAGATCAAGTCAGTTCGTTAGCTAGTGAAGAGATCCTTGCTATCTATCATTTCAAGTATTCTCATATAAAATCCTCATTAGATCTAGTAACTTCCGTTCTGTTACTGCTAGGCTTTAAACTGAAGGAAATATAACTCCTATATTAGGTTTGGAAACTGAGTAGTAGCTCTGAAACACAATGGACAAGAAGCAAAGAAATAAAAGTTTGTGAGTGACGAAGGCATATCTGCAAATCGAATAATAAATCACTAACTTTACTCTTTTTCATTCTACAACTATATATTTCCTTGAATAACGCGACAGTTAAAAAAGTTTTGTGAAGTAACAATGTGGCAAAATACTCCCCTCTTCGCATGTTATCATTTGTCAACATATTATTTTGATACCTCTAACCGTGTATGAGATACGCAATGATTCATACTGGCCTTATCGCCATCTGAAATGAGTGCGCTAAAAAAAATAAAGTTCAGTGGTATGAGTGAAAGGTAAAGATCTCCTCCTAAGTCGAAAATAAAATTCAATCCATTAGCAAAGGTTTCATTCGCAGAAACATATGGTGCAGCAAGCACCAAACGGAATATCATAGCAGCCTCTATTTTTTTCTGCAAACTTTTCCTAATGTAGCGCAGTCTCTTATTTGGAATCCAATATCTTATAAACTAGGACTATTAACGAAATGACGAGCATTTCGTCACAATGCTGACATATAAAGATTAAAGTAACAGAAAAATTAAATATTTCTACCATTCAGTTTTTGCGAAATCGTTTGTGAACGATGGTAGGGCATGCGCCTCTACGCTGTTAGTGCAGCGCGATTCTAACCATGTTGGGGAAAACATGGTGGACGATTCAGCCTGGGTATTTAGGAGCTCTAACCTTTTATGTTCCACCATCCGTACGTGAATAGGTCTTCCTGTTTCTCCCATCTATACAGTCCCACATTCAGAACCTATTTTATACACAAAAGCAGTATTCAGATTTCCTTAGTTGATGTGACGATATCTTTAATTCTGTTATTGCTGGAAAAACAGGTTTGATGTCAGATCGTCGTAAGACATTCCCATTGTGCTCACTAATCCCCTTAACGCAACAACCAGCTGACATATCAAACCTGTGCACATAAATTCAATGTAATATACTTCATAACGTTGTTGTACTGGTCCACATAATAGTTCATTAGCAGTATTTGTAAATTTATTTGTTTGGGCAGGCGTGGCTATCATCTTTGATACATTATCTTCGTCACAGATTCCGTTGAGGTAACAGTCGTGGCAAAGTGTATTGAGACCGTGAGATTTTCTGTACTTGTGTGCGTGTCCCAAGCAGGAATTGATTATGGAGTAAAAGTGCACACATTCTGTGGATTTTTGTGTTCCACATATTGTGTCTGTCGTAGTACTCCCATGGCACAGCATACAGATCATTTGACACTTCGTGAATGTACCTCATGAAATTGTCATAGTAACGACTTTTTTTTATCAATTCCATGTTTCGGCAAATTTTTATGTCTTTTACGTAACATGCGATAAGATCTTTAGTCAAAACCTTTTTGGTGTAGTTAGTCCATTTCAGTGCCCAGAGATTCATATTTCGCCTGTAGTTGGCTATCATACTGTCTTCGTCAATAGTAAATTCCTGTTGGCATGTAGAGGTGTTATTTTGCACCCATTTGAAATATTCCAGATCACGTTCCACTATTGTGTGAGGTCTGTTCGCGAAACTCAAATCACCACTTTCTTGTTTGTCTTCTCTATTAATCGGAAGTGGTGATTTACTAAAAAAAAAAGCACTTTTTAACTGCCTCTGGTTCTAACTCTCCGATCTTAGCAGGATAACAAGGATCACCTGGCACAAGGTACAGTGGGAATAAGATCTCTTCTGAAGTAAAAGCCATGGGTGCACAATCAATGCCAGTTGTGGTCTGATCGTATTCGTCGTGCAACATACCTTCAGATTCTTGAAAAAAAAATCTTCGAATCGACGATGACCACGTAGAACAGTTGAATAGCGACGCAAGAGCACGTTCAGAGTGATCCAGAGACTGGAAGTGTGTTTGCCGACATTGCAATTAAATGCTCAAGCAAAGGGAATAAACTCTAATAACTTGCTACAGCAGCAGGCAAAGCAGCAGAAGTCATGGAAGAAGTCGGCCGATGCGAACGGAAACCGACCAGAAGTTATAAGTACTTTGTTTCATATAGTTCAATAACTGACAGGCAGTATTTTACAGAGCAACTGGTGAATCTCACCTGTGGAGTTTTTCTTGACGCAAAACCCGTCTTCGTCTGGGCAGGTCACCAGCAGGTCTTCAGGGTCGGTGAACGGATCCCCACAGCGAGAATCGATTACGGAGTCGCACACGTAGCACTGAATGGCGTCAACTGAAACAAATAATAAGCTGGCTGAGTGAATGGGGTTCCTCTTCAAACTATGCAAAACAATTGTGCGGATTTGTGAGTGAGTCGTTCATTTGAAAGAATACAAATAATGAATCGTAATAATCGGATCGTGTCGCGTATGAATCGTCGTTCAAAAGAATCGTCTGTCCGGTGACGATTCCAAGATCCAATTATTTATTATTAGAAGGCAACTAGCGAATCGTGGCGAATGTTTACGAAAGCCGGAAAGTAGTCAACGAGGAGGACACTTGTGAACAAAGGAAGCACAGAACGAAGATCATGGGCGGTAACTATCATTTATGAATTACAGATGGCAGAAAAGAAGTACACAACTGCCAATACACACGATTAAAATTTAAAAAAAATCTAACTATGATGAAATGATACGTACCTCTTATACCTTCTAGATGCAGTGCAACACACACCCATTCGTCACGAGTGCCAACATCAAGATGTAGTCTCCTGTGATGCTCCCCTACAGCTTCTGGTAATTACCAGGGGAAGACCAACACAGAATTAAACTGCCGATCTACCATGTGCTCCACAGCAGCACTAAGAACGTTTAGCCTAAAAGTCTGTGTTATTATGTACCACTCCCTTGTATATGAGTGTATGTTAGTGTATCTTCGCCTTAGACTATACTACATTAATCTGTTGTTTTATACTCTGATGCTCTGTTGTATTAGCAGTAAGAATCTTACCATACTACCTCTATACATCCATTTTATTCTTCTGCAATCGCCTCAATATTCTCTATACTTAAAAATAATGACTAATGTTCGTATCTGTCTCTCATAATGCTAATGTGTGAATTATCAAATGCGCCTGTAATGTACCCTTTCATGGTTTGTCATGGCTGTATGGGCATGTTCCAGAAGCCAATAAAACACACACATACAAACACACACACACACGCGCACGCAGACACACACACGCACACACACACACACACACACACACACATTCATACACACAGGTCCTTTATATAGTTTACACGTAATATATTTAAACAAGCAATTCTTGCACATTTATATCTTCTGCATTCTGGAAACGGCTCTATTGATTTGGGTTGTATTATGTACTAACTAAAAATTTATTTGTTTATTCCTGCCTTGTGTTAGTACTTCTCCTATCCATTCTATCTCTGTCCAACTCCTTTTTTGTAAAAACATGCAATATTTATTGGTGAATATGTAAGAAATAAAGCTATCTTGCATAACGTACAAAATTATAAGTGCAGAATCCAGACAAAGAAAGCAATCAAAATACAAATGGCATATCAAATTTGCTCGCTCTCATATTTATTGAGTTATATGCTGTACAAATGCATAATTTTTTGGCTATATATTCATTTTTATAAGTTCTGCGTGTCTGTAAAATTTGTTGCAAATACAATTAGTACTAAAAAAAGTAATAGCTTAAAACTTGAGCATTATAGGGCGGCTTTCTCTGAACGTTTATGTTATGTGATCATATCTCATGAACTACGTGTCGTACAGTGATAATTTTCGAAGTTACGTTCAGCTATGTGTGTGTATACTGTCTATAAAATTTTCTGCGGCTGCAATTTGTAGTGTAGGAATCAAAAATTGTAACATCATACCGAATGCCATAGTTTTTTAGTCCATGAACAGCGGTAAAATAGTAAGCGATAAACATTTTTTTTCCTTTCATAATTTTTCTATGGTTGTCAGCGAAAAAATGTTCCATAAATGTTTGAAGTTATGTTTAAAGTTGGTTGCAAGTCGCTGGTACTGTCATTTTCATACAGTGTGAGACTAAGGTTTCTTGGCATTATGGCCTATGTGGCAGTTTCTTGCAACTATATTTTTTTAGGATGTTGTATCTCCTGAACCATGTGTCGTATGTGGTTCTCACCCCGACAGCATTGTTACCTCACGGTAAGGAATATGTGCATCGAATTTGGTTGAAATCGTTCCTGTGGTTCAGGAGTAAATTTGCAACTGTCGTTTGATGCAACTGTTAATCGCGCATCTCATTGTTTATGATGTCATATGTCGTGAACAATGTGTTGTACGTGATCCTAACACTTACGGCGACCGCCTTCATGGATTGAAGCTTACGTGCGCTTAATTTCATAAACATTGGAAGAAAACAGTAGATTTCTATACAATACGTACACACAAACATTCGGACACACTGATTCTTTTTATATGAAGCATAGTGTCCGTATGTTTGTGTGTACATATTGTATTCAAATCTACAGTAATTACTCGAATTCTACCGACTTGCATTGCTAGCCATCCGAAAAGCCACAGCAAAACGGATATCACAACTTAATTTATTTGCAGATTCAACGCTATGAAAATAACGCATGATTGAAAATATAGCTGCATGTGAAGTAAGGAAGATGATGAAATCAATTCTGACTAGTAAACGTACAGAAGTCTCAATCTCTATTTTCCTGAAATTGTCGTAAGTTATAATAGATAAAAAAAAACTACGGACTTTTTTATGGTGGCTAAAGTGGGAAAATTTCGGTAACTTAAAGATCAGTGAAGCGTTTTAATGATTTTTTTATGACAGTATATTTTGACAAAAAATGAAAACCGGCCTAGGTACTTTGGAGGGGGGTGAAAATTAGGGGGATCAATAACTACCCCAAAAGAGACCAATTTTTTGTAGAAAAATTAGTTTTGATTTCATCGAAGTATAATCTATCAAAACTTCAAAAGGAAGGCTAATTAGAGAACACGTCTTTATATTTATATATGTGTGTGTGTGAGGGGCGGGGGAGGGGGGAATAAATAACCCCTATATTGCGACACACGTTTGATACCGCCCATGAATCTGTATGTTTGAACTGTTTCATTTATTTAATACCAACGACCATGCCGCAGTGGATACACCTGTTACCGTTAAATCAACGAAGTTCAGCATTGCCGAGCACGCTTGAAAATGGGATGCACTGAGCCGTTATACCATCGTGAAAACCACATCACGTCACCCTCCATACCCCATGCGATGACGCCTTCTGTCAGAGGCTGACATGGCGGCCGGTCAGCATCCAATGGGCCTTTCGAGGCCTGTGTGGAACAGAGTTTAGTTTTGAGTTCATCTATTTAATATGCCGGCATTTAAAGCCGCTGAATCCCAATCTGAAATCAGATTCTCGAAGTTCAATATGGCTCATCCAGCATAGAGGACGAAAACTCGAAAAAAATGCTTGAATATGCAGTAACTCGACATGCTACTTTCAAATTACTGTAAAATCTAGCTTTTAAGTAATTGCGAATAAAAGTGATTAAAAGAGTTAAAAAATTTTAAGGTCTTTAACCGCCAGTGTTGGTGTTGACTGTGAAGTTCACATGAAGGTCATATGGGCGGTAATAGAAGGGTTGTTTACCCCTTTAATGTGTATATTTATGAAAAACAAAATATATGTTTCTCAATTTGTCTTCCTTCTGAAGATTTAATAGATTCTACTTCGAGTAAATCAAAACTAGGTTTTGTAGCAAAAGTTTGGTTCTTCCGGGTGGTCCCCTTACTTTTCACTGCTGCTCGAATATATCGAGGCCAAATTTTGTCCTTTATCAAAAGATCATTTCATTACAAAAATGATTAAAATCGCTTCCCTAATCTCTAAGTCACCGCAGTTTTTCCTTTTTAGCCCCCATTTGCGAGGGCTCGTTTAACAGGCGATAAGAAAATAGTGTCCCTTACTTTTCCACGTATTATGACATATCCAAATTTCAGACAAAATCGGAGAATGACACTTCCCTAGTTTTACTTGTCAGTGTTGCCGCCATTTCTGGTCATAACCGCTGCTACACGCCAGAGAGGGTCTGGACGTGTTGTTGCGGTACAGCAGTCCACGCTGCTTCAACATATTGTCAGTATATCTGGTGCTAAAGGGGGCTCTGTAGCCCGGGCCAGTCATTCCCAAAACAGTACTGTTGATATGTGAGAAATCTGGAGAATAGGGAGACCAAGGGAGCAATGCAATTGGATGGGTGACGAAGAAGTTCTGAACATTGTGTGCTTTCAGATCTGTAATGCTGTCTGTTTTGTGTACCAACAGTCCTTACTAGTGGGGTGCAGGCAAGGAGGTTAGAATACCTAAACTCTAATGCTAAACGCTAAAATGCTAAACGCTAAACGCTAAAAACGTGCTGCGGTGGAGTAGCCGAGCGGTCTAAGGCGCCTCGCTGGAGAGCGCCCGATTGCTCGCTGTCGAAGTTTCGAGTCCTTACCGTTTATAGTGTGTTGTCCTTAGGTTAGTTTAACCTAGTTTAAGTAGTTTGTATGCCTAGGAACTAATCACCAACGCAGTTAAGTCCAAAAGATTTACAAACATTTTATTTTTTGCTAAAAACTTGAAGTCTGCCTCCACCATATTGGTAAGTCTTGAAGAAATTATCGTATTGTAGAGATGATGTTTACATCTCTTTAAGCAGGAATAAAACGCCCGGAGGGTTTGCCATAATATACACCATATTACACGAGAGAAAATTAGCGTTAAAATAAAGTTTCCAAATATCTTAACTATGAGTATTTATTACTAATTATTCAAAAAAGTACAGGATGTTTATAAATGAATATCGGGGTTTTAACGCTTTATAATATTTATTATACTAAACTTACAATTATAAATGATATGTCAAATGAAAGAGCAACTCAAAAAATTTTACCAAGAATCTGTATGTTCAATTTGAGCCCGGCACACATCATGTCTATAGCCGAGTTCTTCCCAAACGTAGATAAGTGTGTCTTCAGTGATTCTAGCAGCAGCGGGCGGTCAGCTGGCAGTGGAGGCACATACACACGATCCTTGATGAGGCCCCAAAGGAAAACATGGCAGGGCCTTAGGTCGGGTGAACGTGGAGGCCATTGCAAAGTAAGCCCTGTCATTGGGCCCCTTGGATACAGTGAAGTTCAACCAATTACGTACTTTGCTATGCCACTGAAGTGACGCGGAAAGGAAAGTGAAGTTTTCTGGCTCATCTTCCAACTGAGGGAATAGCCATTGCTCTAGTGTAACAAGGTAAGAAGTGTCAGTTACAGTAGGTTCACGACAAAAGAAAGGCCCGTAAACTTTCCACCGAGATACGGCACAAAAAACAGTCACTTTAGGGGAATATCGTTGCATTTCCACCATCTTGTGAGGATTTTGTGAGACCCAGATGCGCAAATTGTCAGTGTTAACATGTCCACTAAGGTGAAAGATCGATTCATTACTGAAGACAACATTATCCAGAATATCGTCATCATCATGAAACGAGATGTTGTTCGTGAAGTTGTCACGTAATCCGTGGTCTGTTGGCTTCAGAGCCTATAATAGCTGTAAAAGGTAAGGATGTAGTTGTATGCACTTTCTTAGAACTTTTCAAACGTGTACTTAGGAACTTGTAATTCGCAACAAGCCTTCTGAACTGATTTCTTTGGGCTACGAGTAAACGACTCTCTCAATCGCTCAAGGTTATTTTCACTAACTCTTGGTTCTCCTGTGCTCTTCCCTTTAAAAAGACAGTCGGTATCTTGAAACTGATGACATGATCTACGGATGTTATTATCACCGGGAGGATTACAACCGAACTTCATCCGAAAAGCACGTTGCACAGTAACAACAGATTCGGTCGTTGCAAACTACAAAACAGAAAACGGTTTCCGCTCACTAGTCGCTATATATGCTTCTACCGCAGTCTAGCGCATTACGGCGGAAACATTGCGTGCTGCGCATGCGTACAGGTGCCAAACAAAACTGATAAGAGTTGCTTTTTCATTTGACTTATCATTTATAACTGTAAGTTTAATTTAATAAATATTATAAAGCATTAAAAGTTCCTGTATATTGTTTGAAAGTGCATACTTTCCTCTGACTGTCAATATAATGCACTAACAATAAGAGAGTCAACTTAAAGCGCAGTTTTAACGAAGAAATAGCATTCCACGACTTGCCAAGATCGCGGACAGGCTTCTACTGACGTATTTTCTCGGCACAGATAACGCTACTCCCCTTATTTTAACCTCTTAGGGTGCAGGAGTAGAATCCAATATCACCCCCAACCATAATAACGTGTTCAGAACCAGTACAGGGATGATTAAGACAACATTTCAACACTTGGATGGTAGCAGTCTTGCCCTCTCATTGCCTTTCCACTTTATTCAGAAGTTATAATTGAAAAGTAGTTCACAGGAGAGGGGAACATGGGAGTAATTTCCTCTTGTTTCTCATAGAACCTAATATTATATATAGATCACAAGTTAAGTGTACATATGATTGCGACAGTGCGCAGATATAGTCAGCAATTAGCAACGGGAGCACCTAGGAGTAATAGTGTGATCTGAAGCTTGCGGAGCACCTGGTCAACCGAAGCGAGGGAGCTAGCAACCGTAGTGGATCGATGGCTGTTCTCGTTCGGGAAAAGACAGTCCATGAGGTCTGTTGGTGAGTCTGTGATCCCGCACAGTTTTGTCTAGGCATGGGGGGGGGGGGGAGGAGGGCACTGAAGCCAATGCATTATGCACCGGAAGAGGCTGCGAGTCCTTCAGAGAAGGAACGGAAGTGGAGTGAGAAGGCGAAATCTGCTTTGGGACGGCGTAAAGCAATATCCCATTCTAAGACATCGGCCTTGAATATGTTGGTTTAGATTAATACCTCTTCAATCGATCATGAATACGAGTTTTTGTAATTACGTGGAGCGTGTGAGTTTAGTAAAAGGTGACTTTAAATGACACACTTTTTAATATTTTTTTATTTTTTTTATTTTTCTTTCTCACGTTTTTTAAATGAATAATTTTTATGTAAAAATTCCTCTACAGATTAGAAGAGAATTCTTTCAATTTGTTTTCAAAAGCTGGTTGGCTATCTGTCAGACATTTGACGTTATTTGGTAAGTGACCAAAGACTTTTCTGGCGGTGAGTTTAGGAGGTGTCATTTAACAAGTTTGTGAATTAATGGGGAAGCTACTGCTGCAGAGGCCGATGAATGAACGACTCTCCCTTTTGATAAAGAATTAATTGAAAACTGGCCTGCTTATCGTCTGAAGTGATGAGCGCTTATCTGCTATCTGACTGCGTTTGGAACAGTACATTTTATTAAGCACTGAATATCAATGGACTTAACTGAGCATTAATTAGATACCTGCCTATCTTGTTAATGATCCCTTCCAAAATGACAAAAATACACTTGCATTAAATGAGAATGTTGAAAGAATGGCTGAAACAAAATAGTTCATACAGTCGAACAAGGATTACATATATGCTTACAAAATGGAGGATGTTTGAAGTTCATCGAAAGAAAAAACTGGGGATCTATTTCTCTGAATGCCGACACAAAAGGAACACGATAGCGATTTAGCAAGTTCTGCATAAATGTGATAATGACTACCACTACAAACTGCTAGTCTCGTAGGCTTCGTAAACGACATACAATGATTTTGTAGCTGAACTGTTGCAGTACATTACCAGCATGTGATCGGCAGATGAGGAGCTGCGTTGTGTTGGTACTGAAGACGAGGAATACGGTTGTGCCAAAGTCGCAAAGAAGAAACAATAACCGGTGCAGATCCAGAAGGGACGCTGTTCTACTGAGGTTAAATAGAGCCCAAGTCCCAGTGGAGCTCTCAGTCGTGTCGTATACCACTAAACCAGTTCGCACACCTGAGCACCTAGGCTCCAAGGATGCAACGAATGTCCCAGAGCGGGCGTTCAACACAGAAAATATAGCTTGTCGTGACGAAAAACGGATTCGCCAAATCAAACAGAGCTGCTGGTCGCCGTTGCGGTTCCAGGGCCCAAGACAGGTCCTCCTAAATCTCCGAACTTGACACTAGCTAGCACCCAACGAAACTGAGACACCTGGCGGTGGTCTTACACAATGAAAGAAAATTTCCTAAGGCTCTCACAATACATGGAGCCCTCATAGAGTCAACTACAAGCTGCTACGTCCTTTGGCGATCTAGTCTAACACACTACTGTGAAGAAGCTCCCACTCTTACCAAAATTTCCGCTTCTACATCTTGCTGACCAATTGCAGCACCTGAAAGTTGCGCAGCAGCCAGTAAGATGCTTAAGTCCTTTCTACACAGGAAGTGAGAGCTTACGAGATTACCCATGATGCACTGTTCACGCCGGCCGGGTATAGTGGAGACGCGTCCGCTTGCACAAGATTTACGCATACGATCGCTAGTAGAGGGAATAGGATGAATCCTATTCTCACGCGTATGGAAGTGTTTCGCGTATGCGCAGACGACTGAATGGGGAACCCAGTTCACAATCGAAGCCAAGTCGCACATTTGTTTGAGAATGTGTACTTGTCTCCTGCTCAGAGGAGCGTAGTTTTTCGACTCAGTCGTATTTTAGGGGGTGATACTATAGAGTAATTGCATTAAATTTTCATATAACATGAGTTCAATTTTTATTGAATACAGAGTTATAGTTGTTAATATGAAAGCCAAACAAACTTAGAGCAAATGTAAATCAAAACGTTTTCATTGATTTAACCGTTGGTTCTGGAAAGTACAACATCACACTGACTTCAAAGTAGAATTTTGTGTATGTTCTACAATTCATTTCCTCTTAGTTACCCGGTTTTCGGCTTACTAGGACATATTCAGACTTTAAAGTACGTCGAAGACCTGTTATTTAAATAGAAGTCAATTGGTTGATCTACCAAGAACCGACGAAAGAATCAGAATATCCAAATTTGCATGTGCTTAATTGTACATACCAAGAGCTGTTACTCTGTACAAAAAATAAATAAATTAATTAATTAATTAATTAATTAAACAAAAAATGTACACTCTTTGTATGACATTTTAACTGCAAATCGTCTTTATTTCCATCTTCTAAAGTTTTCGTATTTTTCCTGAAACAAGCTGTAGTTAACAAATGAAATATTTGTTGTTGGTGAGCATTATTTGAAGCTTTATCACGGTGAAATGTCTATGTATAGACACCTAAGCTTGTTCAACATATACATAGGTGCCTCAAACCGCAGGGGCTGAAAATATGTAATCGCATTTTATAATGAGGACGTTAACAGATGTGAGCGACGTAGTTATGCATGAACTGCACGAAAACAATTAAATACAGTTTCACAGTGGCAGTGTAAAACACAAATAAATGCTGTAATCATCACGATATATCTTACAGTTTCGAAAAGTCATCTTAACTCGTCGATTCACTTGCTGTAAATTGACAACAAACCAAGCAGACACGTGAAGCAGACGACTAAACAAATGCGTACGGTTTGAACGTCTCTTTGTAGTTCGACGGTTTACCACAATGAGCGCTGCAGCTGACAACGACTTCCTTGTGCGTGTTGCTCATCTCGTATAGAAAGGGCTTTGGACACTGCCCAGACGGACAGGCGGACATCGCGCACGGATACATGCGTGTGGCGAATCATACGCCTTCTTACCGTCCTCGCGCAAGAAAAACGGTCTACCACAACAAATTTTACTTCCCATGAGAAGGAGAGGCTGCCCTTGCCGTGGTTATACGAAACCGAGCCCGCACCATCTCTGTGTGTCTAACGTGCCAACGTTCTCTGTCATATGGAACTGTGGCGCTCAAAATAGCTTTCTGAGAAGACGCGTGTCTTGAGAAAAAAAAAAAAAAAAAGTCTGGATGGCCCTCGAGCGTGCTTTTCTGCCGCGTACGAGAGTCCCGTTACGGCCCCGATTCCTGACGCCTTTCATAGAGCCCGCGATTCCAGGCGTCTGAAGCTTCACTGGCAATACGTATTCCCACCACTAAAAAGTTTTCAGTTGTTAATCGTAATTAAAGTATACATTATTATACAGACACAGAGGGTTCAATGGCAGAATCGACATTTCAGATTTAAAAAATAAATAAATAAATAAGTAAAATAAAAAAATAAGGTACCTCTCAAGTTCACTGCCCGGTGCAGCTGGTGTCTGTTTATTCCGAAAAGTCTCTAAGTATCTGGGATAAGGTCACCAACTTTTTCAAATCCCAATACGGGACGTTTCGAGGATGTGTATGGGTACTATGAACACGCGACTTAGTGTCAGGACTCTCTCTAATGCAGGCAAAAGTGCAACCAATCATGTTTTACTATATCCTAGGATTCTTTTGTATTGCATTTCTGTGTTCGCAAAAATTTTGAGACCTTCTACATGCACTATGTAAAAGTACGAATAAATCTTCGTAACAATATATTCGACGTCCACTGGTAACAAATCTTCTCATGTTTGTGTACAGTTGTGTGCAATATGCGCTGTCCACCCCACGGCAACTTTTTTTCTCCCTCATGAAGTTTGAAGAAAGCTTTGCATTGTCATTCACACTGATCTCCGCCAAAATTTCTATTGGCACCATCTGAACGAATTGACATGACTTTCTCTTTCCCCCATTGATTTTGCAGTATGTCCACAATGATATATAATAACTGCAGTTTCACCAGGGAAATTCAGTATATCTAATATTTTTACATTAATTACAGTCTTTGGATGAAAGTACAGCACTAATATGGGATATATTTTGAGGTCTTTGTGATTTGTAATGTCTGTACAGATACTGATAAATGGAAAGACTTTTGTTCTGAAGATCTATCTGAAGGTTAGCTAAAGAAAAAGAAGCTTTCACGTTCTTTATTACCGCTTCGCACTTAGTTTTCCCGCAACGAAACTTCTTTTGAAACACTTTTTGAACCAATTCCACCGATACAAAAGTCTGATAGTGATTTACATTGTGGAAAGTCCACAAACCTTCGGTTCTTACAAGTTACTTCTTAATCAGCGAAGTTTTCCTGGCAGAAATAATTTGAGAGTGATGATGTATTTGTGGCGGTTTGGGCCCTTTTATTTTTGTCAGATGTTAAATGACATGTTTACTGCCGTGAGCAACTGAGGACAACCCATTACACGTTTTGCACCACACTTCTGAAGGTGGTGTACACTTCTGTAAAAAAGGTAACCCCTTTTACAAGTCCTTGGTCAGTTGGCAATTTTTTTATTTTTTATTTTTGTAATAGTCGGCGGCATTACTAAGTAAAACAAACAAATTTGTTAACGGAACCCATCGCAGCACGCAAATACAAATCGACAATGTCGAGTCTCCGCGCGGACTAACTTACAACCTAAAAAACCGTCCCTTGTATTTCGGCATCTCCCGGAACGTTTCGTTTGGAACCTATTGTTATTGAGATCGTTATATATCTCAGAGAAGTAACACTGGTGACCCCGAGCTAGAGGCTACAGGTTTTTCAGCTAGTCGTACTAAATATTTATTTCTTTTCTAGACAACAAAAGTACTGCACATAATCACTGTCATAAATCTTCATATCCTGATTCGTAATGCTTACGATATGTGGAATGTGAAAAATTCCGGGATGCGGGACTTGCGTGACAAATTAGGCATTTTGCGAGACACTTTTATGAAGTTTTCCAATGCGGGACAGTACGTCAGAAGTGTGGGACAGTGTGTTTGGCTATTGGTCATAGACGCCTTCGTGGGATATTTGAGTCACATCGAAGTACAAGATTGGCGTTGCTTTTGCAACATCAACGCGGAATGGCTGTTTGCCATTTTTGCGGGCGTCTTCCACGTGGGTGATGTGGGAGAATGTGCAAAACGGTCAAAGAGAATTTAGTCTCTGGATGCTGCTGCCAACGGTGGTGTACGTGACTCTTCTTTTAGACAAGGCACCAACCCGGCCGCAACTTGACGCGGCTCTGAACTTGCTGCCTTGCACACTTGTTGTCAACAGGTGTGCGCAAGTACCACTTCATAATTTGGTGCCTTATAGCTGTTCTACATCAGCATCAAAAATGTGGTATACTCGCAGCTAAGAATAGAGGCCAAATAACTTCACTTTCAAAATTCAAATGTTTTTAAATCTATGCTCATCAGTTCCTAGGCTTCAAAACTACTTAAACTAATCTAAGGACAACACACCTATGTCCAAGGTAAGAGTCGAACCTCCGTCGGGAGCAGGCTCGCGGGCTCTGACAAGGAGCCTCCTCCAGGGATTCACGGTTCTTTGGTGAGTACGTGCGTGGCGAGCACGAGGCTCAGAGCTAATGCAGTCTTCCTTCCTTCTTTGCTTTGTGGACTGCATTTCCTTTTCCCCTCCCCTCATTTACTATTCTCACTCCTTACCCTCCCCATCGGAGGACTGATAACCTCACTAGTTTAGTCCCCCTATCCCAGACAAACAACCCAACCCAACCCCAACAAGGAGCCTAAAACCGCTCCGTTGTTCCCGCGTGGCTAACTACACTTTACTAGTTTAATTGGAAACACGGCAAGATCAATACCTCTGTTGATAGAGCTTCACAACAAGTAGTTATATAATCAGCATCACAAACGAGTATATTAATTCCGGTTGAGTTTCAGCGTTGAATCGAGAAGGGCCAATAGTGTATTAATCTTTGCATCCCATTCTTTGTTATGCTTGCCAAAATCTAGCCGAATACTGTAAGCATAAATCACCTATTGAATTAATATTGTCAATCTTTTTCTCTATTTACTAAATATATCAAGTTGTTAAATTCTGGGGGCTGTTCTGCTTCAAATAGAACTCCTTTTTCTCACCTTATTTTGCTGTTTCATTTGAAGGTAACCATATAAATTCCAATTATGATATTTATGTGGAAGAACTTTAAATCGAGTCAGGGCCATTCATCATCACGTTAGGTGTTAATAAATCCCTTGCACACTGACTAGAGCCGGTGTACAGATCGTGGCATTCTTGAGTCGTGGCTTAGACATGACATAGATGATTAGAATACCCCTAATTTACACTCACGAACACACCGACAGTATAACATTATGGTATGTGTCCTATTAAAACTACGAGCCATTCGAAACTGTTCTTAGGAGTGGAGCCGTAACGAATGTCTCTGAGTTCTGTTGACAGATGAGTCAAGATTTTGTGTTCATTCGGACAATCATCGTTCCCTCACCCGGAGAGAATGTGTAGCCGCGGTGGAGTAGCCGAGCGGTCTAAATCATCTCGCTGCGGAGCGCGCGGTTGCTCGCCGTGGAGGTTCGAGTCCTCCCTGGGGCATGTGTGTGTGTGTTTGTCCTTAGGTTAGTTTACCTAGGTTTAAGTAGTTTGTAAGCTACGGACTGATGACCACGCAGTTTGATCCGATAGATTTACAAGAGAATGTGTAACACGGAACAGACGTGCTTTTGTACAGGAAAGATTGCCGTATCATGGTGGACGACTGGTGGTGGCAGGAGTCAGTACTGGCACACGTATGAACCTCTATGTCCTTCAGAGTGGCGCTTTGACTATACAGAAGTATAGAGACGATATCTTTCGGTTTTCTGTTGTGGCCTACGCTGGGGCCATAGGAGATGGGTTCCTTCTGACGGACGATAACGCTCATCCCTAGAAAGATACACGGGTGGACAATATGCTTGAAGCTGGGGGAACCGATCGAATGGAGCGGCTAGCTTGTTTACCGGACCTTAAACCAGATTCAGCATGTCTGGGATGCACTTGGCAGACGCATTGCAGTCAGACCAGGACTGCTCACAGCGGTTGCAGAGCTGGTCATGGAAGATGACTAAATATCCCTAGATAGCTGATTGATAACCTCATACTGTCTATGCCATGCAAGGTGTGCAACTGTACTGGCCGTCGGAGGTTATCACACATCATATTACAGTGCAAAGGAAATAACTTTTTCAATATTATGTTAGACCCTGAGTAAATGTCATGTAAGGCTCAAGTAAAGAGATGAGATAACAAAATATCGTACTGTATCACACTCAAATTACGATTGTAACCAATATCTGTTTATTGAGCAAGCAGTGAAGGAATTCAAGGAGAAATTTGGAGAGGCAATTAAAGTTCAGGGAGAAGAAATAAAAACTTTGCTTTTTGTCGATGACATAGTAATTTTGTCAGAGACTGCAAAGGATCTGGAGAGCAATTGAATGGAATGGACAGTGTCTTGAAAGGAAGATATAAGATAAACATTAACAAGAGTAAAATAACGATAACGGAATGTAATTTTAAAAAAATCAGGTGATGCTGAAGGAATTAGATTAGGTAATGAGACCATAAAAGTGGTGGATGAGTTTTGTTATTTGGATAGCAAAATAACTTTTGATGGTTGAAGTAGGTAAGATATAAAATGCACAATGGCTATGGGAAGAAAAGCGTTTCTAAAGAAGCGAAACTTGTTAACATTCAATATCAATTTAAATGTTAGGAAGTCCTTTCTGAAAGCATTTGTCTGGAGTGTAGCATTGTATGGGAGTGAAACGTGGACGATAAGCATTTCATAAAAAAAAAAGATAGAAGCTTTTGAAATGTGGTTCTATAGACGAATGATGAAAATTAGATGGGTAGATCACGTAACTAATGAGGAGAAAAGGAGTTTCTGGCATATCCTGACTAAGAGAAGGAATAGATTGGTTGGAACATATCGAGACATCAAGGAATCGTCAACTTAGCATTAGAGGGAAGTGTGTGGGGTAAAAATCGTAGAGGAAGACCGAAGGACGAATATAGTAAGCAGATTCAAAATGATGTAGGGTGACGAACTTATTCTCAGATGAAGAGACTTGCACAGGACAGGGTAGCGTGGAGAGCTGCAACAAACCTGTCTCCGGACTGAAGACGAGAACAACAACAACAACGTCTGAATAAAATTCGTTACCATATGAATATTGTGTATGATTCCTCACCTGATCCCCTAATTGTTTCGAGCAGTGTACATCAACACATTACCTTGGCAAATCATATTTAAGTCTCCAGGCAGAAGTTTCATCAAACCGTTTATATAATGTTTCTCTAACATTCCATCCTTTAACGGTGCGAGGGAAGAAAAGAGACATCTTTCCGTTTCCGATCTGATTTCCCTTGTGATGATGATGTCCCCCTATGTAGGAGGTTTATAAACAAAATATGTTGGCAATAACAGGAGAATGTTGGTGAAAGGAATTTCACGATTCGATCGCTCCTCAATTAATAATGCCTTTCTTTTAATAATTTCCACCCCCAAACGGCATAATTTCCGTGACACTCACACCCCCTCCCTTCTCTATAGGGATAATAGAAAATGAGCTGCTCTTCTCTGAACGTTCTCCATAACCTCCATTCCGTCCCACTTGGTAGGTATTCCTAAATGCTCGTCAATACTCAAAATAGGGCACTCAAGTGTTGTTTATTTAATAGAAATGTTGCACGTTCTAAGTGTTCTGCCAGTGAAAGGTAGCTTATAGTTCGCCTTTTAAGTGTTATTTCCAATTAAAATTGTTCGACAGTTTAATTCCTAGGTATTTAATTGAATGTTTGGTCTGTAGATAAAATTTAACGTGTAAATAAATTTTAACTGAGTCCTTCTAGTACTCATATGGATGATGACTTCCGTCAATTACTGCGTACTTTGTGCTTTCTGACAGGAAACCCTGAATACAATAGCACAACTGTAGCGATATTCTATTGCACGCAATCTGATTAGAAACAGATTGTGAGGTACAGTGTCAAAAGCCTTCCTTAAATCAAGAAATATGGAATCGATTTCAGATCACTAAACCTTGAAAACATGTCATGTGCAATTATGAAATAGTTAAAGATATCCTGCCATTATGTGCCTGAAATGTGACGATTAGCAGTTAGAAGACGTTCACGGTGTTGAATTTGAAACGTGTCCATAAAAAAATTATTTTGTAAGAAAATGTCCAATATTGTACCTCCTGTTTTGTATCGAGTAACTTGCTTGCAAGAAAATGTATAATATCGCTTCTACTGTATGTATCGATATGTGTCCTTTATGAAGTTTCATCTTTGGCAAAGATCATGTATTGCATAGCATTGTAGCTCGCACTGAGAGAGAGTAGGACTAGTGGTTCAGCTCGCTTAGAGAGCGGTTGGGTTGTGTGTATGGCTCCGATGTAGAGCAGAGGCTGCTTTGCCAGCAAGTCAGAAGTTGTATTATGTAGGTAATGTAATGCTGATTATTAATAATAAGTAACTTAAACTTTCTTTCATCTCTCATTTACGTAGTTAGAAAATTAACCTACTTCCTTCATTTGATAATCAATTATTAGTGGATTTAAAGTGCAGTATTGATGTGAATAATATTGTTGAACGTATTTCATTATTGGTGCCATAGTAAATGATAGTTAATTGACTATGATACTAAATTGATACTAAATTTCAATAATTAGAAACTGATCTGCATAAAATTCTCACAGTCAAGCATTAAGAAAGTGATTTGTGGTTTTTTTTATATCTTTCTCGCAGTCAAAATCTTTGAGTATAGTCAGTGTCTGTTTCAAAAGGCTATATGTCACAGTTGTTTTGTTAAAAATATCCGTTGCGCACATAATCAGTTTC
The DNA here is from genome assembly GCA_026315105.1 of Locusta migratoria. Lineage (NCBI taxonomy): Eukaryota > Metazoa > Arthropoda > Insecta > Orthoptera > Acrididae > Locusta > Locusta migratoria. The sequence continues at coordinate 130,534,942 of CM048745.1, read as the reverse complement.
ATGCACTGTTTCTCACTTAATAGCATATACATCAGTATCAGGGCCATAATTAAACCGAATTGCTGTGTCAAGGAACAATTTGTTGTCTGATCTAACGACAGGTTCAACATCCACACAACACACGTACAGCTTTTATCTGGCGCCCTTTATGCCAGGATAGTTCACAAACAGGATCGTGACGTAGTTAGATACGTAGTCTTATTTCAGTTAGTTTGTCTTTTCCACTAACCAACTTATCTTTTGGCTCTTAATTTAATTTTTGTAGCACCATCCTTTGTTATAGCAACAGTAGCATAGTAATTGTTTCTGTAGTTTGTTACTTACCATTCTTGATAGTGTGTAGCATTGTTTATAGTAGATTAATTGAATATACAAATAATTGCATTACTACTGAACAAGTCTCTCTTTTATATTGTATGATGTTTGTTGTGATGAAAGTTCTAGTATCGCGGAACTCGTGTGATAATTAACGGTTCGCGTAATCTCGATTGTGATTGTATGTTGCACTAGCCCAATTCAGCCTATTGTTCTCTCATAATTACCGTGTGTAATTTTCAAAAATTTTGCAGTTGGTGAAAATAAATATTATTAGTCACTTTACTGCAAAATTCTGTTAACAATGTCGAAGAATAGGAGAGTCCGCGCTGATGCTAAATCTGCTTCCGAAAATGAGACCTCGAATGATGCAAGGAGAGAAGCTGAATTTTTACAAGAGTCTTCTCACTGCACTGATACAAATACGACAGTAAATACCGTGTCCGAAAATGCGGAACAGATTAGTTCAGGAATAGACAATATGGATAACGATACAGTACAGGATTCAACAATCCAGAATTCCAATTCTTGTAACGTGGTTGCGGAAAATAATGTACCGGTTCCGCCTAGCTCTGCTACAAAAAATACTTGTGCGACAGCTACGGAAAACGTATTACCAAATGACTTCATGCAGATTTTACTCTCACAGCTCTCTAAGTTAAATGAGAATAGTCAATTACAATCTCAGGAATCTCAGAAATTAAATGAAAAACTTGAGAATAGTCAATTACAATCTCAGAAATTAAATGAAAAACTCGAGAAACAATCTCAGAAATTAAATGAAAAACTTGAGAAAATAGAACAGACGTGCGATTCGAGGTTTGCGAGTATTCAAAGTAGTTTTAATAGAATAAATGAGGACAACAATCGGTTCAGGGAACAACTGCTCAATACTTTCAAATGTGAATCTCAGCAAATAAGACAAGATATTCGCGACGAGATTAATCCGGTTATGGAAAGCCTTGCGTCACGAGTCGAAAATATAGAAACCACTGAACTCGCTCAGTTGAAGCAACAGAGTAATCTGTTTGATGAAAAGTTGCAGAACTTCCAGTCAGTCACGACTGAACAGATCAATAAAATTAATAAACAGGTTGAGGATATTACTGTTAAAATTACCCAAATCAGAGATAACAGTGACAAAAGTTCTGATGTAACGCATCCTACCCCGTTTAATGAAACTAATGAATATCTCGCCCTTGACCGTTTCAAACAAGGTCAAATGACCATTAATCAGCAATACAAGGCTGAGGTCAGAAAATTAGATGATCGCGTGGCGCGAATAGAGAGGAAATTTGACCACACTTATGGAAATGCATACGAAGACGTAGAAGAAAATTTGAACGAAAATGACAATGATGATTCGACTCAAGTAGGTCGCTTGGTACGTGAACGAAGTGTACCTCATAGCAACAACAATGAAGGCGCGATGCGTAGTTTACGCTCACTTACACCGCACAGGCGAAGTGAAGCGTTTGACTACAAGCATTTCCTGACTGTACGTAAATTCAAGACATTCAAAAACTCTCCGAATGACTTGCACCCTAAAGAGTGGTTGCAGCAATTCGATTATTGTCTTCCCCCGAATTGGCCACTTGAGCACAGATTAGAATTTATATGTGGTTATCTGGAAGGCGAGCCAGCCACCAGAATGAGAGCTATTGCACAAGAGTGCTATAGCGAGAATCAGTTCCGACGCTCATTTCTATCCGCATACTGGTCGGAAGCGGCACAAGACCGCGTTAAAAACAGTATTGCGACGTTCAAAACTTTTGAGCGATCAAATTTCTCGAGCCCGGTGGAATATTTCCAACATTTGGTATACAAAAATCAATTTTTATCGGCACCTTACTGCCCTGCCGAATTAATTAGAATTTGTTTGAACAAATTGCCTCTACACTTGCGTCAAATTGCCATTGCGGCACGATGCAAGAATGATATTGAAGCCTTTAGAAACCTCTTACAATACTTAGAGGAAGAAGACGAGGAAAATTCCTCGCGCAGTCGATATTTTGACAGAAACAGATATGATCGCCGGTCGCAACAAAGTCCGCCGCGTTCTAAACGTTATCCAGAGCACGAGGATCAAACAAAAGTAATTCTTTTGCTAATGAAACTTACAAACAAAGTCGCGACAATGAGAACAGTGATTGTCAAGATCGTGAGAATAACCGTGGAAGTTTTCGTGGCCGTAACCGAGGTGGTTGCTTTGGTCGCGGAGGACGCCACAATAATTACTATCATAACAGCAATACTTCGAATGATACTAATTGGCGTGAAAGACGCAATACTGATAGTGATCGCGAGACTGAAAATAATAACAATAACGGTGAGAAGCTTAGTCGGGAGGGCACACGCGATAATTCTCGTGATCGCCGTCCACGACACGAAAACACAAACCTGGGCCAAACCAGATCGCGTACCCCGGAAAGACAAGAGCAAAACATTGAAATCAGACCTGCCAACCCACGCTATAATTCGTCAAAAAAGGGGCCGCGTCAGGTATGACTAGCGGACTCGACGGCAAATAATTCGGCCGTACAGGATTTATGTGATCCTAACTATACGCTGAAACTTGTTCATTGTGAACGTCCTCACAGAGAGGAAGGTTACAATGAACAACCTCCCGAACAAAACAGAATAGTAGTTTGTGCGGAAGTGCACAATACTGATGCTGGTAGCACCTCAGTAAGTGATAAGGCAAAACCGACACAACTTGTGTCAAAACCTAAAGCCGTTACTCCTGAAAGTAATGACAGTAACAAAAATTGTACTATCAAATTTAAAGAAACAAATAAAGAAGCATCGAATAAACATTATACTGCCCAACGGTTAAACGAGATAATTGTCGATCAGCAATATAATGACGACAATTCAGAGTGGGAGACAGAAGCTTCGTCTTCAGACTCTGAGGAAGACACTATATACGAAATAAAATTCTTACAGTATCAACCAACAATTGCATATGACAGACCGGTCATGTACTTTGAAATGCAGGATACGGTACTGCCACACAATAACCTTGGAACAGCAAAAACTGATTTCGAACAATTAGATTTGCAGCACACCTCTGTCGCTGACTGGATAGATAATTACATGTCTTCTAATGACGATGATAGTGAATGCGAAGTTGATGAACAATCAAGATTTGAAAAACATTTATCTTGTGAAAGCCTCATTAATCTTGGTAACACTTGTCTCAACAAAGAACTTTCTTATGAACCTTCCACCGAACAAGACGTAAAATTTGTACAGTTAGATGACATAAAAGAGGCACTATTAGAAGAGAAGGTAGACTGTCTCGATATTCCAATTCACCCAATTGTATCTGTCAAAATTGGCAAAATCAATCTTTCTGCTGTCTTAGATTCTGGTAGCCCTGTGTCAGTAATTAGTGAAGTGACTTTCAAGAAATATCAGAACTTGCTTAATGGTCCCATTCTGCCTTTATATTGCACTAAAATTCGTGGCGTCATTTCTAGCAAACCTGTCGAAATTCGACAGCAAACATACGTAGAATTTTTATGTCAAGGTCATCTCTTTTCTGCCAAACTATTGATTGTCCCCCGTTTAACTACACAGATAATATTAGGTGTGGACTTCCTATCCAAGTACAAGGTTATTTTAGATTTCAATACGGCTTGTGCCACTGCTTTTGTTCAGGAAAATGCCATTCAAATTAAATTCGAAGACTGGATTACCAGATATGAAGAAGGTGCCAGTTGTTTAAAATTTTTATCTACTTCTAATGTGACGCAGGATGTCAAACCTGATGATGATATAACAGATAAACATTTCGAGACTGAACAAATTGACTTGATTTCTGATATCATTAAGAACAAATTAGTAGAAGTTGAAGGTGCCTCAGAACGTGATAAGGAAGATTTGTTCCTTATCTTGCGGCGTTATTCCCGTGTATTCGCGAACAGTCCTGGTACCATAAAAAATTTTCTCTATGAATTTAAGATCAAAGAACATAATAAATTTTTTGTACCTCCATATCCCATTCCCATAGTATACAGGGAAAGAGTTAAGGCTGAAATTCAGTCCATGCTCAATCAAGGTGTAATTGAACCTGCAGTTAGCTCATATAACAGTCCCCTACATATTGTTGAAAAAAGAGATAAGTCAATTCGATTGGTGCTTGATTCCAGACAAATTAACACTATCATTTTACCTGAAACCGACCGACCACAAACCCTGGAAGAATTGTTACAAAAATTCTATGGTGTCAAAGTTTTATCCTCATTAGATCTTAGGTCTAGTTTTTGGCAAGTGAAACTGCACCCCAACTGTAGGAAGTACACCGCGTTTCTCTGCTTCGGAAACTGTTATCAGTTCCGTAAATTGCCTTTCGGACTGAACATCTCCTCATCCGCTTTCATCCGTGCGATGAATGCCACACTTCCTGAGTACTTAAAACAACAAATCACAATTTACGTTGATGATATTTTAATTGCAGAATCTTCCTGGGAAAAACATAACAGTACGTTGGCATCTTTACTTGAAGTGTTTGCTCAATCCGGGATTACTGTCAACTTAGAGAAGTCACAGTTTGGTCGTTCTCAGATTAAATTTTTAGGGCACATTATTTCTAAAGATGGAATCCAGCCCGACCCCGAAAAGTTAGAGGCGATAATGAAAATGCCTGTTCCCACCACTAAACGCCAATTAAGAGCTTTCTTGGGTTTAATTAATTTCTATCGGCGTTTTATAAATTCGAAAGACCTAACTACTCCCAGATTATATGAATTAACTGGAAAGAATACTGTTTGGTTCTGGGATGAAGCTGCCCAAAGAGAATTTCTTTGCTTAAAAGATGCACTCCTTCACGCACCTATTCTGCACCACCAAGATTTATCTGAGAACTTTTGCATTTCTACCGATAGTTCAAAATTCGGACTTGGCGTTCACGTGTTTCAAGAGGATGAAGAAAATGGCATTGCCACACAGAGAACCATTGCATTTGCTAGTCGCATATTATCCAAGTCAGAGCGGAGCTATTCCGTCACTGAGCTTGAAGCTTTGGCAGTAGTTTGGGCATTCGAAAAATTCCGTTATTTCTTGTTTGGCAGACACACTAAAGTTTACACGGATCACCGTGCGCTTCAATTCCTCATGTCGGCAAAACTTAACCATGATAGACTTAGACGATGGGCTTTGTTCCTTCAAGAATTCGATTTCTCTGTAATTTACATTCCTGGTGAACAAAACGTCGTTGCAGACTCGCTATCTCGTTCGCCTGTTGGGCTCATCAAGGCGACAGAAGAGGCATACTTAGAAAATAACTTTACTATCCTCTACATGCAGCAAGTTGCTTTCGAAAATTACATATCTGCCACATTTTCTGACATTGCTAAAGAACAAGATAAAGATCCAATCTGGCGAGATATTAAAATAAAATGGCACAATAAATATAATGTTTCCATCAGACAATTTTACATTATCCATAATAACATTCTCTTCAAACGTAAAGCCCCTGACAGTCAATTTTGGTTAGTATGTGTTCCGGAGGAATCCGTGAACAAATTGATTTGGTATATTCATCTTAGTTACGGACACTATGGTGCCAAGAAGTGCTTCGCGAAATTACGCGACTCTTGTTATTTCATCAACATGGAGAAACGTATACGCAATGTGCTATCTCGATGCAAATTGTGTCAGAAAGCAAAGTCGCCGACCATATCGCATTCTGCTCCACTTTTTCCGATTATACCTTCAAAGTTAAAGCAGTTAGCAGCCGTTGATCTGATTGGACCTCTTCCGAGAACTAACAATGGTTTATCTTTTGTTTTCGTTGCTATTGAGCTCACATCAAAATTTGTATCTTTTACTCCGCTCCGCCGTGCCACGGCGAAGACAGTAACTAACGCCTTTGTCAAAAACTTCCTAAAAGATGTTGGCCATATAGATAAAGTCATCTCCGATAACGGACCTCAATTCCGTTCTCATGATTGGGCACGGATGTTGCGGCGCAGAAACATCAAACCTGTGTTCATATCACTTTATCATGCTGCCTCTAACACTTGTGAACGAGTGATGAAAGAGCTTGGAAAACTTTGTAGGCTGTATTGCTACCGACGACATAACACATGGGATAGATATCTTCTGTCATTTCAAAATATTATAAATGAACTTCCTAATGATTCTACAGGTCTTTCACCAATTCTGGTTCTGAAAAACAAGCAACCTCCCGACCGTATCAAGGAATTGATACCTTTTCCTAAACACAGAAGACTACGTCATCATGAGATCATTGAATTGGCGCTTAAAAACATTAAGAAAGCAGCTGAAAAAAGGAAACGCTCCCAACATAATTTTTATGCTAAACAACTCTATGTAGGACAAAAAGTATTAATTAGATCCCACCACTTATCCCACAAGGGAAGATCTATGATTCACAAATTCTTCTTACTGTACAATGGTCCGTATCGAATCAAACGTATCATCCACGACAACGTCGTTGAGGTAGAAACTTTAAAGACGCACAAGTCGAAAGGCATACACCACATTTCCAATATTAAAATTTTCAAGGCATAAAATGGGGTAGAGAGTCCATTAATCTGTTTTGGACACACCAAGTAGCGATTGGTGCCCCGTTCTCGAGCTGAGTGTCACTATTCTTCCGCTTTTCCTTAGTGCGCTCTATCTACATCTTTTTCTCACTGTTACTTTTCTCTAACTCTGAATACTTATGCTCTGTGCTACGCTGGGATATTGTCATACAAAACTAGACTATCTTGCAATTTACAAATAACGAACTCTGTGGCTGTGCAAGACAAATAAAATTAATGGAAATTTTTGATTGATTAATCTAATTAAGTTCCTATGTTTCAGAAAATATCAGATTTCTCTTCTGTATTACTAATTGCATAACTTACGAACTTCTGAGCGAGTGAAGAAGATTTTGAGTTGACATAAACATTTTGTAAGCCAATTAAGCAGTGAAAAAAAAAGGACATTCTGGAGGATGATGAGTAAGGCAATACACAATATGTCATGGTGGTCTTTAAAATGCACTATTGTTTATGGATAAATGATGGTAAGGAAGGTATTGGTAACAGTCAAAGATGTTTGATAAATGTAATTATGTGGACGAGAGTAGACAATGATTATGAAGCAATTATGAGGAGAATCGCTCTATTGCTAATGATGCTATGCTCTGTTCTTTTCTTATGTGCTTACTCGCACTGCGCTTTTGTGTTTTCTCTTTGTGCTTATGTGCACCATTTTGTATGTTGATGCATTGTGCCTTCAATGGCATGTGTGATTGGTGAGAATCATATCCTTCTGATGCTCTGTAATTATTTGTAATTATGTGTAATGAATATCTCTAATTATGCTTGCAGCTATGCTTATTGCTCTTGTAATCAAAGCTTACCGCTAAACTCACTAATTATATACCTAAGCCCTACCACTATGCTAATTAATTTTATAATGAAGCTCATGAAAATGTATGGTTATGCTTATACGTTGCATACAGCCATGTCTCTTGCAAACTTGCAGTTTTGCCATAAACTACGCCTAGGTAAGTCTAGTTAATGCACAGAGATACTTTGCTTTTGCTTACTGCTATCTTCAAAATTTTATTGATGATCTTATTGATGAAAATCTGCAGCTATGCCTAACAAGTAGTGTACGTTATCGGATGATTTACTGTGATGTACATCTATTACTGTGCCAAAATTTGCCTTAATTGTTTTGTCTGACCCTACTGCTGACTCAGACAGACACAGACATGACCTGATGACTTGAACCTCTTTTGATATTCTCACGAAACTACCCTGATGTGTTATACCTCAAGGCAATGAAATATGTAACTCAGTTCAGACAAAAGCCTGGCCATGGCAACATATGTAATTTAATTGTAATAATTTGGTGGTAAGGCAATCCCCACCATAGTGATGTATGTCAATTTAATTGACTAGTGGTAATTGGAATGTCAAGTTATTTGAAGTGGCTTCACGTTAATTGCTCTAATTATGACAAAAAATTTACTTTACATGACCTAATGCCAAATTGATGACAAGCACCCTAAATGTATTTCATACGATTATGTGTTTGTAAAGTAATATGTACATAGTATGTAAAGTCTTATGCCTATATGAAATGACACTAATTTTGTAGATACTCTAGTATAAGAATTAAATTACTCATTACTATTCAAATGTATCCGTCTTCAAGACACTACGTGTAATGTAAAAATATGGTTTAATAATCAACGACTTTTCTTTCAGTGTAAACTGAAATATCATGACTATGTTACTAATTTGTGTGTAAAATGCTTTATTTCATGTAGTTTGGACACGCATGGGAACTGGCGACTTCGCACACGAGATTCCATAATGCACACAGAACAATGGACGTGTTATTATACACCACTGATTTTGGGCCTTTTAATGAAGATGTTTTTTGGATGATGTTTGGCCACATAGTACTGTCCATTGCAGCCTTGGCCAACCACCATAATTTTGCTCTAATTTTGGCTATGCTGATGCAGTCTGCTAGTAGCCCCGTTGGTTGGAGCACACTTGGTTGTCGAATTGCATGGAGGAATACATCAGAACCTTTTCCCCATGACTTCAACTTTAATGCAACCAGCCAGCTCGCCTACAGTGTGGTGTAATCTTACAGTGTTTTGTGTTCGTGTGCAGACCTAAAATGAATGTTAGGAAATAATTGGCTACTCGTGTGAAGACCTAAAATGAATGTTAGGAGCTAATGTGCTATTCGTGTGCTTATACTATTCAGTGCCTCCCATTGCAAACGTTGTCCACAGGTTCATTACAAATGTTTAGGTATATTTCATGGTTCTTTTACATTGAGTGACCAAAATAAAATTGTGCTCTTGATAGATAAATATGCTTTCAGAACTATAATGAGTCAATACACTTTAGTCTGAACTGTCATTGTAACTATTCAATTGACAAACGTAATATTGAAATCCTATTGTGCCGAAGCAGTGACATTATTTTGTACATGATCAGAAACCTATGTAGTCAAAAATTTTACATGTATGCTCTAGCATCCATGAAAGTATGGCATCTTAAATGCATCACAGAATACAAAATTGACACTTTATATTATACTAAGTGCACTAAAAATTTACATAGACTACATTGTGCACAAGATACAAATGTTCATTTTATGTTCCCAAAAATACTGATCTCTTGTACAAAATTTAGACGCATGGAACTTACACTACTGTGTGTATTACTTGTAATTACCTCATTTTCTTTAAAGAATGATGACATTAGTTAAACTACCTTTTGTAAAACTTTGTATATGTTCATGTTTATTATTGTATTTTTTTTCACTTGTCTATTACTTCTAGCTATCTCATTTTCTCCACTATATCATTTGTCAAACCATATTATGTAAAATTCTATATATACTTATGTTCACCATTATGTATATTTGTCATGTATTCCATTTATTGCTGATGTGCTGTACATTTTAACATTTGCTTATGCCTGTCACATCCTGTACCACTCCAAGCATTACTCTTGTTGGTACTCGTCTGTAAAATTGCATGCATTTATGACAGTAACATTTTTTAAATTTTCTATGAACTTCATCTGTTGTTTTGATCCTGAATATCTTGTATAAAAATGTTTATCAGGTTTTCATATTTTTCATGTTATATTTTGGATGTCATTAATGGATTTTTGGACTTGAAATTCAGTAATTTTGCTGGCTAGGCAATGCCATTGGCATCACCCACCCTACAAAATTTTAATAGGTAGGAGGGGGGTGATGAAACGTGTCCATAAAAAAATTATTTTGTAAGAAAATGTCCAATATTGTACCTCCTGTTTTGTATCGAGTAACTTGCTTGCAAGAAAATGTATAATATCGCTTCTACTGTATGTATCGATATGTGTCCTTTATGAAGTTTCATCTTTGGCAAAGATCATGTATTGCATAGCATTGTAGCTCGCACTGAGAGAGAGTAGGACTAGTGGTTCAGCTCGCTTAGAGAGCGGTTGGGTTGTGTGTATGGCTCCGATGTAGAGCAGAGGCTGCTTTGCCAGCAAGTCAGAAGTTGTATTATGTAGGTAATGTAATGCTGATTATTAATAATAAGTAACTTAAACTTTCTTTCATCTCTCATTTACGTAGTTAGAAAATTAACCTACTTCCTTCATTTGATAATCAATTATTAGTGGATTTAAAGTGCAGTATTGATGTGAATAATATTGTTGAACGTATTTCATTATTGGTGCCATAGTAAATGATAGTTAATTGACTATGATACTAAATTGATACTAAATTTCAATAATTAGAAACTGATCTGCATAAAATTCTCACAGTCAAGCATTAAGAAAGTGATTTGTGGTTTTTTTATATCTTTCTCGCAGTCAAAATCTTTGAGTATAGTCAGTGTCTGTTTCAAAAGGCTATATGTCACAGTTGTTTTGTTAAAAATATCCGTTGCGCACATAATCAGTTTCATGCACTGTTTCTCACTTAATAGCATATACATCAGTATCAGGGCCATAATTAAACCAAATTGCTGTGTCAAGGAACAAGTTGTTGTCTGAACTAACGACAGGTTCAACATCCACACAACACACGTACATCTTTTAAATTCTTTGCATTAAACCTTGATAATAATGTCAACGGGAGGAGCATACAACAGAACGGTCGATGTGCCTCAACAAATTTACGTTTGCTTTTCGAATGTGTTCTACATCTCCATGCATCTATATACATACTCCGCAATCCACCGTAAGGTGCGTGGCAGAGGGTACACTGTACCAATACTAGGCATTTCCTTTCTGTTCCACTCCCAAAGATAACGAAGAAAAAAAGAATGTCTATATGCCTCCGTACGATCCCTAATTTCTCTTATCTTATCTTTATGATCATTACGCGAAATTTAAGTAGGCGACAGCAAGATCGTTCTACACTCAGCTTCAAATTCCGGCCCTCTAAATTTCTTCAACAGAAATTCACGAAAAGAACGTCGTCTTTCCTTCAGCGATCCCCAATTGAGTTCCCGGAGCATTTCTGTGACACTCGCGTATTGGTCGAACCTACCAATAACCAACGCAAAAGACTGGATAGGTATAATTAAAGATGGGCATGCGAAGCCTACCACTTTACAGGTTGTTGAAGTTGATGGATCAATGATACATAACTGGACTGATTTCTTGCAACCAAGATACCGATCAAAATACCCATCCCCATCGCAAATTATTAGGGAGAGGAGGGTAGAATGTCTCCATTCAAGGCCTATCAGACATCGTGACACTTACATTGGACCCTGAATCACATCAGTTAGTATTGTTCCTTCTGGACGACTGGAAGAGGAACCAGAACTTGCAGAGGGAGAGTTTTTTTTTCCTTCTCCCTGTGACGAAGGTAAACTGGTAAACAAGCTAGTCACAGTAACTAAATTAAACTAGATGTTATCGGTATGTGAAATAGCAGGACCTGCTTTAATATTACAAACCTGTTGAGATACTATGCTAATAACAGTCCGCATATCCCCGCATATCGATTGTTTCAGGACCGCTTCCTATCACCAAGGAAAAGTATCGTGTTCTGTAGGAAATGAAGGACTTTTGTGACTCAGAGGGCCCAGAATACTTTACAAATATTCCTTTCTGGCAGTAATTTAACACATTTTGTGTTATTTGTTCTAATATGTAAACACTGAGAACTGAAGACTGTGGGTTATAAAAACTGTGATTTTTGGTAATAACTAAAATTACTTCTTATTAACGATATTATTTTGTAATGTATGTGCTGTAACAATTTATTAAGTAATTGTTAGTAGTTGTACTCCGGGTGATATAAAGATACAAAAGTTGAGAAAAAATGAAAACTGAATATTGATAAACAGTGTAGTCAATAAAAACTAATTAGTCAAATGCTCACACACGAATATCAATAGTATTTTGTCAGGAGATATGCAAGTAAGTTATATAGTGAGATATCATTCTAATATCACATATACTGACTTTGACAATCTTATTTGTGCGTTACACTAAGAAATTAAAAAAAAAAACAGATTGATAGATAAAAAGACATAAAGGGTCCAGTTTTTTTAAAATATTGTTTTATACTTTCAGGGAATACTAAAGAAAGGTCGTAGAATGTGCTGTATAAACTAGAAAAGCGTTTTTCAATAAACAATGAAACTGTAACGTTTTAAACTTTGAAATTGCTCTATCTTCATATGCAGAAGCCAAATAGGACTCTGTCGAACGTATATTGCCATATCTGTTCTTATTTCGTAAGTATTTATGGTGTATTCCAATTTACTGGCATGTTCTACATCCAAGACGTTCTCACAGGGGCGTAGATATGGTTGGGGGGGGGGACGAGGGGGTTCAAACACCCCCTCCTCCCCCCCAGAACGGCTTTTTTTTGTCACTTGTGTTAAAATTAAAAACTGACAATAATTTGTGTAATGAATATGTAAGTTATACTGAAAACTTTGCCAACAAAGAGAGGTACCAGGGTGTCTGTAAGTTGTAATCGCTGCTTAGTTGAGCTTTGGCTTCTTACTTGTTGTCGGGACACTTTGACTCGATTGTCTTATTGGGGGCCATCGTGAGGCCTAGGCAAGCATCGCGCACAACTTTCATAACTGTAAATTTTGCCAGTTACAAAAAAAAATATAATTAAAAAAAATTGCTTAGGTAACAGTTTATTACTGCTACCAACTTCATTGATTTACTAACTTCATTACTACAGTAGGGTGGCGAACTTGTACGTGACACAGACAAATATATTTTTAACGAGTGTGATTAAACGAGAATAAACTTATGACTTCACAACCTTATTACTTCCGTGTATAATTTATACCACAGATGCTGATCATCTGTACGCACGCTTGCCTAAAGTGGCAGCATTGTGTAGCAGACTGATTAAATTCCCCCTCTTTTGACAGATATTAGTCGTGTGAAAGGATTTGTTAGTTTCGACGTTTTGGATCTAATTTTCGAGTTTGTATTTTATGGAAATAAGTACCTCTATAGGCGGTCAGTGCTTTTAAATACTCGTATTAACGAAATCTGTAGATATTTAGCTTCGATTTCGTGTCTCTAAACTAATTGTTTCCCAAAATCTTAGGTTTTAAATTGACGTTCTTAGCCATATTTTGCAACTGGGGCAATGACGCCATGGTGGGGAATTTTGGCAAAATGAAGTGTAATACAGTTGCATACATTTTGTGAAATGTGCATTTGCAGAATGTAGAGCATATTGTAGTTTTTAAGTGCCAGAAACTGTATTTCTGACTTTTGCGGTGACTCAATCAAGTCTAAATTATAAAATCTATTTTCACTCCCAATTTAAATCGACAAGTACTTGAAGCCTTCTAAATGATTAATACAGTAGAGTGATAAGTATAAATTAGAACACCTGTAATACTTATATACTACTACTCATTCATCGTGTAGGTTTATCCTTGATTTTCATACGTATGGTGTCATTACCCTGGGACTCAGGGTAATGGCACTACTGCGTATAATTACACAATATATTTTTAACAATAAAACGCATGGCTGAAAAAATTATAATAAAGTAGTATTGCTGGCGAAGCTGGTATTATTCTGTACGAAAAAGACACACTTTTAATAAGGTAAATAAACTGGTTTCTCTTCAGGTGGCGCCATTCCCCTGGTCTCACGCATATTTTACTAGCTGTTAAATATCTGCCAGGCTGCATGTAAAACTGCAGTAGGTGTAGATGGAACGCACATATTATAAGAATCTGGTTCCAGGCTTCAGATTCTGACTTTCAGGATAGACACCAATTTCAAACCACTTAGTCTTCGATTTCTTTTTAAATTATAAAGTAAATAATTTTATCATTTCAGTATACTTGAATCTCGTCAAGAAATAAGTTGACTCTGTCTCATTCTGTTCCTTTCCTTGTAGCTCTATGAAAGTAAACTGCTTTCGCTTCCAGCCGGATGGAGCAATTTTCCATGAACGTTACTGTTTACGTGCTCATATTTCAAGAACTACGTGTCGGAATTTCATACAATTTAGAAGCTGCATTCAACTATATATGTGTATACTGTCTGTAAAATTTCCTGTCGCTGCAATTTGTAGTGTTCAAATTATAAATTGTAACGTCATACCAAGAGAGGCGTAGTTTTACTCCATAAACAGCGGAAAAGAAGTAAGCGAGAAACTTTTTTCCTGTCATCATTTTACTATGGTTACCAGCGAGAAAAAGTTTAATAAAGGTGTGAAATTATGTTTAAATTTTGTTGGAAGTCGCTAAGTACTGTCATTCTGATACAGGGTATTTCGAAAGTCTCGCCGCATTATATGGCATTTTTTGCGATTTCTATTAGCTATGACGTAATATCTTTTGAACCATGTGTCGTATATGATTCTTAACGCTGCAGCAATTGTACCTCACGGCAAGGAATGTGTGTACCAAATTTGGTTAAAATCGGTCCAGTGGTTTAGGAGAAAATGAGCATCATTGTCGCTAAATGCAGCACTTTTCCGCGCATCGCATTATTTATGACGTCATATCTCGTGAACTATGTATCGTACGTCATTCTTACACTTACGGCGACCGTTCCCATGGATTGAAGCTTATGTGTGCAAAATTTCATAAAGATTGGAACAAAATTGTGGATTTCTATGCAACACGTACAAATATACGGACACACTGCTTTACATATTAGATTTGTCTGACTGCTTTCGATTTTTTACGATTGCTGACGACTTATGACTTGAGCCAGATGTGTTAGTGCGGATGGTATTTATAACTACAGTGATTACTTTTGTTCTAAAAATTGGGCTTATTCTGTATGTTATGTTCAAATAATTTACGGCAATATAGTTAATATAGGTGGGCAACGTCTTCGACAACAGCCAGTATTACGGGAGATGAACGCCCGTCATTTTCAAGGTACCGTATAACAGAAAAGAGTGTCTGCATGTCTACAATCTTTTTCTACAACGCTTCAATCTCTTATCAGCTACTTACAAAATTCTCCAAATTCATAGAAAGAATCGTAAGTTTGTGTTATGGTGGGGATTGGAGGGGGGGGGGGGGGGGAGAGTGAAGTCACAGCTTTGGCACGTGTCAACTGTGTAAGGGCGCCTCAATATAGCTTCGACTCTGAACCCCCCCCTTCCCCCCCGAGGAAAGATTTATCTACGCCGCTGCAGTCTCATGACTGTATCAACAGGAGCCAAAAGTACGTCTCATCCGAAACCAACGAGTGGAATGGGAGGTGCGACTCACCCGTCACAGCAGCGACAGCGACGCAGAAGACGGCGGTCAGCCACAGCAGGCGCATCGTGCCAGTTGGTTCCTCTACAGTCGGCGTACAGCCGTCATCTGCTGCTGAACACGACTTGGTCCAGCCTTGAACCCTCCCACGCTGATAGCCCCAGCTGGTTGCAACGCGGCAGCCATTTTGCGTCCGGCCGATAGCAGCTACTTCCCTCTTCCGCCCTCACTGACTGTCGATCCGAGTCGCCAGCTTCTCGGGACTGCCGTCACCCATCTGCGAGCTCACATCAGTTCTACATCTACATGGGATACTCTGCAAACAACATTTAAGTGCCTGGCAGAGGGTTCATGGAACCACCATTATACTGTAAACGTAGGCTTCCGCGGCAGTTGTTACTATCAATAAAATTCTTCTGGGTATGATACCGCGTCGTCATTTTGTAAACTGTACCAACGTTTCGGCCACTGTTGCAGGCGGCCTTCATCAGGGTCTGTGTCTGACACAAACCCTGATGAAGGCCGCCTGCAACAGTGGTCGAAACGTCGGTACAGTTTACAAAATGACGACGCGGTATCATACCCAGAAGAATTTTATTGATACACCATTATACTATTTATCTCCCATTCCATTCTCGAATTGCGCGCGGGAAGAAAGAACACCTGAATCTCTCCGTTCGAACCCTGATTTCTCGTATTTTATTCTGATGGTCATTTCTACCTATGTAAGTGGGAGTCAACAACATATTTTCGCATTTGGAGGAGAATGTCGGCGATTGTAGTTTCGTAAGTAGCCCACTCCGCAGCGATAAGCGCCGTTGTTGTAATGGTTCCCATCCCAGATCTTGAATCATTTCCGTAACGCTGTCTCTCCTGTATCGTTACAATACGAAGCAAGCTGCCCTTCTTTAGACTCTTTCGCTGTCCTCCGTGAAACCCACCTGATAAGGATCCTACACTGTGTGTCAATACTCCACAGAAGGACGGACAAGCGTAGTGTTTGCAGTCTCTTTAATAGTTCTGTTGCATGTTTTAAGTGTTCTGCCAATAAAACGCAGTCTCTGGTTCGCCTTTCCCACGACATTATCTACGTGTTCTTTTCAATTTAAGTCTGAAGTAATAGTAATTTCTAGGTATTTTGTGCAGTTTACGGCCTTCACTTGTGATTGATTAATCTTGTAAACAACATTAACGGATTTCTTTTCGTACTCGTGTGGACGACTTCCCACTTCTCATTATTTAGAGTCAATTGCCAATTTTTACACCATACTGATATCTTATTCAGATCATTCTGCAGTTGGTTTTGATCTTCAGATGATTTTACTAGACGGTAAATGACGGCGTCATCTGCAAACAACGTAAGAGAGCTACTTACATTTTCCCCTAAATCGTTTATGTAAACAAGGAACAGCAGAGGACCAAATAACACTATCCTGTGGAACGCCCGATAACACCTCTGTTTTAGTCGATGCCTTGCCATCGATTACTACGAACTGTGTCCTCTCTGACAGGAAATCCCCTATCCAATCACAAATGTGGGGCGATGTACCATAACCACGCAATTTGATTAAATGCGGTTTGTGAGGTACGGTGTCAAAAGCCTTCTGGAAATCAAGAAATACGAAAGCGATTTGCGAACCCTTGTCGATAGCCCATCACTTTGTGTGAGTAAAGAGCTAGTTGTGTTTCTCATGGACGATGTTTTCTAAATCCGTGTTGACCTTGTGTCAATAGATCGTTCTGTTTCAGATAATTCATAATATATGAATATAGAATATGTTCCAAAACCCTGCTGCAAATTGACGTCAATGAAATAGGCCTTTAGTTTAGTGGGTTACTCCTACTGCTCCTGCCTTTCTGCGCAACTTTCCAATCTTTTGGTACAGATACTTCTATGAGAGACCGGTTGTATATGGCTGTTAAGTAAGGAGCTATCGCTTCAACATAATCAGATACAAATCTAATGGGTACACAATCCGGACCAGAAGACTTGTTCTTGTTAAGTGATTTTAGTTGCTGCACTAGTTTGCCGCAAACGTCAAACGTTTCTGCCACATATGGTGATATTGCAAACAGCCAACAGCTAGCTCTTTACTAACATGATGTGATGAGTGCTATCGACAAGGGATGTCAAATAGATTACGTATTTCTAGATTTCCGGAAGGCTTTCGATACTGTACCTTACAAGCGTCTTCTAATCAAATTGCGTGCTTATGGAATATCGCCACAGTTGTGCGATTGGATTCGTGATTTCCTGTCACAAAGGACACAGTACCTTGTAATTGACGGTAAGTCATCGAGTAGAACAGAAGTGATATCTGGCGGCCCATAGGGAATTGTTATAGGGCCCCTACTGTTCCTTATTTTTCAAATCAAATATTCAAATATTTGTTAAGCTTATGGGACTTAACTGCTGAATCATCAGCCCTAAACTTACAGACTACTTATAAACTGGGAATGTGGCTAAGCCATGGCTCCACTATATCCTTTCTTCCAGGAGCGCTAGTCTTTCTAGGTTCGCAGGAGATACTGTGAAGTTTGGAAAGTAGGAGGCGAGGTACTGGCAGAATTGAATTTGTGTGTGTGTGTGTGTGTGTGTGTGTGTGTGTGTGTGTGTGTGTGTGTGTGTGTGTGTGTGTGTGGGAGGGGGGTGGGAATCATGAGTCGTGTCAAGGTATCTCAGTGGTAGAGCGCTTGCCCGCGAAACGCGAAGGTCCCACGTTCAAGTCCCGGTTCCGGCGCACAATTTTAATATGTCAGGAGTTACTTATAAACTAACTTATACTAAAGACAACAAAAACATCCATGTCAGAGGGAGGGTTCGAACCCCCGACGGGGAACGGCCTCGTGCATCGTAGTATAGTGCCTCTATACGGCCGCCTGCTTATTTTTATAAACGATTTAAGAGATAATCTGAGTATCTCCTTTAGACTGTTCGCGGATGATGCTGTCACTTACCGGTTAGTTAGTCTCCAGGTACGCGTCGGTTGCACGGTGGTAGTGTGCTAGACTACAAATCCAAAGATCGCGGGTTCGATCCCCGCCAGGTCCTAGGATTTTTATCTGTCACTTTCCACTTCTTTCACCTCTGGCAGTATTGCTCATGTGAAAAATACCGAGTAGCACCCCTATAACTGGCTGGGTAAGTCAGTTCGAAGGTCGGAGGAAGGCAACGGCATACCACCTCCAAACAGGACCATGCCTAGTAAAGCACTGTGGTGTTCAAACCAATCTTCGGATTGTTGACTGCTTTAACCTTTTTTTTTAAAGTCACCAGAAGATCAAAAGCAACTGCAAAATGATTTCGATAAGATATCAGCATGGTGAATAAAATGACAATTGATTGTTGACTGCTTTAACCTTTTTTTTAAAAGTCACCAGAAGATCAAAAGCAACTGCAAAATGATTTCGATAAGATATCAGCATGGTGAATAAAATGACAATTGATTGTTGACTGCTTTAACCTTTTTTTAAAGTCACCAGAAGATCAAAAGCAACTGCAAAATGATTTAGATAAGATATCAGCATGGTTAATAAAATGACAATTGACCCTTAATGATGACAAGTGTGTGGCCATCGATATTATCACTAAAAGTCACCCGTTAAACTTTATTTACACGATAAATTACTCAAAAATGCAGGCCGCAATTTCAAATGAATACCAAGGAGTAACAATTACAAACAATTTAAATTGGAAAGAACACATAGAAAATATTTTAGGGAAAGCGAACTAAAGACTACTTTTCGTTGGCAGAACAATTAGAAGATGGAACAGTTCTACTAAAGAAACTGTCTGCACCACGATTGTGCGTCCTATTTTCGAGTGTTGTTGTGCACTGTGGGATCCCCACGAAGAGGGACTGACAGACGATTTAGAGAAAGTTCGTTTTGTATCCTTGCGATATAGGGAGAGTGTATCACGAAAATGATGCACGATCTGTGGGTGGAAATCATTATACTATAGGCGTTACCCGTTGCGACGAGATCTATTTGTGAAATTCCTTTCAACAACTTTTTCTTCCAACCTAGATAGGAAGAAATGATCATCAAATCAAAGTAACAGAAATCAGAAAATGGAAAGATGTAGATGTTCCTTTTTTCCGCGTGCTATTAGAGAATGGGACCGTAGAGAAACATCATAAATGCGGTTCGAGGAACCCTCTGCCATGCACTTCACTGTGGTTTGTAGAGTATTTATGTAGATGTTTTCCATCAGAGATCTATCACCATTTTTGTATTCTAGATGGCAAAAAATTTTGATGTTTGTATGTGTAACTATGTGTTTAATTACGCTATGCTGAATCTAATAACAAAAATAAGTGATAGACAAAGTGCCCATTGTTTCAACTGCAGCAAACAACACTGCAACGTAATGGAGCTGATTTTTCGATCAAAGTAAATGAATATCAACAAAACTTCTATCGCAAAAGTTTGTTTACAGTAAGTCTCATCATCATTAGAGATACTTCAGTCCATGTAAGTAATTTCAATCACCTTTTTGTATTAAACCCGTTTAGGTGCTCATGAGAATGATCTTCTTCCAGTCTCTGCAAGGCCTACACAGAACAAAGGTATCGTCCATATATCAGAACCAAATAATCGGTGTGCAATTCCCAATATCTGTTTCTTTTCTACGAGGAAGTTTGATATAACTGGGCTCAAGGGGCTCCCTATAGCCACGCCATTCGTCACTTCGTAGAAAGCGTCGTTCTATTTGCAATATTTGAATCTATATTTAAACATTTCAGCAACGCCGCTGCGAAGCGGCCGAGCGCATTGTGGCGCTTTGCTACAATGTGCGAGGCTGTTCCCCGTCGGGGTTTCGAATCCCCCCTCGGGCGTGGATGTTTGTGCCGTGTTTAGTATAAGCTAGTTCATAAGTAGTGTATAAGTTTACGGATTGATGACCCCGCAGTTAAGTCCCATAAGCTTAACAAACATTTGGAAATTTGAGTTAAGCAATCATCATCTCAGCCTTTTCCAATGTCATGTCGTGGGAAAGGCGAACCTGAGACTACATTTTATTGGCAGAACTCTTAAAAGATGCAACAGAACTACTAAAGAAACTGCATACACTACGCTTCTCCGTCCATTTTTGCAGTATTGCTGCCCACTGTGGGTTCCTTATCAGGTCGGTTTGACGGAAGACATCGAAAGAGTCCAAAGATGGGCACCTGGTTTTATATTGTCATGATACAGGGGAGACAGCGTTACGGAAATGATATAGGATCTGGATGGGAATCATTACAACAACGGCGCTTATCGCTGCAGCGTGGGCTACTTACGAAACTCCAATGGCCAACATTCTCCTCAGAATGCAAAAAAAAATATTGTTGACTGCCACTTACATAGGTAGAAAAGTTCGTCAGAATAAAATACGAGAAATCAGAGCTCGAACAGAGAGATTCAGGTATTCTTTCTTCCCGCGTGCTATTCGAGAATGGAATGGTAGATATATAGTATGAAGGTGGTTCAATGAACCCTCTTGCCAGGCAGTTAAATGTGATTTGCAGAGCATCTCATGTAGATGTGAGATCGGCGTTGCCTTGTTGGACCCTTCTCTACTATAAACTCTCTCCAGTGCTTCTTCTCTGACCCATCCTTTCTCCCTTAAGTCCCCTGTTACCTCGTCTTTCCATGTCAGTTTCAGTATTTCTCTTGTCCTTGATCCTTCTATTTGGAGGTCTTCATCAGTTCTCCCCACATAGTGCTCCCCTCTTCTATGCACATGCCCATGCCATCTTAGACTACTTTAGTGGATCTTCTTCCCTACGGGCCTCACTTTCTCTGTTTCCCTGATGTACTCATTTCTAGTCTATCCTTTCGTGTCACCCCACTCATCGACCTTAACAGTCTCATTTCTGCCACTTCCATTTTTTCTCTTTGACTTCTGTAAACAGCCAAGTTTCTGCACTATGCAGCACGGAAGGCTTCACCACAGACTTGTAAAGCTTTTCTTTCATTCTACAGCTAACCTTCTTATCACACAGTATTCCGCTCAGTTTTCTCCATTTCATCCACCCTATTTATCCTGTGCTATCAGCAATAATGGAGAAAAAATTCAGATTGAAATGTGGCAACACCTCACTGAGTGAAATCATAGAGAATCGTAATACATCATAATTAATATGCCCTCTGGTCGTAGGATTGCGCCGCGTAATTTACTGATAAAATGTCTTCTTCCGTGGTCTAGTGGACGGCGTGATGGGTTTCCATGCCTGGAGGCCCGGGTTCGATTTCCGGTCGGGAAGGAGATTTTCTCGGCTGGGCGACTAAGTGTTGACACGCAATTCACCGCAGTGGCCTCAGCTAAAAACACTTGCACTGGGCAGCCTGAACATGACCTCTTTGGGCACAAGATCGCCTTCATCATACTGATAAAGTTTCCCGGTTTCTTGATATAAGAATCTGATCGGCCAACATGTGGTCGTAATAGACTTGTCAAGAACTTGGCAATAACACTTACAACTGGCTTCAGAGCAGGAACATTTCAGTTCTCATAGTGGACCTTCGAAAAACCAACTGGCAACTGAGTTAAACAGACTTGTCTGAATGCTTCGTTGAAAATGTTCTCCGCAGATTGGGAAGAAACGGATTTCAATAATAAATCCACCTGACCACAATACAATAGCCAGGTATTTTTTAGAAATATTAATATTTCCGGCCGTGAAAGTTTACATTTTACAGCATAGCATATAAAATGGGATTTTTTATGCCATGTAGTGTGACATTTCATATTATTCACGTATAAGGTATATATATCCCTACTTTTGATTACTTGCTATTACAAACGAACCTAGCACCCCTCTACAGACTTAACTGTGTCAAAAAAAAAAAAAAAAAAAAAAAAAAAAAAAAAAAAAAAAAAAAAAACCAGGGTCAACTAGAATATATAGTTTCCTTTAAAAAAGAAAAAAAAAAGTTACCAGATAAGTTGAGAAGTTTGTTCTTTTGTTTGACATCTTTAAACATAAGCAGACATATTCGTGTTTGTTGTGCTGCGTTAAGAGAATTCGTCATTCTGGCTAACCGATATATACACTGATGTTTTACTTCGAAGGAGTGAATTTCGTCCATGGGTGATAAGTCGTATGGTGTCGACCAAGCTACGATATATTTCACAAAATGTCTCCCCAGTTCCTTCAGTGTATAACACTGGCCTCTGAAATAGAACCACAAGAGGCCCTATTCATATCGTAAGGTATCTAAAAAAGGAAAAAAAAATCACTATGAGACTAAGGACGAAACAGTCCGTGAATGGGTACCACATCAGTCTTTGTTTACAGGCCTTTCACACCGAAAACTCATTTGCGACGCCTTTCACGTAAAACACCCAATTTTCACTGCCTTTCAAATGAATGAATCAGCAAACAAACTGACAAAAGTCAATGTTCGACAATAATGTTGCCTCGTCCTACGTGGGGATTTCACACCAAGAACTAATTACTAACTAAATAGTACAGCGTGTTGCATTGAAAGCTGATGGAATTGTTTAGTTTGCTGAAACGGCACAAATAAATTAAATGTTTTTTTTTTTTTTTTTTTTTTTTTTACGTTAGTGCCACCACATTTAGTATATAAACTACGTAGTCAATACTTACAACGCCGTGTGGGGTGACCACGTGGTCTATGACGTCATGCTTACGGACTGGGTGGCCCTTCCCGCCTGAGGTTGAGTCCTCCCTCGGGCATGGTGTGTTTGTTTTGTCCTTAGTGTAAGTAGTTTGTAAGTCTAGGGACTGATGACCACAGCAGTTTGGTACAATAGGTTTACAAACGTTTGAATGCTTACAGTAGTATCATCATATGGTGATTCCGTGTTGCAGTTTTGGCCGTTAGACCCCAGCTGGGATCGTGTTCGGCCTGCCTGGTGCAAGGCTTTACGTGACACGACTTGGGCGACTTGCACGTCGATGATGATGAAATGATGATGAGGACGACACAACACCCAATCCCCAAGTGGACAAAATGTCCGACCCGACCCGGAATCGAATCCGGGCCCTCTGCGAAGCAATCGACCATGTTGTCCACTGTACTATTGAGGCGGACAGTATCAGCAGAAATATTTAGGATTGTATTTTGGTTGTCAATTAAAAATATGTAATAATACAATGACACACAAAGCACAAATGCCTATTTTAATTAAGTGAGTCATTATACGATGGATACATAAAATGAACAGACATCCTTAGGATTAACTTGTCGTAACGTATGCTATGAACTCAGCAGTCTGCCAAGTTACAAATTGAAAAATTCTACTGTAGACCTTCAGAATTAATGACAGTTAGTTAGATGTCAAAGGCCAAACACAACTCTAATTGAGTAGCGAAATTTTGTTTCCTTCTGCTGGAACATCCAGTTCTACATGATAATATGCCCGCACAGTGGAAAGAGACTTATTGCCAAGGAATGTGGAATCAACCAAAAGACGAGAATGACTCACATCTTATACCGCCCCACTCCTAAGCGCTTTCACTTAATTAGACACTCAACGGCCGTGAGTTCCAATGTCATATAGAATTTTGTTAGTTTGCCTTTCAGTTGCTGAGAGAAATCCCTACGTTTTTTCAAAGTGTGCCCTACACCGATGAAGTAACTTTTCCTAACCACGGTAACTTTTATGGGCGGTGGTTAACCATGTCAACCACATATTTCACAACGCCTGGCTACCAAATTGGGCAGTAATTCTGATTATGAGTGACATTGTTTGCTGTTGAGGGAGTTATCGAGAGAAGTCACTAGTATGATTCACAAAGACTGCTGTCACATTTGGTCGCCAGGTGTCTTCAAATACGAGGTTAACACCGATAACCACCGCCCTTGAAAAAGTTAAGGTGAATTTGCATAACATGCACCACTGGGCAGCCGAAGGTCCACAGGGGCAACACAACGATCCTGGAGCGTGGACGTATGGTGCGGCGTCTTACTAAATTACGTTGTGCAATCTTCCACAGCAAAACCCTGTCATATAATTTCGTAAAAATCCAAATCAATTCTTGTTACATGTAAAGTATACTAGCGGCAAATACAATCAATACTTTCACTACTCGATGATAATGGTGATACTGCTGATGACAGTTCTGATGAAGCACAATTGCTAAGCACAGAATTCCGAAATTCCTTCACGAAAGAAGACGAAGCAAATGCTCCAGAATTCGATTCAAGAATAGTTAACACGGATTCTGAAACTATCCATCTAGTGAAACTGAACTAGCTTTTCACTCACATGAAGTGATGAGTGCATCGACATAGGATCTCAAATAGATTCCATATTACTAAATTTCTGGAACGCTTTGAAGCGGTACTGTAGGTACACTTCATGCAACTTAACCCTTTCATTCCCACATTATGATTTCAACTTTGGAAAAATTAGTATTCTGGGTTTTCTGTATTAATACAGTGCACTAAACATCAAAATATGTGTTTTAGAATTTTTGGTCAAACTACTGATTTTTTATGTCTGGTATTTCGTGCACAACACAGACGTTTCTATCGAGGTACTTTATTACTTGCCGCGGCGGATTAGCCGTGCGTACTGGAGCGCCATGTTGCGGTGCGCGCGGCCATCGCCGTCGGGGGTCCGAGTCCCCCCTCGGGCATGGGTGTTTGTGTTGTCCTTAGGTAAGTTTACCTTAGTTTAAGTAGTTTGTAAGCTACGAACTAATAATCACTCACTTAAGTCCGATAGATTTACAAACATTTGAACGTTTTTTTATTACTTGGACATTATTTTGTTGATAGTTAACAATGCCAGATCAATAATGCTAGCATAATCTTCGCCACAGCACCAGAGACAAGGAAATTAGCAATTCCTTCTGAAATAAAATAACATGATCCACACTCACGCCCTCACTCCCAGCCACGTACAGACGGCAACGCAACACAACTTCCAAGATAGGCAGATTAATGCCTCAGAAGTGGCTACTCGCCGTACCAAGCGGCAAAATGTCGTACTAGAAGCATGTTGTTCATCAACAACAATGTGACTTTAAGGACTGATACACAAAATACGGTGTAAATCAGCTTTTAATACGTCTGTTTGTCGAGGAGCAACACGGAATGAAAGGGTTAACCAACTCTTACGTACTATAAACAGCAGCCCACGTTGTTACAAAGCTACTATTAACTTTTAATTATCATTTATGGATTCTGCAAGCGTGTCTTGCGTAGTTATTAAGGTTACCAACTATTGGACATGGAAAGTGGCAACTATATTTCATTTATTTATCACTTGTTTGTACTTTTATCGGCTGTGTCACACTTCCTTCTTCCCGTTACTCATTTCTTTCCTTGTGAGAGTGGGTGCATGTGTTGTGGCTGTGATGTAGTTTATTAATGGATTGGTAGAATAGAGCAGAGATGCTCGGGAAGTAGATAGTAGGTTAGTTCAAAGATGCTTTTGTTGTGCAGTAGTACCTCAAGGAAGTCGAGCGGCTTGCCTCAGGAATGGCTGGCGAAAGTGTGCGGGGGTGGATTAGCAAGGTAGGCCACCGCTTCGACCAATCAGAACAGGGTGATTCAATTGAGAGCCGCTGGGGTCAGTGAAATGGAAGTTGCGGTGACTTCTGACGGGGCGACCAAGGTGGCAGGACGTGGACCACGGGGCTGCGAGGTGATGGTAAACGCGAGCTTGCAATGCTGTGCGTTTTGGCATAGCTTGAAATGCGATCATTTCATTGGGAGTTCAATGGTTGTAGTAACCCGATAATAT
Organism: Locusta migratoria; assembly: GCA_026315105.1. NCBI lineage: Eukaryota > Metazoa > Arthropoda > Insecta > Orthoptera > Acrididae > Locusta > Locusta migratoria. Next base: position 130,508,699 of record CM048745.1, on the reverse strand, counting down.
AATTTGTGTGGGCTAAATTGTTTGATTTTAACAGTTTTCTTTGTAGTTTCCAATTGGATCACTTGCCTCTAGGCTGGTAACTCTTGTTCAGTATAAGTACAGCTCTTGATGTCGTTTACTTCTTAATTTGGTTTACATCTTGCTTATTTAACATAATGTTATTAAATTTTGTGGGGAAATATACTCGATCAGAAGATCTCAGCCGCGGTGGAGTAGCCGAGCGGTCTAATGCATCTCGCTGCAGAGCGCGCGGTTGCTCGCCGTGGAGGTTCGAGTCGTCCCTGGGGTATGGGTGTGTGTGCTTGTCCGTAGGTTAGTTTACCTAGGTTTAAGTAGTTCGTAAGCTACGGACTGATGACCACACAGTTTGGTCCGATAGATTTACAAACATTTGAACAGACCACTACGGCTGGAACCACTCGCCACCAGATGTAAACAAAGCAGTTAGACGTCGATGCCGGCGCACACGCGAACACAAATAACACCACTTAAAGCAAAAACGGCGCAACAAACGCTAAAATAACTGACGATCCTTTACTAGAACACCTCTAGATTGAATATTATCACGATATAACAGTTAAAACAATTATATTAATCCTAAAATTATATAAAAAGTCAAGAGCGATGTGCATAACAGTCCAGCACTCGTGACGTCACGCCAAGCAACTTCACGCCAAGCAGCCTTAGCGAAGGCTGCGACAGTGAGCGTCCGAAGGTCTGTTCTCCCACTGTTGGAAAGAAGCAAACGAGACATATTCCACACTACGCGCTTCGTGACGGAAACTGGCTTCTATTGCCATTTTTGTTAATACTGGTTCTTAATTTCTGGTTTGCTTTAATTATGGGCTTCGGTGATAGCTTTGATAACCCACAATATAGGCCACTGCTGTACCATCAGTTGCCTACTGGTTCTAACCTGCTGTATGGAAGCGATTCTCAAATCTGAATATGATGGCTGTAAGCCAGAAATATTACATTCTCTTATACTACCTTTGTTACGGGCTCCTGAATTCCGTGAGAAGTTGTGCATTTCTGGCGCCAGTTTCTTCTGTTATTGGCCTGACAGCCGAGAAACATCGCAGACGTCCTGGCGCGGTCGCCATTTGTCACGCCTCAATTATGGTGTCAGCCAGCCATTAAGTCCAAGGCGGCCCACTGAAGTTTCCAGCGGCGCTAAAAGCGGGACTCTGACTAGTAAAGGCAGCCTCTGGAAAATTCTTTCCGTGCTGTCATGTCAGCAAACGAAGAACCGACCGCAAGACATGCAGCTATGCTGAATTATTTTAACCCTCTCATGCGTCGCGTCCTCAAATGAGGACATTTAAATCTTGCCTCATTTCTGTCAACTTTTACATCTGAGGTGACCGTGAAAGCTCAGGTACCTCAAATGAGGACTAATAATGAATGCTTGAATGTCTCCTAGACAGCAGTGTTATTCGTTAGGCTAACAAAGAAATGGAAAGTAGAGATTATAAGAAAGAGTAGAGACAGGCATTCAGGTGAAAGCGCATTGTTGTCTGTACATCGAAAAAAAAAAAAAAGAAAGCTTGTCATTCTGAAGCCAAGGAATTACACTTCGATGGGATATAAAACTGGCCAGCCAAATCAGGTGATCCCAATGCCAAGACGTGCTGCCAACGGAAAATACGTTACGTTTGAGAAAAGTGTAGACTTGCTGTGTGCCCTGAGTGCCTGAAACAATTTCATTGTACGAAAAATACCAAATAGTGTACACTCTTCATGTTTTCTTTGATTTTATTAATAGATGTTCGATGTAAAATGTAGTAGTTTTCGTACTCACTATCCCCATTTGAGGACACCTTCCTATTCGTCTATGAAACTATTTTTTTAGATAAATTATGATGAATTCTGCACAAAATAGGTCTTAAGTTACCAAATAATGTATCAGAAATTTTGTTCATTGTCGGGTTGATAATTCGTGCATGAGAGGGTTAAAATTACCGATACATGACCTGTGTTGACTAATACATGCCATTTGGATTGAAGATTGCCATGTCGCTTGAATTGCAGTAATGGGTACGTTGAGGTCACGATCCAAATGGCAGAAATCCAGTTTGTAGGAACGTGGACTAATATACATTGATAAAATTACAAAGAATGCAGTTCTGAAGCATTTTACGAAACACTCAAAGTAGTCTTCTATCGATATTTTTCATCGTTCGTTAGTGTAGAAAATTTACCGAGCTCCAATATCGAAAACGCTTGGTAAAACGAAGCGTGATTCATTACAGGTGGGTTTGGTAAGCACTATGATAATTTCCATCACGTATAGAAATGAATAAAGATATTATACCGTTTGAGACATGAAGGACGCATGTATATAAGAGCATTGGAACTTTAGGGAAGACGGAAGGCATCTCGGCTCAAAAATTCTTTTTTTAGATTTTAGTGTATTTGAAATTCCTGGTATTTCCTGGGTGGAACAGTTTTTGTTTTATATAAATCCAACAATTTTTTCGTGAGTTGTGATAGTTTTTCTGACGCTCTGTGCAATCTGGCACCGCCTTCCGTTTTGCGCCATGCGGAGAAAATGCACAATGCATTCTTTTACTCCTTGTATATTATTTCATGCTTCTATTGTTTTTATCGCCTCAATGTTTCCTACCCTGTATCTGCTATTGATACTTTATGTTCCGATCGTGTTTGTTATTGTTTTCGAACATTACCAAAAACTGTTATTATTTTCGAACGTTACCAACCCTCAAATTTTGTGTTTATGATGCTATTTTATGCTTCAATGATGGTGTAACTAGAAAATTGGATGTTTTACAATTATTGGGCATACAATCTAGTGGAAATACTGCAAAATCCTTGGTGCAAATAGATAAAGAGAGAATCCGCAAAGCCGATATTGCTAACTTAAAATGCACAAAAGAACCTAGGCAGATAAGAAGAGAGAACAAGAGAAGAAAAGAAGCTCACTATGATTCAGATGATGCTCAATATGCCGCAGGAAAATATTAGTGGTAAGTAATTCTCATCAATAACTGTACTAGAATTGCAATATTAAACTTTAAATAGATTTTTCTCAAAGCTATATTTTTTTACTTTCAGATGCCATTATTTGATAAACTAATGGGATTAGAAATATGAAATTTGGTCTTTTTGTACTGAAGATGGTAATAAATCATTGCAAGAAAATTGAGAACCACAAAACAATAATCAACTGTTTTATAATAATTAATGTACTAAAATGGTTAAATTTTACTGTTGAAAGAATAAAAAACAATTCTTCATAACTATTAGAGTTATTATGTTAATTTTACTTGTAAATTGAGACATATATGTTACATATATGCAGTAAAAATTTCGTTGTTTTATTACTTATAGTTCGTTTGAAAAGTGTACCTATTCAAAGGGTAAAATAGCATTGGCAGAATAGGGATAAAAATTGCCTTCCGTCTCCCCTTAAATAGTGACAACTATTTATTTATAATCGATACGACAGTGTTAGGTATTTGCACCTGTTACTGTCGTTCAAAGTAGTCACCAGCGTTGTGTAGTACCCGCTGCAAGCAATATGGAAGGCGTATAACACCAGGAGTAAAATATAGGGAGCGTAAGGTTATTTACAACTTGTACAAAAACCAGACAGCAGTTGTTAGAGTTGAAGGGCATGAAAGGGATGCAGTGGTTGGGAAGGGAGTAAGACAGGGTTGTAGCCTTTCTCCAATGTTGTTCAATTTGTACACTGAACAAGCTATAAAGGAAAGCAAGGAGAAATTTGGAGAAGGAATTAAAGTTCATGGTGAAGAATTAAAAACACTGCGTTTTGCCGACGACATAGTAATTCTGTCAGAGACAGCAAAGGACCTGGAAGAGCAGTTGAACGGAATGGATAGTGTGCTGAAAGGTGCATATAAGATGAACATTAACAAGAGTAAAACAAGAATAATGGAGTGCAGTCTAAGAAAATCAGGTGATGCTGAAGGAATTAGATTAGGTAACGAAACAATAAAGGAGGTAGATGAATTTTGTTACTTCGGCAGTAAAATAACAAATAATGGTCGCAGTACAGAGGATATAAAATGCAGAATGGCAATGAGTAGAAAAGCGTTCTTGAGAAAGAGAAATTTGTTAACATCGAATATTGATTTAAGCCTAAGGAAGTCCTTTCTGAAGGCATTTGTATGGAGTGTTGCCTTGTATGGGAGTGAAACATGGACGATAAACAGTGCGGACAGGAAGAGGATAGAGGCTTTTGAAATGTGGTGCTACCGAAGAATGCTGAAGATTAGGTGGGTGGATCGCATAACTAATGAGGAGCTACTGAACAGAATTGGGGAGAGAAGAAATTTCTGGTATACCTTGACTAAAAGAAGGGATCTATTGGTAGGACACATTCTTAGACATCAAGGACTCGTGAATTTAACATTTGAGGGAAGTGTGTGGGGTAAAAACCGCAGAGGAAGACAAAGAGATTGATACAGTAAGCAGATTCAGACAGGTGTAGGTTGCCGCTCGTATGTGGAGTTAAAGAGGCTTGCTCAGGATAGGATATTGTGGAGAGCGGCATCAAACCAGTCTCCGGACTGAAGACCACAACACCATCATCAGAGACTGTTCTGTTGATGATGTGAATGGAGAGGTCTACTGCCTGTCGAATCTCTGGAACAGATCTGAAGCGAATGCCATGAAGTGGTTCCTTCATCTTCGGAATCAAATTAAAGTCCCAAGGCCCGCGCATTGTCGTGCAAACTGATGCATGGTTTGCGCAAAAGGTGTTGCCGTTTATTTCGCAAAGTTGGTCGGAGGTGACGTTCCAAAATCATTATTACGACCAACCCGATGCATGTCAGTCACAGTTTGCCGACCTTCGTTGAACGCCTTTACCCTACGTGCCACTGTTCTGCACGGCAACAACGATTCCCGACACGCACACTGTCGTGCTGTACGACCTCTGTCACGTTCAATCTTGATCCAACTCCGTTCATCCTGTTTCTGAAACATAGTGGCACCGTTACGTTAGACCGCTAGTTCACAAGTGACTGTGTTTCTCTCGACTGTGCACACGACGGTGACGTGGGACGGGCGAGTCCATTTGCTCGGATGTAAGGTAGGTATGTCAACAACGTGTGCTATCAGCGACAATAGTAGATTCCACTGCATAGTGTCTCCACAGCAGTGTTGCCACTATTTAAGGCCCATCCCTTGTATATTGGGTAACAAGTAAGAAGTAGTTATTCTAAGCCCTTTGTGATACGGTAGCTTCCAGCCTATGTCATATGTCCATGTAATACATTCGTAGGTTTGAAGTGCGCCTCGGTTGCACAGTGGTATAGTGCCAGACTACAAATCCAAAGGTCGCGGGTTCGATCCCCGCCAGGTCCTAGGATTTTTATCTGCCACTTTCCACTTCTTTCACCTCTGGCAGTATTGCTCATGTGAAAAATACCGAGTAGCACCGTGGTTCGGAACCCACGTTAAACTGTAGGTCCCCCTATAAACTGGCTGGGTAAGTCAGTTCGAAGGTCGGAGGAAGGCAACGGCATACCACCTCCAAACAGGACCATGCCTAGTAAAGCACTGTGGTGTTCAAACCAATTTTCGGATTGATGACTGCTTTACCTTTTACCTAGGTCTGAAGTTGGTTCAAGAGGAAACAAAGCGTTGCTCTCGTCTTGCAGGCCTACTTTACGCTATACAATTACGCATTATGGACCAAGACGCCTGCTTCGCGGGGTTTGCCGATTCCGGGCACCGTGCCCTCAATTATAGATCATTTCTCGAATTTCTTTTAAGACAGATTTCATCGTCAACATTAACAAACGCTGTATCACTGTAATTGTCTTCTCAAGAACATAGTTATAAAAAAAATAAGCAATTATCTCGTAGACTTTCCCGGCGATTCGTTGACATCTCGTGGATTCGGGTGTACTGCTGGTGATCGCATCTTCGAAACACGATATTTCGACACTGTAATACGGCGTCTTCATCAGGTGTTGCCTGAGAGTCAGGAGAAGTAAGCGGTTATATTTAAAAAATAAATAAAAAAATTAAAAAATTAAAAAAAAATTGCTTCAATGTCTCAGTTGATGCCGGTGCCAAAACGTTCATCGAACAACCCTATAAGTGCACATCTCAAGCTACTTTCGTAGTTTACCTTTCACTCTCTCCAGTACTGCCCTGTCAATTTAAACGTCTTCCACACATATTGCTTTTTTCACGTGTACTTGGTTTATGCTCGTATACACGTGAAGTGAGTTAACCACACGAAGAGGCGTCGCACATGGACTAGGTCTGTGGAATGAGGAGACCACTAATGTTACGATATCTGTTCTCCATCGGACATGGTTGTCTGTATTGTCCCAGTATAATTTAGTTTACAGTGAGTGCAAAAAGTATTTGTGAAGCTGCGATTTTTTTAACCTATGTTTGTGTCACGTGAAACGAAATGAATACAAAATCTGAAGAGCCAGACCTACAAAAGGTACCTCGGTATTGCATATTTTTACATTGAAAAGTAAGGGAAAAACATATCCTAAGCGATAACAAGATTAATAAAATAGAAAATATAATACAAGAGATTTTCTGTTTTATTAATCTTGTTATCGCTTAGGATATATTTTTCCCTTACTTTTCAATGTAAAGATATGCAGTACCGAGGTACCTTTTTGTAGGACTGGCTCTTCAGATTTTTATTCATTTCGTTTCACGTGACATAAACTTAGGTTAAAAATATGACTATTAATAAAATAGAAAATATAATACAAGAGACTCTTTCAAGTTCTGAAGCAAGCAGGAGTAAAATATAGGGAGCGTAAGGTTATTTACAACTTGTACAAAAACCAGACAGCGGTTGTCAGAGCTGAAGGGCATGAAAGGGATGCAGTGGTTGGAAAGGGAGTAAGACAAGGTTGCAGCCTTTCTCCAATGTTATTCAATTTGTACATTGAGCAAGCTATAAAGGAAAACAAGGAGAAATTTGGTGAAGGAATTAAAGTTCAGGGGGAAGAATTAAAAACATTGCGTTTTGCCTACGACATAGTAATTCTGTCAGATTCAGCAAAGGACCTGGAAGAGCAATTGAATGGAATGGACAGTGTGCTGAAAGGTGCATATAGTATGAACATTAACAAGAGCAAAACTAGGGTAATGGAGTGCAGTCTAAGAAGATCAGGTGATGCTGAAGGAATTAGATTAGGTTACGAAACAATAAAGGAGGTAGATGAGTTTATTTTTTGTTGTTTTGTTATAATAAATGATGGTCGCAGTACAGAGGATATAAAATCCAGAATGGCAATGGGTAGAAAAGCGTTATTGAAAAAGAGAAATTTGTTAACATCGAATATTGATTTAAGCCTAAGGAAGTCCTTTCTGAAGGCATTTGTATGGAGTGTTGCCTTGTATGGGAGTGAAACATGGACGATAAACAGTGCGGACAGGAAGAGGATTGAGGCTTTTGAAATGTGGTGCTACAGAAGAATGCTGAAGATTTGGTGGGTGGATCGCGTAACTAATGAGGAGTTACTGAATAGAATTGGGGAGAAAAGAAATTGTTGGCATACCTTGACTAAAAGAAGGGATAGATTGGTAGGGCACATCCTTAGAAATCAAGGAATTGTGAATTTAGCGTTGGAGGGAAGTGTGTGGGGTAAAAACCGCAGAGGAAGACCAAGAGATGGATACAGTAAGCAGATTCAGACAGATGTAGGTTGCCGTTCTTATGTGGAGATGAAGATGCTCGCTCAAGATAGGGTACTGTGAAGAGCTGCATCAAACCAGTCTCCGGACTGAAGACCGCAACAACAACAACAACAATACAAGAGATACTTTACGAAGTAATCGTCCACCATCTGAAGGTGACTAAAACCTGCGCCCACTGATCAAGCTATAACGCTAACCCATGGCACACACTAGCGTCAACGGAATGTAGCCCCAGTCTCTCGTCTATTGTTGTTTTGAACGGCTTCGGTGCAGTGCAGTTGACTTCATGGGCCATAGGGGTAGTCAGGCGATCCTGACGGAGAGGAAACTTATTCTGAGATTGTACAATGAGTGCGGATCCTCTAACGATATTTCTAAAGTAATGGCCACACCCAGATCGGCGTCTCGTAATAGATCGCATTTCCATAACAAAAACATTACGAAACCAACCTCGGGTCGGACGCCCTCGCACATTGACTGAAGCAGACGCAAAGTTTATCGTGATCGAAATCAAGAAAAAACCTACAATCAGCGCTCCTACGTTGGCTGGGGAGTTAAAATCTAGTGTCAGGAAATACCATCAAGAAGTACGGGTATCACGGCAGGGTAGCTCGCAAGAAATTTTGGGTTAGCGAACTGAATTGGAAGGAATTTCTTGAATTTGCCCAGAAACATAGATCCGAAAGGGAAGACTTCTGGAATAAAGTAATATTTTCCGATGAAAAGTAAATTTAACGTATTCGGTTCGGATGGCAGGCGAATGGTGTGGCGCAAGAAAAACGCGGAACCTTGTGCCAACGGTAAAACACAGTGGCGGTTCCCTGGTGGTGTGAGGGTATATGAGTGCTGCAGGTGTTTGAAAATTACATTTTGAAGGGGTACGACAGACCACAAAATCTATATCAGTATCTTGAAAGAAAATCTAAATATTAGCACCGAAAAATTAGGTTTACACAGAAATTACATGTTTCAACAAGTACAACTATCGGAAGTAGGGGGCTGTAAAAGGCTGTGGCTGCTGTACAATACACCGAAGCACCTAAATACACCTCCTCAGAGCCCAGATATCTATCCCAATGAATACCTTTGGAAAGTACTGGAACATAACATCAGAAGAAAAGACTTAAAAGAAGCATGAAAGAAGAATAAAACAAAATTCCTTCCTCTCTTAGACGAACTTAGTCAACTCGATTCCCAGACGACTGCAAGCAGTAATAACTTCAAAGGGAAACCCTGCCAATATAACGTAATTAATTTAATTCGCATTTCACTGAATTGCGAATTATCACCGGTTTGAGCGTTAACATCGCTGCAGTAATTTGAATGCTGTGTGTTTGTAAATACGGCTGCAAAGTTTAGCTGGTGTTATAATTACGTAGGCTTCCGCGGGCAGAGTCATATGACATAAAAGTTTTCTGGGTGTTGTGCCGCGTTATGATGTAAGACTATTACTTAAATAACGGACGTTTGGCCAACGTTACAGTTGCGTTCATCTGGGTATACCCAGAAAACTTTTATGTCATTTAGTTGGTGTGTTCAATCAACCACAAAATTAATAGAATTGTATTAAGCAGACAAGGCGTTGTATAATGTGAGCCATTCTAATAATAAAAATAGGTTTAGAAGATTGGAAAAATGTAAGAAAATAGCGTGGGTTATTAGGCGTGAAATACGGTCCGGTTGTACCTCAATCCACACGGAGAAGAAAATTAATGTTTGAAACCCAGGTGCCTCAATTTAAACAGCACCTCATCTATGTAGTGCATTTGTATAAATGTTGTGAACCGACCCAACTGAAATAGCTTATGTCTATTTCAGTATAACCAAACATCTGCTAATTTCATCTAATGGTATTTGCCGTAGAAAAACCCTACCTAGACTCCCTTAAAATATTTTAGTCAACTTACCCCAATACCCATCACTGGTTGGTACTTTTTGTGCAGCAAAGTTGTACATTCGTACATCACATTGGCCGCTGCTTGTAAGCTAACGCAAGTGAGAAAGCAGAGGATAAGGCTGGTGGATTTACTAATCCAGTAGACGTCAGTGAAATTCAACAAATAATATCAATGATAGGGAATTGAACTATATGATTGGCTTTCAATTGATATAGTGTCTCTTTAGTATTTAATTTAACATCTGTTCAAGATGTTACCAAATTAACAAAATCATTAGCAACTCCCTTGGCACTTAGTTTGATTGTATAAATAAACATAAATAATGGCCGATTTACTATTATACCTATAAAATAACTTTCAAGTTAAAACCTAGCGATCTCTTACTGGTTATGTACGTCATGTTACGAGGAGAAAATTTGCACACCAACATTCATTCTTCCCTCTCTAACATGCACTAATTTCATGCAGCTCAGTAAACAGGTGATACAAGCTATGCCTGTTTGAGTTATGCCTGTTAAAGTTGTAGTTAGTTGATGAAACACAAATTGCATTTTATTTGTGTTTGTAATTTATGCCCACATTAGAGTACAATCATTATAGAATTATTAAAAACAGTTCTTAGCGCAGTAAACATTTGTTTAGTTTCACATATTCATAGTTCATTGCGTTATACATTGATTCACACGTTTCAAACGTTATTTTTCTTAATGCACTGTGTGGTATTCGAGTGCTATATTGGAAGCTAGAATGGATCTTTCCTGTAGTAACGCCGTCTCCGCCAGATATAGCATTGCTTATATCTGCCGAAGACGGGGTTACTACTGGAAAGATTTACTTCCAGGTATTTTAGGTGGTTATTTTCTTTGAATTCATATCGTAAAGATTTATGTTAAGTTCCTGTATGGCTAGTTTATTATTTAAATGGAAGCAGGACTGGCTTTAACTTAAAGTTTCTTAAATAGTCTTGGAGTGTGACAAGATCATTCGTAAGTGTAGCTTCTGTAGTGGATAGGTCAGTATGCTGCGTTGCTAAAGAGATGTCATCGGCGTTAGACTGCGTTGTAGGGATGTGAGTAATGTATACATTGAACAACAGAGGAGCAAGAACGGACCCCTGGGGGAGACCACCATTAAGTTGTGCAAAAGCACTTTCCTTATGACCAAAGTAAACTTTAATTAGCCTGCTATCGAGGATGAAATTCAAAAAGCGAAAGAGAAGGGGACACGGCATGATATTGTAAAATTTCAATAACAGTCCTTTACGCCAGACCATGTCGTAAGCTCCGGAGAGGTCAATAAAGGCTGCTGATGATTTTTTTCATAACATTTCTCAATCAATGATGTCAGAGAAAGGACCTGGTCACAGCAATTTCGACCTGGCCTGAAATCAGCTTGTTCGACGGAGATGCTGGTGTCAAGAATCTGTGATATCCGGCTAGAGATTAACCTCTCCAGCAGCTTATAGCAGACACGTGGTAGGGCTATGGGACAATAGCTCTCAACTTGCTCTGGCTTTTACTTGGCTTTAAAACGGCTACTATTTTTGATCTTTTAAATGCCTTTGACAGATTTCCAGTGGCTAGTATGGCGTTATAGACTGTTTAAAGGCCGCGGTGCAGTAGCCGAGCGGTCTAAAGCGTCTCGCTGCGGAGCGCGCGGTTGCTCGCCGTGGAAGTTCGAATCCTCCCTGGGCATGGGTGTGTGTGTTGTCCTTAGGTTAGTTTATCTAAGTTTAAGTAGTTTGTAAGCTACGGACTAATGACCACGCAGTTTGGTCCGATAGATTTACAAACATTTGAACAGTTTAAGGAACTTGGGAAATATTTTATCTATTCCTGTGGCTTTCCCAGTTTGCAGGGTGGAAATTGCAGCCTCCAACTCCCCTTCAGTGAAGCGTCTTGAAACTTCCAAGGGCGTGTATTGGCTCCTCAATAATTTGTTCAGTTTGTATGCAACACGTTTGTCAGACGGTATACAAGCTGACTTTGATGAACTGACAATCCACTTAGCTATGTCACAGGGGTTTGGGTGTATCACTGTGCAATTATCAGCTGACTTGCCGGAGGAAAGTTTCTTCAATAAAGACCAGACTCTCTGGCTGCTGTATGTGACGTTGAAGTTTTCCACACTTTTTTATCCACTTCAATTTCCTGGCAGAGTCAAGATGGGCTGTGTCAGGGCTTTCAGTGTCTTGAAACCTCTTGTAAAGATCGTCGCATTCTCGACTCCATACTGGAACGTATTCTTTTCCGAAGCCTCTGGGGATACACTGTTTAGCAGGAGAATATTCGCGGAACGGTCGTAATTAGTTATTGTGGGAGAGATAAACCTCACTCTCTGCTTTAGCTTTGAAGTAAAGGTCTCCCAGTCGGCTTTGCTAAAATTCCATCTAGGTCTTGGAAATGATCTAATTACTGTTATTTGAGTTCCCACATAAATTATAATGGGCCTGTACTGGGAGTGAGGAAAAGCGCTAAGGACTCGTCTCCTAGCAGTCATGGGTTTTGAAGACTGTTCACATGAATAGAAGCCTAAGTCTGGAGAATAAACACAGCGCCATTAAGCTGAGAAAATGTGATGTTTTTATTAGCATCAAAGATAAGGGAAAAGTTGCTATTTTCAGCCCATCTGGTTAGTCTCCTGCCGTTCTCACCATCCGCGGGTTAATCCCATTGGCTGTGGTGGCTATTGATGTCCCCTAAATAGAGGACAGGGTGTTCAAAAAGTGAAAGAACTGTGTCTGTCCACTGAATATTAGAAGGTTTGTAGACATTTACTACGGTGATTTCAGACACCTTAGTTCCCAGAATGAAAGTATCGTCATTTGAGCTGCTGTGTTTCACTGTTACGCCATCCAGGCCTTGTCTGACGCAAGTTGACATCCCACAGCCCCTGTGGCCTATAGACGCCTCTGTCTATACCCAGGGATATCTTACTTAGACACGCACAATTTAATTTGCTCAAACCCTCAGCGTTAAAATGACAGATACTGGGAACTGGACCTATATTCTTAAAATTGGGTTTTCAGGTGGCAATCTACAGCCGTGATGTACTGTGAAGAAAACATTCTTATGCCAAGGCTGCAAAATATTGTCACGTTAAAAACTGCAGGTGGTCCGGATTTCCTAGGCTGGTCGTTAATAGAGCACAAAACTTTACACTTAGAAGACGTTTATTACTAACAAAAGCGTACACTTAGTACTGACTGCCTCCTGCTCCACTATTTATACACAGAAAGAATTTTCTGGAACTTACAAGTACATCAAACATAATAATCATGTAGAACATTCTCTGCAACATCAGGGTACACACAGAGGGTGGGTTTGTTAGTAGTAGGGAGCTCCAACGTGAGGTGGGTGATGGAGCCCCTTAGGAAAATGGCTGCTAAGGAGGGGAAGAAGTCCAGTGTGCACTCCGTGTGCATACCGGGGGGAGTCATTACAGATGTGGAACGGCTCCTTCCGGATGCCATGAGGGGTACGGGGTGCAGCCAGCTGCAGGAGGTGGCTCATGTCGGGACCAATGATGTCTGTCGCTTCGGATCGGAAGAGATTCTCTCTGGTTTTGAGCCGCTATCGGAGCTGCTAAAGACTGCCAGTCTTGTTTGCAATATGATGGCAGAGCTCACCATCTGCAGTATAGTTGACAGGACCGACGGTGGACCTCTGGTACAGACCCGAGTGGAAGGTCTGAATCAGAGGTTCAGACGGTTCTGCGATCGTGTGGGCTGCAGATTCCTCGACTTGCGCCAAAGGGTGGTGGGTTTTCGGGATCCGCTGAATAGGTCAGGAGTCCACCATACGCAGGAAGCGGCTACATGGATAGCGGGGGCTGTGTGGCGTGGACTGGGCGGTTTATTATGTTAGAGTGCCTTGGGAATACGCAAAATGGGTTTCAGTCTCAAAGGGGGCAGGTCAGACAAAGGGAGAAATCAGATCTAGAAACCATTGGTATAACAGCTGTAAATTGTCGCAGATGTGTTTGGAAAGTTCCAGAGCTCCAAGTGTTGATAGAAAGAACTGAGGCACAAATCGTTATAGGTTCTGAATACTGGCTGACGCCTGAGATAAGTTCGGCCAAAAGTTTTACAAAGAGCTAAATGGTCTTCAGAAAGGATAGAATAAATAAAAGAGGGAATGGCGTGTTTATTGCTGTTACAAGTGATTTATCCTGCAGCGAAATTGAGAAAGATACTTCCTGTGTGTTGGTATGGGTAGAGGTTATACCTGACAATCTGAAAAATTAATAATTGGATCTTTTCATCGGCGCCCTGACTCAGACGATGCAATTGCCGAAATGTTCAATGAAAGCTTGAATCATATTTCAAATAGGTATCCGAAGCATACAGTTATAATCGGTGGCGACTTTAATTTACCCTCGATATGTTGGTATATATATACGTATTCAAAACCGGCGGCAAATAAAAAAATTGTCCGAACTAGTTCTGAATGCTTTTTCTGAAAACTACTTCGAACAGTTAGTTCATGAACCAAATGTTCAAATGTTTGTATAGTCTATGGGACTTAACTACGGGGTCATTAGTCCCTAAACTTACAAACTTCTTATGAACTACTTACGAACTAGGACGGCACAAATATCCATGCCCGAGGGGGGATTCGAACCCCCGACCGTAGTGGCCGTGCAGACCGTGACTGGAGCGCCTTAGTCTCCTCGGCCACCGCGGCCGGCAGTTCATGAACCCACTAGAATAGTAAATGGTTGCGAAAATAACCTTGATCTCCTAGCAACAAATAATCCTAAGCTAGTAAAGACCATCAAAACAGATACAGGGATTAGCGAACATAAAGTTGTAGTAGCGATACTGAATATCGAAATTCCCAAATGCACCAAAAATAAACGAAAAATATATCTATTCAATAGAGCAGATAAAAATTCGCTTCACGCTTTCCTGAGTGATAGTCTCCAGTCTTTCAAAATTAAAAATGCGAGTGTAGATCAGTTGTGGCTTACTTTCAAAGACATCAGTAGCAATCGAGAAATTTATCTCTATATATAAAAATGAATGTTTGTCTATATGTCCTCTATAAATTCGAAAACGGCTGGAGTGATTTTGATAACATCATTATACAATATTCAGGTAAGCCCAGAGAGTGTACCTGTGAAGTTTGGTAGCCATCGGATCAAGAATTTTATTGATTTGGAGATATTTGCTGCTTAGAGGCATAACCCAACTAAACACTTTTTTCTTTCCATGGTATTGTAAAGCATGTCAAAGCAGAGTGTCCGTATGTTTGTGTGAACGTATTGCATACAAATCTACTTTTCTGCTCCAATCTTTATGAAATTTTGCACACGTAAGCTTCAATCCATGAGGATGGACGCCTTAAGTGTAAGAATCACGAACAACAAAGAGTTCATGAGATATGACGTCATAAAGAATGAGATGCGCAAATAATTGCTGCATTTACAGATAATGCTGCTCATTTTCTCCTAAACCACTGCACCGATTTCAACCAAATTTAGTACACACATTCCTTGGCGTGAGGTAACGGTTGCTACTGGGTTAAAAATCACATACGACAGATGGTTCACAAGATATGTCATAAACAACATAGTTCCAAGAAACTGCCACAGAATGTGGCGAGGCTTTATAAATACACTGTATGATAATGACAGTACTTAGCGACTTGTAACAAACTTTAAACATAATTTCAAACCTTTATTAAACCTCTTCTCGCTGACAACCACATCAAACTAACGAATGGAAAATAATTTCTCACTTACTACTTTTCCGCTGTTCATGGAGCAAAACTACGCCATTCGGTATGACGTTACAATTTATAATTTCTACACTATAAACTATAGACGCAGGAAATTTTACAGACAGTATACACACATACAGCTGAATGTACCTGCTAAATTGTATCACAGTACGAAACGTGGTTCATGAGATATCAGCACATGGACAGTAACGTTCATGGAAACCGCAGCACTAATACAAATGAACATATACCTGACAACATATAGCTCAATAAATATGAGATCGTACTAAGTTTATATGTCATTTGCATTTTGATTACTATCTTTCTTTGTCTGCACTTACAATTTTGTACATTATGCAAGGCAGCCTTATTTCTTAAAATAAGCTCCCATGAATGTAACACGCATTTAGAGGAAAAAAGAGATTAACAGAGAGAGAAAGACATAAGGGATAGGAGAAGTACTAACTCAAGGCTGAAGTAAATAAATAAATACCCAGGCAACGCCGGGTTTTCAGATAGTACCAAATAAATTAAAAAAAGAGGGGGCTGAACCCACGTGGTACACAAAACAGTTCAGATCACTGTTGCAGAAGCAAAGAAAAACGCATGCAAAATTTAAAAAGAGACAGAATCCCCAACACGGGCAATCTTTTACATAAAATCGCAACCTAGCGCGGACTTCAATGCGAGAAGCTTATAGTAGTTTCCGCAGTGAAATCCTGTCTCGTAATCTTGCAGAAAATCCAAAGAAATTCTGGTCATATGTGAAGTACACTCGCGGCAAAACACAAACAATACCTTCACTACTCGATAGCAATGGTAATACTATCGATGACAGAACTGCTATGTCAGAATTGCTAAACACAGCTTTCCGAAATTATTTCATCAAAGAAGAAGAAGTAAACACTCCAGAATTCAAACCAAGAACAGCTACCAGCATGCGAAACTTATAAGTAGATGTTCCTGGAGTAGTAAAACAACTTAAGTCACTAAACAAAAACAAATCTTCCAGGTCAGATTGTATACCAACTAGATTCCTCTCAGAGTATGCTGATGCAATAGCTGCGTACTTAGCTATAATTTACAACCGATCACTCAGCGAAAGATCCGTATCCAAAGACTGGAAAGTCGCCTAAGTCACTCCAATATTAGAGAAAGGGAATAGGAGTGAAATTACAGGCCCAACTCATTGACGTTGATTTGCAGTAGGATTTTGGAACATATCCTTTGTTCGAACATTACGAACTACCTCGAAGAGAACGACCTATTAACCAATAGTCAACACGGATTGAGAAAGTATCGCTCTTGGGAAACACAGCTTGCCCTTTATTCACATGAAGTGATGAATGTCATGGACTAGGGATCTCATATCAGTTCCGTGTTTCTTGATTTCCGGAGGGCTTTTGACACTGTACCTCACAAGCGGCTTCTAATGAAATTGCGTGATTATGGAATATCGCCCCAATTGTGCGATTGGATTCACGATATCCTATCAGAAAGGTCACAGTTCGCAGTGATTGACGGTACGTCATCGATTAAAACAGAAGTGATATCTGGCGTTCCCCAGAGAGGCGTTATAGGTCCCGTACTCTTCCTTGTGTTTATAAATGATTTAGTTGCGTAAATTGGCAATTAACACTAAATAAAGAAATGTGTGAAGAAATACACATGAACACTAAAAGAAATCCGCTGAACTTTAATTACACG
This sequence comes from Locusta migratoria, assembly GCA_026315105.1. Lineage (NCBI taxonomy): Eukaryota > Metazoa > Arthropoda > Insecta > Orthoptera > Acrididae > Locusta > Locusta migratoria. The sequence goes on along the minus strand of CM048745.1, from coordinate 130,491,703 downwards.
ACAAATCAGTCAAACCTTAAGATTGTAAATTTTACTAAATACCTAGGAGTTACAATTACGAAGAACGTAGACTGGAGAGAACACACAGAAAATATTTTGGGGAAGGCGAAAGAAAGGTTACGTTTCATAGGCAGAACGCTTCGAAGATGCAACAGCTCCACCAAAGAGACTGCCAACATCATACTTGTGCGTCCTCTCATGGAGTACTGTTGCCCAGTGTGAGAACCTCACCAGGTGGGACTGACGGAAGACATTGAGAAGGTTCATAGAAGGGCAACTCTTTTTGTTTTATCGCTTTACAGGGGAGAAAGCGTCACGGATATGTTTCACGATTTGAGATGGAAATCATTAAAAGGAAGACGTTATTCGTTGCGGTGAGATCTATTTACGAAATTTCAATCACCGACTTCTGAATGTGAAAATACTTTGCTAGCACCCACCTACATAGGGAGACATGACCATACCAATAAAATAAGAGAAATCAGATCGAAAACGGAACTATTTAGGTTCTTTCCTCCCGCGCGCTGTTAGAGAATGGAACGGTAGAGAAAGATTATGAAAGTGGTTAACTAACCCTCTGCCAGGCACTTAAATGTGATTTGCAGAGTATTTATGTAGATGTAGAAATACTAATACAAAGAAATAAATTATTTTCTGCCCTTGGCGGGATTTGAACTAGGGACCGCATGCACAGCGGTCTGCGAACCTAACCACTGCACCATGCGTTCCGTCAGAAAACTCGTAGCATTGCTCCCGTCCCTGAACAAACAGCGACCTGCTGTTAGGTTGCCTCTGAAGCCGGCTGCAGTGTCCTGAATCTCGTCATGGGTCCTCCGTATGGCAGTTCCCTTCTGCCTGCACGCCTTCCTTGCGATGACGAAAACCGACGCCAGACCCTCCTGTCGTGGTTTCATCATTTCTGTTGCAGTCTTCAGAGTCCTTGAACAAGAGACCGTGTCTATTTGTCCTCTGGGTTCGTTGTAAGGCTTCATACGGAGGACGTGCACAATGTCTCTTCGTTTTTGTCATTTCGACGACTGCTCATAATCCTCGACTTTGTATGCGACATCTGACAGGCGGCGTATGACACGATACGGACCAAAGTATCGCTTCAGTAACTTTTTCGATAGACCGACTTCCCGTACAGGAGTAAAAAACCATACCAGATCTCCTAGGCTGTACACAACAGGTCGGTGCTTGTCGTTATACCGCTGACGGTCCTTCTCCTGGGCGTCCAGTGTCTTTATGTGAGCCACCTGTCTTGCTTCTTCGACCCTGGTGATGAACTGTTTCACACAGTCATCCTGAGTGTCGTCCGGTTGGAACGGGAACTGCGTATCCATTGTCGTCTCAGCTTGACGGCCATGGAGCAGGAAAAACGGAGTGAAGTCTGTGGTGTCTTGTCTTGCGGTATTGTAAGCAAATGTCACGACTGGCAGAATTGTATCCCAATCCTTCTGCTCAACATCGACGTACATCGACAGCATATCTGCTAACGTCTTATTAAAACGTTCTGTAAGACCACTTGTCTGATAACGGTATGCAGTAGTCATTCTGTGGACAATGTCGCAACGTGACATTACCTCTGATAGAGTAAGGTGGTAGAATTTCGATCATTTCGGACAAATGTTATTGTAACTGGAAATATATTGAGAAAATATGTAATTTTAATTATAACACTTGTTCTTGGATGCTCAGAAGACAGCACGTAGAATATTGGACCAAAGTCCATCAACAAAAACATGGCAAGGTAATGATGCCAAAGCCATGTTTTAAAAGAAGCTCTGCAATCCTGCCTTTGCCTTTCTCTAATAGGAAAGAGATTAGACTCATGGTTGGATTGCTGACAGGCCATGGGAATTTCAAAAAACACCTACGTACAATGGGAATAACAGAAGAGGACCCTAAATGTAGGATCTGTGATGACGGTGATGAAACTGTATCACATCTAATCTTCGAATGCATTGCATTGGAGAATAAAAGGCACACAACATTTGGGACAACCAGACCCGAAGAAATTGTGTCTAATAAAGAACTAGCAAAGGGACTCCTTGCACTGTTCAAGAGCATTGGTTGGCTTTACTAGATATACAGGGAGCGATACCCCACAATAAACTTAGTTTCGGTGCGGGCAGTGGCGTGTTGGTCCAATACTGTTTTGGCTTCCCTGGAAAAATCAATCAATCAAACAAATCAATCTTGCATGTTTAACTAATATGTAACACAAATATTAAACAATTACAAATGTCGGTATAGACACACAAAAAAGTTACTGAATTGAGAAAAATCGATCGAAAATGTACCACACTAGGTACAATTCTGATCACTTTCTAGTAGAATTTTGACTAAGGGCATCTACCACATGAAAAGCACTTTTTCTGTCAGGCACCAACGCATACTTCGTTGTACCAAACATTGCATTTTGGGTAAAGAATCTAGTCATCCTTAAATAGAAAATTTATAAGAGCTCCTTAGACTAAGTAGCTTCACTTACCTCCTAACGGGAAAAAATTTATCTCTCCTTAGCACAAAGTGGTGTATTCTTGGAAAGTACAGGAGGAACTGTAGAAACCTGCTACGCTACAATGACTCACAACGAGACACTACGAGACTGACAATTGGCGAGAAAATTTATGTTGATCAGAATTGTACCTATATCGAATTTGTACCACCTTACTAGTTTTGACTGTAATACTTTCCCACGATCAGATATCGTCACACATGGTGCACCATGCTTCAAAATAATGTCTTCTACGAGGAATTTTGCGATCTCTGGGGCTTCTGCCGTCAGCACAGGTTTCGTAATAAGCGTAGTGGATGAGGCAGTCAGTGCAGACTATTATACATTGGTTACCGGCTGTCGACTCTGAGAACCTACCGAAAAGGTCGATACCAATCCGGTGGAATGGAACTGCTGTATGTGGAATTGCTACCAGATAACCTGGGGTAATTGCGGCACATGCTTTCGTCGCTGGCTCTCTTTACAGTGACTCACATTGTACTTGACAGATCGGTACAGACCTGTAATACCTGCGTCAGATTCTGTCTAGGGTCTTCACGAATCCCAGATGACCGGATATTGGAGAATCGTGGAAATACTTGAGAATAGCTGGCCGGAGATGAACTGGAACAAGAAGTAGCCATTTGGGGACCAGTAGATCGTAGTTGCTCTTATACAATTTTCTGTTTATAAGTTGAAACTCTCCTTTGGTCGGTTCTCCTTTTTCCAAGGCCATTTATGGTTTGTAATTGTGCTGGATTTTCCCTCTGTTCAGCTGTAATGTCATCTAACTCCGTGGGGGCTGAAATTTGAACCACGCTCGTGTGTTGGCTGATGGATTCCTTGAAAGGCAGTCGGCACCATTGTGTTTGCGACCGTTCTTGAATACCACTGTGACATCGTACTCACGGAGTTTTAGTACCCATCTTGCTAGTCGACCTGATGGATCCTCCAAACTGGTCAGCCAACATAAAGAATGGTAGTCTGCCATGACGGTGAATGATTTACCTAATAGATACGGCCGAAACTTGTTGATATCCCAGATAACGACGAGACACTCCTTATCGATTGTAGAGTAACTCTCGGGCTTTGAGGGAACTCTTGATGCATAACCTATCACCTTTTCAACACCTACCTGAATTTTACAAGCACTGCACCAATCCCCCTGACCACTAGCGTCTGTGTGATGTTCAGTTACCGGATTCTCGTCGTATGAGGATAGAACTGGCGCGGAAATTAGAGCTTCCTTAAATTCCCTGAAAGCTCGTTCTTTCGTCTCATCCCAGTAAAACCTGGCGTCTCCCTGCAGAAGTTCTTGGACGTGCCCTGTTAAAAAAACCTTCTATGAAAAGACGATAGCATGAACACAACCCTAGGATACTTCTCACATCACGGATGTGCTGAGGAGTTGGAAATGCTGTGGCTGCCCGTAATTTATCTGGATCAAGACGCACATATCTCCGTTGACTAGGTGCCCCAGGATTTTTATTTCTTTGGCAACGAAGAGGCACGTCTTTGGATTGAGGCGAAGTCCTGCTGTCTGAACACATTTCAACACAGTTGACAGGCGGCAAGATGTTCTTTAAATGTCCTTTAGAAAACAACAATGGCATGTAGATAATAAAGACATGTCGTCCATTTAAGATGTCGAAGCAAGTTGTCCATCATGAGTTCGAATGTGGCCGGAGCATTACATAATCCAAATGGTAATACTTTGAATTCATAGAGGCCGTCAGGTGTAATAAAAGCCGTCTTCTCCCTGTCAGCTTCGTCAACCTCGATTTGCCAGTAACCTATCTGCATGTCCATAGTTGAGAAGTATGTAGCTCCTTTCAATCAGTCTAACGTTTCGTCAATACGCGGCAGTGGGTAGACATCTTTCTTTGTGATTTTGTTCAGCCGCCGACAGTCGACGCAGAAACGCCATGTGTCGTCTTTTTTCTTCACGAGGACCACCGGAGACGACCAAGGACTCTCTGAAGGTTGAGTAATGTCATCGTGCAACATCTTCTTGACTTCTTCCCGAATTATCCGTCTCTTAACTGGCGACACTCTGTATGAACGATGGCTAATTGGTGGATGATCCCCAATATTGATACGGTGTTTTATCGTGGGCCGTTACATCTGTATCTTCTCCAAGCCTGACGTGAAACGGCTGAAAATTGATGTGGTATGGTTAACACCTGCAGACATTGTTCCTGTGTCAGACTGGGCCCTATATGCAAATCCTTAGTAGTTTCCTCTAGTGCATTGTCGGCAGTAACATCAGAGCATGAGACTTCGTCGATGACATTGAGCTCACTGTCCTGCACTGGTTCGGCTGTTCCAATATTGATACGGTGTTTTATCGTGGGCCGTTACATCTGTATCTTCTCCAAGCCTGACGTGAAACGGCTGAAAATTGATGTGGTATGGTTAACACCTGCAGACATTGTTCCTGTGTCAGACTGGGCCCTATATGCAAATCCTTCCTTTATCCTTCCTTTATCCATTCCTTTAGGAATGAGTTGCGGTTGCTCATGGAAATTAGTGATACAAACTTCTCCTCGACCATCTGTAACACTTATGATAGGCGCTGGTATCCAGATTTCCTTTGTTATACTGATAAACTTTTCCCCATCGACAAGCACTTCACCGTCCAACTGGTCATCTCGACTGCTGACTGGATCTCTTCTCATTGTTAATGGCGGGATCTTAACATTCTCGACAGCAAACAACCTCCCAAGGAAATCCATGTTACTTGTAATCGTCAAAACGGTTTCCTCAAATTGTAGCTCAGATATTCCACAGTCAATGACAGTCTGAGATGCAATGAAGTGCCATCCGAGGATCACGTTATGGCTACAATCTGTTAAAACCGCAAATTGAAAAGGCTGCGTGCTGTTGTTGATAGTTACCTTTGTGACACATGTTCCTTGCCGGTTGGACTGTAGTCATTCGACAGTACAGAGAAGGAAGCTCCTGAATCGACTAGTGCCCGGACAGGTTGGCCGACGATGATGACGTCAATGTGATTTGCCGACATCTTAGCGACTGTCGTCCACGGAGGATTTTCATCTGCGGCGGCCTCACCTCCGTAGATGGTCCCCTCGCCTAGTTTTCCTGAACACGACGGCTAGGCGAGGGCTGGTATCTCTGAAAGGTGACGGTGGCTCCGATTAGGCAGCGTAAGAGCCCTCGCTCACACGGACAAGAACCAGAATACAAAGGGTACACTGACTACCTCCGTCTGAAGGTCCGTGTCATCGAAATACCCATGGATAGGAAAACAGCAGTTAGCAAGTTGCACATCAGACACCCATCGGTGTTCTCGGGAGACGTAGACAGGATCCAAATAAATGTTTGAAATGATACGACCGAGTCGCCAAGTATAATAGGTGGGATCACATTATGTGCTCGACAAACGTATTTTTGTATCTGCACGGGACGGCCCAGCAATGGTTTGAAGATAATGAGGACAAGCTCGATAGCTGGGAAAAAATCCACACAGAACTTAAGAAGACGTTTGGAGACCACCAGCGGCACGTCCGTTTATCGGAAGAGCAACTGCAGAACAGGGCCTAGCGACATGGTGAGTCAACACAGTCGTATATACTGAGTGTTTTTGATCCTATGTCAAGAAGTTAACCCTGACATGACAGAGGCCGATAAAGTTTCACATCTGATGAAGGGCATTGCGGTATACATGTATCAAGCTCGTCTGTTAAAAGACGTTTCGACGACACAAGAGTTTTTCCAATGGTGCCAGGCCGCGGTGGAGTAGCCGAGCGGTCTAAAGCGTCTCGCTGCGGAGCGCGTGGTTGCTCGCCGTGGAGGTTCGAGTCCTCCCTGGGGCATGGGTGTGTGTGTTGTCCTTAGGTTAGTTTACCTAGGTTAAGGTAGTTTGTAAGCTACGGACTGATGACCACGCAGTTTGGACCGATAGATTTACAGACATTTGAATGGTGCCAGAAAATTTAAGAGATGCACTAGAGGAGGGTTGGACGAAGAAAGTACGAGAGACTCCCTGTGGCCGTAGTGGAAGACTCGCGGCGATATTTTAATTTGTTATATTCTACCGGTTTCGGCAGTTGCTGCCATCGACATGAAAACAACAAGATGTTTTACAACAAAGCCAATAATATGACATTTTTACTGAGTACAGCACCGTCTAATTTGCAATCAAAATATTTTATTGTAAATTATTGGCTTTGATGTAAAATATCTTTTTGATTATTTTTGATGTCCAATAACTGCCGAAACCGGTAGAATATCTATATCTATAAACGTGAATGTCTGTTCGGTGTACGTTTATCACTTCTGAACCACAAGACATAAAGAGCTAAAAATTTGTACAGTTACTAATGTCTAGCCGGGGAAGGCTTTAGGCACGGTTTCATGGCGATCGGATAGCTATTTATCTATATATATTAATGTGAATGTCTGTTCGGTGTACGCTTATTACGTCCGAACGATAAGATGCAGAGACGTAAATGTTTGTACAGTTACTAATTTACACCTGAGGAAGGTTTTAGGCACGGTTTTATAGCGATCTGATAGATATTTAGTAATTTTAGGAATACAACACGATATGCGGAACAATAATTACTCTCTGAAAATTATATTTACTCTTTGAAAATGGTTGTATTGGTTGCATTGTTGCCTGAGGGTTGATAATGATAAAAGGATGGAATATATTGGGATGGAAAGTTATCGGTGTATATAAATTTCTACATGTGTGTGTGTTAATATTTCGCTCTGCAGCGAAAACTACAGAACGCAAACGAATGGTCTGTGTGTAATTGATGCCCGAAGTCTCCCGTTGTACACCATAGCAGTTCCATGCCGACAGCTGTAAGGGGGTGGAAGATATGGTGGTTGAAAGTCGTCAAATTATAAAAAAAATTCGTACTGAAGGCCAGCGATGACGTTTGCGACTCTATAGCAAGGAGGTTACATACAGCAAAACGTGATGCCACAGACCGTATACTTGGGCTATGCGTGCTACAATGTCTTCAACTCTTTTTCTGTAAGGATGAGCATACGAATAACACACTGCTGAAAGATAGCTTAGGGACTGATGACCTAGTTGTTTAGTCCCCTCAAAAACCAACAACAACAAACTTAGCTTATCTATCTTAATTAACCAACACTAGGGTTGCCAGATTGAACTCGAGGCAGGCCCGGAGACCAGACGTGCCCCCCCCCCCTTGGCCGATGACTAACCCCCCCCCCAACTGCGACCAATTCCCCCCCCCAACCAGGATTACACGTGAATACTAAATAATAATAATAATAATAATAAAACACACTAATCATCTCCTCGCCCCAGCAAAAGTGGCAGCATCAAAGCTGCTCACATCAACAGCTGCGCTTTCCAAGAGTTGCCGCTTGCGGCTCCGCGCACTGTGAAGGATCGCGCGCCACCAAGAAGAGCTTCCCACTGGCTCCATGTGAAGAGAAGGGGCACACTTACCGTCTGCTCCCTGTTACGACCACTTGCTGCCGCGTAAAGAAGTAAACTTGAGGGCATAAAATGATTAAACGTAATAGTGCTGTCCTTTCTATTAGAAATAAGATTATTCGAATAAACCAGTTTTCCGAACACCCACGTTCCCCAATTAGTTCGGATAATCGACGTTCTAATGTAATATCAATTAAACATTATACACCGAAGCGCAGGATATCAACAACGATCGCGAATTGTATAGTGAATTGATCGACAGTGCTATACTACGTAGAGCTCTGACAGCTAACAGCGCAGTTGCCACGGTGCGCGAGGCTGCTCCCGCCAGAGGTTCGAATCCCCCCTAGGGCATGGATGTTGTGCCCTTAGTTTAAGTTACGTTAAGTTCGATGTAGATCGTCGCTACATGAGCAAAGTGCTTGAAAAGCGTCGTAAAGAAAAAGTTAAGTTGAAGGTTACATTCACGCCCGGAGATGAGAGTCATTGGCCCGTAGACCCGGAGAATTCATTCCAAACCCGGGCACTCCGGGCGGCGCCCGGAGATCTGGCAACCCTAACCAACACGCGACAGGAGCCGCGGGTTTAAGCTAGTAACAAATAAAAATATTGTGCAGCCTATATCGGATGAAGTGTGGTCATGCCATCGGCCGATATTTTCAGTCAACCTCGGGCGACGGCGCCGGATGACAGTTTGCCGGTGCCACAACGAACACATCCTTAAGGCCATTCCACACTGCACGTGGCGTGCGTGTTCGGACGTACGCTAGATACGTTTGAAAATGTGGCTTCCCGTGTTATCAAACGGGGCTGTCCACACTGCAGGTCACGGCCACGCGCCACGCCAGCCACGCCGGACACGCGTGGCTTCCGTTCGCTCCCTGAGCGATCTTTCTAAACGTGGCCGGCCACGTTTCCAGTCCGCGCATGCGCAGAGCGAAGGTAAGACCTCGTGGAAGCTAACCCTCGAACACTACACAGCGCGTCATCTTTGTTGTCTGAGCTGTTGCGTTTACTGTTGATGATTTACAAGTAGTTGGTGTTCCATTGTGTGTTCCAGTAACGTTTTAGGCTCCAAATGGAGCAGTTAATTGAACAAGTACGCTCTCATCCTGTCATTTGGGACTGAACATTGGAAATCTATAGAGATATAACTTTGCAAGAATAAGCATGGGATGAAATTGCCGAAGAGTTATCAAAAGACAGTAAGTACATACATATCCTGCGGTAATACTATTAAATATCTTTGAAAAAGATTTTCACAATCTTTTATTAAACCGGCAATATTGGTAACTGTAGTAAGTATCCAGTCACCATAATTGTTCACTGTACTTATTAATGATATTTGTCATGTAGGCGACTCCATCCGGAGTCTGGTGCAGAGCGACCACATTAAAATTATTAAAATTGAAAAAACCAGCTTTGGCCACATTGTTATAAGATATATATATATATATATATATATATATATATATATATATATATATATATATATATATATATATCCAAGCCCTGAGGGCCCACAAAAACTTGCACTTTGCATATTAACATCATGTAGGCAGTACATAAGAAGAAAGTCAATCATTGAAACCAAAGAATACAAGGAAACCCACGCATCGTCACTACTGTCGCTGCTCCTGGTGTCGTCAAACCAAGGTAAGCCATACGAAAATCCAGACTGACACCACGGAACCGTCGAAGCTGACATCTTTCTGCATACTAGGAAAAAACGTGGCCGGTATAGCATCGCAACTGTGGCCGCTGTGTGAAATGGTACGTGGCTAGCGTGGCCGGTGAGGCGTGCGTCTAGACACGCACGCCACGTGCAGTGTGGAATGGCCTTTAGGGCAGTGCGGCAAAATTTGTCGTTAACGGGCCACTCACAAAAGGCAGGCAGGTGGCCGGAAGAAGTGGGCCGAGGCAGGTGCGACCCGGCGACATCTGCTTAGCGCCACTCAAGGACAACGGCGAGGCAGAAAGCCCGCACCATGAAGTAGCCAGCGAGCAGGTGGTCAGCCGAAGTGGCGCGCCCGTTGCCACAAAGGAACGCCTTCAAGCACTGCGGCCGTTGCTTAAGGCTACGGCCACACTTGCGTCTTTTGAAGCTGGACGCTGCAGAAGGCCGGTAGTGGCCACTCACGGCGTCTTTTTCTGCCAGCGTCAGATGGGAAGAGAAGGCGCATCCTCAAGGTCAGACGCCAGTCGGATGGGCCGGGGCCCATTCGCTGCGTCAAAAGACGCTTCTCACATGGCGTTCCCACGTGAGCTCAGTACTATCTGTGCAGTCTGTCAACGCACAGTAGTCTCTGTAGTCAAGTGTTATTACTTTTTTTTTCGATGAGTGAGTTGGAAAAAATTTAACTTGATAGCGAACGTATTATCTTAGAAGTTCAAGCTCGACCATTTTTATACATCAAAATGTGGATTATAAAAACAGACAAAAAAAGAGACGACAAAAGAAGCCTTAGGTAAGTGGAGTAAAAACATTTAATTAGAGTCGTGTAAAAGATCAAAAATACAAAAAATATTTGAATTTCATGAAAGACATCTGGTGAATTACATTTGTTAAATTAAGTAAGTACAAGAAGTCACAATATTTACGCTTTGTTATAGGATATTACATGAGTCTTGTTAAGCCAGCAGTCTTTTTCACTCAGCAATGTTTGCGTATCGGTTTTGGCAGGGTACAGAAACCGCGGTAGAACAGAAATATTCAGCAAACTGATCTCTTGTGTGTGTTCCTTTCACGGTCCCTCTTGTCCTCTGGGCCGGAATGCTATCCAAAGGACACGATAACGTGTCTTCAAAGTTGTACCCATCGTTTTCCCCCCACAGTCTAGAATTACATCCGAATGTGACCAACAGTCATCTCAGTCCACAAGCAGCACACCTATAATGATCTTCGAGGAAAAATCAGAAGATTCAACCCTGTCATTTTATGCAATGTAAACAAATAATACAATAAGTAATAAAACTTCACTTACCTGATAGTTTTTCTTCAGCCCTTATACAGTCACATAGTCTAGTATTTCTTCCAGTAATTGCACTCGATACATTAGACAGCAGAGTTTCGTATGAATTAATAGACATCCTGTAGTACTCAAAAAACTTATCAGGGTTTCTTTAAGTTTGTTGTGTATCAGAGAGAATTTTCACCTCTCTGATCTGTCTTCAATTATTGGATGAATCCAAATATGTCTTTTTTCGTCTACGTCGTCTCCGTCGAATCAGTAACAATGCAGCACATATTATTGTTGCAGACTGTTTACTTAATAATTCATTTCTCAATGCTGCGATGTCTGCAGGTCTGAAACGCTACTGAGCCAAATGTGGCCACATTCACGCCTTTGGTCGGTAGGACGCCTGTAAGAAGCCGCTGTATACACGCGGTCGAATGTGGCCACCACCTGGCGCCTTTTAAAGCTGCTTCTTTAGACGCTCAGCGTCCAGCTTCAAAAAACGCAAGTGTGTCCGTAGCCTAAGGCCCGATTCACACGGTAGCCAACGTCACGTCAACGTCGGTTTCTGCCGGTGAGTATGCTCCTCATGGCCCCCACAATGGTGGGGCAGGGTGGATTCATGGCTCCAGGGCCCGGTGCTGAAGGGGGCCCGAGTCCAGCCCTAAATAATTCAATTTTTTGGGTACTGAAATTAAAAACAGACTAAGAAAAAACATATTGAATGTTTATCATCTAACAAAATTTTAGAAGATTCTACTAGTAACTGTAGTAAATAATGATAAACCACTTATTTTGTGTCTCGTTTCCGCTGGTTGTCTTGGGTGTCGGTGGCCGAGTAGAGAGAGACCGACACAGGGAAATAGGATGTACGCGTGTGCAGGTACGGAGGTGACCAGCCAGTGGGACAGCAGAAACTAGAAACACTAGAGTAAATTAGAACGAAATATATATTTCATAGATATTGTATAATACTTATCTCGGAGAGCAGCAGACTAGTAGAATGCTGATACATAGTTTACACAGAGGCCTGCCTACTGATGATTCCTAGTGCCTCTCCGATAGCTAAGTCTTAACTGGTGCCTATCTGATTCCCAAGTGAACGATGCATCCAGTCGTGGCCACGAGTGGAGTTGTAGCAGAGGGCGCTCGTGGCTGACGTCGTCAGAACGCCGCGCCGTGCGTGCATGGCGGCACGCGGCGAAAGTACGTGGCACGCACTTCATACTTGTGCGACACCACAACTTATCTTAAACGATAACTTCGATTGATGCTCTTAGTTATTGCCATTGGTTGGTACTGTACTTGTGTATTAACTAATGTGACCAAAGTTTTTGCACCCTCTTTTAGCGTGTTCTACTTCAAATAAATTCCCAAATATTAAGATTACTGCACGGCCAATTTGGCATTTTCCGGCATGTTTCCTTGTAATTTTGTGTATGAAATAAAACCAACTGTTGTCTCCTTGTTGTTTCAATAAGCGACAACGAAGCTATACATTCCAGTACTGATTGCGGTAGGGCAGTTGGAGATGGCGGTCATGTATGGATAAATTGTGCCTGAGTGATTCATTGTGTGAGTGAGTGTGATATTTTCTGACGAAGGTCATGGCCGAAAATTAATTGTATGAATGTGAATATGAGTTTCTTGGCAGCTCAGCGACCATCTTTATGATGAACTGCTAGCATCCTCATATTATGAACATTCTAATCTGAACCTTGCATTGTTAAATCAGTAAAAGTACATATGATGGTTACACTGAATTATCTTTCACAATCTGCCCGTATAAGCATGGGGACAATTTGGCCCCAGAGGTTCTTCAACGTAGTAGCTTGCATGCGATCCTTCTAGTATTAAATGCCAAGTAGACTAGATGGCAGCTAGATTGCCTGCGAAAGGCAAAGGTCCCAGGTTCGAGTCCCGGTTCCGGCACGCAAATTTAATCTGCCAGGAAGTTTCATATCAGTGCACACTCCGCTGCAGAGTGAAAGTTTCATTCTGGAAACATCCCTTAGGCTGTGGCTAAGCCATGTCTCCACCATATCCTTTCTTCCAGGAGTGCTAGTCTTGCATGGTACGCAGGAGAGCTTCTGTGAAGTTTGGAAAGTAGGAGGCGAGGTACTGGCGGAAGTAAAGTTGTGAGGCGGCATCGTGAGTCGTGTCGGGATAGCACAGACGGTAGTGCGCTTGCCCGCGAAAGGCAAAGGTCCCAGGTTCCGGCACGCAATTTTAATCTGCCAGGAAGTTTCATGACATAATTAGTTCCTTTGCCCATTTTACTATGGTTGTGATAACGCTTAGGGATTTGTTCTCAAGTCATACTGTTGGCGCAGTAGTATGACGTTACTTTTGGCGTGGCTTGAAAAGGAATTGATGGATCAGCTTTCGGTGTAGTGTAGTGATAGATTTTTTTTTTTCTTTACGGCAACTTCCTGCAAAGACGACATTTTATAAATTTTCATGTGTGTACAGCAATTCCGTCTTACCTGGCGCAGCTTTGCCCGAAGTACAAACAAGTGTTTTGTTAAGGGGATCAATTCCCCCCCTTCCCCGAAAAATCACAGTATTAACCTAATGCCTGATCAAGTAATTCAAAAGTATGCTCAAGTTCCTCAAAAATTTTCAAATGTTTGTAGAACATATGGGACTTAACTACGGGGTCATCAGTCCCTAAGCTTACAAACTACTTATGAACTAGCTAAGACTAAGGACGGCACAAATACCCATGCCCGAGGGGGGATTCGAACCCCCGACCGTAGTGGCCGTGCAGACCGTGACTGGAGCGCCTCAGTCCCCTCGGCCACCGCGGCCGGCTCAAGTTCCTCCTTCGAGATTTGTAATGAATAAACCCGAATATTGTGTCTATTGAAATACATCTGCGCCTTTAGTTCAACTTACGTTGTAAAGCTTCACAAGCTAGAATGTACGTCAAAATCGGCTGATTCCTCCCTCCCCCCCCCCTCCAAATCAAATAATTTTATAAATGAAGCTTACCGTATCAAATTTATGCCTTATTATTCCAAGTACATTCTAAAAAGAGCTTGATAAAGATATAAACTTGCAATTACAAACCACTGCACACAACCGGGAAAAAAATACGGGCCCGCAATCGAATGTGGGGGCCATGATGCCCCGAAAGACATGGTGACCAACTTGAGTGCTTAAACTGTCGCTAGTTTGGACATGGGAAATCCCTAGAAAATCACTAGATTTCCGATATTCAATAAATTACGGGGAGGTTCACTTATGCTAGATCCACACGGTCAACGTTACTGACGTCACACTTTGTGAAAAATGTTAGTAGTGTATTCCCACTGCACGGAACGTCAAGAGACGTCAAAAATAAAGCATCATTTGCGCATAGAATTTCTAAGTACATAATAGAGGTGGTATTTCTTCACTAAAGAGAACAGCAAACATTAAATTTAGTATTGAAGCATTGATTATATCTGCAAATTTTACACCCTTTATAGTGTACGTTTCACAAAAAAAACTTGAGAATTGCGACACAATTTTCAGTTACATGTTTCTGATTAGCAGGAGGATAAAAAATAATTCAAAACTAAATAAATAAACTGGTACGTTCAGCTGTTTCTGATGTTTTAGCGTTACCAAGACCTTTACGGTTTTTCTCTTCCTATTTTGACGTATTTTATAGAACAAGATATCTACTTATAATACTACACGCCATAAAAATATACACTTTCAAAACTGATCTGTAAACATTGTAAGTTTAAGGCCCTAACTAAAGTCGGTTTTATAAAATAATAGCTACTTATATTAACATTCCGTAAATAGCGGTCTAAGACAACAGTAAGTAGTGACATGTACGTCTACATCTCCTAGAGGAGAGGAGGAAGGAGATTAGTGTTTAACGCCCCGTCGACAGCGTGGTCATTAGAGACTGAGCTTACGCTGGAATTGTTTGGAAAGGATAGGAAAGGAAATCGGCCGTGTCCTTTGAAAGGAACCATCCCGGCATTTGCCTGGAGTGATTTAGGGAAATCACAGGAAACCTAAATCTGGATGGCCGGAGGTGGATTTGAACCACCATCATTCCGAATTCGAATCCTGTGTGTTACCACTGCGCCATCTCGCTCAGTTGTACATCTGCTAGAGTTTTCCTTCCACACACACAAATAGAGTCTGAAATATTTTTGCAGTTCATATCATGGAGAACCATATGGCACATGGTGGTGAACAAGCTCAATTTCGTTGTTCAGCTCAGTAACGAAATACATTTTAATGACGGAGCTGTGAATGAAAAGAAACCATGTTAACACCCAAAAACCAATTTCACACGACGTTCCCTACAGTGTGAGTCGGGCCTAATACTGATACTTTGTGGCTGCTCACGGATAATGAAAAATCGCACTGACGTGTTTTATGGCCCACTTTAGATTTGTAGCTTTATAAATTTTTGCAAACATTTTGGACCAAAATAATAATAAATTAATTAAAAGAATGTCTGAAACCCTTTTAGGAAAACAAAATTTGGTCTGGCGAGTTTCGAACCACTGACCTTCATCGCCGCAGTCCAACGCATTGCCCACTATGCCACAGTTGACCGTTAGAAATTGTATTCCTTAATTTCCTACTACTCATGGTCGTTGTTAACTGATGCTAATATGGCATTTGTAGACACTATATTATCATTTACCGTACGAAGAATGACGTGTTTTTGTTAATTCTTCGGTGCGCTATTGCTTTGAAATGACAACGTGTAAGTTACAATAAGAAAATCATCAAATACCCAACGCAAGATGGATTATGCCACAGAGTTCTGGGCGAGGAATGTCCCGTGACATCTGCGAACAGCTGCTTTATTTAATTCAATGGGGGTATCAAAACTTTATTTTTGTAAATATCTCTCATACGATACGAGATATGAAAAAAAAAAAAAACCATAAGGGAACAAAGTTGTAGAGAATTTTCTCCTCTACAAATTCGTTTATTCAATTTTCGCGTCAGATGAACGGTTTATTTGCAATTAAAATTAAATTACAAACGGCTTTTTTGGTATTACTAAGGCATTTATTGTCCGAAATATTTCAAAAAGCGAGGTTCTGGTCTCTGGTAGCTAACAATTACGTCTGTAAAATTTGGTGTCGATCGGTTGAATGGTTCGACCTGAAAAGTGGGAAAACGTTACAGCCAGACAGACATCGTCAAATAGCCGTTATTTTTGCAAATATCTCTGCAACGATGCAAGATATGAAAAAAACATAACAGAGCTAAGTTGGAGAGAATTTTCCCCTCTACCAATTAGGCTATTCAATTTTTGTGTCAGATGAACGGTTCGTTGGTAATTACAATTATATTACAAACTGTTTTTTTTATTATTGCTACCGTATTTTTTGTCCGAAAAAATTGAAAAAGGGAGGTTCTAGTCTCTGGCGGTCTACAATTATGTGTGCAAAATTTGGTGCTGATCGGTTCATCGGTTCGTCTTAAAAGCAGGGAACACGTTACGGTCAGATAGACATACATCCCAAAATTGCCGTTATTTTTGCAAATATCTCTGAAACGATACGAATTGTAGAGAATTTTCTCCTCTACATATTCGGTTATTCCGTTTTCGTGTAAGATGAATGGTTAAGCCGTTATTTTAATTTAAATTTCGAGCTGTCAAAAGACGATCGCAAAGGTCCACTTTTAGTGTTACTTCCGTAACCTACGTGGGCCAAAAAGTTATATCTAATAATTATGCAAGTTTTTCATATTGTATATCAACTCAAACTTACAATTTACTGAGTTTCATTGAAAAATACTCCATATTTGTCGCTAAACCGTTTTGAAAATCGCTAGGAATGAGAGATGTCTCAAAACGAAAAATCTTGTCGCCAAATTGAGTTAAAAATTACTAAATCTAGCGACAAAATCGCTAAGTTGGTCACCCTGCCGAAAGAATAGTTTGATGTTGACGGTGAACTGCTTACGATTGGCTACTACGGATTTCTTTGCTTTGTAGGTGCTAACAGCCTGCTTTTTATTCATAGCTGTAATCTTCACATTTAACCCTAGAATGTTACGCTTATTTTCGTCGACGGTTCTGCTACACTTGGGAAGAGAATGACCCAAATAAGAATGGAATTTTAATATGTTTACTTCTTCTTTGTTTCAACGTGATATAGTTAACACTTAAGTCATATCTAAGAAAAAGAAAACAATTCCAGACAGATGAACCAAAAAAGAATTCTTATAAATAGCACAATTAATTCTGAAGTTTCGGTCTCAAGCATTACACAGGAAACACACCGCCCTGTTGTAGATACTAGAATCCCTTGGGCTGCTTCTTCCTTTGGCAGATCCGAAATACGGCTGACAGTTTGACGGCGTTCTGTTCTTGGTTTCCCCAAACGTTGTTACATGTGTGGTCGAATCATATCTGCAGCCAGTCTCTTTTTTTAATATTTCCTGTTGCGAATATTTCCTTATCAACTGTAGAGCTCTCTCTCAATAATAATAATTTCGTGTAGCTCATTGGCCTGTTGCAAGTCTTTCAAACTGGACGCCACTTCGGCGACTTGCGTGTCCCTAGCCTACCCCAGTTTCCGGAGATGTTCAGATGTTTGTAAGTCTTATGGGACTTAACTACGGGGTCATCAGTCCCTAAACTTACAAACTACTTATGAACTACTTACGAACTAGTACGGCACAAATATCCATGCCCGAGGGGTGATTCGAACCCCCGACCGTAGTGGCCGTGCAGACCGTGACTGAAGCGCCTCAGTCCCCTCGGCCACCGCGGCCGGCCCCAGATATACAACCAGGGAAAGGTGACCTACAGCTTAACGTTGAATCCCTTTCTGGCGACTCCTCACATCGTTGAGAGGTGATGGATGGGTTAAAGTGCAGGCTGAAAAATCCGAGGTCCGAACGGGTTTTGAACCCGCGATGCTTCGGTTTCCAGTCGAGCACTTTACCCCAAGACCACCGGGTCCGACCTCTCTCAATAGTAACATAGAGTTGTAGCCTCCTTCTTTGAAAGGTCGAAATTCTCTTCGAAAGATCATTAATTTCTTTTTACGTAAAAAACAATAGACTTTCAGGTAATATCCTTAATCCACTGTAATTGTTAAAAACAATAGGCAAGTTGAGCTTCACCATCAGCATTATATAATTTCTTTGTTTAAAATACTATACTTTGCACCAAATTTACAGGTGTAAAGACTCAGCGCTGTAAAAACCCTGCTAATCTTGTTACTTAATTAAGTTCGTAAATGCCTTTATTACAACTGGATTAGCGTTTCTAAATAGTTTACAGTTATATTAGACATATTCGAGCACAATACCCCTTTAAAGTAAAACTTTTTGCATCGTGGTCTGAAAGTCCATTCACTATTCTGTTAGTAGAATACCCCTCTAAGATCAAAAAATAGACAAAAATGTTGACTATGGTTGTTGTTCGCCTGCACTCTCATTGGAAAGAATACGAATTAAAGAGATCTAAAAGAATTCTTTTCCTTGCATAGTCACTCACACATTTAATGTTGAAATTACCACTAATATTTGTATTTCCTATAAAGTAGACATAGAACCCTCTTTAGCTAGAGAAGAAATGTGTTAAAATCAGAGTCAGGGGACCAGTAAATAATAACAGTTAGAAGTTTAGTTTCACTACAGTCAATTACAGTTGTACAACATTCAAATATCTTTTAAGTGCAGCGGTTAAAAACATGCTCTGAAAGGAACCTAACTGGTATACAATGACAGGGAGACTTGGATTTGTTTTAACACTCCAGGATATCTGTTTCTAAGTTCGCATGCTGGTAGATGTTCTTCATTCAAATTCAGGCGCCGCGGTGGATTAGCCGAGCGGTCTAAAGCGCCTCTTAGCGTAGCGCGCGGTTGCTCGCCGTCGGAGGTTCGAGTCCTCCCTGGGGCATCGGTGTGTGTGTGTGTGTGTGTGTGTGTGTGTGTGTGTGTGAGTGTGTATGTGTGTGTATCAGCGTGTGTGTGTGTGTGTGTGTTGTCCTTAGGTTAGTTTACCTTAGTTTTGTTTGTAAGCTACGGACTGATGACCACGCAGTTTGGTCCGATATATTTACTAACATTTGAACATTTTCAAATTCAGGCCAGTTTTCTTGGTCTTCTTTGATGAAGGAATTTCTAAGATCTGTATTTAACAATTCTGCTTTCGCAGATCTGTCATTTTTATCGCGTATTAACACACCAAATGTATTTGACATCAAAATATGGTCAGTTGGCACAACAAGTTAACAGCATTCTGAAAGAGGTCGTGCGGGAATAGTTAGGAACTCAATCACGTGCGCGTATCCTGATTGGCCGATGCATAATTAAATACTCGCCGCATACTGTCGACAGGCAGAATGTGTCTCGTCTTCACAGAGAATGTGCCTCGTGATCAAAAAGTCTGCAAGTGTTCCGAGATAGCACTCCTACGATACAACAGATAGACTTATCCGAATTAGTACAAAGTGCCACACCACACGGAACAGTACCTCAAGATCCATCTCTCTATTGACGCTTACAGATTTTGAGCACAGCCAACGAACTTTGAAACTTGACTCACGAAACAAGTGCTTTAACTTTATCGGTCATCATTGGACTTCTACAACAGCAAGCTGTGTATTCCTTCAATTATAATAAATGTGACATGTTACTAAAGTAATCCTCATGGTAAAGTATGCCGACGCACGCCTACGCTATAATTCGCCTACAACGCTAGGGACAGTTCAAAACCGTTACAGCGTGAATAGAAGCAGGATAGCGTGGTGTTTATGGTTTTTGAGCCCTCCTGTTCCGTGCCATTTTTGGGCGGATCACAGGTGGATGGCAAGATTGACAAATGCATGAATAAAACGGTAAATAGTCCTCTTGAGGCCCCCTGAGTTACTGAGATCTTTAGAAAGTTAACTGTAAATTTTGGCAATTTTTTCGGATTTGTCGACTCCTCGTTAGAAGCACCGGCATGCTATTCCACCAAAAATAGAGACGGGCCAACTCGTTTATTATTGGGAATGAGTTCACTGATAAAAGTGCCTTTGTACTCGTTCGCAGTTCTTTTTTTTATCCAATTACTAGCTGTAAACCCGGCGTTCCTTGTCGGGGTTCGAAACCCCCTCGGGCATGGATATTTGTGTCGTGTTTAGTATAAGGTAGTTCATAAGTAGTTTGTAAATTTAGGGACTGATAACCAAGCATTTAAGTCCCATAAGCCTTAAAAACATTTGAACATTTCTCGTAGTCCACATCCCCTTCCCCTCTCTCTCTGCATCCACCTGTTTCTCTCCCATCTCTCTGTTCGTTTCAACCTTTCCCTCTCTCGGCAAAGTTTTCTGCAAGGTATCCTCTGTCTTGTACCATACAAACATTTATGTACCCAGTGAGCTTCCTCTTGGTTTAAAGATCATGTGTGCAAAAATTCATAAAGAGCAAAACTATGCATTTCGTAAAATTCCTTAAGTTAAGTACCCTCCACCACGCGCCGAAAGAAATTTTATACAGACTGTGACATTCCTCTTGTTTTTATGCTAGAGTGTGCAAAATGTCATCAGTATCGGAACAAAACTATAGATCTCTATGCAATAGAAACGCAGGGTCACATTGAAAATCGCACTTTATTGTTCTCAAATATTCCAGTTTTATTTCACACAACCCTTGTTCTGAAAAAAAAAAAAAAAAAAAAAAAAAAAAAAAAAAAAAAAAAAAAAAAAAAAAGAGAGAGAGATCTGTGGAATCGGTCGAGCTGTTCTCAAGTTACGGCGCGACCAAGGTATTTAGGGATTCCTTTTTATGTTGCAAAGAACCCACCCCCATGCATCGTATTAAAGTAGTCGGTGACCGTCCTCTTGTTTTGAAGGTATAGCGTACGAAATTTCGTGGTGATTGGAATCGAACTGTAGATTTCGAGAGTCTTCTACCTATAAACTACATTCCTACATAATTTCAGCTTCGTAGGTTAAGTAGTTTTCGATATTTCGTGTTTAGTCAGTGAGTGAGTGTCCTTTCGGTTTAATACAGATAGACATTTTAAAAAATTGCATAATTTTGGATGCAAGATTATTAAGGGAGACTTGCAGGAAAAAATAAGTAGTAACATGAAAATCTGTACTGCTGACTTTATTTGATACAAGGTCATGCCTGGTGCGACAATTTGACGCCAAATACAGCGAAACTGTTGTGAGCGGTAGACGTCTTTTCATTTCATCATTTTCTGGGGGTGGGGAGAGAGCCAGTTACAGATCGCTTCATAAACGTTCGAAATTACATGCAAATTTTGTTGCAGGTCCCTAACTACTCCCATTTTCCAATAATTGACGCATAAATCTTGCTGTTCTTACGCGGTGCCCTCTCATTATTTATGATGTCATATCTCCTAAGCAATGTGTCGTGCTCTTTTGTTTTTGGGTCAGAAACGTTCGTGGGCGTACGGTGAACAGTTCACCCGTTCACCGAAGTTTCATTGCAATCGAATGAATGGTTTATAAATACATAGAGGACATACAGACTAACATTCATTTTTGTATATATAGATTACCCATAACTGGTCATAAAAATCGGAAGAAACTGACGAATTGTTTTATAAAAGATACTTCTCACAATAATTTCTGACATAATAAAACCTAACAAGTAAGTAGCCAAAGACAAAATTTAAAAAATTGAAGCCACCTAAGCGTCCGGTATCGGCTAGAGAGGAAAGGTAAAAGACTATTTACGTATTTGAACACTTTTACACAACATTATAGGGTAATGATTGAAAGTTAGGGTCTACGTTAAAAAGTAGATGTAATATAAAAATGTACGAATAACAATTATAACGTCGGAGGTTCGAAACCTCCCTCGTGCATGGATGTGTGTGTGTTGCCCTTAGGTTAGTTTAACTTAGTTTAAGTAGTTTGTAAGTCTAGGGACTGATGACCAACGTAGTTTGGTCCCGTAGAATTATAAACACTTGAACATTTTTTTTTTTTTTTGGATAATTATAAACTTGGAATAATTATGTCGTTTATGAAAATTACAAAGAAAGTTGCTTTTATGATGCCTGAAAAAAGTATGTATTACACATAATGCAATTTTTATGCGCGGTAGTTTACAAAAACCTGGAATACACTCTTTCAAATTCTGAAGGTAGTAGGGGTAAAATATATCGAGCGAAGAGTTATATAGAGGCGCTTCAGTCACGGTCTGCACGGCCACTGCGGTCGGGGGTTCGAATCCGGCCTCGGGCATGGATATTTGTGCCGTCCTTAGTATAAGGTAGTAGATAAGTAGTTTGTAAGTTTAGGGACTGATGACCCCGTAGTTAAGTCCCATAAGCTTAACAAACATTTGAAATTTTGAAGAGTTATATTCAACTTGTTCAAAAAACAGACAGCAATTATTAGAGTCGAAGTCATGAAATGGTTACAGTGGTTGGGAGAGGAGTAAGACAGGGTTGTAGCCTTTCCTCAATGTTGTTCAGTCTATGTGACCGTGAAGTAATGCAAGGCGAAATTTGGAGAGGAAATTAAAACCTTGCGGTTTGCTGAAGACATAGCAAAGGACCAGAAAGAGCAAGTACATGGAATGGGCAGTGCCTTGAAAGGTAGGTATAAGATGAACATTAACAAGAGTAAAACGAGGGTAATGGAATGGAATGTCAGAAAATCAGGCGATGCTGAAGGAATTAGACAAGGTAATGAGACAGTAAAAGTAGTAGATGAATTTTGTTATTTGGGTAACAGAATAACTTCTGATGGCCGAAGTGAAGAAGATTTAAAAGGAAGAATGGCTAAGGGAAGAAAAGCGTTTCTGAAGAAGCGAAATTTTAGACATCCAATATTGTCGCGTTGCAATGGAAGCAGGCTTGACTTCGAAGGCAACTGAACACAGCAGTTATACTGAAAGCACGTTTATTACAAACTTAACATGCACGCAGCACTGACTGCCTCTCAGGCAGAGTGCTCTCCTATTTATACACAGACAGAATTTACCAGAAAGTAGAAG
This sequence comes from Locusta migratoria, assembly GCA_026315105.1. Lineage (NCBI taxonomy): Eukaryota > Metazoa > Arthropoda > Insecta > Orthoptera > Acrididae > Locusta > Locusta migratoria. The sequence goes on along the minus strand of CM048745.1, from coordinate 130,468,851 downwards.
AACAGTTAACTTAAGAAACAAGTATAATTTACAAGTGAACATAAGAAATATGTAGAACATTCTGGAATTATTAATTACAAAGAAATAAATTATTGCCGGTGGGCGGGATTGAACCGGCGACCTACAGCACCGCAGTCTATGACGCTATCCCCTGCGCCACGCCGGCAGTCAGTGTATGTGGTCTCTCGCGGCAATATTAGTTTAAATGTTAGGAAGTCATTTCTGATCCATTTGTCTGGAGTGTGGCATTGTATGGGAGTGAAACGTGGACGATAAAGATTTCAGTCAATAAAATGATAGAAGCTTTTGAAATGTGGTGCAACAGACGAATGATGAAGATTAGATGGGTAGACCACGTAACTAATAAGGTGTTCAACAGAATTAAAAAGAAAAGGAGTTTGTGGCATATTCTAACTAAGAGGTACGTTGATGGGAAACATTCTAAGCCATCAAGGAATCGTCAACTGTGCATTAGAAAGAAGTGTGTGGAGTAAAAATCGTAGAGGGATACTGAGGGGCGAATACAATAAGTAAATTCAAAAGGATGTAGGTTTCCGAACGTATTCTCAGATGAAGAGGCTTGCACAGAACAGGGTATCATGGAGAGCTGCATCAAACCAATCTGCGCACTGAAGACCACAACAGCAAGTTGCAAAATCATTGAAAAAACCTGTAAACTGTGATGGGCGCTAAACAGAATACTCAAAGAACCAATTGTCCAGAGTTAAAACAGAATCTAAAACAACGAGAATCGGTGAGCGCAGTGAACTAAACGGACGACAGCTGAACTCAATAAGAGCGACCGGAACGGGACCAGCCTCGTGGTCTGCCTGGAACTGAAATGGGAACGTCTACGCTGCAGTTCCTGGAACTGGAAGTCGCCGGAACCGTTCTGGTGTTTTTGACCTTGATCGCCGAATGGGACCGACCTAGAGGATCGAGGTGAACTGCCGTTCCTCGTATGTAGTTCCTCGGTCTTTCACTTTTCACTTTTGTGAACAGTTCTTTAGGAACCGTTTGTTCGCGAGCGCCCCATCTTTAACCACAAGAAAAGTTCTAAATACCGCTGAACCAAATTTCAAACGAACAACCTGATATGGGCCAGAATCACTGGGTTTAGAAAAACATGTTCCTCTATTTTGAATGCACAGAGTATTCTGGAAAACATGAAAAATCGATGACGACCTGAATCCTTTCCTTTTGAAAACCTAATCCAACGATGCATCATCAGAGTGCCTACAAACTGCTATACGATATACCGTGTACTCGTGAAGTGGTTTTAAGCGGTCACACAACGGCAACGACAAAAGTCCAAATGTGGACTTCCGCCAAATTAAAGAAAAGTATCCATGTTTAAGTTACCGGCAGTTAATATTTATCGTTTTGCGTGCGCTAGTGAAGGCGCAACAATGATAAAGCCTCCAGTATCGTCAACGTGATAATGTGTTTTCCGTGTGCATTGTCTTCATGTTTTAAGCTGCTTTCCTTACTGTCCTCCATGCTTTGTGGGAGAATAGTATCTCTTTCTCTTATCGATATTTCCCTTGGTGCCCTTATCGATACCATTTCATTTTCAGTTTATTAACTTTCACTGGAACAATGACCGTCTTAATGTTCCATTTTAATGTTTTCGACAGGAAGGATTGAAGGGATGGTAGACCGCCCCCCCCCCCACACACACAAAAAAAAAAAGGCGGTTATTACGTAAAAAAATAAAAAAAAAATAAAATAAAAAAAATGAAGCGAATTACGTAGCTGCAGCGGGCGTGTAGATTCATGGTGCAGATTTTTAACCGGTCACAGAAAAGCAACTAAACAAGATAAAAATGTGAAACCTTCACCAAATGAAAGAAAAAAATCTCCATGTTTGTGTAGTGTTCATTGCCATTCAATGTAGGTTCCATTTGTTGCTCTACGTACATTCTAACGATATTATTCCAAAGATGTTGAAGACTTAAGGTGTAACGGAGTGAATAGTGGCTCTGATTCTCTCCTTTAAATGGTGAAACTTGTTAATATGAACATCCGTTGCTTCACATCACCCCAAAAGAAAAAGTGTAGCGGTGTGAAGTCCGACTGTGGTGGCCGTGCATTAAAACCATTATTCCTCTCCATCGGTGGGGAATTTTTGTATCCAGAAAGTAAAATAAAAAATTTAAAAAAAATTACAAAATTGGACGATGATAGCTTCACGTTCAATTTGTTACACTGAATAAAATTGTAACATGTCTAGGTAGTCACATTCTGCTCCGAAAAGATACACAGAACTATAATAATTAAAATAGTCCAGATGACAATAATTGTTCATTTTATTTCATGACTGGTTCCAGTCTATGTGGACCAAATTCAGATGAATACCATTACAACGCATTATAGAACTTAAGGGGAAATATAGAGTAACAGAAACATATAATAGATGGACATCTGAAATAACACATAAATACAAAAGATTATACCCGTGATGGCAAGCGATGGCGGTAAACACAGCAAGACACACAAACGTGAAATGCTCCTCAGAACAGTGGGGCTATGATGTAAGTACTGGATGCTGCGCCCACCGCCTATCACGTTTTATCAGAGTTGACCAATCAGACACACAGTGCATAAAAAGTATTAATTAGAATTAAATACTTGTTATACAGTGGATAAAAGTAGTCGAAAAGTTTCATGACGTTTTACAATTACATCCTAATTAAAAGTACTAGCTGTCGAAATTTAAAATTCTACACGAAAATTTACACAAAAATAACCACGGTAGATGGAGGAATTGCCATCCATGGGCGTTTAGAGAAAACTCGTGTAGTATGTTCAACTTAACGGGTGACGCGGCATTAATTTTTCCCTCCGCTTTTTGGTAAGACAGATAGACGATTGGGGGGGGGGAGGTGGATAGGGAGGATTCCATGTAGAATTTACGCTAATACTTCCATCTTTATTTATAAGCTTATTTGATAGTTTAATTTCGATTACTTTCTTAATAACGCACTTCCAACAGCTTGAATGGCACAGTAGATCCTCCGTGTTGTCATATTGCAGAGGCTGACGTATGTATAGGTTATGTTCTGCACTAGCAGATTTTCTAGGTTGTTGTAAACGTATCTGACACTTGGTTTCTGTACACTGGTCCTACACAGACCTGATAATCTGGCCAATATATGACATGCCACAACACGGGACACCATTTACAGCCACATTAGGCAAACTAAGATAATTCTTTAGGGACCCTAACAGTGTTAGCACATAATATTTCCGCGAAATACGGCCACTCCTGCCGAAGGAATTAGTTCTAAATGTTCAAATGTTTATATAGCTTATGGGACTTAACTACGGGGTCATCAGTCCCTAAACGTACAAACTACTTATGAACTAGCTAACTCTAAGGACGGCACAAATATCCATGACCGACCATAGTGGCCATGTAGACCGTGACTGACGAGCCTCAATCCCCTCGGCCACCGCCGCCGGCGAAGGAATTATATTAGATAACGAAGCAATAAAGGTAGTAGAAGAGTTTTGTTACTTGGGCAGTAAAATAACATAATATGATGTTCGCAATACAGAAATATAAAATGCAGAATGGCAATGAAAAGAAAAATGTTTTTGAAAGAGGGAAATTTGCTAACATTTAATATTAATTTAAGTATAAGAAAGTCTTTTCTGGAGGCATTTATGTGGCTTGTTGCCTTGTACGGGAGTGAAACTTGGGCGATAAATAGTTTAGACGAGAAGAGGATAGAGGCTTTTGAAATACGGTGCTACAGAAGAATGTTTAAGATTTGGTGGGAAGATCGCGTAACCAACGAAGAAGTACTGACCAGAATATGGTAGAAAAGGAATTTTTGGCATACCTTGACTAAAGGAAGGGATCGATTGGTAGGACACATTCTTAGACATCAAGAAATCGTAAATTTAGCGTTGGATGGAAGTGAGTGGGGGAAAAATCGCAGAGGAAGACCAAGAGACGAATACAGTAAGCAGATTCAGATGGATGCGGATCGTTCGTTTTTACGAGGAGAAGAAGAGGCTTGCTCAGGATAGAGTAGGGTGGAGATCTGCATCAAACCAGTCTCCGGACTGAAGACCACAACAACTATAACAACAACGGCCACTCGTGTTTGAAATGATTTCTCCCTGAAGCAGGAGTGCTATTAACTTCGGTGCCACTTCGGTGCTATCATCACACACCCGTTGTATTTTTGATCAATAGCGAAATGCTCGTTTTACCTCTTTTCATCGAAGCCCTTCTGAAGAAAGGTGACTTACAAGAGACACGTATTACCATTTTGGTCTTTGTTGTCTTGTTTCTCATATCCATTAACGATTAATTTCAAATTCGTAACCAGCTATTTATCCCTATGACACAGAATTACCTGAGGATTAACTTCCTTTACGTAATGCAGATGACTCACGTTGCAGATATTTGTCATGTAGCTGTGGGAAAACGACCTGCACGTAAATCTATCCTCGTAGGGAAAGAGCTCAGAGTATTGGCAGCGGGCCAAAGAGCTGCTTAATTTATCACAGCTACAACAGCAATTTAATGAAGAGCTTTTAATTAGAAGGTACTTATCTGAAGAAAAAACTAGACTACCCTAACTTATCGCAGCTGAAACAACAGTGAACGAGGTCACTTAGAAGTTACCTACTTCAAAATCTATAGTATTGCCATCGTAGTGGTAAAAAGTTTTCTGGAAATACTGTATATATATTTCGTGCAACGGGCAACATTCTGTAAGATGCAGCGTAATAACACGTTTCATCACTTAGCACCCAGAAGAAGTGTTAACAAGAACGGGAGTTGGACTATTATAGTTCGTTACAAATCATGTGCAGTCGTTCTTTGCGACTGACGTATACAAAGAACAAACGACGTCTAGTAAGAGGGTGCAACAAGAACAGTGAAGTTATCGTAAGATAAACATCACTCAACGAAATCCAATACATAAAGCAGAGTGTCCGTATGTGTGTACGTGTTCAATACAAATCTAAAGTTTTGTTCCAATCTTTATGAAATTTTGTACACGTAAGCTTCAGTCCATGAGGACGGTCGCCATAAGCGTAAGAATCACATACGATATATAGTTCACGAGAAATGACGTCATAAACAATGAGATACGAGAAAAACCGCTGCATTTTGCGACAATGCTGCTCATTTTCTCCTAAACCATTGGACCGATTTCAACCAAATTTGGTACATACATTCCTTACCGTGAGGTAATAATTGCTGCATGGCTAAGAATCACATACGGCACATGGTTCAAAAGATATTACGTCATAACCAATAGAAATCGCAAAAAATGCCATATAATGCGGCGAGACTTTCGAAATACACTGTATGAGAATGACTTAGCGACTTGCAAAAAAAAAATTAAACATAATTTCAAATCTTTATTAAATTTTTTCTCGCTGGCAACCGTAGTAAAATGATGAAAGGAAAAAAGTTTCTCGCTTTCTACTTTTCCGCTGTTCATGGGGTAAAACTACGGCTCCCGTATGACGTTACAATTTATAATTTGAACACTACAAATTGTAGCAACAGGAAATCTTACAGACAGTATACACATATGTAGTTAAATGTAGCTTCTAAATTGTATCACGGTACGATATGTAGTTTATGAGATATGAGCACATAAACAGTGACGTTCTGCTGTTCATGGACTAAACTACGGCATTCGGTATGACGTTACAACTTATAATTTTTACACTACAAATTGTAGCAGCAGGAAATTTTGCAGACAGTATACAAGCATATATTTGAGTGTACCTTCTAAATTATATCACAGTAAGACACGTAGTTCATGAGATATGAGCACATAAACCGTAACGTTTATGGAAAACCGCCCCATCACGCACCAAGTTTTAATCTATTACTTCTTTACTACAAATAGTATTCCCAAGAGATTTTACAGACATACAGCATTTATACAGATGAATATATACTCGAAAATTGGCATGAATAAATAAATAAATACCCTGGAAACGCCGGGTTTTCAGCTAGTAATAATAATAACAATAAGTCTGTCTCTACATCTGCGTTTTTAAATAGAACCGATGTTCTTAAATCGATACCTCACATTCATCTCCAGCAGCACTGCAACGAAGAGTCTTCCCTAATCACCGTTTCACCTCACATCCTACTGTATCAGTACTGCCTACAGGGCAAATCGTTCAAAATATTCTGAAAATAGTTTTCGCCTAGGTCCCACGTTCTACGGCTACAGCTCGTCCAAGCCGACTGTATGCCTAGCGATGGAGTTGAACCAAAGAGGTGCAGCCTCTTCTAATCTCACAGTAAATTAAACTAAATTGAACTCCATGTTTACTCTTTTGCAGCCCATGTCGCTACCAGAGATTAAAAACAGGCGAATACAGGGTGAAGACGGCCTAAACATAATTTATCTGAAGCATTTCCAAACTACGTATCCATTTTGCCAGTCACAGTCTTGTAATCTGCTGGGATGGGTGCGATTTAAATACAGTTGCACTGGAAAGACGGTAACAAAAGCGATATGCTCGATGTAAACATAGAATGTTCATATGTTTGTAAACCTCTGGGACTAAACAGCTGGGGTCATCGGACTCTAGATTTCCAAACTACATAAAGTAAAAAAACTAACTTATGCTAAGAACAACACACACATCCGTGTTCGAGGGAGGATTCCAACCTACATTTAAATCTGATTCTATATACATACTGTAGCGTTCCCTGGAGAAACGATATTAAGTGACGCCGTATTGAATTCTAATCATAAACATAAGTGGAGTGATTTCACAGCTAAAGTGCTACTCAAGGACATTAAGAATTGTTTTTTACAACAAAGAAATTTTAACATCGTCTTGAATGTTAGCTCTTTATTCGAGTACTAGTTAAACACCTGTACAATGCGTAATCTTTCTTATCTTCCCTTGTTCTTGTACGTGTTACGTCATGACTTGAAAGGACGATATTATCATAATTTTACGTGAGCCGCCGTTAGATTTTCTTTTTCCACCAATAGTAATCATGATCTGTTAAATGATTGTAAAATGTCAGATACGATTTTCAACATAAACGTTAAAGAGTATTTCCTGTTATTCATAGTACCATCTCCCATACAAAGATTTTAAGTATTTCAGCTCGAGTTGCAGCATCTTCAACATCGGCATCTGAACTGCAGTCACCAGCCGCCATTCCATAGTTAAATAAATAATTAATATTAAATGCTTCAGAGATGGTTGTTGAAGTAATATAGGACTTTTAAGAATTATTTTTCAGCTTGGGCGACGATCCTGGACGGTGGTGGAAAAATTGTAATGCTTAGGGTCTTAATGAAATTTACAGGAGTAGGTCTAAGGAAAAGAGAAGGAGGTTCATAGAATTGTTTTGCTGTATTGTGGCGTGGACAGATCTTGCGTTAACAACAATTATATGAGTGATAGGGAATGGTCTTGCTTAAAAGTATTGCAATTGAGACTAACCAGTGATTAGTGAAACCTTCCATTCGTTTATTTTTTTATTTTTTCAATATAGTGTTTCATCAGCTTTTTCTATAATAGTTGCAAGAAAGTACAGCCTTATATATCTTTATTGAAATTAGTTCTTCGGTTAATGCACTCTATTTGCAACAAAAAGGATTTGATAAATTAATGCAGCAAATATCAGTTCAAGTAACAGTACAGAATGTTTATATTTTTTAAATTTTATTGGTAATGATTAAGATCTTAATGAAATTTACAGAAGTAGGTCTATGGAAAAAAGAAAGGGATTCATAGGATTGTTCTGCTGTATTGTGGCGTAAACTGATCTTCAGTTAACAACAATTATATGAGTGATACGCAATTGTCTTACTTAAAAGTATTGTGGCTGAGACTAGCCCGTGATTAGTGAAAACTTTCATTTAACTTTTTTTTCAATATAAAATTCCATCAGCTTTTTCCGTAATAGTTGCGAAAAAGTAGAGTCTTAAATATTTTTACTGAAATCAGTTCTTCGGTCAATGCACTCAATTTGCAACAAAAATGATATGATAAATTAATACAGAAAATTACAGTTCAAGTAACAGTACAGCGTAGTTTATATTTTTTTAATTTTATCTTTTAGGACGCCACAACACTCCGCAATCCACCCAAAGGTGCGAGGCAGTAGGTGCTCAGCAGTACTACCAGTTACTTGCTTTCCTGTACCACTCCCATATAGAATGAGCCAAAAACGAATGCTTACGTGCGTATGAATGAGCCCTAATCTCTCTGATTTTTACGCGCAATGTACGATGGCGGCAGTAGAATAGTTCTACAGTCCGCTTCAAATTCCGACTCTCTAAATTGCTTCCGCAGTGTTTCTGGAAAAGGTCGTTCCATTACCTGCAGCTACCCATTTGAGTCCCCGAAGCTTTTCAGTGACACTCGAGAATTGATCGAACTTACTAGTAACAAACCTAGCCGTCCCCCTCTGAATTTTTTTTTTATTTCTTCCTATAAACTGAGCTAGTGGATTTCACTAACACTTGAGCAATTGTCAAGACGGGGTCCCACAAGCGTTTAATAAGCGAATCACATCTTCCCACAATTCTCCCAACAAACCGAAGTCTACCATCCGCCTTCCCCATTCCACTTGATATCGCTTTTTACCAGGACGCCTAGATATTTAATTGACGCGACCCTGTCAAGCAGCGCACTAGTAATGTTACTCTACTGGCCATTAAAATTGTTACACCAAGAAAAACTGCGGATGTACACCGGTATTCATTAGACAAATATACTAGAACTTACATGTGATTACATTTTCACGCAATTTGGGTGCATAGATCCTGACAAATCAGAACCCAGAACAACCACCTCTGGCTATAATAACGGCCTTGATACGACTGGACATTGAGTCAAACACAGTATGGATGGCGTCTACAGGTACAGATGCCCATGCAGCTTCCACAGGATACCACAGTTCATCAAGAGTAGTGACTGGCGTATTGAAACGAGCCAGTTGTTCGACCACTATTGACCAGACGTTTTCAATTGGTGAGAGATCTGGAGAATGTGCTAACCAGGGCAGCAGTCGAACATTTTCCGTAACGAGAAAGGCCAGTACAGGACCTGCGGCATGCGGTTCTGCATTATCCTGCTGAAATGTAGGGTTTCACAGGGATCGAATAAAGGGTAGAGCCATGGGTCGTATCACATCTGCAATGTAACGGCCACTGTTCAAAGTGCCGTCGATGCGAACAAGAGGTGACCGAGACGTGTCACCAATACCATCACGCCCGGTGATACGCCAGTATGGCGATGACAAATACACGCTTCCAATGCTGCTGCAAACGTCGTTGAAATGTTCGTGCAGATGGTTGTTGTCTTCCAATCGTCCCCATCTGTTGACTCAGGGATCGAGCATGGCTGCACGATCCGTTACAGCCATGCGTATAAGATGCCTGTGATCTCGACTGCTAGTGATACGAGGCCGTTGGGATCCAGCACTGAGTTCCGTAATACCCTCCTGAACCCACCGATTCATATTCTGCTGTCATTGGATTGCGACGAACGCGAGTAGCAGTGTCGCGAAACGATAAACCGTAGTCGCGGTCTTTATCGAAGTCGGAAACGTGATGTTACGCATTTCTCCTCCTTCCACGAGGCATCACAAGAACGTTTCACCAGGCAACACCGGTTAACTGCTATTTGTGTATGAGAAATTGGTTGGAAACTTTCGTCATGTTAACACGTTGTAGGTGTTGCCACCGGCGTTAACCTTGTGTGAATGCTCTGAAAAGTTAATCATTTGCATACCACAGCATTTTTTTCCTGGCGGTTAAATTTCGCATCTGTAGCACGTCATCTTCGTGGTGTAGCAATTTTAATGGCCGGGCGTGTAAGTTCCAGCCCTCGTATACGAATTTTGTAAATCAATTGTCGTACAGTACTACCTTGTGGCACGCTAGGTATTACTTATACGTAGGAAGAGTTTTTCTTCGTTCAGAATGACTTGCCGTATTCTGTTTGCTAGAAACTCTTCTTTCCAGTCACACTGTATATCTACTATTCCGTACGCTCTAATTTTGTTCGTACAGTGATAGTTTGGAATAGTATAGAACACTGAATCTACCTGAGGGCCAGTAGCTAATGCTTTTTCGGTCTGGACGTCCGCGCAGTACTCACTTCCGCCGAGATCGTCCTACTTAAGGTCTAATTTGGAACGTTATATAGCTACCACAGCACTGACAGGCGGGTTTGTGAATCCAGAAATGTAAACGCAGATTGTAGTCAACCGGTTACTAGCAGTATGGCTACGGTCAAGCACGCGTCTAGCCCATCTTTTACTCATGACACAACATCGCGATGCACGGCTCGACTATTACTTGGAGGATGAAATGGTGGGCGGTGGTTTTCATTAATGAAAGCAGATTCTGTATGCATGTAAGTGGGGGTCATTTTTGCCTACGACGTAGACCTGTCAAGCGCTGCCTCGTAGAGTCCATTCTTCTAAGAAATAAAGGCCCCACCCAGGCCTTATGGTCTTGAAGGAGATAAGGTACAACTCTATTTCACCTTTGGCTTTCATGGGTGGAACACTTAACGAATGCTTGGTACTTGAGGAATGTTGCAAGACCCGTTCTTTTTCCATTATTGAAACTGGAAGATGATGTGTCGCTACAACAGTGTAATGCTCTCCCCCACACTGCCGTGAAACTCAACGTGCTCTGTAAGGCGAGAAGCAACCACTGACATCTTACGACGCTCAGCCTGCATGTCTGGCAACCCGCCAAGCACAGCAAGGTCGCGGGTTGCCAGCCGACCAGGCCACCGGGGGACGCCTCGAAGGAAGACGAGAGGTGGCATCAACAGCACACACAGAGGGCGTGCCATCAAGGAACTACTTTCCTGCCGCCATGCACGTGACCAGAAAGTAGTCCTATGGTATCTTGCCGCCCGCGGATACCTAACCCTTAACGTCAAGCATTTTCCAAAATATTGTCACTGGCCATCGTTGAGTTCGTCTAGACGTGGAGTAGACAGCATATTTCTGATCTCCCTGATCTCCATTTGTGCTGTTGTAAATTATGATCATTTCTGAGTTCTTCGTATTTCAAATCAAATGTTTGTTATTCTATGGGACCGAACTACGTTGATCATCAGTCCCTAGTCTTAGAAACTACTTAAACTAAGTTAAACTTCCTTAAGGACAACACAGACATCCATACCCGCGGAGGATTCGAACCTACGATGCGGGAGGCCGCGCGGCCCGTAACGTGGCGCTCCAGAACGCTCGGCCACCGCGGCCGGCTATTTTAGACTGGAAGACTTGGTAGAGGTATGCAGCCTTCATGATAATTTTTTTAATGATTCTAAAACTGCTGAAAGATTGCTTGAATAATCACTTAGATGTTGTTAGATTCAGAACATGTTTCGGGCTTAGCCCATCATCTGGTGACCTGTCAGTAAGATACACATACAGCCAATAAGTATATGCACAAAATTATTTGCAATTTATAATTAAAATATAAAATATTTTTATATATAGTTTTACATAGTATGGAATTACATACCGATATCATATATATTTAGCTCTGATGCCTTCAAATTTGTCATTTAAAATATTATTGTCGTGTATTTCTAAATAATAATAAACATCAATTGTGATATATATAATATTTTAGATAATAAAAATTCTTTGGCACATTATCATGTGAGTAATTTGGGAGTTAGAGCAGAGGCTGAACAGTTGCCTTATTTATTCAACATACAAGGTCAAAATAAAGTGTATCGTTTTAAACAAATGTCAAATATAAAATAAAATGCCACACTTGTCAAAAAAGTGAAATCCTCAAAAATAATTACTGAAAAATGTTGCTTCGAAAATTTGGAAAAGCCAGTAATTAATTTTGAAGATTTTTGACAATTGTGGTATTTATTTTCTATTTGATATTTGTTTAAAACGATACACTTTATTTTGACCTTGTATCTTGAATAAATAAGGCAACTGTTCAGCCTCTGCTCTAACTTCCATGTTACTCACATGATAGAGTGCCATAGACTTTTTATTATCTAAAATATTATATATATAAATTATCTTTATTTTATATAAATATTGTCTTAATCACTATTGATGTTTATCCCTATTTGGAAATACACAATAACAGTATTTTAAATGACAAATTAAACAGCCGACAGTCTTCTGTCTAGTACACATCGAGTTGCAGAGACATAGCCGAGCCTGTGATTTCGTTCCATATTGTGTACCTACCGTGGACACAGGGGCTAAGAAATAGGGACATTTACGCTTGTGCCTGGAGAAGTATTCTTGCGATCGCGCCGTGATTTGCAGCACTATAACGCAGCCGCCCCGATTGCAGGGAAGGAGGCTACAACTGTTCTTGGTTTGTGGCTTCCAGTTGCTTATCTGGGAGAGAGTTAGGATTCTTCCGTTTTGGCAGTTTTTTAAACATCATTTTGTGTGGAAAACGCTCGTAATTTATAGCACTCCCCTTGGTCTCCTTCATGCCTTTGAGTTATTTGCCATTGTGCGAAAGTACTTGTAAATTAGGAACCTGCCAGACATTTATTCGTGTGATATATGCATTTATTCATATACAAAAATCTGTTGAATTATTTGAAATTTTTAAAGTTCTAAGCAAACGTGCTGTTTTGTCAGTTAATTGATGTTATCACGCAGCTCATTTTTGTGTAACAAATTAAGTATATTTTTGAGTAAACCATGAATCTAACTCAGTAGTTAGATCCCCTTTTCTCATCACTTTTGGTGGGTATTGTTTACCAAGAGGCCAGATTTCTAGGGCACATTTCAGTAATTGTCAGGAGGCGTCTGCCAACCCGCCCCCATGTGCTTGTGCTCTCACTGCAGAGTTGGTAGCCACCCTTCGTGCACTCGAGCATATTCCTGTCTGCCCTGGGGAGTCGTTCCTCATTTGCAGAGACTTCCTGAGCGGTCTACAGGCGCTCGATCAGTGCTTCCCTCGCCATCCTTTGGCTCAGACCATCCAAGAGTCCCTGTATGTCATCGATCGACGTGGACGGTCAGTAGTCTTTCTCTGGACTCCGGGACACGTTGGGATAAATTGAAAGGGGCTCGCTGATACGTTAGCAAAGGATGCTATCCATAAACCTACAGTAGATACAGGTGTCCCAGCTAATGACCTCCGTTCGAAGTTACACACTCGAGTCCTTGGGCTGTGGAATACAGACTGCTGTTCCCTGCAAACACCTAACAAGTTACGGGCGATAAAGGAGACAACGAATGTGTGGAAATCTTCAATTTGGACTCCCCGCAAGGATTCCGTCGTCCTCTGCCGACTCCGTATCGGCCATACTTGGGTGACGCACGGTTACCTTCTGCGTCCTGAGGACCCTCCTTAGTGTCACTGTGGTGAGCATTTAGCAGTCGCCCACATGTTAATGGAATGCCCTTCTTTCGCCGCTGCAACGCAGACTTTTAATCTTCCTGTTCCCCTAAACCTTGTGGCTGATTCTGTTTTAAATTTTATTCGTATCAGCGGATTATACAATTCCAGGCAGGTGATTTCAATGTGTTACAGAGTGGCTGAACGTACTTCTATTTCTGCGAACTCGCAGCCTAGACACACTGGTATTTTCTTTTAAATCTCTCTCATTTCTATCCTTTCTACCCCTTTTATTTGCTTCTTTAATTTCTGACATCTCCCATCTATGGTTTGATGTAGTTTAACTCTTTATGTCCCATTTTAACGATATTTTATGTCATCTCTGTGACTTGAAAAAGGGACTGATGACCATAGTAGTTTGGTCCCTTGAAAACCCCCCAACCCAACCAACCATCATTGTCCTCTCCATTTCCAACTCTGCGCATCAGAAAATCATCCTACCTGATCAAAATTATTAAAAATTTCCGGACTTTTATACTGTGATCTAGTGGATTTATTATGGAAACCAAACGTTCGGTTTCCATAGTAAATCCAGTAGGCCACGGCACAATAGCCCGGAAATTTTTAGTAATTTTGACCATTTTACATTTTACTACATCCTACCTGATGCCCAATTCACCACAACTTTCGGGCGTCAGACTACGGTCTTGGCTGCCGTTGCCGTCGGAGACTGGAGGCCTCCCTTTGGCAGGTGTGTGTGTGTGTGTGTGTGTGTGTGTGTGTGTGTATGTGTGTGTGTGTGTGTGTGTGTGTTGTCTTGAAGTTTGTAAGCCTAGGGACTGATTACCACAGCAATTTTATCCAAAAGGTTTACAAATATTTTAACAATGATTTCAGTTAGAAGAATTATCTTGAGTGAATTGGAAAACACCGAGAGGGTGTGTTGTTGTTTTTGTGGTATTCAGTCTGCAGACAGGTTTGATGCAGCTCTCCACGCTACCCTGTCCTGTGCTAGTCGCTTCATCTGACAATACGTTCAGCAACCTACATCCTTTTGAATCTGCTTACTATGTTCGTCCCTCGGCCTCCCTCTACACGCTTCCTTCTAATGCTAAGTTAACAATTCCTTGATGTCTCAGAATGTGTCCAACAAATCTATGCCTTCTCTTAGGATATGCCAGAAACTCCTTTTCTTCCCGATTCGATTAAGCACCTCCTCATTAGTTACGCGATCTTCCCATCCAATTTTCATCATTCGTCTGTAACACCACATTTCAAAAGCTTCTATCATCTTTTTATCTGAACTACTTATCGTCCACGTTTCGCCCCCATACAATGCTACACTCCAATGCTTTCAAAAAGGACTTCCTAACATTTAAATTCATATTGGATGTTAACAAGTTTCGCTTGTTTAGAAACGCTCTTCTTCCCATAGCCATTCTGCATTTTATATCTTCTTTACTTCGGCCATCAGACGTTATCTTGCTACCCAAATAACAAAATTCATCTACTACTTTTATTGTCTCATTACCTAATTCCTTCAGCATCACCTGATTTTCTGACATTGCATTCCATTACCTTTGTTTTACTCTTGTTTATGTTCATCTTATATCTTCCTTTCAAGACACTGTCCATCCCATTCAATTGTTCTTCCAGCTCTTTTGAGGTCTCTGAGAGAATTACTATGTCAGCAGCAAACCGCAATGTTTTTATTTCTTCTCCCTGCACTTTAATGGCCTCTCCAAATTTCTCCTTCCATTCTTTCACTGCCTGCTAAATGTACAGATTGAACAACAGTTGGGAAAGGCTAAAACCCTGTCTTACTCCCTTCCCAATCTCTGCGTCCCTTTCTTGCCCTTCGACTCGAACAACTGCTGTCTGGTTTTTGTATAGGCTGAATATAACTCTTCGCTCCCTATATTTTACCCCTGATACCTTCAGAATGTGGAAGAGTGTATTCCAGTCGACATTGTCGAAAGCTTTCTCCAAATCGACAAACGCTAAAAACGTAGGTTTGCCTTTCCTTAGCCTATCTTCTAAGATATGTCGTAATGTGAGTATTGCCTCCCGTATTTCTCTTAAATCCAATCTGATCTTCCCCGAGGTCAGCTTCTAGCAGCTTTTGCATTCTCCTGTAGATAATTCGTGTTAAAATTTTGCAACCATGACTTATCAAACTGATGGTTCTGTAATTTCCACACATGCCTGCAGTTGCTTTCTTTGGAATTGGAATAACAATATTCTTCTTCAAATTTGAGGGTATTTCCCCTGTCTCATAGATTTTGCATACCATGTGTTCAAAATGTTCAAATGTTTGTAAAGCTTATGGGACTTAACTACGGGGTCATCAGTCCCTAAACTTACAAACTACTTATGAACTACTTACGAACTAGGACGGCACAAATATCCATGCCCGAGGGGGGATTCGAACCCCCGACCGTAATGGCCGTGCAGACCGTGACTGTAGTGCCTCAGTCCCCTCGGCCACCGCGGCCGGCCATACCATGTGATACAATTTTTTTCACGACTGGCTCTCCTAACGATATCAGCGCTCTGTCAAATTCTTCTGGCCTCCCGTATTCCTACATTTCTCCTAAATACAAGCGAGGTCGGATTCCACAAGTTTTTCCATTCGTCTGTAATTAATTCGTCGAGGGGGTGTACTAACTTTTATTTCTAGGAGCGTAGATTTTCCTTCATAAACCCAAATCTCTCCATAGGCAAGTGTCAGGATGGTTCCTTTAGAAGAGCACGGCCGATTTCGTTCCCTGCGCTCGTGCTCCGTCTCTACTGACGTCGACGGCACGTTAACCCTAAATCCCCCGCCTTTTCATCACTACTTGGCACGTCTCTTCGACGTTTAGTGAAAAGAGCCCGTGGGGAGGAGGCCAGTGAAATCGATGAGCGGCGCGGACGGCCTGGAGAACAGCTGAATTGCCGCCTTACAAGATTAATGGTCTGCGCGGCTGGCGGCCAGTTTACTGACTGACGGCCAGCCCGCGGCCGAGGGCACGCGGCAGAGCAGGGAGGGAGAGCCCGAGCCTGCGCTGATGAGGAATCGATGGCGCGGCGCCGCGCGGCGATCGGCCGCGAGACGTTTCGGCCTGCCGCTGACATCGTAAACCGGCGCCCGCCGGCACTAAACCCAGAGACAGACAGCGCCCCGTGCCCTAAATGGCAGCCGCCCACGCTGCGGAGGCCACACCCACCAGCACAGCAGCGCCAGACTGCAAGGGCAGCCTGTCCTGGCACTGAGCTAAGTAGCAGGTGCGAGGGTGATAGGGCAACCAGTGCCGTCAATACACCTAAAACTGGTTCAGCATCACACCATAAAAGATTATTTAATTATGGTTCTCGTTGTTCAAAAGCTGATACTATTCCAGTGAACTTTATCTGGGCGGGCCGCGGTGGCCGAGGGGACTAAGGCGCTCCAGTCACGGTCTGCACGGCCGCTACGGTCGGGGGTTCGAATCCCCCCTAGGGCATGGATGTTTGTGCGTCCTAGTTCGTAAGTAGTTCATAAGTAGTTTGTAAGTTTAGGGACTGATGACCCCGTAGTTAAGTTCCATACACTATACAAACATTTGAACATTTATCTGGCATTGTAATGCTGCTTTCGTATGAAAATGACTGTTGCGAATTAAAGTTAATGTTCGGGACCGCAAATGAAAATTTTACCAGGTAGTGAAATATTTTTAATTGAGATTACTAAGCAATTTTGACAAGGAAGGGACAATTTAAACAAAATTATTGGATTCCGCCATTAAATGGTAGCGGTCGTAATTTCGGTAGCAAATACAACACCAGAAAGCAACATTACAGAAGAAGTCGGCGGAATCTAAATTTTACCATATTGAGAGCTGGGACAAACATTTCGGTCATGTTTTGTAGTGAGTCTAGCTGAGATGACTGGAATATTACTTCGATAAATTGATGCTGGGATTGTGCATTTCGTTTACTATTGTTCTATGACCGTGTTGAAACTTAATCATGATAGTCGCCAAAAACTGCAAAATTATCGGACTTCTTAAGCATCGTAAAGATTTTTCTGCAGGCATTAAAATGTAATAAACCATTCATAGACACGAAATAAATAAAAGTTACACAGAGAATGTTCTAGTACAATAGCGAAACAAATCGCAACAATACCCGAGCATCACTTTATGAAGTACTGGATCTGCTGAAAATAAATAACTTTAAAGTTAGTGAGAATGGAAAAGGGATTGTAAGTAAGTAAGATATTTCAAATTAACTGTGGGGGTTTTTATTGAAATTAATAAAAAAATTAAGTTCACACTCACATTAATTACACCAAATCCTGGGACACGTCCTAGCACATGAAGGAGAAGAAAGTAAGTGACGAACAGTTCCGCTCTCTCCCATCCGCTTGTTGCAAAAAAGTTGAACGTGACAAATGTCATATGTTTATCGATACGCTGACAGAGAGAGGGCAGAAGTCAGCGACAAACATCGCACAAGTTATTTAAAAGTATCATTAATGTATTAATACAGCATGACATAAGAAAACATCTTTTTTTACGCCACAAATCTCCTCTAAGAGGAGAGGCGTAAAAGTGAGTCATATAATTTGCCATTGCTCCGTGCTGAGGCTAAGTGCGGGTATTCGGCTCTACTTTTGTGTGTACTATGAGGAATACGCCCAAACCACAATTTATCTATATAAAAGCGAAAGGACACTCATTCACTCACTCACTCACTCGATTTGATTTGATTTTTTTTTTATTTGATTTTTCCAGGGAAGCCAAAACAGTCTTGGTCTAACCCGCCACTGCCCGCACCGAAACTAGGTTTATTGTGCGGTATTGCTCCCTGTTTATCTAGTAAAGCCAACCAATGCCCTTGAGCAGAGCAAGGAGTCCCTTTACCAGTTCTTTATTAGACACAATTTCTTCGAGTCTAGTTGTCCCAAATGTTCTGTGCCTTTTACTCTCCAATGCAATGCATTCGACGATTAGATGTGATGCAGTTTCATCACCGTCATCACAGATCCTACAGGTTCCGGTCCAATAAATGGAGTCTCTGCCCCCATCCTGGCTGATCTGTCGGCATGTTCGTTGCCACTGATCCCCGAGTGGCCAGGGACCCACAATAGGTTTACTCTATTGCTTTCCCCTAGCTCCACCAGAACCCTGTGACATACTGCAACAATTTTAGACCTTGTTGCAGGAGCTGCCAGTGATCTCAGGGCTGCCTGCGTATACAACAAATAAATAAAATATTCAAAGTTCTGAAAGAGAGGGTGTGTAAATCAAAACATCAACACTATTTCAGTTCAAATGATGTAGTTCGATTTATTTCTATTTCCTTAATCCCTGATGGCTGATGCCTCTGGCACATTTAATTTAACACTTTTCATAGCTCGTGAGCCCCCATAAATAAAATGTTATTTGTCACTGACTGTTTTAGTGTCTTGACGTTATCAATACCAAAGTACTTCTATTATTCACTTCGTCCCTTCACAATTAGCACTGTTTCAAGACACAAATTCACACGGTAACTTTCCGCTGATCTAATATCTCAGCATGTACTTCACTTCAATACGCTCTTCAGCAAGCTACCTCCAAGTAAACACATGCAATCCTTCTTCTTATTGCAGCTACAAAAAATCTTCCATCTCGATAAACTCACACACGTTGAAATCGTTGCACTGACTGATGTTGTGGCCCGCCACGGACACACATAAACACACACTGACTCAAGATAAATACTGCCGTCGTAGCGGCGAGTAACAGAGCCTCCGGCCAAGTGCTCGGAACACTGACTCGTCTGCACAAACAAACACGGTGCCAACTCGAGGCACAGACCGACGCAGCCCCACGCAGGTAAGCTACCCTACGACTGCCCTGTACAAAGGCCGCGTGCGCCCTTTTATGCGCGCTAACTGGTTTTACCCCTACATCATCAAATTCCCAGCCTGAACTGCTCAAAGCCTAGCCAAGACGCACAGAGTTCAGCCATATACATTTCTAACATTTGTTTTAAAATTGCAATAGTTATGAAATACATGAAATAATATTTGCTTATACACTTACATGAACATACACATACTTGCATAAGTTATTTTAATTGTATACCTGCACATACAATAGGTATTCTATTTAAATGAACATTTAACATAAAAATTACATACTATTTACAGGGATATCATGTAAAATAATTATTGAAATAACTTTATATGCAAAAATTGCCATGCTATCTGTGTAATTGTCTTGGAATGTTATTTTTCTCATAATTAAAATGCGTTTTCTGCATCAGATCAACACCTCTCGTAAAATATATTCATATTAGCAGATGCACAAAGATAGAATGAATAATGTGTATCCACGCTCGTCTTTGTATCACAGTTGTATAAATATTAACACGCAAAATCGTTACATATGTATTTAATGTTTTCTGCATGCCTGAGTTCCAGTTCAAATTACCAATTTATCGTACATTAAATTATTTATTAAGCATCATGTTATCATCAGTGAGGCCCATGGAGGTTCCTACAAATTCAAGTAATGTTTGAATATTTTATACTGCGCTCTACGCTGCACCTCGCCCGGTAGCTCCCATTGTCCAGCACTCCCCCTGGTAGGACTTAGCCTGGACTTCACTAATCCGGGAAAAACCACTACCTACTGGCCTCTCCTCTGCCTCAAGCCCACAGCGCTCGCCAACATGAGAAAATTCTGTCCATGGCCTAACTATAAATGTTGCTTCCATAATAAATGTTATCTTACTTAATACGTATACTGCTACCATTAAATGAAAGATAAAGTATAACATTTTGTGCATTGTCATGGACAATGTCTGCAGTGTATTTAATGCTATTTAGGTCTTATATTTTATGACCAAGTCGACGGTAATCTCACACAGGCGAGGGTGATAGGGAAACCAGTGCCTTCAATACACCTAAAATTGGTTCAGCATCACACCATAAAAGATTATTTAATTATGGTTCTCGTTGTTCAAATGCTGATTCTATTCCAGTGAACTTTATCTGATATGACATAAGAAAACATCTTTTTTTACGCCACAAATCTCCTCTAAACTCAACAAAAGGCGTAAAAGTGAGTCATATAATTTGCCATTGCTAAGTGCTGAGGTTAAGTGCGGGTATTCGGCTGTACTTTTGTATGTATTATGAGGTTAACGCCCACACCACAATTAATCTCTATCAATTGAGAAGGCGTGGGAATCGGGACAGGTTCCGTCTGACTGGACAAAAGCGGTAATCACGCCAATTTTCAAACATGGAAACAGAAAAGATTGTAACAACTATCGAGGTATCTCTTTAACTAGCGTTATAGGCAAAATATTCTCAGGCACTGTACAAAGGAGAGTGCATGTATTAATTCAGGACAAGTTAGATGAAAATCAGTGTGGGTTTAGGCCTCTTAGAGGCTGTCAGCACCAGATCTTTAGCTTACGGCAGGTACTGGAAAAGTGCTATGAGTGGAACAGGGAATTGTATCTATGTTTCATAGATCTAGAAAAGGCTTATGACCGTGTCCCTAGGAGGAAGCTACTGTCAGTTCTACAAGATTATGGTATACGAGGCAAACTTCTGCAGGCAATTAAAGGGCTCTACGTAGACTGTCAGGCAGCAGTTAGAGTAGATGGAAAATTAAGCTCATGGTTCAGGGTACATTCAGGGGTAAGACAAGGCTGTAACCTGTCACCACTGTTGTTCATAGTATTCATGGATCATATGCCGAAAACAGTAGACTGGCAGGGCGGGATTAAAATAGGTCAAAAGAAAATAAGCAGTCTCGCATATGCGGATGACTTAGTTGTAATGGCCGATTCAATTGAAAGGTTGCAAACTAATATTTCAGAGCTCGATCAGAGGTGCAAGGATTATGATATGAAGATCAGCATCTCCAAAACGAAATAAATGTCAGTGGGAAAGAGATTCAAACAGATTGAGTGCCAAATAGGAGGAACGAAGTTAGAACAGGTAGACAGTTTCATGTACCTGGGATGTATTTTCTCACAGGATGGCAACATAGTGAAAGAACTGGAATCGAGGTGCATCAAAGCTAATGCAGTGAGTGCTCAGTTAAGATCTACTCTCTTCTGCAAGAAGGAAGTAAGTACCAAGAGTAAGCTAGCAGTGCACCAATCTATCTTTCGACCAACTTTGTTGTATGGGAGTGAAAGTTGGGTGGATACAGGTTACCTTATTCAAAAGGTAGAGGTTACAGATATGAAAATAGCAAGAATGATTGCAGGCACTATTAGATGGGAACAATGGCAGGAAGGGGTCCATAATGAGGAAATCAAGGATAAAATGGGTATGAACACCATATATGAAGCAGTTAGAGCGAACAGACTGAGATGTTGGGGTCATGTTACACGCGTGGGAGAAGCAAGGTTGCCTAAGAGACTGATGAGCTCGGCAGCGGAGGGTAGGAGGAGTCGAGGTAGACCAAGAAGATTCGGGGCAGAATAATTTTGAAGTAAAAGGCATAAAATCAGACGAGGCATCAATGTTAGCACTGAATAGGGGAATATGGAGGAATTTTATTAGAGGTACTATGCTCCAGACTGAACGATGAAAGGCATAATCAGTCTCTAATGACACTCACTCACTCACTCACTCACTGACTAAACACTAAATCTCGAAAACTACTTCACGTATAAAGCTGAAATTTAGCAGGAATGTAGTTCATCGGTAGAAGAGGTCAGCTGAGAAAGGATTTTGCGATAGGGCCAGTAGTTCAGGAAATATGACGTCATCGATAATGAAAACTTCCCCTATTGCGGCACGTGATAGTGGGACTTTATCAGTCCACTATTTGAGAAAGAGAGGACTTAGTGACTTGCAACTAACTTCAAACATAATTTCAAACCTTTAGGAAACTTTTTCTCGCTGACAACCCCAGCAAAATGATGATAGCAAAAACGTTTGTCGCTTACTACTCTTTCGGCGTTCATGGAGTAAAATTACGGCATTTGGCATGACGTTACAATTTATTACTCGTAAACTATTTATTGTATTCGCAAGAAATGTTACAGACAGTATACCCACTTACCATTGAACGTACGTTCGAAATTTTATCATAGTACGACATACAGTTCATCGGATATCAAGTAATAAACAATTACATTAATAAAAAACCGCCACACCACGCATGACGTTTTGATTTGTTTCGTCTTTCCTATTTTGCAAACGTTTTACATAAGCACCACTGGATGTACATTCGAAGGTGCTGTGACGTCAAAGACATTGAAATACATGAAACTTCGCCCTAAAAAGCATGAGGTTGTAATTTACTACATCTTTACTACCAAATCAATTTACAACACATTCCGCAGGGAGTTTCCTAATATTCCTCTCTACGAACCTGGTAAATAATGTCTTTGTAGGACCCATAATTCAGGATATATATATATATATATATATATATATATATATATATATATATATATATATATATATGCTTATGCTAAAGGTCACTCACTCACTCACTGACGAAACACGAAATCTCTAAAACTACTGCACCTATGAAGCTGAAATTTTGCCGGTATGTAGTTTAAAGGTAGAAGATGTTACCTAAGAAAGTATTTACGATAGGACGGAATGAAGGTGCATGGCGGGGGATACTTTTCCTACAGACTGACGTCATCTACAATATCATTTCGACCTTCACGAAACTCTGCACGCTTGACCTTCAAAAGGAAGGTCACCGTCTACCTAAAGTTTCATACGCTGCATGGGGGAGAGTATCTTGCAAGATAAAAACGGATCCCTAAGTATGTTGATCACGCCATAACTTGAGAACCGCTCGACCGATTTCACAGATCATTTTTGTTGTTGTTTTCGTTATTCTCAGAACATAGGTTGTATGAAATAAAACTGGAAAATTTGACACAACAAAGGAAGGAACATAGGTTGTATGAAATAAAACTGGAAAATTTGACACAAAAAAGGAAGGAAAAGAATGGCTTCCTAAACATAAGTGGAGGGAATCAAAAGGGCTTGAGCCCAAGACCCCCCAAAAAAACTGCCTCAGGTTCGAAGGGGATACACAGACCCCTCGACGTCAAAGACAGGTGGCAAGAGGATTAGGGAGGAGTCTAAGACTCCCTCCTCTCTGGACAAGCGTGATCCTGAAGGGCTGAGGCAGGAAATAGGGAAACAGACCTATAGTACTGCAGTCTCGGTCTTTAGAGTGGCGGTTGTCCAAGAAGGATACCCACTGGTAAGCATCACCTCGCAGCAAGAGGAGCTCGTGCAGATGGCCCTCTTTGAAGAGATTGGGGGGACGCTGGTCCAGGACCCAAATTCAGGAGGGTCTATCTACATCGCAGTGCCCTCATTTTTGTCTGCGAGGGGGAGCACTCATCGGAATGGCTTAAGTACAAGGTGCCCATGATATCCCCGTGGGAGGATGCAAAGATGCTGGTCAAGGCAGCAGCCGAACTCCTGAAGACCGCAAAGGTATCAATATGGGTACCAAAGATCCTTAAGGATGTCTCTCCAAAGACTCTGTTCAAGAAAATAAGGGCCCAGAACCCAAAAGTCTCGACAGAGGATTGGAGGGTAATTAACCAAAAGGTCGTTCCGGAAGGACGAACCCTGGTGGTGGAGGTCGAAGAGAAGTCCCTGAAGGCATTGCGAGAGCAAGGCCTGAAACTGTTTTTAGGGTTCTCGCAGGTCTGTGTCAGGGTAATCAAAGACCTTAAAGGCAATAATGGCAGGAAGATGGGGACTGGAAGTGCTGCAGATAAACCTGCAGCATAGTAAAGGGGCCACTGCTGCCCTGAGCCGTCGCCTGGGAAGACAGGATGTGGACGTGGCCCTGATCCAAGAACCCTATTTATACAAAGGGGGTGTATCAGGCCTTGGTGGTACTGGAGGTAAGCTTATTTATGCCAGAAATCTAAAAAACTCCAGAACATGCATTTATGTTAGAAATGGAATACATTTCATACCAATGATGGATTTTTGCTCCAGGGACCTGGTGAGCATCAGGATGCAGCAACGTGAGGAAGGTATCACGAGGGAAATTGTTTCGGCCTCAGCATACCTTCCTTACGAAGACAGCTCTCCTCCTTCTTTGGAAGTGAGGAGACTGACGGAAGCCTGCCATCGGCAATGTGACGAACTGGTGGTGGGATGTGATGCCAATGCCCACAATCTATCGTGGGGCAGCAAGGACACCAACAGTAGAGGTGAGCACCTGCTTGAATTTCTCCTATCTAACATCTTGGAGATCCTGAATAGGGGTGATGAACCTACATTCAGGAATAGTAGAAGGGAAGAAGTAATTGACATAACTTTTGGTTCCATGATGACGGGAAGTTACGTCAAACAGTGGCATGTGGTCCTGGAGCCATCCTCATCAGATCACATGTACATTAAATTCAAGGTTGAAATGGGAACCAGACAGACCATGGCCTATAGGAACCCCAGGAAAACGGACTGGGAGACATATAGAAAAGACCTTGACTTCAGCTTATCGGAAATTAAAACTTCGATAAGGAATCCAGCAGAGTTTGAGGAAGAAGCAGAGGCCGTAACCTCTGCTATAGTGACCTCATACCAGGACAGCTGCTCAATCACCAAGAAGTGCACAAATAGGAGTGTGCCTTGGTGGAATAATAACCTGGAAATGCAAAGGAAACAGGTACGAAGACTGTTTAACCTTTCGAGGCGCAAAGGACAATGGGCAAAGTATCGTGAGGCCCTTGTTAATTACAACCTTGCCATCAGACGGGCAAAGGAGGCATCCTGGAAGGCACGGCATCCTGTGAGGGCACGGCTGCTCAAGCGAGACTTCATAAAATCCTCACTAGGGTACCAACTAATCCAGGAGGAACATTGAGGAAGGAGGATGGGGAGTATACAAAGACAGCACATGAAACGCTGGAACTGCTCCTCAAGACTCACTTTCCTCAATATACTATGGGGGATAACTCAGACCAGAATGTGATTCCTGGGAGACAACGGTTTTCAGGTATTCGCAAAGACGACTGGGATTTGGACAACGAGTGTGTCGAACTCAGTAAGGTCCTATGGGCGGTGGGAACATTTAAACCGTTCAAGTCACCTGGCCCCGATGGAATCTTTCCAGCACTCCTGCTACAAGCGGGAGAAAATCTTATTAGATTCTTATGCAGGTTATTCAGGGTTAGCCTAGCAGCAGGAATCATTCCCAATGCCTGGAGGGTAGTGAAGGTTGTCTTCATTCCTAAACTAGGGAGAATTGATCATACCAAGGCCAAGGATATGAGGCCAATCAGCCTGTCCTCCTTCATTCTTAAGACATTGGAAAAGCTGGTTAATGTGCGCATTGGAGAAAGGAGGTTAAGTAGGACTCCTCTACATCCAAACCAACATGCATATCAGCCAGGTAAATCATGTGAGACAGCTCTCCACCAACTCGTTGGGAAGGTGGAGAAAGCACTACACTTTCAGGAAATAGCCCTTTGTATCTTGCTGGACATCGAGGGGGCTATTAGCAACACGACCTTCGATTCCATGGTTAGGGCAGCAGAGGTGCATGACCTACGGACCACAATATGTAGGTGGACTAGGACCATGCTCAGTGGAAGAAAGGTAGAAGCTACCATGATGAATGAAAAACTGGTAATCAACACCACTAGGGTTTGGCCACAAGGAGGAGTTCTTTCCCCTTTATTGTGGAATCTAGTGCTGAATGATCTCATTGGAGAATTACACTCTAGGCAGTACTTTTGTCAAGGATACACAGATGATCTTGTCATAGTAATACTTGGCAAATTTGCTGACACAGTAAAGAATATGGTACAAGGTGCTTTGGATATTGTGCAAGACTGGTGCAGAAAACAGGATCTGAGGGTTAGTCCTAAGAAGACTGTTGTTGTACCATTCACAAAGAAGCATACACAACATTCAAGTTGGAATCTAAAGCTTTTCAATGAAGCGCTACCTGTGAAGGGGACAGTGAAATATCTAGGGATTACCCTAGATGAGAAACTGACATGGACCCCTCACATCAGGAATATTTGCTCCAAGGCAAAAGGTACTCTTGTGAGTACCAGGAGAGCTTGTGGCAAAAATTGGGGCCTGAGACTTAAGGGTATGCACTGGATATACACCACAGTGATTAGACCCAGGATCACGTATGGGGCGGTCGTGTGGTGGAAGAAGGTAGAACAGCAGTTTGCTGCTAAGGAGCTTGGTAAGGTGCAGAGATTAGCCTGCTTAGCCATAACAGGCGGAATTAGCAGCACACCAACTGCTGGGATGGAAACCATGCTGCATATGCCCCCATTACACCTTTGGGTCAAGATGGAGGCAGCGGCTGGTGCATACAGACTCAAATATGGCAACAACTGGAGCTCTTTGGGATATCCAGAATCACACACTAAAATAGTGAGTGAGGTAAATATAGGAAAGGTTGAGGAAATGCCAGCCGACTATATTATAACCCCATACTGCTTCAACAAGCCTTTCAGTATAACAATTGGAAGTAGGGAGCAGTGGGAGAAAATAGTTCGACACCGTACGGGGGATATTGTCTGGTTCACTGACGGGTCAAAATCGGACCAAGGTGTTGGGGCCGGGGTATATGGGGTGCAGCCAAGATTGGAGGGCGTCATCTCTCTAGGAAAACTGGCCTCAGTATTCCAGGCCGAAATCACTGCCATCAGGGCGTGTGTGGAAGAGAATTTGCGTAGGTGCTACAAAGATCGTAGCATCTATTCAGACAGCTAGGCAGCCCTGAGATCACTGGCAGCGCCTGCAACAAGGTCTAAAATTGTTGCAGAATGTCACAGGGTTCTGGTGGAGCTAGGGGAAACCAATAGAGTAAACGTGTTGTGGGTCACTGGCCACTCGGTGATCAGTGGCAACGAACATGCCGACAGATTAGCCAGGATGGGAGCAGAGACTCCATTTATTGGACCGGAACCTGTCCTGACAATCACCAAGGCTATGATCAAATTGGAGCTACGTAACTGGCTCAGAAGACAGCACGTAGAATATTGGACCAAAGTCTACCAACAAAAACATGGCAAGGTAATGATGCCAAAGCCATGTTTTAAAAGAAGCTCTGCAATCCTGGGTCTGAACAGGAGAGAGATTAGACTCATGGTTGGATTGCTGACAGGCCATGGGAATTTCAAAAAACACCTACGTACAATGGGAATAACAGAAGAGGACTCTAAATGTAGGATCTGTGATGGCATCTAATCTTCGAATGCATTGCATTGGAGAGTAAAAGGCACAGAATATTTGAGACAACCAGACCCGACGAAATTGTGTCTAATAAAGAACTGGTAAAGGGACTCCTTGCACTGTTCAAGGGCATTGGTTGGCTTTACTAGATATACAGGGAGCGATACCGCACAATAAACTTAGGTTCGGTGCGGGCAGTGGCGGATTGGTCCAAGACTGTTTTGGCTTCCCTGCAAAAATCAATTAATCAATCAATCAATCAATACTGAACAAAATCAACACAGAAAAACATATTAAACCTGTATATATAAACATGAGTGTTTGTCCTCTATGTGCTCATAAACCATTGATTCGATTCCATTGAAACTTTGGTAAACTGTTCACCGTGAGCCCACGATAGTTCCTGACCCAAAACTAAAAGAGCACGACACGTAGCTCAGGAGATATGACGTCATAAATAATGAGAGGCGTTAGAATACCCAGATTTATGCGTCTATTATTGGAAGGTGGGAGTAGTTAGGGACCTGCAACAAAGTTTTCATGCAATTTCGGACGTTTATAAAGCGTTTTGTATCCGACCACCCCTTCCCCTCCCCCTCCCCTACAAAATGATGCAACGAAAAGAACACAGCTTCGTTGTAGATGCTGTAGAACTGTCGCGTGGGGCATGACCTAGTATCAAATAAAGTTAGCATTATATATTTGCATGTTACTATTTATTCTTGTCTGCAAGTCTCCCTTAATTCTCTTGCATCGAAAAGTAAGCAATCTGTTTTCTTAATCTCTATCTATATGAAAGCAAAAGAACACTCTCTTACTGACTAAACACGAAATCTCGAAAACTATTTCACCTATGAAACTGAAATTCCGCAGGATGTAGTTTATAGATGAAAACGTCAGCTAAGAAAGTATTTTGTGATATGATTCTTCAGTTTCTCCCGGCGTATTTGATAATCAAAATATCCACGGGTGTACTGTTGGTCTATAGTGTCCAACGGGCACAATATTTCGGCGATCATACAAGTCGCCACCATGAGGTGAACTGACGGACTGAGTTCCTGGAAACGCGCCGGCAAGGAGATCCGCACGCTACGGCTGCTCGAAGGGGACTGGGTTCTAGCCCGGTAGCGGGCCATTTAAATACCCGCGGCCCGCGGAGCGACCCCCCCGCGGTCCGCGCCCCGCGCCGCGGCCGCGCAGTGGAACCGATTGCGACGGCGTCTGAAATGACGTCGGTGTGAGGCCTCTGTCCGCCGTGGTTGTCACTTCGTTACGTTTGCTAGATTTACTCTTAATTAATCCAATCGCTGGTTCCCAAGCTTTGCTAAGATTATAGCCACAGTCACGGTTTATGAGGTCGTCACTTGTGCGAATTTCAATGGCCTCTCTAACGACGAAGTCCCAGTATCTCGACGTCTGTACCAGAATCCTAGTGCGTTCATACTCCATGACACGATTCTCCGACAAACAATGTTCAGCGACCGCCGATACATCAATCGTGTGTGCCTCTGGTGTTCAACGCATCGATCCTCGACGGTACGCATCGTCTGTCCAATATATGACTTTCCACACTGACACGGCATCTGGTACACGCCGGCCTTCCTCAAACTGAGATCATCTTTAGCGCTCCCCACCAGTCCACGAATTTTATTCGGCGGACAAAAAACAGTTCAAACCTGGTGTTTTTTTCAAAATGCGGGCGATCTTCCCCGAGAGTGCGCCGGTATATGGAATGAACGCGGTGCCTACATCCTCCCTCATGTTTTCTTCCATTTCCACAGGTTGTGTTGTAGTGGTTGGGCGGAGAGCCCGTTGAATCTGCCACTCTGAGTACCCATTTTTTTCGAAATCAGTTCTCAGGTGTTCCAATTCCTGGGGTAGACACTCTGCGTCGGACATAGTGCGCGCCCTATGTACTAGAGTTTTAAGTACCCCATTCCTCTGTGAAGGGTGGTGACAGCTGTCTGCGTGTAAATACAGATCAGTGTGCGTTGTCTTCCGATATACACTATGACCCGGGTGCCATCAGCTCTTCTCTTGACCAAGACGTCAAGGAACGGCAATTTACCCTCCGTTTCAGCCTCCATAGTGAATTTGATGTTGCGGTGTATGGAGTTCAGATGTGTAAGGAAGTCAAGGAGTTTATCCACACCATGTTGCCAGATGACGAAAGTGTCGTCCACGTAACGGAAAAAGCAAGTTGGTTTCCATTCAGATGATGCCAGGGCTTCCTCCTCGAAATTTTCCATGTACAAATTTGCGACCACAGGGGAGAGTGGGCTACCCCTGGCGACTCGTAGTATTCGCCATTGAAAAGAAAATACGTGGAAGTCAAGACATGCCTAAAAAGTTCGTGGTCTTCTCGTCAAATTTCTGACCAATCAAATCTAGTGACTCTCGAAGGGGCACCCTCGTAAACAACGAAACGACAGAGGCACACACGATTGATGTATCCGAGCAAGTCGGCGGTCGCAGAAGCATTGTTTGTCAGAGAATCATGGGATGTAATATGAAAGCACTAGGATTCTGGTACAGACGTCGAGATACTGGGACTGCGTCGTTACAGAGGCCATTGAAATTCGCACAAGTGACGACCTCATAAACCGTGACTGTGGCTATAATCTTAGCAAAGCTTGGGAAACAGCGATTGGGTTAATTAAGAGTAAATCTAGCAAACGTCACGAAGTGACGACCACGGTGGACAGAGCCCTCACACCGACGTCATCTCAGACGCCGTCGCAATCGGTTCCACTGCGCGGCCGCGGACCGCGGAGGGGTCGCTCCGCGGGCCGAGGGTATTTAAATCGCCTGCTACCGGGCTAGAACCCAGTTCCCTTCGAGCAGCCGTAGCGTGCGGATCTCCGTGCCGGCGCGTTTCCAGGAGCTCAGTCCGTCAGTTCACCTGATGATGGCGACATGTATGATCGCGGAAATATTGTTTCCGTTGGCCACTATAGACCGGCAGTACACCCGTGGATATTTTGATTATTTTGTGATAGTTGCATGGCGGAGCATCTTCTCATACAGCCTCATGAAATCTACAATTTCATTCCGATCTTCACGAAATTTCGCACGCTTGACCTTCAAAACAAGAGGAACGTCACCGTCTACCTAAAGTTTCATACGGCGCATGGGGGGGGGGGTTATTTCCAACATAAAAATGGTTCCCTCAATTCCTTTGTCCCGCCATAATTTGAGGACGGTTTGACCGATTTCACAAATCCTTTTTTTGTAGTTTCCGTTATTCTCAGAACAAGGGTTGTATGAAATAAAACTGGAATATTCGAGAATAAGGAAGTGCGTTTATCAATGTGAATGTATAGTTTTGTTCCGATATTGAAGAAAATTGCACACAGGGGGAATGTCACTGCCTGTATAAAATTTCGTTCGGTGCATGGTGGTGGGTACTTAACTTACGGAATTTTACAAAATGCATAGTTTTGCTCCAATGTTTATGAATTTTTGCACTCAGAGGAAGATACTGGGTACATAAATGTTTGTATGGTACATGACAGAGGGTACCTTGCAGAAAACTTTGCCAAGAGAGGGAAAGGTGGAAATGAACAGAGAGATGGGAGAGATAGAGATGGATGCAGAGAGGCGGGGAAAGGGATGTAGACTACGACAGTGTAAAATAAATAAACACTCGGGCAACGCCGGGTTTCCAGCTATTAAGCCTATAAACAACTATACATAAGATCAGCTTGCCCTTTTCTCACATGACATCTTGCGAGCCATGGACGAAGGGCAACGGGCGGATTGTGTTTTTCTCGACTTTAAAAAGGCGTTCGACGCGGTGCCACACTGCAGACTGCTAACGAAGATACGAGCTTATGGAATAGGTTCACAGATTTGTGACTGGCTGGAAGACTTCCTGAGTAGTAGAACGCAGTACGTTGTTCTCGACGGCGAGTGTTCATCAGAGACGAGTATATCGTCAGGCGTGCCCCAGGGGAGTGTGATAGGACCGC
Source organism: Locusta migratoria (assembly GCA_026315105.1). Taxonomy (NCBI): domain Eukaryota; kingdom Metazoa; phylum Arthropoda; class Insecta; order Orthoptera; family Acrididae; genus Locusta; species Locusta migratoria. The sequence continues at coordinate 130,437,379 of CM048745.1, read as the reverse complement.
TATTATTTTCTATCTATATAAATGATCTGATGGACAGAGTAACTTGTAATTTGCGGCTGTTTGCTGATGATGCTGTGGTGTATGGGAGGGTGTCGTCTGTAACTGTCTGTAATAGCATACAGGATGACTTAGACAAAATTTATAGTTGGTGTGAAGAATGGTAGCTAGCTCTCAATGTCGACAAATGTAAGATGATGCGCATGAGTAGAAAAAACAATCCCACAATGTTCGAATACAGAATTAGTAGTGATCTTCTTGATGCTGTCGCGTCGTTCAAATATCCAGGTGTAACATTGCAGAGCGATATGAAATGGAACGAGCATGTTAGGACAGTTGTGAGTCAGGCCGACAGCCGACTTCGGTTTATTGGGAGAATTTTGGGAAGATGTACTTCACCTGTAAAGGAGACCGCGTACAAAACGCTTGTACGATCACGTCTTGAGTATTGCTCAAGTGTTTGGGACCCGCAGCAGATCAGTTTAAAGGAAGACATAGAGGCGGTTCAGAGACGAGCAGCTAGATTTGTTACCGGTAGGCTCGACCAATGCGCGAGTGTCACGGAAATGCTCCGGCAACTCAATTGGGGATCGCTGGAAGAAAAAGTAAATTTAGAGGGCCGGAATTTGAAGCTGAGTGTAGTACGATCTTTCTGCCGCCTACTTACATTTCGCGTAAAGATCACAAAGACAATATAAGAGAAATTAGGGCTCGTACGGAGGCATATAGGCATTCTTTTTTTCCTCGTTCAATCTGGGAGTGGAATAGGAAAGGAAATGCCTAGTAGTGGTACAGTGTACCCTCCGCCACGCACCTTACGGTGAATTGCTGAGTATGTATGTAGATGTAGATAATAGAAACACCACAAGGCAGAGCAAGGCGTACCATATCGGACAGTAACAGTTCATTATTATGCCGACTGAGAAGCAGCCACTATTCACACAACAAGCCTGCTAAATAGTCTGATAGCAAAGCACTCTCCCTTTATTTTCTAACGTTGCTTTAAACTCGGCCAGAATTAGTTTTAATTTCCTTGTACTATATAGCAACCAAGACGCAACGATGTGCACAAGTACAAGACACAAAGAATCCGTAAGCATGAAACAACTTTGAGCCACCAAATTAATCAAATGCTTTAGCTTGATTTATAACGAACAGTTTAAACGAAATCAACAAGTAAGCGACCTCATGAGCGGTACTTACACTGAAACAAGAGTCATGAGCCACGAGGCAAGTGCTCCAATTGCCAAGTACAATGAAAACTATTAAAATCAAGAAAATAACCGACAATAAGTTATAGAGTTACTAAAACCACTGGACTCCCAATAAAATGATAGCATAACAAGCTATGCCAAAGCGCACAGCACTGCAAGCTTGTTTTTTGCCATCTCAGCTCCGTCGTCCACTTCCTGCCGTCTTGGTCGCCCCGGCAGAAGTCACCGAATCTTTCTGTCCGTTGATCCCAACGGCTCTCACTTGAATCGCCCTGTCCTGGTTGGATGAGGCGGTGGCCTCCGCCCTCTATACGTTGCGAATCCACACCGGCAAGCTTTCGTCAGCCATGCCAGTGGCAAGCCCCTCGCCTTCCTTCCTTGAGGTACTACTTCAAAAAAATGTTCAAACGTTTGTTAAGCTTATGGGACTTAACTACGGGGTCATCAGCCCCTAAACTTACAAACTACTTATCAACTACCTTATTCTAAGGACGACACAAATATCCATGCCCGAGGGGGGATTCGAATCCCCGACCGTAGTGGATGTGCAGACCGTGACTGAAGCTCCTCAATCCCCTCGGCCACCGCGGCCGGCGGGTACTACTTCACTACAGAAGCATCTTTCAACTACCCTGCCCTCTACTATCCAAGCAGCGTCTCTCTTTTATCCTACCAATACAGTAATAAACCACAGCACAGCCACAATACATGCGCCCACTCTCACGAGGAAAGAAAAGGGTATTTTTGTATCCCAGCCTCGTCGCCGCTTTTGTGTCTCGTTTCCCTCGTAGGTGTCCGTGGCCGAGTAGAAAGAGACCGACACAAGAATGAAGGATGCACGCTTGTGCAGGTAGGAGGTGACCAGCCAGTGGGACAGCAGAAACTAGAAACACTAGAGTAAATTAGAACGAGTTATATATTTCTTAGAGACTTAGTAATACTTAACTTTTACATAACTCAGTACTACAGAATGCTGATACATAGTTGAGCTAGAGGCCTGCCTAGTGCCTGTACGATAGCCAAGTCTTCACTGGTGCCTATCTGATTCCGAAGTGTTAACTGGTTCCTATCTCAGTCCCAAGTGAACGATGTCGTTCAGTGGTGGCCACGAGCGGAGTTGTAGCAGAGGGCGCTCGTGGCTGACGTCGTAAGAACGCCGCGCCGTGCGTGCATGGCGGCGCGCGGCGAAAGTAGGTGGCGCGCACTTTATACTTGTGCGACACCACAGGTATCGGGAAAAAGAAAGTGTGACACAGCCGACAAAAATGCAATTAAGTGATAAAGAAATGAAACACAGTTGCCACTTTCCATCTTCAATAGTTGGTAAGCTTAATAACTACGCAAGACACGCTTGCAGAATTCATAAATGATGATTTAAAGTTAAGAGTAGCTTTGCAGTGCCTTGGGCTGCTGTTTTTAGTACGTAAGAGTTGGTTAAGAGATATACCATGATATATACCAGTTGTTTTCAACCTGTGGGACGCCGTCAATGGAGGAAGCACTTGCACTATAAAATAATAGGTTTCAGTAATACAAAAACTTGGCTAAATGAAATTTAATTAATGTTAAAATTACGCAGTTCCTTGTGTAACATTCATTATGAAGTGATCAAAGACTGTTTTTCAATACAGTATAAAGACATTATACAATATGTACTTCTCAAAACGTCGGAAGAAAAATCTTCTTTACAGATTTTCTGAACAGTGCGACCTTACTCAGAGAGCATAATTCTATTCTGAGTCTTGCCTGAAATGCGAAACACTCGATAAATAAAATATATTTCGCAGGTTTGGGTGGCAATCTTCCGCATCAAGCGCCGGAAATCTTCATTATTGAAGATGAAAAACGCCTTTTGTTCGCTGCTATTGATTTTATTTCTCCCAGGCGCGTTTCACCTTATATTTTTAAGGCATCTTCAGTGGGATCTATAAGTACAATGTTTATGTGAGATGTAATGTTTGCAGATTATAAACAATTCAACAGTTTTTTTTACCTAAGGGAAAGAAGTTTTTATTTACATTTTTGTTGTCTCTTCAGCGATCTTCTTCTGTTTTCTCCATCTGGTCAATGCCACATGTTTCACATTGTATATTACTAACGGAATTTCGCACATTTGTACACATTTTGGACTTGTTTAGCAGCCATGATTTACTTTCTGTATTTTCGTATTTAATTTGTTTTGTTTCCAACGTAACGTAGTGTATGTTATTTCAATAAGAAGAATAAGAAGGGAGAGAGAGAGAGAGAGAGAGAGAGAGAGAGAGAGAGAGAGAGAGAGAGAGAGAGAGAGAGAGAGAGAGATTGTGTGTTCGTCAGAAAGCTTATAAAAATAGAATAATGTGTTTCCATTTCGAAAATACACAAAAAAACGTCGTCCAACAATTTAACAGAAAGCTGAAGCAAGAGAAAGGACATAAAATTTGTTTCCTTTGAGATACCATAGTTTTCTTACGATTCGTGTGGAAGGGGGGGGGTGTAGGTGATCGCCAGTATATTTTCTTACTTGGAAGGGTCGCATATTCGAATATGCTGAAACACACTTACATAGATCACTCATTTTTAGTTATCAGTTTTACGATTCTTTTCTCCAATTAGGTTCACCACCTATACTGAGGTTAATCTGTATTGATGCTATCATACAAGGGTGTCACGAAATATTGAGGCAAATCACGCACCAGTTGTCAATTACATAAAGTTTTTGTCAGTATGACTACCTAATTTTCAAGTCAAAGGACGCACATACGAGGGCAGTTTGATAAGTGTGGTAAAAATGGAATAAAAATTGATTTGGAGGCGAAAACGTACTTAACTTCTCGGCATAGTCTCCTTGCAAGGTTATACACGTGGTCCAGCGAGTTTCGAATATTTCAACACATCGGCAAAGTAGGCTTTGTCAAACTCCGGAAAATAGTCTGTCACAGCGGCGAACACTTCCTCATTCGATGAAAATTTCTTCCCACCAAGCCAAATTTTCAAGTTTGGAAATAAGAAGAAGTCACTCGGAGCCAAGTCTGGTGAATAGGGTGGGTGAGAAACCAATTCGAATCCCAAGTGGTGCACTTTTGCCATTGCGATAGCTGCTGTGTGGGCTGGAGCAGTGTCCTGATGAAACAGCATTTCCGTCCCAGTCTTGTACGTTTTTCAATTACTGTAGTTCCTGTTTCAAACGATCCAGCAGAGCAGCATAATAGGACCCAATTATGGATTTACCTCTTTCCAAATCTATCACGATTATACCCTGGGAATCCCAAAAGACAGTGGCAATCACCTTTCCAGCTGACAAAACAGTCTTCGCCTTCTTTGGTGCACTCTCCCCACACTTCATCCATTGTTTGGACTGTTGTTTGGTCTCTGGAGCGTAGTGGTGGATCCAAGGTTCATCCACAGTTAAGAATCTCTGCAAATAAGCCCTGTGGATTGCGGCTAACAGTGTGAGATTCTGAGCAGAAATGTTCTTTCATTTCCGTTTTTGGTACAAAGTGAGCAGGCGCCGCATCCATCGCGCACAGACCTTCTTCATTCCAAGTTTTTCATGGAGGACGTAATGCACTCGTTCAGCTGAGATACATACAGTGTATTATGCACCTTGTCGATGGTTTCCTGGTTTCAACGAGCCGACCGGAGCGTGCTCCATTTTCCATGCTAAAAAAAAATTGCCACTTTCCACTCCACGAAGCGAAAATCTAACATGTCAGGTCCTTCATTCCACGCTTCGCAGAACAAACGTGGACTTCCACGCTGCGACGTCACCACTTCCTCCTCCACGTGCGTTTCAACGTCCTGTGAGAAGACGGCAATAAGGTTGTTTTAATGCCCTCCTTGCTTCGTCTGTTATTACTTACTATGCTTCCAAGGTAGGAAATACCGCTACTTCGCCTGCTTCGTGACTTCCAATTTTGATTTTAAGTTTCCCATTCCTTTCAGTTCTACTATATCCCATTACTTTTGTCTCTTTCCGGTTTAGTCTCAACTCGTATTCGCATCAGACTGTTCATTCGATTCAACAGATCGTGTAGATGCTCTTAACTTTCACAGAGAATAACAGTAGCACGAGTGAATACTTTCATCGATATTCTTTCACGCTGAAATTTTGTCCCACACCTGAAACTTTGTTTTTACTCTCGCCACTGTTTTTTCGATGAAATTTCAAGGAAGTGAGAAAGAGCACATGTTTGTCTTACATCTTTTTAATCTGAGCACTCTGTTCATAGTATATTATCTACTCTGCTTGTACTTTACTCCAGTTTACCTCAAAATTTCGGATATCATGTAACATTTTCCACTATCTCTCGGTTTTTGTACGTCAACAGATCCTAAGACGGTTTCCTTATTTTTCTACAGTTTTGATTCCATTAAAAAGCACAGTGCAGATCTGACTCTCTGGTTGGTTTGTTTCCCTAAAGCCAGGCTGATTTTCATTTAAAGAAGCCCAGTTATTTTCCATTATTCTTATCTTGGATCGATGAGCAGTTAAGCTGAGTGTGTGTGTGTTCTCACATTCACCCGCCCTTACCATCTCCAGAATTGTGAGAATATGTTTCAGAAAGTCTGATGGTATCTCGCTAGTGTCAATATTCCACACAGTAAAATGAATATATCGTTTGGTTGCCACAACTTATCTTAAAGATAAAGGTGAAGCATTGAATTAAAATTTGTGATGCGGCCGGGAATCGAACTCGGGCATCCATGCTTGCTAGGCAGATGCCTTACCGCGTTTTATTCCCCCTATGGGTGGTTCTCTTTGTTGCGGACGCTGATCATTTTTGTTCATTTTTGTTCGATGGGTTGTTGGCTCAGCTTTTTTAACTGGGCGCGCTCAGCCACGGCGCCCGGTACAGCTAGACCACCGCATCACTAGCGATTAATGCGCCTCAGAATAATCTAAGCACGATTCTCCTTCACGTCACAAACTTTAATTCAGCTTCTGTGTTCCCATGAACAATGCCTAGTAAGCATGGAGGTCCGGGTACGATTCCCGGCCGCATCACAAATTTTGATTCAATGCTTCACCTTTATCTTTAATGTCTTTCTGCCTTATTTTATCTCAGGTCTTACAGATCTCTTTCAGATTCTGACTGTGAGACTAAATCCCCTGTGTTTTCTATATCTATTTCTTCTCTCTCGCCATCAAACAATCCCTCTGCCTCGTAGATTCTTCAACGATTCTTTCCACTATCTACCCACTCCACTGGGTTTATCACGAAAATTTGTTAATTGTGCCATCTTAAACTGACTACATGCTTTTTTCGCCTAGGAAATGAAGTTCAAATAATTATGAAGCCCACTACAATGATCCATTTCAGTCATGTGATGCCTGTGACGTCACTGCACACCACTCTGCCCCTACTGTCGTAAAACCCATTCACATTGGTACTACACATCAATTCTAAAATGTTTCGAAAAGTAAAATCCAGAGTAATAATCTACACTGCAGAAATATACCTAGAAAAATTCCGGAAATTTTATGTACTTTCCATTACTTTGGACTATATTCATGTACAAATATCTCAATGGAAGTTCTGTGCCGCGGTGGAGTAGCAGAGCGGTCTAAAGCGTCTCGCTGCGGAGCGCGCGGTTGCTCGCCGTGGAGGTTCGAGTCCTCCCTGAGGCATGGTTGTGTGTGTGTTTGTCCTTAGGTTAGTTTACCTAGGTTTAAGTAGTTTGTAAGCTACGGACTGATGTCCACGCAGTTTGGTCCGAAAGATTTACAAACATTTGAACATTTTTTTGGAAGTTCTGTCATTAGATTTTTATTTGGCGGAACTTCCGTTCAGATATCCTGAAAGATGTTACTGTAGGTTTCAAAAAATGGAAAATCAATAAAATGTTGTTGAAACTTGATCGCAGAGATTCAAATGAGATAAACGTCACAAATAGCATTCGATGAGCATACTGGTATGCAAATGGGTGATGGAATGAACGACCGCCGATATTTCAACTGAAACGCACCCTGCCATTTTCAAGGGACCTGAGCATGGTCAGTTAAAACTTTGTTTTCCAATCAAAGTAGGAAAAATACCACAGACGGAACAAGTAGGCAACAGCGCCATCACACCACTAAAAGTGATAAATGTCAGAGATATCGAAATATCAGTGATCAGTGGGTAAATATGCCCCTCTTTTTCTGACAAGAGAGAAAACAGGATTCCACGAAGAACTCTATCTTTATCATGGGATTGTTCATTAGTTTAATTTCAACTGCTTCGTTAATAACACAATCCCAACACCCCAATAGTTGGAAGTGCATGCCAAACCTCCTTGTTGTCATATTCTATAGGGTGACCTGCGTTCAGGCAGTGTTGTGCAATAGCAAATTTGCTAGGTTGTCGAAAACGTGTGTGACGCTTATGTTCAGTACACCGGTTCTCCACAAACCTGACAGTTTGGCCAACAGATGACACGCTACAACTGCATGGGATGCTACAGACACCCGACATACGAAATCTAAGATCATGCTTTAAAGACCCTAACAGCGTTAGGTGGTGCTCAAAAACGCATGACACATCATATTTCCGCAAAAATACTGCCAATCCTGTTGGAGACGTTTCCAGCGAAAAACACAAAGACCATTAACATATGAGCCACGTCGATGCTATCATCCCTCATTCGTTTCACAACTGGTTGATAGCGCTATGGACACTATACAGCAGTGCACACATTCACCCTGTTTACATGGGATCCCAAAACCGGATTTCGTAAATCGATTTCCCAATTCCGCTATTGGCTGGTCATGTAAACATTCAAAAATCGATTCTGGAAATCCACTTCTGTAAAGCGGTTTTCCAGCTCCACAATCGATTTTCGTGCTCATGCAAACGCAACCGTTTGTGAAGCGTTCTTGATTTGCCAGATTGTGTTTTCTTCTTAAGAATTTTCGGCACATATGGATAGAGCGACTTTTCTGTCGCTAAATAAAAGTATAAATATTAGAGTGAGCATAAATCTATGAATTTCAGTAAAGAAAAATGGCGATTGTGCTGACTAAATCAGGAAATGAGTCAGCTGTTTTTCAGTCGATACATTGAGTGGGCTAGGAAATCCGATTCAGATTGTGACATGTAAACACGACAGCGAAAAACAGATTACGAAAATCGGTTTTCGTCTTCCGGAAGATGTGTTGCATGTAAACGTAGTGATTGTGAAATTTATACTGCTACGACTGATGATAGCATTTATTCCTTATCCGCTACTTTTATATTTCTCTTTGATGGATGTTTCATACTGTATGCTATGTTAAGAGATTTTAATGGGTGTTTGCATATACTTATGTCATAATTCTGTATATTGTAGTTGTAGTGGTGTTTTTTTTTATTGCATGTTCATGTTTAAGGAGCATATTGAGGCGAAGATGATTATGTTACACTTACAACAATATGATTTTTAATTTTTCTTTTTCTCGGTTGATTATCTAAATACATTAATTATTAAACCATCAAATTATACCTATGAGATATGTATATATGAGAGAGATGATAAGGATGTTATGTCGGCTCAATTTCATTGTTATAACTGTAGATGCTAAGAGATGGACATATTACGTATTGTCTTTCGTCAGTATGAAGAAGCTCAGGTCTTAGTTGTCATACCTTTAATATAAATACACGAACTATCTTCAACTTTTTTCTTATTCTATTACACATTGCACTTATGTAAATGTTTCGTAGACTTGCAGAGCTATGAGTTAAATTGATAAATGGATACTCGTCACATTTTTCTTACATGAGTGGATTACCTGCCTTAGTAGATATATTTGCTTCCATTTTACTAGCTCATGCATGAATTACGATCTGGTGAACTAGGTTTCTACCAGAGAAGGAGTAACAGAAAGACTGTATTATGAGGTTTTAGCAGTTTGTTACAGGCATGTGACTGGTGTTGTTGTTGTTGTTGTTGTTGTTGAGTGACATTAGTCTTACTCATGCATTCGTACGGCACTTGACGCTTTAATACGTTATGTTATAGCTTAGGTACTGTTGAAAAAATTCTGCTTCAGTCGTATATTTTTCCATGATAACCAAGCCTCTCAGTTGTGAATGACCAAATAATCAGATCGTATGTATTTTATCTTATAGTTTAATGATTGCTTAAAGTTAAGTTTTACTTATTTGCTACATTTTATTTAATTTTCCAATATTCTCCTACAATGTTTAAATTACCAATAAACTAGTGCTTGGCGTATTGTTAATTTTATTGTTATATACAAAGAATGAGAGGGATGAAATTACTGTAAGGATGATAAAATCATTTTTTGGGTTGAGCATAGTTGTATGTGAGAACAGACCAGAAAAGACAGTGTACGTAATGTTACAAGAGATATTCTCATGATTAAACAAAGAAATAATGAACCTTTATAGTAGGATGTAATTTACCTGGGCTATTATGACTTGTAGTTCTAGATATTTTATAAATTTTCATGTTATCTGTTACTTAATTAGTGTATTTGGTAACATTGTTGAGTACTTCCACGTATATATTTTTATTCTTTGTATTTTCAGGTTACTACAAAATATATTTCATGAGAAAAATGCTGACTAGAACTTTTAAGTTTTATGTTATTATTATTATATTGAATATCAGTTGCTTTTACGTAATACTGTTGTGATTATTCCCATGTTTTGCTGCTCACTATGTGTAAATCCTCTGATTGTCACCGTCAACCAAGTATCCATTATGATATTGAACTGTACTATTATCTGACTTATCATCCAGTGTGTTGAAGTGTGTTGGCTTTTGAAACTGACGTTTCACTATGTTGGGTTCACTGCTCTCAGTGTTCATAACAATAATTCGATGTATTCAGTGAGTATTGAAGAAATGTAATTTATTCAAACAGCTTTACTGGTGATCTTCGAGCCTTCAACTGATGTCCATTTTTTCTGCTGGGTTCACCGACAACAGTGTTCATGGCAATGCTTAATGTATTCAGTCATACAGCTGACCCCAACAGTTTAAGATAATTTATTCAGTCAGCGTTGCCGCTGACTACAACAATTTAAAATAATAGACTCAAACAGCTTGACTGCTGACTTTGATTTGATGTGCCACTGTGTTTGCTTCAGTGCCCACATTGTTCAGAAAGGATCACCAGTCAGCCTTCTTACTGACCACTTAAATACAAATAATACTTCCTTGTAGCAGAATATTTGACTCAGTGCCCATATATAAACTAAAAGTTCATGTAACCTAGCAGCCTTGATGCTGAGATAGAAAGACATAATAGTCTGAAGTGCGAAATTGTACATACTGAATCTCAAACTACTAGAATATTCTGTGTAACTATACTCCAAATATATTCATAGTACATAGCATTTTTTTTTTCTTAGCGAAACAGGTCGGTGCGTGTCTCAATGTATAAATAGTTAATGTAGAAGATAATTCTTTGTCATTACTACTTTATACCATCGAGTATCGTTTATTACGAATTTGTTGTAGCTTGGTCTACATTTGGAACAACGCTCAAGTAAAATTCTTGTAAGGGGAGTTTGCGCTAATGGAAAGTTCCTTATAATAATTTTATTGCATCAGATTAATGCACATTGTATATTATGCATTTTCAAGTTCCTGAAAAACTAACGTGATCATATATTGCCTGCATATGCATCTAAGTTGACATGAAATCTTGATACTTCACATTAACATACCCACATGGCTATTATAATATTGCCGAAGATTGCTCTAGCATTACATTTACTAGGTGCCAAACAACGTTGAAGGGGTCCAGTTGTGTTGCTGAAATTGATACTTAACACAAATAATTTCATGTAAAGTGGAAGATGTCATTTAGAGTTATACATTTTATCACAGGAACATCTATGAAACACTACTGATAATACATATTAGTTAAATTATTGTACTAAAATGTCGCTGTATTAATGTAACCTGTGTAAGATTCCATGACAAATTATCTGTGTATTCAGATAATATATGTTCACTCTCGTTTTTCATAAGTTTGAAACTGAATTAGCGTCGCAATTAGCTAATAGAATAATAAAAAGATTCGTAAGACAGAATATTATGGAACATATTTTAATTTGTGAAAATTATAGAAGCTGTGGACCCCTAACAAAAAAAAATAAAAACAAAAAAAAACAAAAAAAAACTGATGAATGTTTTAGTTTTCCTTAACATCTCTGCATATCCAGAAGGTAGTGGCCCCATCAAAATACAGCAAGTTGTGCCATAATATGTCCCATTGAGACGAAAAACCGATTCTCTACCAAGCTGGTAGCTACTAACTAGAACAGCATGGCAGCAACACTGGTGGTAGTGAAGAAGACTGAAAGAACGTTGTTCAATTATTGTTCGTAAAGTCGTAAACTACAGAATGAACCAATTACAAAATGAAAATATCTACTCAAAATCAATACGTCAATGAAAAACAATTATGTACATATTTAATCACAGGATTCCAACAAAAAATTAATCTCTCTGTGCGCAATCAATTTAGTATCACAAATCCAAATCGGAGTTAGCTATAAACCATCGAAATGCAAAAAGTATTCTATGAAAAACTGAAACAACCTCAAAACTAAAAAACCTAATGTCTAATCCCTTTTAAAAAATAATAATAATGAAAATATCGGAACATACCGGAAACTGAAGAGTTTGCTATATTCTCATCTATAACAAAATTTTGACAATTTTCAAGAATGTTTTTCTAGCTCGTTCAGAAACAGCTATGGCATTAATATACAACAGCACTTTCGATACATATCGCACCGGACTCGCTGACTTCGATATGAAAACATGCTTGGAAATTACAAAAGATGAACGTTTACAAAACTACAATTACTTATAAATGTTACTTACGGTTGCGGCGGCAGAGTTTGATAACATTGATAAGGAAATGGTTACTTTTCCAGAGTAATTAATTTACTAACCGGACACGAGTTCATACAACAGCCTTTCAAAATGATAGAGCGGGAACAGAATTAATTATTTATCTCATGATCAACACGAAAGATTATTCCTCTCATTCTGTGTGACTGGGTTTACAAGGATCAGTCAACGGTTGTAGCACACTCATCACATTGCATCACCGCTACCGTAAGACTTCACTTTTTCGTATTAATGAGGTATTAATGCTGTTCCTGCTTTATGATATGTAACCTTACGTTGACTGTAAATTAATTATTCTCGCAAAGCGAACTTTTCGTTGCCAACATTATTACACTATAGCGCCTTAGGCGTAAGTAATATTTAGCCTTCATTTTTAAGCAATTGTACGTTCGTAAACGTTCGTCTTTTGTCGTCTCTTGAACAAGCACTTTATAAGGAAGACACTACGTAACTCGCGCGACAGTAACTGCATGATAGATTTACAACCGCACGTTCGAAATATATTTCGTCTGAGGCCCGGCGATTCGGACATACACACATTCTTGGAAATTATCGCCATATTTATTATAAATTACATAGGTTACACAATATGAGAATCACAGATAAAATTTAATAAGATGCTGATAATATCTTCCACGTCGTAATGGTCCAAAGCAGACGGGCGGAATCGAACTTTACTCTTAACACTCAACAAAGAGGGTTCGCATCTGTCTTTACGGATATGAATGAACATACCTGTGTAAGACTCGGCACAGGGCTGGTCTCTGGAGTGGACCAGCACAGGATGACGTCGTGAACAGATTGCTTCAGGCTGCGGCAGCCGTGTTGGTAGCCTCAACGAAGCGGAGTAGAAGCTCGACACCGCGACTAGCAGCCCACCAAACTGCCTGTGCCGTCTCATAGCAACGGCCCCGGGCTTACAATTACAACAATGGCCGTCTTGGCGCATCCTTCAGAAACAGCTCTGTAAGGGCCAATACGCACTTACCTTACACTGACCTTAACTCACTACCTCCGTGCGTGTTTGTCTTTGGAACAATCCAGTTTTCATTGCGTGTTATTTACAACACATCGCAAAGGGTAACTGTTTCCATGAAAGAAATGGACGCATTTTTTAGAAGGTCTGTTCAAAAAATTCCGGAACATTCGTAATTTCGTGTCAATAGAGTACTGCAGCGAAACTCACATGGCATCCTTGTACACGCCTGTTTTGAATGTATAACTGGCCGCAGTTACATTATTGTATGTCTGTTAGTTACGGTATTTTTTGTGATCTCTCAAAGGCTTTTGATTGTGAAAATCATGGGATTTTTCTAGATAAGCTTAAGTATTATGGAATCAGTGGGACAGTGCACAAATGGTTTAACTCTTTGCGTCACAGTGGTTTCACTGCGAAACCACCTCTTGCTGTGCCGTATTCCCTTGTTGCACTGACGATTCACTGTGAAACCACCCTAAAGCCCTAAAAAGACTTGTTCTAAAAGAATCTACGGACAAAAGACAATTTAATGAACCGTCTTTGCCTATTCAGAGCAAATAGAAACGATGTCCAAATTGTAGTTCAAAAGAGAACTCACATAGGACGAAATTGTGTCTATGTAATGTACTCAGGAATTTTGCGAAAACGAAAAATTTGTTTTCAAGGCAGTTTCAGAAAAAAAAGAACGAAAATGTAATATTAGTGTAATAATAAACGTTAAAAATTAAAAATTTGTGGACTCTGTGGAACACATTGAAATATCCCTTGCGTTATCCTGGTTTCACAGTGGAAATACCTCTGTATATTTTTTTTTATAAAAATTGAAAATTAATTTTTTTTAAATTGTAATGTGATCCAGTAAGGCAATAAAAAAGGTTAAAACCAAATTTCAATGCCTGTTATATCTAGAAGGATATGTGTGACTCAAAGGGTGAAATCATACTTAACTGGAAGAGTGCAGAAAGTTGAAATAAGCAGTTCACATGATACAGGAGACACAAATAATTCCTCTCACTGGGAAGTTACCAAAATGAGTTCCCACAAGGTCCTTTGCTGTTCTCAATATGTATTAATCACTTGTCATTCTATATTTACGAATATGCTAAGCTAATTCTTCTTCTAACGATCCAAGTATAGCTACCACGCCTGACAAACAGGAATTAACTGATGAAATTGTAAATGATGTCTTTCAGAAAATTATTAAATGGTTCTCTACAAAAGGACTCTCATTAAACTTTGATAAACCATTATATACAGTTTCATATAGTAAATGGCATGACACCATTAATAAATTTAGACTTTGAACAGAAATCTGTAGCTAAGGTAAAATATTCAAAATTTTTAGGAGTTTGCATTGACGAGAGATTGAATTGGAAGAAACACACTGAAAACCTGCTGAAACGTTTGAGCTCAGTTACTATCAGGGTCATTGCAAAATTTGGTGATTTACATCTCAGTAAATTAGCTTACTATGACCATTTTCATTCACTGCTTACATGTGGGATCATATTCTGCGGTAATTCAACATTGATTAAAAAGTACTCATTGCACAAAAACGTGTGATCAGAATAATTGCTGGAACACACCCAAGATCATCATGTAGATATTTATTTAGGGATCTAGGGATCTTCATTGTATCTTCAGAATATATATATTCACTCATGAAATTTGTTGTTAACAATCCGACCCAATGTAAAAGAAATAGCAGTGTGCATAGCTACAACACTAGGAGAAAGGATGATAATTACTATTCAAGGATAAATCTAACTTTGGCAGAGAAAGGGGTGAATTATCCTGCCACAAAAGTCTTCGGTCACCTACAAAGTAGCATCAAAAGTATGACAGATAGCCAACTAGTATTTTAAAAGAAATTAAAGGAATTTCTGAATGTCAACTCCTTCTAAACTGTAGATGAATTTTTAGATAAAACATTAAAAAAATGAAAAAAAATGTGATTAACAATCCTTAAAATATTGATTGTCATGTACAGACATGTACTAAACTGGCACGTTCCACATCATTACGAAGTGTCGTATATATGATCTATGGAAAAAGAATTAATCTAATTTAATTGGCCGCGGTGGAGTAGCCGAGTGGTCTAAAGCGTCTCGCTGCGGAGCGCGCGGTTGCTCGCCGTGGAGGTTCGAGTCCACCCTGGGGCATGGGTGTGTGTGTTTGTCCTTAGGTTAGTTTACCTAGGTTTAAGTAGTTTGTAAGCTACGGACTGATGACCACGCAGTTTGGTCCGATAGATCTACAAACATTTGAACATTTGATTTAATTTAAGTGCTCAGTGCTCTATTCAATAGAACGTTGCGTCGCACAGTTTTAAAATTTAAAAATGCATTAAATTTAGTGAGTCTCAAGAAATTATTTAAAGAGACACGCCAAACAAATCAGGAAGCATTGCTCTCTGTTACGAATGTCTCGCGCGGTTTACAAATGGCCGGACTCCAGTGAAAGGTGACTCTCGATCTGGACGCCTTTCGACGTTTACCGACGACGCTCATCTCAGAAACGTCAACTAAAATGTGAGAGCAAACGAAGACTGACTGTCCGAAAGACTTCAGTTCAATCGTATTATAAAATTCTGACATAATATCTTAAAATACATCACATTGCCGCCAGGTTCGTCCCACCGCTCATGAGTCAAGACTAAAAACTAATCGTCTCTCAACCTGTGATGAGCTCACTATGCTGCCTCTTCCTCCGTATTCTCCAGACCGGCCATTGAGGATTCCTTTCAAAGGAGTTAGATTTCCGACAGACAAGATGAAAGACACTTTGCAGACAGTGCTTCGCGCGATCCATCAACAGGCTTACCAAGACCGCCTCTGGAAGTGGAAACGGCATTGAGCTAGTGTATCATTAGTAGTGAGGACTATTTCGAAGTAGAAGTAAGTGAAAGGTAAACGTAAATAAATTGTGGAGAAACTTCCATAATTGTTTCCAGTGACGTAGTACTATAAACATATACCCCTGGCCATTAAAATTGCTACACCACAAGCACGACGTGCTGCAGACGGGAAATTTAACCGACAGGAAGAAGATGCTGTGATATGCAAATGATTAGTTTTTCAGAGCATTCACACAAGGTTGGCGCCGGTGGCGACACCTACAACGTGCTGACATGAGGAAAGTTTCCAACCGATTTCTCATACACAAACAGCAGTTGACCAGCGCTGCCTGGTGAAACGTTGTTATGATGCCTCGTATAAGGAGGAGAAATGCGTACCATCAAGTTTCCGACTTTGATAAAGGTCGGATTATAGCATATCGCGAGTTCGACGAGTTGACTATCACCTCGGAGACCATGGCAGCGGTTGCCCTTGACGCTGCATCGCAGACAGGAGCGCCTGCGATGGTGTGCGCAACGACGAACCTGGCTAAACGAATGGCATAACATCATTTTTCCGGATGAATCCAGGTTCTGGTTACAGCATCATGATGGTCGCATCCGTGTTTGGCGACATCGCGGTGAACGCACATTGGAAGCGTGTATTCGTCATCGCCATACTGGCGTATCACCTGGCGTGATGGTATGGGGTGCCATTGGCTACACGTGGTTGAACAGTGGCCGTTACATTTCAGATGTGTTACGACCCGTGGCCCTACCCTTCATTCCATCCTGCGAAACCCTGCGAAACCCTGATTTCTCAGGATCTATGCATCCAAATTGGGTGAAAATCTAATCACATGTCAGTTCTACTATATTTGTCCAATGAATACCCGTTTATCATCTGCATTTCTTCTTGGTGTAGCAATTTTAATGACCAGTAGTGTTGATTGCACATCCTTTGCCTTTTAAAATATTTTATCACTTTTTTGTGCTAAATTTCACATTCTGTTTTAACATTTAAAGAACTTATATATATAAATTAATTGCTGTTCGTTAGTCTCGCTAAAACTCGAGAACGGCTGAAGCGATTTGGCTAATTTTAGTCTTGAAATATTCGTGTAAGTCCACGGAAGGTTTAAACGGTGATAAAACATGGAAAAGTTGTCCGGAAAAGAGGAAAATCGGGAAAAATTGAAACAGGTTTTTCCAGTGAGCTATCAATACCATTCGTCCAATTGCGATAAAACTTTGTACATTTGGTATTGAAAGCAAGAGGAAGGTTGGCATCAAATAAAAATTTGGAAAAGTTGCAGGGAAGGTAGGAAAATTTAGGAAAAACCGAAAGCGATTTTATTCTATGAATAAAAATTGATTTCCATGTGGTTGTAAGTGCATCACTTGAGTACGGCTTGACAGGACAAGGTTTGTATGAAATAAACTTTTTGGAAAATTGGACAGTTTGAGAAAAACTGACAGTGCGTTTTTCATTGTGCTTTTGATTGAATTCAGCACTACAAATATCTACTCGCACGACGGAGAGGGGTAATTTTTTTGTTTTGTTCTTTGTGGCTTTGGAAACGTTTTCAGTATAAAAAAAAGACAGTTAAAAATGAAAATCGCAAAATTCGAACCAAGTTCCATTTTCAATGTGTTTCTAAATGTACTCCACACTATAAGTTGAGAACCGTTCATCCGACTGCGATAAAATTTTGACTATTTGACGTTCAACGAAAGACGAACGTTTTTATGAACTAATAAATTGGGAAAGTTACCCGGAAAATTCGCGAGAAACTGAACGTGCTTTTTTCAAAGGGATATCAATGTCATTCGTCTGATTTCGATAAAATTTAGCATATTTGACGTCCAAGGCAAGAGTAACCTTGTTATGAAATAAACATTTAGAAACGTTTCCTGGAAAATTGGAAAATTCAGAAAGAATAGAAAGAGATTTTTCTATGAAATATCAATACCATTCATCTGATTGCGATGAAATTTTGCACATTCGACGTTCAAAGCGAGAGGAAGGTTTGAATGAAATAAAACTTTGGAATAGTTGGCCAGAAAATAGGAAACTTTGTGGAAAACTGGAAGAGCTCTTTTCCTTTGGATATCAAATCATTCGTACGATTAAAGTTTGCAAGTTTGACGTTCAAACCAATAGCACATACATATTATCAATTGCAAAGCATTGCCGGGTCTACTAGATGACCCAGTGAACTACGTATCACTTATCTCTTAATATAAACCATATTAATTTAAATCATATGTGTTTTAGACCCAGTAGCTTTATAAAGGCATCGTCAGATAGTCTAAGTATCGGCTCGATAGTGAGCGGAAAGAGTGGGCAAATGACACACACTTGTCCAGGATAATGTTGATGGCACATTCATGGAAGTTCAGGTAAGGTTTAAACGGTGATAAAATATGGAAAAATTGCGAGGAAAAGTTAGACTTAAAACATGTAAAATAATGACTTGGTTGTTGTGTTGGGTGCGTTCAGAAATACACTTTGAAAGAGTAGAGTTCGCTTTACACGATCTGAACCCGTGTATGAACTGCCTCAAAGTCACTGTCAAAGGTTACACATACACTAAAAATATGCAAAGTGCACACTGAATATAGTGCTACTGCAAAGTTCCTCGAAACTAAAACCAAAAACGAAACAAAAAATTTAAACTTAATTTTTCATTCTGTCATCATTATAGTTAGCATTATTAGTGCACGAAAACATTATTATCTGATACTGTTTACAATGCCGAGGAGAAATTTTTGAATTAAAATTGTTTATATAAAGAGGTAAGTGATACGAAGTTCACCAGGTCATCTAGTTGTTAAATATTTTACAGTTGTCAATCTTAAATTCTTACATCATATAATTTAATTATATTGCAGTTTGTTGCGTCCTGTCTTGCGTTTTCCTCTCCGTTTCATTGTCTTTGATATCTTAGTTGGTTAGGCTTCACTCTTACGCAGCTGTTAAGGAGTGATGTGACATGTTTCACGAGTATCATAAATTTTTATGGTGCACAGGATATTTTCCTTTAATTTTTATATTGGTATTCAATGAAGTTGGATTTACAATTATATTTCTATCCCCATTGTGTTTTATATAGATACGCAGTTGTCATGTCGTCAATGAATATCAGCGACACAGCCTCTGTCGTCATAAACGGATGATGAAAACTGAACTACAGGTTGTACGGGCTCCACAAATGGCTCGCGCTCAATGAATTTATGACGAGTTGCAGAGGCGCAGTGCATTACGGAAGCGGCGTTTCCGAACGGCAGCCTTTGACAAACTCCTGGTTGGGAGACAAAAGACGGTCCCCGCTGGATATTTCGCTTGCTCACAAAGAAGCCAGAGAGCCAAGTTTCGACTCCCCTGCCCGGCTAAACTTTATAGTGCTTACTCGTTGTTTATCCCCACCGGTGAAGTTTTCAGAAAACTTCGCAGTTCAGCGATTCTGCGTCCAGTCAGAAGAATGTTTGTGCGCTCAGCGATTTGTCATGGAGGGCGAACTACGTTTCTTATCCGCTAGAGTGAGCGAGATGCGAATACAATGGGCGCTCGCCCTGTTTACTTTCTAGTAATGGCCCGTAGTTTTCGCAGAATAAAAACTCATGTAGGTAGGTGATGTCAATCGAATGAGATATACGGAAACCGAAAGCCGCCACAATCGTTACCACGGAGGGACAAAACGAAATTCAAGTCAATGTTTATTTTTAATCTTTCCGTAATTTCACTGATAGGTTTCTATTAAGCTTCGACCGATAGAATAGTTTAACATCAGTATGTCTCGCCTCCTCTTCCATTTGTTTAAAGGAAACGAACAGTCGCATATGATACAGATTCAAAACCCTGATTACATTACTAATGGATTAATGTTTCAAGAGGACGTGGACGCAAACGGGCTGCATTTTCCTACCTTGCTTTCGGCGCACATTACTCTTGATCTACGAGGGTCACTACAAAAGAAATGCACACTATTTTTTTAAATACAGTTTTTATTCTATATGTTTGAAAGTTTGACAGTGTATAAATACATGCTTTAGGAACAACTGCCTTACGCCATCTTGGAGCAAGCGCCTATAAACCCGCACGGTAAAATTCTGGACCAACACGTTGGAGCCACTCTTTGGCAGCGTGCACAAGGGAGTCATCATCTTCAAACCTTACTCAACGAAGAGAGTCTTTCAGTGTCCCAAAGAGAGGATACTCACATGGAGCCAGATCAGGACTGTAAGGCTGGTGTTTCAGTGTTGTCGATCCGAGTTTTGTGATCGCTTCCATGGTTTTTTGACTGACTTGTGGCCGTGCATTGTCGTGCAACAGCGAAACATCCTGCTTTTGCTGATGTGGTCGAATACGACTCAGTCGAGCTTGAAGTTTCTTCAGTGTCGTCACACATGCATCAGAATTTATGGTGGTTTCACGTGGCATGATGCTTACGAGCAAGAGTCTTTTGGAATCGAAAAACACCGTAGCCATAACTTTTCCAGCAGAAGGTGTGGTTTTGAATTTTTTTTCCTTGGGTGAATTTGCAAGATACTACTCCATTGATTACCTCCTCGCCTCTGGTGAAAAATGATGGAGCCATGTTTCATCACCTGTCACAATTCTTCCAGGAAATTCATCTTCACCATTTCCGTACAGTTCCAAAAGTTGGCTGCATAACGTTCCTCGTGTTTCTTTGTGAATCACTGTCAACATCCTGGGAACCCACCTGGCACAAACGTATTTTAACGCCAACACTTCCAGTATTCTGCAAACAGTTCCTTCCCCTACCTCAACGTAGCGTGACAATTGGTTCACTGTGATGCGCCTGTCAGCAGTCACCAATTCGTTAACTCTCTGCACGTTGTCTGGAGTGTGTGCAGTACGAGGCCTGCCGCTGCGAGGACGATCCTCAGTATTGCCGTGCCCGCTTTCATCACGTAACCTGCTTGCCCACCGACTAACTGTACTGCGATCGACAGCAGCACCTCCACACACGTTTTTGAAACTCTCGTGGCTGTTTCCCACTGTCTCGTTCTCACAGCACAGGAATTCAATGACAGCACGTTGCTTCTGACGAACATCAAGTGAAGCAGCCATCTTGAAGACATGCTGTGACGGCGCCACTCACGGGAACAGATTGAACTAAGTTTGAAAACAAGCGGAATGATCTATCTACAGACTATAAAACTTTCAAACATGCAGAATGAAAACTGAATTTTTTAAAACAATAGTGTGCATTTCATGCCGATAGCTATAAAGGGGTGGAAGATATGGTGGTTGAAAGTCGTCAGATTATAAAAAAGTGCGGACGGTGGGAGTTTGCGGGAGGGACGGTCATGGAAAGTGAGGTAAAGGTTGCGGTGGGAAGGAGCGGGTGGTACGCTCTATGATGATTTCCTAGGATTTGTCGGGGTTGACGGGAAGGATCGATTCGTTACACAAAGGGGCGAATTGGGATAGGCGAGGCTGGAAAAGGCGCTTGAATGGGCAAGGGTTAGAAAGGCGGTGTCGTCAGCATACCGAAGGGGATAGATGGGAGGCTGTGGTTGTGGCATATTGGCCGAGTAAATGAGGTAGAGGAGCAGCGACAGGACGGAACCCTGTGGCACCCCAGCGGAGGGGTAAAACAAACTGTTGACAGTGACAGGGTTGGTGGAAAGGAAGCAATGAGACGGACATAAATAATGGGTAGGGCATAGGTTTGGAGTTTGAAGAGGAGACCGGAATGCCTTACTCGATCCGAGACCTTCTCGATCTCGACAGACACGAATATTGTGGCTTGATGGGAATTCATCTGGACAGAGAGGAGGTGGGTGAGGCGGAGGACTTGATCATCGACAGAGAAAGAAGGTTAGAAGCCACTTTGGGAGAGGGAAAGGAGTTGGTTTTGATGGAGATGGTGGTGTATACGGCAGGACAGGATGGTTTCCAGGACATTGCTGAACACTGAGGTGAGGCTGATGGGTCGGTACGAGGAGGCCTCAGAGGGAGGTTTACCGGGTTTTGGAAACACGGGAGGTCTTCCACAGGCCAGGAAGCAAGTCCATCCAGAGCAACGGCTTGGACTGCACACGGAGGGAGTGATTCTGCTCCATGATAATGTGCATCCACACTTCTCCAGGGTCACACAAACCAAACTGATCAAGTTTAAGTGGGAGCAGCTTGAGCATCTACCCTACAGCCGGCAGATGTCGCTCTGTGACGTGCTTGATCCGCTAAAAAAAAAAAAAAAAAAAAAAAAGTAAACTGAGGAGTGAGAAAGAAACTCAAATGGAGCACTTAAAATGGGACGACGAACTGAAGGGCACAGTAGAGGATGGCCCTTGTCACAACTACAGGATGATAAAGCCTTCAATTATACCCACAGTAGCGCTTCGTGCCCTTTCATTTGAACACCCCTTGTACGGAGACAATGCAAACAATTGAACCCGATATGGGGTTCATAAAGTGGCGAGCGTTGGACTTCATGAGACAAGTGGTTGGTGGTGGGGGAGAGCTCTGGGTGGGTGGGAGTGTGGGGAGCATTTTGGCAGGATTCGTCGTCTGCTCGGTTGGACTCTTTTCAGAACGCCTGGCCCTGTGTTGCGCCAGTTCGCGGCGCTCCCACGCCCACCAGAGGCGCCGTCAGCTGATAGCTGCGCGCATTGCGCATGCGCATCGCGCTTCCGCTGCACCGGCCGCGCACAGTGCTGGCACAATGGCGGCCTTCTGCCGGATTTCCTGCACCTGCCACGCTGGTCCGATAATTGGTAGAACGGCTGCCGGAACGCCCTTGTTTGTGGCCAGTCTCACGGGCAGCGAGTCCGCACAACGGCCTGTCAGCGCCAGGCACCGCTTCCGTATCGCTGGCTACGGGCAACGGGACCCTAAGTCTAAACTCAGCACCTTCATTCCCGTCGTAAAAATGTTAATTTATTGTATGATGACTCCATAATGGCTTGTGTCCCCAACCAACACATCTAATCTAAAAAGCAGAGTGTCCGTATGTTTGTATGTGTTGTATACAAGTCTACAGTTTTGATCCAATCTTTTTCAAATTTTGCACACGTAAGCTTCAATCCACGAGGACGGTCGCCGTAAGTCTAATAGTCACGTACGAGACATAGTTCACGAGATATGAGTTCATAAACAATGAGATGCGCGAAAAACTGCTACATTTAGTGACAATGCTGCTTATTTTCTCCTAAACCACTAGACCGATATCAACCTAATTTGGTACACACATTCCTTACCGTGAGGTGACAATTGCTGCATAGTTAAGAATCACATACGATACATGTTTTAAAAGATGCGACGTCATAAACAATAGGAATCGCAATAAAACGCCACATAATGCGGAGAGACTTTATAAATACGCCATATGAAAATGAGAGCATTTTGAGACTTGCATCAAACTTTAAACATAAATTCAAACCTTTATTAAACTTTTTCTCGCTGACAATCACAGCAATATGATGAAAGGGAAAAAGTTTCTCGCTTACTACTTTTACGCTGTTCATGGAGTAAAACTACAGCATTCGGTATGACGTTACAATTTATAGTTTGTACACCACAAATTGTAGCCGCAGAAAAATTTACATACAGTATACATGCATATAGTTGAGCGTACCTTCTAAACTGTATCATTGTATGACACATAGTTTATGAGATATGAGCACATAAACAGTAACGTTCATGGAAAACCGCCACATCGCGCACCAAGTACTATTCTATTATTTCTTTACGACTAATTGTATTCGCAAGAGATTTTACAGATGTATGGCTCTGATACAAATAATTATATACCTGAAAAATGGCAGGAATAAATAAATAAATACCCGGGCAACGCCGGGTTTTCAGCTAGCTGAAATCTTCTAATATATAAAGCAGACTGTCCGTATGTGTGTAAGTGTTGCATACAAATCTACAGTTTTTTTTTTTTTTCAATCGTTATGAAATTTTGTATACGTAAGTTTCAATCCATGAGGACGGTCGCTGTAAGTGTAAGAATCACATACGATATATAGTTCACGAGATATGACGTCATATACAAAGAGATGCGTGAAAAACTGCTGCAACGTGTTACTCCTCCGACAGCATGTACTGAACTCACATGTTACTCTTCCGAATGCCTGTTCTGAACTGAACTGTGGCGGCTCGATGCAAGGCTGCCTTCGGTCCATACTTTGGCGCGCAAACATGGTGGCCATACATCGTCCGTCGTCCTATATTAATTATTTTGTTTATGTTTTTTACCGATAGTTAATATGCTTTATCTACTCAGAACATAGCTTGACTTTGAGGAGTTTTCTGAACTGAGTTTGAGATTGAATATATTATTAGTTTATCAAATATTAATAAAAAATATTATTGCGTTTTGGCCTGTGACCGCCAGTGCTACAGCCAATCGGCGTCCAGTGCCTGCCGCTCGGGGACTTCCCAGAATTCGGCGAGATTTGCCAGTGCTCTTTCCCATGAGAACCTGACCTATTGTACCACCTGTTGTGGTTCTCACGAGCTTTTACCATCTGTCGCCTACTGGTCCTAACTGGCTGCACTGAAGCAATACTTCGATCTTATTGTGATGGCTTTAAGCCAGAAATATTACACGATGTTCAATGAAGAATGTACATAATTTTTTACATCATACCTTTAATCATCCTCATTATTTTGATGGTCCTTCTCAAAATCAAAATAAGGCCCATGAAAGCAATGCACTTGTCCCAGCGTTACTACCTATCTTCAAATACATCCTAATACATTGGCAGTATGCGGTCGCGCATTAGCGTTGTACAGCATTCAGCCTCCTTCACGAAAAAGTGGTCTTTTGCGCGGTTGGTACGGACTTGCAATGTTTTCAGGTTGTCGCTGTACTATTTTTCAGTTACTAATGTGTGTTCAGGTTTGACTTGCTGATAAACCATTCCATGATTATCAAAGAATGAGATGAGCATAACTTCCCCCAGCAGAGGCAATAATTTTTTTCTTTTTTAGGGGAGCGGATGGGTAGCCAAGTTTCATCAGCCGTGATTGTATTTGAAAGAAACTCTGCATCTTCCTATGACATCAACTTTAACTGCCTGCAGACCTGCACGCGCATTATCAGTCTTGGAACCCATCACGTGCAAACTCATGTGTAATGTTTCTGTCACCAACGTATTGGTGGCACCTGATGAAATGTTAAATATATCAGAAAGTGATCTTAAAGGTAATTCGTCGATCCTCTTTCACAATGACAGCAGCAATGTTGTTCCTTAAGAGCAGTAACTGTTCGACCTTCCTTTGAAACTCATTGTCTCCCCTCTTTAAACATTTTAAACTACCTTCGAGTTGTGCTGTAGGGAAGAACAGACTCTCCATATAACATTCTATGGGCCTCAGTAGAAGATTTCTTGACACGAAAGCAGAATTTCAGAGTCGCATATTATTCTTCGCGTGTTACCTCCGTTGCAGCGTCAGGCGATACTGAACACGTCTGAACTTACCTGTCTCTCACAGGTGTGAACCGGGAGTTCCAACAATGAAACGACTACGGCGTGATTGTTTCACAAAAAGCTAACAGAATATCAAAGATATTTTTACATTTTAGCGCAGTAAATTACGACCGTAAAAATGTTACAACCATTCACTGTTGAAAAGGTCTCGTATTTGTTGATTTTGAGTATATAACTCGAAATATAGAACAGCTAAGCATCAAAATTTCTCTCATGGATCCTGTGACGCTTGAAGACTCTTCGTAAAAGCTATTTATTTTATGACCTCCAAAATTTATCACACGTAGTAAAATATTTTTAATAGTTGATATGTTGTACATAATACGATTTCCCAAAATAAATACAATGCTAACACAAGACTTCAATGTCTTCAAACCGCCGAACCGATTTCGATAACATTTGAATCCTGCATGGCGTATGCTTTCTTCAGTCAGTGGTTTAACATAATGTAACAAATAGTTTGTTTTGGTATATAATAATATTTTTATTTTAATGTCGATAAAGAAGGACAGTATTTGCCGTCATTCTTGCGTTATTTGTGTTTAAACCGGAATATTGGGAAATTTTCTTGTATCCTAATGAACCTGGTCATACCTTAAAGCCGCGATGGAGTGGCCGAGCACTCTAAGGCAACTTGCTGCACAGCGCGCGGTTGTTCATCGTCAGACGTTCGAGTCCTCCCTTGCTCATAAGTGTGTGTGTGTGTGCGCTTGTTCTTAGGTTCGTTTAACTTAGTTTAAGCAGTCTGTAAGCCTAGGGACTAATAATCAGAGTAATTAAGTCCCATATACGTATTTAAAAACTTTTGATTCTAACGTAACTTAAGAATAAAGTTGCGAAATTATTGTACTTTCGATAGTCTTTGACACGTATGCAAGGACACCAACGAGAGGGAAGCCGCGGACAAAAGCTACCATAATAATAATCCGTTGCTGGAATGATATAAAATATTTATTTAAAATTTTCTCATATCGATTTCATTCATTCAGTGACCATATTCAGTGCAGTTTCGAGTCCAGAGGACATGTACGCCGCATAAAATACGTGTACGTCACATGTTTTAACAGTAAGCTGTAAACTGTAAGCAGCTGGCCCAATTGAAACACGTATCACACGCCTGACAGGGCTTTTTATGTATTTTGACTGTCAAAAAAAAATAATAATAATAATAGGTGGTGTACATGAGTCCCCTGAACCCTACACAGCACTGAAGATATTCATTCAATGAATGAAATCGATATGCGATATTCTTAAATAAATATTTTATATCATGGCACCAAGCGGAAACTTTTTGTTCAAATGTTTAAATGATTGTAGAGCTTATGGGACTTAACTACGGGGTGATCAGTCCCTAAACTTACAAACTACTTATGAACTACCTTATACTAAAGACGGACAGACATCCATGCCCGAGGGGGGATTCGAACTGCCGACTGGGAACCGCCTCGCGCGTCGTAACATGGAGCCTCAATGCTCTGGGCCGCTCCGCCGCGGCGAAATTTTTTATTATTAAAAATATTGAGTACTAGTGACTCGCCACGGATTTTCACGGGCAGCTCTAATTACTGTAACCAGGTAATTTCTGGTGGATGGACGGAGAAGATTGGGTGACGAAGTCTTAATGGATATCTCTATAGCTACAGTAGCTACTTCTAAGTATGCGAGAAAATGTTTAAGATTTCTATGATTTCCATTCACTCTTGGTGACTACAGACTTCGGCTCTCAGTGTAATACCTTAATCACGGCTACATAACCTCATCGTTATATGAAAATAATGTCTCATCAGTTACCTATTTGAGATAAGTAGTTGGCAACTATCTTAATAACGCCTAGTTAGTTCCGTACTTCAGTTTCACAAATTGTAGGCCTACACATCGGTATATTTTTGTGGTTACTCGCCTGGTTATGGAAGGGACGTTTAGTTGCACGTAATCTTTATACATAAATATGAATCTTTATTTACTTTGATCACGCCATAAGTTGCGAACGACTCTGCCGATTTGGCTGATCTTTTTCATCCAATTTACATGGTAATTTCATCAAAACTCGAATAAAAAAGTAGATTTTTGTCGAATTTCATTAACTGATGTAGCCACCAACTTACACGAATCGAAATTTTATGTAGACTGTGACCTTCCTCTTCCTCTAAAGGTCAAGTATGAAAAACTTCATAGAAATCGTAGCGAAACTACGAATGTTGTGGAAGTGCTCTCCGCCAAATTTTGTGTAGACAATGAACTTCCTCTTGTTTTGAAGGTCAATTGCAAAAGAAATCATCAAGATCGAAGCAAAACCATGAATAATGTCGAAATCCCTAACCAAAGAGTAAGAGTACACCTGTCGCTGTATCTTAGTTTGATTTAACGTAATGTATATATTGTCTTAAATTTGTTTATTTCATGTATTTTTCATTTCTTGTATGCTAGATATATTCTTATGTAACGTCATTTTCTATATTGAATCATTTAGTGTAAACCCGCATGAATGCAAGGACATTCTTATGTTGTAAGTTAGCAATGCGCCAGAGACAATGTTGAACCTGTTGTAAAGACTGTCTTTGGCACAGAAGTAGTAGCTGTGAGTGTCGCGCTGCTGAAGCAGTCGCGGTGCGGACTCGCCAAAGTAAAGACATAAATGCAGTCGCGGAGCGGACTCGCTATTGTAAACACGTAAATGTTTTGTTGATGGTGCAGAGGCACGGTAGGCGCAGTGTGGCGCGAGTTTAAAGCAATCGTAATAAGGCTGAGAGTCGTACTGTTTAATGTATTGAAGAAAGTGCGAAATAAGTTTATTTATACTCGATCAGTGTAATCTTTTTTCATGTATGCAAGAAAAGTAATTGTTTGGTATCAAGTCTATTGTCACCGAGTGTGATCGTTGTTGTAGTAAGAGTACCTATTGTAATCATATCTGTCTTGTTTGGACTTCACGACGAAAGCAGATGAGTACTTTTGTAACATTTTATTTTGTATGCATGTAAATGTAGTGTCAACCCAGTCAGAACTTTGGTTCAATTATACATGGCTTATTTTGAAACCAGTCTTAATTTTGTAAGTAGTTGTAGTCACCCCATTATCACCATTATTAGATTATGTTGATTATGCAAGCCTGTACATTGACTAACAAGTTCAATCATTTTCAAAGTAATTACGATCAGTTTTAAAGAAATTGCTAGACGAGGTAAAGAATTGCTAAACGTGTTGCAACCTCAGAGACTAGTAATTAAAATGCAACAGAGTTTGCAAGTAAAGTAAAGTTGGTTTCATTTATGTAGAAAGTAACCAGGCTAACAGTAGTCAAAGTATTATAGTAGTTTTACCAGACTTGACTGAAGTAATTTTTTTACGTTAAATGCCAAACTCTGCTCAGCCAGTTACACGCGTACGCTACCCAGGCCCTGGAACCAATTTTAAAAAAAAATAGTTTACGTAAAGTTTTATAAGGAATTTGAATGCTTTAAACAATAATATCAAAATTATTGAGAACTTTGACTGTAGTATTTGTGAAGCTCATTGCACCACGGAGTTTCACTGTATTGAGCTATTATCATTGCAATCAGAGTCTATCTGCTATTACAATTTTGATTATAACACGAACACGCCATCACCACTACAAGAATTCTGACACATTTATTAATGAAGTTGTGCTGTTCGTGAATCGTAAGAGGTGCTAGTTGGAGGCTGTAGTCAATGCTAAGTCAGATAGGGCCAAGCTTAATTAATTACCACAGTGATTGTTTCAAGTTAATTAATATCTTTTTTTTTATTCAAAATTTTTAACTTTCACTGCGAAAGTGTTGTTGCGACCCATTAGTTGTGATTTACTGCAACATTCAATAACGAAATTATTATTACTAGAGTATACTATTACGCATTCTAAAATGTGAGATTATTTGACGACCTCCAAGAGGCAATTTTCTTACAAAAGTACCCTCGCCGAGCGGGAATGGCCGCTTGGTCTAAGTCGCCATGCTACGGATTGCGCTGACGCTCCCGCTCGCTGTAGCTTGTGTATGTGAGTGTGTGTGGGTGTGGGTGTGTGTGTGTGTTGTCCTTAGCTTAAGTCAGCTTAAGTAGTTTGTAAGTCTAGGAACTGATGATCTTAGCAATTTGGTTTCTTAAGTTTACAAACGTTTGAAAGTAATCTCCACACGTGCACCGAACGTACGAACGTAATTCTTTGTAGTGACCTCCCTCACGTTCTGAAGGTAAAGTTGCAAAGTTTCATCACAAAGATGGCAATATCCTATATGGCCAAAAATGTTGGTGT
Organism: Locusta migratoria; assembly: GCA_026315105.1. NCBI lineage: Eukaryota > Metazoa > Arthropoda > Insecta > Orthoptera > Acrididae > Locusta > Locusta migratoria. The sequence continues at coordinate 130,407,770 of CM048745.1, read as the reverse complement.
GTGAATGTCTGGGTGTTATATCACGCTTCACTGCTGTTAGTGTGTCAAATAAGTGTTGCACAAACAGCACATCACTTCAACAAGTGAAGAAAACAACACTGAAACGAAATGGAGCAGATTTTTCGATTGCGCCAACCTATCCAAGAACTTTTCGCCACATAGAAAAATTATGATCAAAATGTAAATGAGAAATTTATGTAGATGTGAACAGATTTTTCGATTGCGCCAACCTATCCAAGAACTTTTCGCCACATAGAAAAATTATGATCAAAATGTAAATGAGAAATTTATGTAGATGTGAACAGCGGTCTGATGTTCAACCGTCCGGTTCGAAACACATAATGGCGCTATTTTGTAAATAAACAGCCTAATGTGATTGGTTGCTGTTTCTTGATTGTAAGAATTGTCCTGCATTACATTAATTTACGTGTTCAACCAAATTTTTCTCACCGGCTTAATGAGTCTGACAGAAACCGTTCATGATTAATAAAAAAAATTGTTCGTGAATGACGCTTCGTCACTAAACAGAACGCGAGAAAAAAAATCTGTTATCGTCCCGTAATTAATTTTGTGCCTAGTGGCAAAACTGTGCACGACGTTCAAAGTCTTCGATAAGCAAATCCTGGTGCGTAGAAATATGGTACGGGTGCAATTTATGTTGATGTAGAATATTCAACACTGACGTTTTTGAGATTCACGATTCTCGCGCAATTTTTGTCTGCTACTAACATGCGGATTAGCCGCAAATGCAGCTAAAACACTTACTTGGGCATCATCATTTGTTGCAGTTCGTGGTTGACGTTTCACTTGTGGCTGAACACTTCCTGTCTCTTTAAATAGCGGAACTATCCGACGAAAGGACCGGACAAAAAAATGTTTGTTAAGCTTAAGGGACTTATCTACGGGGTCATCAGTCCCTAAATTTACAAACTACGTATGAACTAGCTAATACTAAAGACGGCACAAATATCCATTCCCGAGGGTGGAATCGAACCCCGTAGTGGCCGTACAGACCGTGACTGGCGCGCCGCAGTCCCCTCGGCCACCGCGGCCGTCAAGGACCGGACACTTGGGTGATGTTTTCCAGGATAACTATCAACATACATAGCACAGGCCCGTTGGGCATTTTGATCACAATAGCCACACATAAATACCATATCGACCTTTTCTGCAATTGGTAAACGCTCCATTTTAACACGATTAATGTATCAGGAAGTAAATACTGTCTGCACTGGCGAAATGTTACGCGATACCACGTACTTATACGTTTGTGACTATTACAGCGCCATGTATCACAAAACGACAAAAGTGTTCCAATGGAAGTCCAGAATCGCACGGATTTTCCCTGGCATAAATATTTCCCTTGTATTCTAATTAGTATTCTTGTAAATTATTTTCGTCTTTAAATAATCACTTGAAGAGTGCCTCAGAGCCACATATTGCCACTTAAATACTGGTGATGGATCAGTCAGATGACTGCTCACCAAACAGGCTGCGAGCCACTCTGCAAAGCGATAGTGACCTATTCTGCGTGACGTCAAAAGAGAGCATTACGAACTTCTCTTTTGGTGGTGTTGGTCGAACTTGCAATGCTGAGGCGCGCCGAGGTGTGTAGGCCGCCCGCATAACACAGCTGCCCGAAGTATTGCCGATACAACAGGCGAGAACCTCCTGCGTGGCAAACATATTGAAACGTATATATGTAAGTAAAATATTTCGGATCTACAGCTGTGTGTGTATGTACGTGCTCGTGTCTAAGTTTGAGTATTGATGCCACAGTATCTGGACTGCCACTGTACAGGGAATATACAAATTAATCACAGTGTCTGTATTAGTATAAGAATAAAATTTATTCTAACGCTTTCTGCCGGTGCCAGGCTGATTTATTACAATATTTGCTATTGTGATCAATTAGCCTGGCATCGGCTGAAGGCGTTATTATGGCCCTGTTACTGCGCTTAATTACCCAGAACATGTCTGACTAAATGATCAAACCGACTGAGTGTGTGACAAGTACAGATATGACACGCAGCGCAGTTACGTAAACTGACAAATATAAAATACTTTAATTTTTTTTAAGTAAAGATCAAAGTTTAGATTACAAATGGAAAAACGAAATGAGTCTAGGTCCATGAGTGACTTTACCAATGTGCCAAGACACGTACTGAGATCAAGACTTAATTTCACTAACAAACAAATTATTGTGTTGTCATCAAGTGTTGTAATTAATTATAGGGTAAGGTGGTACAATGGCGAAATGGCGACCATTTCGGAAAATGTTATTATAACTGGAAATATACTGAGAAAAGAAATAATATTAACTATGACACTTGTTCTCGGAAGTTTAATGAATATGTAACACAAATATTAGACAGTTAAAATGTTGGTATAAACAAAAAAAAGGTTACAGAATTGCCAAAAGTCGATCGAAAATGTACCACACTAAGTACAATTGTGATCATTTGCTGCTAAAATTTTGATCACTGGCATGTTCCACATAAAATGCACTTTTCCCCTCGGGCACCAGAGTATACTTCGTGGTACCAAACATTGCATTTTTTGGCAGCAAATCCAGTCACCCTTAACTAGAAAATGTTTGAATGCGTCAGACTCAGTAGCTTCACTTACGTCTTAACAGAAAAAAATTTTTACCTCCATAGCACAGAGTGGTGTATTCTTGGAAAAGACAGGAGGAGATGTAGAAATCTGCTATACTACAACGTCACAGAAAGGCAAGTGCTACCAACACTACGAGACTGAGAAATGGCGCGAAACCATATGTTGATCGGACTTATACCTATATCGAATTTGTAAAACCTTACCCTAGAGTCTGGAGCACTTGACAATAAATAATGGTAGCTGTCTGACACGACAGAAAATATATAAAACGAACAAATTAACTCATAAGTGAGCGGTCTTTCCTATTTGTGATGTTAAACATAAGTCAAACGAATTTCATTCTACCCTTAGAGTCGTCATCCAGCACATGCAGATTACGAACATAAATGAAATACGTAATTAATGAAAAAATGTCGGTATGCGAAGAAGTTAGTAACTGAATTTGAACATAAAGTTAAATAAAAATCAATCTATGACAATAAGGAGATGCTCTGTCTAATTGTAATTGTCGAGTATTGTTTATCAGCATATTATAATGCACCAGTAACGTGCTTTTTGTGTTAAATTAATCCGACTTTTTCTGCTAAAAACGACATCGAGTGAATCGTAAAAAGGTATGTCTAAATTCATGTGCAAATTGGACAGTATAATTCTAAACACAATAAGGTGCGTTGTCTAATCGTAAGAAAGGAGACAGGGAAACGACATATTTAAACAATCTAACAGCTAGTTTTTTCTTTCTTTTTTACCTTTTAAAAAAGCATCACAATTATTAAAAATTGTCACTTTTTAAGTTATAACTAACACCGACAAATAAAAATTACGTAGGTCGATTAGATTAATACTATTCAACAATGGCAAGAACAGTAAAGAAATCAAATAATGAAACATACTTTTTTCGAGTGCAAAAAAATTCATAAATTCCCATCAGTAATAATTCCAAGTCAGTTACAAGTTATTAGTCTTCCAAAGTAATATGTACAAATTCAGTACTATTCCAATCATGTTGAACAGCTAATTACTCCGGCAGCTAACACTGTGCCTTCCGACGACTCAACACAGAATCTATACTTCTCTCTGTCGCACGACAATTTAGAGTAGCCAACGATTATTGCTCACACTCACCAAAGATATGCTCTTTACTAAGTTGTCCGAAGCAGTTTCTTATCAATGGTAACTATTCAATATATTGCGCTATGGCAGCAGTGGAGTGACCGAACGCTCTAAGGGATCTTGCTGCGCAGCGCGTGGTTGCTCGCCGTCGGAGGTTCCAGTCGTCCCTGGGGCATGATTGTGTTGTCCTTAGGTTAGTTTAAGTAGTTTGCAAGTCTACGGACTGATGGGCGTAGCAATTTCGTCCAATAGGTTTACAAACAAATGAAGATTTTGAAACTTCCTCGCAGATTACAAATGTGTGCCGGAATCGGGATTCGAACCAGAGACCTTTCGCGTGCAAGCGCTCTGCCGTCTAAGCTACCCAGGCAGGCTTCACGGTCAGTGCTCACAACTTTACTTCTAGCAGTACCTCGCCTCCTACTTTCCAAACTTCACAGAAGATATTGTTGGGTTGTCAAACACTCACTGCCGTAGAAATCAAGGAGAAAACATTTACAAATGCCCCTTTCTTATCAATAAGGTAAAGGAAAATCAAAGAAGGCGGCCATGCTATGGTGACAAGGCATTTAGCTGTGAATTCGGAAACGCTTGTTCGATTGTTCGATGCCCTCTTGCAGTTTTTTGTTTTTATTTGCGATTTTGTCCGTATCAATTTTGGAAGGAATAGGAGGGGCTAGCAAGGTACGTAAAACTATTGATTTAATCTTATAGTAAGACACAAGTGGAATATTGTTTTGAAAAGATTTCTCTACCATTTGGCATTACGTCATTTCTAAGCGCTACACTTTAATCAACATTAGAATAGAAATATTATCAATAACAAAATTATGGCAAAATATAATTAATAATAATGGTTACATGATTAGTCAGCATTCTTAAAGAAGATAAAAGTCATCAGCCTTGAGTGTGACCCAAGTCATTGTAGAAAGTACTGATGTGATATATACGTTACGTATGTAATTATGTATCTTAATTTTATTTTGCGTTACATTTTGTTATTTATAGTATCTATTCTAATGTCGATCCCGTTGTAGCATTTGAAAATAGACTAAGGCTAGTTATATTAAATACTAAAACAGTCAAATGTACGAGAAATAGATTTTAAAAATTTACTTGAGTGTGGCTCTAAAAAGAGCAAAAATTATTTGTTTTATAATATGCTACTACACGCATTACCAGATTTCTATAAATAGATGTTACACTAGCTGTAAAACGCTACTGTCGCAGTACATAAGAATCTAGAGCCAGCCGCGGCGGCCAAGCGGTCTGCGGCGCGCCAGTCACGGTCTGCACGGCCATTACGGTCGGGGGTTCGAATCCCCCCTCGGGCATGGATATTTGTGCCGTCCTTAGTATTAGCTAGTTCATATGTCGTTTGTAAGCTTTGAGATTAATGACGCCGTAGTTAAGTCCCACAAGTTCTACAAACATTTGAACATTTTCTTATCTAGAAGACTGATAGAGCAGTGGAAAACAGATTGCCTCGATTCTCAGCCCCATTCGTAACCAAATATTGTAGCCTGAGAAGATAATGGCGCTCTTTTAACACCATGCTAGATCCTTTTAGCCAGTCGCTCCTCATTCGTATGCAGCACTGTCTGTGGCCACTGCCTACATACCTCTTTGACAGACTGTCTCCTTTTTCTCTCATTGGCACTTTCTCTAATGTTTTTCTCCCACCTCGCTCTTTTCTCTCGATATTCCTCTTAATGTCTCGTTCCCTGTCACTTTCTATGTCACCCTGCCACTTTAATTTTCGCATTCTTTCCCTCTCATATTGCCACGATCCTGTTCTCCTCCTCTGTCTCTTCAATCACCATTTCCTCTCTCTACAAATGCCCCTGAGGATGATTTGCTCAGGTATCCAACCCTTATACTGGAAAACTTAGACAACAAAAATGTTGTCCTCTTTCCACCCCCTGACACTCACGCGTTAAAGTTCGCCAGTTTGGAGGCCCAGACTCGCGAGGCTTGTATGCCTTCATCTCTCTCATTTCACCGACTCGTCTCCCTTTTACTTCGACTGCTACTGTCTCCATCCCTTTATCTTAATTTTCTGTTACTGTCTCTCTGTCACCGTCACCAACTTCTCTTTCTCTCTGGCATTGTCTCCTATGCTTTTCACGGTCACTCTGTTATTCTCTTTCAGTAGAAACAAGTGCCGACATGTACACATCTCAAAATTTTTGGTGACCAAGTTGGCCTCTGATTCCTCAGTATTTTGTGCAATTCTTTAAAACACGAGTATTTTTATCTGGTTACTTTCTTATCCTTGCTGCATATGTAAGACAAATTCTGTAGATCATCAAATATTTCACAATTTCGTTATATCAAAAGTTTTTGATACGTCGCGTTTTGCAGCTGTTAAATTTCGTAGGAAAGACGTTTTTATATTGCACCAAAGCTGCTTTTATTTTAAATGCTGACTAGTTTCGGGCTTTGCCTATTTTCTTAAGCCACCTATTATTGAGAACAAAGTTTGTTTTAGAGGACAATACATGAAAATAACAATGTTACATTGTATGTACAAGTCGTAATTACTATCATTCATATATATATATATATATTATTTGGATACTGTGTTGCATTAATTACTTTGCTGTAATTTATTAAGCTTTTTATCAAAATATGTTTTTGTTGCGTTTTAAATATTCTTTGATTTATTTTGTTTGTGGCAATATTGCTGGTTATATGCACCGATATTGCCACAAACAAAATAAATCAAAGAATATTTAAAACGTAACAAAAACAAATTTTGATAAAAATCTTAATAAATTACAGCAAAATAATTAGAGCAAACAGCGTGACCTACACAGTATCCAAATAAAATATATATATGAATGGCAGTAATTACGACTTGTACATACAATGTAACATTGCAATGTTCATCTATCTTCCTCTACAACAAACTTTGTTCTCTATAATAGTTTGCTTAAGAAAATCGGCAAAGCCCGAAACTAGTCAGCATTTAAAATAAAATCAGCTTTGGTGCAATATAAAAATGTCTTTCCTACAAAATTTCGTTATATGTTTCGTCACTTATCTACACCTACTTGTATACTCTGCAAATCACATTTAAGTGTGTGGCAGAGGGTTTATCAAACCGCATTCATAAATTTGTCTACAGTTCCATTCTCTAATAGAGAAAGGAAAACATGAATCTTTCCGTTTTAGATCTGATTCCTCTTATTTTACGATCGTGTTTTCCTAGGTAACTGGGTACAAACAAAATATCTTGATTTCGGAGGAGAAAGTTGGTGAGAGAAATTTCGCAAATAGATCTCGCATCGACGAATACCGCCATTCTTTTAAAGATCTACACCACAACATGTCTCTCTCTGTCCCCTGCATCGGGACAGTACGAAACGAGCTGCCCGCCTTTGAACTTCGCCAGTCCCACTAGGTGGGGTTGTCACAATGCCGAGCAATACTCCAAAATAGGACGCACAAGTATATTGTAGGTAGTTTCCTTAGTAGAACTATACCATCTTTGTTCTGCGAAAGAAACGTAGTCTTTCTTTGTCCTTCCCCGCGATATTTTCTCTGTGTTCTCTCCAATTGAGGTTTTTTGTTATTGCAATTCCTAGGTATTAGTTGAATTTACGGCCTTTATATTTGAACATTTCACAGTGTAAATGCTATTTAACGGATTTTATAGAGCTTCACACTACTGCTTATTTACGGTCAACTGACCACTTTTGCACCCTGCATGTATCTTATATAAATGTTTTTTCAGCTTGATTTTGTCTTCGAGAGACTTTACTATCGGAGTAACGACAACATCATCCGCGAACAGTCTAATAGAGCTCCTCACATCGTCTCGTAAATAGTTTATAAAAATAAGGAACAGTAGGTACCCTATTAACATTTAACACCAGATATTACTTCGGTCTTACTTGATGGTTTTCTGTCAGGTACTACGTTCTGTGACCTTTCCGACTGGGAATCGCGAATCCAATCGGACAACTGAAACGATATTTCATAAGCACGTAGTTTGATTAGAAGCTGCTTGTGTGGTACTGTGTCACAAGCCTTCGAGGTAGGACGATAACAAAACGAAATTCATTTGTTTAACGAGAGTATCAGGCTGTGCAATATTGAAAACATATTTCTCATTACAGAAGTAATTGAAGTGGAATGATATATTTTCCGTAATAGTTCTTATGTCTGCTTGGACCCAAGTGGGCACACCGCACAAGTTCGTCCTGGGTATATAAAAATAATATCTCAGATTCAAATAAAATTCGATATTTCTGAATTCCATACGTATGAGCTAAACCATACGCAATGTCTATGCGGAGCGTTTACAGAAAATAAAATGACCCTCCATCGAGCGAAGATATAAAACTGTAAAATGAGCAAAAATTAATTTTTTCGTCCATCAGTTTACTTAATATCAAACTGAAAGTTTCATAGTGGCAGCAGCGTCGTCTGGCAGCGCAACTGAAATTTTTGTGGTCAAACACCACGGTTTTCCAGGTGTATTTTGATAAACAATGAAGATTTTGAAAAACGGAGAATGACATTTCTAGATAAATATCTACAGGATATATTTTTAAAATATGAGCCATTTGCTATGGTTAATTAGAGATTTGCGTCACACGTTGTAAAAATGGCTATAAACCTGTTTTTGTGTGGTAACGTCGTACCTCACAAAAATGTAAAACATTTGTTGGATAATATCTTATTAAGAATATATGGTGTGAGTAGAAGAAATGGAAGCGGTCATCCCAACAATTCGTAGCTTCGGTAATCAAAAATCATGTTTTGTCATGTTTTTCTTAGTAACTGACGATCAACACATGTGTAAAGCTCACCGTACACCATACGTACTGTGAATTTGGCTTAACTGTAGGAAGTGTGCCTTTTTAAATTTCGATCGTGTACTCTAGTTTAATTATATTATGTCCATAACTACAGGTGAGGCAATTAAAACCGTTTTCGGAATACTTGGAAAAATATCAATCGGATTAAAAAATTACAATAAAAGTTATTCACTTCGAAGAGAGACATCCATTAAAATAAAATTCGACCCTCCTGCAACACTGCAACACCTCCGGGGGCAAGATGTCGGGTGACTTTGAAATCTTGAGTAGAAACCCCTATTTTTTTTATTACCGATTGCATTTTTCGAGTAAAAATGTGTAACTTTTGTATGAAACATTTTTTACGTATCATGATAGATGGCTCCGTTATTGGCAAAAATTAAAATGATTTGAAAGTAATTAAAGAACGGTAATACATCATACACATCGGACTAGGAAAATCAAAAAATAGTTTTTAGTAATCTTGATAATTGTCTCACATGACCCTTTCCTCCAATCGAATGAAGCACATACTTTGATAATGTTCTCAGTTTGGTAGGATTGTTCATTGTACTTCAATAATTCGGACTGTACACCTCTCTACGCATTTGTTCCATGACTTAAACGATTGCAGAGAGAGTAGACATCATATCCTCGTTCTCTGAGGCAAATACAAATGTTGAAGGAGCTCGTCAAAGGTGTTCCCTAATAGCATGATCCTTCTACAACAACGTCTGGCACTATTGTCTAATTGTTTGCGAATCTGGGAGTGTTAAACCTAGACAAAACTCCCGATGTCTACTTGTTCGACATATTACCGTTTTTCAACAGTTTTTAACTAATTTTCATTTTTGCCGATTACAACGCCGTCTATCACGAAACGAAAACAAAATGTTTTATACAGAAGGTACATATGTTTTCATGGAGAATACAAATCTACCATACAAAATATGGGGGTTCCTATTTAAGATTTCAAAATCACCCCCCCCCCCCTCCTCCCGCACCCCTGCATGAAGGTCGAGCATTATGTTAATGCTGTCCCTCTTTGAGGTCAACAGCTTTAATTGCAACTTTTTTTTTTAATCCGATTTGTATTTCTCTAAATATTACGAAAAACGATTTTAAGTTTAAGAATGTTCAAATGGAACCAAACCGCAGTTGCCACCAGTCTCTAGACTTGCAAACTACTTAAACTAACGTATGATTCGAACAACACACACAACCATGCCCGAGGGTGAACTCGAAACTCCAGCGAGGAGCAAACGTACACTCCGCAGCAAGGCGCTTTAGATCGCACTGCCACTCCCGCGTGGAAGTTTAAGTGCCTCTCCCTGTACATAAATGATTACTAGGTCAAGTGCTATCCAAAACAGTTTACCCCCTTCCCCTCTCTCTCTATGATCAACAATACCCTTGAAGAACCGTACTGTCGCACTCGAGGTTTACTAACATTTTAGTACCGTAAGTTGTCGTGCACACTACGGTAACAACTCGCGTTTCAAATGCTGTCTGACCAATATCTAACCAGGCTTCACTTTGTCTAAGACTTCCATTCTTCTTATTTTTTATTTACTACAACCTAAACTTTTGCTATAAACGAAAAAAAATAAAAACCATATGACTCTTATTGTAATATTCTACTGAATTTATTAATTTATAAGCCAAAACTGTTTTTGGCAGCTACATCAGCGTAATGTACAAAGATACATATGAGTCTGCGAATTTTGTGTAAGAATAAACATTTTAAAATAGTGCAACAAACAAGGAGGCTGAAATTCTAACCTCCTTGGCAACAAAATATTATCTCAGTTGGTTCCTAATGATATACTCAGCGACTGATTTAGGACTAAAACGAGAGACGAAACTAATCAATCCTTTTCTTTAGTCGCAAATCATCTTTAGTCCTAGTCATCTTGGGAAGCCACATGAGATTTCATTTATTATTTGATCTATTTGGTCTTAAGCATCTACTGGTCAATTAGCCAGCTAACAAGTAAATAGCTGACATTCACTGCAAACCTCAAACTGATTACATAATTGTGCTGTTACGGCTGCTTTTGATGCTACAAATCAAAAATGAAGGAACAATGCGACACTTAACAATGTTGTAGTGACGCGCATAAACTGATTTATCTGTATTAAAAATCTTTGATCCCACAAAAATTTAATCACCACGCATATTGTTCATTCATTTTCTAAATAGCCAAGATGCGTCGTTGCGACTTACGAGGAAAGACTGTGTATGATCCTGCAAATAGGGTGACCAGACGTCCCGATTAGTCGGGATTGTAGCGTTTTGGAGCCTCTGAAAATGTGTCCCAACAATTCAAACAAAATAAAAAAAAATAAAAAATAGAAAAACTTTGTCCCGATTTGCAAAGGATTGTGTTAAAATATTTGCAAACAGATTAAAAATACTTTAAGACTATCGATTTTATACTTTAACAATCGAATTTGATATTCCTTATGTTGGTACTCCTTGTTACATTTGAAATTGCTGCTGACGCTGTTCTCTTTGGTTTTGCTTGGCATTGTTGTCAGCGTCAGTTCCACGAAGTTACCTTTCACACTTAAAATGCCGAAACGGAACTCCAAGTTTTCAGCAGAGATGCAAAAGAAATTTCCTTGCTTCAGTGCCGCTGACAATTATCGTTCAGCAAAATGCAAGATATGGAATTGTGTTGTGCCCATGTCTCATGGTGGCGCAGTGGATCCCAACATCACATGGATTAATCGCTGTTGTATCTTCCGGGTTATGTGGTCGTGGTCGAAGAAACAATGTTTCTTCGACCACGACCACATAACGCGGAAGATACAACAGCGATTATTTCAGCCGGTCGTGAAAGCCTTCACTGCATGATCACATGGATTCCCACAAACACAAGAAGAGTCTTCGAGCATCAGAATCCACTCTAAAATTTACAAGGTATTTTCTGTCTTCAAACACAAAGGAACAAAAGACAGTTGCTGTATCGGAAGGAGCCATATCATTCCATGTTGTGAATCACCACCAAAGCTACCGTTCTAATTATTGCAGAGTTCCGTTGCACAAAAAATATTTATAGATTCGAATATTGCAGAGAACGTTTCGTGTGAAAGAACCAGGTGTGAGGTAATTATCAACAATGTCATTACTCCATATTCCCAGAAACAGGTAATAGATTCTGTAAACAGTGCAATATATCGACTGATGCTAGCAATCATAGTCATCAGAATTTTTTTCCCGTGATGGTTCAGTATTTTTCCCTGGTTTTCAGATCAAAATGTTTGAGCTTGATGAGCTGAAGAAAGAAAAGTCGGAGACTATTTCCAGCTATCTTTCTGATGTTATACGCTCATTGAACAAAATGTGTTGCATTTGGTGCAGTCAATACGAATTGCAATTTTTGCGGCGTAATGAAGAAAGAAGGTAATAATGCTTTCACACGTCTGAAACAGTTAAAGAATTCTGACACTGTTGGCGTAGGTTGTCCAGCTCATGTTGTCCATAACACACTCCAGGGCGCTTGTGATGTGTTGCCCCCTGATGTTGACTGCATTGTTATTAAGTCTGTGGTGGTACTAGTTTTAATGAACTCTGATTTCATTAACAAACAACTCCTTAAAAAACCGTGACTTCGAACCCGAAGTTAACTAGCTCCAACTCACAGTAATTATAATTGACGATAATATTAGCTTCAAAATTATTCATATTAAATATCTTGACTTGAATATTTAAAATATTTTAGAATTGCTTTCTACAGTCAGATCCTATAAGTTCACGAACCCTGAGTAAAATTTTATTTGATGACTCTACGAGAGTTTTTCTTTCACAGCTCTCGTATATACTCAATCAATAAAACAATTTCAACTTTCATGCAACTTTAGTGACACCCACTTTCATCATTAGTCGTGCTGATCACACTCAAAATTCACTTCAAAATAATTCATCACTTTAGAAAAATTATTTGTAGATCTTTATTTGATATTCAGTAAACTCGTATACACATCAGTATAACCTCATTTATAAACTTTTTATTCGTATCATGTGACGTATTTACAGTTACAAAAACTCAATATTACAAATCACAATTGGAATATGACATCCTGTCAATACTTCTTACAAAAACAGACTTATTAGTTCAGCGCGCCGACCTTCGGCTAATCAACGATAGCGACCAGCATTTTCTCGCTGACGTCAGTGGAGAACTGGTCACGGCGTACTGCTGCAGCACCATCATAATACATGAAACAAAGACAAATAAGACTTACATAAGTATGTGTTCTCAAATCTTAACAACATTCAAAATAATATATTCAATAATTATCTAATAAATAACTGCAAAATTGAGCTTTTTGAGGAGAACAGTGGACGGCCCAATACACGCCCCACTACAAGTTGTTCAACCATTATCATGTTTTATTCTATTCGTATCGTAGAATTTAGTGAATTTGTTGGTCTCACTTACAGAAATTTACTTTCTCTTTCTAAGATACTGTAGCTTTTTTTGCTGCCAGCTAATAAAAGATTTTAAAATTGTACGTACCTCGGAAGTCCTACTTTTTGTCAGGGTCTAACACAAAGTGCCCTGCAATATTAAAGAGGTTTTAGAGTGATCCTATATGTGAATGCTATTTACTTCTTGTACATTCACAAATGAGTTTATTCCAGGATTCCTATCTCAGTATTGAGAAAGAGGACACTTCCATATGTACAGTATTAGCAGTCTTAAATAAAGTTTTAAGTCTCTCAATTCAAGAAAATAAGAACATATTGTGCCATTACGTGTAAAAAAAGTTACTGAGTGATTGTGGCGACAAGTCGCTTAAGAAATCTGACACAGCAGTATCAAAATTTTATGATGCTTGAGTAGAGTATTTAGCCTCTTGACTACATGGAATATCTGAGTTTTCTATTTTCTCAGAGATGCTGCTTATTGAGCCTCCAGAATGGTTGGCAGTAGATAAAACTTTAAACTGGCGACAATAAGAGGACATTGTACTAAATGACACAGTCTTATTTGATGATATAGTTCATATCCAGTCATTTGTAAAACAAGAGAAAAACAAATAGTGAATACTGGAGTCATTTGACGGCACATGAGAAATGGTGCAGGTTTTTCAATTCTTGTAAAATATGTAAAGAACAATTCCGAGAATCGCTTAACATAGCACAGTACTTTTTCCACTCCCTGCCCGCAATGCAAATGTTGAAAGAGTTTGCAGTTTACTGTCGTCACAGTAGATAGACGAGAGAAACAAATTTATTGCGAAGAGTTTTGTATTGATTTCTATTCATATCTGTTAGGCAATCCTAAGTTGCTCAATGCAATTTCATCATCAAAAAAATAAGATACCAGAAGGGCCGGCTCGAACAAATTTGGCGCCCAAGTTAAATTATTTTAATGGCGCCCCATTTAACAAAATCGCAATAAAACATCAATGTAAAATACACATTGTATCTTTTTTATTCAAATACATAATCACAACATACATATTACATATATGTATTGCCCCATTAAAATGGGACACACCATACACTTTTATACAACAATGTTACTTTTTGTGGTAATATTCATCTCGGTTTTTCAGCCGGATACCATCGTCAACTAGACACAATATTTCGGTAGACCAACTGGCTGCCATCTTCAGGTGAGTGCGACGATTACACTTACTCGCAGAAACTGAGCCATGTCAGAAACAGCGGCCCCTTTATACGACGCTGACGACCGACCGCGCGTGCGCGAAATCAAAGTAGAGGCCCTCTAGGCGCAGTAGGGCGCCGGTGGATAAAATCGGCAAAACGATAGCTCGAAACAAGACTAGTAACTTCTTGTAATGTGTTACTTTTTCATCGTTTTTACATTTTGTCTTTTAAAAAAGGTTTTGGTTGATAGTTTACAATAACTGATACAGTTTCAAGCTTTATTATACGAGAGTCAGACGAATTCCATTTTTCTTGCCTTGGGCCGCGGCGGATTAGCCGTGCTCACTGGAGCGCCGTGTTGCGGTGCGCGCGGCCGTTCAGCGTCGGGGATTCAAATCCCCCCTCGGGCATGGACTTTTGTGTTGCCCTTATGTTAGTTTACCTTATTTTAAGTAGTTTGTAAGCTACGGACTAATAACCACGCAGTTTAGTCCGATACATTTACAAACATTTGAACATTTCTTGCCTTGGATTTTGCGGCAGTGGGGGTAGCTGACATCTCTCACATTACTACAACTAAACTTAAATGCTTCGTCCTGTTCCGTTCCTGTAGTCTGTGGACGTGTGGTTTCGACTGCAACGAAGATACATAATTGGGAAAGTCCTCTCCTGCTTCACTTGATGAGACAGCCTATCTCTTCACAATGAGAGAAGCACAAACAATGTCTTTGTGCATAACAAAACCATATTTGCACCTAAAAATAATGGTTTATAGCGTAATTATGAACTAATAGAAGGGGATCTATCTTACGAAGAAACTGATAACCTGATGGCACCAGTAATATACAGGAGGGCTTAAGTAAAAAATTATTTATTGTATTTTTCCCTTTGTTTATGCACAAATGTAAGGCATTCCCTATGTTATTTGGCGACCTAAACCTTCTGCTCTTTTTTACCACTGATGATGTTGTAAGAGTACACCTGTTGGTGTATCTTACAGTTTGATTTAAAGTAATGTATATATTGTCTTAAATTTGTTTAGTTCATGTATTTCTTGTATGCTAGAGATATTTCTTATGTAACGTCACTTTCAATATTGAATCATTTAGTGTAAACATGTACTGTATGTGTAAACCCGCATGAATGCAAGGACATTCTTATGTTGTAAGTTAGCAATGCGCCAGAGACAATGTTGAACCTGTTGTAAAGACTGTCTTTGGCACAGAAGTTGTAGCTGTGAGTGTCGCGCTGCTGAAGCAGTCGCGATGCGGACTCGCCAAAGTAAAGACATAAATGCAGTCTCGGATAGAGATGGGCAAAATCGATCTTTTCAGAGATCGGATCAGAAATAGTCATTCACTGGGATGAACTAGTTCTTTTTCATGTTTCACCGACTCACCAACTGATAAAAAACGTCACTATACTTTTATCTGATTTGGCCATATTGTGAAAGAAGAAAGAAGAGTAATAATTTTATTGTAAGTCAGTTGTTTCGAGAATTAAAATTTGTTAGTTACACCTACATTAAAAATTAAACATGTTATAACAGAATTTAAATATTTTTGCAGGTGAAATAATTGGAAAAAGAAAAAAAATATTATTTTTATATTTTTAAACTTTCATTAAAAAATACAATATTTTGCAGAATAAAAATACTAGTTCCGTATTTATACAGTGAGTAGTTTAAGAGAGTTGAATGAAACGTGATATACCGCGAGAGTTCCGTGCAAAACGTGGCAACTGCCGCAGCGGAATAGCCGTGCGCAATAAGGCCGTGTCCTACGTGAGCGACAAAAGCAAGCGACAGCGCGCGACATTCAGCGACGCCACACGGCAGCTACAAGCAGCAACATTCGGCGACACGGCCGGGTGTATTACGTGAGCGCGACATATTCTCGCTACAAGATGGCCGCTAGAACCCATCACTTGTTATCTAAAAACTAAAGTCTGGCACCCATAAACAGTAAAATAATGATAGCTCCAGAGTAAGCAATAAAGTTTTATTTAATTTCGAAAATAAGGCGTCAAAAGAGTAATGTCCATTAAATTTACAAAGCGAGGAATGTTCATGGACTATTTCATTCGTAACTTCAAGTACGAAAAAAAGACTGTGAAAATCTCCAGCCAAATTCTTCGAAAATACGACGAGTACAGTTACTTTCGACTATGTCGTCATGAGTTTTTCTTTTGTGAGTACAAACCATCAACAATTGATTAAGTTCGAAGAGAGTCTTAGCTAAAGAAGTAATTAGGTAAATAACTGCGGTGGTACTCTTACAGTCGGCGTAGTACAGAGGTAGTGTTCTGGGTTCCTATATTCTAAGTTTTGCAGTTGCTGGTAAGATTTCCGTTCCACCTTATATTTTTAGTTCCTGTAACTACAACCCTTTAACCTGTTATTTGTGCAAAGTTTTATATATACTCTATACAGAGCAATGCGAATTTTTTTAAAGTGCTTCCCAATATAGTTTATCTTTAATTGCAAACACACACACCCTACTGTACCAAACACATCAAATTCGTAATGAAACATTATAGCAAGATATTTTACTCAGAAACGTAATTATAGACATCTCGTTTGACATCCTAGTGTTCTTTCTCTCTTCGAAAACAAGTTTGTTGTTACTGTCAAAGATTTGATGCCAGCAGCAAAAATTTCAAATGACACATTCCCGAAACTGAATGGTTTCAGATATAGAAAACATTAATGCACATTGTTGTTCTCTTTGTTATTCGATTATACAGTCATTGTTTTCAACGTGCCAAAATAATGTAGATGCATAAAAGACACATAATTTGTTACAGGACACTCGTCTATCAAGTCAGGAAACTGCGTGATATGGGCTTACAAAATTTAAGCAACAGAATGCACATTGCACAACACTTTGTCACTCTTGCTCCCTTCATGCAAACTACAAGTGTTCGAGAAAAATAGAGTAGGATCTTTTTCGCAGAAATTTTATATAGTTTAATTTTGTACTGTAACACATTTTTGCTGCCGACTGCAGATTTCCTGTTATTAAGAAAAAACATGTAACATTAAATAAATACGTTTCATCTCAAGTACTATTCGAAATAGGAATATGACGGTTTCTGTTGCTTCAGATGATCGTTTCTGTAAGTGAGCTGCAAGCTTTATCAGAACACAGGAGTCGAGAGAACAGAGAAATGCGCGGGTCGCTTTGTTCGGCACCATGCGGTTCGCCAGAGGAGTGGGGGGAATAATGAGCAGCGCGCCACACGGGCGGCTCCGCAAGCGAGCGGAGTCGGCAGAGTGGTGGAGAGAGATGAACCGGTGAACCAGCTAACTCATCGACTCAGTTGGCGGTCGGATCGCCTCGATCGCCGGAGTCGTGCGGAGCAGCGAGTCAACGGTAGTCGGGAGCCGCGCGCTCACTGAACCATGCTGCTTCTGTGACTCACCGATTCTCGACTCGCAGCGCGAAGGCGCTGCACGTGTTTAGGTGCTCTTTTTTTGTTTTATACTTGCACATGGTCTATAGCACATTTATTTTTTAGCGTAGGAAACTTCTGAAGCATGTGGCAAGGGGTTTAGGAAACTTCTGAAGAATGTGGCAAGGGGTGCTTATGCAGCTCATTGCTGTCACCAGAGGGACTTTTCGGATCAGATGAACTACCATTCTTTTTTTTGGATTCACCCATCACTCACTCCTTAGAAGGATCTAGCTCTTTGAATCAGTTCAAGAGCAGATTGCCCATCTCTAGTCTCGGAGCGGACTCGCTATAGTAAACACGTAAATGTTTTTGTTGATAGTGCAGAGGCACGGTAGGCGCAGGGTGGCGCGAGTTTAATGCAATTGCAATAAGCCTGAGAGGGGTACTGTTTAATGTATTGAAGAAAGTGCGAAATAAGTTTATTTATACTCGATCAGTGTAATCTTTTTTCATGTATGCAAGAAAAGTAATTGTTTGGTATCAAGTCTATTGTCACCGAGTGTGGTCGTTGTTGTAGTAAGAGTACCTATTGTAATCATATCTGTCTTGTATGGACTTCACGACGAAGACGACGAATGCAGATGAGTACTTTTGTAACATTTTATTTTGTATCCATGTAAATGTAGTGTCAACCCAATCAGAACTTTGGTTCAATTATACATGACTTATTTTGAAACCAGTCTTAATTTTGTAAGTAGTTGTAGTCACCCCATTATCACCATTATTAGATTATGTTGATTATGCAAGCCTGTACATTGACCAACAAGATCAATCATTTTTCAAAGTAATTACGATCAGTTTTAAAGAAATTGCTAGATGAGTTAAAGAATTGCTAAACGTGTTACAACTACAGAGACTAGTAATTAAAGTGCGAGAGAGTTTGCAGGTAAAGTAAAGTTGATTTCATTTATGTAGAAAGTAACCAAACTTGACTGAAGTAATTTTTTTATGAAATACGTTAAATGCCAAACTTTGCTCAGTTAGTTACACGCGTACGCTACCCAGGCCCTGGAACCAATTACAAAAAAAAAAAAAAAAAAAAAAAATAGTTCACGTAAAGTTTTATAAGAAACTTGAATGCTTTAAAGAATATTATCAAAATTATTGAGAAGTTTAACTGTAGTATTTGTGAAGCTCATTGCACCACAGAGTTTCACTGTACTGAGCTATTATCATTGTAATTAGAGTCTATCTGCTATTACAATTTTGATTATAACACGAACACGCCATCACCACTACATGAATTCTGACACATTTGTTACTGAAGTTGTGCTGTTCGTGAATCGTAAGAGGTGCTAGTTGGAGGCTGTAGTCAATGCTAAGTCAGATAGGGCCAAGCTTAATTAATTACTACAGTGACTGTTTTAAGTTAATTAATATCAATTTTTTCTTATTTATTCAAAATTCTAACTTACAATGCGAAAGTGTTGTTGCGACCCATTAGTTGTGATTTGCTACAACATCCAATAACAAAATTATTATTGCTAGAGCATATCATTACGCATTCTAAATTTTGAGATTATTTGACGACCTCCAACAGGCAATGTTATTACAATGTGTGTGGTGTTATGGCAAGGTCATTAGCGCCCAGTGTACGCTACAGCGACTACAGAGCGGCGGACTGCACGGGGCTGTGAGGGCGCCACAGCTGATTCGATGGGCACCAAGCCAGCTCTGATCACGGGATGATTAGTTGCAAACTGCTACTCTTCTTTCATTAAACGCTTGCTAGCAAATTTCTGAAGAGTCAAAGAAAATGCATGTAACATTGACTTGCGACTCGTCCCCTGCCTGTTGTTCTGTCTATGTGCAGTAACCGGGATCTCATCGCTCCTGGAACCGCAACCCAACAGCAAAACAAACCGCACTGCGAGCGCACGAGGGTTCGTGGCACAAAATAAATTTGCCGCCTCCCAAATTCGAGTGCCCTAGGCAATTGTCTAGTTTGCCTACGTGGACGAGCCGGCCCTGGATACCAGTATATCCACATGATAATCCTTTCTTTGAGTTTCAAGACTTTTTCTGTCATATTTGTATTTGTTAATCCTACATTTCTTAATAAGTAAATTTTCCAACTACGGCCTTTTGTGTAAATATTATTACGTCAAACTAAGTTGAAGCTCGGTGCTGCAGCTAATGGGAGCCACCGAAACAGAAAATTCATACGTCAGATCCCATAAACCACCGGTCTGAGTGTAATCCAACTCTCGTAGAAACAATAATTTTCGTCCCGTTTCATTATCCCAGTTTTTCGCAAATATCCCGTTTTTTCACATGAAAAATCAAGACTATCCCGCTTTCGGACGTGGAAAATCTAGTCACCCTATTTCCAACCACATTCGCTTATTTCCGACCACTGTGTTTTGCTGTGTTTCTAGCTCTTTCGCTATGTTGTGATTTGAGATTTACTGTTTAATTTGTCACATCGAAACTAAGAACAATGTGATAACATTTAAGTTGCTTCACAATTATGAAACCATTTCAATTCCGTTTTTGTAAATAGTAATAAATGTGCAAGCGGATGGCATTTTCAGACTCAGCGGAATAAAACAAAAATGCAACCCCTGATAATGGTTTTATGAATAAAATGAAATGTGTGAGGTAAAAAAATAAAGATTTTCAGTGGTAGTTTCCTTGTTTTCCTTAATAATATAATAGATTTCATATGTGGATTAATTGCTATTTTCAGATTAACTAGCATCAAATTTAAAACCAAATTTAAATGCATAAGCATTCCTCTGACCACACTAGGTGCTTTGTGGTATTAAAATACGTCTTCTGTAGTTTATGTGTACGGGTATGTTCTGTCGTCCGTTAACTACGATAGGTTACCTATCGCTATCGCCTGAGTCATTTCGATTTATCTCGAAAATATGAACATACGCTATTTATCTTTGCACCTGGCGATATCGTAACATCCGAAAAAGAGTTTGTAAAATAATTAATATTGTATAACATCACATCAGTGTCGTGTGTGTTCATTACACTAAAAACTAACGAAACACACAATTAAAACACCCACACTGTAAGTAAAAACATTCTGTGAATACCATGACATCATCAACCCTGTTAACATTAACTTCGGCCCTATGTCATAGATACTTCTCTCAGTTTCATTTTATTCACATTTGTTGATCCAGCGAAAAGATTTCGCCATATACTGAATCTTCCATAACACATTGTTTCAAGATCTTATCATCTGAAAAGAAAGTACATATACTGACTCCTTCCATTAGGAGAATAAGTTTCCAGCACGTAAAACAGTGGGGGAAAATAATAACATTTCACGAACTTAAGCTAATATCTATTACTCTGTACTCGTTTGATATTATTGACATACATTTAACATTTACTTTACTATTTCAATCTAAATTGAGCATATTCTCTCGCAAATATATATTTTATAGAAGTAATTATTAATTTACTTTTATTCGCCAGGAACATCCAACCACCAAAGTTGTCGATTTGCGTAAAAAACTTGACAGGAACGGATTATCATGAACGAAGACAAGTAAAGTCAGCAACGTTACAGACAGAATTGTAGTATTGCTTACGGGCACGTGTATAAATGCGCAGTTGAAATACCCGCTCTTACCTGTTAGCAGACTGCTACCAGTAGCGGCCGACAGATGGCGCACACGTCCAATGTTGCGTGGTCGAAGTTCCCTGAACTGCCGCTAGATGTCACACACTCCGAAATGTGAACGTTTCGTCTTAAAACGGCTGTAACTGTTCGCAGATAAATCAGAAACCATAAATTGTAAAATATTACATTGCTGCTATAGCTGTAATAGCGTAACGTACCTAATACGAATTGGAATTGACAGCTCATTACAACCTTCTTCATTATTTATGCCGTAAATTGCAATAGATTCATTTTCTGACTGTTCCAAAGTTGCTCATCGTTAAGGCGCAGTTGTTGAAACGGACAAATAAGTAATCGAATGTTTGAAGGAGGTTACTAACCTCCTTGAATGTTACCACCAAAGTACGGTTAAGGTCAACAGGGTCGTATATGCTTCTAAATTTTTTTCAGTAATAGATGGACAGAAAAAATTAGTCACAAATTCTTGACCATAGCAGATTGTAAGAGTTTCTACACAAAATGTTATCTGTAAAGCAGCACTAATGTCAAATTCTTGCGGCCTTCTGACATCCATACAGCCAGCCTGCCATACATGATGCCCAAAAAATCTAATTACATCTAAGCATCCACACAAATATACCAAACACTAACAAAGAATATTAATTGCAGTGTATAGGAGAATTTAATTATATCCCAACGCTTTTGTTGCCAAAAAGTGATTTACAGAGTGACCCAAAATTCCTAGATTTTCGAAAAGACAGTACCGTCCTTCACGAAATAAGTAGGCAGAGAGGTAAAAATTGACACACGTGAAGAGTAAATATAATTTTCAAAGAGTAGTTATTGTTCCGCATTTCGCGTTATATTCTTCAAATTACTAAATATCTATCAGATCGCTATAAAAACATGCCTAAATCCTTCCTGAGGTATAAATTAGTAACTGTAAAAATATTTAAGTATCTGCGTCTTGTCTTTCGGATGTGATATGCGTACACCGAACAGACATTCACATTAATATATATAGATAAATAGCTATCTGATCGCCATAAAACCGTGCCTAAAGCCTTCCCTGGGTAGACATTAGCAACTGTACAAATTTTTAGGTATTTATGTCTTGTGGTTCAGACGTGATAAACGTACACCGAACAGACATTCACATTTATAGATATATAAATCAAATGTGGATAAGATAAAGATAACTGATTGTAAATTTAATATTTTCGTGTTTTTAATAACTCTAACAATGAAGAGCACTGCTTAGAATTTTATATGAAGGCGGCCTCCTGAGGTCGTAGAGGTGCGGTTTTTAATCCGATTTCGAAGCAGTCACTATTCCTTTCAGCACACTGATTTTGCATTATTGAATGTGATTCTTGTACGTATACCAGTTTAAAGTGTTGGATTAAACCACTGATGCAAACTTACCTGGTGTTACTCTGCATAATTTCAAACTAATAACGTAGATATTAAATGAGTCCAGCTGCTCGTATTTGACGAGACCCCGAGGTTGCTGCATTATTGCGATTCCAGATGTTGAGTTACAAGAAGTTACTACAAACCGCGAGATAAAAAGGTAACGCTTCGTATACGCCATTCAGAACATTGTGGAGAACTGTAAACTGTTGAGGCCTAATCCAGGTCGAGCGGTTACGTCGCAATTGCTGAGTGAGTTGGCTTGGGTTACGTCGCATAAGGTGGGATGGAAAGAGTTGGTTTAGTACTGGTAGGATAAGTAAATGTCAATATGGATTTCATGACCAGGGATGGGGCAGATGGTTGAAATTTCTTTGGGGCTAGTATTTGGAGGGTATGCAGGTGTGGGATTGGTGGGATGTGGTGGTAGAGGTGTCAGCAACCCGGTATGGGGAAGCAGGGCCATCTTAAGCCATGAGGGGGGCCCTGGGCACTCGGTGTTTTGGGGCCCATAAAGAAACTAAGTGAATGCATCAGAATGCTGTACATGTATTTAGTGACTTAATTTGTTAAAATAGTACAAATCAAATACTAATGAGTAGTTCCACAAATTAGCCTTTCATCAAAATTATTGACTTCTTTAAAGATTTCCAGAATACAAAAATACAATTTTTGAAGTATGTCTCTTTCTATGCAGATAACTGGCACACAAATTAGTTTTTGAAGTATGTCTCTATGCAGATAACTGGTGCACAGATTAGGGGACCCTACAACAAAACAGAACTTTCCTTTGAATGAACTCATCAGAGTGATGTACATTTGTTTAGTGAATTTATTGGATATTACGGTTAGAAATACACAAATAAAATACTTGTGATTACTATTTTGCAAATTGGACTTACGTTGCTGTTAATGGTTTCTTTCGGGATTTCTGAAATGCAAAATCTTGTATTACGTCTTCAAAGTCCAGCTGTTGAAGGACGTCACTTTCTATGCACATGATTGACAAATTAGTAAGTCGTTTCTGTAATTCATTTTTTATTCTCTTTAACTGGGAAAAGAACGCTCTCCGCTGTAATTGGTTACCATTAGACAAAGAAATTTCCGGGTAGTAACTTCTACATTCGGAAAAGTTTCTCCTATTTTATCTGCTTTTATTCAAGAATTTAAGGATGATTTTCTTAGCTCTGGCGATTCATTCGGAATTTTTTTCAAATATTGTTTCAAATGAAAACAGTATGATATGAGCTCATCAGAATTAACATCTTCATGATAACATTCTGGAAATTCTTTGCACCTAATTATCGGCAGTACAGAATCGATTTGTTTTAACTGAGAAATGAAACTAAAATGTTTGCTAACTTTCTCGTATGCTTCTGAACGTCGCTTCAAACTAGATTCCAATGTTTCGATTATAGGCAGAAAAATTTCTACGTGTTTTTTTTTTTTTTTTTTTTTTTTTTTTTTTTTTTTTTTTTTTTTTTTTTTCACTCAGTTGTACAGTCTGACGAATCTTCGGAAAAAGTGATATGCTTGCTGCAAATTCTTGTCCTTTGGGAGTTTTCTCTTTGGCTAAAGATTCATACTTATCGAATCTACTGCGTGCAGAACTGATGAAATTGGAAATAGATGCAAAAAGTTTTGTTGCAACGTCTATTGTGACAGTACTACTTTGTTAAGTTATATTTGTGTTGTTGATAGTTCTCAAAAGGTCATCCCGTATCTCCGTTCTGAGAATGGTCTCAATTTTTTTCATTTTCTTGCAATGACTTTGAGCCTAATTTTTTGTTTCCACTGTCTGATCAGTTGTTGCTATTAATCGAATTCAAATCTTCAAAAATATCACAGTAGCCATTATGCGAATCGTTACGAGCGTCAGCACGAGCAGACCATCAGGTTTCAGAGATAGACTACAAAACTTTATTTGCCTCTACACATTCTTTCAAAACTTTCCAACGCTGGTTCGAAGCACAAAAAGGTGAATAATTTTTAGACAAACACATGCAGCCGCTTGAACACCTATTAAATTTAGTGAATGTGTGGCACATGGTAGAAAAATAGCAAATTCACATTTTTCTTTTATTCTTGCCTGAAGAACTGAATACTTTCCAGCCATATTTGCTGCATTATCATAGCTCTGTCCGCGGCAATCTTTTATTGAAATAGCAACGCTATCCAAAAACGTAATAACAGTATCTTCTATACTTTGTGCCTTATGCTCCTCCCCAGCCAAAATTCTCTCAACAGGCTGGCCATATTTTACGTACCGAACGATGCAAGTTAGCTGGTCAACGTTGGAGTGATATGGCGAGGAATCCACGCTTATTGAATAGTACTTGGCTGCTTTTCAGTCGTTGACAATCGTCGTAAACACTTTCTGTCCCATTACATTAATAAATTCATTGCAAATATTTGCAGACAAATATGATGTATTTCCTTGGCTACGATTGCCATACTTCCGTATATGATCAGCAAGAAAAGGATCAAATTCGCTTATTAAGTCTAAGCATCCCAAATAATTTCCATTGTTTTCAGAACCCAAAATAGCACATTCTCCACGAAATCCTAGTCCCCATGACGCCAAAAATTTCACAATTGCAACAATTCTTTTCAATATGCTCCTCCAATAGTTGACCTCAGCATTAAACTGGGAAAGCAATCCAGAATCAACTCGTCCAACAATTTTGCTTCTTTCAACAATACTCCTCATTGATAACCTGTGCTGTAAACTATTCTGATGCTACTTTAATAAGTTCTTTATAAGCTTCCAATCTTCTTAGCCCCTGGAAGAATTCAAATTAGTGCCGACAATGTTACTGAATAGAGGCAACAATAAAAGTACATAGATTTCATGGATGGTGAAAACAGAAGCCACTTTCTTTCCACAAACTCAACATTCGTCAATTTGCCAGTGAAAACAGTCCTAGTTAATTTTCTGGTTTTTCTTTTACTACTTACATCAGCAAAATGTGTAGTGGTTTCTGAGAAGTCACTATTTTTGTTTCGGAAAAACTCTGGGCCCTTGTGAATCCTAATATCTCGGACACACATTTCATCACAATACTTACCAGGGTCTTCAGATATGTTTTCTAACTTCTGTCTGGCGAATCCAAGTGGCTTGAGATGGAAGAAGCATATTGTGATGTGTGTGTGCAGCTGTCTTCATAACTGGAACGGATTAACTCGAAACACAAATGTTATCGTCTATATTAAACATGGGCACCGTTCAAAGCTTTGAGATTTTAAGATATCTTGAGATGATGAGTTAGATGAATCACTCTGCCTGTTAGTTTCTTCAAAAGTGAAAAATGAAGTAAGTTTATGTAGTCTGCTAATGGTTTCCTTTTGAAGTAGAAGTTTTTTTCTTTTTTCCTAACCACTTAAGTATGTACGTTTTGACATTTTTGAAAGACACTACAAAAATATCAAGTAGAAACTGCCAAGTAAACAAAGTGAATCGCATCAATCGCGTACAACCAAATGGCGCTTCCAAGCACCACGATAACAAACTATCGCTTCGTAAGGTTGAAACTCCAACAATGTCAAATTCACCAGTACTGGATGCATGATGCGCAGTGCCGTCCTAGCACTGGGCGAGTCCATTGGTTTCTTCGCAGCGGAGACCGTTGCGCATTGTCGTTCTAAGCGTCAGGCGAGTCCTTTAATTTGTTCTAAGGGGAGGCCGCATCAATCTGCTTCAGATCCTTCTAGTTATCGAAGTTCATGTGTTCCTGCTTCCATATGTTAAAGATTTGTATCTAATTAAACGGGCTCTGCCTGAAGCCAAATAAAAAAAATGCCAAATAGAAACTCATACATAGCGCGGCATTGCAGCCTCCACCAGTTGGTTCAGGAAGGGTTCTGCATAACCAGACACGAGATGTGTATACAGAAATGTTTGTAAAGCTTATGGGACTTAATTGAGGTGTCATCAGTCCCTAAACTTACAAACTACTTATGAACTAGCTTATACGAAAGAAGGCACAAACATCCATGCCCGAGGGGGAATTCGAACCCCCGACGGGGAACGGCCTCGCGCATCATAGCATAGCGCCTCAATGCGCTCGGCCGCTCCGCCGCGACCATGTTGTGATTAACGTAATTAAGTTTATATCGGAAGACGTAAAAGACACGATAACATCGCATAAAAGAGTTCCCTTGATAATGTTCAAGCTGTTACTGAGGTTTCGCTTGAAACTGTAAGAAGAGTAAAGAAAGTGGGAGAGAAAGTAGGTGCCGATAACAGTTCTATACAAACAGTGTCGCCGTGTGTTCTGTAGCTAACTACGATTTTGCATGCAGACAGCGAACCAACTCACTTGCCACACCATATATGACACGTTTCGAGACAACTTCTGGGTCTTCATAAGTGCGACAAAAATTCACTTTATAAAAGTCATTGCCTAGGAGAAAGGAACGAGTTTCTCGGGGCCGTCATCAGGCTGTGGGCCCTGGGCCGGTGCCGCTTGTGCCACTATGGTAAAGACGGTAGTGTGGGGAAGCGTGGGGAAGCTAGAGGATTATTAAAGTGTACGTTGTTCAGTGTTAGGAGAGGGGGGAATAACATGAACTGGTAAACGATCCGCGTGCTACAGTAGCTTAACCATGGTTTTGGTCTGTGGTAGGAAACGATCTCAGAGATTTTGTGTCAAGTGACAGTTTTGTCTCCAGATATATAACAAGTTCGAGGTTTGGGTCTGTGGGGATATGAGGCTGCAATGGTGTCAGGGGTTAGCATCCGCAAGCCCTCCCCCAGTGGAATTCGTCATTGATTCGTGCGCCTCGGTTGCACATTGGTAGAGTGCCAGACTACAAATCCAAATGTCGCGGGTTCAATCCCCGCCAGGTCCTGGGCTTTTTACCTGTCACTTTCCACTTCTTTCACCTCTGGTAGTATTGCTCATGTGGAAATACCGAGTAGCACCGTGGTTCGGAACCCACTTTAAACTGTAGGTCCCCCTATAACTGGCTGGGTAAGTCAGTTCGAAGATCGGAGGAAGGCAACGGCATACCACCTCCAAACAGGACCATGCCTAGTAAAGCACTGCGGTTTTCAAACCATTGTTCGGATTGTTGACTGTTTTTTTTTTTTTTTTTTTTTTTTTTTTTTTTTTTTTATGGGAGGCGGTAAGCAGACGCAGATAGCAATGCGGTTGTGCATGGTGTTCTAGGCTGTGCGGGGACTTATCTTAAGGGGGGGGGGAGTTGGATATCCAGACAATGTTTGCATAAAAACGGATGAGACCGATCAAGGCTTTGTATGTGTGCAGTAAAGTGGAGAGGACCAGTCCCAAAGTGTGACCTGTCATCAGTTTCAGCAGTTTTAGTTTACTTTGGGTTCTCTGTTGCATTGTTAGTAGGTGAGGAATGCAGATAGTTGACAGTTGTCATTTAGTCGAATATATTTTCCTGTATTACCTAACTGGATATGACGGTTACGATATTGGTAAAGTAGAAGTGATGGAGATGTAGGTGTAGGTGGTTTGTTCTATAATTACTATAATAAGGAAGTCAGTGTCATCAGCATAGTGAAGAAGATAGATTGGAGGAGTAGCTGTGTGACACACTTACACTTGCTTGAAAGGTACATTAATTTAGTTTAGTGGTAGTGACATTGGATGGACGATTACAGACGAAGGGTGCAATAAATTCGACCTCACAAGCGGCTTCTAATGAAATTGCGTGCTTATGGAAGATCGCTCCAGTTGTGCGAGTGGATTCGCGATTCCTATCAGACAAGACACAGTTCATAGTTATTGACGGTAAGTCATCGAGTAAAAGAGAAGTGATATCTGTCGTTCCCCCAGGGAAGCGTTATAGGTTCCCTACTCTTTCTTGTGTTTATGAACGATTTAGGAGACAATCTGAAGTCAACAGAGGATCAAAAGCAACTGCAAAGCGATTTAGACAAAATTTCTACATGGTGCGAAAATTGGCAAATAACACTAAATAATGAAAAGTGTGAAGTAATACGACCACTAAAAGAAATCCGCTGAACTTCAAATACACGATAAACAAGTCAAACCTTAAGGTCGCATATTCTACCAAATACCTAGGAGTTACATTACGAACAACTTAGACTGGAGAGGACACAATAGAAAATATTGTTGGGAAGGCGAACCAAAGATTGCGTTTCATTGGCAGAACGATTTGAAGATG
The DNA here is from genome assembly GCA_026315105.1 of Locusta migratoria. Lineage (NCBI taxonomy): Eukaryota > Metazoa > Arthropoda > Insecta > Orthoptera > Acrididae > Locusta > Locusta migratoria. The sequence continues at coordinate 130,378,990 of CM048745.1, read as the reverse complement.
CACCAGCTCCACCAAAGAGACTGCCTACATCACACATGTGCGTCCTCTCCTGGAATACTGTTGACCCTTGTGGAACCCTCACAAGGTGGGACTGACGGAAGACATTGAGAAGGTTCAGAGGAGGGCAACACGTTTTTCTTTTTTATTATTATTATTATTATTATTTATTACGTTACAGGGCGAAAGCGTCACGGAAATGTTGGACAATTTGAGGTGGAAATCATTAAAAGAACGGCTTTATTCGTTGCGATGAGATCTATCTGCGAAATTTCAATCACCGACATTTACTTCTGAATGTGAACATACATTGCTAGCAGCCACCTACATAGGGAGACATGACCATCCCAATAAAATAAGAGAAATAAGATCTAAAACGGAAGGACTTAGATGTTCTTTCTTTCCGCTCGCTATTAGAGAAGGGAACAATAGAGAACAGTTATGAAAGTGGTTAATGAGCCCTCTGCCAGGCACTTAAATGTGATCTGCAGAGTATTTATTTATTTATTTATTCTTGTTGCGGACCAGCTGCCTTCGGGTATATAGCTGGTCGTGATTACAAAAACTATGTGATACATTTATGCGACTGTGATACATTATTTTCTTTATGCATTTACAGTAATTAGATAAAAAATACAGAGAAAAGCGTAAAAACTTATCATATTGAAAATGAAAAGGCAAGTTAAAAACATCAAGTATTTTAAGAAGAGAATAATAGAAGATAGGAAAGATTCGTTTGAGTGACAGTGTTAAGAACAAAAGTGGAAAGTCCAGGGTGGGGGCCTCGGAATTTACTTCGAGCCCTGCCATTCTGGAGTTTTCTCATTTGGAGACTCCTATGATGGGACGCGGTGGAGTAGCCGAGCGGTCTAAAGCGTCTCGCTGCGGAGCGCGCGGTTGCTCGCCGTGGTGGTTCGAGACCTCCCTGGGGTATGGGTGTGTGTGTTGTCCTTAGGTTAGTTTACCTAGGTTTAAGTAGTTTGTAAGTTACGCACTGATGACCACGAAGTTTGGTCCGATAGATTTACAAACAACAACAACAACACCATTCTATGATGGGCTACATCTGTAGGTTACATTTCGCATGTGTTTATATCGTCCTCTGTATCGGGGCTGTCATCTGTGGTATAATTTGTACTGTTTGTGCTTTCAGTGTCAGAGTTATCATAAGTGTTTTGTCTTCTGTTGTGGGCGATTCGTGTTGCATTACGTCTTACGTTCTGTGTGTACTCGTCTTTTTTTCGTAGTCAGACTTCGTCCGTCAGCCTGTTCATTTTGTCCCATCCGTTCTTATCCCGTTTCTATGTAGATACGACTGGAGTTCTTCTCTCTGACTGCAGCTCATTGTTATACCCGATCCTCATGCGGCGTCTTTGACGTGTTACTCTCCAGCACCATCTTTTGGCCTGTAAATCTAGGGAGGAGCTGCAATTATATTGGACTGGTTAAACGTGAGATGTGGGCATACCGCGTACGCATGCCGTCGTTATTCATCGGGTAGATGCCATGCCAGAGATCTCGTCGCGCTCGTGTGTGTGTGTGTGTGTGTGTGTGTGTGTGTGTGTGTGTGTGTGCGCGCGCAATGTCACGTGCCGGCCTGTGGCGGCTGACCACAACAAAGGCACCGCCGGCCGGCCGGACCGCAGCACACCAACACACGCCAACCGCCGTGCTTGCGGCCGCCTGTCCGCTGCCGCTGGTTCGCGGCGCGCCGCCAGATGGCAACACCAACTTACCCGCCTCCAAATGTTTGAAAACGTTCTGGACTGGAATATCAATCGACACTGCAACGTCCTAACAAAGTGGAATACCGATATACAAACGTTATTGTTGAAGCAGTGCACTGTCTGATTTCAAAACCGGATTCTCTTTCTCTCAAAATGTTACTGTGACTGTCAGGTATATGTAGAGTGACTTATACACTTCTGCCCATTAAAATTCCTACACCAAGAAGAAAATCAGCCTAACCCTCGACCGTAACCTTTCCTGGACCCCCCACCTCCGCACTGTCCGACAGAAAGCCCTCTCCCGCCTTAACCTCCTCAAACTCCTCACCGGCCGGACGTGGGGTCTCAGCCCCTCCACCATCCTGTACACCTACCGGTCCCTCATGCGTCCTATCCTCTGCAGCTTTCATCCCGCCTGGATCTCCGCTCCCACGTCCTACTATAAGACCCTTCAGGTCCTCGAGCGCCACGCCCTCCGCCTCCCCTACCGCATCCGGCTCCCTTCCCCCACGCGGATCCTGTATGACCTGATCCCGTTTCCCCGCCTCCTCCAATATCTTGAGCATATCCGTATCCTCTATACCACCCATAAAATAGACTCCCGCAACCCCCTGGTCCACCCCATCCTTACCAACCCTGGGCCTCTGCCACGCCTCTACCGCGTTATACCCCCTTCCCTTCATCTCCACACTCTCCATGTCCTCTACCAGGGTAACTTCCGCCGCCTCCCCCTCCCTGATGACGTCCTCCGTTCCGACATATACCCGTCCTACCAGCTCTGATCCCCCACCCATATATAAAGTGCCCCCTCTCCCCCCTCCCCTTCCACTCCCCCGCTTGGCTACCCCCTCCCTGCCCTGGAGTCCCTATGGCTCCTCTCTGCCGCCCCCTTTCCCCACCGTTTTTCCTCTCCCCCATGCTTCCCTCCCCCCTACCCCTTAACGGGGTCCTGGACCGACAGTTTTAACAGTGCTGCATCAAGTGTTGTGTCCTGTGCTCCAGTGAAGTGTATGTTTTTTAACTGCGTCCACCGCAGCCAGACAAGTGTCGCACCGTGTATTTTAATTAGTGTCTCCGTGTACTCGCCGTCCTGTGTTCTTGTCGTCCTACATTGTTTTTTAGGTCACCGTGGCTCATCACTTTTAACTAACTAAATGTGGTTTTAATCATCTGTCTATTGTCATGTACACCAAACTGTCGCCTTGTCTATGTCACTTTATCACTGTTGTTTTATCTCCTGTTATCTATTTTAATTCTCCACTCATATATGTATCTTTACTCTCGGCTGAAGGGCAGCCCATAGTGCTGCTGCCAGCCTACCGGTGTACTGCTGGTATAAAACACAATAAAGGGGGGAAAAGGAAAAAGAAAAAAGAAAAGCAGATCATAAACCAGTATTCATTGGACAAATATATTACACTAGAACTGACATGTGATACCCTTTTCGGGCAATTTGGGTGCATACATCCTGAGAAATCAGTACCCAGAACAAACACCTCTGGTCGTAATAACGGCCTTGATACGCCTGGGCATTGAGTCGAACAGAGCTTGGATGGCGTGTACAGGTACATATGCTCATACACCTTCAACACGATACCAAAGTTCATCAAGAGTAGTGAGTGACGTATTTTGACGAGCCAGTTGCACGGTCGCCACTGACCAGACGTTTTCAATTGCTGAGAGATCTGGAGAATGCGCTGGCCAGCGCAGCAGTCGAACATTTTCCGTATCCAGAAAGGCTTGTACAGGACCTGCAACATCCGGTCGTGCATTATCTTGCTGAAATGTAGGATTTCGCAGGGATCGAGAGAGGATAGAGCCACGGGTCGTAACACATCTGAAATGTAACGGCCACCAAGTGCCGTCGATGCGAACAAGAGGTGACCGAGACGTGTAACCAATGGCACCCCATAACGTCATGCCGGGTGATACGCCAGTTCCAATGTGAGTTCACCGCGATGTCGCAAAAAAGGATGTGATCATCATGATGCTGTAAACAGAACATGGATTCATCCGAAAAGATGACGTTTTGCCATTCGTCCACCCAGGTTCGTCGTTGGAAAAAGGAAAAAGGAAATAAACAAAAAAAGGTTGTTAGGTTTATGGGACTTATCTGCGGAGTCATTAGTCCGTAAACTTACAAACTACTGGTAAACTAAATTACACTAAAAACAACACAAACATCCATGCCCAAGGCGCCGTTGCCCTATGCAAGCCTCTTCATCTCTGAATAAATACGGAAACCTACATCCTTTAGCTCCTGCTTACTATATTCGCCTCTTGATCTCCCTCAGTGATTTTTATGTCTCACACTTTCCTGTAATTCTGATTTGACTATTCCCTGAAGTCTCAGAATATGCAACACCAGTCGATCCTTTTAGTCAAGAGATGCCAGACATTTATTCCTTCCACCCTTCCCGCTATTCTGCTCAGTACCGCCTCATTAGTACGCGATCTACCCACCTAATCTTCAGCATTCTTATGTAGCATCGCACTTCAAAAGCTACTATCATGTTTCTATCTGCTTATGGTCTACGTTTCACTCCCGTACAAGACTACACTCCAGACAAATGCTTTCAGAAAGCTTCGTAACATTTAAACTGACATTGGATGGGCCGCGTGGTCTAAGGCGTGATGTTACGGACTGAGCGCTCGTTTCCGCCAGAGTTCGAATCCTCCCCCGGGCATGGGTGTTGTCCTGAGTACAAGTTACTTTAAGTAGTTTGTATGTCTAGGCACTGATGATCAAAGCAGTTTAGTCCAATATGTTTTCAAACATTTGAATATTTTATGACAATACTTTAAAAATCGAGATAAATGTTGAGGTATTTAAATTATTAAACGAAGAAGTGACGAAACAACAAGTACTATTCAAAGACTGGATGCTGACTGAACACAGACATTTAAAAACCTGAGACATCGTCTGCGGTGTGGACGTTTGTAGCATTTAGTAAAAGAGCACTGCGAATACGCTGAACACCAGTCGCCACACAACTCATAGAAACCACTAAGCGGCGATACACAGACGAGGCACTTAGTGGAGTGCGGTGGTAGATGACTGGCAGGAGAGTTGGGGTAGTTGGCAGGGGGAAGGAAGAGAAGAAGGGCGGGTTAGAAACCACTAACACGAAATAAGGAGGAAATGGAGGGGGAGCAGGTGGAGGCCAGAAGGACAATATTCCGGAGAGAGGGCGGAAAAGAGGAGGGGATGATGGGTGTCTTAGGGGAGGAGGGGGAGGTGGTATAGGGATTAAGGTTGACAGGAGGGATAGATGTCTGGACGGAAGGCGTCATCCTCAAGTTGGGGCACGGGACAGGATTGGGGAGATGCAGTGGAAGAGGCACGGTAGTGGGGCGGGGTCCAAGAGGAGGGATTGGACGATGGGGTTAGAAGGATCCAATGTACAGGAGGCAGACATGTTGAAGGAAGTTGAGAAGGTGGGGGGGGGGAGGGGATGAGTACGCATCGGCTTGGAGAGTTGGAAGCGGAAGCGGTTGTGGGCATTCTCTTGGACTGAATCGAGGTGTGGACTTCATGAAAGGTTTCGGTCAAGGATATGGGCAGGCTGGTGGCGGCCTCGGCGCCGCTCTACAGCCGTGTGCAGTGACAACTGCCGAGGAGAGGAAAATAAAAAGGTACGTAAAGGGGAATAAAAGAGAGACCTCGACATGTATAGGAGACATGGGTGAACAAATTAATTAAAATGGTGTCAGATGGGACGGTCATACAAGCTACACTCCTCGCCATTAAAATTGCTACACCACGAATATTACGTGCTACAGACGCGAAATTTAACCGACAGGAAGAAGATGCTGCGATATGCAAATGATTAGCTTTTCAGAGCGTTCACACAAAGGTGGCACCGGTGGCGACACCTACAACGTGCTCACATAAGGAAAGTTTCTAACCGTTTTCTCATACACAAACAGCAGTTGACAGGCGTTGCTTGGTGAAACGTTGTTGTAACGTTTCCAACTTTGATAAAGGTGGGATTGTAACCTATGGCGATTGCGGTTTATCGTATCGCGACACTGCTGCTCACGTTGGTCGCGATACAATGACTGTTAGCAGAATATGGAATCGGTGGGCTCAGGGGGGCAATACACAACGGCTGGATCACAACGGTCTCGTATCACTAGCAGTCGAGATGAAAGGCATCTTATCTGCATGGCTGTAACGGATCGTGAAGCCATGTCTCGATCCGTGAGTCAACAGATGGGGATGTTTGCTACACAATAACCATCTGCACGAACAGTTCGGCGACGTTTGCAGCAGCATGGACTATCAGCTCGGAGACCATGGATGCACTTACCCTTGACGCTGCATGACCGTCAGGATCGCCTGCAATGGTGTTTTATTGACTTTCTATATTTATTTCTTTTTCATTTTATTTTATTTTTTATTTTTATTTTTTTTTTTTTATTTTTTGCTTCCATAATACAGGGTAGCGTGCAGAGCTGCATCAAACCGTTCTTTGGACTGAAGATCAGAAGAGCCGGCCGCGGTGGCCGAGGGGACTGAGGCACTTCAGTCACGGTCTGCACGGCCATTACGGTCGGGGGTTCGAATCCCCCCTCGGGCATGGATATTTGTGCCGTCCTTAGTTGTAGCTAGTTCATAAGTAGTTTGTAAGTATAGGGACTGATGACCCCGTAGTTAAGTCCCATAAGCTCTACAAACATTTGAACAAATTTTTGAATTTTGAAGATCAGAAGAACAACAACAATGATGATGAATAGTGTCATTATTTAGCGATGTTACCAATGAAAATATTACCATACCAAATCAGAGAGAGATGTAGTAAACTTGGAATATGAGAAAACGTGGTACAGAAACCCGTATTTTATTATTCATAATTCCTGTCAAACACGACAGAGTTTTGCATCCATACTTTAGTTTTAGTGCGCGCCTGGATACAAAAAGGTTTTAGATACCTTGCAAAGTAATGAATTCCCGAACTCAAAATCAAAAACCAAGATAAAATTTTAAGTGCAGGTTTCCGCTGTCATTGTCACAATCAATAAAATTCTTCTGGGTGTGGGACCTCAGTGTCTGCGTTTAAAAAGTAACAGACAATAACCAGAAGAAGGCGACTTGCTGCAGTGGCCGAAACGTCGGTCCGTTTCTTAAAGACTGACAAAGCGGCCTCATACACAAAAGAATTTTGATTGTCAAGATTAATTTATCGTAGATGAGGTTGACAGTCATGTAAAATGTAGTAATTTACATCGTGCTCGACGTCTCACTGAAAAGTTATTTGTTTGTGAAATCCAATACTGCAATTTTGACGGTGAGACCATTATCAAGTGGAAACAGTTGCACCTTAACCCTTGTCAAAACCTCAAATCATGTTTCATGGAATGACAGTACGTAATCCCGGCTTCTTGTGTGTACTGCACTACTTGATTGTATTGTGAACGTATCGTTCATACTCTGTTTTATTTTTGCATGCATCTGAAATATTGTATTGAGTAAACGGTTCCAGTTTTTCGTTATAAAACTGATATCGTTAGTGTTTTTCTGCTTACAAACCTTTGGTAAACTGTTTGATTTAAATGTGTTAGATGCATACGATCCGCCTTCTCTTTTATTTTAGTTGCATCCGTCTTTCGTACTCTCTCGCACCTTATAGATAACGGCATGTTAGCACCTTTTGATCGCATCTGCAGTTTGTGCCAAAACAATTATGTACTACTGCTTTGAATTTTGTTGATTCTTATCACTGACTCGATAAGGCAATATTGCTTTCCAATGAAAAAAAAATAAATTTAAAAATTTAAAAAACGCTTCAATAGCAGCAGAAAAATTGAGCAACAGTAATCAACTAACGCCAATGAAAATTCAAACGTAAATAACACACATTCTCACGTTTTTATCAACGAATATTCTGCGAAATCTTCACAACTAGAGTAGCAGCATTCACTAGGATGAAATTGCGTCCAGACTACACCGCACAATGCCATGTAGAAATATACGCGTTATGCAGATTGTTTTCTGCACACCAACTATGTACCCTGCCATTTATAACACAAAGATCACTAGTGAGAAAATACAACACCTCTAAAAGCATAAATAAATACTCATTTCGTGAAGAGATGTCATAAAGTTTAATATGAATACTGCTTACGAAGTAGTACGAGAAACGGATGCGAACTAAAACATAAGATTTATTTTAACACATTAAACTCGTGCATTTCACACGCAGATTATGTTGGAAGTAGACGGATCATATTCTCTTTTACTTCAGTTTCATGCTTTTGTCGCATGTAAAGAAACACATGTTGGTAGATTCGATCTAATTGCCGTATAACTTTACCACAGATTATCCCAGACAAGTGTGTATAATCCAGTGAAAATATTTTGCATGAGTTTGGACCATTCCCCTTTAATATGTAGCTGTGTTACGGTACACAATCAAAGCTTTAACGACGAACCGAGGCTGGTGCCAAAGCAAATGTGGAAATCGTTTCATTCCTTTTGTAAACATGTCAGCTGGGCTGAAATTAATGATCTGTTAATGGCGCATTTTTTGTGTGCACTATTGGATTTTATTCGAGTTTTATATATATGCAGCTGTCTTGGCACGATTTTGCAGCCCATCACTTCTACCTTTTGTACTAGTACGAATCAATGTGATTCCTTAATTTCTCCCGTCGTATGGCGTATTCAAGAAACTTACTGGCATGCAGCCAGGTATTAAAGTCGGCGTCGGCCAATATCTCGACAAGAGCACACCCTGCCATTCTCATCACGATACTGCAGCGAGGGAGCAATGTGCAACGACGTTTAACACATCGGTTCTCAACTACAACAGAAAGACAACACACATCCTACGCACAAGCACACGGCGCCATCACTCGACCATAGATGAAAATCAACAACAATATCAATAATAAACATAGCGGGTGAGGTGACATTAATTTTGTCCCTCTGCTTTTCGACAAGTGAGAGAGCAGGCATCCATGCAAAATTCAAACAAAACCCTCCATCCATATTTTGCAGGTTAACCGGCAGTTTTATTTCAATCGCTTCCTTGATGACACAATGTCAGTGGCTAGAAGTGCGTGTCAAAATTTCCGTTTTGTTGCTTCTATCGGGTGACCTGTGTCCAAGCTGTGTCCTGTAACAGCAGACTAGTGTGACGTTTATGCTCAATACATCGGTCCTCGACCAATATATTACATGTCACAATTGCATGGAATACGGTAGACACCAGCCTTGCGCAAACACAAATAATCCTTGACGTACCCTAACACTGCCTTAATTTTAGAAGGTGGTCAAAACCCTAATGGCCATTAAAAATGCTACAACAAGAAGAAATGCAGATAATAAACGGTTATTCATTGGACGAATATATTATGTTAGAACTGACATGTGATTACATTTTCACGCAATTTGGGTGCATAGATCCTGAGAAATCAGTACCCAGAACAACCACCTCCGGCCGTAATAATGGCCTTGATACCACTGATCAGACGTTTTCAATTGGTGAAAGATCTGGAGAATGTGCTGACCAGAGCAGGATTAGAACATTTTCCGTATACAGAAAGGCCCGTACAGGACCTGCAACATGCCTTCGTTCATTATCCTACTGAAATGTAGGGTTTTGCAGGGATCGAATGAAGGGTAGAGCCACGCATCGTAACACATCTGAAATGTAACGGCCACTGTTCAAAGTGCCGTCGATGCGAACAAGAGGTGACCGAGACGTGTAACCAATGGCACCCCATACCATCACGCCAGATAATACGCGAGTATGGAGATCACGAATACACACTTATAATGTGCGTTCACTGTGAGGTTGCCAAATACGGATGCGACCATTATGACGCTGTAAACAGAACCTGGATTCAGTACAAACAAATTGCCATTCGTGCACCCAGGTTCGTCGTTGCGTACACCATCGCAGGCGCTCCTGCCTGTGATGCAGCGTCAAGGGTAACCGCAGCTATGGTCTCCGAGCTGATAGTCCATACTGCTGCAAACATCATAAAAAATGTTCAAACGTTTGTAGAGCTTATGGGACTTAACTACAGGGTCATCAGTCCCTAGACTTACAAACTACTTATGAACTACCTAATACTAAGGACGACACAAATATCCATGCCCGAGGGGGGATTCGAGCCCCGACCGTAGTGGCCGTGCAGACTGTGACTGGCTCGCCGCAGAGCACTCGGCCACCGCGGCCGGCGCAAACGTCATCGAACTGTTCGTGCAGATGGTTGTTGTCTTGCAAACCTCCCCATCTGTTAACTCAGGGATCAAGACGTCGAGACGTGGCTGCACAATCCGTTACAGCCATGCGGATAAGATGCCTGTCATCTTGACTGCTAGTGATACGAGGCCGTTGGGATCCAGCACGGCGTTCCATAGTGCCCTCCTGAACCACCGATTCTATATTCTGCTAACAGTCATTGGATCACGATCAACGTGAGCAGCAATGTCGCGATACGATAAACCGCAATCGCGATAGGCTGCAATCTGACCTTTATCAAAGTCGGAAACGTGATGGTACGCATTTGTCCTCCTTACACGAGGTATCACAACAACATTTCACCAGGCAACGCCGGTCAACTGCTGTTTGTGTATGAGAAATCGGTTGGAAACTTTCCTCATGTCAGCACGTTGTAGGTGTAGCCACCGGCGCCAACCTTGTGTGAATGCTCTGAAAAGCTATTCATTTGCATATCAAGCATCTTCTTCCTGTCAGTTAAATTTCGCGTCTGTAGCACGTCATCATCTTGGTGTAGCAATTTTAATGACCAGGGATGTATTTCCGGAAGCGTTTAAGGGATCGTAATTCTGTTTTCATCCGGACGATTTGTAAATAAGTTCTCACCAAACGACGTACAGTATCTTGTCATATTATATCATGAATTCAACAGCGTTTCACCCAACAAACTCCGATCATTAGTTTCGGATCAGCTGCAATATTTAGAATCCAAGATATATCTGTTCTGAAAATCAAATCAATTGCTGTCTTGTGCGAAAGTCCGTGTTATCGTACGAAACTGTCGCGTCTAGCCCATGGGGCGATGCATATTAACGCAGCTAAGAGCTTAATTACAATTTCGTAATAGTTGAGAAAAGTTTAATTTTACTCATGCTAATCACACTTTGCTACTTATGGTTGGACGACACAGAAACTGGAGGGGAAATGGCGTGGCATCTAGTGACTATTGAGTAGTTAACTACGGTAACAGTTCTGCTTTAGTTTCTGCCAGAGCCTTCAAAGAAAGGTGAATGTCACAAATTGAATGGATTTGTAAAACAGGAAATTGAGGTAGAAATTTTTAAGTAACAACTCCAGATGAAAAAGTAATACATGTATTTAATTTTGAGATACTCACTTACATTGCAAAATTTAAAAATCAGCTGAAACGACGTAACTAAAGAAATTGGTCATAACCACGTCAACGAAGCTGCATGTAAGTCATCAAATGTTCCAAATGCTGAACCCTCTGCTGCAAAACACATTTACAGTCGCTGGTGCAGGCACTTGTGGATAGACGGGAGAAATTCTTTCTACTGTATATAGTTGTATATGGTACAACAATGCGATATTTAAAATGCTTCTCGGTCGTCGGAACGTGTGTATAGACTTCATATTTAGCTTGCCTCAGAGAAAATGTAAAGTGGCGTTAAATCAAGCGAACGTGCAGGTCATCTGAGAACACCATCCTATCCAGCGACCAGGAAAGATCTGGCTAAGCGCCTTCCTAGCCACAAGAGAGTAGTGAGCCGGCCACTCTTCGTCGTCTGGTACCACATACAAGTGTTACTTCCTCTAGGAGAGTCGGTAGCACTTCAGTAGTTGCATATCTGTTACCTGTCGCGGTTTCTTCAATAAAGCACGGACCAATTACCAATACCAATTACGTATAACCCCACCAAACTTTCACACTCCACTGCCTCTGATGTCCAACCTAGTGCAGATTCTCAGCGACCCTATAATGCATACGTCTTATAATCAGCTTTCTATTATTTTTGAATTTTGCTTCATCGGTAAAAATAATCATTAAAAAAATATTCAAATGTTTGTAAAGTTATAGGACCTAAGAGTAGGGGTCATCTGTCCCTAAACTTAAAAACTACCTAAAATATATTGGCCTAAGGACATCACAGACACATCCACGCCCGAGGGAGGACACGTACCCCTGACGTGGAACGTCGCGCGCAACGTAGTAGGGCGCCTCAGTACGCACTGCTGTTCCACCGCGCCCATCATCCGAAGAAGGAACCTGTTGTCCTGATGTCGCAACACAATCGAGCAACAAAATTCTACGCGTCTTCTACAATATCGCTGGTTAATCTGCCGCTGCCGAAATGACACAAGATACAGACGGAATCTATTTGCGCCCAAAATGTAAACAATGCTGGACTGACTTATTGCAGAGGCACTCGTAACTTCTCTGGGACTAAGATGCGTATTGTGAGCAATATCTTCTTCGTTTGAACTGCTCGTTGCAGTCTTCAAATCCACCTCCGGTCATCCAGATTTCGGTTTTCAGCGATTTCCGTAAATCACTCCAGGCAAACACCATAATGGATTGTAATATTAATGTATATACCCACAACTTTTTTTTTGAATTATTTAATAACTTTTTTTCTGCATTCGATGTGTAAAAACTTTGCGATATTTTCGTGAACTGTAAAAGTCGACCACTGTCCGTAACAAGAGCCTTGTATTATCACTAAAATTAGCAAATGAGATCCGTGTGAACTACTGGTTACTCCCTGCTACACAAGCCTTGTTCCTTGGCCTAAACTGAGAACTGACTCGTTTCAAATTACTTCAATAACAGGAAGTTAATACTACAGTAGTCAATATACATAGCAGCTCACACGTTATTACACACAGACATCAATAAGCAAGCCACCACAATTGATCTTAGAAAGGTGGCTAAGAAAACATTTATGGCGCAACGGAATTTAGATATAAGAAAAAATTGCATCTGAACTACTTGTCAGCAATTATGAAGAACAATATTAAATAAAAGATTAAGGTGATCGAAAATTACAATTTATAAGCAACTTACGGATTATGCTGAACTTAAGCTTGTTTATTCAGATAGAAAACAAGCAAAATGGGGAACCAATTTTGTTAATACAATGAAATGCATCTCTTACATGGATTAATGCGTACGGTGCCCAGGTTACATTATACATGATTTAACGCTACTGGGAGGAAGGATTCACAAACAACACTCATTCTCTCACACACACGGAATTCCACAGCGAAACTCACTAAAAACAGCGTGCTGAGACGAGGCGGAAGCAGGCGCCGCTATCGTAAGCGAAATTCAGCAAGTCGGAGGTAGCACAAAATACAATATACAAAACACTTTGAAGCTGGCTCTGGTCCGTCGTGCCTGTCTTGAGATGGTGCGCGTGTATAGCCAAGTTAAATTACATCTGAACTGGACCGCGAGCAGACACGCTAATGGCGACACACGGCTACGTTACATGAACGTACTCCACTGAAGGTGAAGTGGTTGAAAATCTGATTCATTATACGAAATCACAGTGGATTCTTAAGTTGCAGTCTGTTAGAAATCGATCTAGGTACTGGTTTTATAGGATAGGTGGCGTGAATTCAGGCGACTAGCTGCAAACACCGGAAGTCGGAACTAGGACCCACGTGTTTCCGAAAACCGACAAAATTGAATAAATTCAGTTTCCGAAAAATAAAGAAAATTAACTACAGCATGCAACCCATAGAAATGTTTAGAATTACATAAGGAAGCTATTGAAGGAGGTTGTACAAGGCTCAGAGAGAATTACTGACAAAAACAGAGTGCGTACTACCAGTCGGAGAAGAAACGGCAAAATTAAAATAGGCGGGGAGAGAATATCGCGAAATATTAGTGGAAATCAGAAGGATACCCGCATAATTACTTGCCTGATGGGCATAGAACAAACAAGAGTGGAAGCTGAAGGCTTTGTTCAATGAACCACCCACGTGGAACACATATCACTCATGGAAGGAAACGATGAGAAGATTTTTACATGCACTGTACAAAAATGAACATATCACCTATTAGAAATTGGGCCCCACAAAGCTAGAAAGTATTTACACAGAATTCATACACCACCTCATGATCACAAATGGTTTTAACATACCAGGCCGTTGTCAAACTGCAACACTGCGTTTATCTATTGGAAATCACTGAATTGCAAAACGAGAACACATTTTCACACACGATCGGAGAAAATATTTCAAGAAAATTATTCTAAGTTCACGAATCTAAGTTAAATGTGCCAGTCAATGAAATGCTACCATCTCCAAAAACAAGAGCAGAACCAACGTTACCTCACCAGACGACCAGCCCAGAATGAATCGCTGAGTGGCCACCAGGGCGCAGGAAGCGACCGGAAGCTGGAAAATCCAAGAAACAGTGGTGGTGGGGACAGAGAGCGAGTACACTCGCGCTGGAGTAGGTTTTCCAACTAGCTCACAACCAAAGGGTGCGGAAACCTCTTTGGCCACCTCAGCAGCTATCGGCTCTGAGCCAGAGAGAACGATGCAAAGCGAGCTATCACTCCCACATTCAAACAGCCATAGATTCTCGCACACACTTAAAAGTACAACAACTGCACATTCACACAGGGACAGTGGCGTAGCGGAGACGCCGTACTTATGCCACATTAATTAATATAATAATAAATTATTAATATAACAAAATAAGGAAAACCTAGTAATATTAACTAATATTTGAACACGTGAAATAAAAATGCTATTCCTCAAGCCTTGAAAAGAGTTGGGTTCAAGTTTTAACAGAATGATAGTCTAGCAACATTAAATAAATTATAAGTTTACAGAAATATACAAAAATATATGGAAAACGACAGACAGTCGTCTTTGAACTGTGATGTTTATTTTGTAACTTAATTGGATTTTTGTGTATCGTGATTGTACAGTATTTTGATGATAATGTTTATTGTTATAAATGTAAAAAGTTGTAGTCTGGTCCAAACGCAGGACATATAATAAGATATGCATTTTGTAAAACCATTGGTACTTCCCCATTGCTGATGTGAAAGGCGCAAAGTTTTGGCGCGTAAGGAAAGAGGCAGTGATACATAGAGTGTGGCTTAACGAGAGAGTCGAATTCAGACAGCCAGTGAATGATCACGTATGTGTCGAATTGTCACTTTTATAACAGTTGTGATGCAATGAATTCTTTGAATTCTTTCATATTGTAGCATACCTTTCTTAGCCACTTGGTACAATATTTAATAATTTCGCATCAGTTCTTTGTATATCTTCCTACAGTAAGTATCTTTTGGCAAGAAGAAAACAAAAATCATGGTAATTGGAGGAAGGAACACAAAATGTCGTTTAAAAATAGGGGGAGAAGAAATAGAGCAAGTGCATAGCTTCAAATATTGGGCTGTATGATAATGGATGATATGTACTGCACTGCAAAAAATTAAGAAGAGAATTGCCATGGCAAAAGGAGGATTCACAAGGAAACAGAGATTACTTTGCGGACCATTAAAGAAAGATCTGAGGAAAAGACTAGCCAAGTGTTATATCTGGAGTGTTGTGCTGTATGGTGTGGAGACCTGGACGTTGAGGAAGGAAGATGAAAGAAGATTGGAGGCACTAGAGATATGGATATGGAGGAGAATGGAACAAGTGAAATGGGAAGACCGAATAAGAAATGAGGAAGTATTATTAAGAGTTGTACTAGAAAGAAACATGCTGGAAGTCATTAGGAAAAGAAAACGAAACTGGATTGTACATTGTTTGAGGAGGGTTTTTTTACTGAAGGAAGGAATAGTTAAATAAAAAAGAGGAAGAGGAAAGCCAAGATATCAAATGCTGAACAACATCCAAGGAAATAAATATGAAGAAATGAAAAGATTGGCTTTGGACAGAGAAAAGTGGAAGAGAATCAACCCATGACAAGAAGAAGATCAACCCATGACAAGACCTGCTGCAAGGCAGAATACAATTGATGATCATATAGTAATCTTTGTACTTGGTGATGGCGTAACTGCCGAATACTATTTTTTAATCAACAAATATTGTAAAACATTACACCAGTGTCGTGTGTGTTTTAGTGATCATGCATCCAATATTCTATCAAGCACCAAGCGAACATTCAATGAGAAGTAGACTATCGCATTTCGCTTCGTTTGTGAAAGATAATTTTTTCCATACCACCCAGCACTCATCACACTTGAACTAGATACAATACAAGCACGTTGTACTTCCTGGAACTTTTATGCCAGCAAGGCGACGATGCAACACTGTTGCCTCTTTATCTGACGTGACGGATTTCTGTATTTGATTATAAAATCACGGAGTTCCTATAAGACAACAAGAGGCTTGATGTTCAAAACATATAAATACTGGGTTCTAAATATTGTAATTTCTCCGAAACTACTTATCGGATTTCGATAAGTGAAACGTTGTTAAATTTGTCTCTTTGAGATCCACCATGGTACTAGCAAAAACCACTGCAACTATTCAAAAATCGCGAGCCACGTCGCAGACGTCTTACATAAACAAATGCATACGATACAACTGCCATAACAATACAATGGCGACTTAAACAGTGTAAGTTCCTAACGGAAAGTGCACGAAACAGTCAAAAAAAGTCGCGAAACATAATTACATGCCACAAACAAGGAGGAACAACACCACAGCTCAAAATAAATAAGGCGATAAACATCCACATAGGACTGTATTTCATCATAATATCCAGGCGAAAATACAATAAGTCAGTTTTGGAAATAAAAACGTTTTGTTGTTGCAGATGACAAGCTGAACAACTCGTCACTGCTGAATAAGGGCAGCATGCAAATCCTGCCAATGACCTTATGTAGGTGTAATACTAGGTTTGGAATTTAAGTAGTGGCAACACTGCTGTGGAAACACTGTGCAATGGAATCTACTATAGTCGCTGATAGCACACGTTGCTCACATATCTACCTTACCCTCCAGAAAATGGACTCGCCCGTCCCATGTCACCGGCGTGCGCACAGTCGAGAGAAACACAGTCACTTGTGAACGAGCGGTCTAACGCAACGGTGTCACTGGATGAAACATGGGCCACATCCTGCGAGCCAAATCTGAAACGCCAACCAATGAATAAAGTCATTATGGATCAACTCAGAAGTCGAAAGTGCGGCAGAGCCCCATATGGTGAAAGATACGGTGATTCTTGTGTGTGATCGTGATGGTGTTATCCTAACGTCCTCCATACGGTCCTCCATATCATACCGTGAATGGACATTATTACTGTTTCTTTCTGGGCATCATCTGCGGCCAGTTTTGCGAAAGAAGCGGCAACCCACCCTTCATTTTGCACGGCAATGCGCGGGCGCATACAACGCATGCTGTGGCTGCTCTTTTCGCCCGTTGGGACTGGGAAGTATTGTACCATCCACCATACACCCCGGACTTAAGTCCTTGTGACTTTGATTTGATTCCGAAGACAAAGGAACTACTTCGTGACGTTCGCTACAGAACTGTTCCAGAGATTCGACAGGCAATAGACAGCTCCATTCGCACCATCAACAGAACAGGCTCTGCTAACTATATACTACGCCTTCTACATCGCTGGCAACTGGTTCTACACAATGCTGGTGACCACTTTCAAGGACAGTAACAGGGGCAAACTTGTAAAGCTTTCATATCAGTTGTGAAGAAATAGTTGCCACTATTTACGTTCCACCCTCGTATATACAACATAATTAGAAAGTTACACAACTTATCCTAATGAGCATAGGCGTACAATCAACAACCCTGTAATGTTATTTTAGAAAATGAAAATAGCACAAGTGCGGAAACATGTCTGGGTGATAAAAAAGTGTCTTGCAAAAGGCTGATTTCTTCACCAATCTATTTAGCAAGCACGGAAGAAACAAGAGCTGCTCCACCACAAGATGATCAAACTATAACTGCATTTGGATAAAAGTAGTTGATACCGATTTCTGTGTAATTAATGTAGCTATGAACAGAGACTATACGCCGTTTAATGAGAAAATGAAATGTTTGTAAATCTAATTGACTTAACTACGTTGGTTATCAGTCCCTATCCTTACAAACTACTGACACTAACTTAAATGCAAATAGTACTGTCTGCAACACCCGTCAAAATAGTTTATAAAACTTATGAAAAGATTAACAAACACGTCGACACGAAACTTAACATTACATGCAATAAACAAGAAGCTCTATTACCAATTAGAAGGTAATTTAGCGATGACGAGCATAAAATTTCTGGGTGATCACAGAATTACATATTAACTTAGGAGCACTTCTATAAGATAATAATTATACTAATATTTACGAAACGATGGAATCTGAACAGTTCAGCAGAAACAGGGCACTTTCCGCGTACATGAAAAAAAAATCCAGTTGTAAGATACCCGTCCACAGAGATGCACAGAGTACTCAACAGTGCGCAATATTCAACGGTTAGAAACGCAGAATAACGCCAATACTGAGTTTCACTCTTATGAACACGAGCAAGGCTCCCAAGAACTCATGAGACGGTTCAAATTTACTAATAATCACAGTAAATATATGACTACAACTCAGAAACTAAATTACTCGCAGGCTAAGCAATGCCACTGGAATAAACCAACAATGCTCACTAGAGTTCCTGGGAAACTGTTACACCGTACTGAAAAAGCGCAAAACTATATAGTGATCACAGTATTTGGATAAAATTAGCGATGTCAGTATGGACAGGAGACACTGCATGTGAATGAATGATATAGCCCACAATAATTTCGTCGAATCACTCGGGGCCTACTCCGAGGCCCACGAGAAACAAAGGCCGTGGCGCATACGTTATCAGAGAAGGATTGAGACAGGATAGCCGCTGGAGCACAGCCCACTGTCCGACAGCGGCCAGCTAGTCAGCTAAGAACAACACAAACACCCATTCCCCGAGGGAGGACTCGAGTCTCCGACGGCGAACGGTCGCGCGCAACGCAGCTGGGCGCCTTAGTGCGCACGGCTTTTCTGCCGCGGCGTTAAATGAGGGCTTTCTTAAAATTCATCCGGGTGACAACAGAATTACGATATCTTAATCCTTTCCTGCCCAAGCTATCAAAGATTAGGGCACAAAACTTCATAGATGGTTATTTTACCACCAAAGTGAATAAAAGCACATTAGTGTATTCACACATTTTTATTTTCCTTATTTGACGCAAAAAATATAAAATTAAACAATAGGACTTCAATGTCCAAGATGATGTAATGCAATTGGAAGACATTATGAAATACGTGTGTCTGTTAACATAACGATTTACCAGCAACAAACAAATAGTAAAAAATTTGAAATTCAATTTTAGATATTGATCTGAGGGGGAGAAAAAGCAAACTGAAGTTATCCCTGAATTGTATTCATATTTCATAATTCGTAAACAAAAGAACACAAAACTACAACTATTTATTACTGGCACCTAGAAACAAAGACAACTACAAAAATAACATGCACAAAAGTATGTTATCGCTGAATCGTATATTTCATAATTCGTAAACAAAAGAAAACAAATCTGCAACTAAATAGTCTAAGCACGATTTTCTTCACGTCACAAACTTTAATTCAGCTTCTTTGTTCCATAGAACATTGCCACTACTGCCTTATACAGGAATGTTCCAATATGCCCATTGCGGAGGTGCTATTCCGCTGCATGGAGAGCCTTGGCAGTAGTGGCAATGTTCTATGGAACAAAGAAGCTGAATTAAAGTTTGTGACGGGAAGGAAATAGTGCTTAGACTATTCCGAGGTGCGTTAATCTCTAGTGATACGGTGTTCTGGCGATAAGACGACTGCAACTATTTATTACTGACACCTAAAAACAAAGGCAACTACAAAAATATCGTGCACAAAATACCTTTGACACACTGTCAGTACTAAAAACTTCCAGGTACAGTTTTGAACGTTATATGAATAACAAGAGCTCTACTCCTTGAATAATAACAGTTTCCATTAGCTAAAACAATACAGAACCAAATTACCAAAGTGAGAATACAAAACAGCGTCTTTGTGTGGCCACAAAACTCGCCTGACGGAACAGTCCGTTGTTCACTGCTGTCTGTGAGCAGCGAGACTTTCATGGGAGACATCAGAGGGACCCGTCAGGAACACAAGTCAGATATCATTTTGCACTTTATGTTATGACGCTGTAAATGGGCAGTGGCTTTTAAGTCCCGTCGGGCAGGAAAGGGTTAACGGCTCCGGAAATATTTGAGGTGAACAGCTTAGTTGACTCACCATGTTCATGGTTTACTACATCGAGAGTGTGATTTTCGGTGGAGACCATGGGCGCCGAGAGGGAGTGCAAGGAGGTGCACTTGTACCTCCCTGGCTTTGGATACATGCTCACAGAGAGAGATGGAGAAATAAAATTTTATTATTGTACAATACAAAACAGAATTATTCCGGCGTAAGCTTTGGTGCAAATTACTGTCTAAATAGAAACGGGGTTGGAACACTTGCGGGGAGTGACACTTGCGAGGAGTGACACTTGTGGGGAACCCGGGGCCCTTGGGGTGACTTATGGCTTTTCCTGCGTACAGGCACACCAAGAAGTCTAGCACTGCTGTTGTCAAGTTTCCACACTGTCAACACAGAACGCACTGCACAGAACCGTTGAATGTACCTACAAAATCTGCCATATGAAAATTTTAGTGTGAGTCCCAAATTTGTTTTTTCTATAATAACATTAAAACATATTAAAAATTCAGAACTCGAAAACCAGTGAAATTATGGACTTGAAGCGTTTTGTGTTGCTAAATCTTTACATAGAAGACACGATTCTAAAATTTGGTTGCTATCACCAAAGTAGAAGAAAAGTTAAATTTTTTGGTGTAATCTTCGCCGTGTAGACTCTATGTTGTAGAAGTCTACGCCGAACCCAATTATAATCATGCCTCTGAGGAGAGAACGTTGTTTGCACTTCTCCTGCGTTTCTAGTCGGCCGTGCTGTGGTACGTAACGACGTCATACCGTTCCATTTCACCGAGAGCTATATATGTATTGGTGTAATGTCTGTTCTTTCGAAATAAGACATCACACCAATATATGTATCATTTAGACGCAAAGATTCTGGGTTCTGTTTTCATCGCTAACGCGATTAACAACGTTAGACCTCGTGTGTAAACAGTTAAAGGTTATGAGTGCCACTGCAAAAATGCATAAGTAACACCTGTTGTTTGAGACTTGAAGATGACCTGAAATTAGCCGAAATCGATATGTCATAATAAACATAACGTGTAGCTGTCTATATTTCATAATGCAATTTCTAACATATTTAAAAGCTGCTCAAAACCACCTTCAAAAAACCTTTATAATTAGATGGTATATAATTCCACGATCGAATTGTGTTTTAGTTATTTGTAGAAATACACCTAAAGATCTGCCCTTGCTTTTAGTGCCTTGATCAGCTGTTTATTTTTAGAGGTATTTCTAGGGACAGGAAAAAATCGTATTTGCGATAAATTCGAATATAGATGCGAATTCTGACTCAAAATGCAGTAAATCCGAAATTGTCATAAATGTTATTTTGGTGTGAAACACTATTTAATCAGAAATATTGCAAGATAACTTTATTTTCTGCCCTTAAATATGTACAAAGTAAACAGTAGGTACCGGCAAAATTCGCATTTTTCAATGAATGCGAAATATAGGCCCATGCTAATTTTAGGCCGGAATGCGAGAGACGTGAATCTTGTAATATACGCTATTTTTAGCGAACGTCCCGTTACTACTGCTCCACCTCGCTCGGTGGGTCTTTCCCTGAATACGGCACAGGTAGCGGCTGGAGGGCGTGGAGTAGGGGTGGTGTATCCCTACTTCTAGAACACCCTGTTCACTACCTGCAGCGTCCGGGTCTCCCCGCAAGTGTCTACACATTTCCTTTCCCCGCAAGTGTCACTCCCCGCAAGTGTCACAAACTCATAGAAACCTAGGCTGTTGTTCAAAAGTGTTCATTGTTGACGTGCAAAAAGGCCAACCACAGCGAAAACCTTTTAGAGGCGTGCTCCAAAGATTTATATTCAAATACCGGTACTTTTCCCATGTGCCTTAATACAGAGACCTTACTATGGATAATTATAAGATTCCACTGCCATAAATTACGTCATGAGTGTAATTATAATCGACCGCATTTCACGAGGAGAACACGGTGGCGCGTTTCGGCTGCCACATCTACTTTACAAGTTGATAAGCTCTGTGCGTCACCTCGACGCCATAGCCAGATCAGGTATTACGTGATCTGGGGCGATAGTTCAAAAGAGTAAGTGTTTTATTTTATTGGTTTCAGGTACTTTCCCCATTTGGTCAGATACTCGCGCTTACTTAACGTAAGTACACAACGAGAGAAGAAGGAAGCGTCTGTGGCCTTTTACAGGGAAACATGCCAGATTTTGCCTGGAGTGAGCTTGGAAAGGCACGGAAAACCAAGATCAGGATGGCCTGTCTCAAAAGGGTAATCGCCGACAGAAATCGGTAAACTTTATGGTGAACGTGAAATCTGTCACTGCCAACCTTACCACCCTAATAGTATTAAAACAGACTGAAGTTTACATTCATTACTACAATCAGGCTCAAGATTGTAATTAGGACATTAATGTTTCTGTACTACACTTTATCATCTCATTACTTTTGTCCGTCACTTCTAACTTAAAAGATAATCATAAAAGGAAAATTTCAGTACTTTGTCAGGACTAAGCAATATGACAGACTTTTTTTTACTTTCTAATTCTTCTCGGGCGCGAAGACAAGACTCTTAAACAGTGATGTCATATACTCGGTAAGAAAATATAATGATGTACTCTCACATGATAGCTTTCAGATTGTCTGCAGCTTTAAGAATAGAAGAAAGGCTTCTACATTATTCTAATATTTAGCCGCAAGCTATACTGTGTATTTGTCTTCAACCTTGTATTAATTTTTTTATACATAAACAATGTTCAGCTTTGTCTAATCTTTTCCATTATAACGGACAACAACTGCCTTGTCACCTGAGATCCAAAACATTATACACTAGATTCTCGGCAAACTGACCCTGATTCGCACTACTAAACAGTACTTTTCCTACGAAACAAAAATACGTCTTCTCACACTCTGCTAAAAGTCCTCTATATTTATATGGTCGTTTCCCCCTCCCCAAAAAATCAGTACCTTGTGACATCTACAGTATTGCAGGTCAAGACGTGTCCCCCTGAAAACAATCATGGCGGCACCCATGGTGGAGACCGTGACAGCGACTTGGCTGATGACTTTGTAGTTCATCCACATCTACATCTACATGGGATACTCTGCAAATCACATTTAAGTGCCTGGCAGAGGATTCATCGAACCACCATTATACTATATATCTACCATTCCATTCTCGAATAGCACGCTGGAAGAAAGAACACCTGAATCTCTCCGTTCGAGCTCTGATTTCTCGTATTTTATTGTGATGATCATTTCTACCTATGTAACTGGGAGTTAACAATATATTTTCGCATTGGGAGGAGAATGTTGGCGATTGGAGTTTCGTAATTACCCCACGCCGCAGCGATAACGGCCGTTGTTGTAATGATTCCCATCCCAGATCCTGTATCATTTCCGTTACGCTGTCTCCCCTGTGTCGTGACAATACGAAACGAGCTGTCCTTCTTTGGCCTCTTTCAATGTCCTCCGTCAAACCCACCTGATAAGGATCGCACACTGGGCAGCAATACTCCAAAAATGGACGGAGAAGTGTAGTGTATGCAGTTTCTTTTGTAGTTCTGTTGCATCTTTTAAGGGTTCTGCCAATAAAACGCAGTTTCTGGTTCGCCTTTGCCATGACATTATCTACGTGTTCTTTCCAGTTTAAGTCTGAAGTAATAATACTTCCTAGGTATTTTGTGGAGTTAACGGCTTTCACTTTTGATTTATTTATCTTGTAAACAGTGTTAACGGATTTCTTTTCGTACTCATGTGGACGAATTCACACTTCTCATTATTTAGAGTCAATTGCCAATTTTTACAACGTAGTGATATCTTATTCAGATCGTTCTGCAGTTGGTTTTGATCTTCAGATGATTTTACTAGGCGGTAAATGACGGCGTCATCTGCAAACAACCTAAGAGAGCTACTTAGATTTTCCCCTAAATCATTTATGTAAATAAGAAACAGCAGAGGACCAATAACACTACCCTGTGGAACGCCCGATATCATCTCTGTTTTAGTCGATGCCTTACCATCGATTACTACGAACAGTGTCCTACCTGACAGGAAATGCCCTATCCAGTCGCAAATTTGTGGCATCCTACAGCCTGGGAAACGTCTTTGTGTTCTCGGATCGTAGTGTTGCGTAATGCTCTTCATTGTGCAACAGACGTTTGGCGTGCGAGTGGCAGCTAACAGGTGGTGCCTGGTGGTTGCGTCGGCGGAAGGCATCCGCCGTGTGGAGTCGCGGGAACAAAGGCTGGCCACGGTGTCCGGTGGCCGCTGGCGTGGGCGGGGGAGGAGGGGGGGGCAGCAGAG
This sequence comes from Locusta migratoria, assembly GCA_026315105.1. NCBI lineage: Eukaryota > Metazoa > Arthropoda > Insecta > Orthoptera > Acrididae > Locusta > Locusta migratoria. The sequence continues at coordinate 130,354,772 of CM048745.1, read as the reverse complement.
GTGGTGGAGGAGGAGGAGGAGGGGGCGGGTCGCGCGGTCAACTGGCGGCTGACCCGCCCTGACACATGACCGCCGCCCTGACTCATCGGCGCGGCTCGGCGCTCCGATCCAGTTACAGGACGACTCCGGGGCCGGTCAGATTGCAAGCTGCGTCTCTCTGGGCGGATCGCCCGGAATCCTCAAAGCTCTGCCGGCGTGTCGCGTGTCTGCAACGCGCTGCCGATACAACAGAACGAAAGCTGAAATTTTAGATTTCACAGTTACGAAATCTTTTTTAACCCTAATATGCATAACATGGGTCCAAATGACGAGTTTGTGACACTTGCGGGGAGTGACACTTGCGGGGAAAGGGAATGTGTAGACACTTGCGGGGAGACCCGGACGCTGCAGGTAGTGAACAGGGAGTTCCAGAAGTTGGGATACACCATCCTTACTCCACGCCCTCCAGCCGCTACCTGTGCCGTATTCAGGGAAAGGCCCACCGAGCGAGGTGGAGCAGTAGTAACGCATTCATTGAAAAATGCGATTTTTTCCGGTACCTACTGTTTACTTTGTACATATTTAAGGGCAGTAAATAAAGTTATCTTGCAATATTTCTGATTAAATAGTGTTTCACACCAAAATACCATTTATGACAATTTCGGATTTACTGCATTTTGACTCAGAATTCGCATCTATATTCGAATTTATCGCAAATGCGAATTTTTCCTGTCCCTTGTAATACCTCTAGAAATAAACAGCTGATCAAGGCACTAAAAGCAAGGGCAGATCTTTGTGTGTATTACTACAAATAACTTAAACACAATTTGATCGTGGAATTACATACTATCTCATTATAAAGGTTTTTTGTAGGTGGTTTTGAGCAGCTTTTAAATATGTTACAAATTGCATTATGAAATATAGACAGCTACACGTTATGTTTATTATGAGATATCGATTTCGGCTAATTTCAGGTCATCTTCAAGTCTCAAACAACAGGTGTTACTTATGCATTTTTCCAGTGGCACTCATAACCTTTAACTGCTTACACACGAGGTCTAACGTTGTTAATCGCGTTTGCGATGAAAACAGAACCCGGAATCTTTGGGTCTAAATGATACATATATTGGTGTGATGTCTTATTTCGAAAGAACAGACATCACACCAATACATATATAGCTCTCGGTGAAATGGAACGGTATGACGTCGTTACGTACCTCAGCACGGCCGACTAGAAACGCAGGAGAAGTGCAAACAACGTTCTCTCCTCAGAGGCATGATTATAATTGGGTTCGGCGTAGACTTCTACAACATAGAGTCTACACGGCGAAGATTACACCAAAAAATTTAAGTTTTCGTCTAATTTGGCGAAAGCAACCAAATTTTAGAATCGTGTCTACTATGTAAAGATTTAGCGACACAAAACGCTTTAAGTCCATAACTTCACTGGTTTTCGAGTTCTGAATTTCTAATATGTCTTAATGTTATTATAGAAAAAACAAATTTGGGACTCACACTAAAATTTTCATTGGCATATTTTGTAGGTACATTCACAAGACATAATTCAACGGTTCTGTGCAGTGCGTTCTGTGTTGACAGTGTGGAAACTTGACAACAGCAGTGCTAGACTTCTTGGTGTGCCTGTACCCAGGAAAAGGCATTAGCTGCCCCAAGGGCCCCGGGTTCCCCGCAAGTGTCACTCCTCGCCAGTGTCACACCCCGCAAGTGTTCTAACCCCCCAAATGACCCCTGTACTGGTATTATTTTCCTACTAGCTTAAACCCGCAGCTCCAATCGCGTATTGGTTGATTATGATAGATAAGCTATTTTTCAGTAGTGTGCTTTGAGTCTGGTGTTGAATGATGAAATGAAATACAATACCTTCTTTAGAAACAAACATTTTTTATCAACATTATCAGGAAAGTAAGTAGTGTAGATCAAATCACACGTAAAAATTCACTGGTTTCGGAGAATCCAATTACGAAATTCAACAATAATGATAGTAATAATACCACAGATCGAACACTTGATGTAATGCGCGAAACGTCAAACCGATTTCAATTTTACTGCTTTATTTATTCATTCTTATACGTCCTTATTCCAACGCTTATCCTTTACAGAGAAAGAGCTGAAGACATTGTAGCACGCATAGACCAAAGATATGGTCTGTGGCATCACGTTTCACTGTATGTAACCTTCTTGCTATAGAGTCGCAAACGTCATCGCTGGCCTTCAGTCCGAATTTTTTTTATAATTTGAGGACTTTCAACCACCATATCTTCCACCCCCTTATAGCTATCGCCATGGAACTGCTATGGTGTACAACGGGAGACGTCGGACAACAATTACACACAAACCATTTGTTTGCGTTCTGTAGTTTTCGCTGCAGAGCAAAATATTAACACACGGACGCACGTAGAATTTTATATACATCGATAACTTTCCATCCCAATATACTCCACCCTTTTATCATTATCAACCCTCAAGCAACAATGCAACCAATAAAACCATTTTCAGAGAGTAATTATTGTTCCGCATTTCGCATTATATTCTTCAAATTAAGAAATATCTATCAGGTCGCTATAAAACCGTGCCTAAAACCTTCCTCAGGTATAAATTAGTAACTGTACAAATATTTAAGTCTCTGCGTCTTGTCGTTCGGGCGTAATGGCCGTACACCGAACAGATATTCACATTAGTACATTAGTATATATAGATAATTAGCTATCCGATCGCCGTAAAACTGTGCCTAAAGCCTTCCCCGGGTAAATATTAGCAAGTGTACAAATTTGTAGCTCTTTATGTCTTGTGGTTCAGATGTGATAAACATACACCGAACAGACATTCATATATGTAGATATAGATGTCGTTCATACCAGATTATTCATTGCAGATTCGTCTTTTTAAAAATCCTGTATAACGAGGGAAGTCAGTTAATATAGAACCAGTAAATTTTAGATGCAGCGACTTCCTCTGTTAGTGATAATGTTTATCCTGTTGCTATCACAACCAACGTTCTCAAACATACCAGTTTATTTTTACTGCGCGAGCGTTAATAGTTTTTGCTGTAAATTTTTATGGCAATTAAGTTTTCTGAATAAGATTTTAGATTTCACTAACAAGTCTCTTGGATGTAACATTTGATTTCAGTTGATAACTATTTACTTCGAAAATATTTTCGTGAGAAGTCCACAGTCATAGATACTTTTACCTTGCCTTTGCACAGTCACGTTATCTCTTGTTTCTTTACACACTGAATTTCGGAAATATCTTCAATTAATTTGCAACATTAAAACTTTTAAACACACTTATGCGTTAAAACTAGCAATCCTGTAAGTTTGAATCTTTGAATGCAGTCACAGATTAGTATGACAAAAATTAACATTTCGTTAAATCCACTTCAAAGATATTGTTAACCCGACTGTTTTCACCAAAACCTGATTTTAAAAAACCAAAATCATTTTTCAAATAATCCAAATATGTTCAAGAAAACCATCACAATCACAGAAGAAATTATTGAAATCTTCTATCTACAAATTCACATAGTTCGTAGAAATAGTTTTAACCAAACTTTTTTTTCCTTGAATACAATAATGCTTACCGTAATCATACAATCCGTTACAGGAATTATACATACAATGATCTGTTTTGACCAGTGTCATAACTTGAATAACTTTTTACAATCCAAATTTACAAAGATTTTTTTTTTTTCCATTATTGAAAAAAATAACCGCAGTCGGGAATCGGCGCGCGAGGCACCTTCTTCTTTGGTACAGTTGTCGACTAGATGTTGATGTCGACCAGATCTCGAATGGATTTTTAAGCTGCTGCTTGTAGTTGAAGACTGCCGCCGTCGTCGAATCCCTCGTGCGATATACATGCAACAAAGAAAACTTTTAAAATAAACATACAATATTTTAAAGTACAAATGTAACACGTACCTATCTATTACGGTCCGTGTGCCTTTTCGCGGCTTCTTGAAACCATGCATTGTGATCCTCTATTTTGTCCCATTACACCCCGTAGCAGTTTTAGTTATTAATTTCTGTATGAAAAACTTACAATTTAGTCCCACTATCTGGTAATATTCAGTAACACACTACAGGTGCTACTAGAATTCTGTGTTCTTAGTTTAAGAGTAATTTATATTTTCTTATTGATACCACACATTCACATGACCTAGGACTAATGAACTCTGCGGTTTATGTCAAACAGTCAATAAACTGGGTTGTAATCAATTACAATTTGTTGAACTTCAAAAAATACGTTACTGACACACATAAGCATTTTTGAGATCTCTGAAAACATATTGTTACAACTTTGATCTGCTGAGCTGTTAAACAGCATATGACTGCTGTAAAAATGGAAACATCGCAGTGGGTGGTTGTGAGTGAGCGAAGCAGTACAGAAATGATGTAGGAGTTTGCTTTACAGTAGTATTGTGCTTGACATTTGATATTCATTCGGAAGAAAGGTAAAGCTTGTGCGTAACACTAAACAATGGCGTGTACAGCAGTTACATTTCTACACGCCATAAAGAAGGGGAAATTGACGTCTTTTATTTATATTATTATCTTTCAGTGAGAATGTCATAATCTACATCTACAGAAAGGAGTAAGAAAGAAAAAGCATAGGTTCATCAAGTTCAAAATCAGCTTTAAGTCAATGGGTAGCTAAAGCTGACGCCGTCCTATCATATATAAATTCTGCTTCAGATAAAAAGCATGGAGTTACTCAGGCAGTTATGCAACACTTTGGATGAAGAACCCAGTATTGATAGCTTTGTGAAGAAGAATATCCAGATAATAATATCTCAGGACAAATAAGCATCGAAACTTCAGCCGTATATATTGCTGCAAACGATATACATAGACTAAAAGCCCTGGAGTTCAAAACGAAACGCCTGCTCACGATTTGGTTTAGAAAAATGGGGGGAGGGGGCACAAATGCCAAGAAATGTTACAACGGTAGCAATAACAGCTACAGCATAGTTGGTTCAGTAGAAGAGGTTCAACTTAATAAAACTATCAAAAAATTGACACACCCTCCATATAGGTATACTGTACTTCTAAATCTTATAACGAAATACTTTGGCATGGAAAAAAAAAAGCTTCATCCCAATGGACCCACGAAGTGTGAATGTGCAAAAAATATAGTTCATCCATAGAAGGGCTATAAAGAAATGACTTCAATAACAATAATTGTCGATGATTACTTTTTATTGAAAAGATGTAGCACCTTACACCTTACCATTTGTAAAATAAATAAATAAAATACATCGAATTAAAATGTTATCTGACTGCTTAGTTAGTGCTGTATGTCAACAGGCGTTTTTTTTTTTTTTTTTTTTTTTTTTTTTTTTTTACGTAAGATATGTTTCATTAGACTTAATTGTCACAAGCTGAGCGTAAAGGCTCTAATATAATGTAATCTTGTATTATGACATATAACTTGATATAAACAGTTATAATGTTGTATTTTTCGAATATATCGTCATCTGTAGTTTATCTTTATGACAATCGACTGTTAAATTTCATCTTATATGATGACAGCGCCGTCCTCTGGTAACAGAATGAATTACTATCAATAACAACTTGTGAGAATGTATGGTGTGCCAGTCTTGTTCTGGCCACCAATTATGGAGCATTTAATCAACATCGTGACCAGTGGAGAACACAGTATATTACTATACTGTGTCGCACATGTATATTTATTCCTTAGCGATCACACACATGACCTCCACAGGTAAATGAAGTGGTCACGCAATAAGGTGTCATTGGGACATAGTTCCAGATATATAGGTGATGTTGCTTCCTTTGCAGAAGAAGCTTAGTAGCTACAAATGTCGATCATTTAGTAATGTTCAATTGGTATTCAAGAATACGCCGAATTCAGGAGTACAAATGCTTCATCATGGACGCAAGAATTTGTCTAATTTGAACTTCAAGTATGTAAGCATCAGATGACCAAGGTATTATGACAATGGTGCACCAAACAACATATGATATGTACAGTGCTATATCAGTTCTACCTTTAAATGTGCAAGCATCAGATGTCACGGATATTATGTCCATTGTGTAGCAAATAACATGCGATATGTACAGTGCTGTATGAGTTTTTAATTAGTGTCTTGCATTTTGTAATAAGTAACTTAATAGTTTGACAAAGTAACAAAGATGTATGTGCTACCGCGCTGTCGTGGGTTACAACGATTTTTCGCGAGGTGTGTAAGTGAGTTGCAACTTTCAGATAATCGACACGGGTTTTAAATTATCATCGACCCGCAGGCTACATTACTTCCAGACACAGGGCGTAAACACATTTTTGGTTGTTCTATTTTTCCGCACATTATTTACATTGCCGTGAAATCAAGTTAAATCTCAGATGCTGATTAACAGTAAATGGTGGTGTTCTACACCACACGACTTTAGCTTCAGAATTTCTAATTCAGTACCAATGCTCTGTTGTGGACTGATGATCTTGCCTAATCGTTGCCTAGAGTAGTCTATAGGTGTGCGTGAAAGTAGAATGTGAAACGGTTTGGCTAGTTTTCGTTCTTGGCATGCAATATGATATAGCCGGAGCTATATATTAGGAATTCAAAGTGTCTTGAAAGAACAGTGTTTTGTGCATTTAAGAGAAAGTCAATGTATTTTTATCTCTGACCACAGGGTTTTTTTCTCCTATTGGCTATCTAAACGTTTTTAATTAGAGATAACAAGCATCTATCAGCGGAGTAAAGCTTCTGCTTTGGTATTCAAATGTTGACTGTTTCACTTACTTTATACTTCGCAATTTTGGAGCCCCTTCCTCATATGATAATAACAGCGTCTGTCCTTATCTCTTTCGTTACATAGCTGCAGCAAATTACGAGCTATTAAATGTCTCCTTGTTAGGAAGCTTTCCGTGAAATACCCGGCTGCAACTTCCGCAGAAACAAAGCCGGCCTCGCGTCATAATTAAATTCGCCAAGTTCTTGGAAAGAAGATTCTGAGGATTATGTCATCATTATCCGGAAACTTTATAAATAAAAATTCTTAGAAGCTAATAAAATTAGTTAGGGAAAAACTAAGTACAAATAAAAAATAATCTTTAGAAGAGGTACATGACAGAATGGAGTTATTATGTTTTTTCGAAATATATCGTTAACTATGGATACCTTTAAGAAGATTCTGTTTGCACGATATGCACATCAGTTTACAAAGGAAGGTCAATCAAATCGAATAGCTACAAATTGAGACTCTTGAAACTTGTACTAAATATTTAAATCAAAATACTGTCATTTTAATAAACAAATAATTATATTCATTCCCCCTTGAATTTGTGGGTGATAACTTCCGATGCACTCCGATCTTCAAAGTATCCTAAATGCGACACGTGTTTCAAAATAATCATCCAACACGCAGGCTACATTAGTTCCAGACACATAAATTTTTTTTATTATTGGCAACACTTCATTTTACAGTAACTAGGTTCCAGGTTCTAAGCACAGTCTAACATATACAGTCACGACACTCCTAGTGATTTTTGTTATACACTACGACTGGAGCGCTCCAAGCGGCCGGCAAGCTACGTTTCTGAATACGGTGTTGGATGAGAGCGAATAGTATCACTTATATTGATTTTTACAGACGTTTCGTAATTGTAACTCCTAAGTATTTAGTAGAATTTACGACCTTAAGGTTTGATTTATCGCGTAATTGAAGCTCAGCGGATTTCTTTTAGTGGTCATGTGTATTACTTCACACTTGTATTACTGCACCTCCTGATACCAGTGCTGCATCATAATAGATACGAATGTAATTAGTGTATTATAATTTTCTTTTCCAAAATATTTTTATTACTTTCTCTAATGTGATTGGTGGAAGTTATTTTCTATTATTTGGTGCTGCAGAGATTTTTTTAATCAGCAATATTAATTAGTTCATGCCAGATATTATGACCATTAGTATTTCTGATAAGGCTACATAAATACTATCTGCACGATATGAAAGTAGGTATTATTATGTTTCACAATTAATGTTAAGAATATTGTACCTTAATTAATTTCTGTACAATAACCGTTTATTCTGAAATTGTTTTCGAACATAGTATACTAATTTGGAGATGATGCACTATTATTGTAACAAAGACTTTTTTACTCAGTATTATTTACGCTACCTTTTACTATAGCCGGTTCCATGTAATTATTTACTTTTCCATTGTAGTTTAATGTACCTAATTAACAATGTCATTTCCACCTCACTCTGAACACGGACTATGTCAACTGTATTATTGACGTGTAGAATGTGCGTACCAGTTTGTGACTATTATTGATTAGACTTACACACTGGTCGTAAAAGGGGACAATTGGCACTAGTGATACATTTAAAGTTTCAATGAACCGCAGTTCTACGTGTCACCTACACCATTTGTAGTAGACTAGTGTTGCCCCATGATTTTTCAAGCAGCCGTTAGTAGAGCGCCGAGCCACAAGAATCTAAAAGAGGCTACGCACTACGACCAGGTACGTCACAAACGCAGCAAGATCCTGAATTTTCCAGATTTCGGCAGCCGAAATTCGTCGAGTGTTCGCAAATGTGTTCAAGAGATGTCGGGCCGCTCTTTCGATAGAGGGACATCATTTTGCACATCTACTATAAATAAAGGTCAGCTTCGGTTACTCAGATGGCAATGTTTTTTAGACTAACTCAGTTTATGCGCCAGCATCACAATAGACTCCGAGAATGCGAGAGTCCGTGGCCGGCGGATGCGGTGGCGGCAGCCGGGAGCCGTACGGGCGCTTGGCAGGCGTCTTTCGTGAGACACCCTGTACTTACGTAATTTATATTTTGAATTTTAAATTGCTTTTATGTAATATCAGTACTGGCTGTTGGAAAATATGCAATAAACCTTATAAACACTTACTTTCTATTCGTATGTCAACTTTTGAAACTATTCTGATGTGAAATAAGATTTTAATTATCATTGTCGTAAGTCGTACAATCGCATTGACAGTTTTAAACATTTCTTTGCAGACAGAATTTTGCGTATATAACAGAGCTTAAATACGGTATCGATAAGTTCAATTCAAGTTTCCACTTGTTAAATGTTCAAATGTTTGTATAGTCTATGGGACTTAACTACGGGGTCATCAGTCCCTAAACTTACAAACTACGTATGAACTACTTACGAACTAGGACGGCACAAATATCCATGCCCGAGGGGGGATTCGAACCCCCGACCGTAGTGGCCGTGCAGACCCCCGCTGAGCCTGTGACGATTGATTGATTGATTGATTTTCTCAGGGAAGCCAAAACAGTCTTGGTCCAACCCGCCACTGCCCGCACCGAAACTAAGATTATTGTGCGGTATCGCTCCCTGTATATCTAGTAAAGCCAACCAATGCCCTTGAGCAGTGCAAGGAGTCCCTTTAGCAGTTCTTTATTAGACACAATTTCTTCGGATCTGGTTGTCCCAAATGTTCTGTGCCTTTTACTCTCCAATGCAAGGCACTCGAAGATTAAATGTGATGCAGTTTCATCACCGTCATCATCGATCCTACATTTAGGGTACTCTTCTGTTATTCCCATTGTATGTAGGTGTTTTTTGAAATTCCCATGGCCTGTCAGCAATCCAACCATGAGTCTAATCTCTCTTCTGTTCAGGCCCAGGATTACAGAGCATCTTTTAAAACATGGCTTTGGCATCATTACTTTGCCACGTTTTTGTTGACAGACTTTGGTCCAATATTCTACGTGAGCCAGTTACGTAGCTCCAGTTTGATCATTGCCTTGGTGATTGTCAGGACAGGTTCCGGTCCAATAAATGGAGTCTCTGCCCCCATCCTGGCAAATCTGTCGGCATGTTCGTTGCCACTGATCCCCGAGTGGCCAGGGACCCACAATAGGTTTACTCTATTGCTTTCCCCTAGCTCCACCAGAACCCTATGACATTCTGCAACAATTTTAGACCTTGTTGCAGGAGCTGCCAGTGATCTCAGGACTGCCTGGCTGTCTGAATAGATATAGATTCTACGATATTTGTAGCACCTACGCAAATTCTCCTCCACACATGCCCTGATGGCAGTGATTTCGGCCTGGAATACTGAGGCCAGTTTTCCTAGAGAGATGACGCCCTCCAGTCTTGGCTGCACTCAGTATACCCCGGCCCCAACGCCTTGGTCTGATTTTGACACGTCAGTGAACCAGACAATATCCCCCGTACGGTGTCGAACTATTTCCTCCCATGGCTCCCTACTTCCAATTGTTATATTGAAAGGCTTTTTGAAGCAGTATGGGGTTATAACATAGTCGGCTGGCATTTCTCCAACCTTTCCTATATTTACCTCACTCACTATTTTAGTGTGTGATTCCGGATTTCCCAAAGAGTTCCAGTTTTTGCCAGTTTTGAGTCTGTACTGTGACGATTACGCACGTGCCTGGGTCGCGTGCCGGCGCCCTCGACGGGGAGTCAGAGGCTGCGGAATTCTCGTTTGCTCGCTGATGAGACCGCCGGCTGCCGGCGTCTGCTCGCCAATACGCCGCTCCGGCCGATCGGCCGCCCACGCCGCCTCCGCGGCAGTCGGCAACTATGCTCATTAAGCGAGCACCAGCTCCAGCCTCCGGCAGCTGCCGCAACTTGGCCGCCTGCTCGCCTTCCTCAGCAGCCAAGGCGACCTCAGGGTTGCCAGGTGTGGCGATTTTTCGCAATTTTGGCTATCTTTTTCTTAGAATAGTAGCCATTCTCGGTTTCTGGCGACTGGCGATTCAATTTGGCTAGTAAAAGACTAAGTTGGCGACTTAATGGCTATTTTATTTAACTTCAAATAAAACTAATGTATAGCAATCACTCTTGAGACATTGCATCAATGATAGCTACTAAACATTGGTAGAATGCTGGGGAAATGTAATCAACCTGTAGAAGTTAGCACAAATATCTGCAGGTATCTTTGATCTGTGGGAGAGTGCCACAGAGATGCAAAGAAATTGAACTTGCAGACTCTTGATGACAGATGTAAACTACCTTGATGAGCTTACTTACTACAGTTCAAAAACATGCTTTAAACGATGATTCCTAAAGTATACTACAACCCTGTATGTATGGCTCCCGCAGACATCGTGATGATATAATTATATGAATTACACCGCCCACAGAGCCAATTGAACATTAATTTTTTTCCGTGCTCCATACCCCAACACAACAAATTTCTAGCGAATGCTACTCTAAAACGAACCCAATGCTATGCACTTCACACCGGTTAACAATGGTTTGCAGAACAAACATGATGTAGAACACACGATAATTCCCCTATTGTTCTCATGGTTAATTTTTCAGTGTTTCATGATGCATTATTGCGAATAAGTCCATATCACCTCAAAGTATGAAATGCTTACTGGATTATTACAAATTGCAGTCCACCTCATCTCAAAATGTAATGATTTTGTGTGTACGGTGCAAAAAAAAAAAGTTTGAAAGATTCAATAACTGTCTTCAACATCTGAAAATGTTTTAAAGCAGATGAAAGTAACTGAAGCTGTACATGAGCACATCGCCTGTGTGAGTTTGGTGGATTGAGTCTTGAACATTTTTATGTTATAATTTTTACAAGTTCTGCAATTGATAAATGTGAAAGTTAAATGTAACTGTGCTTAAGTTTAATGTCCACTAAATTTTCCAAGCCTCTCTTCTACATCTTCAATATGAACATATTTTGACTGGCCTCGTTGGTCAGTTTGAGGTATGTCTGGGTTCAGTGCCTGGCTGGACTCAAATATTTCCGTGAAGAACGAGGTTCCTTGGAATGTGTGGTTTCTATGAATGTGAAAGTGCCACTGTTTGTATTACCTGTTACTCAAAACCAGCTTACTCCCTGTACCGTATTTCAGGGTAATTATCATCAAGTCGCACAACATATTTACTATAGAGCAATCAAGTTAACTGATTAAAATTTCGATATTTGGCTATATTTACTGATGAAAACATGGCGATATTTTGGATGATTTTTGCTTAAAATTTGGCGACAGAGCAGTCGAAAAACCTGGCAACCCTGAGCGTCCTATCACACCGCAGAGTCACAGAATAGGGAACATACAGAAGGGAAAGCTGAGGGCGGCGCCTTTGATCTGTACGTTACCAAGCGCTGCGCTCGACGCCGTATCGAAAAGCAGTAAACGCGGAACTATAGCCACTTAGTACTTTGGCTGGAAATGGACTTTTTACGAACTTCAGCTGATCTCACCGACTTTTACGAAAGGAAACGGCTTTTCATTGTGCTCTCATCTATTTTGCGCCCTCTTCTTGCACCTAATTGTAATCCAACGAAAAAAAAAATAGGCCTAAATTTTAATACAACTACGAAAATGTACGGTGGAATCGATGATCGTTTTATTTGGCGCTTATCTCTAGAAAAATCCCAAATAACGCGGAGTTATATTTTGGAAATTAGTTATAAACAAGAAAGTGACTATACAACTGCCAGGTTTTATTTGACACGAATAAATTCGCACAAAATATTGAGTCAGACTTAGCAGTACAACGTGATTACACAAAACTAATGACGTCTGGGCATATATAAAAGTTGTATTTGCTTTAGGAGTATCATTAATTTACTGATCGGAGAAGGGCATATAGAGGAATCTGTCAACCACAGAGCAGGAACAGCATAAAATAATTATTCCCCTTAATCTATTTGTTTGAGTATTCGCATAGCATTCGTTGCCAACATTAGCACACTACGCCTCCAATGCCATAAGTAAAATTTTACCTGCCTACATAAACACTATTCTTTGTCATTCATTTTATATTATTCCCTGCAACGTTAAACTTATAAAATATAAATGTACTTCAACATTTCGATGATGTTGAACTGCTGCAGCAACAGCAACAGCGAGAGTTATCGTCAAGAGAAGAGGCAAGGCTACTTTTAATAATTATGCACATATTACTCTCATTCGAAACTGATAACATTTAACTTTCACTATACATACAGCGACGTTCACTTACTGCTCAGCATCTTTTGGAAAGGTGAAGAAACTTATATCCTTATTTGTATTCGAATTATTGCGGCAATTAGGTGCTGAACACCATCCGCCGCATTTTCTTTCATTGCTGCTCATAATAAAAACGGAAAAGCTCCAACTACTGACACGCAGTTCTTTCTTTTCACTGCATTGCAATGTACCAAATACTTGTTTACTTTTATGCGATTCAAGCTGTTAAAATACACAATTAAGAATCAAAGACGGCGCATTACCACGCCACAGAGTAGGGAGTGATCACACGTTTACTGCTTTTCAAGATGGCCGATTCCGCGCATGCGCATTAAATTTTGGACGACAGACTGCAGCGGGAGTTTCCTTTCTGTATACTCCTTATTCTGTGGCAGAGTCGCGCTACATTTACCTGCTAGCAACCATCACTGCAGCGGCAACATTCCCCACTCCTACGTGTTACCACAGTCTAACTTATACAGTCACGACACTCCCGCAGAATTTTGTTATACATTGCAACAGCAGCGCTCCAAGCTGGCGGATAGCTACATTTCTGAATACGATATTCAACGAGTGCGAATAGTATCGTCATATTGATTTTAACCCTTAACTGCGTTACTCTGCAGATGAGCAAAGCGAAGTTTCAACTTTCTTTTCATCATTAACCTACAAGCTTAACACAGGATCAACTGCGTTGCAGATGATCAGCGCTGTCTGTTAACTGAACAGATTCTGCCATTAGAATGTGCTACGGTCCTCGCTAACACGACAATGTGTATTGCTCTTTGTAGCATTCTCAGAGCAGAACATACTGCTAGTGCTATCTTTTGAAGGTCATTTTTATAGCTGCAAGCAGAAACATTCATGAGTTACGTACGTCCATTTCACATGGTTTTGCATCAGTACAAAGTGGTAAGTTTGAATAAATTTGTTAAGTTTCACGCAGTTTTGAATAAATGCAAATTATAAGAAATACACTTTTTACAACAATTTAGATTGTGTAATTTGTTTGACATTTTTCTTGGCACCCTTGAACAAATTCCAATACGAAAAATATGATTTGCGATTGAAAAAAAAAGTGTGTGATGAAGGGTTAACATACTGTTTACATAACTTAAAAATAGTTCCACATTTATCTTTTCTAAGTTTTCTAAGATCTGTGATAGGGTACGAAACAGTACAGTACATGACAGTTAATTTACATTTATCTTCTAACCTACAGGCTTTTACTGAATAATTTCATTTACTATTAAAAATAGAAAAATTACTAGGAAACATCAGAAGAGCTGTCCTTTAGCAGAAAGACGTCGCTTTCTATACAAGAACGTTAATTTTTCTTCACTACATCTCTAGTACATTTGGTGAGGGTGGAACGTAGGAAACGAATGTTGTTGTTGTTGTGGTCTTCAGTCCGGAGACTGGTTTCATGCAGCTCTCCACAATACCCTATCCTGAGCAAGCCTCTTCATCTCCACATAAGAACGACAACCTACATCTGTCTGAATCTGCTTACTGTATCCATATCTTGGTCTTCCCCTGCGATTTTTTCCCCATACACTTCCCTCCAACGCTAAATTCACAATTCCTTGATGTCTAAGAATGTGTCCTACCAATCTATCCCTTCTTTTAGTCGAGGTATGCCAGAAATTCCTTTTCTCCCCAATTCTGTTCAGTACTTCCTCATTAGTTACGCGATCCACCCACCTAATCTTTAGCATTCTTCTGTAGCACCATGTTTCCAAAGCCTCAATCCTCTTTCTGTCCGCACTGTTTATCGTCCATGTCTCACTCCCATACAAGGCAACACTCCATACAAATGCCTTCAGAAAGGACTTCCTTAGGTTTAAATCAATATTCGATGTTAACAAATTTCTCTTTTTCAAAAATGCTTTTCTACCCATTGCCATTCTGCATTTTATATCCTCTGTACTGCGACCATCATTTGTTATTTTACTGCCCAAGTAACAAAACTCATCTACCTCCTTTATTGCTTCGATTCCCAATCTAATTCCTTCAGCATCACCTGATTTTCTTACACTGCACTCCATTACCCTAGTTTTGCTCTTGTTAATGTTCATCTTATATGCACCTTTCAGCACACTGTCCATTCCGTTCAATTGCTCTTCCAGGTCCTTTGCTGTATCTGACAGAATTACTATGTCGTCGGCAAAACGCAATGTTTTTAATTCTTCACCCTGAACTTTAATTCCTCCTCCAAATTTCTCCTTGCTTTCCTTTATAGCTTGCTCAATGTACAAATTGAACAACGATGGAGAAAGACTACAACCCTGTCTTACTCCCTTTCCAACCACTGCATCCCTTTCATGCCCTTCAACTCTGACAACCGCTGTCTGGTTTTTGTACAAGTTGTAAATAACCTTACGCTCTCTATATTTTACTCCTGCTTGCTTCAGAACTTGAAAGAGTTTATTCCAATCAACATTGTCAAAAGCCTTCTCCAAATCTACAAAAGCTAGAAATGTAGGTTTGCCTTTTCTTAATCTATCTTCTAGGATACGCCGTAAAGTGAGTATTGCCTCCCGAGTTCCTACATTTCTCCTGAACCCAAACTGATCTTCCCCGAGGTCGGCTTCTACCAGCTTTTCCATCCTTCTGTATATAATTCGCGTTAATATTTTGCAGCCATGACTTATTAAACTGATGGTTCTGTAGTTTTCACACCTGTCTGCACCTGCTTTCTTAGGGATGGGGATTATAACATTTTTCTTAAAGTCTGAGGGTACTTCACCTGTCTCATACATCTTACACACCAGGTGAAACAATTTTGTCATGGCTGGTTCTCCCAGAGACTTCAGTAGCTCTGAGGGAATATCATCTACTCCAGGGGCCTTGTTTCGACTTAGGTCTTTCAGGGCTCTGTCAAATTCTTCTCTCAGTACAGTATCTCCTATTTCATCTTCATCTACATCCTCTTCCCTTCCTACAATATTGTCTCGAAGTTCATTTCCTTTGTATATAAACGAAACGAATATAGAATACAAAAACTACAGTATTCAACATACCAAATCAGCCACCACAGCTGTAGCTCAAGGAAAAACGTTAGAGACGCGGTAATGAAACGACAAATGCAATCAAACTGTTTTCCAACAAAGAAAAGCCCAATTTCACATTTGTTGCTACATATGAGGCACAGACGGCAAGTATATTCAAAACATTGGCTTTTCAAGCTAAAGTAATTACACTCAAAAGAATATGCGCGTATAAGAAAGACTAGTGAGGTGTAAAAATGGGCGGATGATTAGACTCCACACCGCATTGAAACATGTCAATAAACTGCGTGTCCTATTAATAACAGACCATAACGGAAATGTATGTTTGTCGATTTTTTATATTCTACTTTCTTTCAGCGGAATAATTTGCAAATATACACCATATTAGTAAGTATTTGTTAATGAAGAAGTTGTCCTTTATACCACTAAATCGGTTAAATTCAGCTGTTTTTACATAAATTTCCGTATTATGTACATCAATTGATATTTTACTAATCCTTGTAACGCAAAATTATACTAACTATTTGTTTAAATACGTACAAAAATATTTATAAACAAACATCTCTTCTTCGGCGGCTTGCCCACCGCTAGGAGCGCTAGTGTCGTTGCAACTGTCAGTTGGAAACATGTTTCACAGCAATGAGTGTCGCGACTGTGTATGTTAGACTGTGGTGTTACTCCTAATGCCAAATATACGAGCACAATAAAGCAGGGTGCGAAATTCACTGTCGCCATTTCGCCATTGGCTACCGAAAATTGGCAGCCGGCGACCGGCGCTTACATATAATTCTATTTACTAAAACCACTAGAGCAAGCTTCAGAATTGTACATTCACAAGCGCGAAGAGGAAAGAGATAATAACACTGTGAAAGACGGCTGTTGTTTCGTTTCCAAACTTGTACTTTGCATTCAGACTCCCCCAGTAAATTCTCTGCTAGCCTTGTACAACCCGCTTTATTAGGTTGCTCATGAAATACTACGTATTTCTAGGGGCTGTATTCCGTAGCTATTTTTCTTTATTTTTCGGAAATTGAATTTTTGTATTTTTCACTGGTTTCCGGAACCACGTTCCGAACTCCGATTTCAAGGGTTTATAGCTAGTCACTTGGGGTCTCGCCACTGCTCACATACCAGTGCCTTACTATTGTGCATTCGTGCTTCGTAATCTATGATTGCGTTGATATTTGTTAAAATGAATACGACCTCTAAGCACTTCGCCTTCAGTGGGGTGCGAATATGTAATGTAGCAGACACGTGCCGTGTGTCTCAGTAAGTTTGCAAGCTCACTATTTATTTTTATTTTTATTTTTTTTTTTTTTTTTTTTTGGAATGATTAATGCTGCATCAGTCACTATTTATAAATATTTTTATTGGCACGACGCGTTTCGGCAGCATGCTGCCATCATCGGGTGCATGTTTACAGTTACTGGTTACATTCTTGATGTATTGTGTTTTGTGTTGTGGATGCCAGTGAGGTTATGTTTGTACAGTTTTAACAGTTTTGCTAATCTTGATAAACTTGTTGTCTGGCACACACAACACAAGCACATAGTTACAAATACACTTATAACACATGTGGACATGTATTTGTAACTATGTGCTTGTGTTGTGTGTGCCAGACAACAAGTTTATCAAGATTAGCAAAACTGTTAAAACTGTACAAACATAACCTCACTGGCATCCACAATACAAAACACAATACATCAAGAATGTAACCAGTAACTGTAAACATGCACCCGATGATGGCAGCATGCTGCCGAAACGCGTCGTGCCAATAAAAATATTTATAAATAGTGACTGATGCAGCATTAATCATTCCAAAAAAGCTTATAATACAGTCGCAGACCTCAAAAACATCCAAATAACATGGCTAAATTTATGTTTAATCTCACTATTATCGCGTACCATCTCAAGTAAAGAAAGACAGACCAGATCCACCTAAAAGTTTATTTTTCTCGTGTTGTGTGGTACATCCTGCTTCACTGAATTTCGCCTACGATAGCGACTCTTGCTTCTGCTTCATATAACACGCTAAGTTGGGTGAGTTTCGCTTTGCTTCGCGAGTGTGAGTGGATGAATGCTTGTTGATTGTAAATCCCTCCCCCGACGATGTTCAGTTCACATTACTTTAATTCAACATTCAATGTGATGCATTTTATTGGTTAACAAAATTGGTTCCCCCATTTGCACATGTTTGAAGTGAATAATTTATTTTCAGTGAATTTGATCCTGCTTATGAATATTAGTTTATGAATACCCTCCCTTTTTTTATTTAATGTTGTTTTTCACCAGAACACACTCAGATGCAAATTATCATGTTTTAATTCTGTTGCGCCATAAATGTTCTCATAGCCACCTTCATGAAATGGTTTAGTTCAGGGTGGCTTGTATATTAATGATTGTGTGTAATTCTCGTGATCTACGACGTATATTGGCCACCGTCTTCCTGCTACAAAAGTAAAGTTTGAGTCAGTTCTAAATTCTGGGCCAGGGAACAAGATTCTGTTGCAGTAAGTAGTCAGTAGTTCACGCGAATCCTTTAGCTGGTTTTATGGCCACAGTTATATCTTTACATCTACATCTACATCGATACTCTGCAAATCACATTTAAGTGCCTGGCAGAGGGTTCATTAACCACCTTCATAACTTTTCTCTACCGTTCCATTCTCTAATAGCGCGCGGGAAGAAAGAACACCTAAATCGTTCCGTTTTCGATCTGATTTCTCTTATTTTATTGGGATGGTCATGTCTCCCTAAGTAGGTGGGTGCTAGCAAAATATTTTCACATTCAGAACTAAAAGTCGGTGATTGAAACTTCGCAAACAGATCACGCCGCAATGAATAACGTCTTTCTTTTAATGATTTCCACCCCAATTCGTGCAACATTTCCGTGACGCTTTCCCCCCGTAACGTGATAAAACAAAACGAGCTGCCCTTCTCTGAACCTTCTCAATATCTTCCGTCAGTCCCACCTGGTGAGGGTCCCACAAGGGGCAACAGTACTCCAAGAGAGGACGCACAAGTGTGATGTAGGCAGTCTCTTTGGTGGAGCTGGTGCATCGTCTAAGCGTTCTGCCAATGAAACGTAACCTTTGGTTCGCCTTCCCCACAATATTTTCTATGTGTTCTCTCCAGTCAAAGTTGTTCGTAATTGTAACTCCTAGGTATTTGGTAGAAATTACGACCTTAAGGTTTGACTGATTTATCGCGTAATTGAAGTTCAGCGGATTTCTTTTAGTGGTCATGTGTATTACTTCACACTTTTCTTTATTTAGTGTCAATTGCCAATTTTCGCACCAAGTAGAAATTTTGTCTAAATCGCTTTGCAGTTGCTTTTGATCCTCTGTTGACTTCACTAACCGATAAACGACAGCATCATCCGCGAACAGTCTAAGGGAGCTATTCAGATTATCTCCTAAATCGTTTATAAACACGAGGAAGAGTAGGGGACCAATAACGCTTCCCTGTGGAACGCCAGATATCACTTCTGTTTTACTCGATGACTTACCGTCAATTACAACGAACTGTGTCCTTTCTGATAGGAAATCGTGAATCCAATCGCACAATTGGGGAGATATTCCATAAGCACGCAATTTCATTAGAAGCCGCTTGTGGGGTACAGTATCAAAAGCCTTCCGGAAATCCAGAAATATGGAATCGATTTGAGATCCCTTGTCGATGGCACTTAACACTTCATGTGAATAAAGGGCAAGCTGTGTTTCGCAAGAGCGATACTTTCTGAATCCGTGCTGACTATTGGTTAATAGGTCGTTCTCTTCGAGGTAGTACATAATATTCGAACAAAGTATATGTTCCAAAATCCTACTGCAAATCGACGTCAATGAGATAGGCCTGTAATTTTGGGGATCACTCCTATTGCCTTTCTTGAATATTGGAGTAATTTGGGCAACTTTCCAGTCTTTGGGTACGGATCTTTCGCTGAGTGATCGGTTGTAAATTATAGCTAAGTACGGAGTTATTTCATCAGCATACTCTGAGAGGAATCTAGTTGGTATACAATCTGGCCCGGAAGATTTATTTTTGTTTAGTGACTTAAGTTGTTAAGCTTTAGAGTAAGCTTTTTAAATGGCTCCTTTCAGCTAGAATTAATTTTACAGTTAACGGTGGTCTTTCAACCGATGAATGAATCAGGCCAACAGTGACTTGCATCAATATATTTTTATATATTAATATCCGTTCTCTATATTAATGCAAATAAATCTCACTTAAAGCCAATTTTCTTTCCACCACGTACTTTAGCTTCGCTCGGACAACTGTGAACAGGCTCACGCGCATTGGCAGAGCTGAAAGCGAGTGCAAGCAGCTCTTTTTCTGCTTCTGGTAACTTAGAGTGCACCTGCTTGCTGTAGAAGCAACAACAGCAACCAATCAGACGAGCAGACTAGAATCGGAGAAAAACATTTGGAACTTCTAAGACGGCAGTTTCGCGTAAGCGCAGATATGTCAGAGTTGGAGTGACGGTACTACACTCACGTGATTCGTTGTTTTATTTGTGGCATGTTCTTTCAACTGTTCGTATTAGACTATTTAATAGACATTAATGATGAATCTGAAGCCCTGAATTAAAATTTGTGACGCTACCAGGAATCGAACCTGGAGCTCCATGCTTACTCAGCAGACGTCTTACTGCTAGACCACCGCATCACTAGCGAGTAAGGCGCCTCAGAATAGTCTAAGCACAACTTTAATTCAGCTTCAGTGTTCCATAGAACATTGCCACTACTGCCAAGGCTCTCCATGCAGCGGAATAGCACCTCGGCAATGGACATATTGGAACATTCCTATTTAAGGTGATATAAATATCAATGTAAATACAAATAAATAATCCCTGAGACGGTTCTATTCCCCGTCGCGTCACAAACTTTAATTCAATGCTTGAGATTTATCATTAATGTCTTTGACATATTCGAGACGAAAATCCGTCTCAGGGATTATTTATTTGTATTTACACTGAGACTATTTCATGTTTATATTTCATCTTCAATACACCTTTTAGTCAATCCTGTAAAAATAATTTTGATGAAGAAGCAGATTTTCTGTTATCAAAGTGGGTGTCTTCATTGACATTCAGTCAGGCATTTCACAAGATACATGGTGAAATCTTTTATGCAAGATTCCTCTAGCTGCTTTAGGATCTCACATTTTGTGCTTATCTACCAGTGTTCAAAGCGTCGTGTGTGAGAGGATTCAGGTCCCAGACTAAAGATTGTGTACAGGACTTGGCTAAAGCCATAAACAGGAGGATTGGCTCATAATACCTGAGGAAGGGCCATCTCCGTCTGAGTTTGATTCAAGAGCTGCCGTGGATAACTGGTAGTTCTCTGCACTAAGGCAACGCTACACAAAAATGAAGAGGTAGGCCGCTAGAATAGGGTACTGGTATATCTTTATGTTTCTTCTGCTTATGTTACACCTTAGTATACTATCAAAAAATCTGATATGGCGTTAGGTATAAAGTGAAGGCTTTCACGACCGGCTGAAATAATCGCTGTTGTATCTTCCGGGTTATGTGGTCGTGGTCGAAGAAACATATCTGCTCCTGACGTTTCGTCCAGAGCTGCGCTGGACATCTTCAGAGGTACTACTGGTAGCGGTGAGTCTTGCCGACTGGTCGGCAAGACTCACCGCTACCAGTAGTACCTCTGAAGATGTCCAGCGCAGCTCTGGACGAAACGTCAGGAGCAGATATGTTTCTTCTACCACGACCACATAACCCGGAAGATACAACAGCGATTGTTAGATAGAAATATATTGCTCCTACATTTGTCAAACCAACTCCACAAAGAGAGAAAGTAAACCAGTTGAGGCGACCAATGTTCTTAGACCGGCTAGTGCCTTCAGAACTGAAATTTTGCAGCCTACAATACAGGATACCAACCGAAACTGCGACATCGAAATGTATTTCTCTGAAATTGGACGGCCTACAGTGGTTAAAACATTGGGCGATTAGCTGAGATCTCTAGGTTCTGAAGTATTGACATCGGCAGTCTGAACTAAAATGGTTCGACGTCTTTCTGTCGGTTCTGTGGAGTGGAGACAACAACATTAAGACAACCGAAATAGTGGTAATAACAGAACGTTGCTGTAGGTGTTGTGTTCACTCTACCAAACGAAATACCCAAGCAGCTGGGTTCAGATAGTGCAGTGACAAGGTAGTGCAGTGCAACAACAGCGTGATTTACACCAGCAAGAGATGAGCGTAATAACTCTAACTAAACGCTATGTAAATCGCAAGTGAAGAATTATGTCAGCAAAGTATTGTACTGTATCACACACAAATTACAGTTTTAACCAATCTACAGCATACATGTTTACCTCACAAACGGCTTTTAATCAAATTGCGTGGTTATGGTATATCGCTCCAAAATTTGCGACTCGATAGGGGATTTCCTGTCAGAGAGGACACAGTTCATAGTAATCGATGGTAAGGCATCAACTAAAACAGAGGTGATATCGGGCGTTCCACAGGGTAGTGTTAGTGGTCCTCTGCTGTTCCTTATTTACATAAACAATTTAGGGGAAAATCTAAGTAGCTCTCTTAGGTTGTTTGCAGAAGACGCCGTCATCTAACGTCTAGTAAAATCATCTGAAGATCAAAACCAAGTGCAGAACGATCTGAATAAGATATCACTATGGTGTAAAAATTGGCAATTTAAATAATGAGAAGTGTGAAGTTGTCCACATGAGTACGAAAAGAAATCCGTTAAACACTGTTTACAAGATAAATCAATCAAAAGTGAAGGCCGTTAACTCCACAAAATACCTAGGAATTACTATTACTTCAGACTTAAATTGGAAAGAACACGTAGATAATGTCGTGGGAAAGGCGAACCAGAGACTGCGTTTTATTGGCAGAACCCTTAAAAGATGCAACAGAACTACAAAAGAGACTGCATGCACTACGCTTGTCCGTCCTTTTTTGGACTATTGCTACCCACTGTGGGATTCTTATCAGGTGGGTTTGACGGAGGACTTCGAAAGAATCCAAAGAAGGGCTGCTCGTTTCGTATTGTCACGATACAGGGGAGACAGCATTACGGAAATGATAAAGGACCTGGGATGGGAATCGTTACAACAACGGCGCATATCGCTGCGGCGTGGGCTACTTACGAAACTCCAATCGCCAACATTCTCCTCCGAATGCGAAAATATAGTGTTGAGTCCCACTTACATAGGTAGAAATGATCATCAGAATAAAATACGAGAAATCAGAGCTCGAACGGAGAGATTCAGGTGTTCTTTCTTCTCGCGCGCTATTCGAGGATGGAATGGGAGATAAAATAGTATAACGGTGGTTCGATGAACCCTCTGCCAGGCACTTAAATGTGATCTGCAGAGTATCCCATGTAGATGTAGAAATAGGCTTATGTGTGTATGTAGGTATGTGTGTGTGTATATGTATTATCCACATCTCTTCCTAAACTCCTCGATCGATTTCAACCAAACTTGGTACACAAGTTCCTTACTATCAGTCAAGAATCGATGTCGGGGTAAGAACCACCTACGACACATAGGTAAGGAGATATGACGTCATAAACAATGGCAGGCGTGAAAAACGGACGCATCACGCGATAGTATTCTACATATGCTCCTAAGCTAATGGACTGATTTCAACCAAATTTCGTACACACTTCATATGATTGCAAAAACCTCCTACGATGCATAGTTCATACGATATCACGTCATAAACAATGAAAACTGCTCCATCTTGCGCCGGATGATAGCATGACTTTATTCGCCAACTATTTGACAATGAGAGCACAGCGACTTACAATAAACCTTCAACATAATTTCAAATCTTTACGAATTTTTTTCTCACTGACAACCCCAAAAAATTATGAAAGGAAAAAAGTTTATCGCTTACTAATTTTCCCATGTTCATGTTGTATATCTGCAGCATTTGGTATGATTTTACAAGTTATAACTTCTATACTGTAAATTATATTCGCGAGACTATTCATATATACCACAGAGTGTTCCTTCGATATTATATCACAGTTCGACATATAGGTCGTGAGATATGAAGTAATAAACAATTTGGTTCATGAAAATCTGCGTCATTAGATTCATTACGTCATTACTGCTAACACTATTCATGACATATTTTGCAAACATTAGACACATCTACCACTGAATGTACCTTAGAATTTACATCATAGTACGCTATATATTTTAGGAGATATGACGTCATAAACAATGAAAGTTCCGAATAACTACTACATCATGTGCTGTTCTTTCACATCTCCTAAAATAATGGACCGATTTCAACTAAACTTGGTACATAATTGCTCACTATAAGACAACAATCGCTGTGGCGTTAAAACTGCCTATTATACTTAGTTCAGGAGTATGACGTCGTAAACAATGAGTCACAAAAACTTTCTCATCACCCAACGCGTGATTTACGTACAAAGGGAGCTGGTGAGAAGGTAGGAGGAAGGATTATATTGACAGAAAAAGTAGCACAAGGCGATGGAAATACATGAAGATGAAATCTTTTCCATATTTTAATTTGATATCTGACATAAGGTTGGAAAAATGTATATCCGGACGATGCCGGCTTTCACAGCTAGTATCTAAATAAAATGCTTTACTTTGATGTCTAACCTGCTCCTCTAATTGTTTTAAGCCGTGTGATTGAACATAATTCACGACACTCAGCAGAATTTTTATTTTTGAAGGGCTCTAATATCGCTGAAACGTTTGTATAAATTTCCTTTTGCAGTTTAAGGATAAATGGAGTAAAAGTTGTTCGGCTACGAGAAATTCGTTGATTCACACGGAGAGTCTATATTATTGCTTCGTCTCCTTCGACCGTAGATGAAGGCAAATTGGCAAAATTTTCATTGCAGAAATATCTCTACAGCAATGTGACTATCGGAAAAACAATAGTTGTGTGCAGCTTTGCTTATCATTACTCAGAGCTCTTTGTGAAGAGAAGTAACATTATATTTGAAGTGTTAGTGTGATTACTTAGGAAGAGTGGCATTTCTTGAAAATTGATAAGTTGTTGTTTATATCTGGCTAATGCTGACCAACAGTCACATGGTTCTATGTTGCTACTACGGCATGTGTGTAGTGAAGCGATCCCTTTACAGTCTGGATGAAAAGTTCTATAGATCTATAGCACGCCTACATTTTCATAGGTACTGTTCCTGACTTTTCATTACAAAATAAATGGAACGGGATGGCGTTCTTGACAACCTATAACACTAAAGACTCACCGAACGAATAATTCTTTCTATAAAGGACATCGGAGAGCTGCAACACCCTTGAACGTATGTAGACCTTTGACACCTCCATGTTGGCATTGGGCAGATTTGAGATAAAATTTGGTGGCAATGTGACATATGCATTTAGAGTTACATCTTGATACATACTCCGCAATCCACCGTACTTCGTGCCACTAATAGTCACATCCTTTTCTGTCCAACTCCCAGAGAGAACAAGCGAAAAACCAATGCCTGTTGCCTCTATACGGCCACTAATTTCCCTTACCTTCATATTAATAAAGACGCAATTCATGTATAAAATTAAAGAACCATGAGCTACCACACAGACGTGTACTAACATACAGATAGTTTCTATGCAGATAAGTGTTGTTGCCCAGCAGGGTAGCCACCTGTAGTTAAGAGATATTGCTAAAACTGAAATTCCCCAAAGGGAATAAATTTTTCCCCAGTACTGACGTTGCTAGGTTATAAACAACGTCCCATTAGGTAACTATACGTAAGAAAGTAAAATCCCTACAATTTGCAGATGTGTGGTATTGCCGTGAGACAGTCGACATAGTGTATACAGCTCCATAGCGTTGGAATACGTGACCCTCCACTTCTCAGAAGATGAAACGGCTTTTGTGAACATGCTGTATATGGCCGGGAACAAAGAATGAGAGCCAGAAAGAAGTGAAAAACCAACTAAAAACTTCGCACAGTTGGCTCGCGCAACCGATTAAGTGGACTTGATACAGGGTGCTTGATTCACACTCGGCTCAGCTCCCTGTCTGCACGTTATCTAACACAAGCTATGCGATCCATCTCAGTGGCTGCAAACTATTAACTAAATGTTCAAATGTTTGTAGAGCTTATGGGACTTAACTACGGGGTCATCAGTCCCTAAAAGTTACAAACTACTTATGAACTAGGTAATACTAAGGGCGACACAAATATCCAAGCCCGAGGTGGGATTCAAACCCCCGACTGCAGTGGCCGTGCAGAAAGTGACTGGCGCGCCGCAGGCAGCTCGGCCACCGCGGCTGGCAACTATTAACTAATTAGCAACTAACGTTGTGTAATTTAATTAGTGGTGAGCATAGTCGTTAGTGCGTGGCAAATGTAATATAACCTCAATGAAATTATCATCAAACGATATACGCTGTTGCATATATGGTCAAAAAAACAGACAGTATTTTAGTCGCATTAGTCTGATATGGCAGGTTAGATATCGCCCCTACACAGTTTCTACGCCAATCTATGTAATAGAGCACTATTCAACAACTAGACTAAGAAAAATTTACTTGTAAAAAATTGAAAGTTATTTTGACAGATAAACAGAAAGACTGCAAAAAAAAAAAAAAAAAAAGACATACACATTTTAAGGAACGAAAAGTATTACTTACATGTTTGTTTTACATATAATACTTGATCACATATGTTGCACAACCTTCAGTTTGGCACATGGTTGCCTTAACTGTTCAAATTGTTAACCGTTAACGGCTATTCACATTGTGGAATGACGAGCGGTCGCCACAACTACATCAATCAGTGCTTCAATGGAGATCGCTGCACATGTCGCTGTAATCTCCTGACGAAGTTCCTGCATCGTACGTGGCCTACGTCGATATACATTATCTGTCACAGGTCCCCACAAGGAAATGTTGATAGGTGTCAGATCTGGCTACCGTTGAGGGGGGACAGTTTGTAGTAATCGATGGTAAGGCATCGACTAAAACAGAGGTGATATCGGGCGTTCCATAGGGTAGTGTTATTCGTCCTCTGCTGTCCCTTATTTTCATAAACGGTTTGGGAGAAAATCTAAGCAGCTTTCTAAGGTTATTTGCAGATGACGCCGTCATGTACCGTCTAGTAAGATCATCTGAAGATCAAAACCAACTGCAGAACGATCTGACCAAGATATCGCTATGGTGTACAAATTGGCAATTGGTTGTAAATACTGAAAAGTGTGAAGTCGTCCACATGAGTACGAAAAGAAATCCGTTAAATTCTGTTTACAAGATAAATCAATCAAAATTGAAGGCCGTAAACTCCTCAAAATAGCTAGGAATTACTGTTACTTCAGACTTAAACTGGAAAGAACACGTAGATAAAATGGGAAAGGCGAACCAGACACTGCGTTTTAGTGGCAGAAACCTTGAAAGATGCAACAGAACTACTAAAGAGACTGCATACACTACGCTTGTCCGTCCTTTCTTGGAGTATTCCTGCCCAGCGTGGGATCCTTGTCAGGTGGGTTTGACGGAGGACATCGAAAGAGTCCAAAGAAGGGAAGCTCGTTTTGTATTCTCACGATACAGTGGAGACACCGTTACGGATATGATACAGGATACGCTTATCGCTGCAGCGTGGGCTACTTACGAAACTTCAATCGCCAACATTCTTCTCCGAATGCGAAAATATATTGTTGACTCCCACTTACATAGGTAGAAAACATCATCAGAATAAAATACGACCTCGAACGTAGAGATTCAGGTGTTCTTTCTTCCCGCGCGTTTTTTGAGAATGGAATGGGAGATAAATAATATAAAGGTGGTTCGATGTACCCTCTGCCAGGCACTTAAATGTGATTTGCAGAATATCCCATGTAGATGTAGATAAACTCAATGGGACCTCTTCGTTCACTCCAGTTTCCCTGAGAAATGTTAGCAAAAAGCTCGTATGGCTAGGTGGTTGTGTGGTGACGCCCCCTCCTCTTAATACAAGACCTCTCCATCCGCTCCATAAAACGCACGAATACCTGGCCAAATTGATGTGCGTTACATTTCCAGGTACACTTCTCCAGTGACAGTAGCATCAAAGAAAAATGGTCCTACTAAGTCCCTAGTTGACAGCCAATACCAAACATGAAACCCTGATAGATTTACCACCTGATCCACATAAACATGCGTATTTTCCGGTGCCCAGTACACACTGTTATGTCAGTTCACGGTCCCATTAAGGGTAAATTGTGCCTCGTCACTGCACGCTACCTTCCCCACAAATTGTTCGTAATCAATTACCATTTGCTGATATCATCTGCAAAATTGCATTTGGTGATCAGGATCGTCATCATTAATCGTGTGCACTAATCGTGGAATGTAAACTTTCCACTTTGCAGCTTTCGGAAGTCTTCGCACGCATGTACTGATAACCCCCACTTTACGTGCACATTGCGTAACAGACTTCTGCGGAGAAGTAAACGAGAGCCGACGAAGCAGGACTTGTAGCTGTACGCTGTCTTCCTGATCTTCCTTTCTGAAAATCTTAAATCTCTCGATGCAATTCAAACTAGTCAATAATACGTTTATTTGTTAGGCGGGTTAGCGGTTCTCTTTCACATTCGCGCCTCCACTGACGTTGCAGTTCAACGGCATTATCAAACTTGAAAAACCCCTTCACAATACGTTTTCGTTGGTCTAATGTCAAGCATGCTCTGGTCATCGTGTTTTCTCAATATCTCGGTGAAAGTACTACCATCTGCAAAGCCGAAGACCATACTATAACACACTCTTAACTGAAATCAAACGTCAGTATCGATATCTCGATAGAGCCTGGTTCACTCTGTAGTCGTGGAAAAATTAATGTTAAAACCCACATGAAAGGAGTACCTAAATAAAGATCACTATGACAACCTGAATCACATAACTGAGTAGTTTTTAGGAAGCGATGTAGACGTGTCCTTCAAAGCTTTGCGATGGCTTCAGTTATTAAGGATTTGTGCACTGCAACCCTTCAAAAATGTTCAAATGTCTGTAAATCTATCGGACCAAACTGCGTGGTCATCAGTCCGTAGCTTACAAACTACTTAAACCTAGGTAAACTAACCTACGGACAAACACACACACCCATGCCCCAGGGAGGACTCGAACCTCCACGGCGACCAACCGCGCGCTCCGCAGCGAGGTGCTTTAGACCGCTCGGCTACTCCACCGCGGCTGCAACCCATCCATGAATGTTATGTTCTAGTCGTACTTTTTTATTGAAACATTATTTCTGTAGTGAGTGTTCAGTTTTGCAGTCGCTTTTTCCGCATTAGTTATATGTTGTGTGGCCGCAATCGATCTCAATGTTCGTCACTCATTGTCAGTTAACTTCGATGTTCGCCCACTACTCCCCTTCACCAGTGATGTTGTTTTTTTTTTTTTTTTTTTTTTTTTTTTTTTTTTTTTTTTTTTGTGAACGCTGTCATTAACGTGCACAACATTAGTGTCCTCACATTATATTAGACATAGTACATATTTTCTCATGGTACAGACACGAAAAACAATTGTTTATCACCTCTGTCCAATATTATTATTAATATGTGCGTATGGACCCTGTAGAATCACGCAGTACATTTGTGATTTGCCTTTCTAATAGCCCAAATATCTTTCATTCCTTCACTATTTGATTTCGTCCTTTCATCTTACCACTTGGTCCCTTATCATTTAGGGACTTAAGTTTTTGGCTTTATTCAAAATGTTCAAATGTTTGTTAAGGTTATGGGACTTAACTACGGGGTTATCAGTCCCTAAACTTACAAACTACTTATGAACTACTTACGAACTAGGACGGCACAAATATCCATGCCCGAGGGGGGATTCGAACCCCCGACCGTAGTGGCCGTGCTGACCGTGACTGGAGCGCCTCAGTCACCTCGGCCACCGCGGCCGGCTTGGCTTTATTACCCATCTATTTATCTTCTGACGGTATAGTTTCCTGTTTAGTATGACTGATGATACTTTTTTTCCTTTTTTTATCAAGTAACAATGTTACAGCACTTCACTGTATTATAATGGTTGATCTATGTATGTATGGACATACATTTCTTGTTATAGATGTCACGAATTCTCCGATATGTTCTTTTGAGATTTTGTAACCGATCTTTCTCTGTTTCCTGGTTCCTTTTCCAACCCTGTTGATTCAATGATCTCATGGAGGTAGTTATAGTATGGAACTCGTTCGATTTGCCCGTGTTTTGTGTTCAAATGCTGAATGTTGAGTTTTTTGCTAATGAACTTCATCTTCTCGAATGAAATTGGTATCCCAGTTTTCTCAGAGCATTTCTTGAGGACTTAAGTCTGTTACATCGCTGTATTTTAGCTGTCTGTAATATCGCTAGGTCGTCTTCGAAAGCTAACCGACTGGCCTTGATGTCATCATTTTTTCGTCAGTGATGAATCTTGGATGAGCGCACACCTGCAGTCTTCAGGTAGATTTTCTGTTTTCCACATGTCTATGATGATTTGTCTGAGCTCCTCAAGTGTATTTTGCAACTACTTCATCTTCTCCAGATGCCCCGTAATTGTTTAATATGAAGATATGTCTATGGATTTCTTCTGTGGTAGATAGTTCTTCTGGGTTTACCTGTGTGGGAGTCTCTATTGTCCAGGGCTCCTGGCAATTGAGTAGTTCTGCGAATTATCGAGACAACATCCTACAGTTATCTCGCTTGGTGAGAGCGACTTTGCCGTCTGACTTTCCTAAACACGAGTTCTGAGGGGTGTATACTCGAAGCCTCCCACCAAACGTCCTGTAAAACTCTCGCATACACCTACATCTACATGGGATAATCTGCAAATTACATTTAAGCCCCTGCTAGAGGTTTCATCGAACCACCGTCATACTATTTATCTCCCACTCCATTCTCAAATAGCGCGTGGGAAGAAAGAACACCTGATTCTCTCCGTTCGAGCTCTCATTTCTCGTATTTTATTCTGATGATCTTTTCTACCTATGTAAGTGGTAGTCTACAATATTTTTTACGCATTCGGAGGAGAATGTTGGCGATTTGAGTTTCGTAAGTATCCCACGCTACAGCGATAAGGGCCTTTGTTGTAATGATTCCCATCCCAGATCCTGTATCATTTCCGTAACTCTCTCTCCCCTCTATCGTGACAATACAAAACGAGCTGCCCTTCTTTGCACTCTTTCGATGTTCTCCGTCAAACCCACCTGATAAGGATACCACACTGGGAATCAATACTGCAAAAAAGGACGGACAAGCGTAGTGTATGCAGCCTATTTAGTAGTTCTGTTGCATCTTCTAATCGTTCTGCCAATAAAACACAGTCTTTGGTTCGTCTTTCCCACGACGTGTTCTTTCCAGTACAGTAGTGGACTGATTTGGGATAGACTGTGATGCAATGGGATTACTCTCACACCATGTCGGAGGGGGAATTTATCAGGAGCTAGTAGAGGAGATGTATGCAATTACTTGTTTATGTCTTGCGTAATAAATAGTGTGAAGCAATAGCAACTCCTAGGTATTTTGTAGAGTTTACGGCCTTCACGTTTGATGGATTTATCTTGTAAACAAAGTTTAACGGATTTCTTTTCATACTCATGTGGACGACTTCACACTTCTCACTATTTAGAGTCAATTGCCAATTTTCACACCATAGTGATATCTTATTCAGATCGTTCTGCATTTGGTGTTGATCTTCAGATGATTTTACTAGACCGTAAATGACGGCGTCATATGCAAACAACCTAAGAGAGCTACTTAGATTTTCTACCAAATCGTGTATGTTAATACGGAACAGTAGAGGACCAATAACACTACCCTGCGGAACGCCCGATATCACCTCTGAGTCGAAGCCTTACCATCGATTACTACGACCTGTGTCCTCTCTGGCAGGAAATCCCATATCCAGTAGCAAATTTGGGGCGATATACCATAACCACACAATATGATTAAAAGTCGTTTGTGATGTAGGGTGTCAAAAGCCTTCCGGAAATCAAAAAATACGGAATCGATTTGCGAACCCTTGTCGATAACATCCATCACTTCGTGTGAGTAGAGCTAGTTGTGTTTCGCATGAACGATATTTTCTAAATCTGTGTTAACCTTGGGTCAATAGATCATTCTGTCATAGGTAATTCATAATATTTGAATACAAGGTATGGTCCAAAGCCCTGCTACAAATTGACGTCAATGAAATAGGCCTGTAGTTTAGTAGGTTACTCCTACTGCCTTTCTTGAATATAGGTGTGACCTGTGCAACTTTCCAATCTTTAGGTACAGATCCTTCTTTAATTTAATGTTTAATGGTTGTAGTTCTATCGGACCAAACTGCGTGGTCATCAGTCCGTAGATTACAAACTACTTAAACCTAGGTAAACTAACCTAAGGACAACACACGCACCCATGCCCCACGGAGGACTCGAACCTCCACGGCGAGTAACCGCGCGCTCCGCAGCGAGACGCTTTAGACCGCTCGGCTACTCCACCGCGGCAGATCCTTCTTTGAGAGAGCTGTTGTATATGACTGTTAAGTAAGGAGCTATCGCTTCAGCATAATCAGATAGAAATCTAATGGGTACACAGTCCGGACCAGAAGACTTGTTCTTGTTAAGTGATTTTAGTTGCTTCACTACTCCAATGATACATACTTCTACGTTACTCATTACAGCCTCTGATCGTAATTCGAAATCTTTAAAATTGGTTTCGTCTTCTTTGGTGAATGAGTTTGTAAAAGCTATGTTTAGTAACTCTGCTTTAGTAGCGCTGTCATCGGCAGGGTCGCCATTGCTATCACGTAGTGGGGGTATTGTTTGTGTTTTGTCCCTAGTATATTTAACATAAGACTAAAATCTCTTTGGGTTATGTGTGTCCCTAATAATTAAAACAGTAAGCATTAAAATTTGGATATCCTAGAGCAGTTGTATTCTTAACACCAGATCTGTTTCCTGCCTTTCCTGAACTGCTGCGTTCCACATACCGCATTCTGTTTCACCTGTCTCGGCGGCAGTGTTACAAAGCGCGGGACGTAACACTCCCAGCTCTTCTTCCTTGTCAGCAGGTAATACGGCGTGGGTTGAAGTCAAAGCGGCACCTCTTGTCTTCCTCTGAAAAATGTTCAAATGTTTGTATAGCTTATGGGACTTAACTACGTGGTCATCAGTCCCTAAACTTACAAACTACTTATGAACTAGCTAATACCAAGGACGGCACAAATATCCATGCCCGAGGGGGGATTAGAACCCCCGACCGTAGTGGCCGTGCAGACCGTGACTGGAGCGCCTCAGTCCCCTCGGCCACCGCGGCCGGCTCTTCCTCTGAAATAGACAGATCTGAGGGTTAAGAATGAAACTTCAAAATACCTTTTAGTCACCTGATCTGATAGTAATGAAAGAAAGCCTCTGTGTAGCCGTACAATTTGAAATTAATATGTTCAAATTGAGAACGGGACAGGTTGATAACTCTGAGGTAAATAATTTTCAATTGCGTTATGTTTGTTCCCATGATCCAATTTTAATGAAACAAAACCTTTATTTTATCCTGAGATGCGTTCAAGAGCCAGCGAAAATTTACTGGAAATATGTTGAATAGTTGTGAAAAGAAAAGTGTATACAATCAGATCAAGAAAAGACATAATGGTTTTATACTTTTCATTATTGATATCTCATTCCCGTAGTTATTTAGCAGTTGTGAAGCATTGACGGGATCGTTATTTATCGTATGTACTTCTATGTGTGTAAGTGTGTTATGTAAGAAAAAAAAAGACATTGAAGACAAGCACAAATCTTTATTTTTCTTCATAATTACCGAGTACATCGAAACATTTTTCAAATCGCTTTATAAGCTTCAGAAAGCCGTCCAGGAAATAATCAGGGCGTTGCATACGGAAGAAGCGTCGAACGGCTAGGGGCGAAAGATGACCCAGCAGGTGACTGCGCAAGTGCAAGACAGCGATATATCATTGGGTAGAGATCGAGAGATCGACCATGAATATGGCAATACTTTCTGTTTTGCATTGTGACGGGGGATGGAACATGGTCCGCCATTACTGGCCCGAATAGAAAGCCGCATCCATGGAGTGGAAACATCCGTAATCACCTGTTCGAAAAAAGTTCAAAAGCAGATAAAGTACTACCCACCGTATCCTGGGACACCCAAGGAGTTTTGTTGCTGCACTTTTTGCAGGATGTAACAATCAATGCTTCGCGGTACTGTGCCACTCTGTCGAAATTGAAAGAGGTGATACGGAAAAAGTGGACTGGTCTTCTCAGATTTGGCGTTCTACTGATGGATGACAATGCGAGAACACACTCGACGACGGCAACTCAAAACAATATTGCAACTCTTGGTTGGGAGCGTCTACACCATCCGCCATACAGTACTGATCTCGCAGGAGGTAAGTGACTTCCATCTGTTTCCAGCTTTGAAGACGACTCTCGGCGGAAGGCGCTTTGGAAACAATGCTGACGTCAAATAAGCTGTTCAACGCTCCTTCCGTATGCAAAGCCCTGATTTTTTCTTGAACGGCATTTTGCCAAATGTCTCAATGTACTTGGAAATTATGTAGAAAAATAAAGATATCTCTTATCTTTAACGTCTCATCCTTTATTCTTTTTTTCCTTTCAGACGCAACTCTGACCACAGTCGACAGGAGAAACTTACTTTCGAAGTCCCCTCGTAGTACTGGTATATATGCCGATTGATCTGCCGGCCTTCCTTTGCCCCTGGAAGGCCCACAACCCAACGTACACATAAGAGTTTCGGGCAAGTTACACACCCGGCGAGCCGGACGTAAATACAAGAGGATAGCAATAACATCAGCTTGCTTACGCGGTGCCTCTTCATTCAGATGGCTCCGGCACAGTGCACTATATTCCTGAACCAGGCTGCCATTGAAGGGCTACCTTCATCCAATCGTGAACGCGATACCTACAGGCGTTCTACAGGCTTCCGGCCGAAGAGCGGCAGAATAAAAGATCACACCAGTGGGGACATAGTTTCTGTGCTGTTATACTGGAACCTGTTGTTCAGTCACGTTGTGACGGTAGCTCTACTTGGTTTAAGTCATACTACAGTGTACTACGTAGTGTTGGACAGTGAAAAGAAACGTTAAGTGAAGATGGACCACTGTTCATTTCAGTGATCAAATTAGCATGTCACTTAATATGACATGTCAGAAATATATATATATTTGCATGTACGTCTCCAAAAGGGAGACATATTTTTTCTGCTGATGCACAAATACTGCTGATACGGAAATACAGATGCAGAGATGTGTTCTGGAGAGTCACAGCACAGATTTACTAGACTGGCAGTTCCCTATCCAAGTATCATTGACGTCATTGAAGCAGTCGTCGCCATATTACTACCATAAGGCACTTGTAAACAATTACTAAGTTAAAGATAAAATAGTCTTAAAATAGGAGTAAACAGATACAAATACCGGTACGCCACCTTTATAGTGTTGACGTCTACATAGTGGTTATGAAAAGTGTCTTCAGTGATGTTACTGTTTTTATTAAGTTGCTCGGCCACCACTGACCAGACTTTTCAATTGGCGAGAGATCTAGAGAATGTGCTGGCCAGGGCAGCAGTCGAACATTTTCTGTATCCCGAAAGGCCCGTACAGGACCTGCAACATGCGATCATGCATTATCCTACTTAAATATAGGGTTTCGCAGGATCTAAGGGTAGAGCCCCGGGTCGTAACACATCTGAAACGTAACGGCCACTGTTCAAAGTGCCGTCGATACGAACGACAGGTGACAGACGTGTACCATCACGCCGGGTGATATGCCAGTATGGAGATGACGAATACACGCTTTGAATGTGCGTTCACCATGATTTCGCCAAACACGGATGCGACCATCATGATGCTGTAAACAGAACCTGGATTCATCCGAAAAAATGACGTTTTGCCATTGTGCACCCAGGTTCGTCGTTGCGTACACCATCGCAGGCGCTCCTATCTGTGATGCAGCGTCTAGGGTAACCGCAGCCATGGTCTCCGAGCTGATACTCCATGCCGCTGCAAATGTCGTCGAACTGTTCGTGCATGTGGTTTTGTCTTGCAAACGTACCCATTCGTTGACTCAGGGATCGAGACGTGGCTGTATAATCCGTTACAGCTATGCGGATAAGATGCCTGTCATCTCGACTGTTAGTGATACGAAGCCGTTGGGATCCAGTACGGCATTCCATATTGCCCTCCTGAACCACCGATTCCATATTCTGCTAACAGTCATTGGACTGAGACCAACGCGAGCAGCAATGTCGTGATACAATAAACCGCAATCGCCATAGACTACAGTCAGACCTTTATCAAAGTCGGAAACGTGATAGTACGCATTTCTCCTCCTTACACGAGCATCACAACTACGTTTCACCAGACAACGCCAGTCAATTGCTGTTTGTGTATGAGAAATCGGTTGGAAACTTACCTCATGTCAGCATAGGCCATAGGCCATAGGCGCCAACCTTATGTGAATGCTCTGAAAAGCTAATCATTTGCATATCACAGAATCTTCTTCCTGTCGGTTAAATTTCTCGTCATCTTCGTGGTGTAGCAAATTTAATGGCCAGGAGTGTAAGTATCCATCTGTCTAATGGACTTCAGAGGTTATCAGTACCTAGGTTTACAAACTACTTGAACTAACTTACGCTAAGAACAACACAAACCTACACCCATGCCCGAGGGAGGACTCAAACTCCGCCGGCGAACAACCGTACTCTCCGCAGCAAGTAGCCTTAGGGCGCTCGGCCACTCCACTGCGGCTATGCATCTATCCTTGGGTGCCATATCCACCTCTACATGCAATTTGTTTCTCCTCGGCACGACGGCAACTACCAGCACGACAACGCTTTGTGTCACACCATTTCCAATGTACGCATGGGGTGTCTCCTCAGCCGACTAATGTAGCGCAGCTGCTCACGTCACTGGAATCTACATCTACATACGTACTCTGCAATCCACTCATGAGAGCGTGACAGTACTTACAGGCTTTCCCATATAGAACGAGGGAAAAACGAAGGTTTGTATGCGTCTGTACGTGTCTCTGTATCTCTGATCTTATTTCATTGGTCTTTACGCGAAATATAAATTTCCGGAAGAACAATCGTCCTGAAGTCTGCTTCAAATGCAGACCCTCTAAATTTCTTCGACAGTGGTCGCGAAAAGAACGTCGCCTTCGCTCCAGCGACTCCCATTTGAGTTCCCAAAGCATCTCGGTAACACTCGCGCATTGATGGAACCTACTAGTAACAAACCTAGAGGCCGACCACGGAAATGCTTCTACCTGTATACCTTCCTTTAAACCGATCTGGTGGAGATCCCAAATACTTGAGCAATACTCAATACAGGGTCGCACCAGCGTTTTATATGAAGTCTCATTTACAGACGATTCGCATCTTCCGAAAAGTGTCCCAACAAATCGAAGTCGACCATCCGCCTTTCCCACGACTGTCCTTATATGATCGGTCCACTTCATATCGCTGTGCAGCGTTACGCCTAGATAGCGTATTTAACTGACGCGACCGTCAAGCAGCACACTACTAATGCTGTATTCGAAAATTACAGGATTGTTTCTCCCACTCATCTCCATCAATTTAAATTTTTCCACGTTTAGAGCTAACTGTCATTCCTCACATCACCTACAAATGTGTTTGTATTGTACTGCCGGTGTGTGAATACTTCTGTTCTGCGTCAACTCAGTGGCAGACTTAGTGGAGGGCGGTGGGGGCGGACCGCCCCGCGCCTCTCGTCTTGGGGGGGGGGGGAACACTCTTTTATTTATTTATTTAATTTAGCCCTCTTGGCCTCTTGCTCTGGGGCCTCCAAATCTCGCAACATTTTTTTTTTTTTTTTTTTTTTTTTTTTTTTTTTTTTTTTTTTTTTTTTTTTTTTTACTGTCCCGTGGCTCTCGTCCTGCGGGGCCCCCAAATCTCAACAGTTAGTGATTTATAGTAATACATGTATTGACAAGTGGACGGGGGCTCGTTTTGTTTTGCTGCCGCCCCGGGCCTCCGACAGCCTTAGACTGCCCCTGCGTCAAACCTACATCTACATGGGATATTCTGCAAATCACATTTAAGTGCCTGGCAGAGGGTTCATCGAACCACCATTACACTATTTATCTCCCATTCCATTCTCGAATAGCGCGCGGGAAAAAAGAACACCTGAATATCTCCGTTCGAGCTCTGATTTCTCGTATTTTATTCTGATGATCATTTCTACCTATTTAAGTGGGAGTCAACAATATATTTGCGCATTTGGAGGAGAATGTTGGCAATTGGAGTTTCGCAAGTAGCCCACGGCGCAGCGATAAGCGCCGTTGTTGTAATGATTCCCATCCCAGATCCTGTATCATTTCCGTAACGCTGTCTCCCCTGTATCGAGGCAATACGAAACGAGCTGCCCTTCTTTGGACTCTTTCGATGTCCTCCGTCAAACCTATCTACGTTCCGGCCTGTGGCTCTAACCAGTGCTTTAGATTTAAATAAATTTGTGTATACGCAAACATTTGGGGCACAAAAATTGTCAAATGTTTGTAATTATATGGGACCAACTACTGTGATTACCATTCCCTTTGGGGCATATGCTGTGAATAATGGACATAACAAAATCGGCAGTTCGTCACCTTCATTATGAAGGCAGGATCTACTAAAAACAAGACTGTGCGCGAATACTACTGTCCACCTGTGTACGTCGCAGATACCGCCATCATTGTCGTGTATAATACATCAGACGTGTTTTCCACATGAGGATTCCGTTGACTTGTCAGCTTGTCATCAACCGTTTGCGGCACCCAACCGAGAGCGTCTTCTTTCGACTGCCATAGAGCGGTTGTGCGACACTCACACTACACCACAACACGCTCACAAACTTGAATACAGAGATCAACCCTGTCAATCAGCGAAAGGACAGATCCTAATTTCCTGAAAAACAAAAAATTAGAAATACTGATAACTAAGTAGATTTTAACGTAGCCTCTCTCGCATCGCGGTGCAACACCGTGACCACATAATCATGTCAGCAGGGCTCTTACTATTTTGTCCTGCGCCTTTACTGTTTATATTTTGCGTCTCTTTTTCACAGTTCCGTACACTGTATTCGTGATTTATTGCTCGATCTGTGTTCGGCTTTTAAAGGGCTATCCACTGCTCCAAGTTACAACTAAATCTGAAGGATATTCTGCAATAAAAGCCGTCTCGGTTGCACAGTGTTTTATTATTTTGCAGCGCACTGTCAGGTTATCTACGTGGTAGATGTTGCAAAAGAATTATAAAACAGAATTACGAAACTAAAGGGGAATGGGATTATTTTGTGCTAATTAGATTGAATACAGTGGCAATTAACCCTTAATAATGAGAAGTGTCAAGTCATCGATATGAGAACTAAATGAAACCCGTTCAACTAAATTTACACCACAAATCGGTCAAAAGTGGAGGCCATAAATTCAACTAAATAGCTAAGAGTAACGATTACAAAGGACTTACATTGGAAAGATCATACAAAAAATATTCTAGGGAAAGCGAACCAAAGACTACGTTTCGTTGACACAACACTTAGAAAATGCATTAGTTCTACTAAAGAAACTGCCTACACTACACTTGTGCGTCCTGTTTTGGAGTATTGTTTCGCATTGTGGGATGCCCACCAAGTGGGACTGACAGACGATTTAGAGAAAGATTAGAGAAGGGCAGCTCGTTTTGTACTATCGCTATAAAGGGGAGAGAGTGTCACGGAAATGATGCACGAGTTGGGGTGGAAATCATTAAAAGAAAGGTGTTATTTGTTGCGACGAGATCTATTTGCGAAATTTCTTTCACCTAGTTTCTCTTCATATTTTGTTAGCATCCACGTACATAGGAAGACATGATCATCAAAATAAGAGAAATCAGATCGAAAGCGGAAAGATTTACGTGTTCTTGTTTTCCGCGACCTATTAGAGAATGGAACTGTAGAAAAACTTAATAAAAGCGGTTCGATGAACCCTCTGCCATGCACTTCAATGTGACTTGCAGAGTATTTATGTAGAGGTAAAAAAAAAAAAACAAAAAAAAAACAAAAAAAAAAAAACTTGAAAGGCAATCTCTGTGGCGTGACACCCTACGTTGGTTTGTGGTATAAGATTTAATTTTTTATTTTTTTAAATTGTTCTCGTAGCCCTAAAAACGATCGAGTAACAAGAATTACATAAGGAACAGACGCATAAATATTGGTAAAAGGACAAAACTGGTGTTTAATCACCTTGAAAGGAGCGGTGGTACCTGTAAAAACAAGATAAGCATATGTTTACAAATGTTTGTAAATCTAAGGGACTTACCTGCTGCGGTTATCAGCCCACAGACTTACAAACTGTTTAAACTAACTTATGGTAAGGACGGCACACGCACGCATTCCCGAGGGTGGACTCGAATCTCCTGCGGCGAGCAACTGCGGGGCTCCGCGGCAAGGCGCCTTAGAGCGCTCGGCCACTCCGCCGCGGCACGAGATAAGCCCATGTTCACAGCTTCAGTCATGGGCAGTGTGAGGGCGTGAAGTGCTGCTCCGCCGACGTGTACCAACTAACTAAGGGAGAGTGGGCGGGAAGTGACGTAGGAAGCCGGTATACAGGACGGGAAGACGGCTGAGTGCTACCTGTTTGAAAAGAAAATGTAACGAGAAGAAGGAACTCGCAAACTAGCGCGTACTTCAATGAGAGAAGGTTATAATAGCTTCCACAATGAAATCCTGTCTCGTAATGTGACAGAAAATCCAAAGAAATTCTGGTCATATGTGAAGTACATTATCGGCAAAACACAAACAATACCTTAACTATGCGATAGCAATGGTAATACTATCGATGACAGTACTGCTAAAGCAGAATTGCTAAACACTGAACACTCCAGAATTCGAACCAAAACAGCTGCAAGCATGCGAAATTTAGATGTAGATGATTCTGGAGTAGTAAAACAACTTCAGTCACTAAACAAAAACAAATCTTCTGCGTCACATTGTATACCAACTAGATATCTCTGAGAGTATGCTGATGCAATAGCTCCATTCTTAGCTATCATATACAACCGATCACTCAGCGATAGATCTGTAGGGTACCCAAAAACTAGAAAGTTGCACAGGTCACTCCAATATTCAAGAAATGCAATAGGAGTGATCCCCCAAATTACAGGCCCATCTCGTTGACGTCGATTGGAAGTAGGATTTTGGGACGTATACTTTGTTCGAACATTATGAACTACCTCGAAGGACCTATTAACCAATAGTCAACACGGATTCAGAAAGTATCGCTCTTGCGAAACACAGTTTGTCCTTTATTCACATGAAGTGCCATCGACAAGGGATCTCAAATCGATTCCATATTTCTGGACTTCCGGAAGGCTTTTGACACTGTACCCCACAAGTGGCTTATGGAATATCGCCCTAATTCTGCAATTGGATTCACGACTTCCTACCAGAAGGGACACAGTTCGTAGTAATTGACGGTAATTCATCGAGTAAAACAAAGTGATATCTGGCGTTCCCCAGGGAAGCGTTATAGGTCCCCTACTCTTCCTTGTGTTTATAAACGATTTAGGAGACAATCTGAATAGCTTCCTTAGACTGTTCGCGGATGATGCTGTCGTTTATCAGTTAGTGAAGACAACAGAGGATCAAAAGCAACTGCAACGCGATTTAGACAAAATTTCTACATGGTGCGAAAATTGGCATTTAACACTAAATAATAAAAAGTGTGAAGTAATACACATGACCACTAAAAGAAGCCCGCTGAACATCAGTTACACGATAAATCAGTCAAACCTTAAGATCGAAAATTCTACCAAATACCTAGGAGTTACAATTATGAACAACTTAGACTGGAGAGAACACACAGAAAATATTGTAGGAAAGGCGGACCAAATGTTAAGTTTCATTGGCAGAAAGCTTCGAATATGCAACAGCTCCACCAAAGAGACTGCCTACATCACACTTGTGCGTCCTTTCCTGGACTACTGTTAACCAGTGTGGGACCCTCACCAGGTGGGACTGATGGAATACAATGAAAAGGTTTAGAGAAGGGCAGCTCGTTTTGTTTTATCACGTTACAGGGGGAAAGCGTCATGGAAATGTCGCACTATTTGAGGTGGAAATCATTAAAAGAACGACGTTATTCGTTGCGACGAGTTCTATTTGCGAAATTTCAATCACCGAGTTTTACTTCTGACTGTGATATTATGCCAATAAAATAAGAGAAATAAGATCGAAAATGGAACTATTTAGGTGCCCTTTCTTCCCACGCGCTATTAGAGAATGGAATGGTAGGGAAAGGATATGAAAGTTGTTAATGAACCGTCTCCCAGGCACTTAAATGTGATTTCCAAAGTAACTATGTAGATGTAGATAATTTTGAAGAAAACTAGAAGCTCATAGATTGTGTAGGTACTTATAAATAAAAGGAATTATAATACTTTATTTCGACAGAGTCAACGTAATATCTAGAAAAGTTTGATCTTCGCATGCCAACTAATCATTTAGGAGGTGTGGGTGTTCAAAATATGGCGTTTCGCTATCTCAAACTGTTCCTTCTGCGCAATATGTAGAATTTGCATATTGACAACGGTAGGTCGCTGAAGTTCGGAGGCATTAGTGTGTTTCGCAAAAGGGGGATGTCTTTTGAGCTGGCCCTGTTTTGTAAGAAGATGCTAGGTAAAACGTACTTGAAAAGTCCGGTCTGTCTGTCCTGTACTTTCAGCTGGGCACTCGGGA
Organism: Locusta migratoria; assembly: GCA_026315105.1. NCBI lineage: Eukaryota > Metazoa > Arthropoda > Insecta > Orthoptera > Acrididae > Locusta > Locusta migratoria. Next base: position 130,312,110 of record CM048745.1, on the reverse strand, counting down.
CATCGTAGACTCCCGACTGTAGGTATCTGTCCTCAATGGCTTTTTCATTGTGAGGAGAATGTACTGGATGCTCGAAGAATTATTGAAGACGATTTGTACACTCGTGCCGCGATAAAATCTGATGATGGATTTAAAACAGCTGATGCTTTATCTTTTGTCCACGGGATTTTGTCAAGGATTTAGAAAATATCGTTCATGCGTAACACAACTAGCTCTTTACTCACACGAAGTGATGTGTGCCATCGACAAGGGTTCGCAAATTGATTCCGTATTACTTGATTTCCAGAAGGCTTTTGACACTGTATCTCACAAACGGCTTTTAATCAAATTGCGTGGTTACTGTACATCGCCCCAAATTTGCGACTGGATAGGGGACTTCCTTTCAGAGAGGAAACAGTTCGTAGTAATCGATGGTAAGGCATCGACTAAAACAGAGGTGATATTGGGCGTTCCACAGGGTAGTGTTATTGGTTCTCTGCTGTTCCTTATTTACATAAACGATTTAGGGGAAAATCTAAGTAGCTCTCTTAGCTTGTTTGCAGATGACGCCGTCATTTACCGTCTAAATCATCTGAAGATCAAAACCAACTGCAGAACGATTTGAATAAGATATCAGTATGGTGTAAAAGTTGGAAGTTAACTCTAAATAATGAGAAGTGTGAAGTCGTCCACATGAGTACGAAAAGAAATCCGTTAAACTTTGTTTACATGATAAATCAATCAAATGTGAAGGCCGTAAATTCCACAAAATACCTAGGAATTACAATTACTTCTGACTTAAATTCGAAACAACACGTAGATAATGTCGTGGAAAAGGCGAACCAGAGACTTCGTTTTATTGGAAGAACCCTTAAAAGATGCAACAGAACTACTAAAGAAACTGCATACACTACACTTGTCCGTCCTTTTGTGGAGTATTGCTGCCCAGGGTGGGATCATTATCAGGTGGGTTTGACGGAGGACATCGAAAGAGTCCAAAGAAGGGCAGCTCGTTTCGTATTATCACGATACAGGGAGACAGCGTTACGGAAATGATACAGGATCTGGGATGGGAATCATTACAACAACGGCGCTTATCGCTGCGGCGTGGGCTACTTACGAAACTAAAATCGCCAACATTCTCCTCCGAATGCGAAAATATATTGTTGTCTCCCACTTACATAGGTAGAAATGATCATCAGAATAAAATACCAGAAATCAGAGCCCGAACGGAGAGATTCAAGAGTTCATTCTTCCCGCGCGCTATTCGAGAATGGAATGGGAGATAAAATAGTATAACGGTGGTACGATGAACCCTCTGCCAGGCACTTAAATGTGATGTGCAGAGTATCCCATGTAGATGTAGATGTACGGGTAACACCTTTCCTATGTCGGTAACTCTACATCAGTTTGTCCGTTTGAAATCATCACCCCGTCTGTTTTCTCTAATTCTTGTTACTCGACCATTTGTAAGGCTACGAAAACATATTCAGAAGTGCAGAAAACATTCTGATACCGCAAATCAACGTACGGTGTCACACCACGGATAGCGCCTTCTAAGCTTTTTCTTTCACCATTGTATACAATTTACGTAGCACAAAATAAACGCTTCCCCCCCCCCTTCCCCCCACCTCCCGGGGTTGTAAAATGCTCGAATGCTTGTAAAGTTATGGGACCTAACTGCAATACCCATGCACCAGGAAGGACTCGAACCTCCAACGGCGAATGGCCGCGCGCACCTGAGCAAGGCGCCTTAGCTATTCCGCTGCGGCTCCGGTTTGTAATTCTGTTTTGTAAATTCTCGTGCAACATATGTCACACAGATAATTGTAAGGACGAAACGCGTCTTTGAAGAAAAGTAAATCATTTTGTGTACATGGACAGCTTTTAGATACGTTAAAAATTGCATACTGAAAATACGCAGCTCTACCGGAAATATTTATTAATGACTATCGATACCGGCAAAAAATCAGGCCATCTCCGATTCTCAAAATAAGTATTACTAGTAAAGCTGTGTATTTTCAATGCGCAATTTTTAACCAATAATAAAACACTGTGCCACCAAACCGGCTTTTATTACAAATTATATAGGGTTATTCAAGAAGAAAGAACAGATTTCAAACATTTATTTCTTCCAAACTACAAAAGATAGAAGCATGAGTTTAACATTAATGGAAAGAGAAAAGTTTACAATTTATTATTAGTAATTATGGTATGTATTCAATATGAGCACCGTTTGTTACACGACATATGCAAAAACGGTGGCTCATTTCTTGCCACACATGAATCACCGCGTCTCTAGTTATCGAATTATCAGCTTCAACAATTCGATGTCGTAGACCTTAAAAAGTGTCAGGCATAGGAGGGATAAAAACACGGTCTTTTACCTAACCCCATAGATAAGTCACACGGAGCGAAATCTGGAAACCTGGGAGGTCACTGGTTATAAAGTTGATCTTCTGCTCATCCTCTTCCAATCCAACGTCCTGGGATGGAGTTCTTCAAGTAACGTCGAACGTATTTAGAGAAATGATGGGGGCACCATCTTGCATGAAGATGAAGTCATCTGAATCATCTTCAAGTTGGGGAAATAACCAGTTTTGAAGTATGTTTGTACAGGTTATTAAACTTTTATTTATTTAAAAATTACCGAGATACCTTGCAAGAGAGGCCAAAAAATTTTGATGTCGTATCTTGAACGCGCAAGCGTTGTATTATGGAATAATAAACGCATTTTCACGTGTTTTCTCCATGAAGAATAATGGAAACTTTGGTTACAGATATCCCACAGAAGACGTCCACCTTTTCTGAATCTCTTTCATGTTCACTATCTGCCGTAAGATTTTTATTTACCCAAATTGTAACGTTATGGCGATTAACTTTACCAGAAAAATGAAAAGTGGATTTCACTTAAAATTTCCGGACTGGTAGGCCGTGGTCGATGGATAAAAGTCTCCCCTAACGTTTCGTCTTCAGCTGCGGAAGACATCTTCGGAGGCTAAGTGGCAAATGGAATGTGTTCCTTCCCTTTATTAGTCATGTCACAGATAGCATTGGAAAAGTGCTGGACAAACATGGGGTTGAAACTATTTTCAGACCTACCAGGAAAAATTAAGAACATTTAAGATCTGTAAAAGATCACGACAACCTTTGAATGCACCGGGTGTGTATAAAATTCCTTGCAGATGTGGACAAGTGTATATATCCGAACTACAAAAAGAAGTGTCAAAACTCGTCTAAGTGAACACAAGAGAAACTACCGCCTGGGACATACACAGAAATCGGCCTTAGCGGAGCATGTTTACCGAGAGGGCGACCATCAAATTGAATTTAACGAGACCAGTGTTTTATCAAAAACTTCTCACTATTATGCTCGTACATACAGAGAAGCCATTGAAATTTAAAAACATCGTAATGTCTGTAATAGAAAGGAGGAAGGTGTTAAATTAGACAATATTTGGAATTCAACGTTGCACAAGTATGTTAACAATCGATCTTTCTCTAGTAATAAGGTTGGCATTCCCAGAAATAGTTGCTTAGCCGACGTCACGTGATATACTGTGGCGCCCCCTACACTGCCTATATATGCGGCGCTCCCTCGAGGCCACATCGCAGTTGCCACTTAGCCTCCGAAGATTTCTTCCGCAGCTCAAGACGAAACGTTAGGGGAGAGTTTTATCCATCGACCACGGCCTACCAGCCCGGAAATTTTAAGTGAAATTGACGCTGGCCGTGAAAGCCTACATTGTATGAAAAGTGGATTCATCGAGAAAAATTAATCATTGAGCAAAATTGTCTTCTTCCATGTCATCTCAGTCAGGATGCAATGCTTGTAATAACTGCAGTTTGTATGGCTTCATGTGCAGACGATGTTTTAGGTTTCGCCATACCTTTTGTTGAGGAATGTTAAGTTCTGTGCTTGCTCGTGATGTGGATTTCTTTGGGCTCCTTTCGTAAAGTGTACGAATACGCTCGACATTCTCGTTCGATGTGCGTGGACGTCCCGTTCTTTTCCCTTACCAGATGCAACCATCTTCTACAAATTTTCGACGCCACTCGTAAATTAGCTTATGACGCGGCGGTTGTTCATTAAATTCACGGCGAAACGCTCGCTCAACTGCAAAAATGGACTCTAGTTTTGCCAACTGCAGCACACAAAATGACTTCTCCTGTGGTGTCGCCGTCATTTCACTACAGACAACCAAAAATAAACAACAGCGCCAATGCGGCCGTGATTGCAACTTCTAGGCGGCCTGTTTAAATTGTAAACTTTTCTTAATCCATTAACGTTGGCATCATGTTTCTATCTTTTAAAAGACGAGAATAAAAGTCAAGTTCGCAAAAGGTTTTGACAATTTATTAGATAAGGTGATCGGCTTAGATGTCTGCTGAGACTATCAACAAACCTTATAGTCCAGTCAATGAATGCATTGTAGAGTGCATGGAATATGCGAGAATTTTTGACTTCAGGACTTTGTTAGGGATAGTTAGGAGGTGAACATACTAAAGGTCCCCGCCCCTGGGGAGTGAGCAAAAGCGGGGAGGGGGGTGGAAAGGTACAATTTTTTGGTTTTTCGCTTATATCTCGGAAACGGTCGGCTTTAGGAAAAAGTTGTTCCAAATAAAAATGAAAGACAATTGAATTTGCTATAAAATTGTTTCTATACATATACGTCGAATTCCCAACGGTTTTCGAGATATACGTTATTGAAAATCGACAATTTCGGAAAAAATCATCTTTACCTCACTAATTTTGTCAAACATTTACTTCTAGTGACTCACTCGATCGTTTCACAGAACATTTGTCAGAAAGAAAGTTGTAGAGTGTTAAATTTCCTTCAATCTGATATGCACATTTGCTACGTTATCTTCAGCCAATCAAAAGTTACATCATTTATATGATATGCGCTCAGTTTCGATATCCCTCCAGAACTGAGTGTTTTGAGGGGCTGTGACGTTTTTATCTTACGAAACGTGCTAGCATAGCAAATGACATTACTTTAACACTGTTAATAAGGTAATTCCAATTGAAACAGATCACCTTTTTATAATTGTAGCTTTTATGATAATATTATGAATCATACAATTAAAGTATTTACAAGCACTGAAAGTGATTCAGAGTGAAAAAAGTGCACTCAACGCAACATCTTCGTTTTTCTGAGGAGGAATGGTCAAGGTTCGTTCATCTTCATCAGTAGTGGAGACGTCGTCCAACGAGATTCGTAGAGTCTCGATTCCAATGTCGTCATTTTCATATTTCGAATCCGTTGTTGCAGTGTCCCTTGCAGTTAAGGAATGTAACAAAGCAGTGTAACAACGCTTTTATGCAACCACATCTGCTACAGTCACATCCTTTCGTGCATAGACAAAAAAAATTATCCTCAGTATTTCGTCAGGGGCAGCATCTAACTGTGAGAGTTTCGGAACTAGTTGGCCATTCCAACCCCGATTCGGCGCTCCACCTTTAGGTACTTCTCCTAACCAAAGGCGTACTTGGTGATACGTTCGAAATTCATGTTGCTTAAACAGCTCCTTCAGCTGGAGGGAGAGTTGAGAGTAGGCTTCATGTTCCCAGCTGCTTTTATAAGTGATTTGTAGTGGAACTTGTTGAGGGATTCTGTGGTGGCTGGAGCTCCATACCATTATGATTCCCCTGTCTCAGCAGCATGTTGTATGATTTTGGACTTATGATGCATTTTGACAAACACCATTTAACTCTTGCAACACGCTACGGATGCTGTGTCGCAGCCTGTAAATGCATGTGAGAGTAACAAATGGGCGTTGTCCTTCACCTTCAATTCCTGCTGCAGCCGTTGTGAATAATATCAAAACGTCTTAACCTTTCCTCTTCCTGGTGCTACAAGAAGAATGTTACGATCAGTTGCAAACTTTGCTATTAAGAGAACAGTAAGTCGAAATCGTCTCCAATAATGGTAATCGAGGAATTATGTTATCTGTTGATAGTGTCTCCACAATATCAACGTCATAATCACCTAAAGCTTGAATGCCATTATCCCATTTTCCTGTAGTTGCATCAACAGGTTTATTTGCTGATTCTTATTGTTAAATTTGGAAATGAAATCCTCTTGTTTCACTGTAATTTTAATTTCTAGACTGACATTCATTTCTCAACACCTCCTGAGCCAATATTGTCGACTTTGTTCAGCTGCTCTTATGCTCTCTGATATGTTAGAGTATCCATTAAAAACCACTGTACAACCTCTCCGAAGCCAATTTGTCTTCAAAAATCTAAAACAAACATCGCAGCCTGATGTAATTTTTTGGACGTTCAGTATGAATCAGAAGGATGTACAGACCTTCTAAAGATGAGCCACTGCTATCTTCGCTTTCTATACTAGCTTTGATGAGTGATAGTATTCCTTTTTTGTCACTGTGGAAACACCCGGTCCATCTAATGTTTCATTACGTACAAAACACAGTAGCCATTGCGCGCACTACACAGTCAACATTTTCATAAATAAAAAATATCTCGAAAAGCTGACACACAAACCGACACAAAACCTTCTATTTGGTTGGCGAACTTTTGAAGTGAACTGAAGTAAGGAGTGAGTCAGAACACTCCATTCCCCCCCCCCCCCCCCCCCCCGCCAGCCAGTAACACCTTCAATATTCGTCGTGGGGCTTCCCCATCGTTAACCCTCTCCCGGGCGTTAGGTGCTGACGACCTTGACAACGTGTCCACTGCAGACGACACTAAATGAGTCTCAACTCCTCCGCCTCAGAAAAACGTAGATGTTGCGTTGAATGCACTTATTTTGACACTCTGAGTCACTTTTAGTGCTTGTAAATACTTTAATTGTATGATTCATAATATCATAAAAGCTACAATTATAAAAAGGTGATCGGTATCAATTGGAATTACCTTATTAACTGTAGGGCAGCGGCTAATCTTGGTCTTGCCCTACCCACTGTTTTAGCTGACGACGAGGCGAGTGTGATGAATGTTTTACAATTTTGTGAACGTTCTTGACTCTGGCCTAAGCTCTTAGGCTGGAGGTTCTAGCGTGTTACAGGAGGGATCGCTGATGCCTTTAACATCAGCGATCAGCGTACCTCTATACTCAGACATTTTCTTTTAAGGACTTCTAAGGTTGTATACTTCAGTCTGACACACATCGCTGATTTGCAATATGTGTTCATGTTGTTGCCCAAGACCTACATTCTTCTATTGCCTGTTCTTATTTATTTACTGTTGTCTAATTCATTTGTCAGGGCGCTAAAAACCTTGCTGTTGTGCGCCCAAAACATCCTATCCTATCCTTATTAAGTGTTAAAGTATTGTTATTTACTAAGCTAGCGCGTTTCATAAGATAAAAACGTCACAGCCCCTCAAAACACTCAGTTCTGGAGGGATATCGAAACTGAGAGCACATCATATAAATGATGTAACTTCTGATTGGCTGAAGATAACGTAGCAAATGTGCATGTCAGATTGAAGGAAATTTAACACTCTACAACTTTCTTTCTGACAAATTTTCTGTGAAACGATCGAGTGAGTCACTAGAAGTAAATGTTTGACAAAATTAGTGAGGTAAAGATGATTTTTTCCGAAATCGTCAATTTTCAATAATGTATATCTCGAAAACCGTTGGGAATTCGACGTATATGTATCGAAACAATTTTATAGCAAATTCAATTGTCTTTCATTTTTATTTGGAACAACTTATTCCTAAAGCCGACCGTTTCCGAGATATAAGCGAAAAACCAAAAAATGGTACCTTTCCACCCCCCTCCCCGCTTTAGCTCACCCCCAGGGGCGGGGACTTTTAGTATGTTCACCTCCTAACTATCCCTAACAAAGTCCTGAAGTCAAAAATTCTCGCATATTCCATGCACTTTACACCCCTCTTTTGAGCACTCATTGACTGGACTATTAGTCATCTCACTGTTGGTCTCACAAGGAGAGGTCGCCTACTCGTCATCACTGAATTCGTCCAAATTTATGGTACATGTAGGGGTGTGGTAAGAGACGAAAGTGCCCCAAGTGGAAACTCCACATGGCTAAGAGTTTAGGAAATGAAAGGAAGTTTGATACAGATCTATTATGAACTGCCCCTGTGACAGCGCGTCTAGGAAGAGTTGTTTGGCTCAGCAGTAAAGGATGGGATTCGTATTGAGAAGGTCGTTGGTTCTCCTCTACCCGACGGTGCGTATACCTACATATTGTTCTCGTAGGGATCGTGAGATTAATTATACCACACACGGAAGCATTTAAACACTCATTCTTCCCACGCTCAATACGTGAATGGAATGGGAGAAACGCCTAATAACTGGTACTAGGACGTACCCTCTGCCATGCACTTCACAGTGGTTTGCAGAGTATTGGTGTAGATGTAGACTGACGTCACAATTAACCGCAACATCATATACGTTATTTTAATTTGTATAAGCAAAAAAAGAAAGGGCAATGGATGAAATTCGCGACTACAAACATTTAAAAAGGGACTGTAGTTAACGCGTACTTGGGGACGTCGTGTATGGAAATCAATACTTCCATTATTTTGCAATTAATCATTTAATCAGGAAGTAATAATTCTGACCGCATCTTGCGCATGTTATGAGAGCCGCCCTTTTGTGATTACATGGTTTTTTTAATATCTCATAGAAAAAAACTTGATTGCCATTCTGCAAACGGCTTCTTTCATCGCACAGTCCAGCTGCGGACCACGCGTAACGCAGCATGTCGCTGAATGCATGCGATGACAGCTGGTGATGTATAATGGAGTGTAGTTTGATACAAGCTTCTTCTTTCTCGATTAGGTAAGTGCAGTTTTGAATCTTTTTAATTAAATTTTTTACCTGACGATAGAAATAAACGTCGCATGATTGCACTAGTGGCGTATATTTGGCGGAAATTACTTTGATACTGCACGTTGGCAATCCGTCTTTTCTTCTTGGAACAGTTGGTCATATATTTGTGGATTTGTTTTTCCTTCCTACTAGTCAATAAATAGAAGACATTTTTTCTCTTGCACATAGGGCTTCATCACATCAGTTAAATATGCTTGTTTTAAATAATGACGTCCCATGCTGATGTTGTGCACATATAAATAAAAAATAACATATATAATATTGCGGTTATTTGTGATGTCAGTAGTGTACGCATTGCCAAGAAAAAAAAACCAAATATATATATATATATATATATATATATATATATATCGCCGGGCGGAATCGAGCCCGCGAACCTTTCTATAACAATGCGATCTCTTATCGCTGAGCCAGACACCGCTTTCTAAACAGACTGAGGGGCAATTGATAAGGTGCAGATGATGATAGATGCGTATCAAAATTCCTTTCATTTTCTAAACGCTTAGCTGCCTGGAGTTCCCACTTGGTGCACTTTCTTATATCACCACGCCCTACATGTACCATAAATCTGGACGAATTCGGAGATGACGAGCAGGCATCCTCTCCTTATCAGAAGAGATCGAAACCGGTCACCTTATCAAATAAATTGTTAAAACCTTTTGCGAACTTGACTGTTATTCTCACCTTTTGAAACATTTAGCAGTTAGATGTTTGCCAAAAGGAAACTATGTTTTCGAAACTTATTTCTATCTTTTGTAGTTTGGAAGAAATAAATGTTTTAAATCTGTTCTTTCTTTTTGAATAAACCTGTATAATATCATTTTTTGCTGTACGGCAACATGAATTGGAACACATTTTTAAATCTGAAGGTGGTGGGATGAGGAGTTTCCCTCGTAAAGAAGCAGTGTGTTATTGGCCAACTAAAGGAATGCCTACAACTAATTTCCAGCAGATGGTCGCAAAATCAGAAATGGGAACATTACGTTCATCAAGAGTCGTCGTCAGAACACTGCGGAGGAAAGTTTGCGGCAGTAAGACAGCGAGACGTTAGGAGGACAGCAGGTTAACTGGAGCAGCGCGTGTGTTGAGCGCCCTGGGCTGCTAATTAGCCGGGGGACAGACAGTTAACCGCATCCAGGCAGTCCGTCCTCGATTCCCCACGCGGCTGCCACACAGTTATGTCTCGTTGTCAGCTGCGACCAGCAACCTGTTGAAAGCCGCGCCTTACGTAATACACCCCGGGACCGCCTGCAGCGCAAATCTACGTTCTCGCGTTGTAAGATACCTGCTATGGGAAGGTATACATTTCATATTCAAATGTACCGCGAATTTGAGACCAGTGTCAAGCTAGTCAGGCATGGATCATTTATCTTTGGTTGCAGTCTTATTTTTCGATGGCAGTACTATCGATACTGGACACGGTGATAGTATTGTTGCCGGGAAATAAGGTTGTGATTATTGAGAGTGTAGGCTTTGCTAGGCGCGCGGATGAGATTGCAGAAGCGTGGGGACCGTGGTTGTGTGCAGTTGTCGTTCCCGCGGGATAGACGAGGAGATGACATTTTGAGACTTAAATGCTGAACCAAGCTGTTTGTTTAAGATATGAAGACGAAAAGGAATAAACAACGTTTGAGAAACGATCTTTTAAAGTTTTTATAAGTAAAGTTTTTCATGGAATACTTGGCATGTTTCTATGGCACAACTTCGCATTATTAAGCTGAACTGATGGTAACAGTAACGGTCGGGAAAGACCTTGCTGTTAGCCTGTGGTCTCACGATTAATGCTAGGGACCCCTTTCTGTGTTAGGAAAAGTATTTATTGTAATAGTTTAGTTTTGAAATTGCGTTTTCTATTAAATAGGAATTTCATGGGTAGTGTTCTTGAAATATGGTATTGTTGTAACATTGTTTGTGTAAATCGAGTTAAAATTTTTAACAGTAAAGAAATGTTTAGCTTTGTTGAAATATAATTTTGTAGGCAGATTAAATATCTGAGTTATATTTTTCTCTGAAAGATTTTATAATCATAAACATGACACTGTTAGTAATTTTCATGAAGTTACATCAGTTAGAAATAAATCAGATATTTCATTTTTAATAATTAGTTCGAGTTTCTTAAACAGATTACCAGTTTATCCCTCCTCACATTTTTATTAAAAGTGCCATTGATGTTTTCTGTAGTTAGTTTTCCAGTAGTTCGTACAACAGGAAGCAGTTTGGTGTTGCGCAGATTTATGCAGTAAGTGAATGTGAGAAAGAATCAGTTTTTGTCAAGCTTACAGTTCAGTATGATTTACAGATTTCAGGGTAGGACAATTCATACAGTGTTCAGGTTAACAAGTGTTTGCACTGAGACAGATTGCAATGATAAATATTGTGTTCGTTACATTCCGTAAAAGATTGTTAGTTCAGTCAGAGACAAGTTTGTAGGGCCAGAATTATTAACACAGTGATTTTTATTATCAGTAATTTTCAGACAGTTAACTTTGTTACGACATTTTCATACAGGAACAATAAGCAGTTTGTGTCTCGTTATAATAAACATTATGCAGTCAGATAGGTTTTGCAATACATTTACATTCACATAGAATACAGTTAAAAATACGCAGTCATATTAACATAACGTTGTACAAAGGCATTCGGCTAGAACAAGTTCAAACACACATCAGACGGAAATTTTGTAAGAGAGAAGGAGAAGCGAGAAACTTTCAGCGTCTCTGAAATTTCAGATGTCGAGCTATATATATACAAATGAAAATGCGTTTATTATTCCACAATACAATGCTTGCGCGTTCAAGATACGACATCGAAAGTTTTTGGCCTCTCTTACTGATGATAAAGATAAGAAAACCATACAGACTTAAAGATAAAAATAATATTGAGGATATTCCGTCGTATGCAAGACACGAAGTTTTTTGTTACATTTTCCATACATGTTTCAGCATATTTTGTGCTATCTTCAGTGGGATAACTTTATTGTTTCTCTGAAAATTATATTATTACTGTACAAATAGCTATCTGATATACATCTAAAGATGTTTACAAAAGCTTTAACTGTGTTACTGGTTGAGCTTGTAGGCTAAGTATCTTTTTTATTTATTTTATTTACTTATTTAGTTGGTTTTTTTTTTTTTAATTAGGCTTGGAAATATGATTTTGACTATTTTTATACGGGGTGTTAGAAAAAGGTACGGCCAAACTATCAGGAGAAATTTCTCACACACAAACAAAGAAAATATGTTATATGGACAAAAGTCTGGAAACGCTTAATTTCCATGTTAGAGCTCATTTTATTACTGCTCTTCAAATCACATTAATCATGGAATGGAAACAGACAGCAACAGACCCTACCAGTGTGACGTCAAACACTTTGTTACAGGAAATGAAGAAAATGTCCTCCGTTAGTGAGGATACATGCATCCACCCTCCATCGCATGGAATCCCTGAGGCGCTGATGCAGCCCTGGAGAATGGCGTATTCTATCACAGCCGTCCACAATACGGGCACGAAGAGTACATTTGGTACTAGGGTTGCGTAGACAAGAGCTTTCAAATGCCCCCGTAAATGAAGGTCAAGAGGGTTGAGGTCAGGAGAGTGTGGAGGCAATGGAATTGGTCCGCCTCTACCAATCCATCTGCCAGATAATCTATTGTGGAGAAGCGTACGAACACGTCGACTGAAATGTGCAGAAGCTCCATCGTGCATGAACCACATGTTGTGTCGTACTTGTAAAGGCACATGTTCTGGCAGCACAGGTAGAGTATGAATGAATGAAAAAATGGTAATCAATACCACTAGGGGTTGCCCGTAAGGAGGAGTTCTTTCCCCTTTATTGTGGAATCTAGTGGTGAATGATCTCATTCGAGAATTAAACTTCAGGCAGTACTTTTGCCAAGGATACGCAGATGATCTTGTCATAGTAATACTTGACAAATTTGCTGACAGTCAAGAATATGGCACAAGGTGCGTTGGACATTGTGCAAGACTGGTGCAGAAAACAGGATCTGGGGGTTAGTCCTAAGAAGACTGTTGTTGTACTATTCACAAAGAAGCATATCCAACATTCAAGTTGGAATCTACAGCTTTTCAATGAAGCACTACCTGTGAAGGGGACAGTGAAATATCTGAGGGTTACCTTAGATGAGAAACTGACATGGACTCCTCACATTAGGAATATTTGCTCCAAGGTAAAAGGTACTTTGGTAAGTACCAGTAGAGCTTGTGGCAAAAATTGGGGCCTGAGACCCAAGGTTATGCACTGGATATACACCACAGTGATTAGACCCAGGATCACCTATGGGACGGTCGTGTGGTGAAAGAAGGTAGAACAGCAGGTTGCTGCTAAGGAGCTTGGTAAGGTGCAGAGATTAGCCTGCTTAGCCATAACAGGCGGAATTAGCAGCACACCAACTGCTGGGATGGAAACCATATTGGATATGCCCCCATTACACCTTTGGGTCAAGATGGAGGCAGCGGCTGGTGCATACAGATTCAAAACTGGCAAAAACTGGAACTCTTTGGGATATCCAGAATCACACACTAAAATAGTGAGTACGGTAAATATAGGAAAGGTTGGGGAAATGCCATCCGACTATATTATAACCCCATACTGCTTCAACAAGCCTTTCAATATAACAATTGGAAGTAGGGAGCAGTGGGAGAAAATAGTTCGACACCATACGGGCGATATTGTCTGGTTCACTGACGGGTCGAAATCAGACCAAGGCGTTGGGTCCGGGGAATACGGGGTGCAGCCAAGACTGGAGGCCGTCATCTCTCTAAGGAAACTGGCCTCAGTATTCCAGGCCGAAATCACTGCCATCAGGGCGTGTGTGGAGGAGAATTTGCGTAGGTGCTACAAAGACCGTAGCATCTATTTCTATTCAGACAGCCAGGCAGCCCTGAGATCACTGGCAGCTCCTGCAACAAGGTCTAAAATTGTTGCAGAATGTCACAGGGTTCTGTTGGAGCTAGGGGAAAGCAATAGAGTAAACCTATTGTGGGTCCCTGGCCACTCGGGGATCGGTGGCAACGAACATGCTGACAGATTAGCCGGGATGGGGGCAGGGACTACAGTTATTGGACCGGAACCTGTCCTGACAATCACCAAGGCAATGATTATATTGGAGCCACGTAACTGGCTCAGAAGACAGCACGTAGAATATTGGACCAAAGTCTATCAACAAAAACATGGCAAGGCAATGATGCTAAAGCCATGTTTTAAAAGAAGCTCTGCAATCCTGGGCCTGAACAGGAGAGAGATTAGACTCATGGTTGGATTGCTGACAGGCCATGGGAATTTCAAAAAACACCTACATACAATGGGAATAACAGAAGAGGACCCTAAATGTAGGATCTGTGATGACGGTGATGAAACTGCATCACATCTAATCTTCGAATGCATTGCATTGTAGAGTAAAAGGCACAGAACATTTGGGACAACCAGACCCGAAGAAATTGTGTCTAATAAAGAACTGGTAAAGGGACTCCTTGCACTGTTCAAGGGCATTGATTGGCTTTACTAGATATACAGGGAGCGATACCGCACAATAAACTTAGTTTCGGTGCGGGCAGTGGCGGGTTGGACGAAGTCTTTTTTGGCTTCCCTGAGAAAATCAAATCAATCCCGTATGAAATCATGACAACGTGCTCCACTGAGTGTAGGTGGAAGAACATGAGACCCAATCAAGACATCACCTCCAAATCCTGCGCAAACGTTCACAGAAAATCTGTGTTGATGACGTGAATCGAGAAAGTACAGTTCAAAATGTTCAAATGTTTGTATAGCTTATGGGACTTAACTACGGGGTCATCAGTCCCTAAGCTTACAAACTACTTATGAACTAGCTAAGACTAAGGACGGCACAAATATCCATGCCCGAGGGGGGATTCGAACCCCCGACCTAGTGGCCGTGCAGACCGTGACTGTAGCGCCTCAGTCTCCTCGGCCACCGCGTCCTGCGGAAGTACAGTACATACTAACGAAACAATTGGGTATTTTGACAATTGTCTGCACGAATTATTTCAATTTACATTTAAGGAGTGTGGTGTCGCACAAGTACAAAGTGCGCGCCACTTACTTTCGCCGCGCGCCGCCAGGCACGCACGGCGCGGCGTTCTCACGACGACAGCCACGAGCGCCCTCTGCGACAACTCCGCTCGTGGCCACCACTGAAGGACATCGTTCACTTTGCACTTCGGATTGAGATAGCAACGAGTTAGGACCTTCGTAATCAGATAGGCACCATTGAAGACTTTGCTATTGTACAGGCACTAGGCAGGCCTCTAACAACTATTTTCTGGCTGCTCCCCTCCGTACCTGCACCAGCGTGTCGGTCTCATTCCACTCGGCCACCGACACCTACGACGAGGCTGGGACACAAAAGCGGCGACGAAGTTGGGACACAAAAGTGGCGACGAGGATGGGATAGAACCTTGGACCAGCCAGACAGCAGCAGTCTGAGCACGCAGAAATTGCTCCCGCCCACCCACCCTTATTATAAGATTTTTGGGGGAACATTTTCAGTTACGTGTTTGTGGACTTTTTTGTTGCAGAGCGTCCTCTTTCATATTGCATTTGTGTTTTGTTATAAGTTACTTGTATACGCGGCGCCTAATCGGTCAGCATGGCCACTACCCCGAACCCAAACTTAATGGAAATTATTCAGTTACAGACGGCGCAAATCACCCAACTCCTGCAGGCGGTGTCCCAGCTCACAGCGCAGGCAGCTAACCAACAACAACAGCCGCCGCTTCAGCAGCCCACACCTGCCGCCGCAAGGCTTCCTACGTTTCGCCAGTACAACGAAAGTGAGGAAGAATCGAGCGACTACTTCGCACAGTTTCAAGAACTCGTCGCGGCTCATCAACTTACAGGTCAGACTGTTAAGCATCTTTTATTGTCTGTGGTGGGCCCCAAAACTTTCGTGTTACTGCAAAAACTATTCCCGCACGCATCTCCTCGTGATGTAGACTTTGAACAAATTGTAGATGCACTGAATGCTCATTATGAGAGAAAAGTTCTCGTAGCTGCGGCACGGTACCGATTTTTCAGACTAAAAAAATTACCTGAGCAATCACACCAAGAGTGGATTACGGAATTGAAGGGCTTAACCCGCCAATGTAAATTTACTTGCTCTTGTGGACTTTCTTATAGTGACGTGATGTTGCGAGATGCAATTACGCAGAATATTCAGGACCCCAGAATTAGGGCAGCAATTCTAAAACAGTCAGACCCCTCATTAGACAGTGTACTGCAGCTTATAGATGCGCATGATACTTTTGACTTAGCTGATGTAGAAATGCAAGGCCACAGTGTAAATTCAGTGCGCCGCAACGGACGCTTTCCTAGCCGTAGTTCTCAGTGTAGCACTAGTGATTCTTATTTTTCTACCGGCCGTGCTGAACAGACAGTGAACAGTAGCCAGTGTAAAAGTGCGACGCAAAGGTCGCCCCGTCGTGTTAGAAACAGTGATTTGAATAACGGGCGCCAACGCTCATTTCAGAAAAATGTACGTAAATCTTGCCCCCAGTGTGTGTCTCGCCACAAGCGTGCTCATTGCCCTAGTCGCAACGCAACCTGTTATCAATGTGGCAAATTGGGACATGTGCAGTCTGTGTGTATGCAAATTAAAAACTCAAAGAACAGTAACGTTAGAAACAGTGCTTCGCAGAGTGCGAGAACAGTTCATTCTGTAAATGTTATACGGGCTGTGGAATTGAAAACTGCTTTCCTTGGATCTCAATTGCAAGAAAGTAGTTCTGCGCCTATGGCAAATCTATATAGTGCACCACGTAGCAAGCGCCGACGAGCGCGTAAAACAGTGCAACGGAAAAGGGTTCGGGACAAGCAAAATGACTATGAACAGTGCATTCCTGTAGTGAAAATAGTGCCTTCTGCAACTGCTCCTTGTAATGGTGCCCAGTACTGTGTAGCTAGTGACAGTAGACTTGTTGTAGATACTGAAAGTAATTTTAGTGCAGTAGCCTCGCATTGCGCGGACGCCGATCCGGCGGTAGTGCCATCTAGTGACAGTGTTGTTAATCCCCTGCGTGCCGAGTCTGCGCCGCTTCCTTCACTACGCGGCCCGCGCATACGCAGCAAACAAACCGTAGCAGGCGTTGCCCACATTCGCGCACCCGTCGTGCGCCAGAAGCACAAACTTTTTGTAAATCTCTCCTTAGAAAATAAGACTGTGCAATTTCAGCTTGATACTGGTTCCGCTGTTACATTAATTAATAAAGATACTTATGAACTTCTGGGTTCGCCAAAATTGTCGCCGTCACAGCAAGTGTTAACAGCTTATACAGGTGAAAATATTCCCGTGCTAGGAACGTGTAGCCTGCCTGCCTCTTTCCAAGGTATAACAAAAACAGTTGCTTTTGTAGTTCTTCAGGCCAAATCGACACAGAACATTTTTGGACTAGATGCTTTTGATTTGTTTGGTTTATCAATTCAAAGAGATGTGCTTCAAATTTCGTCAGTAGTGCCTCAGGACAAAATCAATGCTTTATGTGACAAATATAGTGACTTGTTTTCGCCGGAACTAGGTTGTGCAAAAGACTTCGTGGCACATGTAACTTAAACAGAATCTGCAGTTCCAAAATTTCGTAAAGCTAGACCAGTGCCTATCGCCTTGCGTGATACAGTTGCCGAAGAACTTAAACGTTGGCAAGATAGTGGGGTGATTTCTCCTGTTTCTGCGAGTCAGTGGGCCTCGCCTATAGTAATTATACACAAGCCGTCAGGAAAACTTCGTCTCTGTGCGGACTTCAAATCAACAGTGAACAGTCAAACAATTGTAGACACTTATCCCCTGCCCAGACCTGACGAACTAATGGACAAATTAGGACAGTCTCGTTTCTTTTCCAAGATTGATTTAGCAGAGGCATACTTACAGATTCCACTTGATGACGAGTCAAAAAAGTTTTTCGTCATTAATACTCACATGGGCCTTTTTCAATTTCAACGCCTACCCTTTGGCAGTTCTTCCGCTCCCGCTATTTTTCAGCGTTTTTTGGAACAGCTGACAGTTTCTGTACCGTGTTGTTCGAACTATTTAGATGATATTGTGGTATCCGGACGTACAGTTGAAGAACATTTAGCAAACCTGGAGTGCCTTTTCAAAGTGTTGACTGCAGCAGGTCTACGTTGTAATAAAGCAGTGTTCGTTTTTTCAAACTGAAATAGAGTACCTAGGCCATGTGATTAATGCCCAAGGAATCCATCCCTTACAGTCACATCTTCGAGCAATCAAAGACTTGCCTCCTCCTAAGAATGTGCATGAATTGCAAGCAGTGATGGGAAAGCTTAACTATTATTTCAGGTTTATTCCCAATGCCTCTCAGATTGCAGCTCCACTGCATCACTTACGTAGGAAGAATGTTCCTTTTGTATGGTCTAAAGATTGTCAGGTTGCCTTTGACAAACTAAAGTCTGTACTGCTCAGTGATGCATGTTTGATTCCCTTTGACCCACAGAAGCCTGTAGTGCTAGCAGTTGACGCCTCGTCGTACGGTGTGGGTTCAGTTCTGTCGCATCGTATTGGATGTCACGATCGTCCTATTGCCTTTGCATCCAAGCTACTGACGCCGACGCAACAGAATTACAGTCAGATAGAAAAGGAGGCCTTAGCAATCATTTACGGCGTCACAAAGTTTCATCATTATCTCTATGGCAGAAAATTCTATTTGTTGACAGACCACAAGCCTCTCACGTCGTTGTTCTCACCCACAAAGCCGATTCCGCCACGTACGGCACAAAAGCTTCAGAGATGGTCCTTGATATTGTCTAATTATCAGTATGAGATTTTGTACCGACCTACCACTAAACATGCTAACGCGGACACACTTTCCCGACTTCCGGTTGGCCAGGATGTATCATTTGATTCTTCAGAAATGGCATGTTGTCAGATAGACTCCAGAGATGCTTCCGCTGTCGCAGATTTTCCTTTGAACTCTCGTCGGGTTGCACAGGAAACAGCTGCGGATGCAGACCTAAGTGTGGTAGCACGTTTTGTTCGCTCAGGGTGGCCTGCCAGAGCCAAAGACATTGATCGGCCTCTGGTTCGACGTTATTTTGCACAACGTCATGCATTATCTTTAAGTCAGGGTGTACTGTTGTTGCATACCGACAACGACCAAGCACGAGTGATTGTTCCTCGTTCCCTGCAACGAGAAGTGTTACGCCTCCTGCATCAAGGACATTGGGGCATTGTTAGGACAAAGCAACTGGCCAGACGTCATTGTACCTGGGTTGGTATGGACGCTCAGATAGAGAGCATGACATCACAGTGTACAGTTTGTGCGGAGCATCAGGCGGCTCCTCCACAGCGTTTCTCAGACTGGCCACGCCCCAAGGGACCATGGCAACGTTTACACATTGACTTTGCCGGACCTTTCTGGAATACGCGCTGGTTAATCGTTGTAGACGCTTTCAGCAAGTTTCCTTTTGTGATTGCCATGAACTCAACGACAGCTTCTAGTACAATCAGTGCCTTAACATCAGTGTTTTGCATCGAATGCTTGCCTGAAACTATCGTCAGTGACAATGGACCTCAGTTTGTTAGTGCGGAATTTCAACAATTTTGTCGTGTGAATGGTATTCAGCACATTACCACTGCACCTTTTCACCCTCAGTCCAATGGTGAAGCAGAACGTTTCGTTCGAACATTCAAGTCTCACATGGAGAAGATGAAAGGTCAGCACTCCAGGCAGCAAGCTCTTCAAATTTTCCTGTCTACGTATCGGTGCATGCCACGTGACGGCCCGTCTCCTGCCGAGCTGCTACACGGCCGCCGTCACCGCACTCTCCTTCACCTGCTGCAGCCTCCCACGCACCGAGTCGGTTCGTATGGCGCTACGCGTTTTCAGGTTTCTACGCCGGTGCTGTACAGGGTGTTTGCTGGAAACAAGAAGACATGGTTGCCGGGCACCATTCAGCGCGTGCTCGGTAGCAATATGTATGTTGTACGTTCTTCCACAGGGTCGGAGCTGCGGCGCCACGCAAACCAATTGCGTCTGCATAGGCCGCGCGATCCTGTCTCCGGTTTCTTGATTCCAGACCCATTTCACCGCCAGGGAGCGCAACCACATCGTTCGTCCCCGGACTACGAGATCGTCCCGATGGAGATCGACGCGACGCCGCCACTGTCGCCGCCGCAGATGACAGCGTCACCGAGAGGGACTCCGGGACCGTGCGGCCCCCCCCCCCCCAGCTTGGGCCACGCACCTCAGAAGAAGATGACCTGCTCCCTCTGGGCGGGGGGGTGCGCCCTTCCCCAGGTTTCGGCGGGTTCCCTGGAGGATCGCAAGGCGGATGCCGGGGCGCGGACGGCGTCTCGATCCCGGCCTCAGCTACGACGCCCGTCCCACCAGTAACGCCCCCGCCCAGGCCCTCCTCCCAGTGCCGTCGCCGTGGCCCTCAGCCCTACGCCACGACGGCGCGGCGGTTTGGGGGGGAGGGGTGTGGTGTCGCACAAGTACAAAGTGCGCGCCACTTACTTTCGCCGCGCGCCGCCAGGCACGCACGGCGCGGCGTTCTCACGACGACAGCCACGAGCGCCCTCTGCGACAACTCCGCTCGTGGCCACCACTGAAGGACATCGTTCACTTTGCACTTCGGATTGAGATAGCAACGAGTTAGGACCTTCGTAATCAGATAGGCACCATTGAAGACTTTGCTATTGTACAGGCACTAGGCAGGCCTCTAACAACTATTTTCTGGCTGCTCCCCTCCGTACCTGCACCAGCGTGTCGGTCTCATTCCACTCGGCCACCGACACCTACGACGAGGCTGGGACACAAAAGCGGCGACGAAGTTGGGACACAAAAAGGAGAAATACAGAAATGAGCTCTAACATGGAAATTAAGCGTTTCTGAACACATGTCCACATAACATATTTTCTTTGTTTGTGTGTGAGGAATGTTTCCTGAATGTTTGGCCGTATTTTTTTTTTTTTTTTTTTTTTTTTTTTTTTTTTTGTAACACACTATATACATACCTTACATTAGGCCGCGTTAAAATCATACGGTTTGGTACTTATTACTTCTTGTAATAATTTTGTACAACTTGTCATCTGTAAGGCAAAACAAACGGTTTACATGTTATTGTTTTTCAATTTTGAGTTGGAAAAACGCGTCTTTTCTGCTATTACTTACGGTTCTATTTCTTTTTCTTAGTGCCAGTTTTGTTTGCGTTGTGTTCATAACTTGCTTTCCACTTAATATCAGTCGTGTACATTACGCTAATGTTAAGGAAGGAAGGAAGAAGGAAGGAATCTTAGGGATTAACGTCCCGTCGACAGCGTGGTCATTAGAGATGGAGCTCACGCTCGGATTTTTAGGTAGGGATGGGGGAAGGGAATCGGCCGTGCCCTTTTAAAGGAGCCATCCCCGCATTTGCCTGGAGTGATTTAGGGAAATCACGGAAAACCTAAATCAGGATGGCCGGAGGTGGATTTGAACCACCGTCCTTCCGAATACGAGTCCAGTGTATTACCACTGCGCCACCTCGTTCGGTGCTAATGTTAACATTTGGCATACGGATACGGCTGACCGTTACTCTTTTCTATTTTCGGTGTTTTGTTTTGGTGGGTTGCGCGCGAGATTCAAGTGTTTACTGTTAGTGTTGCGTTTGTCTGTTGGCAGAGAGTGTAGGAGTGGACACTAGCGTAGCTAGGGGGGTGCGTTCCGCACCGGGTACCAACTCCAAGGGGGTGACAAAACTTGCCAGATGTTTCTTTTTTCTCCACGCTAATGTGCCATTGTTAATGCTCTGAACCGATGGGGCTGTTGCCATTCTTCGTCTATTATCGTGAGTGACCGGACGCCAACGTTTTCTTCCGCAATATTCAGAAGATCGAATGAAATATTTATTCATTTGCACGTAAGTAAATGGAATTATTTATGAATTTTTTTAAACAAACTTTTTCTTCCCATGTTTGTAAGAAAGATAACAAGGGGTTTCTTTTCTACTGATGGCAAATGACTGATTTTTTTTCTTTTTAATGATTTCTTGAGTATCAGATGTTTCTACCAGCTTTAAAACTGAATACCATGCTTATTCAGATGTTGCTGCCACTTTTAGAGTATAAACGGTCACTGTGTTCCTTTTTCGTGCTTTGAACGTTACAATAAACGACCATTTCGCCAAACCAGCAGTATTAATTATGTATCACGAATTTACTTTGTGCTAGGGTGTTCAAGTGCTCGAACGTGCATGAACTAGTCTAGCATAAAACCAGAACTGTTTTCCGCCGTGGCTATCAATGTGGTACGTTATAATGTACAGTGCATGAACTAGTCTAGCATAAAACCAGAACTGTTTTCCGCCGTAGCTATCAATGTGGTACGTTATAATGTACAGTGCAGAGCTTTCCTAGCTGGATGTCACGACACCCAGGGGTGTCGCGTAGTGCCACTAAGGGTGTCGCAACAACAGCAAAATCTTAAGATAAAATAAGAAAGAACATTGTGGAAAAAATACTAAACATCCTTCAGTTCGTTCAGTGTGCACTTTAAGTACAAGTGAATCATGAAAATTACTATTTGTTAAAAGTATCATTTATATAGGTAAATCTTTCTAATTAAAATCAGAGTGTTTCTTGTAAAACTTTATATATTCGAAATGGTGTCGCGAGTACGTAGAGTTTGGAAAGCTCTGATATAGTGTGTAAGAAAAATCGTAGAAAATTACAAAAAAATACCTGATGCAACTGTGACGTCAAATAGAACAAAATGTTCAAATGTTTGTAGAGCTTATGGGACTTAACTAAGGGGTCATCAGTCCCTAAACTTACAAACTACTTATGAACCAGCTAATATCCATGCCCGTGGGGGATGGGGATTCGAACCCCCGACCGTAGTGTCCGTGCAGAACATGACTGGCACTCCGCAGACCTCTCAGCCTCTGCGGCAGGCTAGAACAAATCTCCTTAATGTTTACTGTTCATGAATATCTGACCTCCGTAAAAAATGCATAAAAGCATTTTCTCCTATACAACAAATAACTGATTACTAACTTATTGCATTTCAGAAAGATTGCTCTTTTAAGAAATATTTGCCTAAAAATCTAAAGACAAATCAATATGGAAATTTCTATTTGCTAAAGACACATGTGACGAGATACGTATTCCTGTCGAAAAAATATGAAATATTAGGAATTAGAAAATGATGCCTGTGGAAACGGCTGCAGACGAGACGCTGACTTCGCACCAGGAACTGAGAAGTCAATGTTAAAGTTCATCGACAGTTCCAACAAGAAATTGATACACGTTGCAGAAACATGGAGTGTATATAAGAACATTTTGCTGTTTTAGAGCCCAGAAATCCGACTCAGAAAAAGAACTTCCCATGATTCTACAATGTTTAATTGACAATTACGATAAGATTTCTGAAGATATCCTCGCAGAAATTCTACGGCTGCGAAGATTTCTGCAGGCTGCTAATGTCCCAAAAGAAGAATCTCTTGGATGGACATCTTTAAGAGTTTTATAGTTTGCTGTTGAATATGAAATTTCTGAATCTGTTCCGAACCTCACTTTTGCATTAAGATTTTTCTTAACTTTGCGTGTTTCGGTAGTGACCTGTGAGAGAAGTTTCTCAAAGCTGAGACTCATTAAGAATTACTTTAGCTCTACTATGAGCCAAGCAAGACTCTCTAATTTGGTAATTTAGTCAACCGAAAATAGTGTGGCTAAAGCTACTGACTTTGACCATGCAATTTCAAAATTTTCTGCAGAGAAAGTTAGACGGGTGAGATTGTAAACTGCATGTTAACGTCACCAGTCATTAAGGCAGTCTTCAGCTATTTGTTCTGCTTGATTAATAATCGATTAAACTATGTTATTTATAAAAACTAGTTTTATTTATTTCCTTTCATACAGACTGTTTACAAACTAATCAAGTTTTTGTTTTGCCCATTTCATTATGTATATAAAAAATTTATTCCTCTCTCTTTGAAATTTTTTTCCATTGTTTCTAAGGTTGGCAAGAGTGGTAGTGGTGGTGTTAGAGGGTTAAAGTTCCATCACCGCATCGGATGCCAAACTATTTAGCTACGAAACTGGGAGTGGGACAGTATTATGGACGGGTTTCTGATGTTTAAATTGCGTATATACGTATATTTGGATGTCTGTTTGTGTATGTGCCTTGCGTGTGTATGTTTATGAACGAAAATGTCAGGTGTTTGTTGGTATTTGGGTTTTCTTAAAGTTTTTGTGGTGCTGGCGACGTATTTTAACAGAGGTTAGGTGTGTGTTTGGGGGGGGGGTGGAAGGGGGAAGAGGTAAAGAGAGAGAGAGATTTCGTTATGAGGGTGATGGGATGAAGGTTATTTGTGCATTTCCTCTATTGTGGCAAATGATGTTTTGCTGCAGAGTGGTATTCATTGAGTACAGTTTTTCCTTGTGCTATTGCGTTTTGTATGTGATAATTCTCTCCTATTATTAATTTATGGTACACGCTATTGATGGTTTTAAGGACTTTTAAGTCATTCTCTTCGTAGGGAGGTGCTTGTCTTATATTAGAGATGGTCTGCAAAGATTGAAATGCAATATCAAAAAGATGATTGTTAACAATCGTATTCTGTTGTTCCTTCCTGGACTTTCCATCACTAGTTTAGACTGAAAGATATATATTGCGTGACATATGAACTTTATCGTAGATATGAAAACGCATTTATGGTTTCGGAATACGATTCTTGCCCTGACGTCGTGTAATATTGTGATCAGATGTATCCGTTTTCAATCTCTCACAACGTTTTCCTCAATTCATACTTTACTCATGATCAACAGACAGGTGTCCAGGAGGTACCCTGAACCGCATATGCCATCTACCGAACCAACCGATAGATGTCTCTGAAATCATGCTACCATGATCCTTTGCAAGTCCAGGGTGCCTATTTCTGCTGTTATTTATTTGGTTCTTGAAAGTAACGTCACATTCTTTCATCGGGCCAGTCAATAGATTTAGCTCTTGAAGGCAATGTCACATTCATTTATCACCAGCACATCACCCTTTGTACTATCTTCTATACATTTTATAAAAATACATTTTATAACACTAACTCCTTCTGCTGCAGCTGTCTGTCCTCGATAAACTCAAAATCTACTGAATGGATGGTAACTACAAATGGGTCAGTTCCACTACCCCTCTCCTGTATGATATCCTTACCCACATCAACCAAACCTTCTCGACCTATGTGATCACCGCCGACGTCAATATCCACTCTAGGGCAGCTGTATGTAGACGGGCATGCGCATCAGTTTCTGCTGTAACGGCAGCTCCCGCCGCCATTTTGGTTCCAGGCGGTGACAGCGTGAGCTTGCGAAACGCGGAGTTTTTCTGCTGTTATTGCTTTCAAACGTCGCTTGTTTCATTTCTAATACACGTACCAAAAAGAAAATATATATTTGTATCATTAATTAATCTCGTCGTAAGAAGTTATTGTAATATGGTGTGACAAATCGTTAAATATGTTTTCTGGTATTTGCCCACCTGGGTGTGTATTGTGAGCAACTCTTACGCATTCGACAGCTTACTTTTATGGGATACCACATGCACTACCCAAAGCTGCGCTAACATGCAAGAAATCTCCGTTTTCGAATGCCATAAATTTGCTCCAGAATACACTCGCAGGTCACTCCTTTTTTACGGCGTATTTTTCAGAATTCATATAAATTACTTTTTCGATGCACAAAATATATCACCATGATAAACTAGGATGCAGTAAAAGATTTACATATACGAGATATTTTAGTTTCTCATTTAACAATTTACTTTCTCATTGGTCAATTTTACTCATGGCCTCGGCGGCGTAGTGTACTGATGTTGGGAACGACCTTTGAATGCTCTTTGAAAACTCGAGCAGGTAGAATGAGAGAAAATAATTTTTCATGTTTACCATCTTCTTGTGTGTACACTTGTCCGTTCAGTAAATTAATTATCCTCTTAAATCGAACATTCTCTTCCCAACAATAGCAAATTACGCCGCCGATGCTGTAACTAAAATTAACATCGCAGTAGCTTCAAACATCGTTACGAGGCGTATGAGCCATTATAATTAATAAAAACAGTGTGCATCATTTAAAAGTAATTACTATTGTTATTGTTGCTACTGAATTAGTGCGTAGCGTCGAATCCTTCGCTGAAAAAAATGTAAATAAAAAAGTATCGAAACCTGTAGTTTACAACGTGTAGAAATTGTGCATAACTACAAATAAGTCAACCTACCTCGCATAGTTTTGAACACCTTGTTGGTATCCATTTGTCGCATTGAAAATTTACTAACCATATTTTACGCCCTTCAGGATTCATTCGAAACGAAAAAGAAAACCAAAACCATTTTCTGAACGATTACAACAATTCAGAGCTGCACAGCCCACCATGCTGAAAGCGTATTGACATTGCTATTCTACAATCGCGCGTCGAAGCGAAGGAACAAAAATGGCAGATGCGCATGTCCCTCTATATCCAGGTGCCCTAATCCACTCGGTTACTACTGCCGAACTCCGACGGTGGCATCGGTTCCTACCGTCTATCCAAGGCGAAATCGTTCCCCTCTTCCACCACACTCGCCCTAACACTACACCTGATGTCCCTGCCTTTGGCGTATTGACCTCATCGTCAATGACCATCACCCCTTACTTCTCACCATAACCCACAACCTCGTTTCCCCCGTGCTTTCGACCCGGCTCCCTACCCAAATAGTTCCACGACTATTCCCGAGAATACTGGAGTGCCTACTGGCAATCCATGTCCCGACAAGTAGTAAGTCACTCCGTTCATTGCCCTGAAGATATTGCCTCCTTCATCCAGCAGACCTTGTCCGACGCTGTCTCCGTTCATATCCCCACCAAAGCCATTCGTCCTCACCATCCCACCCTCCCTCCACAGGCTGTCCTTCTACAACAAGAAGCCCATCGCGTCTATCGTTCCCTTCTCCAAACGCGCAAGCGGGATACACTCCTCCACAAGGTGCTCCTGTTCCCCGCGCGCTATTAGAGAATGAAATGGCAGAAAAAATCGCTCTGGCGTGTTTTACGGCCCACTTTAGATTTGTAGTTTTATAAGTTTTTGCAAACATTTTGGACCAAAATAATAATCTAAGAAAAAAAAATAATTAATAAGAGTGTTTGAAACCCTTTTATGAAAAAAAAAAAAAAAATTAGGTAGTGGCGGGTTTCGAATCACTGACCTCCAGCGTCATAATGCAACGCATTGCCCACTGCACTAAAACTTACCGCTAGTTCTGTTGTTTAATCTCATTACTATTGATGGTAGTTGTTAACTGATGCTAATGTAGCATTTGTAGACACTAGATTATCATTTATCGTACGAAGAACGACGTGTTTTTGTTAATTCTTCAGTGCGCCATTACTTTGAAATGACAACGTGTAAGTTACAATAAGAAAATCATCAAATACGAAACGCAAGATGGCGTATGCCACAGACAGTTCTGAGCGAAAAATGTCACGTGACATCTGCGAACGGCTGTTTTCGTTAATTCAATGGAGGTTGTCAAATCTCCGTTACTTTTGCAAATATCTCTCAAACGATACGAGATATGAAAAAAACATGAGAGCCAAGTTGTAGAGAATTTTTTCCTCTACAAATTCGTTTATTCAATTTTCGCGCAGATGAACGGTTTATATGCATTTAAAATTACATTACAAACGTCTTTTTTTGGTATTACTAACGTATTTCTTGTCCGAGATATTTCATATAGCGAGGTTATAGTCTCTGGTAGCCAACAATTATGTCTGTAAAATTTGGTGCCGATCGCTTGATCGGTTCGACCTGAAAAGTGGGAACACGTTACAGCCAGATAGACATCGTCAAATCTCCGTTATTTTTGCAAATATCTCTGCAACGATGCAAGACATGAAAAAACATAATAGAGCTAAGTTGTAGAGAATTTTCCCCTCTACCAATTAGGTTATTCAATTTTCATGTCAGATGAACGGTTCGTTTGAAATTACAATTATATTACAAACGGCTTTTTTTATTACTACCGTATTTTATGTCCGAAAAATTTCAAAAAGGGAGGTTCTGGTCTCTGGCGGCCTACAAGTATGTCTGTAAAATTTGGTGCTGATCGGTTGAACGGTTCGTCTTAAAAACAGGGAACACGTTACTGACAGACAGACAGACATCCCAAAATCGACGTTATTTTTGCAAATATCACTGAAACGATGCGAGATATGAAAAAAACATGAGAGTCAAGTTGTAGAGAATTTTCTCCTCTACAAATTCGGTAATTCAGTTTTCGTGTCAGATGAACGGTTAAGCCGTTATTTTCATTTAATTTTGAACTGTCAAAAAACGATTGTAAAGGCCCACTTTTAGTGTTACTACCGTAACCTAAAGTAGGCCAATATTATGAACGCGCTTCGATGAACCTTCTACCATGCACTTAATTGTTATTTGCAGAATAGACATGTAGATGTAGATTTAGAAGCATTAGAGTCATCCGCTATTCCTACAGAAAATTACATCAAACAATATAACGAGCATAGTACTTAACTCCATTGTTAGAATATTACATTCAAATATCAGTGTAACCATACCTTTAAAAAAATGACGCATCGTATTCCACAATGTGTTAACTACATTCTAGTCAAGTATTTCTCTCGCAGGCAACAGTTTACCACCTTACTATATGAAACAGCGATATTTAAATACATCGTGTAAATTGCAGGATAATTGAAGATAATTTCACTATTGTATTGGTGTTATCGTATTCTGTGGTTTATTATTGACGAATTGCTACAGTTACGTCACTTCAATAGGCTTTTGTTATACGCTGCGATAGCAGCGCTCCAAGCGGCCGGCAAGTTACGTTTCTGAATACGGTAGTTGATGAGTGGGAATAGTATCGTTTAGATGGACTTCAGCGTACCTTTGACATTAGGGAACGTATGTAGTGCCTTATAAATAGGTAATAATTAACAAAAAGCTCCGCATTTGTCTTTCTTAGGTTTCCTAAGATCCCCGACAAGGTACGGACAGTTTAATTACAATTATCCTGTAACATACAGGCTTTAAATGAGTAATTTCATTTTCTATTAAAAATAAGAATGCCTAGGAAAGACTAGGAGACTTGCCCTTTAGCAAAGAATCGTCAATTTCCACGCAGGAACATTAAGTGTTCTTCATTACAATTCCAGTAAATTCGGTGAGGGTGGAACATAGGAAACGTATATAGAATAATAAATACGGTATTTAACGTACCAAATCAACCATCACAGCTGTAGCTGAAGGAAAAACGTCACAGACGTAGCAATATAAAGATAAAAACAACCAAACTGTTTTGCAACAAAGAAGAACCCAATTCCACAATTGTTGCTACATCTGAACCACAAACGGCAAGAATCATCAAAACATTGTTTTTTTAAGCTAAAGTAATTATACTTAAAAGAATATGCACCTATAAGAAAGACGAGTGACGTTTAAAAATGTGAGAATCATTAGACTCAATACTGAATTGATACAGGTAAAAAACTGGCTGTCATAGTAAGAACAGACCATAACAGAAATTTATTATACCATTATGTTTATATGCAACTTACTTTCAGCGGAATAAGCTGAAAATATACACGTATTCTTAAGTATTTGTTCATGACGGAGTTGTTTTTTGTACAACTGAATCATTTAAATTAGGCTGTTTTTATATTAATTTCCGTATTATGTTTGTCTCTCGATATTTTAATAATGCTTGTAACGCAAAAATTATAGTAAGTATTTCGTTAATTACGTACAAAAGCGATTATAGACAAACATCACTACTTCGGCGGCTTGCCCACCGCTAGGAGCGCTAGTGTCGCAGCAACTGTCAGTTGGTAACAACTTTTACAGCAGTGAGTGTCGCGACTGTACATGTTAGACTGTGACGAAACTATATCTTCGAAGAAATAAGGGAGGAAAGCATTGATCTGTATACACTCTGGATGTCGAATTTCAGCTGTATTAGCGTGCCAGCCATAAATATTCATATTTAGTTTCTTGTCAAATTCAAACATGGCTGCTACGAAGCTTTTCAAGAAAAAGAGAAGAAAATATGTTTCGATTCCGCTCCCATATCAGTCTACAACATCGAATATTGAATTAAATTCCAAATCAAGAGGTAAGCAAGCAATTCTTTGTCACATAATAACTGATGAAAACTCGTTTGCCAAATTTAAATATGGCGGACAATGCGAAATCGCGCGCAAAACATATGAATGTACAAGCACGCTGAGTTCTATTCTCAGACACCAGAGTTATACATCCAGTTTGTATGGAGATCACTGGAGGAAAGTGAATGCTATGGCAGTGCTGCCAAACCTACAGATTTATCGGTAGATCTACTCAAGGTTATTAAGAGGAAGGCTGATCCCGAAGCGAGGAGTGCTGCGATTGGCTGGCGCTGTTACGTCACCGTTACCCTAACAGTTTGGCCCTTTAGGATGCAGACTCTAGCAAAACTTCCTTTCATAGAGCACGGCCGATTTCCTTCCCAACTGTTGCCCAAACAATCCGAGGGTGGGCTGCGTCTCTAATGTCGTCGTGGCGTTTAACCGCACTGTTCCTTCCTTTAATTATGGGCGACTGTAAAGGCAGCATGGTTCCATATTCCTGCAGGAGACTTAACGACGACTTGTAAAGTCCTCGACAAGTCGAGACACTGAACTTGGTCAGGCACAAAAAGGCCGACATGATATTACTAAGTATCCTGCGACTACTTTCACCTGACAGGGAGACCATCAGAAGTGTAAATAATGGATTGTGATGGTCTGGGATATGTTGTAGAGAGACATACGCTGAGTATGAGGCCATCCGCTTTTTTAGCGACGGCCCTCGGTTTTCGAGAAAATTGATGTTGAAGTTCACTGCGCGATGTAAGACTCGTAACATTAGACACATTCTAACGAACTGAGCGTGGCGGTGAAGGTCTCCAGCTATCCCACTGGAGGTACCGAGTTCGGATCCCCCCGTATTTTTTTTTTTTTTTTTTTTTTTTTTTTTAACCAGAATAGTGTGACATTTTTCCATTTCATTTTACACAATATCAACAAACAGTGTACAATGTGTGAAGTGAAATTAGTGAGAAATGTTCAATTTTACCGTAGTAATTTAATTTTCGCGTCATTATTACAAAATCTGACTCGCTATCGAATGCATCCCTTGGTACACCACACCAGAAATCCGAATGATACTCGTCGCAAAACCACACTCAGTAATTTTGCATCAGTTCAGGGAACCTGCTTGCCCCCAGGGGGTCACGGTACTTTTGTGAGTACGTGCGTGGCGAGCACGAGGCCCCGAGCTAATGCAGTCTTCCTTCCTTCTTTATTTCCCGGACTGCATTTTCTTTCACCTTCCCTTCCTTTCCTATCCTCACTCCTTCCCTTCCCCCAACGGGGAACTGATAACCTCAGTAGTTTAGTCTCCCTATCCCAAATAAACAACCCAACACAGGGAACCTGTTTTTTCGAAGATAATCAAATACGCAAGGTTTGCATGAAAGTTAACGGATGAAAGAGAACTATTTGTTAACGTAAATGAACTTTTTCTGGTATCACTCTAAAAAAAAACCTTGCGCCTACAAGACAGTAGCGTCTATGAAATGTGCTTACTGCTGTAAACCATTTTGTTTCGGTTGATTTTACGACAACTATAATCCGGATTTCTGTTGTGGCATAGCAAGCGATACAGGCGATAATGAGCAAGATTTTGGAATAATGACGTGAACATTAAATTATTACGACAAAGTGGATATTTCTTACTAATTTCTCACGATGTAATCTGTTTGTTGATATTGTGTAAAATGAAATGGAAAAATGGCGGACTATTCTGATGCTTAAAAAAAAAAAAAAAAAAAAAAAAAAAAAAAACGGAGATGGTCCGAACATGGTACCTCCAGCGTGGTAGCTGGAAACATTAACTGCTGCGCCATGCTCAGTTCGTTGGAATGTGACTACCGTTACGCGTCTTACAACGCGCAGTGAACTTCAACATTAATTTTCTCGAAAACCAAGGCCCGTCGCTAAAATAGCCTCATACTCGGGGTATGTCCCTCTACAACATATCCCAGACCATAAAAATCCGTTATTTACACTTGTGATGGTCCCCTTGTCAGCGTATCCTGCGCTATTCGTCCCTATTCGTAGAAATATACGTCTAACAGTGAATGGAGTTTCAGCAGTAGGAAATCTCACAGTCACTGTTTCGCAGTTGTTTGCCGAAAAACTTCCACAAAAGAAAAAATACCTACAGGGGACGCATCTGACACCTAATCTCGAATCACGTCCAACCACAAATACAAGAAGCACATACCACCCATCACGAAGTTGACCTTATAGCTATGCTGATCTAACGATCTGCACAAACTAAGCCCGAAGACTAGAGGGGGAAGAAAATGCCTGCTGCTGAGGTGAGTAAACCGACGGCGGGGGTCAGAGGCCTGCAGAGGCTCGCCTTGACCTTGACCTTGACCTTGAGGCAGAGGTCGCGACACAGGAGGAGCGGCCAGCCGGCGACCAGGGGCCCTATTCTGTATCTTTTCGGCGCCCCAAAGTTCGGTTCGGTCAGAGAGCGCACCGAGGGGTCGAGTTATCGATGCAGCTCCATTATGTTATTCTGTATGCCTTTCGGTGGCGTTGCGGTCCGTCTTCGTGGACACCGAAGCTCACGGTGGCGCTATTGCCAGATCTGCTCTCATCAGCCAATCAGAAGCACCTGACTGCTTCTCCGCGCATGCGCACTGCTGGTGAGCAGGGGGGACGGCAGCCACGGCCGGCGTTCGCTGCGTTTTCTACCATGAGAGAGAGCCCATCAAAATGTAAAAAAATGAAAGTCTGGTATTTTATAATTTGGCGACATAACACGACAGTGTGTTCCGAGAACTACCTACTGAAACTTTCTTTTTAATTTAATTAAAACTTTTTGTCACTGAAAACAGAGAATATTTAAACTTTTCTGAAAAGTTGTTTATTCACGGTACTCTATGTTTATCACAGCGTATCTCCTAAACTAAGCGTCACACAGCAAAATAATTTTATAATTGCCTTCAGTGCTATATGTTGTCGATGTCTGCAAACTTTCCGGCCAATATATTCAGTGATAGTGAAGTAATAAATTAAAATCCCACGTCTGACGCAGAACTTTTACCAAATCAACGTCCAAAATGTAGTAAGCGACAAACTTTTTCCCTTTACATTTTTTTGTGGGGGTGTAAACGAGAAAAAGTTTCGGAAAGGTTTGAATTTATTTTTGCCGTTTGTTGGAAAACGTTAGGTGCTACCGTTTGTCCTAGACGAGAGCAGAATTGTGCGGTTCATAGTGGCGGCGCGAGTTCAACGCGCTGGGAGGGAAGACGCGGCGTTAGCACCAGAGAGAGCGCAGTGCTAGCAGTAAAAAATTTCTTATTTTGGCACTACAGAAGTACATGGAAGTTGCGTGAAAGGAAAAGGATTACATATTAGTGGAGACAGCTCTTAGAAACGCAAATTAGTCAATGTTTTTGTACTGAAGAAAGAGCGTACAATATTTTAATAACAAAACAGTTGTTTGCCGATGCGGGAAAGGTAAGGAATTTTTTTAGATTCACTCATAACCAGTTTTAGTATTTTCTGTCATTAATTGGACAAAACCTGAAACGTCTTTTTGATTCCATCTTGAATCCAAGTGCTCAGTGGCTGTTAACATATACAGATGATGAAGAGCAGTCGCAAATATTTCTTTACTGTCGCAAAATTTGATTTTGGTCGCTGTCAGACTCTCATCAGTGCTTAAAAAATAGTTTGAAACGTACAAAAATTTTCAGTCTTCATATTGAAGATTATGTGATCGTCAACATGAAGGCTGAAAACTTTTCTTTGTTTCAAACTGCATTTCAAGCATTGAGAGTAGTCACACATGAATTATTTGTAATAAGACTAAAAAAGTAAATGAATAAAAAGTCTACGTTTGTTTCACTCACAGAAATTTCATCCTTTGTTTTGTAATAAGAGTGAACCCTGATGTATAAGAAACTACTGCTGGCGCTCGCTCTTACATGTACATGCTGAAGAATATTGCAGTTCATGCTTTTCTTACACCACTAGAAAAGTGTTCCAAACAAGATGACTGGTGAAAAAATATTTCGCACCAGGAAGGATTCGAACCTAAAACACTTAGGGTAGGAGGTCGTCGCCTTAACCACTAGACCACACCGTCTACAAGACTGGCCGGTCTTTGTTTCCATTGACTTCTTTGCGGAATGATTATCCGTTATTTATACTGCTGCTAATTTGTATGATTTCCACTATCTAACTTCACAAAATTCCTTACCATTTTAACTTAAACGTTGTAAAAGTGTTTTCTGTAAGTAATAAATACTCAGTTTGTACGGAAAAGTAAGGTAAAACACTACTAAGTACCGTTCAGATACGTCGGTAACGTGCTAGTTGGCACGACAGGAACTTAAGATTGCGGTGAAAATGGCTCATTTTATGAAGATTTTCAATGCGGCAGAGTATCTGGAGTGCATATTTCAGTAATTCTCACGCACAAATACGAAAATTTGCCAAATACGACGCGACAGCTTTGTGAACGCCGAAAACGAAGGTGACGCCGTATTTGATAGATTTCGTATTTACACTTCCGTAATATGAGAGTTTGCAGGATAAATGAAACGGCGCATTAAAGACATGACCGAGATGCGTATTTTAAGATAAAGTTTATTGCAATAGAGTTTACACAAGTGCTATATCGTTATATTAAACTCTAGAACGCTAGCAGTTTTAACGGAATATTCTGATAATATATGTAGACAACCTTGAAAATTAACGTTTTACAGTTACTTATTACTTAAAAACAACAGATGTATCATTATCGGAATTTAAAACGACACAGCACTGCTAAAATAATAATTTATCTTCGCAATCCAAGCCCACCGAAACGAACCAAACGGCCTCACCGAAACCTCAGCGGCTTTCGGTGCAGCGCTCGAAATTTCGGTGGCCGTTTCGGGCGGTAGCAGGCCGCAGAAACGTACAGAATAACCATTTTCGCTACCGCACCGAAATTGACGTAACCACCGAGAAAAAGTCACCGAACCGAACGGTACGAAAGATACAGAATAGGGCCCCAGGCCGTGGGCGCAGCCACGGTGGACGCGCGCCGCCGTCCCCAAGTATATGCAGCAGGCTGCTGCGTACTGCAAGTGCTACTGCTTTCCTTCAAGAATGTTCAAATCTTTGTAGAGTTTGTGGAACTTAACTACGGGGTCATCAGTCCCTAAACATACAAACTACCTATCAACTAGCTTATACTAAAGACGGCACCAATATCCATGCCCGAGGGCGGATAGGAACCCCCGACCGCAGCGGCCGTGCAGACCGTGACTGGCGTGCCTCAGAAAGCTCGGCCACCGCGGCCGGCAATTATGCACGAGCTGGGGTGAAAATCATTAAAAGAAAGGCATTATTTGCTGCGGCGAGATGTATTTGCGAAATTTAACTGTGCAAATTTCTCTTACGAATATTCTTCTTCTTTGTCTTTACCGTTTGCCCGCCGCAGACCGCTCGGCCACCGCGGCCGGCTTCTTTCCTTCTTTCATTCTTCACTCCTGATATCTCTTGTGTTCTTCTTTCAAAAGACTGAGAGTTTACTTGGTATGAGGTCCGCCTGATATGCAACAACACTGGTTTTTAATATCTATGGGACTTAACTACGGGGTCATCAGTCCCTAAACTTACAAACTACTTATGAACTACTTACGAACTAGGACGGCACAAATATCCATGCCCGAGGGGGGAATTCGAACCCCCGACCGTAGTGGCCGTGCAGACCGTTACTGGAGCGCCTCAGTCTCCTCGGCCACCGCGGCCGGCTTCAATTTATTTCATGCTGTGAAAACAAAATACATTTATTTTACTATTGTGCTAGTTGTAAATTTAGGCCTAATAAGTCGTCTGTCTTATTTTGGTTTTTTTACCTTATTTTACATTTTTGGTCATGTGGGACCCTTTTTACATACTTATGAAATGGTAGCGTTGTCATCTGCAACCAAAATTATCTCTTTTTACAACTTGTGAGTTTTATAAACCGCTACTTACGGTGCGAAAACGTAATTCTGGCATGTGGGGATATTTCTATCGTCTGAGAGTTTCTCTCAGCAGACATTTATTTGCTGAAGAAAATTTATAATGGCAAACACATGAAACAATATTGAAAATGTAAAAAGCGACTAATTACTTTAGTTTTCAAATCTTGTTTTCTTGCTAACGTTCAAAATAACATCGAAAATAATTTTCTCGTCTAATAATTCTGACTCTTCTGTTGAAATAATTGTCGGTAAAACACTTTTTATATACTTATTTACGCTCGTATATATGCATAGTGTAGGCTTCTTCATCATAAAACAAAAACATTTTTCTTCTTGAAGTTATTTCGTCTCTCTTGCAGGAGAATACTAGTAGACAAACAATATTCGCCTCTGGTGAAAGTTTTTTGGTGTGACGAAAACACATTGCAAGCAACAGAATAAAGTTAAAGAAGACAGGAAAGCATTTCTGTAATATCAGTGCCACTACTGCTACTTGCTTCTGCGCATGCGCACACCGAAGCACACTGAAAAGTTTGGACCGCCGCACTCGGCACAATATATAGATCATTGACGTCATAGACGCACTCGCGATGGGGTTGGCTGCTGATTTACACGCAGGCACGAAAGACGCACGCACTTCGAGTACCGTATTTTCACCAGAAAGTACCGGGTGATCAAAAAGTCAGTATAAATTTGAAAACTTAATAAATCACGGAATAATGTAGATCGAGAGATAAAAATTGACACACATGCTTGGAATGACATGGGGTTTTATTAGAACCACATCTACCGTTATCGGGCCTTTCTTCTTCGAGGAACTGCGTTATTCTGGATTTGTAACTGCTACTGTGACAGGTGAGAGGTGCGCCGATATGTTACAGCATCTCATCATCCACAGCCTGTCTGATAAACACCTGCTGGAACGTACTATTTTTATGAAGGATGGCGCTCCACCCCATATTGCTAGACGCGTGAAAGATCTCTTGCGCGCGTCGTTTGGTCATGATCGTGTGCTCAGCCGCCACTTTCGTAATGCTTGGCCTCCCAGGTCCCCAGACCTCAGTCTGTGCCATTACTGGCGTTGGGGGTTACCTGAAGTCGCAAGTGTATCGTGATCGACATCTCTAGGGATTCTGAAAGACAACATCCGACGCCAATGCCGCACCGTAACTCCAGATATGCTTTACAGTGCTGTTCACAACATTATTCCTCGACTACAGCTACTCGACTACAGCTATTGTTGATGAATGATGGTGAACATATTGAGCATTTCCTGTAAAGAACATCATCTTTGCTTTCTCTTAATTTGTTATGGTAATTATTACTTTTCTGATCAGATAAAGCGCTATCTATTATTTGAACTTAGTTAGATTTTTTTTCCTAATAAAACCCCATGTCATTCCAAGCATGTGTGTCAATTGTTACCTCTTTATCTACATTATTCCATGACTTATTAAGTTTTCAAAGTTATACTGACTTTTTGATCACCCGGTAGATCGAGTAAAACGGGCTTACCGGGCAAAGCGACTGCACGAAACTTTCGGCCACTACGGTCGGGGGTTCGAATCCTCCCTCGGGCATGAATATTTGTGTCGTTCTTAGGATAAGCTAGTTCATAAGTAGTTTGCAAGTTTAGGGACTGATGACCCCGTAGTTAAGTCCCATAAGCTATACAAACATTTGAGCACGAAACTTTCAAGCGCCTCCCTGCTAAGCAGAAGGTCCCGGGTTCTTCCAGCAGTCCTCTTCATTCCCATGTACCAAGAACGACCAGCGCGCTCGAGCGCAAACACACACTACAGGGAAACGCCCTTACGCTGAAACAGTGAAACCCGCCGCAGCCATATTGCTAGAATAGGAGAAGTGTTCGTATTGTTTTATGAATGTCACTTAAGACACGAATAATACTTGCGGCTGTTTTGCAATGGTGTACAACGTGTTAAAAGCGTGAAAATTGCCGTTAAAAATTAATTTTTCAAGTAATACATTGAAATGTTGCTTTTGTTTTCTTTTTTTTAGTCTTTCGAAAAAATCGCACTGACGTGTATTACGGCCCACTTAGGACATGTAGTTTTATACGTTTTTGCAAACATTTTGGTCCAAAATAATAATATAAATAATAAAAAGTTAATAAGAGTGTCTGAAACCCGTTTAGGCAGTGGCGGTTTCCGAACCACTGACGTTCAGCGTCACACTTTAACGCATTGCCCACTACGCTACAGCTAACAGTTAGGATTTGTGTTCTTTAATCTCATACTATTGATGGCCATTGTCAGCTGATGCTAATATGGCATTTGTAGACTCTAGATTATCATTTATCGTACGAAGAACGTCGTGTTTTTGTTAATTCTTCAGTGCGCCATTGCTTTGAAATGGCAACGTGTAAGTCACGAAAAGAAAATCATCAAATACGCAACGCAAAATGGTGTATGGCACAGAGAGTTCTGGGAGAGGAATGTCACGTGACATCTGCGAACGGCTGGTTTACGTTAATTCAATGCAGGGTGTCAAAACTATTATTTTTGCAAATATCTCTCAAACGATACCAGATATGAAAAAAACATAAGGGAATAAAGTTGTAGAGAATTTTCTCCTCTACAAATTCGTTTATTCAGTTTTCGCGTCAGACGAACGGTTTATTTGCAATTAAAAGTACATTACTAACGGCTTTTTTGGTATTACTAACGTATTTCTTATCCGAAATATTTCAGAATCCGAGGGTCTGGTCTCTGGTAGCCAACAATTATGTCGTAAAATTTGTTTAACGGTTCGACCTAAAAAGTAGGAACACGTTACAGCCAGACAGACATCCCAAAATCGCCGTTATTTTTGCAAGTATCTCTGAAATGATACGAGATATGAAAAAACATTAGAGAGCAAAGTTGTAGAGAATTTTCTCCTCTACAAATTCGGTTATTCAATTTTCGTGTCAGATGAATGGTTAATCCGTTATTTTCATTTAAATTTCGAGCTGTCAAAAGACGTTCGCAAAGGCCCACTTTTAGTGTTACTACCGTAACCTAAAGTGGGCCAAAAAATTAAATAAGAAAAAAAATGAGAACATTATTTTTCGGTTTTTTAATTGAAAGTTGCGGAGGATAAATGCCGAGGAAGAATGTATCATAACTGTTTTATTGAGAAATTTAAAATTTTCCCACCTAACTGAATGATCAAACAGATATTGATCTTGCAGTCGGTCGTCGTTGCATTTAATACACGGTATTTCAGCTGTCCACCTGCGAGCCATCCTCAGGTGAGCCACGGGGACTTCTCCGTTCCGCTCTATATAGCGCACTAACAGTAATCTGCGCATGCGCGAAAATTGCAGTGGCAGACGGAACACACTGCTCTGTAGAGGCGCCCTCGTTGTTGAAAGACGATCGTCTGTCGTCTTCCATATATTTTTTGTATATTTCTGTAAAGTTATAATTTATTAAATGTCGCTAGATTACCATTTTGTTAAAACTTGAACCCCAATCTTTTCAAGGTTTGAGGATTAACATTTTATTTCATGTGTTAAAAATTAGCATTTTATTTCATGTGTTAAAATATTATAATATTGCTAGGTTTTACTATGTTTTTGTTATGATAGAAAACTTTGATATCTTATTTATATTGATATCTTATTTATTATTACATCAATTAATTCTTCATGCAATTCTAAGCATTTCTATGGGTTGCATGCTGTAGTTAATTTTCTTTATTTTTCGAAAACAATTTATTCAATTTTATCGGTTTTCGGAACCAGGTTGGTCCGAGTTCCGACTTCCGGGATTTGCAGCTAGTCGCCTGAATTCACGCCACTTCTCATATAAAACCAGTACCTAGATCGATTTCTAACAGACTGCAACTTAAGAATCCACTGTGATTTTGTATAATGAATCCGAACTTCACCACTTCACCTTCAGTGGAGTGCGTTCATGTAACGTAGCAGTGCGTCGCCGTTAGCGTGTTTGCTCGCAATCCAATTCAATTGTAATTTAACTTGGCTATACACACGCACCATCCCAAAACAGGCACGACAGACCAGAGCCAGCTTCAAAGTGTTTTTGTATATTGTGTTTTGTGCTACCTCCGACTTGCAGAATTTCGCCTACGATAGCGGCGCCTGCTTCCGTCTCGTCTCGGCACGCTGATTTTGGTGAGTTTCGCTGTGGCATTGCGTGTGTATGAGCGAATGAGTGTTGTTTGTGAATCCTTCCCCCCCAGTAGCGTTAAGTCATGTATAATTTAGGCTGGTCACCGTCCGCATTAATCCATGTAAGAGATGCATTTTTATTATATTAACAAAATTGGTTCCTCATTTTTCTTGTTTTCTATCTGAATAAACAAGTTTAAGTTCAACATAATCCGTAAGTTGCCTATAAATTGCAGTTCTAGAGCACCTTCTCTCTTTTATTTAACATTGTTTCACAAGTGCTGAGAACTAGCTCAGATACAATTTTCTTATCTCTAAATTCCGTTACGCCATAAATGTTTTATTAGCCACCTTTCTAAGATAACTTTAATTGTGGTGACTTGCTTATTAATGTCTTTGTGTAATAATGTGTGAGCTGCTATGTATATTGACCACTGTAGTATTAACTTCCTGTTATTGAAGTAATTTGAAGAGAGTTAGTTCTCAGTTTGGGACAGGGAAAAAGGCTTTGTAGCGGGGAGTAACCGGTAGTTCACACGGACCTCATTTGCTAATTTTAGTGATAAAACAAGGCTCTTATTTCGTACAATGGTCGACTTTTACTGTTAGATGCGCAGAACTACATGTCTTCTGCGCTGCCGCTCACTGCGGCCATATGAGTCCTCTGGCGTCTTCGTTTGGAGAACATCTTCCAGATGGCGGGATTCCAAGCACTGTGCAGCCGATAGTCATTGTCTCGGTTTATGAAATTTTCTTCCATGCATATTTCCACCGATTCTTTTATAATGCAGTAGCTGGAAGATGTCGCTATTGCTAGAATTGATGTTTTGTCGTACTCCATCGTATGTCCAGTGGAAATGCAATGTTCCGCCACTGCAGATTTGCTGGGTTCCAAAAGGTGGATGGAACGCTTATGTTCTGTGCAGCGTTTTTTCACTGTGCTAGTTGTTTGTCCAATGTAAGGCATACCACACTGACACGGTATTTTGTATATTCCCGCCTTCCGCAGTAACAAATTATCTTTCACTGAACACAACAGGTCTGAATTTTTAGCTGGCGGGCGGAATATCGGTCTCACTTGGTAATTTTGAAGAATTCTTACTATTTTAAATAAAAGATTTCCAATGAAGGAAAGAAATGCTAATGACTTTGCCGGCGTGTCCTCCTCATTCTCCACATTCTGGGTCTTGGTTTTAATTGAAAATGCTTTGCTAATCAGAGTATCTATACTCTCTCAGCCTTTAGTTGGTCAAGATTCTCAGGTAAACTATCTGCGTCAGACACAGTGTGGGCTCTATATACAAGTGTCTTTAGGACACTCATAGTTTGCGAAGGATGGTGGCAAATTGCAGCATTCAGTTACAAATCTTTATGAATGGGTTTATAATAAATTGAGCATCCCAGGGAGCCGTCACTATTCCGTCTAACAAGACATCAAGGAGTGGGAGACAACCATCTTTCTCTAACTCGATAGTAAACTGGATGTTCTCATGCATAGAGTTAAAATGATTCCTGAGACCATTGGTGGGCAATTCTCACATCATATACGAAAATCGGCCCGAAATCTGTTTGAATATAACTGTTTTATTCCAAACTCATTCTGCGTAATCAGAAGTAACACCAACGTGGTGATGCAGGGTGGAATTTCGTTCGTCATTCCTCAAATCAAATATTTAAATGTTCAAATGTTTGTTAAGCTTAAGGGACTTAACTACGGGGTCATCAGTCCCTAAACTTACAAACTACTTATGAACTACCTACAACTAAGGACGGCACAAATATCCATGCCCGAAGGGGGATTCGAACCCCCGACCGTAGTGGCCGTGCAGACCGTGATTGAAGCGCCTCAGTCCCCTCGGCCATCGCGGCCGGCCGTCATTTCTCAAATGAAGTTTAGTTATAAGTGCTGTAAATTTTTATCAAAGTTTCTGCGTCATATAAGTTCGACGTTTATCGCCCAAGAGCTTATGCGTAATCATTGGAGGCAAAAATTCATGTTAAACGTATATATTCTGCCTACCTTCAATTCAGTTTCATTCCACAAACGGAAAAAATATAACAAAATATCTCAGGGACGTTATTTCGCTCGGCTAAAGATATGAATTGAAATTACAAAGTTTGAGTAGTATCTAAGTTTTAGGATCAATGACTGCAGCAGTTTGGTCTCTCAGCTTTACAAACAGTTGATCATTCGAATCAGGAAAGTCCTTGTTCTTTTGTAGGAAATAAAGAATGTACATTAAATAAACACCACAGTACGTGTAAACTTGTACGTGCGTTAGTTGTAAATAAACTGGCAAACAGTAATGCGAGACAAAGTGGAGACACGTTTATTCCTACATCTCCGGTCACAGGTTGCTTACATCATGTCGTTCATTGGGGCATTCTCTATGCCTGTTAGCCGGTCGCGGTGGCCGAGCGGTCTGCGGCGCCCCAGTTACGTTCTGCACGGCCGCTGCGGTCGGGGTTTCGAATCCCACCTCGGGCATGGATATTTGTGTTGTCATTATTATTAGATAGTTCATAAGTAGTTTGAAGTTCAGGGACTGATGATCCCATAGTTAAGTCCCATAAGCTCTACAAACATTTATGCCTGTTAAATTATTGCGCGCTCGTACGAAAACACCCTGAATGTAGAAGCGTGAGCATAGAACGAGGGGAAAACGAATGCTTGTATGCATCCGTACGAGTCCTAATCTCTGTAATCTCAAATTTTTACTGAGATTTGTGTAACAGCCGTAATATACTTTAAAATGCATATTGACAACCAGCAGCAGTTTATTATATTTACAGCTTTACCGGTTTCGGTAAATTAAACAGACTGATTACTTCGGTACATTTTCTGCCAGCATATCTATGTCAAACAATAAAAGATACGTAGAATGTCTATTATTGTTTTGACATGGATAATATGGTGACAGAAAATGTACCAACGTAATCAGTCCGTTTAATTTACTTTTCTGATGGTGATTCATAACCGAAATGGTAAAGTTGTAAATATAATAAACATCTGATGGTCTCTAAACTTTTTCTTGTGGTCGTTACGCGAAATGTGGGTTTGCGGCAGTAGAATCGTTCTACAGTCCGCCTCAAATTCTGGCCCTCTAAATTTCTTCAACAGCGTTTCTCGAAAATAACGTTGCCTTCCTCCAGCGATTCCCATCTTAGTTCCCGGCGCATTTCGGTAAAACTCGCGTACTGATCGAATCTACCGGTTACAAACCTCACCGCCCGTCTCCGAACTGCCTCTATATCCTCCTTTAAACCGATCTGACGGGGACCTCAAACACTTGAGCGATCGTACATGCGTTTTATATGCGATCTCCTTTACAGACGAACACACATTCCCCAAATTCTCCCAATAAAGCGAAGTCGACCATTGGCCTTCCCCACGACTGTCCTTATATTGCTCGTTCCATTTCGTATCGCTGTGCCGCGTTACGCCTAGTTATATAATTGACGCGACTCTGTCAAGCAGCACACTACTAACGCTGTATTCGAACATTACGGGATTTATTCTCTTACTCACCTGCATCAACTTACGTTTTTCTACATTTAGCGCTAGTTGCCATTCCTCACACCACACAGAAATTTGGCCCAAGTCATCCTGCATGCTACTATAGCCATTCAATTATGACACCCTCCAGAACACCACAGCATCATCAGCAAACAGCGACTCACATGTCCGTCAGATCATTTATATAGATAGGAAACAATAGCGGTTCTAAAACACTTTCCTGAGGCACCCCAGACGGACCCCAGTCTCTGATAAACACTCGCCATCGAGAATAACGTCCTGGGTTCTATTACTTAGGTAATGTTCGAGCCACTCACATATTTTGGTACCTATCCCATAAGCTCGTACCTTTGTTAGCAGTCTGGAGTGCGGTACCGTGTCAAACGCCTTTCGAAAATCGAGAAATATGCAGTGTGCCTGTTGCCTTTCATCCATAGCACGCAG
This sequence comes from Locusta migratoria, assembly GCA_026315105.1. Classification (NCBI taxonomy): domain Eukaryota; kingdom Metazoa; phylum Arthropoda; class Insecta; order Orthoptera; family Acrididae; genus Locusta; species Locusta migratoria. Next base: position 130,268,130 of record CM048745.1, on the reverse strand, counting down.
GATGTCATGAGAAAGGGCAAGCTGGGTTTCGCACCATCGACGCTTGGACGCATCGACAGAAGGAAATTTAATATATTAGAATGGAGAACAGGGGCGCCGACTTTTGAAAATCAGTGTGGGTGCTCGTGGTTTCATTTTTAATTACCTTTTCAGCTACAAGGTTCAAAGAATGGACCAAGCAGTGCTCAATTTCACTGATTTTTGCTTGCAACCTTGAAAACGTACCAGTCATATTTGTCGCTCTGTCAGTAGTAATAACATTGCATGATTTGATATCTGGAGAAAAACGAGAGAGATCATTCACTGATATTATTAACAGTACTTCAACTGTGGTAGATTCAATATTATAGAAAAATAAATAAGAAAAAATCATTAATTTGAAAATTAGCACCACTGGCATGTTCAAGAAATTTTAAGAAGTTTAAAACGAATCAGACGATTGAAGTATGTTACAATTTAGTTACATATTTGCCTCTGAGATAGACGAAACTCTTTCAGAAACACTTTGATTTGGTCCTGCATCTCTATTATTAGATGCTCTTAGCCCTGCCATGACTAATTTCTTAAAATGCATAGTTATGTGAGTATGGAACGCTAAATTTGATATCCAGAATGTACTTTGCCCCTTTCATTTAAATAGACATATTTCCTCTTGACTGACAAACAAAGTAAAGACAACTAAGCCAACGAATTGTACTGTGCCAAGATATATACCCATGCTCCACTTGTATAACTTTCAGGAAAAATTGAAAATGGCGGTTATTTATATGGCGACAAAGCACAGATCCCACACACGTAACTCCTTTATTGCGGCGCCTGGTTGGACTCCTTCAGCAGACAATCGCGCTTCGTGAATGGAGCAATGAATAGTCAAAACGTCTTTCCTGGTTCACTTTTCAGTTCATTTCTGTTTATGTGTCATTATTAAGCTCGGTTATCAGCCCTGCAGGTGCTTCGCCCTCCACCTGCCCGCGATGTTTTACGTGAAGTCGTGTGTAACGCCACTGTACTAGTATGCTGTACTTGTCAGCAGAATTAAATACTTTGACGTAAAAGACAGTACGGATGACAGTCTATCTTAATGAACTGAATTAATGGAGCTGCCACAAAAAACTATGGCAATCATTAAACTCTGATTGTTGCATCGGTTACGACGTCACGCGGCCAGGGGTCAGTGGTCTCGCCCCTCCGAACGGGCTCTGAGACTCTGCACTGTAGTGATGGGCTAAACCGTGATTTTCCGCTAACAGTGATTTCCGTGATTGCTACTTTTAAATCACCGTGATTCTAAACCGTGATTAATCACGGTTTAGAATCACTGTTTGAGGTTTTCACGACATGTATCCCTCCGCAATTTCTACTCCTCCCGCTATTCCGTGATTTCAGCTCTTTCTGCTATTCCGTGATTTTTGCTCTTTTCTCTATTTCCGTGATTGAATCGCCGCGATTCCGGCGACTTGTATGATTTACCATGGAACTGACAAAAATTGAGTTAGATACTTTTGTTATAATGTTTCATCCGCCAGTAACTAATTTATCGTCTCTTTGCTGTTATGAAAGTTATGTTGTGAACCGAGAAAAGTAAATCTCAACAAATAAGTCAATAGTAAGTATAGTTTAAAATAACTGTACAATAAACTTTCTAACCACATTAAGACAATGAAAGAATAGTAAATATTCTTAATAAGTGTAAAAATTGTTTGCAAGGTAGGTGTTATTTCATTGTCAATGAATATATGCCCTCAATTTTAATAACTTGTTTCTTTAATGTAATTGATACTGCAGTTATTAGAGAGTGCTGTCTTTTAAATACACTGGCCTATACAGTAGTATAGTATCAGTTTTACTGTTAGGTGCCATATGTTTTTAAGATGTATCATATGTATCATGCACAGCTAACTGGATGCTTAAATAAATAAAAAGTTACTGCAGTTTCATTTCCAGTGCCATACACTTTTAACTCAAAATTTATGCCTACATATGAAATAAGAAGCTGAGATCTTTACTATAATTGAAGCAATTAATGTGATATCAGGATTCCAGCGCAAGTCCCATGGGGAATGATTTTATGCACATGTTTTTTCGAGTTGCTCATGCGTTCAAAAACGCACAAGTGTATGCGAACTGGTCACTCTTCGCTAGTCGGTGATTCGCTGCTATACCCGTTCTTCGCTTATCGGTGATTCGCTGCTATACCCGCTATTTGCTGCATTGATATTAGTACAGATTTCGACCCACAGATGGCTCTTTTAGCCTTTGCTGCTTCTCTTCCCTCACCTCCCCTTCGCTTTTCCGCTATTCGCTGCTACACCTGCTATTCGGTGCTGCATTTAGTACTCATTTCGGCCACCAGATGGCTCTTTGTAGTTTGTACTGCTGTTCGCTGCTATTCCTGCTCGTCGCTACCCAACCGTGACCGTGACTGAAATCACGGTCAGATTCCAGATCGCCGCGACCGTGAAAACAGTGAATTTTCAATCACCGTGATTTTTCACGAGTACGTGATTTCTTGCCCATCTCTACTCTGCAGTGAGTGCTCCTTGGGGCACTGTTGGAACAGCCTAGCGGCTAGGTCGTGATTGCTACACTGCGATGTCAAAAATGCATAATTGGCAGCTATGACTTTTCCCCATTTTTGTGCTACTTTATTTTCCTCCTTTATTTCGTGTGGGTGCTGAGCACCCCCAAACATTTCGTGGGCGGTGCACCAGCACCGGAGCACCCACGGAGTCGGCGCCCCTGATTGAGAATATGTTTACGAGTTCTACAGCAGTACGTTTTCTGAAGATTCTGGATATTTCTCGACAAGTGTTGTTGTATAAACGTCAGGGACAAAGTGACATGATACAAGTGCACCCTCAACAGGCGCGTCTCCAGTTCTTGTACAGTATGTTCTGGGCGACCAAACCGCTGGCCACGGACAGCGGCCTGGGCCAACATCTGCCCAGACCGGACGCGCGCCCCCGCCGCCGTCACCCGCTGCCACGGGAGACCCTCCAATTAGCCGGGGTCACGCTCGTAAAGCGCTGATGGGCTCCTTTTCCCATTTGCCTGCAGCGCTAGCTTTCGGTTCGCCGAAGCTCATCAGCATTTCTCTCCAATCGATGTCTAAGATTACAAGTCTACTAAGGGTATCACATTTTACTCTTGACGCTACGTTTTAGATTGCACGAACAATACAGTGTTCCACTTCTAGAAATGTTATCTGATCTTCCATTTGTAATTGTATTTTCCTCCAACATTAGAACCGTCTACCAATTTACTGCATATTATGCGACTGCTTGTGAAATTTGTCACAGCAGTATCAAGAATTTATGTGAAACTCGCACAGTAATCAAAACGTTGTATGAATTTAAAAAGGTAAAGCAGTCAACAATCCGAAGATTGGTTTGAGCACCACAGTGCTTTACTAGGCGTGGTCCTGTTTGGAGGTGGTATGCCGTTACCTTCCTCCGACCTTCGAACTGACAGTTATAGGGGGACCTACAGGTTAACGTGGGTTCCGAACCACGGTGCTACTCGGTATTTTTCACATGAGCTGTATGAATCTAACTTGCAAAAATAATATATTTATGTGCTGAAATTTACTGGCAGTTTAAAATTGTGTGCCGGAACCGGGACTCGAACCTGGGACCTTAGCCTTTAGCGGGCAAGCGCTCTACAGACTGAGCTATCCCGACACGACTCACGATCCCGCCTCACAACTTTAATTCCGCCAGTACCTCGCCTCCTACTTTCCAAACTTCACAGAAGCTCTCCTGCGAACCTTGCCAGACTAGCACTCCTGGAAGAAAGAATATGGTGGAGTCATGACTTAGCCACAGCCTAAGGGATGTTTCCAGAATGAAACTTTCACTCTGCAGCGGAGTGTGCGCTGATACGAAACTTCCTGTCAGATTTCCCCTCGAAAGGCAAAGGTCCCAGGTTCGAGTCCCGGTTCCGGCACACAATTTTAAATTCAAATGTTCAAATGTTAGTAAAGTCTATGGGACTTAACTACGGGGTCATCAGTCCCTAAACCTACAAACTACTTACAAACTAGCTACTACTAAGGACGGCACAAATATCCATGCCCGAGGGGGGATTCGAACCCCCGACCGTAGTGGCCGTGCAGACCGTGACTGAAGCGCCTCAGTCTCCTCGACCACCGCGGCCGGCACACAATTTTAATCTACCAGGAAGTTTCATACAAGCGCACACTCCGCTGTAGAGTGAAAGTTTCATTCTATTTATCTGCTGTTTTCATTGTTACCCACCCATTGTAACTCCGTGATGCTCTTATTAACATTCAGAGTTAACGGAATATGTTTGTTTTCACCGTTTTTCAGATCGATTGCATACCTCCGATTTGTTAAGGTTCACATTTCTCCAATGCACCCCGTCTATTACCTTTCTATGCCACTCCTCTATTTTTGTATATCTGTTTATTTAGTTATAATAGTGACCCAGGTTTCTAATATTTATTCTATATTTGTTAGGTTTTGTGTCAACTTGTGTTTTGAACAACACTTAAAACTTTAGATTTTTGTTTCATTTTATTTTATTCGCTGTAGTTATTGTTGTCAAGAAATTGTTATGTTTGCACTGCTTCTCGATGTATGGTATCAATGTTTTCTTTTTGCAGTACTATTAATTTACAAATTTCATTTAAATATTTATTTACATTGTAACTGCTCCATCAAAGAAAATAATTTATTTCTCTGTATATAACATATCTTCTGGTTTGTTGACAACGCAAGTTCTTTGACTAAAATTTAGCAAATCACACATGATGGCCTAAAAAGCCGAAAACAGATTGACCACCGGCCGCGGTGGCCGAGGGGATTGAGGCGCTCCAGTCACGGTCTGCTCGGCCACTACGGTCGGGGGTTCGAATCCCCCCTCGGGCATGGATATTTGTGCCGTCCTAGTTCGTAAGTAGTTCATAAGTAGTTTGTAAGTTTAGGGACTGATGACCCCGTAGTTAAGTCCCATAAGCTTAACAAACATTTGAACATTTTTTGAACAGATTGACAAAATAAACAAACCTGTAGAACAAACACAAAATTCTGTATTTTAATTTTCATAGTAGCACGCTTGCGACTACTTTTCATCATAATAGGTACACTGAAGGACATATTCCAGTGGCTCGTCACAGTTTTAATTTTTGATGTTGCCATATTTGACAGGAACGTATTTTTGATAATGCGGTAACAGATGGAGACTAAATAATAAAATACTGTACAGTTATCAAAATTATACTGAACTGAACTTGTTGAATTTAACATAACTCACGCAGAACTTAACGCGTGCGTGAGTATAGCAAAGTTAAGTTGCATTTAGATTAGACCGCGAGCAAACACGCTAAGAGGGACACACGGCTACGTTACATGATCGCACTCCACTGAAGGTGAAGTGGTTGAAAGTCGGATTCATTATACAAAATCATGGCGGAATCTTAAGTTGCAATCTGAGAGTAAACTATCTAGGCACTGGTTTTATGAGAAGTGGCGTGAATTCAGGTGACTAGCTGCAAACCCCTGAAATCAGAGTTCGGACCCACGTGGTTCCGAAAACCGACAAAAATGTATAAATTCAATTTCCGAAAAATAAAGAAAATTAACTACGGCATGCAACCCATAGAACTGCGTAGAATTTCGTAAGGAAGCTACTGCAATGCAGCAACATGCGATTGGGAGAGTTCACAGAGACGGAAGAAGTCAAGTCTCAAAACCCGGAAAAGTGAAATAATTACAAAGTCGGAAAAATAAAAATAATAACTAATTCATGCAACCCATAGACATGTTTAGAATTACATAAGGAAGCGAATGAAATGCAGCTACACGCGATAGGGAGCGATTACAGAGACGGATGAAGTCCACCAGAAAAGTGAAATAATGACACACACGGAAAAGTCAAAATAAAAACTACGGCACACAACCCTTAGAAATACATAGAATATCATAAGCAAGCTATTGAAGGAGGTTGTACAAGGCTCAGAGAGAATTACTGACAACGACTGAGTGCATACTACAAGTTCGGAGAAGAAACAGCAAAATTAAAATAGGCGGGGGGGGGGGGGAGGGGGGGAATATCGCGAAATGTTAGTGGAAATCAGGATACACGCATAGTTACCTGCATGATGGGCGTGGAACAAACAATAGTGGAAGCTGAAGGCTTTGTTGTAAGATCCAACTACATATCACTCATGGAAGGAAACGAAAAGAAAGATTTTACATGCACTGTACAAAAATGAACAAATCGTCTGTTAGAAATCGGGCCCCACAAAGCTAGAAGGAATTTACACAGAGTTCATACACTGCCACATATCCACAAAAGGTTTGAATATACCAGACCGTTAACAAACTGCAACTAGTAACACATACACCGTGTTTAACTGTCGGAAATCACTGGATTGAAAAACTAGAACAAATTTCCGCACACGATCGGAAGGAATATTCCAAAACATGAACCTAAGTTCAAGAGTCTAAGTTAAACATGCTAGAGAACGAATCGCTACCATCTCAGCGGACACAAGAGCACAACCAACCTTACCTCACCATAATACCATCACCAAGTGACCACCGAGCCACCAGGAGGCGGGAAAGCTACGAGAACAGAGGTGGTGGGGAGACAGGATTGCGAGACTCGCCCTGGAGAGGGCTCGTCGACTGGCTTGTAACCAAAGGGTGTAGAAACCTCTTTGGTCGCATCAGCAGCAGGAGTTGGTAACGACTAACTAACGACTCTGAACCATAGAGAACCATGCAAAGCGAGCTATTACTACCCACATTCAGACAGCCATTAATCTTGAACATCCACTTAAAAGTAAAACAAGTACACTTTCTCACAGGGTCAATAATAAATTATTAAAATAACAAAATCCTAGCAATATTAACTAACATTTGAGAAACTAATATTTTAAAACATGAAATAAAAATGCTATTCCTCATGCCTCGAAAAGAGTGGGGTTCTGGTTTTAACAAAACGCTAATCTAGCGACATCAAATAAATTAAAATTTTATAAAAAATATATAGAAGACGACAGACGGTCGTCTTTCAATACAAATCTACAGTTTTGTTCCAATCTTTATGAAATTTTCCTCACGTAAGCTTCAATCCATGAGGATGGTCGCCGTAAGTGTAAGAATCACAGTTCACAAGATATGAAGTCATAAATAATGAGATGCGCGAAAAACTGTGGCATTTAGCGACAATGTTGCTTATTTTCTCCTAAGCCACTGTACCGATTTAAACCAAATTTGGTACACGCATTCCTTACCGTGAGGTAACAATTGGTGAATAGGTAGAAATCACATACGACACATGGCTCAAAAGATATGACGTCATAAGCAATAGGATTCGCAAAAAACTGCCACATAATGCGGCAAGACTTAATAAATACGCCATATGAAAATGAGAGTACTTAGCGACTTGCAACAAATTTTAAGCATAATTTCAAACCTTTATTAAACTTTTTCTCATTAACAACCAGGAAAATGATGCTAGGAAAAAAGTTTCTCGCTTATTACTCTTCCACTGTTTATGTAGTAAAACTACAGCATTCGGTATGACGTTACAATTTATAATTTTTACACTACAAATTGTAGCTGCAGGAAATTTTACAGACAGTATACACACATATAGTTGAAAGGCGGCTGTCTGCCGTCTTCCCTAGGTTTTTAACTTTCTAATTTATCTAAGTTCACCAGGCGGTCCTTTTTGCTAAACGAGAACCCCTTTCGTTCGGAGGCATGAGGAATAGCATTTCATTTCATCTTTTTATATGTTAGTTCCTGTAATACTGTGTTAATATTGCTGGAAATTTATTATGCTAATAATTTAACATCGTGTCTATCAATGTGGCAAGATGAACGGTTTCTTCGTGACGCCACTGTCCCTGTGAGAACGTGTACTTCCTTTATTCTGTATGTGCATGCATGAGCATCTTCTAGCATGGGAGTCTGCTTGTATGTATGAGAATTTTCGTCGTCGGCTACTGGCTGCCCACTTTGCATCTCTGGCTTCGTGTCGATCGGTAGTCGTTACCAACTTCTGCTTTTTATTCTACCAAGGAGGTTCCTCCACCCTTTGGTTACAAGTTGGGTTGGCAATGCCCAGTAGAGAGCCTCGGCAGGACGCGCAAGTCTAAGCTCTCCCCACCACCTCGTTTTTCTTGGGTTTTACCGATTTCCGGCCCTGGCGGGGGCTCACTGACCGACTCTACACTAGGTGGCTGTGGTTTGACATGGTAAGATGTTCTGATTTTCTTTCCTCCCCTGAGATGGTAGCGATTCGTTGTCTGCTTTGTTCAAGTTAGACTTCAGAACTTAGTTTCATTTTTCAAAATAAGTTTCTCCGATCATGTACAGAAGTGTATTCAATTTCATTTCGGTGATTTTGTGTAGGTAAACCCGGTAAATATGTAACTAATTCGTTTTGATAACAGCTGAGAATCGGTAACCTTGTGAGACTGTCTGGCAGTGTACGAACTCAGTTTAATTTCTTTCTATCTCTGTGGGATGCGAATAATGTACGGGAATATTTTTATTCTGTGTTGTGCATGTGAAATATTCCTTTCCGTTTTTTTCTTCCGCGAGTGATATATACTCTACATGGTGTGTTCTTAGAACAAAGCCTTCAGCTACCCCTGTGTGTTTCTATGCTCTTCAGGCAATAAATTATGTATGTATCTTTCTGATTTCCATTAGTACATCGCGATGTCCTCTCCGTCTATTTTAAATTGCTGGTTCGCCTCCAAACTTGTATTTGCACTCAGACTCCGTCTAGCCTTGTACGACCCCCTTTATTTAGCTTGCGTATGAAATACTACGTATTTCTAGGGGCTCCATGCCGTATTTCTTAGTTGATTTACTCCGACTTTAAATTTATTCCACTTTTCTGATTTTTGAAGACTGTACTTCGTTCATCTGTGTAAAACCTTCCCAATCGTGTATAACTGTATTTCTTTAGATTCCTTATGATATCCTACGCATTTCTAAGGGTTGCATGCCGTAGCTATTTTTGTTTATTTTTCGGAAATTGAATTTTTGTATTTTCTACTGGTTTTCGGAACCACGTGGTTCCGAACTCCGACTTTAAGGGTTTATAGCTAGTCACTTGAGTTTTGCCACTCCTCACATACCAGTGCCTTACTATTGTGTATTCGTGCTTTGTAATCTATGATTCCGTTGATTTTTGTTGAAATGAATACGATCTTTAAGCACTTCGCCGTCAGTGGGGTGCAAATATATAATGTAGCAGACACGTGCCGTGTGTCTCAGGTTTGATTTAAATGGAAATTTTCTCGCTATTATCGCGTACCGTCTCAAGTAAAGAAAGACTGACCAGAGCCACCTACGAAGTTTATTTTCCTTGTGTTGTGTGGTACATCCTGGTTCGCTCAATTTCGCCTACGATAGCGGCGCCTGCTTCTGCTTCGTATCAGCACGCTGAGTTGGGTGAGTTTCGCTTTGCTTCGCTTGTGTGAGTGGCTGAATGCTTGTTGACTGTAAATCTCTCCTCCGACGATGTTCAGTTCAGATTACTTTAAATTTATTTTAAATGGGATGCACTTTTATTGTTTAACAAAATTGGTTCCCTCACTTGCTCATGTTTAAAGTGAATAAATATTTTGTCAGTGAATTTGATCCTTCTTATGAATATTAGTTTATGAATACCCTCCCTTTTTTATTTAATGTTGTTTTTCATCCGTGCTGAGAACAAACTCAGATACAAATTATCATGTCTTAATTCCATTGCGCCATAAATGTTCTCACAGTCAACTTCATGAAATGGTTTAGTTCGGGGTGGCTTGTATATTAATAATTGTGTGTAATTCTCGTGATCTACGACGTATGTTGTCCACCGTCTATTAGTCTTCCTGCTGCTAAAGTAAAGTTTGAGTCAATTCTATATTCTGGGCCAGGGAGCAAGATTCTGTTGCAAGAAGTAGTCAGTAGTTCACGCGAATCCTTTCGCTGGTTTTACGACCAAAGTTATATGTTTAGTGTAAGCTTTTTAACTGGCTCCTTTCAGCTAGAATTAATTTTACAGATAAAGGTGGTCTTTCATAGTTGAATGCACCTTCTCAATTGTATCACAGTACGACACGTAGATCATAAGATATGAGCACATGATCAGTAACTTTCCTGGAAAACCGCCTCATCACGCACCAAATTTTAATCTATTACTTCTTTACTTTCTTTACTACTAATTGTATTCCCAAGAGATTTTACAGACGTACAGCACTTATACAAATGGTTACAGACCTGAAAAATGATACAGTTGTGCAACATACAACTCAATGAATATGAGATCGTACGCATTCTACGATATGTCATTTGTATTTTGATCAATATCTTTCTTTGTTTGGATACTGCACTTATAATTTTGTACTTTATGCGAGGCAGCCTTATTTCTTACTTATTCTTCGATAAATATAGCATGTTTTTAGAAAAAGGAGATGGACAGAGGGAGAAGGGATAGTAGAAGTACTAACTCAAGGCAGGAATAAATAAATAAATGCCCGGTCAACGCCGGGTTTTCACCTAGTTTTTATATGTTCAAAAGAAAAGACATCATTAGTTGGCAGTAACGGCCGTAAATGTACGAAATCGAAATACTGAAACATTTCGACCGTTTCGGGAGGTTGAAATAAATTCAAAGACAAAGTTGAAAATTTGTGCTGGACTGGGATTCGAACCAAGATTTACCGCTTTGGGCCAGTCGTCACCTTAACCAGTTAGGCTATCCAGGCACGGACATGTCCGAAAAGAACAGACACCATATCAATAACTGTAATCATGCCCACAACAGGCAATCACAATTTCAATGCGGAGCATTCAACCGCTTGATCCCTTATAGGATAGGCTGTGAGCAAAAGGTATCAATGGGCAGAGGGCTATAAGTTGAGAATTTGGATTGAGGGGAAGTGTGTCTGGATAGCCTAATTGATTAGGTGATAGCTGGCCCAAAACAGGAAATCCGGGTTCGAATCCCAGTCCAGCACAAATTTTCAACTTTGGCGTTGAATAGCGCTAGATACATTTCACATTGTATACAGTGTGAATATAAATTCGCGCACTCGGGTTTCGCAGAGCGATTCCTCACATGCTAGCAATAAAAGATTGTCTCTCACAAAATTTCTTCCTGCGCAGATTTCGAAGATTGAGATGGGTGTGTGTCCCATACGTCAGTGTGTTTCAGAATTACACCACTACACCAACAAACGTCTAGGGGATGTGGGAGGTGTCTTGAGGAACAAAGTGAGCATGGAAACCCATGCCCGGAAACGCCATTCAACGACGCTACGGAGAGTCCAAGTTACAGGCACCAGCTCCTCTAGACATTCCCTCCAGCAACTTCGACGCTCTGTAGCGTCATTGGATGACTTTTCTGGCATGGCTTTCCATGCTCACTTTGTTCCTCAAGACACCTTTCCACATCCCCTAGAATTTTGTTGGTGTAGTAGTGTAATTCTCAATCTTCGACATTTACTGCCGGAAACATGCGCAGGGCGAAATTTTGTGGGAGACATTTTTTTATTGCAAGCATGTGAGGAATCGCGCTGCGAAGCCCGATTGCCCGAATTTAGATTCACTCTGTATAAATGGCCTCATCTACATCTAAATGGATACTCTGCAAATCACATTTAAGTGTATGGAACAGAGCTCATTGAACCGCTTCTATGATATTTCTCTACCTTTCCATTCTCCAATAGCGCGCGAGAAAAAGGATCGCCTACATCTTTCTGTTTTCGATCTGAGCAGTGGCGTAGCTATCATAGGGCTAGGCGGGGCAGTGCCCCGGGGCCTCCGAGCTCCAGGGGCCCCTCGGCATTCGTGAGCGACGATCGAGAAAAGTTACCGTAGATCCTTGAACACTTTCGTGTCCCCCAATTACTTCGGATAATCGAAGTTCAACTGTATATAATAATTTAGTTGGATGAAGGTTTTTCCGACTTTGAACTTTTTGAACCCTGACCAACAAACCTCAAACGCACGAAGTGAAATCCAAAAATTATTCGCACCCCAGAATATAAACATAACAAGGTCCTTTGCTTGTCCGCTAAGACGTGGACCCCGCCATCGTCAGCGTATTGTCGGTTGAAGTCGGTTGAATCTTTGCGAAATAACAGTGAATGGTGCTGAATTACTAGCACAGTGTTTGACAGTAGACAGTGTGACCACATTTGAATATGAAGCCTCTACAATGTATTATTACAGAACGGTATTATTATGGTAACTCAGCAGTTTGTGTAGTGAATTCCCCAAGGATGTGCTCCATAATCATAGATCCCAATGAAGTGCTGTAACCAACTGCACTCTGAAATTCGTGCAAGAAGAAGAGAAAATATGGTTACTTTGTCACAATAGTAAATTGTGCATTCAAGATACTACCCTGTACCCCCACTGCCACTATAATAAGCGAAGATGTCAACTTAGTTATTTTACTTATTACTTTTTCCTGGCCAGACATTAATATATACTTCATGATACCTGGTAGGGGCACGGCTCAAACCAAAGTAGTCAAATGTTCAAATGTTTGTAGAGCTTATGGGACTTAACTACGGGATTATTAGTCCCTAAACTTACAAACTACTAATTAACTAGCTACAACTAAGGACGGCACAAATATCCATGCCCGAGGGGGGATTCGAACCCCCGACCGCAGTGGCCGCGCAGACCGTGACTGAAGTGCCTCAGTCCCCTCGCCAAAGTAGTCCATCAAACAAAATCCGCCAACTTTCTTTTCTGAAACCATCCTATACGAATATTTCCCCTATTTTCCTTCTTTGACTGGGTTATCAACGAAATTAGACTGATTGGTACGGAGCAATGACCTAACAGCGCAGTAGTTTAGCAACAGTAAGATGTCGGCACTGACAACAGTCCGCCTGCTGTCACCGCGGACTTGACTGTTCTCGGTTTGCTTCGCAGCAGGGGGTCATGTTTTCATGGTTAAGTAATACTTCTTCATTGCTTATTTTTTACTAGTTTATGCCTGCGACTTCATTCACCTAGTATGGAGAAACTTCGGAAACTATCCCAAGAGGTCGTTTATCTTTCGTCCTACCCAGGTCCAAATCTATCCCTCTGCAAAATTTCAATCAAATCCGCCCAGTAACTTTTGCGTGGAAACATAACAAACAAACATTCACAATTATATTAGAGAGTATGATTAAATATTATCTGCTGCCTGGCACATAATATTTACTTAGTAGTCTTTAGGTTTGCCTTATTATGTCTTGCAGTGGGCGGTTAGGAGCTGATGATGAAGTAGTTTTGCATCTGTACAGTATGAGTGTAAAGAGGGCCCCAATGTCATCTTTGCCCCGGGGCCCTTGGTGTCATAGCTACGCCACTGGATCTGAGTACTCTATTTCATTACGATGCTCATATCTCCCTGTGTAGGTGGGTGTTAAAAAATTGTGCTCATTCGGAGGAATTTAAAAATCTCTGTTCTACAATCAGAAGCAATGGTCATCTCACAGACGAGGTCAATGCAAGGACGCAGGCAGCCTGACAAAGAGGCGGATGACAGCAGGACTGACCTGCGATCGTCGGATGAAGGACCACCTGAAGTCACGGATCCACCCAACTGTGATCCGCCCTGTGGCTCTCTATGGTACCGAGTGCTGAACAGCTACAAAAGAGACAGAACGACGACTGGAGGTCATGGAGACGAAGATATTCCTAGATGGGCAGGTGCCGTCACTTGATTGGATCGCATTTCAAATGACACAATCAGGAAACGTTTTGTGATTGCACCCATCCAAGAGAAAATGCGGGGAAGTCATCTGCAATGGTTTTGGCATGTGCTGCACGCAGAAGACAATTCTATAGCAAGGGCAGCTTACTTTCTGGAAGTCTTTGGAAAGAGACCCAAGGGACGACCGAGGCAGCGATGAGCCGACGCCCTTCACAAGGACCTGAAAGCTGTAAATCTTCACCCAGGCACGGCCCATGACCGAAATAAACGCAAACAGCGAATCCACTCAGCGGACCCTGCCACCAGGCGGGCAAATGGCAAAGACAAAGTTGAAGATTATTCGTAAGAGAAATTTGGACAGAGAAATTTCGCAAATACATCACCCCAGATCGTGCATAATTTCCGTGTCACTCTCTCCCTGTATAGGCATAAATACAAAACGAGCTGCTTTTATCTGAATTTTATTTGCTTCAGTTCAGCTGGTGGGGATCCTACAATGCGCAGCAATACTCCAAAATAGGAAGCAATTTCTTTAGTAGAACTGGTGGTTTTTCTAAGTGTTCTGCCAATAAAAAGTAAACGCTACTTCGCCTTCACTGCAATATTTTTTGTTTGTTCTTTTCAATTAAAGTTGTTAGTAGTACTGTAATTACTAGGTATTTAGTTGAATTAATGGCCTTCAGATTTGACGTATTTATCCTGCAAATTCAATTTAACGGATTTATTTTAGTGATCATATGGATGACTTCACACTTTTCATTATTTAGGGACAACTGTCAATTTCCACACCGTACAGATATCTAAATCGTTTTGCAATTGCTTTTGATCTTCTGGTGGCTTCATTAACTGCCAAATGACATCATCATCCATGAACAATTTCAAAGATGTGCTCTAGCGTTCGATTCTCTAATACCGCGAGGGAAAAACGAACACCTAAATATTTCCGTTTTACATCTGATTTCTCTTATATTGTTATGATGATCAGGTATCTCTATGTAGGTGGATGGCAACAAAATATGCCACGGTGGATTAGCCGTGCGCAATGCGGCGCATTGCGGTGCGCGCTACCGCTCGGCGTCGGGGGTTCTAGTCCCCCCCCCCCCCCCCCTCGGACATGGGTATTTGTGTTGTCCTTAGGTTAGTTTACCTAGTTTAAGTAGTTTGTAAGTTGCAGACTAGTAACCATGCAGTTGAGTCCAATAGATTTACAAACATTTGTCATTTTTGTCAACAAAATATGTTTTCATTCGGAGGACATGTACTGTTTCAACACTAAATCTTGAGTGCATTGGTACAAAAATGACTTTAAAAAGAAATACTGAAGATCCAGATGGTTCTGAAATCTTTATTCATCTTATGCGTTTCAGGAGATGCCCATCATCGGAATATCTGTCATTAAAAATTAGAAAAACTATTTATGGCATCCTGTGAACTGTTCATTGATTACCATATCCGGCTATTTTTAAAGCTTACATATAGGGTAAGAGGGTACCAATTTGACATAGGTATAATTCCGATCAACATAAGGTTTCGCGCCATTTGTCAGTCTCGCACTTGCCTTTATGTGGCGTTGTAGTGAAGCAGGTTTCCACAGCTCCTGCTGTCTTTTCCAAGAATACACCACTTTGTGTTAAGGAGATATAAATTTTTTCATGTTAAAAGGTACGTGAAGGAACTTAGTCTAACGCGCTCTTTTAATTTCTCTAGTTAAGGGTGACTGGATTCGCTGCCAAAAATGCAATGTTTGGTACCACGAAGTATGCGTTGGTGCCCAAGGGAAGAAGTCCTTTTTATGTGGAAGATGCCAGTGATTAAAACTGCACAAGGAAGTGATCACAGATTTTTCTCTATTCTGCAACTTTTTTTTACCAATATTTGAGGAACCAGAGGTGGTTGAGCGTTTCAGAGGGAGCATTAGGCAAGGACTGGCTGAAATGGGGGAAAGTAATACAGTAGAAGAAGAATGGGTAGCTCTGAAAGATAAGGTAGTGAAGGCTGCACAGGACCATATAGCCAGAAGGACATGGCCTAATAGAAATCCCTGGATAACACAGGTTATACTGAACTTAATTGATGAGAGGAGAAAATATAAAAATGCAGCAAGTGAAACAGGAAAAAAGGACTACAAACGTCTGAAAAATGAGATAGATAGGAAGTGCAGACTGGCTAAGCAGGTGTGGCTAGAGGACAAATGCAGAACCGTAGAAGAATACATAACTAGGAAAATAAAAGAGATATTTGGAGGCAAGAAAAGCAGCTGTATCAATATCAAGAACTCAGACGGGAAACCAGTACTTAGCAAAGAGGGGAAAGCTGAACTATGGAAGGAATATATAGAGGGCCTATACAAAGGAAATAAACTTGAAGGCAGTATTCTAGAAATGGAACACGAAGTGAGATGGGAGATACAATACTGCGAGAAGAATTTGATAGAGAGCTGAAGGACTTGAGTCAAAACAACGCCTCCGGAGTAGATGACATTCCGTCTGAACTGTTGATGTCGTTAGGAGAGCCAGTCGTGAAAAAATTGTATCATCTGGTATGCAAGATGTATGAGACAGGGGAAATACCCTCCGACTTCAAGAAGAATATTGTAATTCCAATTCCAAAGAAAGCAAGTGCACACAATTGTGAAAATTACAGAACCATCAGTTTAATAAGTCATGGTTGCAAAATACTAACACGAATTATTTACAGACGAACGGAAAAACTTGTGGAATCCGACCTCGGGGAAGATCAGTTTGGATTTAGGACAAATGTAGGAACACGGGGGGCAATACTCACATTACGACTTATCTTAGAAGATAGGCTAAGGACAGGCAAACATACGTTTTTAGCGTTTGTAGATTTGGAGAAAGCTTTTGACAATGTCGACTGGAATACACTGTTTCAAATTCTGAAGGTAGCAGGGGTAAAATATAGGGAGCGAAGAGTTATACTCAACTTATACAAAAACCAAACAGCGGTCATTAGAGTCGAAGGGCACGAAAGGGACGCAGAGATTTGGAATGGAGTAAGACAGGGTTGTAGTTTTTCCCCAATGATGTTCAAACTGTACATTGAACAGGCAGTGAAGGAATGGAAAGAGAAATTTGGTGAGGGCATTAAAGTGCAGGGAAAAGAAATACAAACATTGTGGTTTGCCGATGACATGGTGATTCTGTCAGAGACCGCAAAGGATCTGGGAAAGCAGTTGAATGGGATGGACAGTGTCTTGAAAGAAAGATATAATATGAACATTAACTAAAGTAAAACGAAGGTAATGGAATGCAATGTCAGAAAATCTGGCGATGCTGAAGGAATTAGATTAGGTAATGAGACAATAAAAGTAGTAGATGAGTTTTGTTATTTGGGTAGCAAGATAACTTATGATGGCCGAAGTAAAGATGATATAAAATGCAGCATGGTTGTGGGGAGAAAAGCGTTTCTAAAGAAGCGAAACTTGTTAACATCCAATATTATTTTAAATGTTAGGAAGTCCTTTCTGAAAGCATTTTTCTGGCGTGTAGCAGTGTATGGGAGTGAAACGTGGAGGATAAGGAATTCAGATAAAAAGATGATAGGAGCTTTTGAAATGTGGTGCTACAGACGAATGATGAAAATTGGATGGGTAGATCACGTAACTAATGAGGAGGTGCTTAACTGAATCGGAGAGAAAAGGAGTTTATGGCATATCCTGACTAAGAGAAGGGATAGATTGGTTGGACACATGCTGAGACATCAAGGAATTCTCAACTTAGCATTAGAAGGAAGCGTGTGGGGTAAAAATCGTAGAGGGAGACCGAGGGACGAATACAGTAAGCAGATTCAAAAGGATGTAGTTTGCCGAACGTATTCTCAGATGAAGAGACTTGCACAGGACAGGGTAGCGTGCAGAGCTGCATCAAACCAGTCTGCGGACTGAAGACAAGAACAAACAACCAATATTTCTAACTGTCCAATATTTGTGTTACATCTTCATTAAACATCCAAGAACAAGTGCCATAGTTAAAATTATTTCTTTTCTCAATATGTTTCCATTTACAATAATAATTGCCCGAAATGATAGCAATTGTACACCTTTTCCTACTGCAACCTCTTCTGAATTGTCCTTAACGGTTCCCTAAGCTTAGCTAAGAGATTTGTCAATGAGGAAAATTCTGGAAAATATTCTAGGAAAAGTTAGAAAAGAACCGGTAGTACACAGGAAACAATGAGATACAGCTCACTATAGTATTTTGGTGTAGTATCAGTTAAGATTGGGAATGCGTTTGCCACGGTACACGTTAATGTTGGGTGTATTACTAAGGTTCATTATGGAACCAACTCCTGATAAATTTTGTAGGGATGGAGTATACAAGATTCTCCGTGGTTCGTTCGAAAAATTCTATATCGGGCAAATCGGGTGAGAATTTCGAATTTTATTTCGTGATCACGGATACACCAGTAATAGCGGTGTCTTGGAAAAACATTTACGGGTTTAGCAACGCCATTTAAAAACTATCGACAATAGTATGTATGTTCTACATTTTGCTAACAAGGAAACCGTTCTGGCCGCGGTGGAGTTGCCGAGCGCTCTAAGGCGCTTTGATGCGGAGCGCCTCTTTCCTCGTCATTGGAGGTTCGTGTCGTCCGTCAGAAATGGGTTTGTGTGTTATTCTTAGGTTAGTTTAAATTAGTTTAAGTAGTTTTTAAGCCTAGGGACTGATGTACGAAGAAGTGGCGTTCCATAGATTTACAAACATTTGAACATTTGGAATCGTTCTGGACATTATAGAAGAGGTTGATACATATGTAAGCTTTCAAAAGTAGCCGGATCTGTTGATCAATGAACAGATCACAGGAAGCCGTAAATGGTTTTTCGAATTTTTCAGTGACATTATATTAAATAAACTTGGTTAAATTAATGTGTGGTTCTATGATTTCTTCAAATAGATACTATTTTATTTCGTGTGGCATACATTCTGAATTCTTTCAAAGCTGTATTAACTTAATACTGTATCAACTAAAGAAAAAGTCCATATAAACATAGATCCGTACATATTTAGTTGTGGATTTACGGCTAATAAAAGATTTTACCTGAAATTTAGCAACCTCCCTGATAAGAAGCCATGGCAAAACTGTACGAGGTTACAGTAAAGCATGATTTCCATATATTTTGTTGCTACCAATCTGGCGAATCTAATAAAACATGTCCCAGGCCTGTATCTGCAGAAGGTTGCCAGAAATTTCAGAGAAGCAGAGATATAACTTGTAATTTATTAACTACTTGGCTCATTATTATTTATTTATTTTATTTCAGACAATCGCATAAAGTTTTCAACAGAAGTTGTAGAGAAATTAGTTCTGGAAAATAATGGTAATATAGTGAACTAAAACTGTATGAATGTGTACATATTTCATAAATAATCTGCAAACTACAATAGTTACTAACAGGTTTCACTTAATACACTGTTTTATTACATTCTTTCACTGAAAGGCACAAAAAAGTAACTTGTCTCAAAGATAGGAAACGACTGACACCAATCACTAACGATTGCCAAGATTCTTAATGGAAAGTAAACAAACATACTTGTATAAACTCTGGAATTTGGTTGTATAATCGCTGGAATTTCTGGAAAACTACTGCAGATACTCGTGTTGGGCCCGTTTTATTTGTTTCACCAGATCCACAACAACAAAATAAATGGGAAACGTGGTTTGGTTTAATGAATCTCGTACAGTTTTCCGACGGCTTCATATTAACGGGGTTGCTAAATTACAGGCAAAATCTTTTATTAGCCATTACTCTAAAACTGAACTTTTTTCTTTAGTTTTACTTGCAGAATAAAATATTTGCATATCTTCGTGAATCACCCTGTATATTGTCCCATCTTTTGTATAGTTTTCGTTCGTAATATTATTTTTTGGAGAATGGTGACCAGAACGTATGGTGCTGCCCTCTGGCGCAGTTCTCTTCTTGTTTGTTCGTTACATACATGGACAGATTGTCGCGTTTAACCCTCTACTCTGTATTTTATGCGGAGTCGTAACGTGGTACACATGCACCATAACGCCCTGTTATTTTAATTTTATTTATGTCATGGGGTAATTTTAACGGCTTGGTTGTTCCTGTTTCACTTTTACACTTTTTAAGAAAACTGTGTTCAACACTTGTAATTTGTTTGTATTTAGACTGATGATGGGCATCGCCCGAAACGCGTTAGAGGAATAAAGATTTCATAACCATCTGGATCTTCAGCATTTCTACAGCCCGACAGCTTTTTTAGTCATTTTTTAAATTATTTCTGTAATAGCTGCTTACCTCAACAAGGACTTCAAGTCTGATTTACACTTGAGTGAATTGGGAAACACTAAGAGGGTGTACTTGTTTATTGTCTGGCATTGTACAGGGTGAATACAATTAAAATTAAACTTTCATAGCCGGCCGCAGTGGCCGAGCGGTCTGCAGCGCGCCAGTCACAGCCTGCACGGCCGCTACGGTTGGAGGTTCGAATCCCCCCTCTGGCACGGATGTT
This sequence comes from Locusta migratoria, assembly GCA_026315105.1. Taxonomy (NCBI): domain Eukaryota; kingdom Metazoa; phylum Arthropoda; class Insecta; order Orthoptera; family Acrididae; genus Locusta; species Locusta migratoria. The sequence goes on along the minus strand of CM048745.1, from coordinate 130,247,941 downwards.
TGTGTCGTCTTTAGTAAAAGGTAGTTCATAAGTAGTTTGTAAGTTTAGGAACTGATGACCCCGCTGTTAAGTCCCTTAAGCTTAACAAATATTTTTTTGAAACTTTCATAAAGCTGTGAAAATAGCACCACTGTTGGGATAACGCCAAATTCCAACGGAATATTATCGGAGAAGGGGGAAAAGGTATGGCAGAAGAAAGAAATAGTGTGGAAATTGAGCAATAGATGGTCATGAAAGTACCGTAATTTGATAGTTGTCGACTACAAATGACAAATGAATCATACGGTGCCTAGTTGTAAGACAAATAAAACTGTACTGCTCAGTGTGCATGGGTGTACACTGTACAGGTGTCATGCTGATAGTTTCGTAAGCCCATCTACCATAGCAAGGTAATATCACATCTTACTTACTTACTTTACTTTACGCGATCAGGCCCAGAGGAGCGCACGATGATAGAATGCAGGGTCTCCATTCACTGCGATTCTTCGCTGTCTGTTGCCATTTCTTCCAGGCCTCAAGTTTTTGCAGCTCTTTCTTATCCCGTCCATCCATCTCTTTCTTGGTCGTTCCAGTGGTCTTTTGCCTGTTGGTATCATCTCCATGGCCATCCTAGGCCATCGCTCCTCACTCATACGTACCACATGCCCTGCCCATTCTAATCTTCTACTTCTCATCAAGCCCACAATGTTCGGTTCACTATAGACATGTTCTAATTCTATATTGTGCCTTCTCCTCCATTCTCTTGTTATGTTGTCTTTAACCGGTCCAAATATCTTCCTCAGCATCTCCTTTCAAAAACTGCGAGCTTGTTTGATTCCTGTTTTCTAGTGCTCCAACATTGACACCCATATAAAATGACAGGAAGAATTAATGTTTTATACAATATCACATCAAATGAGAAAAACCGTATGTAATTGTTCTGAGGCCGGAAAAGCATTATAAGCATCAGTGAAAATAAAATCGGATTTTTAATTTCCGTGTGATTGCCGCAAAACATGTTAAATATGCTGTCCACCGCTTCCTGCGATAAGTTGAAATCGAGAAACATCATGTTCCACAACTGATCGAAGTGTTCCCGGTGTCACGTCCAGAATGTGTTGCGGAATGCGTGCCTTCAATGCAGCCAAGTTCGCAATAGGAACACTGAACACAATAGCTTTCCGATAACCTCACAGCCAGAAGTCACGCGGATTGAGTTCAGGCTGTAAGAAAATGGAGGCTGATAATCCCAGCACTTCCGAAATGGCGCCACAGCAGCAGCTTAACTGAATTTGCAATGTGCGGAAGTGCGCCTCTTGCATAAAAATGATCCCATCCACTCACCCACGCTCTTGGAGAGCTGGTATGACGTGGTTGCGCGAAAGACTCTCATAGCGCATACCAGTGACGGTACTGGTAACAAGACCGAAAGTACATAACTCTTCGAAAAAATATGGCCCTTTGGTAAATGTTGCCGTAAACCCGCACTGTACAGTGACCTTTTCAGGATGAAGCGTTACTGGTTGATTTGTGTATGGATTTTCTTTAGTCCATTCGACAATTCTGTGTATTGACATAGAATGTCAGATACAATGGGTTTCGTCTGTCCACAAAATCTTCCACGGCCATTCATCGTCCACTTCTATGCGAGAAAAAAATTCTAAATCAAAAGTCTCTCTTGCTGGCAGGTCAACAGAATGCAACACGTGCACATCGGTAATTTTCAATGGCTACACAGAGGCATGTTTCGGCCCCGCTCGGTTAGCCGTGTGGTCCAACGCACCGCTTTCCGAGACGGGAAGGCATACCGGGCCCGGTTCGAATCTGCCCGGCGGATTACTGAAGGGGGTCGGAGTGCGTGCCAGCCTGGATGTGATTTTTAGGCGGTTTTCCACAACCCCCTAGGTGAATACCGGACTGGTCCCCAAGTCCCACCTCAGTTACACAATTCGCAAACATTTCGTAACACTTTACACTTTCACACACATATAAAAGTATACGCAGACATTTGGGATACACATTTCCTCCTGGGGGGCATAGGGTGGCGGCAGGAAGGGCATCCGACCACCCTGTAAATATTAACAAATCCGCTTTTAACACAGTGCCGACCCTGCACGAGCGGGAAAAGGGCCAAAGAGAGACAGACAGACAAAGAGGCCTGTTTCATAGGATTTTAAGCACCGTGCTCACAGGTTTGCCTAATTGTCCGTGCACTACACGTTTGCACAACCCCTGCATTGCTGTCGCCGCTTCTTCCACTGACGTCGAATCAATTCGTTTCCTTCCTCTACCAGGTTGCACACCAAAGGAGCACGTCTTTTCGAATTTCCGAATCATTTTTTCCAGACCCACGTCAGTCGCCGGACCAACGCTTTTTTTTTTTCAAACCCTTCAGTGTCCGGAACATACTTCAATGGATCTTCAGCATGACAGGTGTTTTCATTTACGTATTCCGATACACACAACGCCACCTATTGATCGATTTCCACGCTGTTAATTTTTCTTCTGTCGTACATTTTCCCCTTCTCCGATAATATTCAATTCAATTTGACATCATTCTGACGAGTGGTGTTGTTTTTACAGCATTTTGAAAGGTTAACTTAAATTGAATCAGTGATTTTGAAACGGGCACGAGGGCACAAGAAGCAATAGTTTTTTATTTGTATTTTTGTAAGAATTTTTCGTTAGTGTATATATTTGACTTTTTATTTGCACCTCAATTGCAGGTGCTTATTTTTTTGGTTTGCGCAACAAAAACGTTTAAAGTAAGTGGACGTATACCCTTAAAAATGTGCATACCTAGACTTGTTAAGTACCGCGGTCGCAGCACTTCCTAGTCCTGGAGATCCGTCTGTTTCCTGACTCACATTGCTGGTTTCTTCGTAATGGACAAATCGGGGATGTTATTTATCAAATGACGACCAAACCCTATAGTGAGAGTATTTTAACAAGGCCTCCTGCAAGCTGGTCGCTGTTTCCTAAATATCATGTAATAATTTTGCTAATGTCACCTGAAGATGCATCTGTAGCGATGGGAAACTGTTTGTGTCTAAATAAACACGTTTTAACAGCTTTGCGATTTTCTCTACACATCTGCACCCAGGACTTTATATTATTGAAGTTAACTTTTAATTTTTAGATTTTGTGGTGTTTGTGTATTAAATTCTATCAAAATGTACACTCCTGGAAAATGAAAAAAGAACGCCATGAATTCGTCGAGACAGTAGAGAGAAAGTTTATTGACATGTTCTTGAGAATGTATACAACACCCGATCACACAGACAGAGCCATACGTACGAGAGTACAGTCACCAGAAAGTACAAAAAGTCGACGCTATTACCATGTATACCCTCCTCTCCGGGGGACACCACATTGACGAAGCACTGTCCGTGCGTGTGGAGAGGCTTGCGTATCCGCGTGAAGCTGAGGGCTATACCGAAGGTATAGAACCTACTGCCGGAAAGTCCTCAGCTGATGGATCAGACCAAGCGTGTCCCACAACGTCCCGTCTTCCTTATCCTCTCCCAGTCCTTTCCCAATTCCTTTCCCAACCAAAGGTGTGATGCGATCCGTGCCGAGGGGTGCGTGGCACATGGGTGGATGTGTCTCGAACGGACCCTCAGGGATACCGGGCGACCTTCCTGAGGAAGTAGCCTTGCACCGCGCGGGGTTATCGTGGTGTGTACCATATAAATCCCCAAATCTCGTGGGACTAAGATGAACACGGAGAAAAAAATTATTTTAAAAGAATCCGAGGGGCAATCTGAGACCTCAGATACTCAGACATCGGGATCAGGACCGTTGGAGTGCACTCGTACTTCGGAATCAGGGTCTAGACCTGAGCAAGAAGTGGGAACTGTAACAGAGAAGTTGGACCAGATTAGGATTAAGGCCTTGTCTGGGGCTCAGAGGAGGAAACTTCTTAAGGAACAGAAGGAAAAGGAAGGAAAAGAATGGCTTCCTAAGCATAAGTGGAGACGAATCAAAAGGGCTTGACCCCAAGACCCCTAAAAAGAAACTGCCTCAGTTCAAAGGGGATACGCAGACCCCCTCGACGTCAAAGACAGGTGGTAAGAGGGTTAGGGAGGAATCTAAGACTCCCTCCTCTCTGGACAAGCGTGATCCTAAAAGGCTGAGGCAGGAAATAGGGAAACAGACCTATAGTACTGCAGTCTCGGTCTTTAGAATGGCGGTTGTCCAAGAAAGATACCCACTGGTAAGCATCACCTCACAGCAGAAGGAGCTCGTGCAGATGGCCCTCTTTGAAGAGATTGGGGGGGACGCTGGTCCAGAACCCAAATTCAGGAGGGTCTATCTAGATCGCGGTGCCCTCATTTTTGTCTGCGAGGGGGAGCACTCAGCAGAATGGCTTAAGTACAAGGTGCCCATGATATCCCCATGGGAGGATGCGAGACTGCTGGTCAAGACAGCAGCCAAACTCCTGAAGACCGCAAAGGTATCAATATGGGTACGAAAGATCCTTAAGGATGTGTCTCCAAAGACTCTGTTCGAGAAAATAAGGGTCCAGAACCCAAAAGTCTCGACAGAGGATTGGAGGGTAATAACCAAAAGGTCGTTCCGGAAGAACGAACCCTGGTGGTGGAGGTCGGAGAGAACCCCCTGAAGGCATTGCGAGAGCAAGGCCTGAAACTGTTTTTAGGTTCCTCGCAGGTCGGCGTCAGGGTAATCAAAGACCTTAAAGGCAATAATGGCAGCAAGATGGGGACTGGAAGTGCTGCAGATAAACCCGCAGCACAGTAAAGGGGCCACTGCTGCCCTGACCCGTTGCCTGGGGAGACAGGAGGTGGACGTGGCCCTGATACAAGAACCCTATTTATACAAAGGGGGTGTATCAGGCCTCGGTGGTACTGGAGGTAAGCTGATTTACGCCAGAAATCTAAAAAACTCCAGAACATGCATTTATGTTAGAAATGGAATACCTTTCATACTGCGAGGGTGAAGGTCGGGGTGAGAGTTTAAAATAGGTTTTGTGTCCCAGCCTCGTCGCCGCTTTTGTGTCTCGTTTCCGTCATAGGTGTCGGTGGCCGAGTGGAATGAGACCGACACAGGAATAAAGATAGCACGCTGGTGCAGGTACGGAGGGGAGCAGCCAGAAACTAGAAACACTAGAGTAAATTAGAACGAGATATATATTGCACAGAATTTATACAATACTTCACTTTTACATAGTACTGCTGAGTGCTGATACATAGTTGAGCTAGAGGCCTGCCTAGTGCCTATACTATAGCCAAGTCTTCACTGGTGCCTATCTGATTCTGAAGGTCTTAACTGGTTCCTATCTCAGTCCCAAGTGAACGATCTCGTTCAGTGGTGGCCACGAGCGGAGTTGTAGCAGAGGGCGCGCCATGCGTGCATGGCGGCGCGCGGCGAAAGTAGGTGGCGCGCACTTTGGACTTGTGCGAGACCACAATAGGGAAAGTTTAATTTTTAAAAAGTCACAACCACCAACTGCGAACCATACTCCTAAACATGCAAAAACACTGATTGCTGTTGTTTGACTCGGTTTCTAGGGGATGACATCACAAGTTTGCGGCTTTCCTTCCCTGCATATGATTAACAAAAAAATTCATAATAAAGTCAAGTTCATGAGAGAAAAGGATGTACTAAATACTATTTTTGAAAACACGTAAAAGTTCACTTTATGTTGTTTATTCCACAATATTAGAACCCTGTGGCTGATACGTCTGTACGTCGACACATTTATCAAATAAAGTTATAGCTTGTGAGCCCCCAGACAAAATGAATATTTGTTGCAAATTGTTTTCACACCATGTGGCTCTCTCAAACACCGTTCATGTTCATGCCTATGCGACGACACGTGTTACATTAACAAATCACAGTCACTTTTATTCAATGCGATGGACACTTTGTTCCACTGGCTAAATATTCTCAAACAAACAGTAGCACTCGATTCAACTTGGTGCAGTCTAGGACAAGCAACCACACGTGGCGATTGCCACACACAAATCTATAACCTCCACCTGGAAATCCACATGCCGACTGCTGCAGAGCGATGCTGCCCGGGCAGCTACACCACTTGCTCCCGCCTCGTCACTACCTGCCGTCGCGCGCGTGCGCGCACGCGCCTAAAGCTCAACCGCCGGGTTTTTCCCCTACGTCATCAACTTCCCATGTGAGCTGTTCTAACCGACTTCCAACGTACGGCGCTCAGCCAATAAATTTCTAAAACTTTACTTAAAATCAAAATAATTACACTACACATTAAATAAATGTCTTCTTAGGTTTTTATATTGGTATAAACATCCTTTGTACTATTGATCATAATCATGCAATTTCTTATATCACAGATAAGTGATTTAACTGAATACTTCAAAATAAAATACACAAGATTAATTGAAAATAAAAAGAGAAATAGTTAATATATTATTTTTATAAACAAACATTGCCATGCTAGTTGTGTAACTGTCTTGCATTCATTGGTAATTTATTACTTTTCAGTGTCAATTAAACATATTACGCCAGATGTGACTATATCAGCTAATGTATTGTTTATTTATCAACAGGCTATTTTGTAATGAGGGCCTTAAAGGTTCCTAACTGCATCGTATTACTTCAAATGCCAGTAGTATTAGAATATTTTATTTCACGCTGTGCACTGCACTGTGCCTGGCACTCGCCGTTGTCCCTCTCTCCCCTCACCGGAAGCGAAACTGGAAAATCCTAAGCTGGAACAAGCCCCCAACGTCGGCCTGCTCGCTGGCCTCCTGTCAGCTACAAGCACACAGCAAATCTCAACGTGGAGAATTACTACCTATGGCCTAACTATAAATGTTGTCACCCAACTGTGTACATATATTGCTACCTTAATTAATAAGATTAAAATTGTGTAACATTTAGTGCATTGGCATGGTCAATGTTTGCAGTGAACTTCATACTGTTTAATTATCAAATGCTATTAATTACCAATATTTCTATTGGGCGGTAATCTCACAATACCCCCACTTGGGGCATCAAAACTATGTGCAGGATGGCGCAAGTAGCACCAAAATTAATACATTAAAATGAGCAAAATTTAAAATTACAAAATTATTGAATCATATTGACTCAAACACTATGCCAATTATGACCTCAACTAATGCAAAAAATAAAATTTCTACTGCCTCTGTTTTCATTGTGGTTTACATGCTGTGTCCCCCTGAACTGTCGTTCCATTCTTAAACCCTGGTCTATCTTTTCTACAAATTCAATTAAATTCTCAGCTGAATCTGTGGGATGGTGAATTAACTGCCAATGCAAATCTGCAGGTAACCTCCTACACAAAGTGGAAATTACTGCTAAAAGACTCAAAGGTGTATCTAAATGCACAAGTTTCTCAAGTTCCTCCTGACAAAATTCATTCATTCTCTGTTTCCCTTTCACATAGTTTGGCCTGTTCAAGAATTCATTTTGTATCTTAGCTTGCTTGGCCTCCCCCCAATACTTATTTAAAAACAATTTTTCAAACGCTTCAAAAGTAACAAATTTATCAGAACACTGATTTGCCCAAGTTTGGGCAGAACAGTCAAGCATTCTCTTTGCTATCTTCACTTTACACTGGTCTGACATACCAGGCACAAAATGGTCCTTGCATGCAGCCGAAAAATCTACTGGATGATAATTACCCACTCCTGAAAACGTTTTGCCATTAGGTGTCTGCACCATGGACCAATTAGTGTTTCCTGATGCAGTACACAATTCTAGATTATTTATTCTAGTGTTCACCTTCTCAATCTCAGTATTGTTTACTGTCACTACTTGTTCTATCTTTTTCCTAAAGTTACATTCTGTATTCTCCAATTTTCCTGACAACAAAGTTTTTGTTTCCTCAATACCTGCCTCCATCCTCTTGTCAACCTCTGCCAACGCCTGCATAGTGCCCTCATTCCTGTGATCACATATTTGTTTCACATCATCTAACTTGCCTCCTACCTCAGTCTCAATAGCACCAATTCTGGCATGTATCTCCTTTTCCCTATTTTCAAACCGTTCTGTTAGACTTCCTAACTTTTTGTCAATGTCTGTGATTATTTCTGCCTTTAATGCAAACATTGAATTTTGTAGTGCCCCAATGTCTGCCTTAAAGTCTGCTTTCAATTCTGATTTTACAGTTTCTATTTCTGATTTTACAGTTCCTATTTCTGATCTTATTTTTGATTCTAAATGTGAGTTTGAATTTTCTATTTTTGATTCTAAATGTGAGTTTGAATTTTCTATTTTTGATTCTAAATTTGAGCTAAAACTCGCTAACATGGCTGCGATCATCTCAGGTGTCAACAACATTCCCCCAGTATTTACCCTCTCTGGACTTTCTGGTATGCTACTCTCTGAATCTACGTGGCGACTTTTTAAAAACGTGCTCCATTTTCTGTGCCACATGAAAACTTGATTAACACACAAGAATTTATAGCGCCAGCTGCTTTACTTATCTTTTAATCCAGAAGTTGCTGCAACGAGCTGCGACGTCCTCACCGCTCGCTGCCGTCTGTTGTAGAAGCTGTGGCTGGAATATGTCCTCACTGCATCCCTTATCCTGCTGCAACGAGCTGCGACGTCCCCACCGCTCGCTGCCGTCTGTTGTAGAAGCTGTGGCTGGAATATGTCCTCACTGCATCACAGAATCGAAGCTGCTGGGCCCCAACGCTCCGTTGGTGACTTGCGAAGTCCCCCCCCCCCCCCCCCGATCACTGTCGTCCGTTGCAGAAGATGAAATCTGCGTGCGTGGATCCCGCGCGCCGCCGCTCACTGCTGCCGGGCCGATGCGCCGTCGATCGCCGGTTACGGATGCCCGCGCCCGAACTCTGCCAGCCACCAACCGTCGTAACTGCGCGCGCGACGCGATCGCGTAGCGTCCACGATTATGCTAACTGTTTTGTCCACTATCACATTCCTAAGCACATCCTACCTCTCTGTCCGAGCAAGATCAGTGTGAATTTATCCCGCTCTCTGCTGCCAGCCGCTACACACACTTGAAATTGTTCGTTGCGTCCACGCACTTGTTTGCAACTGTTCGTAACTGTTCACTGTCCTATACACACCCTAATCTCTCCGTCCGAGCAAGTCCAACGTGAACTTATCCCGTAACGAGCCTCCAAATGCGAGGGTGAAGGTCGGGGTGAGAGTTTAAAATAGGGAAAGCTTAATTTGTAAAAAGTCACAACCACCAACTGCGAACCATATTCCTAAATATGCAAAAACAGTGGAACTGTGATTTCTGCTGTTTGACTTGTTTTCTAGGGGATGATATCACAAGTTCGCGGCTTTCCTTCCCTGCATATGGTTAACAAAAAAATTCATAATAAAGTCAAGTTCATGAGAGAAAAGGGTGTACTAACTACAATTTTTGAAAACACGTAAAAGTTCACTTTATGTTGTTTATTTCACAATATTAGAACCCTGTGGCTGATACGTCTGTACGTCGACACATTTATCAAATAAAGTTATAGCTCGTGAGCCCCCAGACAAAATGAATATTTGTCGCAAATTGTTTTCACACCGTTCATGTTCATGCCTATGCGACGACACGTGTTACATTAACAAATCACAGTCACTTTTATTCAATGCGATGGACACCTTGTTCCACCGGCTAAATATTCTCAAACACACAGTAGCACTCGATTCAACTTGGTGCAGTCTAGGACAAGCAACCACACGTGGCGATTGCCACACACAAATCTATAACCTCCACCTGGAAATCCACATGCCGACTGCTGCAGAGCGACGCCGCCCGGCCAGCTACACCACTTGCTCCCGCCTCGTCACTTCCTGCCCTGCGTGCGTGCGCGCCCGTGCGCGCCTAAAGCTCAACCGCCGGGTTTTTTCCCCTATGTCATCTACTTCCCCATGTGAGCTGTTCTAACCGATTTGCCAACGTACGGCGCTCAGCCAATACATTTCTAAAACTTTACTTAAAATCAAAATAACTACACTATACATTAAATAAATGTCTTCTTAGGTTTTTACATTGGTATAAACATCCTTTGTACTATTGATCATAATCATGCAATTTCTTATATCACAGATAAGTGATTTAACTGAATACTTCAAAATAAAATACACAAGATTAATTGAAAATAAAATGAGAAATAGTTAATATATTATTTTTATAAACAAACATTGCCATGCTAGTTGTGTAACTGTCTTGCATTCATTGGTAACTTATTACTTTTCATTGTCAATTAAACATATTACGCCAGATGTGACTATATCAGCTAATGTATTGTTTATTTATCAACAGGCTATTTTGTAATGAGGGCCTTAAAGGTTCCTAACTGCATCGTATTACTTCAAATGCCAGTAGTATTAGAATATTTTATTTCACGCTGTGCACTGCACTGTGCCTGGCACTCGCCATTGTCCCTCTCTCCCCTCACCGGAAGCGAAACTGGAAAATCCTAAGCTGGAACAAGCCCCCAACGTCGGCCTGCTCGCTGGCCTCCTGTCAGCTACAAGCACACAGCAAATCTCAACGTGGAGAATTACTACCTATGGCCTAACTATAAATGTTGTCACCCAACTGTGTACATATATTGCTACCTTAATTAATAAGATTAAAATTGTGTAACATTTAGTGCATTGGCATGGTCAATGTTTGCAGTGAACTTAATACTGTTTAATTATCAAATAATTATCAAATGCTATTAATTACCAATATTTCTATTGGGTGGTAATCTCACAATACCAATGATGGATTTTTGTTCCAGGGACCTGGTGACCATCAGGATGCAGCAACGTGAGGAAGGTATCGCGAGGGAAATTGTTTTGGCCTCAGCATACCTTCCTTACGAAGACAGCTCTCCTCCTTCTTTGGAAGTGAGGAGACTGACGGAAGCCTGCCATCAACAAGGTGACGAACTGGTGGTGGGATGTAATGCCAATGCCCACAATCTATCGTGGGGCAGCAAGGACACCAACAGTAGAGGTGAGCACCTCCTTGAATTTCTCCTATCTAACAGCTTGGAGATCCTGAATAGGGTTGATGAACCTACATTCAGGAATAGTAGAAGCGAAGAAGTAATTATCATAACTTTTGGTTCCATGATGATGGGAAGTTACACCAAACAGTGACATGTGGTCCTGGAGCCATCCTCATCAGATCACATCTATATTAAATTCGAGGTTGAAATGGGAACCAGACAGACTATGCCCTATAGGAATCCCAGGAAAACGGAGTGGGAGACATATCGGAAATTAAAACTTCGATAAGGAATCCAGCAGAGTATGAGGAAGTAGCAGAGGCCATAACCTCATACCAGGACAACTGCTCACTCACCAAGAAGTGCACAAATAGGAGTGTGCCTTGGTGGAATAATAACCTGGAAATGCAAAGGAAACAGGTACGAAGACTGTTTAACCTTGCGAGGCGCAAAGGACAATGGGCAAACTATCGCGAGGCCCTTGTCAATTACAACCTTGTCATAGACGGGCAAAGGAGGCATCCTGGAAGGTATTCTGTGAGGAAGTGGAGGCACGGCTGCTCAAGCGAGACTTGATAAAGTCCTCACTAGGGTACCAACTAATCCAGGAGGAACATTGAGGAAGGAGGATGGGGAGTATACAAAGACAGCACATGAAACGCTGGAACTGCTCCTCAAGACTCACTTTCCTCAATATACTCTGAGGGATGCGATTCCTGAGAGACAACGGTTCTCAGGTATTCGCAAAGAGGACTGGGATTTGGCCAAGGAGTGTGTCGATCTCAGTAAGGTCCGATGGGCGGTGGGAACATTTCAACCGTTCAAGTCACCTGGCCCTGATGGAATTTTTCCAGCTCTCCTGCAACAAGCGGGAGAAAATCTTATTAGATTCCTATGCAAGTTATTCAGGGTTAGCCTAGCAGCAGGAATCATTCCCAATGCCTGGAGGGCAGTGAAGGTTGTCTTCATTCCTAAACCAGGGAGAACTGATCATACCAAGGCCAAGGATATGAGACCAATCAGCCTGTCCTCCTTCATTCTTAAGACATTGGAAAAGCTGGTTAATGTGCATGTTGGAGAAAGGAGGTTAAGTAGGGCTCCTCTACATTCAAACCAACATGCATATGAGCCAGGTAAATCATGTGAGACAGCTCTCCACCAACTCGTTGGGAAGGTGGAGAAAGCATTACACTTTCAGCAAATAGCCCTCTGTATCTTCCTGGACATCGAGGGAGCTTTTAGCAACACGAACTTCGATTCCATGGTTAGGGCAGCAGAGGTGCATGACCTAGGGACCACTATATGTAGGTGGACTAGGGCCATGCTCAGTGGAAGAAAGGTAGAAGCTACCATGATGAATGAAAAAATGGTAATCAACACCACTAGGGGTTGCCCGCAAGGAAGAGTTCTTTCCCTTTATTGTGGAATCTAGTGGTGAATGATCTCATTGGAGAATTAAACTCTAGGCAGTACTTTTGCCAAGAATACGCAGATGATCTTCTCATAGTAATACTTGGTAAATTTGCTGACACAGTAAAGAATATGGCACAAGGTGCGTTGGGCATTGTGCAAGACTGGTGCAGAAAACAGGGTCTGGGGGTTAGTCATAAGAAGACTGTTGTTGTACCATTCACAAAGAAGCATATCCAACATTCAAGTTGGAATCTAAAGCTTTTCAATGAAGCGCTACCTGTGAAGGGGAAAGTGAAATATCTAATGGTTACCCTGACATGAACCCCTCACATCAGGAATATTTGCTCCAAGGCAAAAGGTACTGCCAGCCGCGGTGGCTGAGGGGACTAAGGCGCTCCAGTCACGGTCTGCACGGCCACTACGGTCGGGGGTTCGAATCCCCCCTCGGGCATGGATATTTGTGCCGTCCTAGTTCGTAAGTAGTTCATAAGTAGTTTGTAAGTTTAGGGACTGATAACCACGTAGTTAAGTCCCATAGACTATACAAACATTTGAACATTTGAATTTGCAAAAGGTACTCTTGTGAGTACCAGGAGAGCTTGTGGCAAAAATTGGGGCCTGAGTCTCAAGGGTATGCACTGGATATACACCACAGTGATTAGACCCAGGATCACCTATGGGGCGGTCGTGTGGTGGAAGAAGGTAGAACAGCAGGTTGCTGCTAAGTAGCTTTATAAGGTGCAGAGATTAGCCTGCTTAGCCATAACAGGCGGAATTAGCAGCACACCAACTGCTGGGATGGAAACCATGTTGGATATGCCCCCATTACACCTTTGGGTCAAGATGGAGGCAGCGGCTGGTGCATACAGACTCAAATCTGGCAACAACTGGAACTCTTTGGGATATCCAGAATCACGCACTAAAATAGTGAGTGAAGTAAATATAGGAAAGATTGTGGAAATGCCAGCCGACTATATTATAACCCCATACTGCTTCAACAAGCCTTTCAATATAACAATTGGTAGTAGGGAGCAATGGGGGAAAATAGTTCGACACCATACGGGGGTATTGTCTGATTCACTGACGGGTCAAAATAAGACCAAGGTGTTGGGCCCGGGGTATATGGGGTGCAGCCAAGACTGGAGGGCGTCATCTCTCTAGGAAAACTGGCCTCAGTATTCCAGGCCGAAATCACTGTCATCAGGGCGTGCGTGGAGGAGAATTTGCGTAGGTGCTACAAAGATCGTAGCATCTATATCTATTCAGACAGCCAGGCAGCCCTGAGATCAATGGTAGCTCCTGCAACAAGGTCTAAAATTGTTGCAGAATGTCACAGGGTTCTGGTGGAGGTAGGGGAAAGCAATAGAGTAAACCTATTGTGGGTCCCTGGCCACTCGGGGATCAGTGACAACGAACATGCCGATAGATTAGCCAGGATGGGGGCAGAGACTCCATTTATTGGACCGGAACCTGTCCTGACAATCACCAAGGCAATGATCAAATTAGAGCTACGTAACTGGCTCAGAAGACAGCACGTAGAATATTGGACCAAAGTCAATCAACAAAAACATGGCAAGGTAATGATGCCAAAGCCATGTTTTAAAATAAGCTCTGCAATCCTGGGTCTGAGCAGGAGGGAGATTAGACTCGTGGTGGATTGCTGACAGGCCGTGGGAATTTCAAAAAACACCTACGTACAATGGGAATAATAGAAGAGGACCCTAAATGTAGGCTCTGCAATGGCAGTGATGAAACTGCATCACATCCAATCTTCAAATGCATTGCATTGGAGAATAAAAGGCACAGAATATTTGGGACAACCAGACCCGAAGAAGTGGTAAAGGGACTCCTTGCACTGTTCAAGGGCATTGGTTGGCTTTACTAGATATACAGGGAGCGATACCGCACAATAAACTTAGTTTCGGTGCGGGCAGTGGCGGGTTGGACCAAGACTGTTTTGGCTTCCCTGGAAAAATCAATCAATCAATGTATACCCTGCTTTTGCACCAATCCAAGCTGCAATTTTTTCCATGGAGACGATTGTAGAGTTGTCGAATGTAGTCTTGCGGACCTTGCAGTGCATTTTCCATCTGGTGCCTCAGCTGAGCCAGATTTTGTGCTGGTCGTTCAGACAGCGCTATAAGACGCTTTATCCGGCCCCAAACGTGCTGAATGTGAGGGAAGAGACAGGGATCGTACTGGCCAGGGTAATTGACGTACACTTTGAAGATCACACTGGGTGGTTTGGGATACATGTGAACGTACATTTTCCTGTTGTAAAAGATTATCACCATCTTTGCTTCCTAAACGGTAGCAAAATGGGTTAAATGATAACTTCATTGTGCCTTGTGGTGTCCAATCTTCCCTGAACTGCCAGTGTAGGATATGGCTTCCCATACCATGATGCCGGGTGTCGGCACCGTGTTCCTCTGACGTATACACTCCAGATTTTCGCGCTCCCCTGTAAGACATCAAACACGCCTACGACCGTAATTGGCACCGAGGCAGAAGACGACACGTTTCCATTCATCCTTCCATACGTGCCTGTCGTGACACCACTTGAGCCGAGCTGAACGATGTAGGGGAATGACCGGAAGACGCTCCAACGGCATCCAAGTTCATGCAGCATGACGTAGGGAACCATATCCTTCCCTGGCCTTTCTCCTGTTGTGATCGTCGATTGAACATTGAACAGTGCACGGTACACTGAAACCATCATTCAACCCGTGTTGCTACTGTTCAGGCACCAACAAGGCAATATGCTATTCCAACAGTACAGTGATCGACCATATCTATCCTGTACCACTCAACGCGCTCTTCAAAGTGTACTTCAACTTCCATGGTCAATACGTTCTCCAGATCTGTCCCCCATTTAACATGTTTTCAACCGTATGAAACGTCATCTTGGCGCTGTCTGCACGTCAAGCACGAAATCGGGTCCGACTGAGGCACCAGGTGGAAATTACATGGTAGTGCATACTGCAAGACTACATTCGGCACCTCTAGATCGCCTCCATGGAAAAATCCCAGCTTGGATTTCTGCAGTATACACGGTACAAGCGTCGACATTGTGCACGCTCTGGTGACTGTAATCACGAGCGTATGGCTCTGTCTACGTGATCGTGTGTTGGGTATATCCTCAAACATGTGTCAATAATGTAAACGAAGGCTTCCGCGGCCGTTGTCATTGTTGATAAAACTCTTCTGGGTATTGGACCGCATCGTCAATATATCAAATATTTCACCGACGTTTCGGCCACTATTGCAAGCGGCCATATTCTGGGTGTTACGTTTACTGCTGGATTAGGGAAAGTTGGTGTCTTAAATATTAAATGTTGCCAGTTACGATTGGTGGCTTCAGAGCTCTTATCATTGGTGTTTGCTTTATTTCTTCCTATTGGCGGAAAAGGAAGTCCAGGATTGGTGTTTACATTCATGTTTGCCATTGGTTGAAACTGGCGAATGAGGAGCGGTGGTAACAATGACGTAGCACTGATGCCTACCCGTCTTCTCTGTTCATATTTATGGGCCGCTTAGCTATTTCTATTGCTGCCCTGATTTTCCTCTTCAAAGTGTAGGGTTGTTTTGCCAGTACAGTGACTTCCTGAAAACCTATCTGTTTGCCGCACTGTTCCTGGTGTTCAGCTACTGCCGACTTCATATGTTGTCCCAGCCGAATGTACCTCTCGTGCTCGGCTATCCTTGTGTTAATCGGCCGCCCAGTTTCTCCAATGTACACCTCGCCGCACTCACAGCCGATTTCGTAGACTTCAGCAGTGTGCAACTTATCAGATTTGTCCTTCATTGAGCCTAAGATATCTCTTATTTTATTGTTGCCGCGAAATATAGGTTTGATGCCCTCTCGACGAAGAATTTTGCCCACTCGTTCGGTGACTCCTTTTCCATATGGCAATAGGGCGATGGTTTGTCCTTCCTTTGACTCTTCTACTTCTTTCATTAGATGTCTTCCCATAGCCGTTTGCTTCGAAGGTGTACTTGATGTTCTGTAATTCAGCTTTCAGGTGTTGTTCATCGCTAGTCCGATGGACCCTCTTAGAGTGTGAAGAACGGACTTCTTTTGCGTAGGATGATGGTGGGAAGTTGCGTGAAGGTACCTGCCTGTGCTGGTAGCTTTTCTATATACCCGATGGCCCAGTTTGCCCTCTGGCTTCCGGTAAACCTCTACATCGAGGAAAGGGAGCACCCCGTTCTTCTCAATCTCCTTGGTGAACTGGATCGTGTTGTGCTGTTGATTGAGATGTTGATGGAAATTCTGCAGCTCCTCTTCTCCATGAGGCCAGATGACAAACGTGTCGTCTACATATCGCAGCCAGCAGTCTGGGCATAGTGGTGCGGACTGGAGCTGTTTCGTCGAATGCCTCCATGAAAATATCGGCTGCAACGGGCGAGAGAGGTGAACCCATTGCTACTCCGTCCGTCTGTTCATAAAATTTCCCTTTCCACCTGAAATAGGTGGTCGTTAAACAATGTTGCAGCAGCTCGCAAACTTCGGGTGGAACACGTTCCTCTAGGATGTTCATGGTATCCGACACTGGTACATTTGTAAATAAGGATTTCACGTCGAAGCTGACCATCAAATCCGTGGTGGAGATTCGTTTTTCTTCTAAAAGTGCTACAAATGGGTTGAGTCCTTGACGTAAGAGTCCGAGAAACAATAGAAATAGCTAAGAGACCCGGAAATATGAACAGAGAAGACGAGTATAGACTCCCGGCGTCTTGGCTGCCAGCAGTAGCAGCGCTTCGCGACGCCACCGAGCGCAGTGCAGTCCAGTACGGAGACAACAGCGGCCGCGCGTACACAGAGCAATCAGCACGCTCTAGCCGGCGCTAGGGATCAATGCCACGTCATTGATACCGCCGCTCCTCATTCGCCAGTTTCAACCAATGGCAAACATTAATGTAAACACCAATCCTGGACTTCCTTTTCCACCAATAGGAAGAAATAAAACAAATATCAATGATAAGAGCTCTGAAACCACCAATCATAAATGGCAACATTTAATATTTAAGACACCAGCTTTCCCTCATCCAGCAGTAAACGTAACACCTTTGCTTGCAATAGTGGCCGAAACGTCGGTGAAATATTTGATATATTGACGATGCGGTCCAATACCCAGAAGCGTTTTTATCAACAATGTGTCAATAAAATTTCACTCTGCTGGCTCGACGAATTAATGGTGTTCTTTTCTCATTTTCCAGGAGTGTATTTAAGCTGCGGTTGCCCTCTTCAGAAAATTATTTGTAAGCGAATTAGCTGTTTCTTGTGTCCCGCTGCTCTGCATCCAATTGGCTGTCATCTCCCGACAGAGCCGTGGACAATGGGGCGTAACCCGGCCTGGAGGAGGCCACCAGAGCGGCGTGGAGGACGCCTCCGGCTGGAGGCAGTTCTAGATGGGGTATCGCGTTGCGGCCTCCCGGCGCCAGCGCGTGCGCGTGCTACCTTAACACGCAAATTGCCGCCCACGCCGCTGGTGGGGCGGCGTCTCGGCCGGTGGGCACGAGCCTCGGGGCCTCACAAGTCCTGCGGCCTCCGTACGCGACGCACCACGGCCTCAGACATGGCGCTCCGCTCCTGCCTGCTGCTCCTGGTGACCGTCGGTCTGCTAGCCGCCGCCGCCGCCGCCTCCTACGGCGACCACGGTGAGTCTCCACGCACACTTCGGACATACCTGATTGACGTAGCAAACATTTACCACTGTACAAAGTAGTTTCGATCGTGCAGCCGCATAAAGTTTACTTCTTCTAATATTTCGGCTGAGAAACGTTCAGCCATCTTCAGAGGCGAGTCGAAGACTGACGCTCCAGCACACGCTTCGTGCTTATAAACGCGCGGGCCGCGCTACTGCGAAATATTAGAAGAAGTAAACCTTATGCGGCTGCACGCCCGAAACTAAATTTGAACAGTCATTGCGCCGCGAAAACATGAAGATGCACATTTACCACTGTACATCTACGTCTACGTTCATACTCCGCAAGCCACGTCAAAGAGTGTGGCGTGGGTAGTTTGCGTACCATTGTCGCTCACTCCTATTCCAATCGCGAATACTGTGCGGGCTAATCTCTTTGATCTTAACCTTGTGGTAACTTCCCGAGATATAGGTAGGATAGATAAATCAGTCACGTTGAGCACTCCGGAAATGATGTGGGAATACAATATTGTGGCTGCGAGCATTACATAACCAATATGGTAATAGGAAAGAGACAGCGTGGCGAATGGAGATTTGGGTGGGCGGGAGACGTGCAGGGAAGAGTCCTCTGCAGTCGGGCTGGTCACCGTGTCCTCGGTGGCGGAGTGGTCAACGCGTCTCCCTAGCTAGCAGGAGATGCCGGGTTCAGAATCCCGGCCGGTCACAAATTTTCATGCGCCGCGCTTTGGTACTCCATC
Organism: Locusta migratoria; assembly: GCA_026315105.1. Lineage (NCBI taxonomy): Eukaryota > Metazoa > Arthropoda > Insecta > Orthoptera > Acrididae > Locusta > Locusta migratoria. The sequence goes on along the minus strand of CM048745.1, from coordinate 130,229,209 downwards.
TAAACCTAGTACAGTGAAGGCATAACATCGCAAATTGCGATTTAGGTAAAGGTAAGGTAAAGCAGTCAACAATCCGAAGATTGGTTTGAACACCACAGTGCTTTATTAGGCATGGTCCTGGTTGGAGGTGGTATGCCGTTGCCTACATCCGACCTTCGAACTGACTTACCCAGCCAGCTATAGGGGGACCTACAGTTTAACGTGGGTTCCGAACCACGGTGCTACTCGGTATTTTTCACATGGGCAATACTGCCAGAGGTGAAAGAAGTGGAAAGTGACAGATAAAAATCTTAAGACCTAGCGGGGATCGAACCCGCGACCTTTGGATTTGTAGTCTGGCACTCTACCACTGTGCAACCGAGGCGCAGGAAGCAATATATTAATTGATTAATATTAATTAATTAAATTTAAAAAGAGGTTCAATTGTTTGTATAGCTTATGGGACTTAACTACGGGGTCATCAGTCCCTAAACTTACAAACTACTTTGCGTTTCGTACATTTCAAGTATCTGAGTTGTACAACCGTGATATGAAAAACTCATATTTTACGAGTACCATGCCTTTCACGTTGAGGACAAGGAATCATCGGAAAATTAATGAGCAAGAAGGTTGTTGTGTCTGGGTGAAAGGGCACGGGAACTAGGACGGCACAAAAATCCATGGCCGAGGGGGGATTCGAACCCCCGACCGTAGTGGCCGTGCAGACCGTGACTGGAGCGCCTCAGTCCCCTCGGCCACCGCGGCCGGCATTAAAAGTTTTCTGGCCATTGTACCGCGTCATGATGTAAGGCTATTACTTAAATAACCGACGTTTCGGCCAACGTTACAGTGGCCTTCATCTGGGTATACTGATGTGAGCTGGTTGTTACTACACTTTATATTACTTTCATTTAGACATTACGCCATAATTTTTAAAAATAAACTATGTTATTGGTGAATTTTTGGCGGAAGAATGGAACTTTATTTTGATAGGATGCTGAGGTGGAAGGGGTGGGTGTTAGCCGTTGCTTCTTGCGTAGCGAGACATGATTGGTGTTCATCGGCGAATGGGGTGAGGGCTTCCGTTTCTCTCCTGCTGGCCGTGGGCCGCGCGGCGGCATTAACTTACTGGTGACGCTCGCGTGTTGTGATGTCAGTGCGGCCTATTTCGCTGTGATGGCTGGTAGCCAAGAGGGGGCAAGCCTGAGTCCATCTTCTCTATTCATGTTATTAGGGTGTTTTGCAATTTCGATGGCTTTCCTTATCTTGCGTTTAACCATCCCTGGTTGCTTGGCGAGTATTCTGGCATCGTTAAATTTTATATTTTTGCTGCAATCTTGCTTATAGTGTTGGCCTAATCGAATGTAGCGTTCATGTTCGCGTATGCGTGTTGCGACTGCCCTCCCTGTCTCGCCTATGTATACTTCCCCACACTCGCATTCCACCTTGTACACTCCTGATGCGTGTAGTGCCTCTATGTTGTCCTTTGTGGAACCAAGTACATCCTTGATCTAGTGAGTACTATAGAAGAAAGGCTGGACACCTACCCGGCGAAGGACAACATAGAGGCACTACACGCGTCAGGAATATACAAGGTGGAATGCGAGTGTGGGGAAGTGTACATAGGCGAGACAGGGAGAGTAGTGGCAACACGCATACGCGAACATGAACGCTACATTCGATTAGGCCAACACAATAAATCTGTAGTAGCCGGACACCAGCAAGATCGCAGCAAAAAGATAAAGTTTAACGATGCCAGAATACTCGCCAAGCAACCATGGATGGTTAAACGCAAGAAGGTAAGACATCGAAATTGTAAAACACCCCCAATAACATGAACAGAGAAGATGGACTCAGGCTTGCCCCCTCTTGGCTACCAGCCATCACAGCGAAATAGGCCGCACTGACAACACAACACGCGAGCGTCACTAGTAAGCAACTGCCGCCGCGCGGCCCACGGCCAGCAGGAGAGAAACGGAAGCCCTCACCCCATTCGCCGATGAACACCAATCATGTCTCGCTATGCAAGAAGCAACGGCTAACCCCCACCCCTTCCACCTCAGCATCCTATCAAAATAAAGTTCCATTCTTCCGCCAAAAATTCACCAATAACATAGCTTTTTTTTAAAAAAAATTATGACGTAATGTCTAAATGAAAGTAATATAAAGTGTAGTAACAACCAGCTCACATCATTATACCCAAATGAACGCCACTGTAACGTTGGCTGAAACGTCGGTTATTTAAGCAATAGCCTTACATCATGACGCGGTACAATACCCAGAAAACTTTTATATCATCTGACTCTGGCCGCGGAAGCGTACGTGATTATACTAATGAACTAGCTAATACTAAGGACGGCACAAATATTCATGCCCGAGAGGGGGGGGGGGGGGTTCGAACCCCCGACCTTAGTGGCCGTGCAGACCGTGACTGACGCGCCGCATTCCCCTCGGCCACCGCGGCCGGCAATTGACTTTCCATGAAGCATGTGGTCCTGGTAGTTCGACAGAAGCGCACAGCGCCCTCTCTTGCAGTACCTGCCACTGGAGTTTCCCTATCATCTCCGTGACGCTTTCAAGCTCACTAAATGAGCCCATGAGGAAGCGAGCTGCCGCGGTGGAGTAGGCAAATTGAGTACTGAAAATGGAAGAAAATAAATAAAAACCGCTGAAGAAGGCGAAATTTGGAGATCGAAAGGAGAGTGTCTGTGAGGGGAGGTTGGCGGCCCTAAAAAGTGCAAGGAAAAAGAATTGGTTAAGGCGTTGGACTGCTAATCCAATGTGCTCTGCACGCGTGGGTTCGAATCCTATCCTCGTCGAAGAATTTTATGTCACGCTCCTGTTGCCGAATCCTCCTTTGCCGGCCGCCGTGGCCGAGGGGATTGAGGCGCTCCAGTCACGATTTGCACGCCCACTACGGTCGGGGTTCCAATCCCCCCTCGGGGCATGTTCAAATGTTCAAATGTTTGTAGAGCTTATGGGACTTAACTACGGGGTCATCAGTCCCTAAACTTACAAACTACTTATGAACTAGCTACAACTAAGGACGGCACAAATATCCATGCCCGAGGGGGGATTCGAACCCCCAACCGTAGTGGCCGTGCAGTCTGTGACTGAAGCGCCTCAGTCCCCTCGGCCACCGCGGCCGGCTCTCGGGCATGGATATTTGTGCCGTCCTAGTTCGTAAGTAGTTCATAAGTAGTTTGTAAGTTTAAGGACTGATGACCCCGTCGTTAAGTCCCATAAGCTATACAAACAATTGAACATATAATTTTTGAATCCTCCTTCCACGTGCGAAACGTTACACACCACTATCTAAAGACGTCATGCATAGCAACTAGTACTTGTTAAAAGCAGCCAACAAAAATAACAACAAGGTGATGGTACTCCGCATTTCGTAGCCCTGGCTACTCTCTGTAACCAAATCGGTGTATGGAGGAGCACTGATCGTCACAGTATTTTGCAACGTGACATCTGTTTATATTAAATTTTGAATTTCTCGTAGCTATTTTAACGAATACAATTTTTAATATCTGGAGTTGGAATACGCGTCCTGGGGACGCACTCCAAGATCGCGGCTCGCCCCTCCCAAGAAACGCCTTTCGCAAAAAATAAAATAATGAAAGAAAAAACAAAAGACAAGAAACAAAAATCAAAAAACTAAGCGGTGTAACGCGGCTCTCTGCGGAGCACGGTTGCTCTCCGTCAGAGGCTCGAGTCCTCCCTGGGGTATGCGTGTGAAGGTTAGTTTACCTAGGTTTAAGTAGTTTGTAAGCTACGGACTGATGACCAAGCAGTTTGATCCGATAGATTTACAAACATTTGAACATTTTTTGAAGCGAGCTGCTCTCCGTTGGACGTTCTATATCTCTTCTTTTAATCCTGCCTGGCACTGATCCCACACTGATGAGAGCAATGCCTGACAACCGGAATAAATTAATAATTAAATCTTTTTATCGGCCCCCTGACTCAGACGATGCAATTGCCGAAATGTTCAAAGAAAGCTTGAATCACATTTCGAACAGGTACCCGAAGCATACTGTTATAATCGGTGGTGACTTTAATTTACCCTCTATATGTTGGCATAATTACGTATTCAAAACCGGTGGCAAATATACGAGGCGTGTCCAGAAAGTAAGTTCCGTTTGGTAATAAAATGAAATTGTACACAGATACAGAAGAAATTTGTATCGCACAAAATTCTATAACTCTTAAACTACTTTTCAACATAACTGCCGAAATTTTGTAGGCACTTGTCATAGCGTGCCACAAGTTTTTGCATGCATCTTTCACAAAAGGTTGCCGCCTGTTTATTCAACCATGTGGTAACAGCTCTTTATCATCGTTGAAGTGTTCATCACCAAGGACAGATTTTAGGTGTAAGAAGAGATGAAAGTCGCTAGGAGAGAGGTCCGAGCTGTATAGAGGATGATCAAACAGGTCCCATTGAAATTTCCGTAAGAATTGTTTGGTCACATTCGGTGTGTGAGGTCTGGCATTATCGTGAAAAAAAATTCTTTTGACAGCAATCCTCTTCTTACACCTAAACTCTGTCCTTGGTGGACAACACTTCAACGATGATGACGAGCTGAAAGAACATGTTACCACATGGTTGAATACACAGGCGGCAACATTATATGAAAAAGGCACACAAAACCTTGTGCCGTGCTATGACAATTGCCTACAAAATTTCGGAAGCTATGTAGAAAAGTAGTTTAACAATTGTAGATTTTTGTACAATCAATATTTTTTTCTGTATCTGTACCCGTTCGTTTTATATAACCAAACGGAACTTACTTTCTGGGCGCACCTCGTAAAACACTGTCCGAACTAGTTCTGAATGCTTTTACTGAAAACTACTTCGAGCAGTTACTTCGTGAACCCACTAGAATAGTAAATGGTTCCGAAAATACCCTTAAACACCTAGCAACAAATAATCCTGAGCTAGTAAAGAGCATCAACAAAGATACAGGATTAACGAACATAGAGTTGTAGTAGCGAGACTGAATATCGAAAATCCCAAATGCACCAAAAATAAACAAAGAATGTATTTATTCAATATAGCAGATAAAAATTAGCTTCACGCTTACCTGAGTGATAGTCTCCAGTCTTTCAAAACTAAAAATGCGAGTGTAGATCAGTTGTGGCTTACTTTCAAAGACATAATATCAGTAGCAATCGAGAGATTTATACCAAATAAATTAATAAAAGAGGGGGCTAGAGGGGGCTGACCCCCCGTGGTACACAAAACAGGTCAGTTCACTGTCGCAGAAACAAAGAAAATCGCATGCAAAATTTAAAGAGACACAGAATCCCCAAGACTGGCAATCTTTTACTTACAGAAACTCGCAATCTAGCGCGGACTTCAATGCGAGAAGCTTATTATAGTTTCCACATCGAAATACTGTCTCGTAATCTGGCAGAAAATCCAAAGAAATTCTGGTCATATGTGAAGTACACTAGCGGCAAAACACAAACAATACCTTCACTACGTGATAACAATGGTAATACCACCGATGAAAGTACTGCTAAAGCAGAATTGCTAAACACAGCTTTCCGAAATTCTTTCACCAAAGAATACGAAGTAAACACTCCAGAATTCGAACCAAGAACAGCTGCCAACATGCGAAATTTAGAAGTAGATGTTCCTGGAGTAGTAAAACAACTTAAGTCACTAAACAAAAACAAATCATCCGGGTCAAATTGTATACCAACTAGATTCTTCTCTGAGTATGCTGATGCAATAGCTCCGTACTTAGCAATCGTATACAACCGATCACACAGCGAAAGATCCGGACCCAAGGACTGGAAAGTTGCCCAGGTCACTCCACTATTCAAGAAATACAGTAAGAGTGATCCCCAAAATTATAGGCCAATCTCATTGACGTCGATTTGCAGTAGGATTTTGTAACATATATTTTGTTCGAACATTATGAACCACCTAGAACAGAACGCCCTATTAACCAATAGTCAACATGGATTCAGAAAGTATCGCTCTTGCGAAACATAGCTTGCCCCTTATTCACATGAAGTGATAAGCGCCATCGACAAGGGATCTCAAATCGATTCCATTTTTCTGGATTTCCGGAAGGCTTTTGACACTCTACCTCACAAGCGGCTTCTAATGAAATTACGTGCTTATGGAATACCGCCCAAATTGTGCAATTGGATTCAAGATTTCCTATCAGACAGGACACAGTTCGCAGTAATTGACGGTAAGTCATCGAGTAAAACAGAAGTGATATCTGGTGTTCCCTAGGGAAGCGTTATAGGTCCCCTACTCTTCCTTGTGTTTATAAACGATTTAGGAGACAAATCTGAATAGCTCCGATAGACTGTTCGCGGATGATGCTGTCGTTTATCCGTTAGTGACGTCAACAAAGGATCAAAACCTACTGCAAAGCGATTTAGACAAAATTTCTACGTGGTGCGAAAATTGGCAATTGACGATAAATAATAAAAAGTGTGAAGAAACACACATGACCACTAAAAGAAATCCGCCGAACTTTAATTACACGATAGCTCAGTGAAACGTTAAGGTCGTAAATTCTACCAAATACCTAAGAGTTACAATTACGAACAACTTAGACTGGGGATGACACACAGAAAATACTGTGGGGAAGGCGAACCAAAGGTTACGTTTCATTGGCAGAACGCTTCGAAGATGTAACAGCTCCACCAAACAGACAATCACACTTGTGCGTCCTCTCCTGGAGTACTGCTGCCCTGTATGGGACCCTCACCAGGTGGGACTGACGGAGGATATTGATAAGGTTCAGAGAAGGGCAGCTCGTTTTGTTTTATCACGTTATAGGGGGAGGGAGGGGTAGCGTCACGGAAATGTTGCACGATTTGAGGTGGAAATCATTAAAAGATAGACGTTATTCGTTGCGGCTAGTTCTATTTGCTAAGTTTCAATCATCAACTTTTACTTCTGAATGTGGAAATATTTTGCTAGCACCCACCTACATTTGGAGACGTGACCATCCCAATAAAATAAGAGAAAGCAGATCGAAAACGAAACGATTTAGGTGTTATTTCTTCCCGCGCGCTGTTAGAGAATGGAACGGTAGAGAAAGGTTATCAAAGTGGTTAATGAAGTCTCTGCCAGGCACTTAAATGTGATTTGCAGAGTTTGTATGTAGATGTAGATGTAAAAATACTCAACCGACGGTCGAACGAGAATTTTTTAACCTACTTCTTTTGTTGATGGACTAAACTTCGAATGAATCTCAGTCTTGTTCCTACCTGATGCACGATTGATTTTATATGGTCGTTATATTTTCAATAGTTCTGTACGACTACACCCAGGATTTTATGGAAATAACTGCTTCCACTGTTTGTCGTGCTATTGGGTAATTATACATTTTCTTTGTATATACATGCTGAAAGGTATCAAATGGTCTGAGTAGAAAGTGAATATTTACTTTGAATAAAAGTGGAACTAAAGTGGATTTTACATTTAACCTGAGAACTGTTTCTTAAATGTAAGACAAATGCATTTAATTAGTCGAGAACGAGGTAGGGCTTTTATGCGCAAAGTAGCAGAACGAGAAAGCGATGTCTTTTTCTTTTCCTTTTTTTTTTTTTTTTTTTTTTTTTTTTTTTTTTTTTTTTTTTTTTTTTTTTTTTTTTTTTTTTTGGTCCAATTTATGGGCCTATACTTGAACTTACCTCAATGTTGGATAACGCATTCAATTCTCTCGCAAGAATTATAGCAACAGAGGAACAACAGCAGCAAAGACAGCGACAGCAGGCAAAATAATAAGTAAATAGATCATGCCTGTATGAAAATGCAATGTGGCCGAAACTAAAGTATGCTGACTCAAAATTGGACTAAACAAATTTAAGAAATGTGTAGAGGAAAGAAGAACCTAATTAGTGAATTAAATGATGTTAACTGACGCATCTTTAGATTTAACAAAGGGTCCTATATTGACTTTCAAGCAAAAATTTTTTTACACAAATAATGACAACAATTCACAATGAACATTAATAGAAAATTTGTGCATAACTTTAACAACGACAAAAATGGTTCAAAGCACGCTTTTACTTAATATCTAACGTGGCATTACAAAATTTATTATGCTTTCTTTCTCTGGCGCATATTTACCTCCATGAATACCTGCTACTGACAGACTCCACATATCGACTTCTCCAGACAGACTCAACATGCCGACAGCTCCAGACTCATCATACTAACTGCTACACAGAGACTCTCCTACTCGCTGCAATCTCTGTCCCCAGCGATAATAATATCTCCAAAGATATAAAGATATGCTGACAAATTTACATAGAACTAGAAATAAAAAATTAAATATATTAACATTGCCAAAATACATAAAATTTACATAGAATCCAAAACATAAAATTACATTGCAGTACTTTACAAGTGTTCATTTTGAGGTTAAATTACCAGCCGTCGAAACTCTGCAGATCCTCCGGCATTTCGCTTCACTTTTCCAGTGATGCGATCCTGAAAAACTGCAGCATCAGCCTCGAAAAGCCTCACTGAACTTCCCATGTTATGCAGGAGGTCCTATAACACTTCTCTGCGGCACGCCGGAGATCACTTTAACATCTGAAGACTTCTCTCCGCTGAGACTAACGTGCTGCGTTCTGTTGGCTAGAAACGCCTCAGTTTCTATCTACTCACAGAGTTGGTGTGACATTCCATAAGCTCACACTTCGTTCCTCAGGCGACTCGGTATCGAACGCATTGCGTAAGTTAAGAAACACGGCATCTACCTGGGAGCTACTATCTGTTAGCCTCTGCGTATCATGGATGGATAGCGCGAGCTGGGCAACAGACCAATGTTAATTACGGAAACCATGTTGATTCCTAAAGATGAGTTCCCGCTGATGATATTAGAAGCTTTCAGAGTTGATACAGAAGATGGTCAATGGAACAAAGTGATTTAAATACCCCTCGTTACAAAGTTCCGTATGAAAGATTATAACAGAAAATCGTTGGAATACCTGAGAGCAGAATATGCGCTAAAGATCATAGGAAACAAAGTACTTTGTAAGACAAGAGAAAGGAAAAGATATTCACAAGGCATGTTTATAAATATGTTCTAAAGAAATCATTAGCGGGACCGACATATATTGATAACACAAAAAGGAAGTCGAAATTCCTGATTCTCAGGATGTTCGTGGATTCCGAACTTGTAGAGTGGAGTAAGTAGGTCACATACTCATGTTTATTAAAAATGAACACTACGGAAAGCTAGAGATACGAACTTGTTGGTTATAATTGCCTGAAGAAATGATTAGCACTTCAGTCACCACGGAAGAGCATGTAACCTGTTGCCTAGTAGTCAAAAAAAGCCGGCCGCGGTGGCCGAGGAGACTGAGGCGCTTCAGTCACGATCTGCACGGCCACTACGGTCGGGGGTTCGAATCCCCCCTCGGGCATGGATATTTGTGCCGTCTTTAGTATAAGGTAGTTCATAAGTAGTTTGTAAGTTTAGGGACTGATGACCCCGTAGTTAAGTCCCATAAGCTTAACAAACATTTGAACATTTTTTTAGTAGTCAAAAGATCACCATGGATCGAGATAACTTGTTCCACGCTTGATGGCATCGACGCTTATCTGGCGCGAATAGTATAGCCATCCGTGCTGCAATCACCTGGTTGCAAAGTCCATCTGCGGTGGCCGCCACTGGGCCACAACCCTGCACCCTTCTGTTTCGCCATACAACACACAATTCTGTTTAGCGATCAGTCTAGTGATGCTGTAGCCCAAAACAAACAGCTGACGTCCTGTAACACAAAAAGGGCGCGTGGTCGTGCATTGTCTTGCTGAAAAATGCCGTCTGAGGTGTCGTGCAGAAAGGGAATGGCTGCGGGTCGCAGGATGTCATTCACGTACGTCAGACTGGTCACAGTGTCCTGGAGACGCGCCAGTTGTGATTTGTGCTTGTAAGCAATAGCACCACACAACATAAGGCCTTGAGTTGGAGTTGTGTGTGTCATATGAACCCAGTCACTGTGACAAAAAAAAAAAAAAAAAAAAAAAAAAAAAAAAAAAAAAAAAAGTTACAAATGTTTGTATAATGCTCTCTTTGCGCATTGAGTAAATTTAGGGGAAACATGTAGGCATGTGAATATAATTCAGTTTCTTCAAGAATATTCATGATTGGTTCCTTTTCCGTAATGTGAAAAATTTCCCAGTGTTTCATTTCTGGTCCTTATTTCGTGTTTCTGTGAGAGGTTTGAGCCGATAACGTAAAAGAACGACGAAGGAGTGTCATTTCTTATTGCGAATATTTGACACTTTAATTCATACGAATCGTGTGGTAAATTATGTGTAACATATAATATCGCATGTTCACCGTATATGTGATAAATATATGCAAGTAGATTAAAACAATCCACGACAGTAGCTTTGATCAACGTGTATGAGAATAACGTCTTTTCTTTGATGTTTGAAAAAATTAATTTTATTATAAAAAAATTGGGTTTGTAATTTCTTTCGCCTTTGAGTAATAATTTATGTACCCTTTTAGAATGCATTAGTGTTAAAAATGTCAGTATACTTCAAATATTTATAACAAATCAAAATGGCAACAATAAAAATGCTATTTCTTCGTCAGTTTTAAAGATTTTTGGACCAAATCTTTTTATGGATCTTGTGGTAACCAGCAACTCTGCATATTATGGGTTTGACACATTAATCTGTTCAAAAGTATTAAATATCGGAAGTGATTACATTTTGCAATCTACATCTACATGGGATACTCTGCGAATCACGTTTAAGTGCCTGGCAGTGGGTTCAGCGAACAACCATTATACTGGAATGAATCTTTCACTCTGCAGCGGAGTGTGCGCTGATATATGAAAGTGATATGAGTGATATGAAACTTCCTGGCAGATTAAAATTGTGTGCCGGAACCGGGACTCGAACCTGGGACCTTTGCTTTTCACGGGCAAGCGCTCTACCGACACGACTCACGATGCCGCCCCACAACTTTACTTCCGCCAGTACCTCGCCTCCTATTTTCCAAACTTGACAGAAGCTCTCCTGCGAAAAACACTACCATGTGGAACGCCCGATATCACCTCTGTTTTAGTCGATGCCTTACCATCGATTAGTACGAACTGTGTCCTCCCTTACGATATACCATAACCACGCAATTGGATTAAAAGCCGTTTGTGAGGTACGGTGTCAAAAGCCTTACGGCAATCAAGAAATACTGAATCAATTTGCGAACCCTTGTCGATAGCACCGTTTACTTCGTTTGAATAAAGAGCTAGTTGTGTTTCGGATGAACGATATTTTCTAAATCCGTTTTGACCTTGGGTCAATAGATCATTCTGTTCGAGATAATTCATAATATTTAAATACAGGATATGTTCCAAAACCCTGCTGCAAATTGACGTCAATGAAATAGGCCTGTAGGTTAGTGGGTTACTCCTAGTGCCTTTATTGAATATAGGTGTGACCTGTGCAACTTTCCAATCTTTTGGTAGAGATCCTTCTTTGAGAGAGTGGTTGCATAAGTAAGGAGCTAACGCTTCAGCATAATCAGATAGAAATCTAATGGGTATACAGTCCGGACCAGAATACATTATTGTAGTTATATGGATTTACCCAATGAATTCAGGTTGCAAATATTCAGCCCTTTGCGGTATTTTTATTATTATTCTTTCTTTTTACGACCACGCGAAATTTTCCCCCTAGGTAACTCCCATTAAAGTACCAAGTCCCACACCTCTGCCACATTTAGCTGTCACGCATGGCAGTGATGTTATGTGGGCTGCATGCGACTCAGGCGGAACCCCTCGTCACGCATTTCACGCCTTATGTTACTCTGTGCTATAATGCTCCTGTCTTCTTCCCTTACCTCATAACCAACAAGTGCGTCGTGTCACGATCAACGGACACACTACAGACACTATGCAACGCATCTGCAACAACTTTCATATGACTTCCGCTGTGCTTTCAATTTCGAGCCACCGAACTTCGCAGTGCAGTCCCACATGTATTGAGTTTCCCCTCTATACTACATCATCATCATCATCATTATCTCAGCCTTTCCCCAGGCTCATGTGCGGTCTGTATTACTTTGCTGGATCCTTCTCTTCCACAAATGTCTATCCAGTGCTTCTTCTCTGAGCCATCCTTTCCCCATAGGTCCCCTGCTACCTCGTCTATTCATCTCGGTTTAGGTCTTCCTGTTGCCTTCGATCCTTTGAGTTCCATCTCTTCAACTCTTCGCCCCACATAGTACTCCCCTCTTCTCTGCTCATGTCCATACCATCTTAGCCCATTTTCTTGGATCTTCTTCCCTACGGGCCCCTCCTTCACTATTCCTCTGATGTACTCATTCCTAGTCTATTCTTTCGTGTCACCCCACTCATTCATCTCAACATTCTCATTTCTGTCACTTCCATCCTTTCTCTTGGACTTTTGTTATCAGCCAAGTTTCTGCACTATACAGCACGGCAGGCTTCACCACAGACTTGTAAAGCTTTCCTTTCATTCCACAGCTAACCTTCTTATCACACAGTACTCCGCTCAGTTTCCTCCAGTTCATCCATCCACTATTTATCCTGTGCTGCATTTCAGCCTCCAGTCCATCACTTTGCATGTAAGAGCAAACGTATTTAAATTACCTGACCAGCGTAAGTTCTTGCAGGTTAATATACAGATCTTTGGCATCCTTTGTACACTTATTTTTCTTCCTGTTAATTCTCAGTCCCCTTTCCTCTAGAGCTTTTCTCCACTGTTGAAGCTTGTCTCGAAGTGCCTCCTGGGTGGGTTCACAGATTACTACAGTAGGTAGACAAAATAACATGACCCCAGGCACACCGTTTATTTATTAGTAAGGATTCGTCCTCCCATTGGCTCTGGAAACAACTGCAACTCTTCAAGGAACAGATTTGTAAAGTGTCTAAATAGTTTCTAACAGAATGTAGGCTCATTATCATTGTGAAATATGGCAGTGTTTGTTAGTAATGTGTTCGTCATAGTAACCAGTTTGCCATCGAGAATAGTGACATATTCATTCACAATCAACTGACAAGTGAGGATAATTATGGAGTTGAATAGCACGATATAGATTCCCAAACCATAACGCAACCTCCTCCATGCGTGATTGAAAGAAGCAGGCATGCCACATTCGGGTTTTGGTACATTGACGCGGTTGTTTGTAGGAAGCAATGTAAACAATGATTCATCGTCCCATACCACGAACTTCCAGTCATAAACTGTTCAAGCATTATGATTGTGGCACCACTTAATTCCCTTTCTTAGCTTCCGTTATTAATGGTTTACCAGCTACAGCCATTCCATGAATGTTTTATGTTGTCTGGCCACAATCACTTCTAATACTCCTTAGTCGTCGTCAGTTAACTTCGGGTTTCATCCACTGTTCCTGTTCGGCAAAGATATTTTACCTTGTGATTCTTCAGTTTCTCCCAGTTTTTTTAAAAGGCCAGCTCGTTGGTGGGCAGTTATTGGGAGCAACTCTGACGATAACTTCTGCTCTGTTAAACGTTTCACAAGCAACAGTAATCTCGATAATGACAACGTGTACAAGACAAGGTAAAATATGGTCAAAATATCCACGGGTGTACTGCCGGTCTATAGTGTTCAGTCTACGGAGGGTAAATTGCCGTTCCTTGACGTCTTGGTCAAGAGAAGAGCTGATGGCACCCTGGGTCATAGTGTATATCGGAAGACAACGCACACTGATCTGTATTTACACGCAGACAGCTGTCACCACCCTTCACAGAGGAATGGGGTACTTAAAACTCTAGTACATAGGGCGCGCACTATCTCCGACGCAGAGAGTCTACCCCAGGAATTGGAACACCTGAGAACTGTATTTCGAAAAAATGGGTACTCAGAGTGGCAGATTCAGCGGGCTCTCCGCCCAACCACTACAACACAACCTGTGGAAACGGGTGAAAACGCAAGGGAGGATGTAGGCACTGCGTTCATTCCATATACCGGCGCACTCTCAGGGAAGATCGCCCGCATTTTGAGAAAACACCAGGTTGGAACTGTTTTTTGTCCGCCGAATAAAATTCGTGCACTGGTGGGGAGCGCTAAAGATGATCTCGGTTTGAGGAAGGCGGGCGTGTACCAGATTCCGTGTCAGTGTGGAAAGTCATATATTGGACAGACGATGCGTACCGTCGAGGATCGATGCGTTGAACACCAGAGGCACACACGATTGATGTATCCGAGCAAGTCGGCGGTCGCTGAACATTGTTTGTCGGAGAATCACGCCATGGAGTATGAACACACTAGGATTCTGGTACAGACTTCGAGATACTGGGACTGCGTCGTTAGAGAGGCCATTGAAATTCGCACAAGTGACGACCTCATAAACCGTGACTCTGGCTATAATCTTAGCAAAGCTTGGGAACCAGCGATTGGGTTAATTAAGAGTAAATCTAGCAAACGTAACGAAGTGACGACCACGGCGGACAGAGCCCTCACACCGACGTCTTCTCAGACGCCGGCGCAATCGGTTCCACTGCGCGGCCGCGGCGCGGGGCGCGGACCGCGGAGGGGTCACTCCGCGGGCCGAGGGTATTTAAATGGCCCGCTACCGGGCTAGAACCCAGTTCCCTTCGAGCAGCCGTAGCGTGCAGATCTCCGTGCCGGCGCGTTTCCAGGAGCTCAGTCCGTCAGTTCACCTGATGATGGCGACATGTTTGATCGCCGAAATATTGTGCCCGTTGGACACTATAGACCGGCAGTACACCTGTGGATATTTTGATCATATTTTACCTTGTCTTGTACACGTTGTCATTATCGAGATTACTGTTGCTTGTGAAACGTTTAACAGAGCAGAAGTTATCGTCAGAGTTGCTCCCAATAACTGCCCACCAACAAGCTGGCCTTTTAAAAAAATACTGATAGAACACGTATTTCACCGTTGTCCGCCGCAGAACAAAACGTCTATTATACAGCAAGCAAACGTCCAAGACTTGATACGTGCATTGTGCACTGCGGTCGCGTCTTACAAGGAGACTACATGGGTATCAGATTTTAGATTTTCTTTATATTTATGGTACGTGACGTACAGAACTTAAGTAACAACCACCAAAGCCATTCGACGCAGCTCTTAAAAATTCTCGAGAAAATCTACTTTGATGTTTTGCAAAGTAAACGTAAGCTCCAATAATTAATCCAGTTGCAGCATCTGTCTGTGTAGCTCAGGTGGTAGTGTTCTGCCCTCATAACCATGGAGTCGGTGGTTAGAATCCCACTGTGACAGACATTTTTTTCGTTTTCGAATTCAGTTATACAAAACATTTTGGGATCTGTAATCCCACGTGTTGTGTTAGTTCTTGTTTATGTGAATGTAGATGAGCTGAACACCTTGTCACTAAAAACGATGGTTGAATAGGTTAGCTGCTTGGGAAACCATTAGTAAATATGGAGATGACATTCCAAAAACAGCGTCGTAGCTCTTCACAAACTGAACAATCAAAGACTACCGTCGTCAACTAATAGAGAAGCCAATACTGTAAAAACTGCAAAATATTTTTTGATTGAAACCATCATTATTAAAAGTACAGAAAATTACGAATAAATAAAATTACGAGCACTTTTCGTAAAAATTACCATTAGATATGTGTAAGTATTCAAACACAACAACAAAAAATTAAAAAGCCTGTCATATCTGTATTTGAGCCACCTATCCTTGGGTTGTAAGGCTAGAACGCTACCACCTAAGCTACAGTTGCTGCAATTCGTTTAATGATTCGTTCTTACGTTTACTTGCAAAACTTCAAAGTCGGTATTCTCGAGATTTTTTAGAGTTGCGTCGAATGGGTTTGGCTGATTGTTATTTGAGTTCCGAACTTCACGTACCATAAAAAAATTAAATAAATAAAAACATAAACTCCGATGCTCATGTGGTCTCCTTGTAAGTGTTAACACGTAGGCAGTGGAGTCAACTTCCAGCAAGATGTAGTGTACTGCATGCTGTTCATAATAGCAAACAATATTTCCTGCCGAAGGATAGCTGACGGTTGTGGCTAGAAGAAACACATGCGGCCACGGCGTTAAAAGAAAAGGAAACTGACAAATCACATAAAACAGCAGACCCAATACGGCGACAGAGAATGATATACCGGGTGATCAAAAAGTCAGTATAAATTTGAAAACTCAATAAATCACGGAACAATGTAGATAGAGAGGCAAAAATTGACACACATGATTGGAATGAAATGGGGTTTTATGCAGGATGGTGCTCCAACCCATATTGCTAGAAGCGTGAAAGATCTCTTGCGCGCGTCGTTTGGTGATGATCGTGTGCTCAGCCACCACTTTCGTCATGCTTAGCCTCCAGGTCTCTAGACCTCAGTCCGTGCGATTATTGGCTTTGGGGTTACCTGAAGTCGCAAATGTATCGTGATCGACCGACATCTCTAGGGATGCTGAAAGACAACATCCGACGCTAATGCCTCACCATAACTCCGGACATGCTTTACAGTGATGTTCACAACATTATTCCTCGACTGCAGCTATTGTTGAGAAATGATGGTGAATATACTGAGCATTTCGTGTAAAGAACATCGACTTTGCTTTGCCTTAATTTGTTATGCTAATTATTGCTTTTCTGACCAGATGAAGCGCCATCTCTCGGACATTTTTGAACATTTTTCCCTAATAAAACTCCAAGCATGTGTGTCAATTTTTACCTCTCTATCTACATTATTCCATGATTTATTAAGATTTCAAATTTATACTGACTTTTTGATCATCCGGTACTTAAGCATGATAAAGCATTGAAGCATGCTGTGCTAAAAGCTTGATTAAAAATAATGCCTGCGAATACTTTATTCTGCCCGCAATATCGGTTGACGTATTACACGCAGTTGCGTGTAGTGACATTTGAACAAGAGGAAACAACTGCAAAGGAAAATCATTCTAGGAGATTTTTGAAGCAATTTACCTGTTAACCTATCATGAAAATTCTTCGGGTCAACTGTCCGTATTTGCCATTTTATAAAATTGCCCGGTGGAACCGTGAGCAGGAGGACTTGCAATAGCAGGCGAAACGTCGGAAAATTTTACTGACCGACATAGCGGTCAAATACCCTGAATAATTTTGTTGTCAATGACAATGGCGACAGAATCCTCGTCAAGCCGTGTCAGCCCGCAACTGGCAAAATCTTATGTGAATCTATAGAAATAACATGTGACTTACCTTCTGTCGTTAGAGATACCGCTATTGTGACTGGTTTCACAATATATGCTGCCGCAAATATAAATTAGTACAACTGGTTCCACTGCACACTGGTGGCTGGTACAGCAACTGGTTATGAATTTATCTCAAAAGTCAGTCTGAGTTGCAAAATTTTTCTTCATTTCACCAAATTATGTAAATATATGGTGAGCGATGATGACAAATCGCTCACCACTGGAAAGGACGAAACGAGTCAATGAAATAAAGAAAATTTTGCAACTGAGACTGAATTTTGAGATAAAATAGTGCACTCCTTTCCAATTTATTGTTGTGGGTATGGAATAATTGAAATGATTACATTTGCAGATCAATAGTTGAAGCGGTACTGAGGCACCAGTTATCTATCCATGCTGCAACACCCATATTAGTAGCCTCCACGACCCTCAATGCACGATGATTCTGTCAACCATTCGGTCGTGGAGGTAGCGAATACTATCTTCGGATACATTATTCCTATTAATCAAGAGTTTTTGACGAATACCACGTGTGAGTTGTCGTTCCATTATATCCCACACCTGCTCGGTTGGAGACAACTAAACGTATTGGAACAACACATCACCGTCCTGGTGCAAGAATGCCAATGTCTTCCAACATTCTGCACGTGCCGAGCGCTGGTCAACGTTCTCTCTGCATACAGCAAACTCGAACGAGGGTTGTAGCTTATCCATCCCGGTCCACAAAGCTCTCCAAGAGACAGCGATCTTCACGTCAATGTGGTACGAGCAAAGGACCATCACTTGCATGTAGGTAGTATCGGCTTTTATCGTTGAAGACCATGGCCCGCCATTTTATCAGTCAGTTGATCGTCTGACGGCACCAGACGAGTCGTGAACGTGATGCTGAGGCGTGAGTGGAACATGAGCAAGAGGTGTGCGTGCCCGTAGTCCCACTGCTGACAACTGGTTGGTAATAGTTCTTAATCACCCCCTTTACATGGGCTCCCAAAACCGGATTTCGTAAATCGATTTCCCAATTCCGCTTTTGGTTGGTCATGTAAACACTCCAAAATCGATTCTGGAAATCCACTTCTGTAAAGCGGTTTTCCAGTTCCACAATCGATTTTCGTGCCCATGTAAACGCAACCGTTTTTGAAGCGTTCTTGGCTTGTCACATTGTGTTTTTTCAGTAAGAATTTTCGGCACATATGGGCAGAGTGATATTTTCTAATTTGAAATAAAAGAATTAATATTAGAGTGAGCATGAATCTGTGTATTTAAGTAAAGAAAAATAGCGATTATGCTGACTAAATCGGGGACTGAATCAGCTGTTTTTCAGCCGCCATCCTAAGTGGATTAGGAAATCCGATTCAGGCTGTGCCATGTAAACACGACAGCGAAAAACGGTTTACGAAAATCGGTTTTCGTCTTCCGGAAGATGTGTTGCATGTAAACGTAGTAATTGATAACTGGACTCACTAATACCCCTTTTGGCCCACTTTAGGTTACGGTAGTAACACTAAAAGTGGGCCTTTGCGATCGTCTTTTGACAGCTCGAAAATTAAATGAAAATAACGGCTTAACCATTTATCTGACACGAAAAATTAATAACCGAATTCGTAGAGGAAACATTTCTCTACAACTTTGCTCTCTTATGTTTGTTTGCTTTTTTTTTTTTTTTTTTTTTTTTTTTTTTTTTTTTTTTTTTTTTTTGCAAAAATAACGGCGAATTTGGGATGTCTGTCTCTTCGTAACGTGTTCCCTGTTTTCAAGACAAACCGTTCAACCGATTAGCACCAAATTTTACAGGCATAATTGTTGGCCGCCACAGACCATAACCCCCCTTTTCAAATTTTTCGGAGAAAAAAAAAGCCGTTTGTAATATAATTGTAATTGCAAACGAACCGTTCGTCTTACACGAAAATTGAATCGCCTAATTGGTAGAGGTGAAAATTCTCTACAACTTCGCTCTACTATGTTTTTTTCATATAATGCATTGTTGCAGAGATATTTGCAAAAATAACGGCGATTTGACGATGTCTGTCTGTAATATATTCCCACTTTTTTGGTCTAACCGTTCAACCGATCGGCACCAAATTTTACAGACTTAATTGTTGGCTACCAGAGACAAAAACCTCGCTTTTTGAAATATTTCAGACAAGAACTACGTTAGAAATACCAAAAAAAAGCCGTTTGTAATGTTATTTTAATTGTAAATAAACCATTCATCTGACGCGAAAAAAATAGTAGCGTAGTGGTCAATGCGTTGGGCCGGGACGCTGAAGGTCAGTGGTTCGAAACCCGCTACTACCTAACATTCTTTCCCTAAAAGGGTCTCAGACACTCTTATTAATATTTTTTTTATTATTTACATTATTATTTTGGTCCAAAAGTTTGCAAAAACTTATAAAACTACAAATCTAAAGAGGGCCGTAAAACACGTCAGTGCGATTTTTTGTATTGTGGGAACTGCACGATCTGCTCTTCCGATACGACGATCTTGGCAGACATCTGTGCTGCATGGACGTCCAGAACTTTCGTCTGCAAGTGTGACAATGTTCACGTGACCTCTGCAACCAGCATCGTTGCACAACAGACGCAGCACGTCCAACCAGTGTGGCAATTCTTCAAATTCTCTCAGTTGGCTGTAGGAAGCACGACTAGGTTCAAATGTTTGTAAAGCTTATGGGACTTAACTACGGGGTCATCAGTCCCTAAACTTACAAACTACTTATGAACTACCTACAACTAAGGACGGCACAAATATCCATGCCCGAGGGGGGATTCGAACCCCCGACCGTGGTGGCCGTGCAGACCGTGACTGAAGCGCCTCAGTCCCCTCGGCCACCGCGGCCGGCCACGACTAGGTCTCCGCGGCATGGCGCCTACTTGCTTCACTCGTTGATAAACACACTGAGCCATACGACTGTAAAAGTTCCCTATTGAAAGGTAACATATGGTACTCTGGCAGCTATGTTACTATACTATCTTTTGACGGACGACGTTGAAATTATTATCAGGCTATTACTGCTACTAAAATTAGTTCCTTGCGATTGAGAGACGGCGATGGTGAGGGCCGTGTTGCCATGAGCTCACGTGACCGATAGCTGCCCGCGTACAACATAACAAACAAATCGCGTACTCGCCGACTGTCGCCAACGTCTTTTTCGGTAGTGGTGAGAGTAGTGGTGGGGCGGAATCAGTGGCTTTACAAGCAGAGCAGGCAACCCAGTCAACCAAGTCCTAAAAATAGCGAAAAATCGTGTAGTAGCAAATTTTTGTGCAGTGTTAGGGAAGACCGTCATGAACGACGTACTAAACGTCCCGACCTCCAGGATGTGAGCTCGACCGTGAGTGGACGTTTAAAGGTGCGCTTTTTACGTTTTTCTTAAATAACTCAAAACCGTGATCTCTAGCGAAAAAGTGCAAAAGTACAAAATTAAACCGCATTAAACTCATTTTCTCGTGGAACTTTCGATTAGTTAAATAATAATAAAAAAATAAAATAAAAAAGATGTTTTTTTGGAATGATTAATGCTGCATCAGTCACTATTTATAAATATTTTTATTGGCACGACGCGTTTCGGCAGCATGCTGCCATCATCGGGTGCATGTTTACAGTTACTGGTTACATTCTTGATGTATTGTGTTTTGTGTTGTGGATGCCAGTGAGGTTATGTTTGTACAGTTTTAACAGTTTTGCTAATCTTGATAAAAGTAACCTTCAAATACAAAATGTCCACATGTGTTATAAGTGTATTTGTAACCATGTGTTTGTGTTGTGTGTGCCAGACAACAAGTTTATCAAGATTAGCAAAACTGTTAAAACTGTACAAACATAACCTCACTGGCATCCACAACACAAAACACAATACATCAAGAATGTAACCAGTAACTGTAAACATGCACCCGATGATGGCAGCATGCTACCGAAACGCGTCGTGCCAATAAAAATATTTATAAATAGTGACTGATGCAGCATTAATCATTCCAAAAAAGCTTATAATACAGTCGCAGACCTCAATAACATCCAAATAACATGGATAAATTTATGTAAAAAAAAGATGGGTTTAAAATATAAAGCTTTAATGAAAGAAAGACCATAGTTCAATACAGCTGTAATTTAATGGAGTCTTTTAGACTACTACACGGCCGGTTCCGCAACAACTATAAGTTCCATCTTCTAGTGTATTACATCACTATTTCGGCGACTTGCCCACCGCTAGGAGCGCTAGTGTCGTTGCAACTGTCAGTTGATAACAACTTTGGCAACTGTATATTTTAGACTGTGGGTGTACTATAAGATCAGAACTCCCCATCCCACGCGATAGATACTAAAAACGAGCTATATTCGTAATTAAGAGAAACATCATGAGCCATGTACGCCTCCTAGCGATCTGTCTGATCAGTCTGCTCGTGAAGCCATCGGCAGCTCGCGCAATTGCGCCAGGAGGACGTGTGTCAGTAGCGATACGAGTTGTGGGGACAATAAAGTGCATATTTACTGTAAAATCTGACGCTGTCAGCATGGACATTTAGCGGCGTTACAATTAGTTAAAATTCACTAAATTTTAAACAATTTATTTAAAATTGATAAAAATAGCCTAGGTCGCAAAGTGATTTTTTTTTATTTATTTACAAAGTGGTGACTAGTTTCGACTTGTCATTTATTAACGAACCACCGTTTTTGATTGGATATGTAAACAACGAATGAACCTGAGCAGTCAAAAATGTTTTAATTGATGGAACTAACATTTTTTGACTGCTCAGATTCGTTCCTGGTTTACATATTCAATGAAAAATAGTGGTTCGTAAATAACTGACAAGTCGAAACTAGTCACCACATTGTAAATAAAAAAAATCACTTTGCGGTCTAGGCTGTTTTATCAATTTTAAGTAAATTGTTTAAAATTTTATGAATTTTAAGTGTATATTTTATCATTTGCTTAACGATTTTATATAAATGACAAATCCGCAATATGCCATTCAGTCAGAAGTAATGCTTGTTGTGAAATGATTTTTGCACGGGTATGTCAACACCATTGTAGACTGTATTTACACTTAAAGGTTTTTAGTATTTGCTGACGTTAGCAATGCAGGGGCATTTATTGGTCCTCTTCGTGTTTTTTAGTTCTGATGATGGCGGCGAGTTCCGCCGAAACCGGTAGCAATAAGTGGAAATTTTGAATAACCGTTCGTGGCAATAACATGGTTTACGTCTACATAGCGATTTTTTTGTGATACTATCCAGCAAACACTACCGCCATCGATAGGTACCTTCATGTCACATTAGCATAAAAAAGCGGTGTATTGCTTCCATTTTAGTCGCCAGCCTTTACTCTGAATACTTGTAACATCAGCTAATGTGGCTCTGCCCACAGTTAATGTGAACGGCTGACAGCAAGGGGAAACTACAGCCGTTACTTTTCCCGATGACATGCAGCTCTACTGTATGAAAATATGATGATGGCATCCTCTCGGGTAAAATATTCCGGAGGTAAAATAGTCCCCCGGATCTCCGGGCGGGGACTACTCAGGAGGATGTAATCATCAGCAAAGACAATACTGGCATTCTACGGGTCGGAGCGTGAAATGTTAGATCCCTTAATCGGGTAGGAAAATTAGAAAATTTAAAAAGGGAAATGGATAGGTTGAAGTTACATATAGTAGGGATTAGTGAAGTTCAGAGGCAGGATGAACATGATTTCTGGTCAGGTGAGTACAGGATTATAAATACAAAATCAGTTGGGGGTATTACAGGAGTAGGTCTGATAAGGAATAAGAAGAGGGATGCGGGTAAACTACTATGAGCAGCACAGTGATCGCATTGTCATTGTCAAGATAGATACGAAGCCAACACCGACAACAGTAGTACAGGTATGTATTCCTACGAGCTCTGCCGATGATGAGGGGATTGAAGAAATGTATGAGGAGTTAAAGGAAATTATTCAGACAATTAAGAGAGAGGAAAACTTAATTGTCATGGGAGACTGAAATTCGGTAGTAGGAAAAGAAGGAAAAATAGGCCATAACAATAACAACTGTGTTTCTGTAGATTTTGCACTTTTACACCTGTGGTTTAGCTAAACTGTAGAGCATGTACACTAGTATGGCTTCGTGTGATCACCAGACTTGCGCACTGCCTATCGGCAGTCGTATGCACAAACGGCGCAGGTAGTGCGTCATCTGGACCGCGTTATCTCATCGAGAAAAGCGCCTGTTTGCCGTTGGCTGCCTTCGCCGGCCAGCACCTCGGTAGCTTACAGCACAGATTTATGGGTCGGCGAGCGATAAGGCCTGCTACGCCTGAGCGTTGCCTTTACACTCTGCAAGCGCCAACAAGCGCCTCGAGAAAACTCAGGACGTGGCGACTGCGAGGATGCATTTCATAGCCGTGCCGTTCACGTCCTGTCAGCCACGATAACGATGAAAAAACGAGCGTCCGAAGGAAGAAGCAAGTACGGAATACCATATTCCTCGGATGCCTTTCTCAGTTTCTACAAAGATCCGTGAATTCGGAATTGGTTTCAGTTTTGTGCTTGGCTCAACGTAATGTGACCCATTAGCAGAGCTCTGGCCGATAATGCTCACGTGATTTTGCAGTTTAACAAGCCTGAGGGTATACTACCATAACTTACGAAGGAGATGTAAAAATATCTGAAGCTACATTACCGCACAACTAACGGTACTACTCTTCTTTTCATTCTCCACTCCGTGGAGTGGAACGGGCTGCTTGAGATCCGGCCCATAAAGAGTCGCGGTTCTATTCAGAAAATTATCAGACAAGCTGATAGTGGGGCGAAGGGGGAATCCCAATTGGAAATAAGTGGGAGAGGCTTGCCAGTTCCGGCATACGCCTTACAACCAAGGAAAACCTCCCGAAAGCCTTGATCGGAACCGGGGGATTGGAACCAATTTAACTAAGTTCTAGGACATTGTCGCAGACTAAAAGTTAATTATCAGGCGAACATGAACGCACTACCGGCAACCGAAAATTGGACGGCGGAGTTACTTTTGTAAACTCGCAGGCATCAGCTTGACCAAATAAAAGTGCACAAGCGTATCCTTGAGAAATAGCAACTTCGATTAGATTATGGCATTATGACATATGACATCACTTCATGTTTCTTTATTTGACACAGGTGTGAGATGGTGCATCATATCACATGATATGACGTGTCACAACACAATGTACCATGTGACAGGAAGTGGCTCATAAAACCGTTAAACGCGATGTGAGCCATTGTGTTAAAATCATTATATATCATGGAGCGTAGTAAGTCATTACGTCACTCGTCACAATTCAAAGTGTCATGACATGTCACGTGACATATAATGACACAGCACATCTAACATTATAAAACGAAAAATACATGACGCGACTTTGGATACATGCAATTAATATGACGGACTCTCCGCATTGCCCCCAATATCAAGTTTTACACACTCATTTGTAGACGTGCTGCAGGCGTGTGCCTGTGGATAAAAAAATAGAAAAAAAAATACTTGCTTTTATTTGTCGCACACGCTATTGAACCGCAGTCACTTCTGTTTCCTGATGAAACCTTTCTCCCACGCACAAAAACAAACGCAGTGAACTGAATCAAAGGACTGTCTCTCATTTGTTTCACGATCGAGATAAGAGTTTGCTTATGTTTTGGACGTTCCTATAAGATCGCTTCATTCTTTTAATGTGCAATTCAAGACTCAGACAATTCTATGCCAATTTCTTAGGCAGTGTATTCCTGGATCATCCCCGCAGCTTGGGAGTGCCAGGTATGGGAAGGTAATTTTAATATGAGTGCACAGTCAGGAAACATGAACCAGTGTAACAAAACAAGACAATTTATTCGAGAAGGCGTTTCCAGAACACGTTAGCAGTTAGTGCGCAGCCACAGGGAGGGGTTAATGGGGTTGAAATCCCCCACCCCACACCGCAAGCACCCCTTAAAGATTTTTAAATGTTGTTATTTTTTACTGTTTACATTTTTAATTTTTTTTAAACAGGTCGACACCGGAAACTTGCTATAGTACACACGTAATGAATCATAACGTAACTATGATTTGCCAAGCACAAGTGAAAGTGTCAATGAGTCGCCAACGTGATGCCGCCATTGAGAACGTGTGCTGCTGTCACTGTGAACGGTTATAATGCCGCCGCGACCAGCTTTGATGCTGCCGCTGTTGTTACTGCTATGCTGAAGTCACGAGCCGATTGTTCATATGCGGCGACCCGCTGCTTAGCAGGTCAGCGGCGCCACCGAGTGGAGTCTTATGATCAAGAATGATGTTATTTTAGTTCAGTTTTTACACATAGAGTCTCACGTTAATTAAATTGTAAATACCTTTCTCTTTCGCTAGTAACATAGAAGCTGCTTAATTATTTTAAGAGCCGAATATATACACTCTATTTCCACCATGTTGCTCCTCTTCCACTTTTAAAATTATTGCGAGCCTACTCATTTTATTTGTTGTGTAATTGTTTTCGTAGTATAATTGGTTGAATTAAAAAAGTGTAGAAATAAGTTATAAATTAATATATTCAGTAGGCTTTATTTTTAAAAAGTTTGTCACTATCCAGAAGCAAATCAGGGGCAGCGCCACTGCTAGCATCTACCACAATATGGTCGGTGCGCAGTTACCACTTTTGTTAGTCCCGTCGGTAGGGAAATCATATTTACGTGATCTGTCAGGCGCTATTAATGCTGCTCTTCATGTACAGCTGATTTCATTTTAGTGACAGCCCTCACAAGAGGAGGAGATACCCTTGTTTCATTTTTTATTTGTTATTAGAAAATAGCTCAGAAGGTAGCCAGTTCGCTTATCACGAGACAAAAAAATGAAAAGATCGCACTCGATTACCATTTACGTATGATATTTCTTCCAAGATTATACCTTAAAAATAAAATAAAATGCTTAATGCGATCGCTGGCCCGGAGCGGAAAATCCGGGTTCGAGTCCGGCTTCAGCACTAATTTTCAACTTTGCCGTTGGATTTATTTCAATGCCCTGAACGATCGATACGTTTAAATATTTCGAATTCGTAAAATTACGTCTGTTAACCTCAATAAATCGTGTCTATTCCTTCCGACACGTCCGAAAATAAGTCACCATACCACTAATTTCATAGATAACTTTTCATCAGACGCTAACATCAGGCAGTCACCACCTTCGCCTTCTGATCACGATTACTCTGTACACAGACAATGTATGGAAAATACCGTCAAACGCAGGTTCAACAATTTGCCCACGCTAATCCTCGCAGCAATCCAATGTGACCGACGTGGTAGACGCGAACCCGTAAATCCGTATTAATTATACAGTGTAGCGTATAGGCACTTTCTGGTAAAAAAAAAAAAAAAAAAAAAAAAAAAAAAAAAAAAAAAAAATCTGTGATTATCTTGGTGTATCAGGTTAATCGAATACGCTAAGGACCAACTCACGGCGATGAGGACATCCGTACAGCTGGTACCCGCTGCGGACGCCCTTCCGTTATTCCATCACAACAAAAATGTTCAAATGTTTGTTAAGATTAAGGGACATAACTGCGGGGTCATCAGTCCCGAAGCTTACAAACTACTTATGAACTACCTTATACTAAAGACGACACAAACATCCATGCCCGAGGGGGGATTCGAATCCCCGACCGTAGCGGCCGTGCAGACTGTGATGGCGCGCCGCAGACCGCTCGGCCACTGCGGCCGGCCTCACAACTTCTTACTGCAAACAATCGGGTCTGCAGTGCTCGCTGCACAGAATACCGATACTTGACCTATCCTCGACCTGTGCGAGAGCAAGGCGATTATGTGCCCAAAGGAGTCGCAGACCCCTTACACACTCCAATCGTACAAACTACACTACCGTCCAAAACCTGAGAAAACAAAAAAGCATTTTAACTACTATTTACTTCTACACCTCTACTAGACGTAGTAGACACACATAAGTTTTGTACTTAGGATAACAAGAAGGAGAGACTGAACGCACTAAAACAGACATTAAAGGCTCACGGCACAAGTTGTGGTTGCGGAAAGCTGAGGAAGAAAACGAGTTGTCTCTCTTCATATTAAAACTTTTCATTTAAGCGATTTCGGGTGCTTAAGGAAAATCACCTTTGTCGGCCAGGTATTCTTCTTCTTACGCTTTCAGCCATTAGGTTGGTGACCTAAGATATCAAGATCAGATATTTGCGACGTAGATTTCCTCTCAGCACCGTCCTAAGTATTTCTTATGTAAAAACATCGCACTGACGTGTTTTACGGCCACTTTAGATTTGTAGTTTTTATAAGTTTTTGCAAACATTTTGGACCAAAATAATAATGCAAATAATAATTAATTAATTAATAAGAGTGTCTGAAACCCTTTTAGGAAAAAAAATTAGGTAGTGGCGGATTTCGAACAACGACCTTTCGCATGACAGTCCAGCACCTTGCTACGGCTATAAGTCAAAACACGTGTTCCTTAATCTCGTACTATCGATGGCCGTTATTAACTGATGTTAATATGTCATTTGTAGACATTAAATTATCATTTATCGTACGAAGAACGATTACTCAGTGTGCCGTTGCTTTGAAATGACAACGTGTAAGTTACAATAAGAAAATCATCAAATACGCGAGGTATGTCACGTGACATCTCCGAACGGCTGGTTTTCGTTAATTCAATGGAGGGTGTCAAATCTCCGTTATTTTTGCAAATGTCTCTCAAACGATACGAGATATGAAAAAAACATAAGGGAAAAAAGTCGTAGAGAATTTTCTCCACTACCAATCAGGTTATTCTATTTTCGTGTCAGATGAACAGTTCGTTTGCAATTACAATTATATTACAAACGGCTTTTTTTGGTTTTACTACCGTATTTTTTGTCCGAAAATATTGAAAAAGGGAGCTCCTGGTCTCTGACGGCCAACAGTCATGTCTGTAAAATTTGGTGCAGATCGGTTGAACGGTTCGTCTTAAAAACAGGAAACACGTTACCGACAGACAGACAGACATTCGAACATCGCCGTTATTTTTGCAAATATTTCTGAAACGATAACGTAACAGAGCAGAGTTGTAGAGAATTTTCTCCTCGACAAATTCGGTTATTCAATTTTCGTGTCAGATGAATGGTTAAGCCCGTATTTTAATTTAAATTTTGAATTGTCAAAAGTCGATCGCAGAGGCCCACGTTTATTGTTACTACCGTAACCTAAAGTGGGCCAAAAATTTCGTAGCCTCTCCATTCTTTCATTTGTCAAAAAATCATTTCAGGATCTAAATCCCTGTATAATCATGTGAGCAACATTAAAAATGATAGTTCATGTTGTACCCAAAATCTTGCGTATCAGAAACAACACATAAGAAACATAAGGAAGTCTGAGAAGCAGAACAATACCAATTATGATTTTTCCTATGATACAATGTTTAGATTGAGTACAGCATCTCGCTCATGCTAATGCTTAGAAAACGATGAGATATGTTAATTACGAGTCTGTTAGCAACGTCTTGTAGCGCCTTATACATGCACGACATTCAATGTCTTGCGTTAATTGAGAACGGCGCTCAAGGTGATGGCTCAAAATGCCTATGGCAAGAAAAGCACACTGCAGCACTTGGTGATCAGTACTACGGAACGATGAAGGCCATTACGCAAGGAACCGCAGGTCTAACGCTTCGTCAGGGATGAATCAACGTCTTGAAGAGCCTATTTCTGGGAAGACAGTCGGAAGCGTCTGCAAAAAGCTGACAACTGTGATTGGATGTCAGAATACAAAAGGGTAATCGTCGGCGTAAGCCTGGAAGAAATGAAGCCGAGATGAGAAAGAAACATTTATTTTCTTTGACTATACCCTAATCTGTCGGAGATACCATAGCAAATAACTGTTGAAGGAATTTATAGACAATCAGTCGGATTTGTGTTCGAGAGGACTGGAAGTCAGTGTGTCCAGTAGAAACGGTCACCGAACTGGAGTAACATTTCTTTCGAATTGTTTAAGACGAGTACAAAGGACAAATAGTGCCCATCTCTCATGATTCCACCACGCCAAGTGATGGGAGAAAATGAACAAATATTTTAATCTGTTAATGCATGACTTTTTATTTGAAACTATAAAAATTACCCGCATTAGTTTATAACGCATAACATACTTTAATTTTTTCCTTAAAATTATTACGAACTATTAACAATTAGTAGCCAATAAGCTGTATAGTGACTTAGTGTTTGCATGACTTACCAAGTGCAGTAAATCTCACTGTTGCACTGCTTCTTTTGAACCTTTTTTTTAATTCACTTGTAATTAAACACTTAATGTGCATAACTACTTGTTTTACAAGGCAAAGAAAGATTACTAAACAAGCACACAAGTTAGCAGTAAGTGTCGAACTGCTTCAGTAGCACACTGCTGTTTAGAACCTCTGACAATAAAGTTCGGTGAACAGTCCTGTATCATTCACGTAGATGAAATGTGAATTACAGTTATCTTACTGTCAGTCGAAATAGTCACCTTCCATAATCATGAATCGCTGAGCTCTGCGATACATCTCCTGGACACTTTTGAACGATTCTTCCTTTGGGGCAGTTTTTCAAAAGCCTCATCACGTTTCGTTGGATCTCAGGAATATCGCCAAATCTGTTTCCTTTCAAAGCCAGTTTGAGTCGAGGAAATAGGAAGAAGTCTGGAGGAAGGAGATCCGGCGAGTATGGTGGATGTTTAAGCTGCACCACGCCTTTTTTGACAGGAACTGTTTCACGATATTGGCTGTGTGTGGACGAACGTTGCGACGTTGTCTATATTAATGTTACAGGACTATTCACCGAATTTTATTGTCAGCGGTTGTATAATCCCTAGGACGAACTACTGCATTACTAGCAGATGCAGCCCTACAATTATAGGATGACACGTAAGTGTGGAAACCATTGTATAGAACGTCAGGAACTGATATTATTTGAATAGTTGTAGGTTTGTTCCCTAGCTATTCAATTGCGCCCGTAATATGACAATATCGGGTGACCAAGCGTTGCCCGGGAATTATATATAATATTGGATAATCAAGCTTTTACGAAAAACACAACTATGGAAGAGAACTTCAAAACAAAAAACCAGTGTAAATACAAAATTTCATCGAAATCGTCAGAGCCGTTTCCGAGATAGCTGATATATATATGGCAGCCAGATTCTGCCTTTGCCCAACACTGCTTAGAACAAGAGCACAAAGACGCCATAGATGTAGAAGTCCTACATGTAGAAGGTAAAGATGCAAAATTGACCCAACCAGAAATTTTTGAAATTAAAAAACTGATGCGCACAGCCCCAAATTTGACACTGAATGAACAGACAGAATTCAATTATTCACCTCTTTTAGACAATGAGTAGCTTCTACGTAGTAGATAATAACAATATTACTATCATGAGGCAGCCATCGGTAAGAAGCAAGTTCTTGCACTATAAACTGTTCTATTTTGCTAGTTACAATAATTATTAGTAATTTCAGTAATAGATAACATCATTAAATACAATATTAGTACAAGAGATAATTAAGGTTATTCTAATAAGGTAATTCAAGTGTAATAGTTCCTAAATTGCAAGATAAAATTTTTTTTTTCCAATGTTAAAGTCGATAAACAGAGACCTGTACTAACATAATGGTTTGTCTTCACTAGTGTAACAACTTTGGAATCAGTAAAGTACTTGAAAATGGGCTCATAACCCGAAATCTAGGTCGTAAAAATAAAGTTTTGTGAAACAAGGCAATAAAAAGTGCTCATTTTGTCGATGTTACGTTTTTCATTGCAGACCTATTTTGAATTAAAGACTCTAGAAGTATTCTAATTAATTTCGTCTTATCACTTTTTAAGTTTCGTGTTAAACCATGACTGAATACATACAAACTCCAAGAATTGCTGCGCGCATTCCGTACATCCCCAAGTTTTTTGTTGCTGTTTATATGGAGCTTTATTTGCTGCTACGATTCTTTCAGCTTTTCAGTTAACGTAGGATTTTAGTGATAATATGAAGTTGGGTAAGGGTAGTGCAGAAACGCTAAAGAAAAGACATTCTGAAAATTTCAAACTGGAAAACAATGACTCAGGCGAATCAAAACTTTGAGAAAGTATAGAAAAGTATAAGAATTGATTAAGATTGCAGAGAGATGTAAAGTAAAGCCTTCTCGTTCCAGACATTAACTAGTCCTATTTATACACCACTCTAAGAAAGAAATTCGTTATTACCGGGTACCACCACTGGGGATATAAGCAGTTTTGCCACTACCGTCCTACTAAATATCCATCCATTCCACACACATAATTCATGAAGAGATCCTTGCCATCCTATCTGTGCCTCCAATATGCACTGCCAGATCAATTCTTATTCCACATTCCCCGTCTTTGTACAATCCCTGTACCACACTATTTCGAATTTGCGCGCAAAATTACGCACACACTGTAAAACAAATGAATACCATAAAACCACGTAAAAATGACGGCATAAACAGTGTGGTTTGACAACAAATAGAGCAGAAGCCGAAAAATAAAAAAAAATAAAATAAAAAAAAAAACAGAAGAATGAACGTCTCATCACGAAAAAACGAAAGAAACAACATTAGAGCACAAAACCGTAAGAAACGACCTCAATAGTCCGATAGGCCTATACAGTGAAGTGAAATGATCGTATGGCATTTTTGGCCGGGAGATGCACTGTGGGATTGTTCGGCCGCCTAGTGCAAGTCTTTTTAGTTGACGGCACTTCGGTGACTTGCATGTCGGTGGTGACGAATATGATGATGAGGACAACAAACAACACCCAGTCCCTTAGCTGGAATCGAACCCGGGCACCCTGCGTGGTAGTCAGCGACGCTGCCGTTTACGAGGGGCCGACGGCCTATGCACTAATCGAAAAGAACAGTAAACAGAAAATAAATCGTTCTGTTGTAAGCAAATGACAAACTGTAAAGTAAATGAGATTTGTAATCATATGCCGGTCTATAAATCAACTTTATTACTAAAAATAATTTCGCTATTGAAGTAAAATATTTTAAACAATTTGTAAATGAGTGTTGTATGATAAACTGCGACAGTTTGTTACTTTAAGAAAACTAATGTGAAAATATGAATGGTCCCCCGGAACAACGTTGCATATAACTTTTTAGCCATTTTGACTTATATAAGTAGTAATGTTCTATTTTATCTCTGGAATCGATTGCTGCTGTTATGACACGAGTATGACATCTCTGGATTGTTTTAACGAACTTCAAAACTGAGCCTCCTTGGAATAACTTCGTATATCGTAACAAGATGGTCGATGTTAGATGTGTAAGCGTGTCTCCTAGTGCCTTAAAATCTACAAACAAAGGTATGAAACGCAAAACAAACCACGATAAGCGATCAACAAATGTGAAAAAGGCTGCGGAATGCTTGACAACCTTATACGGATGGAAAAGGCCGTAACATCGACCGAATCGCCATCACTTATAAACTAAAGAGAACGTAATAATGTCATGAAATTATTCATTTTTGTTGATTATGCTGATGTTTTTGCTACAGTAATACTTCTGTTTTTTAATGTTTTCACTGCTGTATTACTTTATATAAATGCTAAAAATGATACAATGTTTTGTAACTGTATACACAACATTGTTCCACGGAAAGAAAGCGTTTTTTCTTTTTTTTTCTGAAAGCCTCTTAAATAAGTATATATGTTTCACAATGTCTAATTCATTGAGCTGTTTATTTTTTATACATGTAAGAATTTTTATCAGGGAACAGACATGGGATACTTTTTCGTCAATACCGAAAAGTAGCGAAAAGCAACATAAAACGTTTTTCGGGGGGGGGGGGCATTCATACATGGACCATGTACAAAAAAGTGTAACATCTAACATCAATTGTTAATAAACAGGAATAAACGCAATGGAGATATGTACGTAAGTGCTAAGACGCATCTGGGTGAAAAACTACCAAAAATCTATCTTGCATAAGGCAGAAATCATATCCAGTTTGCCTGTGAAACCTCTCCGAATTTCCGCATTGAGGGAGGCATATGACACACTTAATAGCGATCCCTTCTTCGGTTAATAACGTTGATCTGAGAGGTCCTCCCGTTCCTGTTGGAGAGGAATAAGAAAAATGCCAAATATGGGTTTGAGACATTGCTTTCCATTCATTCCACGCTCGTGCTTTACAAGAAGCACACCTCCACACTGTAACAGCCTTCACCAGAGTTAAGCATGCAATACAGCTATACATTTGACACAGCATAACAGATCAAAGGAAGCCAGAGAGAGAGACTTACCCAAGAGAATCCTCACTGATTATTTATTGACTTAGTTTCGTTTTTATAGGCGAAACTAGCTGCAAAACCCACTTCGCTGGGTTATCAATTTATTGTATTTCATCTATACTTGTTACTTTTGTATAAAAGGCTTGTTATCAAAAAGGAAAAACTCCTGATGTTCTGCAAAATTATTTATTGAGTTACTAACCGACTTAAGGCTTGTTAGGCTATCATCCGGTAACAACTGAATGTCGCTACCATACGTTCACAAATGTGTGATTTACAAAGATGTTATGACAGATACAAAGTGACATATTCACAACAAAGTGTGCCGGGGTGGCCAAGCGGTCTGCGGCGCGACATTCACGGTCTGCACACCAATACGGTCGGGGGTTCGAATGTCCTTCGGGCATGGATATTTGTGCCGTCCTTAGTATTAGCTAGTTCATAAGTAGTTTGTAAGTTTACGGACTGATGACCCCGTACTTAAGTCCCATAAGCTCTACAAACATTTGAATAACAAAGTGTTACATTTTTATGGCACTGAATACATTTACTAAAATATAAAAAAAGGTGATGTTGATATGTAGAGTTTCAAACCTTGAATAGTTTCGTTAGAAGGGGAGACGGGAAGTGGGAGTGTGTTACATTGTGAAATAGTACTAAAATGGTGACACTGGATACAATTACCAAACTGATAAAGGTATAAAAGTTGACCTTGAGATCTCTCTAGGACATCTCTACGAAGCCCATTACTTTAAAAGAGCTTCTTCTAATTTTGAGTCAGTATCACGCAACCAAATTAATATGTTGCAGAAGTTTAAAAACAAAATAGTTTCTAATGATGTCATCGTTTCTAAAGCTGATAAATCATACAGTGTAGGAACTTTTGAGTAAAAGTGATTATCAATAAAGTGGACTCGTTCCACAATAATCCAAACTTTCAGAAACTACTCAAAGATTCAACTGCTAGTTTCAGTGAATAAATTAAAGCCACTATAAAATCATGTTAAATTTTTATACCTGAAAACAGCAGCTGAATGCTAGTGAATATGAGCCCATCGCTCCTAGATTAGATGCTCCATCTAAATTACATAAAGATCTCATTCCGGTAAGGCCAGCAGTGTCAACCTTTACCGCTTCTAGTTAATTACTAGGCAGGAGAGCTAGATTACATACTTATAAAGAAAACCAATTTCAAACCTAAGTTTAACATACGTTTGGGATGTGTAATTTTGACTGCAGAGTGAAATATAGGCACAAGCGCCTCAATTTTAGTATATCGAAGAGAGAAATGTACACTGATTTTTGTATTCCAAACCGTTTAACTAATTTCCGATAGCCTCTCATCTTACCGTATACCTCTGTTCATTTCGAAGGGCTGATATATATCTTCGAAGAGATGACCCGGTGAACTACCTCTTAATATAAATCATATTAATTGAAATCATATGTATTTTAGAGCCAGTAGCTTTATAAACGAATCATCAGATTGTCTAAGTATCGGCTCGATAGTGGGCGGAAATCGTGTGCAAATCATGCACACGTGTCCAGGATAATGTTCATGTGACATTCGTCGAAGTTCAGGGAAGGTTTAAACGGTGATAAAATTTGGAACAATTGCGGGGAAAATTTAGATTTAAAACTTGTAAAATAATGACTTGGTTGTTGTGTTGGATGCGTTCAGAAATATACTTTGAAGGAGCAAAGTTCGCTTTACACGATATGAACTGCCAAAGATAAAAATGAATTGCTGTTCGTTACTGTAGTCTCGCTAAAACTCGAGAACGGCTGAACCGATTTCGCTATACTTATGTCATTATATAAACCACTGAATATATTGTGCTTAAGTCTGGTATGGAAATAGCTTGAGCGCTGAAGTACCAGATAAGATATTTTAGAAAGTGTGTAATTAAGATATTTTTTGATTAGATGTATATAAAGCGAAATATCAAACAATAATTACTCTTTGGAAAAGCTGTTTACTCTTTTACTAGTTAACTGTTTTCAGAAGTTATAATTAACTTTTAAAATGCATTGTGCCTTTTGTCAAAGTTTAAAACAAAACAAAACAACGGCCGAACAACAGACGCACCTGTCAGTTTTCCAAAGATTTTCCTATTTTCTGGCTAACTATTACAAACTTTTACTTCTCTCAAACCTTCCTCTCGCTTTGAACGTCGAATGTGCATAATTTTATTGCAATCAGATGAATGGTATTAATATTTCGTAGAAAAATCTCTTTTTATTTTTTCTAAATTTTCCGGGAAACTTTTCCAAATTTTTATATCATAAGAACGTTACTCTGTGCTAAATTCAATCAAAACCACATTGAAAAACGCACTTTCAGTTTTTCTCAAATTTTCCGTTAGATTTTCCAAAACATTTATTTCATACCAACCTTGTCCTGTCAAGCCGTACTCAAGTGATGCTCTTACAACCTTGTGGCAATTGATTTATATTCATAGAAAAAAAATCGCTTTCGGTTTTTCCTAAATTTTCATACTTTCCGAGCGACTATTCCAAATTTTTATTTGATGTGAACCTTCCTTTTGCTTTCAATATGAAATGTACAAAATTTTATCGCAATTGGACGAACGGTATTGATGTCTCACAGCAAAAAGCTGTTTCGGTTTTTCCCGACTTTCCTCTTTTCCGGACAACTTTTCCATATTTTATCACCGATTAAACCTTCCCTGGATTTACACGAATATTTCAAGACTAAAATTAGCCAAATCGTTTCCGCCGTTCTCGAGTTTTAACGAGACTAACGAGCAGAAATTCAATATATATATATATATATATATATATATATATATATTATAATTCTGACTGAAGAGGTAGTGTGTCTGTATTTCACAAAGTAGATTTGCTAAATTATACTAGGCCCATACAGCTCCTGTCCTATGTAGCGTACAAGTAACAACGACAGAACAGAATGTGTTGTAGTGTGATGCAAATTACGTTATAAATATTTTACTTCAGGAACAATTATAGAACGCAGTTTGCGCAGTTGGAGCTGCGGCAGCTGCATAATTTGTACGACACAGTGAGAACACAGTACCGCTGAATGCGGCGCGGGAGTGGCAGTGCACCCTAAGACGCCTTGCTGCGGAGTGTGCGGTTGCTCCCCGTCGGAGGTTAGAGTCCTCCCTTGGGCAAGTGTGTGTGTGTGTGTGTGTGTGTGTGTGTGTTGTCCTCAGCATAAGTTAGTTTAAGTAGTTTGCAAGTCTAGGGACTAATGACCAGTGCAGTTTGGTCGCATAGCTTTACAAATATTGGAACATTTGAATGTTGTACCGCTGAGAAGACGCAGAAGTCTCGTGCAGTTTGTTGCCACGTCGTTGAAGTGTCGAGGCCTGAGAGTGTGGAGTGGTGTGAGCGGAGCGGTCGTTCCTCTGGTGCAACGGTGAACACGCGGCCCTACTGCCCGTGCAGGAGCGACGACCTGACGACGCGCTGCTCACCAGAGCAGAAACGCTTGTCGCAACGACACTGCGGAAACCGCCGCCTTCTGGAAACATCTGCAGCCTGCAGTAACACGCCGGGGAACTGAGTACCATCCAGTATACTCTCTGGTGGCGGAAGTCAGGGGGTACCGCAGTGGCGTAGCATTGGGGTGCCGGGGGGGGGGGGCATGGCCCCGGGTGGCACATATTTGGGGGCGGCAGAGCTAGGTATCAAGTATACTCTCTATAACGAAGAGTACACTTACATATTTGTCAGGAAAATAAATGGTGTGTTTATTATGTAGCATTCAAACATTAAGTTCCCCTAACAATTTAATTGTGCTATGAAAAATACTACTTCTAAATTAGTCAATCCAGCTGAAATCAGTTCGCTTTAATATTCATACCTAGGCCAAAATAATATGTAAAAAGGTATGCATTTTCATGGTGTTTTCACCGATATCATATCAGTTATTTACTCAGTTTGGTTAGAAAACAAGTAAGAGTGTTCAAAGAAGTTTCGGGCGTGCAGCCGCATAAAGTTTACTTCTTCTAATATTTCGGCTTAGAAACGTTCAACCATTTTCAGAGACAAGTCGAAGACTGACGCTCCAGCACGCGCTTCGTGCTTATAAACGCGCGGGCCGCACTACTGCGCATGCGGCCACAGATATAACAAGGCGCCAAATATGTTACTCGGCGACAAGGAAGGACACGTATGTGTAAATTATGTCTGTGGCCGCATGGTCGATTACTGCGGAGAAATCGATGTGTTATGATCTGTGCTGTGGCGGCGTCTTTGTAAATTTATTAAAGAAAGTGCCGGATTCCATGATTTATCTAACCTGAAGCCGCTGTCTCTGTTAATTAAATTCGTCCCCAAGCGAATTTCTATTGCTTCTTTCGTATATTATGTAATATAATATATAATGCTACATATTCGTTTAAGTAAACTTTATGCGGCTGCACGCCCGAAACTTCTTTGAACAGTCATTGCCCCGCGAAAACATGAAGATGCACAACAAGTATGAGGTTTCCAGAATTCTATTTCCCAAATACAGATTGGAAAAATGGTCATGACACATTTGACGTCAATTTTTAATGTAATATATTTTGTAAAGTAGTTTAGTTTCTGAATAAAAGCATCCCAAAATAAACTTCTTTCCACGTTTTGCACGTATTAGTCAATATATGGAAATTAGTGCAATCGTTCCTAAACGTAGCCGTTCATGCCAGAATTTGGTGACACAGAGATGTTCGGAATAGTAGTACAATTGCTTTCTAAATCGTTCGTGTGTGATGTGGACAACGCAGGCATGAGGCAATACCGGTGACGTGTCTGGGCTGCCGTAACAAATTGTATCTACAAAACAAATGGAAATTACAAATAATCAGTGTTACTACATACTTATATACTAAGTATTCTTTAATTTTATATCAACAGCGCAAGTTCATTTGATTTCTTTGCTTTCTATTTGACATATATCTAGGACATTAGAGACTAACGAATCCAGAACGTACTGACTGTCGTATATGTGGTCATTGTGGTACACACATATTTCGGTCGGCCCGAGAAACGTGCTCGTATAACCGAAAGTTAGAAGGCGACCGATCACAAAAAGTGATTAATGTCGGTTCGAGTCGCATCTAGGCACAAATTTTCGTATGACTGTAGTGGGTAGTACATCTATGCCTAATAAATGAACTGTAAATTCGATATTGTGAGTAAACGTTCGATTTAAATTATTTCAACCACTATAATTCGTCAACGTCGAGGATTAGGACGTAGTGAAGTTGTAAAGCTCCTTCCCTTGTTTTCGCCACATCCGCGAGACAGTCCGTTGTCCTCGTCACTGCGCTCTACTTCGTTACGTAATCTTCACTACATCACTATCGCCAAAGGAACTGTTAATTCACTTTTCATTGGTGGCTCTAAAAATACTTAAAGGTTCGCCATAATTGTGCAGAGGAGGATATTGGATATTTCGTCACAACTAATCGCCTCTTTGCCCTAGCTACAAACCAATCTGTTTCTTTCTTAAGTGGCATTTATTAGTTCAATCTTCATTTCCCCCACGCCAAAACATGAATGTAGTCATGCGGCCTGCAGTTGTATTACTCTGCACCTTCCCTATTTCTAATATTTCTTGCTTAGCAAAGATTTAACATATTTTTAGTTCTGTTTTTAAACAAGTTTGCAATTTTTTCCCTCTTTCAACGTCTGATGATGCCCAGAAGAGGCGAAACGCGTCTGAAACATCAATTTTTTTCAACCAAAACTATTTTTATCATAAATTTTATGTTACAAAGTGTTTACTTCTCGGTGCAAGACTTCAGACAATTCAGAGAAAAGGGTCACACTGAAGCTTAAGCGCAACTCATACACAACTGATACAGTTGGAGTGTGCCGCAGCTCAGTCGAGTAGCTCAGGCAGTAGCATGCTTGCCTGTGGCGAAGAAATTCAAGATTCGATACCACTTGCGGGGAACATCTAATTTTAAATAAAATTATTGATCTAAAGTATTACGAATAACGTCATAAAGTAATAATTTATTTCTGATAATCAGCCAAAATTGTAATTTTTTTTTATTTTAATTTATCTATTTATTTTTAAATTAACATGTTTCGATCTTTCAGGATCATCTTTAGAATATAAAAAAATATAAAGACCATATTTGTGAAATTCGCCCCCCCCCCCCTCCTCAACAATCTGCTTCTTCCTTCTGTTCAAATGACTCTCACGTCAGTTTCCCCCTCCCTCTCCCCCACAGCAACCAGTTCCCAATTTTCTCCCTTTCCCCACCTGTACCAACGCCTCCTTCCCCCCTACCTCTACCTCAACCCGATATATAAAGATTATAACTGCCCTCATAAATCACAGTAATTGTCATAAAACAGACGAGACGTATTGCAGTCGCAACTACGAGGTAAACCTCTTCAGTTATCTACAACTATGTTAAATGTAAAATCTGTTTAACTCACAATCAGATTATTGTAAAAAAAAAAAAAAAAAATTCAGGTAGTACATATTTTCTTTTTTTTATCCTGTTGTACATTCTCAAGTTGATCCTGAACGAACGAAACATTTTAATATATATATATATATATATATATATATATATATATATATATATATATATATATACAGGGTGTTACAAAAAGGAACGGCCAAATTTCAGGAAACATTCCTCACACACAAAGAAAGAAAATATGTTATGTGGACATGTGTCCGGAAACGCATAATTCCACGTTAGAGCTCATGTTATTACTGCTCTTCAAATCACGTTAATCATGGAATGGAAACACATTTCGTGCAGACAATTGTCAAAATACCCAATTGTTTCGTTAGTATGTACTGTACTTCCTCGATTCACCGCCAGTTGGCCCAATTGAAGGAAGGTAATGTTGACTTCAGTGCTTGTGTTGACATGCGACTCATTGCTCTACAGTACTAGCATCAAGCACATCAGTACGTAGCATAAACTGGTTAGTGTTCATCACGAACGTGGTTTTGCGCATATATATATATATATATATATATATATATATATATATATATATATATATATATATAATTTGTAACTGTTGGCTGATGATAAGACAATCAATTGTTTCAAATATTATTGCAGTTGCTGACTCACGCAAGTCGATTATGTCGACTACAGTAAAAATCATTTAAAAATATTATTTTAGTTACGAAATGACGACTGCAGCTTATTAAAATTTTAATTACAATATTTTCTTTTTAAAAATTCGAATAAATCAAAATGTAAATTACTTATTAATGTAGACAGATTAAAGCGTTTTATTATATTATCATTATAAATGTATTACAAAATTATCCGATACTGTAAGGTGTTAAAAGATTATGAGTAGTCGTTATAATTTCCAGGAACTGATTTCATGGTAAAGAAGAGATAGCTGTTGCCTTCTTGCAGATATGGACACAAGCAAGCAGACTGTCAGGAAGAGTCAAATAATAAATAATAATGAAAATGATGTCTTTTGAAAGTAATTTCGTATCTGGAACGTTTACATAACATGCGAATCTGAGCTACCCGAATGTGGTACAGCATAGTCTTCAATGTCAACTGTATCAGTTGTACATGTCCTGCGCTTAAAATTTTAGGGAGTTTTTCTTTATTTATTTATTTTTTTCTTTTTTTTTCTCTCTCTCTCTCTCTTTTTTTGATTGTGCACTGTAGGAATTCTATGAGTGGACAGCCTGCTCTACATCTACTCTGCATATCTCATTTAAGTACCTAGCAGAGGGTTATCGAACTACCATTATAGTATTTATCTCCCATTCCAATCTCGAATAGCGCGCGGGAAGAAAGAACACCTGAATCTCTTCGTTCGAGCTCTGATTTCTCGTATTTTATTCTGATGATCATTTCTACCTATGTAAGTTCGAGTCAACAATATGTTTT
The DNA here is from genome assembly GCA_026315105.1 of Locusta migratoria. NCBI lineage: Eukaryota > Metazoa > Arthropoda > Insecta > Orthoptera > Acrididae > Locusta > Locusta migratoria. The sequence goes on along the minus strand of CM048745.1, from coordinate 130,187,948 downwards.
CGCATTATGGCGATTGGAGTTTCGTAAGTAGCCCACGCCGCAGCGATAAGCGTATCCTGTATCATTTCCGTAACGCTGTCTCCCCTGTATCGAGACAATATGAAACGAGCTACCCTTCTTTGGACTCTTTCGATGTCCTCCGTCAAACCCAACTGATAAGGCTCCCACACTGGGCAGCAATACTCCAAAACTGGACGGACAAGTGTAATGTATGTTGTTTCTTTTGCATCTTTTAAGGGTTCTGCCAATAAAACGCAGTCTCTGTTTCGCCTTTCCCACGACATTATCTACGTGTTCTTTCCAATTTCAGCCTGAAGTAATAGTAAATCCTAAGTATTTTGTGGAGTTTATGGCCTTCATTTTTGATTGATTTATCTTGTAAGTAAAGTTTAACTGATTTCTTTTCGTACTCATCTGGACGACTTCACACTTCTCATTATTTAGAGTCATTTGCCAATTTTTACCCATAGTGATATCTTATTCAGATCGTTCTGCAGTTGGTTTTGATCTTCAGATGACTTTACTAGACGGTAAATGACGGCGTCATTTGCAAACAACCTAAGGGAGCTACTTAGATTCCCCCCTAAATCGTTTATGTAAATAAGGAACAGCAGAGGACCAAAGTCACTACCCTGTGGAACGCCCGATATCACCTCTGATTTAGTCGATGCCTTACCATCGATTACTACGAACTATGTCCTCTCTACCAGGAAATCCCCTATCCATAACCATGCAATTTGATTAAAAGCTGTTTGTGAGGTACGGTGTCAAAATCCTTCTGGAAATCAAGAAATACGGAATCGATTTGCGAACCCTTGTCGATAGCACCTATCACTTCGTGTGAGTAAAGAGCTAGTTGTGTTTCGCGTGAACGATATTTTCCAAATCCGTGTTGACCTTGGGTCAATAGATCGTTCTGTTCGAGATAATTGATAATATTTGAATACAGGATATGTTCCAAAACCCTGCTTCAAATTGACGTCAATGAAATAGGCCTGTAGTTGATGTATACTGCTACCCTGCGAAGTCCTATTCCGAACTATATTTGGGAAGGCCTCCTGGTGAGACGAGTAGTGCTAAGGAGACGGTAGACGGCAGACGGCGTGCTCGAGATGAATCAGAGAGGTCGCTCGGTGTCAGAGCGGTTCAGCCGGCCACAGTGCAGGCGGCGATTGTCAGTCGGGCCGCGCACTCAGACGTGAGCGGACACACTGCGCCGCTGGGCTGACCTGTGACCGCCTCAACTCAACTCACACTCCACAGCAGAGGTACCGCCGCGCCGCCGCGCTCGCTTCTGCCACTGGCGTTACACAATAGCTGACTACCTTCAGTGCTGTTGACGTCCTTCCAACACCAGGAAAAGGTTCATTGTGCTAATTATAAATGTGCTAGCATTTTAGTTTCCGTTGATGTCAGGGTATGTACTGCTAATCATTCCGTCTGGTCCATCTCCTTCAATGGCGAATCTTGGGGGCTGCAGCCTCCTCCATTGCTGCCTCTTGATTTAAAAAGTGAAGAAAGTGAGAGGGGTCACGTTAATACGAGGGTAACTCAATTATTATCCGCAAAGTACTTAGGTAAAGCAGTCAACAATCCGAAGATTGGTTTGAACATCACAGTGCTTTACTAGGCATGGTCCTGTTTGGAGGTGGTATGCCGTTGCCTTCCTCCGACTTTCGAACTGACTTACCCAGCCAGTTATAGGGGAGCCTACAGTTTAACGTGGGTTCCGAACCACGGTACTACTCGATATTTTTCACATGAGCAATACTGCCAGAGGTGAAAGAAGTGGAAAGTTACAAATAAAAATCTTAGGATCTGGCGGGGATCGAACCCACGACCTTTGGATTTATAGTCTAGCACACTGTGCAACAGAGGCGCACTTATAAAATTTTATTGTAATAAAATACGAAACTTACAAGAACATCACTTTTCGACATAGTCTCCTTGCTTTTCAATTAACTTCGTCCATCGCTCTACAAGCTTCCTTATGCCCTCATAAAAGAAGGTTTTCTGTTGAGCTGCGAGACAGGAAAGCACCGCTTTCTTCACTGCTTCGTCCGAGTCAAATCGACGGCCCCTTAATGCATGTTTGAGTGGACCAAACAAGTGATAGTCAGAAGGGGCAAGATCGGAACTATATGTAGGATGATCCAGTACTTCGAATTTGAGTTTCTGGAGCGTTTCAGCAGTGTGGACAGCAGTATGCGGACGGGCATTGTCGTGCAACAACACAACACCTTCTGACAGCAATCCTCGGCATTTGCTTCGAATTGCAGGGCCGGCCGCGGTGGCCGAGGGGACTAAGGCGCTCCAGTCACGGTCTGCACGGCCACTACGGTCGGGGGTTCGAATCCCCCCTCGGGCATAGATATTTGTGCCGTCCTTAGTCTTAGCTAGTTCGTACGTACTTTGTAAGCTGAGGGACTGATGACCCCGTAGTTAAGTCCCATAAGTTCTAAAAACATTTGAACATTTTCGAATTGCAGGCTTTAGCCTGTTAGTAAGTATCTCACTGTAACGTATACTGTTTATTGTTGTGCTCCTTTCACCATAATGTTTCAGTGCAGGACCTCGTGCATCCCAAAAAGCCGTAAGCATCAGTTTTCCTGCGGACGGTTGGGTCTTGAACTTTTTCTTGCACGGCGAATTTGGATGTTTCCATTCCATACTCTGCCGTTTACTCTCCGGCTCGTAATGATGGATCAATGTTTCGTCTAATAAGTTGTCCCCTTCTTTACCATAGCGATCCAAATGTTTTTTTGCAGATGTCGAGGCGTCTTTGCTTATGCAACTGTGTGAGTTGTTTTGGGACCCATCTTGCACAACCTTTACGAAACCCAAGTCTGTTGTGAATAATTTCGTAGGCAGAACCATTAATTTGAAGTCGATGAGCCACTTCATCAATAGTTAATCATCTGTCTAAGAGAATCATTTCACGTGATCGCTCAATGTTTTCTTCATTTGTGGCGGTAAACGGTCGTCCGGCTCCTTCATCGTGCTTAACACTTGAGTGACCATTTCTGAATTTTTGAATCCACTCGTACACACTTCGTTGTGGCAAAATACTGCTCCCGTACTGTACTGGATGTCTTCTATGAATTGGCCCCTGATACACCTTCCGCCCACAAAAAACGTATCACTGAACTTGCTCTTCTTTGGTGCAAATAGACAGCGGAGCAACGAAACTAACGTAGCAGCTTGAAAACTGCAAAGATATAACAACAAACAAACAAAGCATGCGTCACCAACGTAAAACGACAGTACTACCAACATAAACAAAAATATAACTAAATTGCGGATAATAATTGACTTACCCTCGTAATTCAAGCTTAAGTCTCGAATGTCACACGTCACACACACAGACACACACACACACACACACACACACACACACACACACACACACATATATATATATATATATATATATATATATATATAAATGAATTGCTGTTCCTTAGTCTCGCTAAAACGCGAGAACGGCTGAACCGATTTGGCTAATTTTAGTCTTGAAATATTTGTGAAAGATCAGGGAGGGTTTAAACGGTGATAAAATATGGAAAAATTGTCCGGAAAAGAGGAAAACCGGGAAAACCTGAACAGCTTTTTCCAGTGAGCTATCAATACCGTTCGTCCAACTCCAATAAAATGCCGACCGCGGTGGCCGAGGGGACTGAGGCGCTCCTGTCACGCTCCTGCACGGCCACTACGGTCGGGGGTTCGAATCCCCCCTCGGGCATTGATATTTGTGCCGTCCTTAGGATTAGCTCGTTCATAAGTAGTTTGTAAGTTTAGGGACTGATGACCCCATAGTTGAGTCCCAGAAGCTATACAAACATTTGAACATTTTTTGCCATAAAATTTTGTACATTTCATGTTGAAAGTAAGAGGAGGGTTCGCATCAAATAAAAATTTGGAAAATTTAGGAAAAACCGAAAGCGATTTTTTCTATGAATAAAATTTTCCAATGTTTGTTAAGGTTATGGGACTTAACTGCGGGGTCATCATCCGTAAACTTACAAACTACTTATAAACTACCTACTAAAGACAACACAAACATCCATGCCAGAGGGAGGATTCGAACCTCCGACGTGGGAGACCGCGCGATCCGCAACATGGCGCTGCAGTCCACTTGGCTACGAGTAAAAATCAATTGCCACAAGGTTGTAAGAGCATCACTCGAATAAGGCTTAACTGGACAAGGATTGTATGAAATAAATTTTATGGAAAATATACCCGAAAATTGGAAAATTTGAGAAAAACTGAAAGTGCGTTTTTCAATGTGTTTTGATTGAATTCAGCACTATAACTAACTATTCGCATGACGTAGAGTGGTAATTCTTTTTTTTTTATCGGTCTTGGGACATTTTTTAGTAAAAATTTTTTTAGTTAAAAATGGAAGTCGCAAAATTCGAACGAAGTTCCTTTTTCAATGTGTTTCTAACTGTACTTAACATTATAAGTTGATAACTATTCATCCGATTGCTATAAAGTTTTTATCATTTGACATTCAATGAAAGATGAACGTTCTTATAAACTAAAACTTTGGAAAAGTTTCCCGGAAAATTAGAAAATTCGCGAGAACCTGAAAGAACTTTTTTCAGTTGGATATCAATGTCATTCGTCTGATTGCCATAAAAATTTTCATATTCGACGTTCAAAGTGAGAGTAACGTTCTTACGAAATAAAAATTTGATAAGCTTCGCGGAAAATTGGAAAATTCAGAAAAAAATATAGATTTTTCTATGAAATATCAAAACCATTTATCTGATTACGATAAAATTTTGCACATTCGACGTTCAAAGCGAGAGGAAGGCCTGAGTGAAATAAATGTTTGGAATTGTTGGCCAGAAAATAGGAAAATTTGTGGAAAAGAGCTCTTTTCTTTGGGATAGCAAGATCATTCGTACGATTGCGATACAATTTTGCACATTTGACGTTCAAAGCAAGAGTACATACATATTAGCAATTGCGAAGCATTGCCGGGACGACTAGTTTTTTTATAATTTTGTTGTTATGGTCTTCAGTCCAGAGACTGGTTTGATAACAACTCTCCATCCTACTCTATCCTGAGCGAGCTTCTTCATGTTCTCATAAGAACGGCAGCCCACATCTATTTGAATCTGCTTACTATATGCGTCTCTTGGTCTCCCTCTGCGATTTTTTCTCTAAACTCTTACATCCAATTCACAATTCCTTGATGTCTAAGAATGTGACCTACCAATCGATACCTTCTTTTAGTCAAGGTATGCGAAAAATTCCTTTTCGCACCAATTCTGTTCAGTACCTCTTCATTAGATACGCGATATACCCACCTAATCTTCAGCATTCTTCTGTAGCACCACATTTCAAAAGCCTCTATCGTCTTCCTGTCTGAACTATTTATCGTCTAACTTTCACTCCTGTACAAGGCAACACTACACACAAATCCCTTCAGAAAGTACATTTCTCTTTTTTCAAAAACTATATTTTTCCCATTGCCATTCTGCATTTTATATCCACTGTACTGCGACCGTCGTATGTTATTTTAGTACCAAGTAACTAACTACTCTAATTCCTTCAGCATCGCCTGATTTTCTAAGACTGCATTCCATTACCCTTGTTACGCTCTTGTTAATGTTCATTTTATACGCTCTCTTCAACACACTGTCCATTCCACTCAGTTGCTCTTCCAGGTCCTTGGCTGTCTCCGACAGAATTACAATTTCATCAACAAAACGCAATGTTTTTATTTCTTTACCCTGAACTTTAATCCCTATTCCAAATGTTTACTTGCTTTGCTTTACAGCTTGCTCGATGTACAATAACACTGGAGAAAGACTACAAACTCGTCTTACTCGCTTCCCAACCAAAGCTTCCCTTCCATACCCTTCGACTCTAATAACTGCGGTCTGGTCTTTATACATAAATAACAACCCTTTTCCTTTATTTTACCCCTGCTGACTTCAGAATTTGAATGAGTGTATTGCTATCAACATTGTAAAAAGCTTTCTACAAATCTACAAAAAGCTAGAAATGTAGCTTTGCCTTTCCTTAATCTATCTTCTAAGACAAGTCGTGAAGTGAGCATTGCCTCCCGTGTTCCTACGTTCCTCCTGAATCCAAACTGGTCTTCCCGGAGGTCTGCTTCTACCAGCTTTTCCATTCTTCTGTAGATAATTCGTATTAAAATTTTGTAACCATGACTTATCAAACTGATGGTTCTGCAATTTTCACACCTATCTGCGCCTAATTTCTTTGGAAAGGGGATTATTACATTTTTCTTAAAGTCTGAGGGTATTTTGCCTCTCTCATACATCTTACACACCAGATGAAATAGTTTTGTCATTGCTGGTTCTCCGAGACAGTTCAGTAGCTCTAAGGGAATGTCATCTACTCCCGGGGTCTTGTCAAATTCATCTCTCAGTATAGTATCTCCTATTTCATCTTCATCTAATTCCTCTTCGCTTCCCTCTTCTTATAATAGTAAATTAATGAAAGACGTCGTGTACTCTAGAAAATTTGCACAACACACGACGAGACAAAACTTCTATCAGCTCAGCCTCCCCCCAGACACTCCTCTGTCCATTACCTTCCATCCCACTCGGACTACATTTTAGTTTCGTTTGCATACAGTTGAGTCATTATGACGTCCTCCTGCGTAGTCTAGTGGACAGCGAGATGTGGTGCCACGCAGGGGCCGGGGATCGATTCTCGTTCGGGTCGGAAATTTTCCCCGCTCGGGAACTGTATTTTATGTCGTCGTAATCATCATTTCATCATCATTGACACTCAAGTCGCCGAAGTGGTTTCAGCTGAAAAGACTTGCACCAGGCAGGCCGAACACGACCCCATTTGGGGTATAACGGCCATAAATACCACACAGAATCGCATAAGTCATTATGACGTCATATCTCCTGGATATTGTGCAGTACTGCGGTATAATTTTGGAAGTACATTCAGTGGTAAAAGGGTTTTCCCATATAGCGCTGACGTCCTTCCAGAAGGACGAGAGCTGCAACTTTTCCATTCTTGTATTTAAGAATCCGTGCACAGTGTCATATTTCATTTCTTTGAATAAAGTGCACTCATTGCAGATCTATTTTGGCTTGTATTGTTGATTACAAAGTTGTTGGCTCTACAAACAATTGAACATTTCATTTGAACCTGTTTAAGTCGGTATTCTGATTATTATTGTCAACTGTGTGACGTCTGACGCAATAATGGAATGCAGCGGGATCGCAATCGCATTTCCCTGAATACAGTCTGCAGTGCTAATACCGCACCTCTCACTAACAATATACTGACATCAGTCTCTTGGCGTTATCAGTGTATTTACTTAACGCTTTTGACTTCCAATCAGAAGTGGAGGCCCTTGAAATACATTTTTGTAGCCACGGTGGAATGGCCGAACGTTTTAAGGCGCCTTGCTGCGAAGCGCGCGGTTGCATGCCGTCGGGAGTTCGAGACTCACTCGGATATGAGTGTTTGTGCTGGCCTTAGCATAGTTACTTTAAGTTAGTTTAAGTAATTTGTAACCTTAGGGACTGACGACCAACGTTCGTTTCCTACACGCATTTGACAGCTCTTAGGCGGTGGCGGTGGTTCAAATTTACCCGCGGCCATGCACATTTAGGTTTGATTACTTCTGTAAGGAAAGAAAAATTTTATAATAATGGAATAGATGTAAGGTGTTTATTTCATTAATGAAAAGTGTGAATCGAGGTAAAAAAAATATTTTTTGATTTACGTATTATTAACTGTGGTGGCTGTTGTTGTAATGTTTGAGCAACATAACAAACCTGACTTTAATTTCGTGGTTGGTTACGTTAAACTCGTGATTAATGCAAGTGGTGTAGTTAAATTTTGAAATAATTAGCAAGACAATCAGTGTAATTAACAAATACTATGGCCCTAGCTGACAAACTTTTCAAAAGATCACTCACCTTTCCTTTCTTTACAAAATCTCCTACAGAGACTGTGCACACACAGATAGCAGAAATTAACTTCCTGCGTCTGTGCAATGCGTACGACTCAATTATTACGCCAATGGTAATGATAATTTAGAAAATCATGAATAGTAGGATTTTTGACATCAAGTAATTGGCAAGTGGGTGCAGTCCAACCACTAAAGTCAGTATCTGATAAAATTAATTCACTCAAGCAAATAGGAAATTTAAGTAAATCAGTCTTAATTGATGCTATGCATACGACATTAGTACGAGTTTGGTTCTTTATGGGATAGAAGTGGCGGTGGCTATTATTGTTGAACTCAGTGCAAAATGAAATAGAAAAATTATTTATTAATCTGCAATAATTAATATGATGATAATCAATTACTGTTCTCAACTTTTGACCTAATCTGATTCTTTGCTAATTGTAAGGTTTGGTAACGTAACACTGGCATGCAACTGTCTGTTATCTTCTATATTCAATTTTAGCAAAATTGTCTCAAATGATTAATTAACACAGTCTCTAATAATTGACTACACTCACTTAATTAGTAAATTGTCTATAAATATTATTCATGCATTATTGAGGATTGCCATACTGATTCAAGAGTGGTTAATTAGTTGTTTAGATATGAAAGCAAGAAGTAAACTCGAATGTTCTTGTATTTTAACAAAACTTTAACATGCATTCACAGTAAATTACAACCAATAGCATGTAACTTATCTTATTTTCCAGTCCAGCGATGTGGTACTCTGCACAATTGTTACATAAGTTCTCATAGAAATTTTTTTAATGGTGGCTCCTCCTCAGGCAGCTTGCTGGCAGTACGCCGTGATGCTTCGCGAATCGCGACCGATAGCGTCCGCGATGACGCTACCTACCGAACACGTAACGAATTTCTGCCTCAGCAGAACGAACGAATAAATGTTTCATTAAGATCAATTCTTACTTCACTTATGTTCACTGATTTCACATAAACTTTCAAATCGTTGCACTTATAACAAATTATAACTTTCACTTTGTTTTAACTTTATTACTTATATTGTTTGAGCACTCCGCGGACCGCGTACGAACGCCTGATCTACGTCACGGGGCGGCAGATACTGCTGCTTGCCTGCTCTCCCACAGGCGAGCGCTGCTATACGATAAAGTCTCTGACCTGAGGAGTCTTATCGATAACTGTTCACAGAGAAATATTTTACACTGACAAATTAAACATAACAAGTAATCACAGTCATATAGAAAAATACAAAGTACAAATAAAATAAAATAATATATACATAAACAATTATAATACTGATAATAAATAAATGACAGAAAATGTTCACAGTTAAGTTACCTACATGCATTGTGCATCACGATAATTAAGTCACATAAGAAGTTAATTACTACATATTCACTATAAACAAGTTCAAACGAATAATAGTTCAAAATGAGTCTCATTCCTCGTTATAATGAAAGGCTTACCTTAAGGGTTACCTTACACTCCAGGTAAATGCCGGGATGGTTCCTTTCAAAGGATCTGCCAATTTCCTTCTCCGTCTATAATGGCCAGACTGTCGACGGTACGATATACCCTAAGGTTCCTCCTCTCTATTGTGTCTGTCTGTCTGTGTGTGTTGCCGGCCGCGGTGGCCGAGGTGACTGAGGCGCTCCAGTCACGGCCACTAGGTTGGGGGTTCGAATCCCCCCTCGGGCATGGATATTTGTGCCGTCCTTGGTATTAGCTAGTTCATAAGTAGTTTCTAAGTTTAGGGACTGATGACCCCGTAGTTAAGTCCCATAAGCTTAACAAACATTTGAACATTTTTTTTCTGTGTGTGTGTGTGAGAGGGGGAGGGTGGTAGTGTGATAGTTTTTTTGGAAGAACGAAGCTTTCCGAATGCTTAAATATTTTAGCAGTCCTTTGACAACGGTGGTGCCTCAGTGGATACACCGGTTCTCATTGGATCACCCAAGTTAAGGACTGTGGGGCTTGTCTAGCACCTGGATGGGTCAACGTCCAATTCTGCCGAGGGTGTTTGCAAGCGGCGTTGCACTCAGCCCTTATGAGGCCAGTTGTTAAGCTATTTGACTGAGAAATAACGGCTCCGGTGACAAAAACCGACACAACAGCCGGGAGTGTGGGACGCTGACCACATCTTCACCATACCGTATCCGTTCACGCCTTCGGAAGAAGGATGGCATGGCGGCCGGTCGGTAGCTCTTGTGCCTTTCGTGGCGTGTAGGACGGAGTTTGTATCCCGCCTGTTTCTCAACACCTGCGCTCCTTGTGTGGTGGAATGGTGACGATATAATTGCGATGGTTAATATAATTATTCATGTTTGTCTTTATTCTCAAATCATGCGAGTATTTTGACACTAGAAAGTTTTATCAGTTGCTAGGACGTCGTTGATTTGTTATTTACAGTTTCCTAGCGACACCAACTGTCATAAGCTAACCGTGTAAATTCTCTAAACTTTGTTCGAAGTGTCCCGCACCACAACATAAATTAAAATTTGTAGAAGTAATTCCCTTAAATAGTTCATCAAAAATAAATAAATCAGGTTCTTGTACGAGTGGGGCAAGGAAAACAGTCTGTGGCCGTTACTAAAATTTCATCAAAATCAAACAGGGTCACTTATGTTCGCTGTCGTTAACTAGTACTGACAATATTAACATTCCACAGCCTTCTAAACATTGTTGTTCCACATTCTCATTCGATACTCATATAATGTCACATTCCAAGCTAAACAGTAGTGATTCAATCATAATCAAATTGTTTTCTGAAATAAGTCGAGATTCTTCACAAGAATCAAATTCCTCTTACTATAAAATTTTCTTTATCATAAATAAATCTTCATAAATGCAATATATCTTTCAACATTAACAAATATTTATTCTTCTTCATATTAATACAGCGTCAGTTTAGCAAGAAACGTGAACATGGACAACTAGCTTGGACTGAATCTCAAACAAGACTAACTATAATCTTATATTCTTTTCTTTTCTTCTTTGTAACAATTGAAGCGCGGCAATAAAGAATGCGCAGCAGCATTCGTAGCCCCATAGCTGTCGGTTAAATTTTCATAGTGGCCGTCTGCTGTAATGTTGGCTGCGGCGACGACGACGCAGTCCTTGTTGATTGCGGCGCCTCGATCGTACATGAAACATACAGAAACAGAACATTTTAAGAATCATATTATAAAAAATAACAATATTTACATAAACATCAAATATGTATCAATTTTTTTTATTTATTACTTCAAAACAGGGCTGATATAGGAAAATTTAGTACGACTATCTTGTCCCACTACACGTGGCGAACAGCAGTCTATTGTTTCCATATTGGCGTTGTTCCAATCAGATCTTAGCGCTGTGTATTCGGCCGTTGCACTCGATAAAAGTTGTACGTTATGTTTAATGTTGAATCTATCGCTTAATCAGACAGCAAAAGTAGTTTATTTTAAAGTTAATTATTCAAAACCTGATCCGGTACTAGTTGCAGTCCAAATAGTTGTAATATATTGATGTTTAACAGTCAATATCACTAAGTCATCAAATAACTTCATCAAAATTTAACTGAACACTTACATTGATCATTAACACATTATTTTGGTTTATTTATGGCCCTGGTGGTGATGTACATACTGTTAAATGAGAAACAGTGCATTAAACCGATTATGTGAGTAACGGATCTTTTAACAAAACAACTGTGACATGTAATCTGCATGAAACACACACTTTCTTAATGTTCGACTACGAGAATTTTATGCATATCAGTACCTGATTATCAAAACTCAGTATCATACTCAATTAACTGCAGTGTTGCATAACAATCATTTACTACGATACCAATAAAGAAATCTATTCAACAAGATTTCTAAAATCAATACTGCACTTTAAATCCACAAATAACTAATTATCAAATAAAGGAAGTAGACGTAAATGAAACAGGAAAGAAATGTCAACTTTGTTACTCATTAATAATAATCACCATTACATTACGCGAATGATAAAACCTTTTCATAATTACAGGTAATGCTATTACCTTCATTCCAGGGGTGGTACAACCTTTTTCATAATTATATGACTTGCTGGCACTGCAGCCAATGCTCTACATCGGAGCCATATATACAACATAACCAGTGGCGTAACTAGAGTTGGTTCTGGGGGGAGGGGGATAGATCTGCTTGACGAGCAAAATTTTAGTCAATTCCCAGACAGACTACCATCTACCACTCCTGTTGAAGAAACTAATTCACTCCCATCCAATGAAAGCTTATGGTAAAACACCCCAAGTTTCCAATCTTTACCATATTGCTGTTACACGATTTTTTTTCTTCTTTTCGGGTTCTGGGGGGAGGGGGGGGTTTCTATCCCCCTATCCCCCCCCCCCCCATAGTTACGCCACGCCGGCCGCGGTGGCCGAGGAGTCTGAGGCGCTCCAGTCACGGTCTGCACGGCCACTACGGTCGGGGGTTCGAATACTCCCTCGGGCATGGATATTTGTGCCGTCCTAGTTCGTAAGTAGTTCATAAGTAGTTTGTAAGTTTAGGGAGTGATGACCCCGTAGTTAAGTCCCATAAGCTGTAAAAACATTTGGACTTTTTTTTTTTTTTTTTTTTTTTTTTTTTTTTTTTTTTTTTTTTTTTTTTTTTTTTTTTTTAGTTACGCCACTGAACACAACTGCTCTCTAAGCGAGCTGAACCACAAGTCTAACTCTCTGTCTCTCTCTGCACGAGCTACAATGCTATGCAATACATAATCTTTGCCAAAGATGATACTTCACAGTTTTATATACACATATCGATACACACAGTAGAATCAAAATTATACATTTTCTTGCAAGCAAGTTACTCGACACAAAACAGGAGGCACAATATTAGACATTTTCTTACAAATTCAGCAATATATATTAGACATTTTCTTACAAATTCAGCGATATACATTTTCCATTGACACGTATCACACTCCGTGCAGCTTTCTAATGTGGCACCTGCCACTGCCCGTGTTCCAGAGGAGAGGCGGCTGCGCTGCTACCACTGCACGTCGGACCACTACAACCCCAACTGCGACGACCCGTTCAACAGCACCGGCATCGAGGTCGTCGACTGCCTGGAGCAGACGCGGCGCAGGAGCGACCCGCGAGAGGTGCCCGTCTGCAAGAAGATCAAGCAGCGCAGTGAGTACAAGGCCACGCGCTGGGCCCACCACCTCAGCCAGTTCCAGCACACACATCTGAAAGCAGTAAACGCGACAAAATAAGTACACGTATAACACTGAAAGATGTCAGTCTTATACACTACTAGCTGAAAACCCGGCGTTGCCTGGGTATTTATTTATTCCATTGTTATGTTGGTTCATCTCCTCCTTACCCATCCATCCATCACCTGCTGTCACACTCGGTCAATTTCCCCTGCATCTGTAATAAATTTCAGCCTATAGTTGAGTAGAATGAAACACTTCTTAAAGAAGAGTAGCCTATTTTGTGTCCCAGCCTCGTCGCCGCTTTTGTGTCTCGTTTCCGTCGTAGGTGTCGGTGGCCGAGTAGAAAGACCGACACAGTAATAAAGGATGCACGCTTGTGCAGGGGGACAGCAGAAACTAAAAACACTAGAGTAAATTAGAACGAGATCTATATTTCTTAGAGACTTAGTAATACTTAACTTTTACATGGCTCAGTACTGCAGACTGCTGATACATAGTTGAGCTAGAGGCCTGCCTAGTGATGAGTCCTAGTGCCTAACCGATAGCCAAGTCTTCACTGGTGCCTATCTGATTCCGAAGTGTTCGCTGGTTCCTACCTCAGTCCCAAGTGAACGATGTCGTTCAGTGGTGGCCACGAGCGGAGTTGTAGCAGAGGGCGCTCGTGGCTGTCGTCGTAAGAACGCCGCGCAGTGCGTGCATGGCAGCGCGCGGCGAAAGTAGGTGACGCGCACTTTGGACTTGTGCGACACCACAGCCTAGATCACATATAAAGCAAAATTACTTTATATCACTACTAGTTTCGGCAATACTTGTTGCCATTATCAAGTGATAGGCCTACATTAAAAACTACAGTGCACATGTGCAGAAAAAGACTTCTCGAATTCGTGGCTTACCAAATGGCCGACCAATAGCAAAATGGGGGTGGGGGTGAGACAACTGTTGGACATGTCTTACAATTGCTGTTGGCAACTTCAAAACAGCTGCTGTTATATTTTCAGTGGTGGTTCTCTTGATGTTAAGTGAAAGACATACAATAAAGTGTGTTGTCAAAAATAAAATGGTGACACACTATTGCTTTAGTGCCAAGCAAGCCCTCATTGACAGACAGCGATCAACTGTAATATAATTATAAAACACTAAAGTCATGGTGAGAACATAATACACAATGTGAATTACAGGATAGCCCAACAGAAGCTATAGATTACCTGTACACAGTAAATGCAACAACAGGCCAGAAGCGGTTACATTCGAATAAAAGTATATGGTACATTGCGACTAATAATAACACATAAAAACATAGTTCGCTGCTGCAGGTGACTGATTGTCAGTTCACTTAACATCAAGAGAACCACCACTGAATATGTAACAACATCTGACTTGAAGTTGCCAGCAGCAATTGTACGACATGTCCAACAGTTGTCTCACCCCCCCCCCCCCTCTTTTGCTATTGGTCGGCCATTTGGTAAACCACTAATTCGAGAAGCCTTTTTCTGCACATGTGCACTGTAGTTTTTAATGTAGGCCTGTCACTTGAGAATGACAACAAGTATTGCCGAAACTAGTAGTGAAATAAAGTAATTTTGCTTTAAATGTGATCTAGGCTACTCTTCTTTAAGAAGTGTTTCATTCTAACCATTTAAGATCGCTCTCCTACTGACAAATGTCGGCTGTTATTAATGACTATAGTTGAGTTTTCACGCAGCTCAAAACTTGTCATTTCTCTTGGACAATGTGACATACAATAATGTAATTTTGCACAGTCATAAAGTGGAATATTAGAAAACTGCAAGTGATTTTTTTTTCCCCAGTGGAGTTGGTAACCAAGACTTCGCAAATTAAAACCTATTGCATGAGTGGGACCAGAGTGTGGATAAGTTGGGAATTTGCGTCTGGAATAGGCGTGCAGGGGTAGCCAGAGCAACAGCTGAGATCGCTGTGCCCCAGTGGTGTAGTGGTCTAGTGCGACTGCCCAGTGGCAGGAATCTCGGCTGGGACGCTAAATTTTCTACTTCGTCCACTGAATTATTTCAGTCGTGCAGGGGTAGCCAGAGCAACAGCTGTGATCGCTGTGCCCCAGTGGTCAAGTGCGACTGCCCAGTGGCAGGAATCTCGGCTGGGACGCTAAATTTTCTACTTAGTCCACTGAATTATTTCAGTCGTGCAGGGGTAGCCAGAGCAACAGCTGTGATCGCTGTGCCCCAGTGGTCAAGTGCGACTGCCCAGTGGCAGGAATCTCGGCTGGGACGCTAAATTTTCTACTTCGTCCACTGAATTATTTCAGTCGTGCAGGGGTAGCCAGAGCAACAGCTGTGATCGCTGTGCCCCAGTGGTCAAGTGCGACTGCCCAGTGGCAGGAATCTCGGCTGGGACGCTAAATTTTCTACTTCGTCCACTGAATTATTTCAGTCGTGCAGGGGTAGCCAGAGCAACAGCTGTGATCGCTGTGCCCCAGTGGTCAAGTGCGACTGCCCAGTGGCAGGAATCTCGGCTGGGACGCTAAATTTTCTACTTCGTCCACTGAATTATTTCAGTCGTGCAGGGGTAGCCAGAGCAACAGCTGTGATCGCTGTGCCCCAGTGGTCAAGTGCGACTGCCCAGTGGCAGGAATCTCGGCTGGGACGCTAAATTTTCTACTTCGTCCACTGAATTATTTCAGTCGTGCAGGGGTAGCCAGAGCAACAGCTGTGATCGCTGTGCCCCAGTGGTCAAGTGCGACTGCCCAGTGGCAGGAATCTCGGCTGGGACGCTAAATTTTCTACTTAGTCCACTGAATTATTTCAGTCGTGCAGGGGTAGCCAGAGCAACAGCTGTGATCGCTGTGCCCCAGTGGTCAAGTGCGACTGCCCAGTGGCAGGAATCTCGGCTGGGACGCTAAATTTTCTACTTCGTCCACTGAATTATTTCAGTCGTGCAGGGGTAGCCAGAGCAACAGCTGTGATCGCTGTGCCCCAGTGGTCAAGTGCGACTGCCCAGTGGCAGGAATCTCGGCTGGGACGCTAAATTTTCTACTTCGTCCACTGAATTATTTCAGTCGTGCAGGGGTAGCCAGAGCAACAGCTGTGATCGCTGTGCCCCAGTGGTCAAGTGCGACTGCCCAGTGGCAGGAATCTCGGCTGGGACGCTAAATTTTCTACTTCGTCCACTGAATTATTTCAGTCGTGCAGGGGTAGCCAGAGCAACAGCTGTGATCGCTGTGCCCCAGTGGTCAAGTGCGACTGCCCAGTGGCAGGAATCTCGGCTGGGACGCTAAATTTTCTACTTCGTCCACTGAATTATTTCAGTCGTGCAGGGGTAGCCAGAGCAACAGCTGTGATCGCTGTGCCCCAGTGGTCAAGTGCGACTGCCCAGTGGCAGGAATCTCGGCTGGGACGCTAAATTTTCTACTTCGTCCACTGAATTATTTCAGTCGTGCAGGGGTAGCCAGAGCAACAGCTGTGATCGCTGTGCCCCAGTGGTCAAGTGCGACTGCCCAGTGGCAGGAATCTCGGCTGGGACGCTAAATTTTCTACTTCGTCCACTGAATTATTTCAGTCGTGCAGGGGTAGCCAGAGCAACAGCTGTGATCGCTGTGCCCCAGTGGTCAAGTGCGACTGCCCAGTGGCAGGAATCTCGGCTGGGACGCTAAATTTTCTACTTCGTCCACTGAATTATTTCAGTCGTGCAGGGGTAGCCAGAGCAACAGCTGTGATCGCTGTGCCCCAGTGGTCAAGTGCGACTGCCCAGTGGCAGGAATCTCGGCTGGGACGCTAAATTTTCTACTTCGTCCACTGAATTATTTCAGTCGTGCAGGGGTAGCCAGAGCAACAGCTGTGATCGCTGTGCCCCAGTGGTCAAGTGCGACTGCCCAGTGGCAGGAATCTCGGCTGGGACGCTAAATTTTCTACTTCGTCCACTGAATTATTTCAGTCGTGCAGGGGTAGCCAGAGCAACAGCTGTGATCGCTGTGCCCCAGTGGTCAAGTGCGACTGCCCAGTGGCAGGAATCTCGGCTGGGACGCTAAATGTTCTACTTCGTCCACTGAATTATTTCAGTGCCCACTCGCAGTTAATGTCGTGAATTCTTTGTGTATACATTGATAACTGAGTTTGCACTAAACTGCCAGTGCGTAAGCGCTACCCACAATAATGCAGATTTTTCTCTTGATTAGCGAGTGAAAGAATGTCCATGGGCGTAGTCAGATGGGTGTTTCCGGGATTCAAACCCTTCCCGAAATGTTCACAAAGCTAACAAAAGTCGACCTCATTTAGTATCAGAACAAGATTAGATTAGATTAGGTTTTCGTTCCGTAGATCCATATTGAGGAGATCCTCGTGGATTTGGAGCATGTCAAGAAACAAAATTTACAAGCTGAATAATAGATAATACTAATATTATAAATACATATATACACATTTTTGAGCTGATAATTTAATAATACTAATATAGTATGAATACCGATACGTGCATCATTTGGTACAATTTAGTAATTCACTAATGGAGTAGGAGGAGTTGGCCACTAGAAAGTCTTTTAGGTTCCTCTTAAACTGATCTTTATTTGTAGCTAAATTTTTTATACTTGATGGTAAGTTATTGAAAATGTATGTTCCTGAGTAGTGGACCCCTTTTTGAACTAGAGTAAGCGCTTTTAAGTTCTTGTTCCTAGTATTGTATGTAGGAACTGAGCTGTTTGTTGGGAAAAGGGATATATTATTTACGATAAATTTCATTAAGGAATAAATATACTTCTTTGAAGAGGCTTCTACAGGACGTCCGTCAATTTACTCCACAAATGATACGTATTACACGCTTTTGGACTCAAGAAGTTTGACTGACATGAAGAGTTACCCCAAAATATTATACCATATGACATTATGGAATGAAAGCAAACAAAGTATGCAAGCTTTTTTATTTTTATGTCTCCTATGTCTGATAACACTCATATTGAAAATACAGATTTGTTGAGTCGTTTCTGCAGTTCTGTGGTGTGCTCCTCCCAACTTAATTTATTATCAAGCTGTAATCCCAGGAATTTAATACTGTCAACCTCTTCTGCCTGCTCTTCTTCATATTTAATGCATACTCTGGCGGGAAATCTCTCGCATGTTATGAACTGCATGTGGTTAGTCTTTTCCCAGACGAGATTGTTCGGCCGCCGTAGTGCAAGTCTTTTTAGTGGATGCCACTTGGGCGACTTAGGTACCGATGGCAATGAGATGAAGATAATTAGGACA
Source organism: Locusta migratoria (assembly GCA_026315105.1). Classification (NCBI taxonomy): domain Eukaryota; kingdom Metazoa; phylum Arthropoda; class Insecta; order Orthoptera; family Acrididae; genus Locusta; species Locusta migratoria. Next base: position 130,169,612 of record CM048745.1, on the reverse strand, counting down.
ACACGCAACAACCAGTGTTCTGCCGGGAATCGAACCTGGGTCCCTTGCATAGGAGGTCAGAGACGCTTCCACTGAGCTACGGAGGCGGACGAGAAAGAGAGAAGGGATAGGAGAAGTACTAACTCAAGCCAGGAATAAATAAATAAATACCCGTGCAACGCCGGGTTTTCAGCTTGTAATATAAACAGTACTAGCTTAAACCCGCGACTCTGCTCGCGTGTTGGTTGATTATGATAGATAATGTGCGAAACGTTCAAATCAAATGTTGAAATGTTTGTTAAGCTTATGGAACTTAACTACGGGATCATCAGTCCCTAAACTTACAAACTACTTATGAACTACTTACGAACTAGGACGGCACAAATATCCATGCCCGAGGGGTGATTCGAACCCCCGACCGTAGTGGCCGTGCTGACCGTGACTGAAGCGCCTCAGTCACCTCGGCCACCGTGTGCGAAACGTCAAATCGATTTTTTTAAAGAGATGTATTAAAATAAATTTCTTTTTTACTGTCTTTTTTACTGCTTTATTTATTTATTCTTATATTTCCTTATTCGTATGCTTATCCTTACAGAAAAAAAGCTGAAGACATTGTAGCACTTATAGACCAAAGATATGGTTTGTGGCATCACGTTTCGCTGTATGTAACCTCCTTGCTATAGAGTTGCAAACGTCATCGCTGGCCTTCAGTCCGAATTTTTTTAATAATTTGACGACTTTCAACCACCATATCTTCCACCCCCTTTTAGCTGTCGGCATGGAACTGCTATGGGGTACAACGGGAGACTGCGGACAACAATTACACACAGACCATTCGTTTGATTTCTGTAGTTTTCGCTGCAGATCGAAATATTAACACACATTCGTAGAATTTTGTAAACGCCGATAACTTTCCATCCCAATATACTCCAACCTTGTATCATTATCAACCCTCAAGCAACAATGCAACCAATAAAACCATTTTCAAAGAGTAATTATTGTTCCGCATTTCGCGTTATATTCTTCAAATTACTAAATATCTATCAGATCGCTATTAAACCGTGCCTAAAACCTTCCTCAGGTATAAATTAATAACTGTACAAATATTTAAGTCTCTGCGTCTTGTCGTTCGGACGTGATAAGCGTACACCGAATAGACATTCACACACACATATGTGAATGTCTATTCGGTGTACGCTTATCACGTCCGAACGACAAGACGCAGAGACTTAAATATTCGATCGCCATAAAACCGTGCCTAAAGCCTTCCCCGGATAGACATTAGTAACTGCAAATTTTTAGCTCTTTACGTCTTTTGGTTCATACGTGGTAAACATACACCGAACAGACATTCACATATATAGATTAGTGTCGTTTCCAGTTCTGTGTCCTTTCATTTTATACTCCTTCCGAAATCATATCCAGGCTAAGCCTACGAAACAGTCTACGTTACCTAAAAAAGCGTCGCTGTATGTTACGGCTTGTTTTTCACTTAGCAGCTAGTGCGTTACGTACATTCATTTTTGGAATTAATTTTTGTAAATGCCACGTTTATTAGAGATGCAGCTGGCGTAGAAATTAGCGCCCTCTTGAACAGGATGTGATACAGGCCAGAAACCGTCAGTTAGTGTCAGGTTCGGTGGCCCGGTCAAGTGGCTGACACAATTAGGCGGTAAGAACGTGCCTCCTCGCCGGCGAGTCAATTATTGGACTACTAGCGCCGCGGCAGTCAGCTGGACAGCTGGAGCCTGAGGCCGCGAGGTCGCGCGTGGGAGGCGCGGACGTAGACTGGCCCCGCCCACCTCGCTCGTGGCCTTCCCAGAGGGGCCAACTGGACGGTCAAGTTCACGCATCCGGCCTCTTAACGCCAGCGCTCGTCTTCACACTGAGAGCCAGCGTTCAGCTCAGCCGAGCGAGGTAGCACACTGGACCACCGCCTCCACTTTGGTGAACAGTTTCCCAATTTAGTCAAATTGCGAGGTTCAGAGGGGAAGAAAAGAGATACAGTTGATGGAGTCAGTACACATTCAGTTCAACTGACATGCCAAGTCCTTTTCCGTACATCACAAAATGGCCTTACTCCTACAACAAATACAGTATTTGTAGAATGAAACTTTCACTCTGAAGTGGAATGTGTGCTGCTATGAAACTTCCTGGCAGATTAAAATTGTGTGCCGGAACCGGACTCGAACCTGGGACCCTTGCCTTTCGCTGCCAAGCGCTCTACCATAACGATAGCTTTTCTTCCTAGATGGTTTATTTTATGATGATGACAAAAAGCTCACCATATATTTACATAATTTGATGATGCCTCAAAAGGGCGAAACGCGTCAGTGAAATAAAGAAAAACATTTGCAACTGAGACTGACGTTTGAGATATGTCATTATTACTAGTTTTTAATCTATTTTAATTATTCAAAAAATAGAATCACTACTACAGAATGTAGTTATAGCGCTGTTTTATCTGATTGTTGGCAATAACTAAAAAAAATAAAAATAAAAAAAACCAAGGAAAGAAAACGCAAAACTGGTTACAACCTACACCAAATACAGAAAAAAATTGTGAATCCAGGACTCAAAAACCGGTGTCTGTTATAACTGGTCGGTTTTTCCCGTCCGTATGCCACTCTGTTACATTACAGGTGCTGTGAAACTTCCTGGCCTTTTTCATAGAATGTTGCCGCCTATGTATGTATATGGTAACATACTCTTTCAGCCTGTCATCATCGTTGAAGTGTTCCCACCAAGGACAGATTTTAGGTGTAAGAACAGATGAAAGTCGCTAAGAGCGAGGTCCGGGCGGTACGCAGGATGATCAAACACGTCCCAGTGAAATTCCCGTAAAAGTTGTTTCGTCATTTTCGCCGAGTGATGTCAGGCATTATCGTGAGGAATTGACAATAATACTCGGCGCTTGTTCTATAATATGCGGCGAAATTTCTTACTGGTCTCGCAGTAACCATGTGCATTGATCGTTGGCCTCGTGGTAAGAAATCTACGTCTACATGGGATACTCTGCAAATCACATTTAAGTGCGTGGCAATCAGCGAAATGTCTTTTCTGTCCCGTAAAATGGTGCACGTGACTTTTCTAGGAGTCAAGATTTGCTTATCCTTAACCTTCGTTGGGAATGAAGTGTGCCTGCATTCCATTGACTGCCGTTTTGTTTCAGAGGTGTCATACGATACCCAAGTTTCATCCCCCGTGACTATCCGAGTAAGAAAACCATCGCCTTCTTCATTGTAGCGTGTAAAAAAACTCAAGTGAACTACCCATTCATTTTTTTTTTCTGATGTTCAGTAAGAATTTTGGGTACCCAACGTGAGCAAAGATTTTGAAATTTCAGTTTTTCATTAACACTTTCATATTTAGTGCTCGCGAGATTTGCGGAACTTCCATAGCAAGGGCACTAAGTGTAAACTTACGGTTGTGATTAATCTTCACTCAATTGTGTGAATCAGTTCATCAGTAACCATAGACGGGCGTCTACTTCGTACTTCATCGTGCACTTCATCACGTCCTTCGTTGAACATTCTGACTCATCTTCTAACCATTGAATCATTCATAGCATTTTGTCCGTAAACCGATGAATTTCCTTTGCATTTAGAAAACTAATCACAGATCTGATTTCACACGCGGCGGAATTTTCAATTACGGCTTACATTATAAAGAAGCACTTCAAAGCACACGTAGACAGCAGGAATCTGAAAATGGCGTACATGTCTTTTCCTTCAGTCAGAGTAAACAGGGCCGGCCGCGGTGGCCGAGGTGACTGAGGCGCTCCAGTCACGGTCAGCACGGCCACTACGGTCGGGGGTTCGAATCCCCCCTCGGGCATGGATATTTGTGCCGTCTTTAGTCTTAGCTAGTTCATAAGTAGTTTGTAAGCTTAGGGACTGATGACTCCGTAGTTAAGCCTCATAAGTTGTACAAACGTTTGAACATTTGAGAGTAAACTGGCACGCGTGCTTGGAACTGCGATCGTAGCGCTGCCGCGGATAGAAATAGAAACGGAACTTACTTTGTTGAGTACCCTCGTGTTACTGTACTTAAGTAGTGAAAAAATAAGATTTTATATTATTGATGAAATATAGATCAACTGATACTACTAAGGCATTGACAATGGAGTACACCAGTAGAAATTCTCTTAGACTTTTCGTGAACTGAAATTTATTAGAGAATAAATTTTTTGTGCCTGTTTATTCTGCAAATCTGTATGTAGGTTATTATTACCTCTAATGTTGAGAGCTGACAGTGTTCCCACACCTACTGATTACAAGTATAAAACTAAATTTTGTATCTCGCTCCGATGTTCGCGCAAATGCTCCAAGGTTTTAGCTAAGCATTCAGATGACAGTTTCCTCTTATTACAAGGAATCAATTGTGTTTATCACTCGTTTGTTCCAATTCTTACAAGGAGACCACGTGGGTATCGGATTTTAGAATTTCTTTATATTTATGGTACGTAAAGTTCAGAACTTAAATAATAATCAGCCAAAGCCATTCGACGCAGCTCTCAAAAATTCTTGAGAAAATCGACTTTGAAGTTTTGCAAAGAACACTTAAGTACCAATAATTAAAACACTTGCAGCATATGTCGCTTTAGCTCAGGTGCCACCGTTTTGGTCTCACAACCATAGAGTCGATAATTCGAAACCGGCTGTAAAAGATTTTTTTTTTTTTTTTTTTTTTTTTTTTTTTTTTTTTCGAATCCAGTTGTATAAAACATTTTGAGATCTCTAATTCCAGGTGTCGTTTCAGTTTTTGTTTTTGTGTATGTAGACGAACTGAACTCCTCGTCACCTAAAACAATGGTTAGTTTGTTAGCTGCTTGGAATGCCATTATTAGTAACTATGGAGATGACTTTTCAAAAACGCGTCTTAGCTCTTCACTAACTGAACAATCAAAGACTACCGTCGTCAGCTAATAGTGAAGCCAATACTATAAAAAATGTAACTTATGGTTTTTTTAATTGAAACCATCATTATTACCAACCTTGATAAAATATAGAAAATTTCGAATATACAAAAACAAGCTCATTTTTCGTAAGAATTATCATTAGATATTAAAATCGTGTAAGTATTCGAACACAACGACAAAAAAAACTTTCACAGCAGAATTCGAACCACAGACCCCATGATTGTAAGGCCACAACGCTACCGCCTTTTTTTCATAAGTTTTTATTTACCGTATTTTATTTCTTATACATTTTACTGTATATAGTTAACATGAATTATGACATCTTAGAACACATATATGATACTTTGCACTGGTACTCTTAATAATATACACACATATAAACAATCACAAAAACAATATGTTGATTTACTCATAGTTCGCAGTTAAACTTTTAAATAAGTTAACCTTAACTCTGCCTTAGCATTTAGGCTTTTCATAACACTTTCAATTTCTTGTATCCATCGACGCAACTGATATTAAATGAGTCCATATATCCCCATTCGTTCAAATACGATAATAAACATGTTTCCATATTTGTGTTTTTGGTCCACATACTTGCAAAGTTTGTTACATTCGTTCTGCATGTATAGTTTGAAGTCAATGGTGGTGTCCGGTCCAAGATCGCTCTCGTATTTTCCCAGTTACCAGTACAGTGCGTCTTTTTTTTCTGGAAACTGTGTTGCATATAGTCTACATAGTATGGACGGAGGTATGTATCGAAGTGAAATTCTTGTGAGAAATGCTATTTGCGCTCTCATCCATTTCCGTCCTAAGGACGGCACAAATATCCATGCCCGAGGGGGGGATTCGAACCCCCGACCGTAGTGGTAAATCTGTGTATAACTGTATCAACTAAACTACACCGACACATGTTAAAACTGCTCAAATTACTGGTACTTACGCGTACTTGAAGCACTTGAAAGTCGATTATCTCGATAATTTTTTAGAGTTGTGTCGAATTGCTTTGGCTGATTGTTAATTTGACTTCTGACCTTCACGTACCGTGAGTATCAAAAAATTCTAAAATGCGATACCCATGTGGTTTCCTTGTTAGTCACAACACTGGTTCTATAAATACTCACAAGTTTTCCTTTCTCAGAATATTTTTCCCGCTCTATGCGGAAAGACAATGACACGTGTTTGAAGGTACTATCACAGTCTATCACAGACAGTCGCGAAACTCTATAGGGGAAAAATTGCAGCTGAACCTACACTAGCGCTCCAAGCGGCCAGTAGGGAATAACAGAGGAATGGCGTGATACAAACTGAGAAGTTGCTGTTTTAATGCTGTTCCTTTCATATCTCTTAATCATTAAACGTTGCTCTGAACTTTCTAATACAAATATAAAAACATCATTAAAGTAATATTACTACTTCTGTTAATGGCAGTCACACATTTCACAATACCTGAGTCACAATCATATCGTCCAAAAACTTTTCGAAAGCAGAAATAAATCGCATCCTGATGTGCTCAAGTATAAAAGTAACTTATTATGATTATATTCGCGTGCTCAGTACGTACTAACATGTTGCGTGAGTTTTGTTTTAACGGATTTCGGACATTGTAATATTTTCAAAACTATTCACGATTTTTACATTGTAAGAAACTACACTCCACATCGTTTTAAACCCTCTTTTCACCTTGCCCTTCCTTCTGTGCCTTTCTAGTACCTATCTTAAATTTTAAGCTACTTGGTAGGTTTTCACACTGAATATATTGAAGAATGTGACGTACTAAATTTAACAGTTTATATACGGACGTATTATTTATTTGTAACTATGCATTCACTTTATCAAACTTGTAGGCAACCGCCAAAATATGTTGGTATACAGGCTTATAATTTTTGTGAAACTGAGGTACAAAACTAAGCAGGCTCTACTGTAATAGTTAACTACTACTGGAAGCATTCAGACATTACTTTTATACGGCAGTAATATTATGAAATAGTGGTCAAGTATTTGCGATTCTGATTAAGAGCAGAAGTTTAGACGTGAATGAATTCTTAAAGATTTACTTATATGTCTAAAAGTATAACAAACACCGCAAATTAACACTTGTTATTCGTATAATTATTCCCTTACTTCTGAGCTTCCTTTCCAAATGAGAATTTCCGAATTACGTTTTTGATAGTTGCTATAATTTTTAGCGTCACAAAAGCTCGTAAATACGAAGTACGAACTTCTCTTCAAATACACATTCATTACTCAATTGTCTCGCGGAATGTTTTTACGACCCAGCCGCTAGGAAGCGCTGCAGTCACAAGGTTGCAAAAATTCACTGGGAGTTTCGTGACTCTTTATGTTCGACTCTGGTACTATTAACAGCAGGGAAAAATATTCCCACCGTGCATTGAGCGAACGTGCGGGTGATCCGTAGGCAGTGAAGAGAGGCAGCCATTGGCTGCAGAAAAGCCGCACTCGGTAAAAAGAGAACGAAGCGAGGAAGTAGACGGGCGACATACCTGCATACAAATGAACTCGTCGATACCCAAAGATAGGCGCTGGCGAGCCGACACGCCCTGTCTGACTCAAGCCATTAGAATGCCGGTCAGCACGTCGATTCTTCGAGTCCGATGTCCGGCTACAATTCACGAGTTAACATTCCAGAGGGCGAACAATAAGACAGTGCACAGCTTTTTTACAGAACCAGCAAAAGCCGACGTTGTGCGGTAATTCGTTGCACTCTTCTTTTCGTCCATCAACTCTTTTAGTTGCCACCATCCGGCACAAACAATGGGCGTCCTCAAGACTTCAATCCATCGAGCCCATACCATCTCTGATGCCGACAGAATTCACCTGCAGATTGTATTCCTAAAGAATGGATATTCAAGGAAGCAAGTAAATCGAGCGATGCGCACCTACAAACGACAGAACAAGGAAGAATAAGAGGCTTTCAAATCGACTGCTTATCTCCCATATAGGGGAAAATCTAAGTAGCTCTCTTAGGTTGTTTGCAGATGACGCCGTCATTTACCGTCTAGTAAAATCATCTGAAGATCAAAACCAACTGCAGAACGATCTGAATAAGATATCAGTATGGTGTTAAAATTGGCAATTGACTCTAAATAGGCCGAGGTGACTGAGGCGCTCCAGTCACGGTCAGCACGGCCACTACGGTCGGGGGTTCGAATCCCCCCTCGGGCATGGATATTTGTGCCGTCCTAGTTCGTAAGTAGTTCATAAGTAGTTTGTAAGTTTAGGGACTGATGACCCCGTAGTTAAGTCCCATAAGCTTAACAAACATTTGAACATTTGAACATTTGACTCTAAATAATGAGAAATGTGAAGTCGTCCACATGAGTACGAAAAGAAATCCGTTAAACTTTGTTTACAACATAAATCAATCAAATGTGAAGGCCGTAAACTCCACAAAATACCTAGGAATTATTATTACTTCAGACTTAAACTGGAAAGAACACGTAGATAATATCGTGGAAAAGGCGAACCAGAGACTGCGTTTTATTGGCAGAACCCTTAAAAGATGCAACAGAACTACTAAAGAAACTGCATACACTGCGCTTGTCCGTCCATTTTTGGAGTATTGCAGCCCAGTGTGGAATCCTTATCAGGTGGGTTTGACGGAGGACATCGAAAGAGTCCAAAGAAGGGCAGCTCGTTTCGTATTGTCACGTTACAGGGGAGACAGCGTTACGGAAATGATACAGGATCTAAGATGGGAATCATTACAACAACGGCGCTTATCGCTGCGGCGTGGGCTACTTGCGAAACTCCAATCGCCAACATTCTCCTCCGAATGCGAAAATATATTTTCGACTCCCACTTACATAGGTAGAAATGATCATCAGAATAAAATAAGAGAAATCAGAGCTCGAACAGAGAGATTCAGGTGTTCTTTCTTCCCGCGCTATTCGAGAATGGAATGGGAGATAAATAGTATAATGGTGGTTCGATGATCCCTCTGCCAGGCACTTAAATGTGATTTGCAGAGTATCCCATGTAGATGTAGATATATTGGGAATATTTCATCGCAGATAGGCAGAATACTAAAAAATTATAAAGTAATAGTCATCTTTTGCCCTCCTCCTAAAATTTCATCGCTGTTGGGTTCTGTCAAAGACGATCTGGAGCTGCGTAAAGCAGGTGTTTACAGGATTCCGTGCGAGTGCAGCAAGTCATATATAGGGCAGACGACGCGCACTGTGCAGGAGTGCGATTGTGGAACACCAGCGTCATACTCGGCTACTCCAGTCCACCAAGTCCGCAATCTCCGAACATTGTATTTCCACAGCTCATTCAATGAACTACAAAGAAAAGAAAATTGTGACCCACACATCAAATTTTTGGAGCTCAATTATTAAGCAAGCTGTGCAAATAAGACTGACAGTGAGACTCTTATCAATCGAGACAGCGGTTTCCAAATAAATGCTGCATGGAATCCTGTCATTGAAAAACTTCGTAGGCGGCGTAGTTTCCTGCAACTGAATGACAATGATAATCGATCTGATATCGAAGCGGCAAGCCTCCACCACGGAGCCTATACCATCTCTGATGCCGACAGCCTTCACGGGGAACTGGAACACCTGCAGACAGTATTCCTAAAGAATGGATATTCAAGGAAGCAAGTAAATCGAACGATGCACACCTGCAAACGACAGAGCAAGGAAGAAGAAGAAGAGTCTTTCAAATCGACTGCTTATCTCCCATATATTGGGAATATTTCATCACAGATAGGCAGAATACTAAAAAAGGATAAAGTAAGAGTCATCTTTTGCCCTCCTCCTAAAATTTCATTGCTGTTGGGTTCTGTCAAAGACGATCTGGAGCTGCGTAAAGCAGGTATTTACAGGATTCCGTGCGAGTGCAGCAAGTCATATATATAGGGCAGACGACGCGCACTGTGCAGGAGCGCAATTGTGGAACACCAGCGTCATACTCGGCTACTCCAGTCCACCAAGTCAGCAATCGCCGAACATTATATTTCCTCAGGTCATTCAATGAAATACAATGAAACGAAAATTGTGGCCCACACATCAAATTTTTGGAGCTCAATTATTAATGAAGCTGTGGAAATAAGACTGTCTGACAGTGAGACTCTTATCAATCGAGACAGCGGTTTCCAAATAAGTGCTACATGGAATCCTGTCATTGAAAAACTTCGTAGTCGGCGTAGTTCCCTGCAACTGAATGACAATGATAATCGATCTGATATCGAAGCGGCAAGTGTCCACCACGGAGGGCGCTCGGAGTAGCGTACTTAGTTGTAGTGAACGCGCACGCTAAGTACGCGCATGCGCAATGTCGGCTGAATTGGGAGTAGCCGCGGTGGAGTAGCCGAGCGGTCTAAAGCACTCGCTGCGGAGCGCGCTGTTGCTCGCCGTGGAGGTTTGAGTCCTCCCTGGAGCATGGGTGTGAGTGTTGTCCTTAAGTTACTTTACCTAGGTTTAAGTAGTTTGTAAGCTACGGACTGATGACCACGCAGTTTGGTCCGATAGATTTACAAACATTTGAATTTGAATTGGGCATAAATATCACAGCTCAGTGCGTCTTCGCCAGTAATTCGGCGGTACTCACCTGAAGATGGCCAGAAAACTCTGCGCCGAAATATCGTGGCAAGAAGTTACCGACATCCGGCAGTTCGCCCGAGATTTTATGGAAAGAACTCTTTCTTACTCTCTCTGTACACCTCCATTCCCCTCCCCCTTGTGACAAGACTGATTTTATATCTTTATTACTTCAATAATAGTATTCAGAGTTTTCATATCTTAGTTTGGACTTGTAAATTTTGTAGAAGCGAAGTAGCTGGCTGGCAGTAGGCAAAGTAGCATGATGGAATCGCTGGAAGGGGTGGTAAAAGCATAACAGATGGCACAGATCATGTATCAACCGTGAGAAAGCGCGGCAATGTAGCTTATACGTGATGTGATTGGCTACCGCCTCCCCTATCGGTGCTACCATTCCTATATATCAAGAAAAAAAAAATTCTTGGTAAGCTTATGCGACTTAACTGCGGGGTCATCAGTCCGTAAACTTACAAACTACTTACGAACTAACTTATACTAAAGACAACACAAACATCCATGCCCGAGGAAGGATTCGAACCTCCGACGCGGGAGGCCGCGCGATCCGCAACGTGGCGCTCTAGACCGCTCGGCTACATTTCATTTGTTAATATTTATGACAGTAAACATTAGATAACGGCGTAATTTCAATGTAACACTTTTCTGTTAATAAGCTTTCATTTGAACACATTTGGTACTTTATTCATTGTAACTGATATAAACAAAATACTAGCGACGAATCTAGAAGGTTCGTTTGGCGCCAAACAGACAGAAGCAGCAACTAGCAGCCACGCCTGCCCGAGCACAGTCCAGTGCCGACCTTCGAACTGTTAACATGTACCACCTTGTCTCATTACGGAGTATTACAAAACTTCTACATTTATCATCTTAGCACTATTATTTGACTGAAAACCCAAAGTGATTGTTAAATATACTAGGGGCAAAACACAAACATTACCCTCACTACGTGATAGTAGTGGCGATCCTGTCGATGACAGCGCTACTAAAGCAGAGTTACTAAACGTAGCTTTTAGAAAGTCATTCACCAAAGAAGAAAAAACCAATATTCCAGATTTCTAATTACGAACAGAGGCCGTAATGAGTAAAGTAGAAGTAGATATCATCGGAGTAGAGCAGCAACTAAAATCACTTGACAAGAACAAGTCTTCCGGGCCGGACTGTATACCCATTAGATTTCTATCTGATTATGGTGAAACGATAGCTTCTTACTTAACAGCCATATACAATCGCTCTCTCAAAGAAGGATCTGTACCAAAAGATTGTAAAGCTGCACAGGTCACACCTATATTCAAGAAAGGCAGTAGGAGTAACCCACTAAACTACAGGCCAATTTCATTGACGTCAATTTGCAGCAGGTCTCGAACAGAATGATCTATTGACCCATACATTCATTGTCCATACATTCACTTGGAATAACTTTAACATCTGTAACAGTCTGACTAGCTTTTTGGTCTGTTATAATGTAGTCTATGACAGTTTTATGTTGTCCATCCCAGCTGTAACGGGTTATTTTGTGACTCTCCCTTTTCTGATACCAGGTGTTCTTGATGATTAGCTTGTTTCGTACACACAAGTCTAGCAGCTGTTCTCCCTCGGAGTTTCTCTTACCATATCCATAAGGTCCGATAATATTTTCGCACCTCTGCCTCTCCTTACCCACTTGGGCATTTAGATAACCCATGATGATGACATTATCTTCCACTATTAGGTCCTCTAGGTTTTTCAGGAACTGTTCTTTCTCATCAGCTGTGCAACCTGTTTGTGGGGCATAGAATTGGAAGATGGTTATGTAGGTGTTGTCAACATGTAGTTTCATCTGAATGATTCGATCACTCACATACCTGATGTCCGGATGTATGGCTACATCTTTATGCAGGAGCAGGGCGACTCCATTTCTGGTCTCTGTTTGATTACCACACCAGTATAGTATATATCCATTTCTGAGGGTTTTCTTGCCAGAACCTTTCCACTTGGTCTCACTTAGGCCTAATATCTTTACCTTGCGCCTATCCATTAGGTCAACAAGCTGTTCACATTTACCAGTGAGCCTGAGTTTTTGTTTCTTTGTTGGTTTTTGTGTCTTCAGGGGTCTCCAATATGCTTCAGGTTTTTGGCCGTCATACTTTCGTGAGGTCCCTGGAGAGGTGTCATGTCCGGTAATTTCTTTTATACATCCGAGGCTTGTTTTAGTCTTGAAAGCTTGCTTTAATCCACCGCTGGCCAGCTACGCCTAACACGGCTTCACCAGAGCCCCGTTAGTCGCCGCTTTTCAGAGTTCCTGTAAGGCCTTCACAGCTGCCGTAGCGGTTGCGAAACTCGCATACTCTCCACTGTACTTCACACTTACAGACAATCCCTTACTTCGCGCAGTTGCCCGTCTCCCACGACGTGGGCGAGGGGTTGGACTTGTGGGAGATGTTATTGGTCCTCTGCTGTTCCTTATTTATATAAATGATTTAGTGGAAAATATACCATCTTTACTCTTTTCGGATGCCAAGATTTTGAATTGATGATAAGGTCTGCACAAGTAGGTTTCCTATATACACCAAAACGATGTCTACCCGCTTCTCTTGTAACTGTAATGTCGAGGTAGTTGATGGATCCATTATTTTCGTGCTCGACTGTGAACTTGATTTTTGGATGAATAGCACTCATTTTTTGCGCAATGTCATTAACATCATTTTGGTCTCTTTTAACTAATAAAATGGCATCATCTACATAACGGTAATAATAGAGAATTTTGTTGGCTATTGTAGGGTTAGTGGTGAAAAATTCGTTCTCTAAATGATTAAGGAAGATCTCGGCCATAATGCCTGCTAGGGAGTTTCCCATTGCAAGTCCTTCAGGTTGGTGATATATCTTGCCGTTGAAAGTGAAAAAGTTATAGGAGAGCGTTAGTTCTAGGAGTTCTATAAAGTCAACTATTTCTCCTGTAGCCATTTTTTGGTTTCTTATAAGATTGCGCTTGATTATATCTATTGTTTCACGGACAGGCACGTTAGTATATAAATTCACTACATCTAGGGATGCAAATATGGAATCAGATGGGATGACTGTGTCCTTCACTTTCTCCGCAAATTCGTAAGTATTTTTTAGACTATGCAGTTCATGAAATGTGTATAGCGTTCTTAACCTTTGTGCTAAAGTGGCATTTAATGGAGAGTTAGGATTTTGTCTTGTGTTAAATTTCAGCCTTATGGATTTGTCTTTTTTATGCAGCTTTATCTGTGCGCGGGCGTCTGGTGTTTGCGGATTCATGACTGTATATTGCTTTTTCTCTCTGTCTGAAAAGAGAAAGTCAGAATTTTGGATTTTTCGTTTTAATTGTGCATGAAACTTTTTTGTTGGATCTCTAGCTATTTCTTTAATACCGTTATCAGAGAAGAATTTTTCAGTTTTAGTTACATATTCGTCGTCGCTGACAAGAACTACAGTGCTGCCTTTATCAGCCCGTGTAATTAGTGCTTTGCGCCTCTTTAACTTTTTATTTAAATCGTCTATGATCTTCTTCTCATTATTCAGGTTATTTTCTGGCTTAATTTGTGCTTTTAACGCGTTGGTGATTTTTACTGCTATGGTATTCTGTTTATGTGTGGGGAGCTTTGCAATATCACTTGCGCATTTGACCTCTGCTATAATTCTCTTTACATCTTCCTGTCCTAGCGTTGGTTTTGGATTATAGTTCAAACTTTTTGACAAAAGAGATATTTCTTCATCTGGCTAACAGATTATTGAAACTGCCATTAAGCGAACATGAGAAGATGAAAGAAATTGCCATCATAAAGCAAGTAGCAGTAAGCAACGGTTACCCAACTTCAACAATAAATAAGTTGCTGCAAAAAATTAACAAACAACAACAACGAAAAAATAATGACAGTACGCTGACAAGTGACGTAGAAGAAAAGAAAATCATCTACATGCCAATGATCTACAAAGGAAAGGTTTCAGACATCCTTGCTAGGCAATTTCGAAACACCAACTTACGAATCGGATTTAAGACCAACGATGTCACTCGATTTAGACTGAGACACCGTGTGAACAAAAAATCCTCAAAATTCACGGCAGCAGGCGTCTATAAACTCAAATTGTACAAAAGGAGATTGTACAAAAATCTACGTAGGTCAGACAGGCAGAACGTTCGAAACACGTTTTAAAGAGCATTGCTCTCTTCATAGTAATAACACAGCTTTTGGAGAGCATTTAGTGACAGAAAAGCACACGGTTGGATCAATTAATACCCATTTACAAGTGCTACATAGGGAACCAAAAGGACGCCTCCTTAACGACACTGGAAGAAATAGAAATTTTCACACACCAGCTTCAAGAACTTGGAAGTACACTCAACCAACAAAATGATTTTAATAACAGCGCAATTTTTAAAAACTTTGAAGGCCTCTTGCAACCTTCGTCCTCGACGCAGCGCGCCTTGGAGCGGCGGCCCCACTTTCCGGTGGCTGGTGGCGGCAGCGCGTCGGCCCGGACACCGCCCTAGCAACAGGTCTGCGTGCAGACTGGCTTCCGAACGTACAAGAAGAACTGCGCGCCGCAGAACGCCACTAAGTAGCGACATAGGCAATTAACGCCCGTACCATGCTGTTTTATATAAATTTTTTACATATTTTTTTTATATTTTAACATTTTAAGGAAATTTTAACAAACTGACGTTTAAAAATTTTAAAGTATGACATATGTAATTTTATACATCTCTGTTTTACACATTCAATGTTTTAAATATCGTATGCATTTTTAATTATCGTAGCATATTCTTATACTTATATCACATACAGTTTTATAATTTTTATGTCTGGATATATTCAAGAACCCCACTTTTAGAAATATTTATATAGCAAACAATTGTACGATATATTAGGGCTCAACCTATCCATTACAATCCCTCCACCCCCCCCCCACCAACTCTTTCCTTCCCCACCACCACCTGCAACCAAATTAAAAATACCTACATCGAAATGTAAAACTCAGTACCAATTAGTACTCAGCCAGACGAGTTGCGGACGCAACTATGAGATCTGAAGATGATCCAAGTGATCGAAACATGCCATTAAACAATTTTATTGCAACTGTTGACTGAAATAAACACATTTAAAATAACATAGTGCAGTTGAGGACATTCTCAAATCGACCATGTCGACTATAATTTAAGAAGTATGTATAATAAATGAAACACATCATATCTTTTACATTATTGTATTTTTATTTATTAAAAAACAGTGAAGCATGTTTAAATTATTTAAAAATGAATAATAAACGAAAAGTATTGATTTTTTTAGAGGTGATTCAGTTCTAAGTCTAGCGTCTGAAACAAAAATAAAAAAAAATAAGTTATAACATTACGTACTAGAAATATACTTTTTTATTATTATATTAACAAGTACTACTACAAATGTGTGCGATTTCGTTAAAAGCTACTTGTACAATAATGTTCGAGTAAAATTGTAGTGTAATAATATATGTTTCTGCTCATATGTCGCTATTTGAAAAGATATCTGTATCGTATTCTTGACTTGAGTCTGGGGAGGTCAAGTCTAGTTTACGAAACCATTTTTAAATGTTACCAAATTACGTTATTTCGTGAGATATCTGTATCGTATTCTATACTCGATCAGGAAAAGTTAGTAAAGAATTTCAGTGGTAAAATTTTACGAAGCTTCTCGCCGGGCTCCAGTGCTTATCTTGGCAACAGATGAACAATGAAGTGTAGAATTGTGTTAATATTTTTCACGAGCTACAGAGTAAATGTTATTGCTGCTCGTTTCACTCGCAGCAAAATTAATACTTTACCTGCTCTATGATTGACAGGTTCTTGTATGTACCTTTGTCCGTTCAGAAAAAAATAATCTTCGTTTCAATTGAAGTTGTCACGAAAAAATATTTATTGGTCATCTGAGTTGCCGTCATTACCATTGGTGCCAACATAACCACTGCAACCCAGCGAGCCGGCCGCGGTGGCCGAGGAGACTGAGGCGCTCCAGTCACGGTCTGCACGGCCACTAGGGTCGGGGGTTCGAATCCCCCCTCGGGTATGGATATTTGTGCCGTCCTAGTTCGTAAGTAGTTCATAAGTAGTTTGTAAGTTTAGGGACTGATGACCCCGTAGTTAAGTCCCATAGACTATACAAACATTTGAACAACCCAGCGAGAAGCGTCGTAAAATTTAATCAGTTTCAGCAATTAATACAAAAATTGTAAAAATTTAGTTAGAGACACCATGTCTTCACCAATCATTAATGAAAGTTGATCTTTATTAATTTTTTCATTATCATCCATTTTTAAAAAGATCGATAAACTAATTAAATACGGATAAAACTCAATAATGAATTATATAAATTCACATAAAATAAGAACGAACAATAAACTGTATTACTTACTGCCGATTGTAAGCAATAAATTTCTCAGTGAAAGTATTTATCTTTAAATTATAACAAAATTGTTGAATCACTTAGATCGAGATATCAATTGACTATCTTTAATGTAATCAACGACCGTATGCAAATTGTTCCATATCTTTGATACAAAAAAGTTAATATCATCTTCATATATATATATATATATATATATATATATATATATATACATCTTTGACTGATGACGTCTTTGGTCAAAGCCGACGGATTGTATCGTATACTAGACTTGACCCCGTTTCCGGGTTACTTATAAAAACATTACGGAATCACTGCCCTGTATAAGTGCTCTAAGTTTGTAGCGGGAATTTCCGAACACCCTGTATACGAGTAATAATTGACGTCGTTGCGTGTGAGTGCTTCTCTGGCACGCAGGGGAGGAAATCATGCCGGCCGCATCAAACCAGTCTGAAGGCCGAACACACACAAAAAAAGAGATGTAAGTATGGAATAATTAACGACCTAGTTACGGGAGCATGGATGTTATCATGTTAGTTAGATTAACTTACATCGGCGGAGACACAGCCATGTGCGGTAACAGTTAGAGGTGGTAGCACAGACAAAGATCGTGGTAATAAGCAGCAGCGAGGTGTTGTCGAAGGAACCGTTATGAGGACCTGGAATTCTACCTGCCCAGCTCATCTCTCAGCACATTAGGCAGGAGGGGGATGGGGTGGCAAGCAACAGAACCGCCCACAGAGGGGAAGGGAAGAGAAGGAGTGACGACTGCTCTTCGTCTCCTCGTCTCCATCAAGACTCAGCTTTTACGCAACAGCCGCAAACGTAGCGTAAGGGCTTCTTCACATACAGGCTTTGCCAATTCCAGCTAGGCAAACAGTTTAGTTGTTGATATTGTTATTGATGTTTATGATGATGATGTAGTCTTCAGCCGGCCGCGGTGGGCGAGGGGACTGAGGCGCTCCAGTCACGGTCTGCACGGCCACTACGGTCGGGGGTTCGAATCCCCCCTCGGGCATGGATATTTGTGCCGTCCTTAGTATTAGCTAGTTCATAAGTAGTTTGTAAGTTTAGCGACTGATGACCCCGTAGTTAAGTCCCATAAGTTCTACAAACATTTGAATTTTTTGTAGTCTTCAGTCGCAAGATGCAGCTCTACAATTGCGGCTGCATGGCATAGTCTGAAAATCACAACTAACAAGAAAAGTACTTGGGCTCGAACAAACATATCTGTATGAACGTTTGCTTACAAGATCTCTACGTACACCTCAATGTACTAGTGGGTGTCGTTTTTATGCAAAACTCTGCTATCATTCTCTTGATAGCACTGTAGATGTAATTGTAGACGTCATACGTAATGCAGATATCTCAACTATATCTTATGTAATAATCATCATACATATTCTCTAGCGTATTGACATCAAAAGCCGTGATGATAGTTGCAATTTTAACCTTCTTCCCCAAAGACTGTTGGTATTCACTGCCACTGCTTCCATCACCTCTTCCCGCACTTACCGTAGCACTACCGCTTGCAATGAGTTGTTCGTCATTATCATCCCTATTATCATCATTATGTGTTAGTATTACAACAGTGTCTAACTTATGCTCATATTTCTGTACCATAACAGATACGAGAAAGCATGCGAATTATTCATCTTCTACACTAATACCATCTTCACGAAGAAGGGTTCTTCGTTACTTCATCTCAACTAATCGCAATACATTAGCAGCATTGATTAGCAAACGCCGCGGTGGAGTAGCCGAGCGGTCTAAAGCATCTCGCTGCGGAGCGCGCGGTTGTCGCCGTGGAGGTTCGAGTCCTCCCTGGGGCATGGGTGTGTGTGTTGTCCTTAAGTTAGTTTATCTAGGTTTAAGTAGTTTGTAAGCTACGGACTGATGACCACGCAGTTTGGTCCAATAGATTTACAAACATTTTGAATTTGATTAGCAAACGCCGCCCCATCTGACGCTTCACCACACGAATATCACAAAACGCAACTTCGGAGGCACACTGCATCGTCCCTACTGGCGAACCGACAGGTCAAAGTGCAATGTGGCATGGCACACGCAGAGGCCTCTAACGGACGACTGCAGAGTTTTGCAGATGCGGGAGTATCACTAGTGCAATAAGAGACCTTTACATTATCTCTCATACGATTTTTGCGTATATGTGTTTGTTCGAGCCCAAGTACTTTCCTTGTAAGTCCCTAGCACAGGGTTCATTGATCCACTATCATAATACGAGGGCTGTTCAAATGGAAAGGTACGAAACGTTGAAATTTGAATATGCCGCTTTGGGATAACGTAGCGCGACTAGGGACGCGAAGCATGCGTCCTTTACCTCTTCCTAAAATATTCAAGGCTACGCTCTCAGCAGGCAAGGCGATGCTCACCGTCTCTTTCGACGTCCGAGGTCCGATACTCATCTAATTCCTCGAGCACAGAAAAACCGTTAACAGCGACCTGTAGTGTGAGATACTCCGCAGCCTACGCAAGTCCAACAACAGAAAACGACCTGGGCTGCATCTACATCTACATGGGATACTTTGCAAATCACATTTAAGTGCCTGGCAGAGTGTTCATCGTACCACCATTATAGTATTTATCTTCCATTCCATTCTCGAAACGCGCGCGTAAAGAAAGAACACCTGAACTCTCCGTTCGAGGACGGACAAGCGTAGTGTAGACAGTCTCTTTAGTAGTCATTTTGCATCTTCTTCGTGTGATGCCAATAAAATTCTCTCTTCGATTCCTCTTCCCCATGACATTGTGTTCTTTCCAATTTAAGCATGACGTAATTATGATTGCTAGGTAATAAATTTGTTTTATAGGTAAGGTCCGCCTTGAGCAAACACAAATGTTTTTTTGGTTTCTCCCATACATGTTTCGCTGGCGTTGCAGCAGCATTAGTGGGATGTTTAATTCATATTGTCCGTCAAATTAACAAAATAAATGATTGTTACTTTTTGTACATTAAGAGTAAAAACTACAGATAATTGTCAGACTAATATAAATCGTTTCTTATTTTTATGGATATACTAGGCCTACCTTAATACCACATGTAATTGTGTTTGTGGTTCTTCAACTCACAAAACGTCACTGAGAATTTTTGACAGTTTGTCATTTGCAAACCAAAACGTGTGTAGTAATTGGGTGAATGGTTAGCTTGTAAATATCGGGATTTTTACGAAAATATAGGACGTCATTTTTGTGTTTTGGTTTAATTTTACTGTAGCGACTGCTTCTGAAACAAAATGTCTATGTGCTTATAGCAAGTTTCTGGCACTTTGGTGAATCTGCACTGTTTTCGCGTTGTGATTAGGCACTGTGTCACTTTAACTTCTCTCAAAGTTTATGTTATGAAAACAGGATGGTGGGCAGTTGAATTCTGGGAGTAGTGTTAAGAACAGCTGACTGTGGCGGGGCGGGAGATTTTTTATCATGTTGCTTTCGTTTTACTGTGTGTGTGTGTGTGTGTGTGTGTGTGTGTGTGCGTGCGTGCGTGTGTGCGTTTATGGGTTTTCTGTCAGTTTTTTTTAGGGCAGAGAATATGGTTCCGTTGCAGAGGGCTGTGTATTCATTTATTATTTCTTTTCTTGCTAGGTAATCTGGTTGAATTTACGACTTTAAGATTTGTTTGATTAACTTGCAGACTAAAGAATTCCATTTATTACTCGTGTGGACGAGTTCACATTTTTCATTATTTATGGACAATTACCAACTTTCGCACCATGCAGAGTCACATCTTAATCTTCTGCAGTTTTGATATTCGTGTGACGTCACTAGAGGATAAATGACGGCATCATCTGCAGCCAACCTACAAGACTGCTGATATTTTCTCCTAGTGCGGAACGCCAGGTATTTGATTCAGTCGATATTTTTCCAACAGTTACTATTAACTAGGTTCTCTCTGACAGGAAATCCCGAATCCAGTCACATATCCGAGAGGATATTCGATAACCACGTAATGTGATTAAGAGTTGATCAAATTCTTCACGGGTTTCCAGCCGGATCAATTTGTCATCTGAACACAATATTTCTGCGGTCCAACTGGTCGCCATCATCAGGTGAGGAAGCTACGTCGCTCTCGCCGTGACTGGGTGAAACTGTTTTTTTTTTTTTTTTTTTTTTTTTTTTTTTTTTTTTTTTTTAATAATTTAAAACCAACTATTTACAGTTGGCAGGCTGGCAGCAGCTGCGTTGGCTGCTCTTCAGCCCAGTGAAATACATGTTACGACATACGGTGAAGGAACAAAAAAAAGATGAATAAAAAACGGGAGAATTTAAAAACAATGGACAAGCTGACTTTTTGAAGGACTAACGTAAATGAACAAAGAGACAAACATATATGGGGGAACGAAAACAAGAACAATCAAGCGGTAATAAAAGCACACATAGTCAGTAAAATTGTTCAAGGCCACGGCGGCGGTTTAAAAGTACATTGGAAGAAACACAAGGACAAACACGAAGACAGTTGACGGCGCACATGGTAAAAGTTGTTGTCGCGGAGGCACTGATTAAAAACCACACATCACTGGACACACTGGCACCGTGCCCGTTTAAAAGGTCGAGACGCCCCCGCGGGGGTTGAAACTGTGGAACTGCTGGCTCTATATACGCAACGAAAGTGCGAAGGCGCATGCGCTAAGTACAGAGGGTGTCAGTTTACTCGTAGCTGCTGACCACTGGCGCCAGAGAAGTTGTAGCGCCTCCAGTGGTGGGTATTGTCAAAAACGATAGATCGTTATAGATTGTCATTAGTTGCTCTTTGATGCAGATGCCTATGTTTCTTTAGGTCTGATAACACAGGATTCCACGATTTACTCAGAAAATAACCACTGTCACGATTAATTGGGTTATCTGTTATTCTGATTTCAATTTCTTTTTTCAAAACACAATCCCAGTAATGTGAGGTGCTTGCAACAACTTGTGTCTCGTCGTATAGCATCCCGGGTTCCTCTGAGAGACAGTGTTCAGCCACCGCGGGTTTTTCAGGCTGCATCAATCGCGTATGGCGGTGATGTTCAACACATCTGTCACTGACGGTGCCAACAGTCTGGCCAATGTATGTTTTGCCGCACTCACAAGGCATTTTGTATAAGCCGGGCTTTCTCAGGCCCAAATCATCTTTAACAGAGCCAAGAAGTGCTCTAGTCTTAGCTGGCGGACGAAAAATACACTTTATGTTTCTTCAAAATCCTTCCTATCTTGACAGACACGTTACCAGCATAAGGAAGGAAAGCAACAGAACTGGAAGTGTCTTCAGCTGGTTCACGTGGTGGTCCGAACACAAAATCCCGTCGAATCTACCTGTCTGTATAGCCATTTAGGTGAAACACGTTCTTGAGATGTTTCAGCTCTTGAGGTAAATTTTCAGCATCCAAGATGGCATATGCTCTTTTTACCAAGATCCGTAGGACTCCTGCACGTTGAAAAGGAGGATGACAGCTGGTCGCATGTAAATACCTATCAGTATGCGTCGGTTTCCTGTAAACTCTTTGTCCAAGAGTTCCGTCATCTTTTTTATAGACCAACACATCCAAAAATGGTAACTTGCCGTCCTTTTCAATTTCCATCGTGAATTAGATATTAGGATGGAGCCTGTTAAAATGATCTAATAACCGGTGCAGAGAATCTATTCCATATGGCCAAACAAGAAACATATCGTCAACATATCTAAAATAGCAAGTCGGCTTCAAAAAAGATGTTTTCAGTGCCATTTCCTCAAAGTCCTCCATAGAAAGGTTGGCGACTATGGGGGACAGAGGACACCTCATAACCACACCGTCAGTCTGTTCAAAATACTTGTCATTCAATAAGAAATAGGTGGACGTCAGTACATGGCGGCAAAGAGTTGTTTGTGAGGTATCCTTTCACTCTGAATGCGCCTTCATCTTTGCACTGCTATTGTAGTCTACACCCTCTTCTACATGTCTTCAAGCTTTGATCTTCATGATTTTTACCCCAAGACATTCCATTACCAACTTGCAATTTCGTTTTGATAGCTTCTTGGATACAAATATACAAAATTTTCATCCAACTTGCAATTTCGTTGTGATAGCTTCTTGGATACAAATATACAAAATTTTCATCCCAGAAATGTAAAAAAAATGATTGAAAGGATTCCTAGATTTTCTTCACATAACCCTTCTATAGACTTCTTCCACTTCCCAGCTTGGCATCAACAGAGACTTGAAACCACTGAACTGTGTATTTTTTGTGTGGGAAGTTTTTGAAATTATTGATTATTTATAAATGGTGCGTTCCACAGTTATGTACCGAACTCGCCAGGCACTGTGGCTGACGTGTAGTGAGAAACGCAGTAGGCCGGGTTCACCTGCCGCCACAGCATTCTCTGGTGTGTCGCAGACGCTTCCGGTGGCTTCTCGTAAAGAATGAAGAAAACGGAAGGGGACGCTCGACACAGTGACAGAAGCGACGTGCACCGAATACGCAAACTCAGCGGATGCGTGTCTTTGTCTGGCTCCCCACAATGGAGCCACGCTGTTGATCCTGTGTGATTTTTCCAGGTGGTTTTGGTTATCTTAAGTACAATATTATACTGTGCTTTCGTGCATATTAGATTCAAATCCGCGTTTCAACAAACAGTGTAGTCTTCCTTTGAGCGCATCGCAACAGTGGTTTGTTTTGTTTTGATTGTGCCTGCTGTTTGTAGAGCTCAGTCAGCGTCTGTTTAGCCGACGGCCATTAGCAGCAGACGCCCCCTTCTGTAAGTGAAACCTGCTTCTGATTAGAAGCGACATAAAGTATATAAGGAACAGATTGTTGGAACGATCTAGAATTGTTTAATAAAAGGTTTTCAGCCAAGATCGCTTCCTTCTTTTAATTACATGACCGGTTTCGGCGTGCTAGACGCCATCTTAGGACGTAATACATCGAGTTTTTTTTTACAATATGAGCTGCATTATATATATCAAAAATACTTATCTCTCTCCAATTACATAATTACATACCTGTCGTAATTTTTTACATCACTGCTATAACAACAATTTCCAATATAGCACATTGGTATACATCCATATTGATGTGTCACGCAACTGAAATTTACATGTCAATAATAAAATGACAGAATCCATCCTTCTCAAGGTTTACGTTAGAGGCACTTGTTAAATGTACAATAGATTTAGATTATCTATTACCTATGGTCTTTGCCTGTGAGGCAATTTTTTTTTTTACATTAAATATGGTATATACAAAAATTACATGATTAAATAAAATACCATTTCATATAAAGTACAATGCTATGCACCACAGTGTAGGGGGCTATGTCAAATATCAAAAATAGAAGTCAGTGTCATATCAGATGCACCTTATATAGAATCCATCTAGGACAATAACCTAAGCTCTTTTGTGGATAGCACATTCTATACAATTGCTTCGTTTGCACATGGAAACTATTTTCCAAGGCATATTAACTTATATGTAAACTTCTTTTATTCACAGCTTTACTAAAAAAATTATTATTATTATATAACAATTTTAAATTTCCTTCTTGTGCATCTGATATGACACTGACTTCTATATTTTGATATTTGACACAGCACCCCTACACTGTGGCGCATAGCATTGTACTTTATACAAAATATTTATGTATGACATGCAATGTATATGAAATGGTTTTTTATGTAATCATGTTTTCGTTTTATGAACCGGCACAGCTAGGGTACTTTTGTGAATATTATGGTGGTAAGAAAGATGTTCAAATTCTGTGGTGAGTTGTTGTAGTGCTCGCTCACTGAGCATTCGATGGAGAAGGCACAGCGTGTGTTGTCCAGCTGTCTGTCTGGCTGTAGCCACCCTAACTGCGTGTATGAAGCAATAATATGGTTATATCGACGAATGTTGCATATATACCATACACACGCATTCATTGTTAACGCTAACAGTTATATATTTTCGCTACCGTGTTGAATCATATCACTATAGTGAAGGACTGGTACGAGTGATTGCACTAGTTTGCATTTTACGTATTGGGAAAAGATGTTACGAAACTTTTTGATGGCGTAAAGGCAGGCGGAGGTCTTCCTGTATACAGTGACGGTATTATCTGCCCAATTTAAAAGTTCGTCGATAATGATACCCAAACTCTTAACTGTTTTGTGATATGGTAATGAGATACCGTAAAGTTGAATGGAAGGTAACTGATCGCGTAATTCGGAACTTATTGATTTCTGATGGATGACTAACATAACTTGGGACTTTTTGGTATTTGATTTTAGTACCAGGTTTTTCGCCCATGTTACGACTGAGGAAAAATCGTCATTCGTCTGGACAATCGCAGTGTTTATATCTTCAGGTCTGGTACTTTGGTAGAGCTGGAGGTCGTCTGCATAGAAGTGATATGCTACTGGCCATTGAAATTGATACATCACGAAGATGACATGCTACAAACGCGAAATTTAACCGACAGGA
This sequence comes from Locusta migratoria, assembly GCA_026315105.1. NCBI lineage: Eukaryota > Metazoa > Arthropoda > Insecta > Orthoptera > Acrididae > Locusta > Locusta migratoria. The sequence goes on along the minus strand of CM048745.1, from coordinate 130,144,323 downwards.
AGAAGATGCTGTGACATGCAAATGATTAGCTTTTCAGAACATTCACACAACATGCAGACACGAGTAAAGTTTCCAACCGACTTCTCATACACAAACAGCAATTGAATGGTGTTGTCTGCTGTAACGTTGATGATGTTCAGATGTTTGTATAGTCTATGGGACTTAACTACGGGGTCATCAGTCCCTAAACTTACAAACTACTTATGAACTACTTACGAACTAGGACGGCACAAATATCCATGCCCGAGGGGGGATTCGAACCCCCGACCGTAGTGGCCGTGCAGACCGTGACTGGAGCGCCTTAGTCCCCTCGGCAACCGCGGCCGGCCCTGTAACGTTGTTGTGATGCCTTGTGTAAGGAGGAGCAATGCGTACCATCACGTTTCCAACTTTGATAAAGGTGGGATTGTAGCCTATCGTGATTGCGCTTTATCGTATCGTGACATTGCTGCTCGCGTTGGTCGCGATCCAATTACTGTTGGCAAAATATGCAATCTGTGGGTTCAGGAGGGCAATACGAAACGCCATGCTGGATCCCAACGGCATCGTATCACTAGCAGTGGAGATGACAGGCATCTTATCCGCATGGCTGTAATGGATCGCGCAGCCACGTCTCGATCCCTGAGTCAACAGATGGGGACATTTGCAAGACAACAACCATCTGCACGAAGAGTTCGACGACGTTTGCAGCAGCATGGGCTATCAGCTCGGAGACCATGGCTGCGGTTACACTTGACGCTACATCACAGACAAGAGCGCCTGCGATGGAGTACGCAACGACAAACCTGGGTGCACGAATACCAAAACGTCATTTTCCTGGATGAATCCAGGTTCTTTTTAGAGCATCATTAGGGTCCGTTTTTGGTGACATCGCGGTGGGTGAACGCACATCGGAAGCGTGTATTCGTCATCGCCATACTGGCGTATCATCCGGCGTGATGGTATAGGGTGCCATTGGTTACAATTCTCGGTCACCTCTTGTTTGCATCGGCGGCACTTTGAACAGTGGCCGTTAAATTTCAGTGGCTCTACTCTTCATTCTATCCCTGAGAAACCCTACATTTCGGCAGGATAATGCATGACCGCATGTTCAGGACCTGTACGGGCCTTTCTGGATACGGAAAATGTTCGACTGCTGCCCTGTCCAGCACATTCTTCAGATCTCTCGCCAATTGTAAACGTCTGGTCAATGGTGGCAAAGCAACTGACTCGTCACAAAACGCCAGTCACTACTCTTGATTACCTGTGGTACCGTGTTGAAGCTGCATGGGCATCTGTACCTATACACGCCATCCAAGCTGTGTTTGACTCAATGGCCTGGCGTATCAAGGCCGTTATTACGGCCAGAGGTGGTTGTTCTGGGTACTGATTTCTCAGGATCTATGCACCCAAGTTGCGTGAAAATATAATCACATGTCAGTTCTAGTATAACATATTTGTCCAATGAATACCTGTTTATCACCTGCATTTCTTCTTGGTGTAGCAATTCTAATGGCCAGTAGTGTATTTACAGAAAGTCAAAACCGATGAAATATCATTGACATATAACGAGAACAAATGTAGATCTAAAACTGATGCTTGTGGAACTCCAGAAACAACATTTCTCCAGGAGGCTTTTACATTTCCACGAACAACACTTTGCTGTCGACCTTTTAAGTAGCTCTCAGACCACTTCAGTGTTTGTTGATTAATGTTCGTATTATTTTTCCATCCCTGTACGTCGCAATCTTCCTTGAGTACACAGCTTACTTTAAGCGTCAAGTAGAAGACACGAATCTGCAAAGGACAGTGCACCTCTTTGCTCAGCGCAGTTCAGGCGCTCACGCTAACGAGCGGTAACGGCGCTAACACGCATTAAGCGTCTAACGGGACAAACGATAGCAGGTCTTCGGCGCGGTCTTCTTGCTGCGTCGCTGTTCCCTGGCTTCAGAGTCGCTACTCAGAAAACCTCGCAGCACCACCGACTCATAAAGTCAGTCCTAGCCACACTTTCAAAATAGAGGATGCAAGTTTTAGCCTGTGACACACTTCGCTAATGAGAAACTTAGTTAACTGCTGGCTGCTGCATTTTCCTTTGATGCCGTCAACCCGTTAGCAGGAATTACGAATTTCCGTTATTTCATGTATGCCTGAGCGTCGTAAACATGAATGCACTGGAAAACACCACTCGGCGAATGTTAATTTTCGTCCAATGAGGTTAAAATCGTTTACTATATGTTGACGACGTACGTTTTGTGATGATGATCGTGAGGATTTGTGTTTTAGGGCGATAAACAGCTTGGTCATCAACGCCCTTACTCAAAACATAAAACAGACGAATGGAAATAGGGCCAAGATACAAGCACACAGAGAAATTAAGTATATAACCAAATTTTGATATGATGATTAGAAACAACTATATAAAAAATACGTAAAACATGTCAGAGTAAAATTCGACCGCAGACAATGTTAAAATGTTGACAGATATCTGTGTTAGGCGACTACTTAGAAATAAAGGGCGACCGAGTCACTGTGCCACACATTTAAATCTCACACCCAATATTTTGGGAAGAAGTCCAGACCTCATAAAAAAATCTAAAATCACGAACTAATACGTTTAGTAACATACGAAATGTTTAACTAGTGAATCTTTCATAGATAACAGTGAAAAAAACATTCTGCCGTTTTAATGTTGAGGAATCCTCTTTATTTCCAGTACAGCGAAAAATTCGACATAATTAAAAAAGGTAATGCAGACTACGAATTATCATGTATGTTCATAGAACAATGGCAAATGTTTGCCTTCTTTTAGAATATTTCCATCACATACATGCCTTTCTTGTTTCACTGAAGTTATACTTACGTTACCTTGCGTGCACCAGGAGTCTGACTTTCAGTGTTTCCGACATCATTTCGCTGTTGACTTGGGGGCAATCACAAATATTAGCTGTTATTTGTCTGTGAGGAGTTCGAGTGGGTTAATATTTAGTCAGAATGACGACTTTTTGGCGAGGAAGCCGGAAGAAGGGCTTAGGAAGCCCATTCCCCACTTTTCTGCAAAGATCTTTTAATTAAGAGTATGTTTGTTTATTGCTTTCCGACAGGGGCGGTTTTCAGCCGGTTCCCTTCATTTTCTTGGCAAAGCAGGGTATGCTATGTAAGAGAAATTTTGTTGACCAATTAAAGATTGGTGCGAAAAATAAAAATATTTCATGAAATAGTTTTCCTAAAGTGGAATGACAAGTATTTCGCGGCTGGCGGCAAGACCGCTTGGGACTGGAGATGCATACTGCAAGGGTTTGACCGCCGGGTATGAAATCAATGTCTCGAGAACGCAGTGAGATGATGTCATGCTCTCACTTAGAAAATCTCGAAATCTCCTCTGAATTTCGAATACTACTATGCATGTTGTAAAATAAACCATACGCTTAATCTATCTAATGTATTTTTACCTCTGATCTCTTTAAAAGGTGTTGCAATACTTTGCTTAAAACCATGCTGCACAGTAAGCAAGAGGAATAACGAAAATTGAGCAAAGACGTCAAACTGTGCGATGTACAAAAATCAATGTTTTTGGCGAGAAGAGGTCTTTGAAATGGGATGGTAAATTCCATACCTGACATCTCTAAACAAGTGGTACTTTTGGTGCCCAAACGACAGAGTTTTTCGGGTGTATCTTGACACACTGGGGAAATATTTTTGACAACGGAAAAGTGGAGTTTCTATATAAATGTCTAGAGACTAACTATATTGTTAAAATTTGAGGCTTTTAGTATAGGTACTTATTTTGATACTTGCAGATCACAGTCCAAACATGACCAAAACCCAAATTTTGTATGTAAGTATGGTAACTTTGAACATCTGGATCTCAGCAACGGATAAAATTTTAAAAACAAGTTCCAGTATATCACTTAAAATCATATGGTAAGCATTTTAAGGGTTTGCAATAAATAGAAGGTACAGAAGTGGCCATACTCACAATTCATTGTTTGGTACGCAAAAACCATGGACTTTCGTGGATTTTCAGGAACCACCCAAGAACACATGATTTCCTTATAAGCCGTATAAATCCCACCCTACACCAAATGATTTGCTAAATTTGTTTTATCTGCAGTGAAAAATGAAAATTTTGACCCTGTACTGTATGTTAACTGCGGTAGACTCCATTCTTCTGACACGTATATAAATTATCACTAGGTGAAGGCATATCGAAAGCGCTATTCCTGTTATCTCTGTGAACAATAGAACACGAGATATGGGTCCCATTATCGCTCGCGGCGCTTTTGAACATACTAGCACGTGCATGCACCGTCGTAGAAGGTACGAATACAGGGAACCGATTCTGCTTCATAAACGAAATGGAGCGAAATGCATATGACACTGCCATTCAGTTAGTTGCAGAGAGGGTCCGCTTCGCCAGGAATGACAACGTAGAAGGAACAAGAAACGGCAGATATTGCACGTTTTCATGCAATTGATATTACTCTTGTAGGAACTGACAATGTCATAGAGAATTCGTTTAATTAAAGGGTTTGAGAAAATAATATGAACACCATGCAGTATACTACATCTTGTTACAATGATCGACTTGTAATTGTGTAGCTCTTCTTCCTTCCAAGCTTGCTATAATAGATTGGTAAGAAAATCCTCCTTATGCAAGACAGCTTGTTTTTATCAGCCAGACATGTTTCGCCACATATTGTGCGATCTTCTGTGAGTTTTTGCCTTTAATCTACGATTTCATTGGCAGGATTTGCATGCTGCCCTTCTTCAGCAATGACAAGTTTTACAGCTTGTCATTTTCGAGCTGTGGTTTTCTTTCTAGTTTGTGGCGTGTATTCATGTTTCCTGGTGCTTCTTTCTGTTTCTTACACTGTTTGTTGGGAACTAACACCGTTTACGCCGCAAAGAAAAATGACAAAAGACAAAAACCCACAGAAGATGGCACATTAATTGCCGAAACATGTCTGGGTGATAAAAACAATACAAGGTGTCCTATATAAGGCGGATTTCCTCTCCAATCTGTTACAAGTTGGCACCACTGCGAAATTGACGTACGAAATTTTGGCTGTTACCTTGTAGCTTATTATACGTTTTGTCGTGCGACGGTTCGCACAAATGATCGGTGAAATGTGTGACCTTTCAGAATTCAAACAGATCAACTCGATGGTGAGCATATAGTGGGAGCATCTGTGACGAAACGGCTGTATTGATTAATGTTTCAGTAACGACAGCATCTTCGGTAATAACACAAGGGCTAAGTGGAATAGTGGGCGAAACCCGAAGCTAAGCGGCATCCACCTCCGAGCATTGAGAACGATTGTTACCACTTAACATGAAACTGTCACGACAGAAGGACTCAAGAATTCAATAATCAGTTGAGTAATACTATCTCGATAAAAACAGTTCAGCTGGAACTTAACATTCATGTAAGGGGTAGAGTTCTGATCATTAATAATTGAAGCCGACACAAAGTTGGTGGTTAGATGACTGGAAGTATGTGGAATGGTCCGATGAATCACATCTTACATTGCTTCCTACAAACAATCCGGTTTATGTATCGAAAACGTCAAAAGAAGCATACGTTACAGCATGTCTGTTCCTTACATCCAAGCATGGTGGACGTTCCGTCATTATTTCGGCATCTTATTGTGCTATTGATTTGTTTTTGTCATTACCTTCAACGGTAACTGTATATATCATCATTCTCCACTACCAACTGCCAAGAAAAACAAAACAGGCATTCTACGGGTCGTAGCGTGGAATGTTCTAACTCTTAATCGCCTAGGTAAGCTAGAAAATTTGAAAAGAGAAATGGATAGGTTAAAGTTAGATATGGTAGGGATTCGTGAAGTTCGGTGGCAGGATGAACAGGATTTCTGGTCAGGTGAGTACAGGGTTATCAAAACAAAATCAGTTGGTAGTAACGCTGGAGTAGGTCTGATAATGAATAAGAAAATAGGAATGCGGGTAAGTTACTATGAACAGCATAGTGAACGCATTATCGTAGTAAAGATAGACACGAAGCCAACACCGACCACAGTAGTGCAAGTTTATATGCCAACTAGCACGGCCGATGATGAGGATATCGAAAAAATGTATGAGGAGATATAGGCAGAAGGATAAGGCCTAAGAGAAACCCCTGGATAACACAGGATATATTGGACTTCATTGATGAGAGAAGAAATTATAAAAATTCAGCAACTGAAACAGGAAAAAGAGAGAACAAACGTCTGAAAAATGAGATTGACAGGAAGTCCAGACTGGCTAAGCAGGAGTGGCTAGAGGACAACTGCAGAACCGTAGAAGAATGCATAACTAGGTGAAGGATAGATACCGCCTACAGGAAAATAAAAGAGATATTTGGAGACAAGAAAAGCACCTGTATGAATATCAAGAACTCAGACGGAAAACCAGTACGAAGCAAAGAGGGGAAAGATGAACTGTGAAAGGAATATATAGAGGGCACATACAAAGGAAATAAACTTGAAGGCAGTATTCTAGAAATGGAAGACGAAATGGAGGAAGATGAGATAGGAGATATGATAGTGCGAGAAGAATTTGACAGACCGCTGAAGGACTTGAGTCGAAACAAGGCCCCTGGATTAGATGATATTCCGTCTAAACTGCTGATGTCGTTAGGAGAGCCAGTCGTAAAAAAATTGTATCACCTGTTATGCAAGATGTATGAGACAGGGGAAATACCCTCCGACTTCAAGAAGAATATTGTAATTCCAATTCCAAAGAAAGCAAGTGCAGACGAGTGTGAAAATTACAGAACTATCAGTTTAATAAGTCATGGGTGCAAAATACTAACACGAATTATTTACAGATGAATGGAAAAACTTATGGAATCCGACCTCGGGGAAGATCAGTTTGGATTTAGGAGAAATGTAGGAACACGGGAGGCAATACTCACATTACGACTTATCTTAAAAGATAGGCTAAGGAAAGGCAAACCTACGTTTTTAGCGTTTGTCAATTTGGAGAAAGCTTTTGACAATGTCGACTGGAATACAATCGACCAAATTCTGAAGGTATCAGGGGTATAATGTAGGAACCTATACAAAAACCAGTCAGCGGTTATTAGAGTCGAAGGGCAAGAAACGGACGCAGAAGTTGGGAAAGGAGTAAGACAGGGCTGTAGCCTTTCCCCAATGTTGTTCAATCCGTACACTGAGCAGGCAGTGAAGGAATGGAAGGAAAAATTTGGAGAGAGCATTAAAGTGCAGGAGAAGAAATAAAAACATTGCGGTTTGCTGATGACATAGTAATTCTGTCAGAGACCGCAAAAGATCTGGAAGAGCAATTGAATGGGAAGGACAGTGCCTTGAAAGGAAGATATAAGATGAATATTAACAAGAGTAAAACGAAGGTAATGGAATGCAATGTCAGAAAATCAGGCGATGCTGAAGGAATTAGATTAGGTAATGACACAATAAAAATAGTAGATGAATTTTGTTATTTGGGTAGCAAGATAACTTCTGATGGCCGAATTAAAGAATATATAAATGCAGAATGGCTATGGGAAGAAAAGCGTTTCTAAAGAAGCGAAACTTGTTAACATCCAATATTGATTTAAATGTTTAGAAGCCCTTTCTGAAAGCATTTGTCTGGGGTGTAGCATTGTATGGGAGTGAAACGTGGACGATAAGGAGTTCAGATAAAAAGATGATAGAAGCTTTTGAAATGTGGTGCTACAGCCGAATGATGAATATTAGATGGGTAGATCACGTATCTAATGAGGAGGTGCTTAACCGAATCGGGCAGAAAAGGAGTTTCTGGCATATCTTGACTAAGAGAAGGGATAGATTGATTCGACACATTCTGAGACATCTAGGAATTGTCAACTTCGCATTAGAAGGCAGTGTGTGGGGTAAAAATCGTAGAGGAAGACCGAGGAACGAATATAGTAAGCAGATTCAAAAGGATGTAGGTTGCCGAAAGTATTTTGAGATAAAGAATAGATAAATAAATAAAATAAAGACTATTTAGAGATCTATTTGTCGAAGAGTTGTAGCAGTTCTCATATCCAAGGGCGGAACAACTCCTTACTAATAAATATATTTTGTCTACTTCAGGTAACGCTGAAGAATTCTCTTTGCTACACAGCCGGAAATAGATCGAAGTTTAGTCGCCACACGCAGTGTCTATCCAGATGATGAAAAACAGGGCTTTCCAAGGTGCTTCGAACTAATAGCTGCCCGATCGCCCTACTGTATTGGAATGTGTTATCGTCTGAGGGCGAACACGAGCTCGTAACGACGTGTCGGCGTCGCTGTGTCACGCACGCCAGACGCTTCCAGAAGCCCTCCTCGGCCACAGACAAATATATATGTTACTCTGTGCCTCGGCGCAGGTACGCGAGTGTGTCGGCCGCGGCAGGCAGCGTCACCGCTCCGCCCACATGGTTGTACAGTGCCGCCTGAGTCAGCGCCAGCTGTCGCAATACGGCGGGAGCAGCGACTCCGTCAGTGGGAGAGCTGCTGAATTCGGTGTCCTCACCAGCGCTGCTGACGCAGCGGTCGAATACCGGTGACTGGGCGACAACCGTCGTGACGGAGTCAACGACACCGAGGGCGACGCACCCGCCGCCGGCAAACACCCAGACAACACCTGTTTACCTCGCTCCATTCAGCGCGTAACCTCTTTCCGAGTACCTTGCTTGGTGGCTAACGGTTCTGATGCTCGACTCAAGTTCACGCGAAGCAGTGAACCCCAGAGGCTAGTAGCAGGGATATGCCTACTGACTTTGGTAACCTGCCGATGACAGCGCTACTAAAGCAGAGTTACTAAACATGGCTCTTAGAAACTCATTCATCAAAGAAGACGAAACCAATATTCCAGATTTCGAATTACGAACAGAGGCCGTAATGAGTAACGTAGAAATAGATATCATGGGAGTAGTGGAGCAACTAAAATCACTCAACAAGAACAAGTCTTCTGGTCCGGACTGAATACCATTACATTTCTATCTGATTATGTTGAAGCGATACCTCCTTACTTAATAGTCATATACAACCGCTCTCTTAAACATGTATCTATACCAAAAGATTGAAAAGTTACACAGGTCATACCTACATTCAAGAAAGGCAGCAGGAGTAACCCATTAAACTACAGGCCTATTTGCAGCAGGGTTTTGGAACATATCCTGTATTCAAATACTATGAATTATAGTAAACGAAGTCTGCAATAGGCTTTATAGGTCACTGTATTGATTAAAGTCATAAAGTGGATCAAATTTGACTTCATTTGACGCGTTTCGGCCTGGGCTATCATCATAATCCTGCGTACATAGATTGCAAGTATGTCAATACAAATGGATACATGTTGTTCGTGTAACATTATGGAGCAGACTGAATTATCTCGAACAGAATGATCTATTGGCCCACGGTCAACACGGATTTAGAAAATATCGTTCATGCAAGACACAACTAGCTCTTTACACACACGAAGTGATGGGTGCTATCGACAAGAGTTTTTAAAATTGATTCCGCATTTCTTGATTTGCTGAAGGCTTTTGACACCGTACCTCACAAACGGCTTTTAATCAAATTGCGTGGTTATGGTATATCGCCCCAAATTTGCAACTGGACGGCTTTTAATCAAATTGCGTGGTTATGGTATATCGCCCCAAATTTGCAACTGGATAGGGGATTTCCTGTCACAGTTCATAGTAGTCGATGGTAAGGCATCAACTAAAACATAGGTGATGATCAAATGTTTGTATAGCTTATGGGACTTAACTACGGGGTTATCAGTCCCTAAACTTACAAACTACTTATGGACTAGGTAATCCTAAGGACGGCACAAATATCCACGCCCGAGGGGGGATTCGAACCCCCGACCGTAGTGGCCGGGCAGACCGTGACTGGAGCGCCTCAGTCCCCTCGGCCACCGCGGCCGGCAAAACATAGGTGATATCGGGCGTTCCACAGGGTAGTGTTATTGGACCGCTGCTGTTCCTTATTTACATAAACGATTTAGGGGAAAATCTAAGTAGCTCTCTTAGGTTCTTTGCAGATGACGCCGTCATTTATCGTCTAGTAAAATCATCTGAAGATCAAAACCAACGACAGAACGATCTGAATAAGATATCACTATCGTGTAAAAATTGACAATTGACTCTAAATAATGAGAAATGTGAAGTCGTCCATATGAGTATAAAAGAAATCCGTTCAACTTTGTTTACAAGATAAATGAATCAAAAGTAAAGGCCGTAAACTGTACAAAATACCGGCGAATTACTATTACTTCAGACTTAAACTGGAAAGAACACGTAGATAATGTCGTGGGAAAGGCGAACCAGAGACTGCGTTTTATTGGTAGAACACTTAGAAGAACTACTAAAGAAACTACATACACTATGCTTGTCCGTCGTTTTTTGGAGTATTGTTACCCAGTGTGGGATCCTTATCAGGTGGGTTTGACGGAGGACATCGAAAGAGTCCAAATAAGGGCAGGTCGTTTCGTATTGTCACGATAAAGGGGAGACTGCGTTACGAAAATGATACAGTATCTGGGATGGGAATCATTACAACAACGGCGCTTATCGCTGCGGCGTGGGCTACTTGCGAAACTCCAATCGCCAACATTCTCCTCCGAATGCGAAACTATATTGTTGACTCCCACTGACATAGGTAGAAATGATCATCAGAATAAAATACGAGAAATCAGAGCTCGAACGGAGAGATTCAGGTGTTCTTTTTTCCCGCACGCTATTCGAGAATGGACTGGGAGATAACTAGTTTAACGGTGGTTCGATGAACCTTCTGCCAGGCACTTAAATATGATTTGCAGAGCATCCCATGTAGATGTAGATCCTGGGCCTCTTGCATGGTGGTCAACGACGCTGCCTCTGACAAGTAAACTTACGGAAGTGTCACCCTCCGATCTTTCTGAACTTTGGACATAATACATTACAAACTAAGGGACACGTGAGCGGTGGAAGAACATACTGAAGAACTGAAACGCCCCCTCCAAAACGGAGCTAAAGTGAAAAAATTGCAGGAACATAGAGATTAGTTATGCGATGATTTTTATTATGCAAGTATCTTTTGATGAAAGACGAAAATCGGCCTAGGTATAGTGGATAGAGAGTGACCATTAGGTGGCCAACTACCCCGAAAGAGGTAAATTTGTTGCTACAAAAATTAGTTATGATTGTAGGCGTGTAGTAGAAACTGAGTTATCAAAAATATAGCTAGCAACTTCACTATTTCGAAAGATCTGCCCAAGGCGACTATCTGCAGCTCTTAGTTTGCCATCCTTTCCAAAATATCGTTGATACATTCCAGTAATAACCTAGATATTGTTCACGATTTGTGTTTCTAACTTATCCCCATACTTATTTATTTCTATAGTCTTTTATTGTTAATTCATCTATTAGGTACTATATTATTGTTATTATTATTTAAAATTTTTGCCACCATCTAAAACCTGCATTTCGAATCCGAAATTTTTGTTTCGGGAGAGCTGTTGCCGTAACAATTTTTTTTTATTTATTTATTTTTTTATCTTCAAATGAACGTGGCCGGCCGCAGTGGCCGAGCGGTCTGCGGCCCGCCAGTCACAGTCTGCACGCTGCTACGGTCGGGGGTTCGAATCCCCCCTCAGGGATGGATGTTTGTATCGTCTTTAGTATAAGGTAGTTCATAAGTAGTTTGTAAGTTTAGGGACTGATGACCCCGCAGTTAAGTCCCTTAAGCTTAACAAACATCTCATTTTAGATGAACGTTGAATCCTTGGTTCAGATTGTTATTACAGACGGCGTCCAGCCCTCTCTCATCGGTCACCAACCAGGTTACCCTGACATGCTTTCCTATCTTCCCAAATTCCCTCCTTATCGCACCCATTACTCACTCTTCCTCACATCTTTAACTGTATTTGCAGAAGAGATCGGGGGCATTTATGCATCAAATGTTCAAATGTTTGTTAAGCTTAAAGGACTTAACTACGGGGTCATCAGTCCCTAAACTTACAAACCACTTATGAACTACCTTATACTAAAGACAGCACAAACATCCATACCCGAGGGGGGACTCAAACCCCCGACCGTAGCAGCGTGCAGACTGTGACTGGCGCGCCGCAGACCGCTCGGCCACTGCGGCCGTAGCGGCCGTGCAGACTGGCGCCGCAGTCCCCTCGGCCACCGCGGCCGGCCATTTATGCATCCACATTGAAACTGTCGTTTGCTTTTGCTGGCATATATCTACAAACGACGTATTAATTTTTGCTTGATTTTAAATAATCATATTTGACAAGGTTCAATGACTACGGATCAAAAATCGTTTTGACTTATCAATTTAACTTAGTGTAAAAAAAGTCGTCAATGTTGCAATTGGCGCTCTACACATACCACCCAGGAAAGTGTTTTCTGGTCCTCTTTTTTTCCGTAAAATCTGAATGTGCGCATAAAATGTGCCTTTAGCTGAGCACTAATGTCAGTTCGGCTGACATCTTTCTCAAAAGGAATTTCCTGCGCGCTAGCATAAGTTCGTTTTTCAAAAAAGCCCTGCCGAATTTAGCTGGGCTTTAAAAATCAAATATCGATAACGGATAATGACAATTGAATATACAACTTTTATCCATTTTGTTGGAACCTGCGACTGTTTCTTGATGCAGTAATTTCTGAAACCTAATTAAATATGCATTTTCATTTTGACTTTATAAATTTATGAGTTTGAACCAATTCGAAACGCTTCAAAAGATTACAAGGAAAACAAAACCGGATGTTCACTGTCATTTATTGAAGTATTTCACTCTGCAGACAAAACTACACATCGCAAACGAATAGTGTTTGTATGTGCTAGTAGGTGACAGTCTCCCATGCTGCACTGTGATAGTAGAGGGTTGATAACAATAAGGGGGTGCAAGATACGGGAGTTGAAAGTTACCGACTTATATAAAACTCTACGTGTGGGTGTCAATATTTTGCTCTTCAGCAAAAACTACACAATGGAGGCGCTCTGCCACGATGCGCGAGGCTGTTCCCTGTCGGGGGTTCGAATCCCCCCTCGGGCATGGATGTTTGTGCCGTCTTTAGTATAAGCTAGTTCAGAAATAGTTTGTAAGTTAAGGGACTGATGACCCCGTAGTTAAGTCCCATAAGAACTACAAATATTTGAACATTTTGCTCTCTGTGTTGTTGTATTACAAAGTGTCCCGTTGTACACCACAGCAGTTCCATGTCGATAGCTAAAAGAGGATGGAAGATATAGTGGTTGAAAGTCGTCAGCTTATTTAAAATTCGGACTGAAGACCACCGATGACTTTTGACACTATAATAGCAAAGCGGTTATATACAGCAAAACGTGATGCCTTCGACCATAGATACTAGTAGACCGGGAAAACACCAGAGCGACTATACACATGCCGTGGTAGCAACATAGGACAACTTTGCAGTTTTCAATAAATGGCACTATTTTAAACTTATAATATATACACGTGAAATTTAATGTTACTCCTCTTGACACAAGACACTTTGCAAATTCATAATCAAAGCTGGAGACAATCACGTGACTGTTGGCAAAGCAGTAGTTCAGCTGTAGAGATGTTGGTGCCATGATAGCAATGTCACGCCCACTCTATCAATATCTATGGTCGAAGCGTGATGCACACTCTTCAACTGTTTTCCTGAAACAAGCGTACGAGGAAAGAAAAAAAAGTGCATATTGCAGTTTGAAAAGTAAAACTACCAAGAAAGATGCCAAAGCGGAAGAAAGAAATTTTGCGTTCTCGGTCCGTTTCTAAAAGACATAAAACGGCGCCGAAAAGTGAAACTTGAAATTTGTAGACGTTGTTTCTTACACTGTAGCCATCAGCGATTTTTCGATATTCCCATCCCTAAGGGGGTGAAATAGTATATGAACGGTATTTGAAAATACGTTGTTGTTGAGGCAATTTTCAAGCAAGAAATACGAAACTTCGGATTTAAATTTTTGTTTGGAATTTTAAAAACACGTGACTCGTTTCGGAAATTCAACCACTTAGCGGGTGAAATAAGGGAAAAGCTTTTAAGGATACTACTAAGTATATATTGATGTTAGCAATGTGAAAATTTTGATTTGGAACCATGGTTAGAATTTAAAAAATGTGTTTCGGGGTGTTGTGAATTTTAAATATCAACAAATAATACAATTCCTTGAGACAACATTGACTCGTTATACCAAAGGTGTTAAACATAAGGAGAGGCACTAAATTAAAATTTGTGCTGTTGCCGGGAGGAGTAAGTAGGAGGTGTCGGGTTCGAATCCCGGCCAGATTTTAATTCAATGCATTTCCTTATGTTTTGAATTTTGTCATCAATGTTGCATTATGGGGTGGCAAGCTGTACAAAATACTTGATTAGGAAAGCATGTTTAAAGCTAAATCTATGAAAATTTATATTTAGAAGTAGAAACAACCAATGCCGACCATCCAGTCTACGTGTACGAAGTAGCGGCTATTAAGCTAGTCTAAAAATAAAAATACACAGTCGCTAACCTTTTCATGGAGGACTTTCAGGAAACGGCCCTGAAAACTTCTTTCTAGAAGCCGACTTGCTTTTTAGGAATGTTGACGACGTGTTTCTTGTTTCTCCGCATCTTGTTGTTGTCGTTGTGGACTTCAGTCCGGAGACTGGTTTGATGCAGCTCGTCACAATACCCTATCCTGAGCAAGCCTCTTCATCTCCACATAAGAACGGCAACCTACATCTGTCTGAATCTGTTTACTGTATCCATCTCTTGGTCTTCCTCTGCGATTTTTTCCCCACGCACTTCCCTCCAACGCTAAATTCACAATTCCTTGATGTCTAAGAATGTGTCCTACCAATCTATCCCTTCTTTTAGTCAAGATATGCCAGAAATTTCTTTTCTCCCCAATTCTGTTCAGTACCTCCTCATTAGTTACGCGATCCACCCACCTAATCTTCAGCATTCTTCTGTACCACCATATTTCAAAAGCCTCAATCCTCTTGCTGTCCGCACTGTTTATCGTCCATGTCTCACTCCCATACAAGGCAACACTGCATACAAATGCCTTCAGAAAAAACTTCCTTAGGCTTAAATCAATATTCGATGTTAACAAATTTCTCTTTTTCAAGAATGCTTTTCTACCCATTGCCATTCTGCATTTTATATCCTCTGTACTGCGACAATCATTTGTTATTTTACTGCCCAAATAACAAAACTCATCTACCTCCTTTATTGCTTCGTTTCCCAATCTAATTCCTTCAGCATCACCTGATTTCCTTACACTGCACTCCATTACCCTAGTTTTGCTCTTGTTAATGTTCATCTTATATCCACCTTTCAGCACACTGTCCATTCCCTTCAACTGCTCTTCCAGGTCTTTTGCTGTCTCTGAGATTATTACAATGTCGTCGGCAAAACGCAATGTTTTTAATTCTTCACCCTGTACTTTAATTCCTTCTCCAAATTTCTCCTTGCTTTCTTTTATAGCTTGCTCAATGTACAAATTGAATAACAATGGAGAAAGACTACAACCCTGTCTCACTCCCTTTCCAACCACTGCATCCCTTTCATGCCCTTCAACTCTGATAACCGCTGTCTGGTTTTTGTACAAGTTGTAAATAACCTTACGTTCCCTATATTTAACTCCTGCTTGCTTCAGAACTTGAAAGAGTTTATTCCAATCAACATTGTCAAAAGCCTTCACCAAATCTACAAAAGCTAGAAATGTTGGTTTGCCTTTTCTTAATCTATCTTCTAGGATAAGCCGTAAAGTGAGTATTGCCTCCCGAGTTCCTACATTTCTCCTGAACCCAAACTGATCTTCCCCGAGGTCGGCTTCTACCACCCTTTCCATCCTTTTGTATATAATATTTTGCAACCATGACTTATTAGACTGATGGTTCTGTAGTTTTCACACTTGTCTGCACCTGCTTTCTTAGGGATGGGGATTATAACATTTTTCTTAAAGTCTGAAGGTACTTCACCTGTCTCATACATCTTACACACCAGGTGAAACAGGTTTGTCATGGCTGGTTCTCCCAGAGACTTCAGTAGCTCTGAGGGAATATCATCTACTCCAGGGGCCTTGTTTCGACTTAGGTCTTTTAGGGCTCTGTCAAATTCTTCTCTCAGTACAGTATCTCCTATTTCATCTTCATCTACATCCTCTTCCCTTCCTACAATATTGTCTCGAAGTTCATTTCCTTTGTAGAGCCCCTCTATATACTCTTTCCACCTTTCAGCTTTCCCTTCTTTGCTGAGAACTGGTTTTCCATCAGTGTCCTTGATATTCATAGAGTTGTTTTTCTTATCTCCAAATGTTTCTTTTATTTTCCTGTAGGCTGTATCTATTTTTCTCCTATTTATACATTCTTCTACATCCTTGCATTTGCCTTCTAGCCACTCCTTCTTCGCCATTTTGCACTTCCTGTCAATCTCATTTCTTAGTCGTCTGTACTCCATTTCGCCTGTTTCATTTACTGCATTTTTATATTTTCTCCTTTCATCGATTAAATTTAGTATCTCCTGACATATCCAAGGATTTTTTGTAGGTCTTGTCTTCCTACCTATTTTATCTTCTGCTACCTTCACTATTTCATCTCTCAATTTTACCCATTCCTCCTCTACTGTTTTATTTTCCCCTGTTTCTGTCAATTGTTGCCTAAAGCTCCCTCTGAAATTCCTAAGAACCTCACGTTCCTTCAATTTATCCAGGTCCCATCTCCATATTTTCCTACCTTTTTGTAGTTTCTTCAGTTTCAGCCTACAGTTCATAACCAACAAGTTATGGTCAGAGTCTATATCTGCCCCTGGGTATGTCTTACACTGTAAAACCTGGTTACGAAATCTATGTCTTACCATTATAAAATCTATCTGGTATCTCCCGGTGTCTCCTGGTCTCTTCCATGTATACAACCTTCTTTTGTGATTCTTAAACCAGGTGTTTGTTATAACTAAATTATGTTCTGTGCAAAATTCTACCAGGCGGCTTCCTCTTTCATTCCTTTTGCCCAGACCATATTCACCTACTATCTTCCCTTCCCTTCCTTGTCCTACTACCGAATTCCAGTCTCCAATAACAATTAAGTTTTCCTCTCCCTTAATTGTCTGAATAATTTCCTTTAGCTCCTCATATATTTCTTCGATTTCCTCATCATCAGCAGAGCTAGTTGGCATATCTCCGCATCTTACTAATCGGTATTTATATCCTACCTGCTGTCATCCACCTTTGCAACGTACAGGACTCCTACGGACCTTGGTTAAAAGAGTTTATGCTATCTCGAATGCTGAGAACTTACCGCAGGTGCTGCATCATGTTAAGTTTAAGAGCTAAGATTAAAGCTCTTCTTGGCTATGTAAAAGAGGATTTAGTTCTGAGAAAGCTTGACGTTTACAAAATACCATGCGACTGCATGCATGCAATGGCGAAACTATTCGTACCGTCAATGACAGATATGTTGAACATCATCGCCATATACCATTGTTGCAATCTGATAAATCCGCGCCGCGGCGGAGTGGCCGAGCGCATTGAGGCGCTATGCTCCGATGTGCGAGGCCGTTCCCCGTCAGGGTTTGGAATCCTCCCTCGGGCATGGATGTTTGTCTTTAGTATAAGGTAGTTTATACGCAGATTGTAAATTTAGGGACATCACCCCGCAGTTAAGTCCCATAAGCTTAACAAACATTTGAACATTTTTTTGATAAATTCGCAGTGGTTGAACACTGCTTTACAGAAGAACAGAGGAAGCGATACGATGAAAGACAGGTAGTTGCCAATGCTTCGCGATACTGGAATTGTGTTTTAAGAGAATCTACTACGAGCAAACGCACGCGCTATTACTTGACGCATGAGTTTTCGCAAATTCGCTGCTTAGAAATGTTTTGTCCTTCATAGTTACGCCGAGAGCGGCGTAACCTTCCTCACATGATGGTGGTGGTCAAGTAAACTACAGAAAACTGCAGTTTCATCCTGTTGGAGACCCAACATGAATTTGAACGGTTGATATGCTGGGAAAGCCTACAAAGCCACATCCCGTTATGACTTCATGACCCCGAGGTAAACACATAAAATGATGACATCTGTCATCGAAAATAATTCAATATTTTTAAAAAGTTTAATTTGCTTTAAAACCATTTAAAAAAATATTTTTCACATTGTCTCGGCTTTCTATTTGATGGTCACATAGGGAGGTGTCTTTCTGTTAACCGCACTATCTTTACTCTTGGACATGTATGCCATCGCTATCGGCAATATCGTGTCAACTGCTTACTACCGGACGTATTAATACATATTTTTGGTGTGTGTACGTATGAACTCTTAGGGCTTATATTTGTAATAGTTTTGTAAGTAATTAATCCAACCTTAATTTCTATGTATTCCTGGTTTGTTCTTTTCTATGTAGCTCTTGAAAATTGTCTGTACATCTGAATTTGGCCAATCGTGCGAAAAGCAATTAACTAAATACTGGTTAATCAAGCTACAGCCGAGGTGGATCCATGACAGTTCTTTAAACTCCAGCAAAAGAATTCCTTTAGGTATATTTCCTTTTATTGTCTATCTACATTTTGTATTCTCTCTACTTAGACAATCGTCACTCATTTTGCTGACCCAACAACCAAACACACACTCCACTGCTATTGTCATGTTCCTAGTCTCACACAATGCCATGTGATTTAATTCGACTATATTCCATTATCTTCGTTCTACTTTTCTTTACATTCATCTCATACCCTCCTCTCACGACACTATTTTTCGATTTCTTTGTAGAAAGAAGTTCAAAAAATGTCCGACAGATGGCGCTTCATCTGATCAGAAAAGCAATAACTAGCATAACAAATTAAGACAAAGCAAAGATGATGTTCTTTACAGGAAATGCTCAGTATGTTCACCATCATTCCTCAACAATAGCTGTAGTCGAGGAATAAAGTTGTGAACAGCACTGTAAAGCATGTCCAGAGTTATGGTGAGGCATTGGCGTCGGATGTTCTCTTTTAGGATCCCTAGAGATGTCGGTCGATCACGATACACTTGCGACTTCAGGTAACCCCAAAGCCAATAATCGCACGGACTGAGGTCTGGCGACCTGGGAGGCCAAGCATGACGAAAGTGGCGGCTGAGCACACGATCATCACCAAACGACGCGCGCAAGAGATCTTTCACGCGTCTAGCAATACTTTTTTTAAATAAAACCCCATGTCATGTCATTCCAAGCATGTGTGTCAATTTTTACCTCGCTATCTACATTATTCCGTGATTTATTAAGTTTTCAAATTTATACCGACTCAATTGAAATGAACCTTCAAAAATGTTCAAATGTTTGCAGAGCTTATGGGACTTAACTACGGTTCATCTTGTCCCTAAACTTACAAACGACTTATGAACTAGCTAATACTGAGGGACGGCACAAATATCTATGCCCGAGGGGGCATTCCAACCCCCGACCGTAGTGGCCGTGCAGACCGTGACTGGCGCGCCTCAGTCCACTCGGCCACCGCGGCCGGCAATGAACCTTCACTAGCAGACAACATACCATCGAGACCACAGGTGGATCGGAGCGATTGACAAAAGTGTAATATTCGCAGCGAGAGCCCCAACATGCTTTCCTGCACTGTCATAGAGAAACAAAGCTACACAAGCCAGCTTCTTGCTGGTGTGTGTCTTTAAAGACAAAGCTCTGGCTATTCCGAGAATCCCGACTGCCCGGTGGAGCTGCTTAACGGAACCCAGAGTGCTCTATTGTTCAGCCCACTCCGCTTCGCATTCTACAAGCTGTTTGTGTTCCCTTCTAGGGAGTCCATATGAGGGCACGTTGCTTCACGTGGAGGACAATACATCGGCACAGATATCGCCATGAGGCTGCAGGAATTCATCTGTCGCCAAACCTGCTGGTACACACGGGCCGAACAGTTGACTACACGGAACGTTGACTGATGAAATACATACCACTTTGAGATTAATAGAGACATTTGCAGAGGGTATTGTTCATTCCATGACTGGAGAACGCTGAACTTGCTTTCCGAAAGGGTGGTGCTAACGAACTATCACTACGAGGGAAACATCTCACGCCCAGAAGTTAAGGAAGCCAAACAACCCCAGCGATCTCATGACTCAAAATACTGTTTGAAACGTCGGAAAATGTGGACATAAAAGGACTGCTTAAGGGCTCCCCGCCAAGAATCTTTCTTAGTTATCAGAATATGGCCTTTTAATTTGACTGATTTAACTTATAAAAAAAAGGTTAGCGGATTCCATTTAGGACTGAAGTGTAGGTCTTCACACTTTTCATTATTTAGGGTGAATTGGCAATTTTTGCAACATACAGCTATCTAAATCTTTCTGATGTTGGTTTTGATCTTCTGATGACTTTAGTACACGATAAACAAAATGTTCAAATGGTTGTAAACCTATTGAACTAAAGGACCAAACTGCTATGGCCATCAATTCCTAGACTTACAAATTACTTAAACTAACTTACACTAAGACAATACACATACACACATACACACACACACACACACACACACACACACATATATATATATATATATATATATATATATATATATATATATATATATCCACTCCCATGAACCACAGACATTGCCGAGGTGGGGTGGCTTGCGTGCCTCAACGATACAGATAGCCGTACCGTAGGTGCAACCACAGCGGAGGGGTATCTGTGGAGAGGCCAGACAAACGTGTGGTTCCTGAAGAGGGGCAGCAGCCTTTTCAGTAGTTACAGGGGCAACAGTCTGGATGATTGACTGAGCTGGCCTTGTAACATCAGCTAATGTGGCTTTGCCACACAGCTACTGCGAACGGCTGAAAGCAAGGGGAAACTACAGCCGTTATTTTTCCCGAGGACATGCAGCTCTACTGTGTGAACATATGATGATGGCATCCTCTCGGGTAAAATATTCCGGAGGTAAAATAGTCCCCCATTCGGATCTCCGGGCGGGGACTACTCAGGAGGATGTGATCATCAGGAAAGACAATACTGGCATTCTACGGGTCGGAGCGTGGAATGTTAGATCCCTTAATCGAGTAGGAAAATTAGAAAATTTAAAAAGGGAAATGGATAGGTTGAAGTTAGATATAGTGGGGATTAGTGAAGTTCGGTGGCAGGATGAACAGGATTTCTGGTCAGGCGAGTACAGGATTATAAATACAAAATCAGTTGGGGGTATCACAGGAGTAGGATTGATAATGAATAAGAAAATAGGAAAGCGGGTAAACTACTATGACCAGCACAGCGATCGCATTATCATTGTCAAGATAGATACGAAGCCAGCACCGACAACAGTAGTACAGGTTTATATGCCAACTAGCTCTGCCGATGATGAGGAGATCGAAGAAATATATGAGGAGCTAAAGGAAATTATTCAGACAATTAAGGGAGAGGAAAACTTAATTGTTATGGGAGACTGGAATTCGGTAGTAGGACAAGGAAGGGAAGGGAAGATAGTGGGTGAATATGGTCTGGGCAAAAGGAATGAAAGAGGAAGCCGCCTGGTAGAATTTTGCACGGAACATAATTTAGTTATAACAAACACCTGGTTTAAGAATCACAAAAGAAGGTTGTATACGTGGAAGAGACCAGGAGACACCGGGAGATACCAGATAGATTTTATAATGGTAAGACATAGATTTCGGAACCAGGTTTTGAAGTGTAGGACATACCCAGGGGCAGACATAGACTCTGACCATAACTTGTTGGTTATGAACTGTAGGCTGAAACTGAAGAAACTACAGAAAGGTAGGAAAATAAGGAGATGGGACCTAGATAAATTGAAGGAACCTGAAGTTCTTAAGAATTTCAGAGGGAGCTTCAGGCAACAATTGACAGAAACAGGGGAAAATAAAACAGTTGAGGAGGAATGGGTAAAATTGAGAGATGAAATAGTGAAGGCAGCAAAGGACAAAATAGGTAGGAAGGCAAGACCTACAAAGAATCCTTGGATATCACAGGAGATACTAAATTTAATCGATGAAAGGAGAAAGTATAAAAATGCAGTAAATGAAACAGGCAAAATGGAGTACAGACGACTAAGAAATGAGATTGACAGGAAGTGCAAAATGGCTAAGCAGGAATGGCTAGAAGGCAAATACAAGGATGTAGAAGAATGTATAAATAGGGGAAAAATAGATACAGCCTACCGGAAAATAAAAGAAACATTTGGCGATAAGAAAAACAGCTCTATGAATATCAAGGACACTGATGGAAAACCAGTTCTCAGCAAAGAAGGGAAAGCCAAAAGGTGGAAAGAGTATATAGAGGGGCTCTACAAAGGAAATGAACTTCGAGACACTATTGTAGGAAGGGAAGAGGATGTAGATGATGATGAAATAGGAGATACTATACTGAGAGATGAATTTGACAGGGCACTGAAAGACCTAAGTCGAAACAAGGCCCCTGGAGTAGATGATATCCCCTCAGATCTACTGAAGTCTCTGGGAGAACCAGCCATGACAAAATTGTTTCACATTGTGTGTAAGATGTATGAGACAGGCGAAGTACCCTCAGACTTTAAGAAAAATGTTATAATCCCCATTCCAAAGAAAGCGGGTGCAGACAGGTGTGAAAACTACAGAACCATCAGTTTAATAAGTCATGGTTGCAAAATATTAACACGAATTATATACAGAAGGATGGAAAAGCTGGTAGAAGCAGACCTCGGGGAAGATCAGTTTGGGTTCAGGAGAAATGTAGGAACACGGGAGGCAATGCTTGCTTTACGGCTTATCCTAGAAGATAGATTAAGAAAAGGCAAACCAACATTTCTAGCTTTTGTAGATTTGGAGAAGGCTTTTGACAATGTTGATTAGAATAAACTCTTTCAAGTTCTGAAGCAAGCAGGAGTAAAATAAATATAGGGAGCGTAAGGTTATTTGCAACTTGTACAAAAACCAGACAGCGGTTGTCAGAGTTGAAGGGCATGAAAGGGTTGCAGTGGTTGGAAAGGGAGTAAGACAGGGTTGTAGCCTTTCCCCAATGTTGTTCAATTTGTACATTGAGCAAGCTATAAAGGAAAGCAAGGAGAAATTTGGAGAAGGAATTAAAGTTCAGGGTGAAGAATTAAAAACATTGCGTTTTGC
This sequence comes from Locusta migratoria, assembly GCA_026315105.1. Lineage (NCBI taxonomy): Eukaryota > Metazoa > Arthropoda > Insecta > Orthoptera > Acrididae > Locusta > Locusta migratoria. Next base: position 130,121,292 of record CM048745.1, on the reverse strand, counting down.
CGACGACATAGTAATTCTGTCAGATACAGCAAAGGCCCTGGAAGAGCAATTGAACGGAATGGACAGTGTGCTGAAAGGTGCATATAAGATGAACATTAACAAGAGTAAAACTAGGGTAATGGAGTGCAGTGTAAGAAAATCAGGTGATGCTGAAGGAATTAGACTAGGTAACGAAACAATAAAGGAGGTAGATGAGTTTTGTTACTTGGGCAGTAAAATAACAAATGATGGTCGCAGTACAGATGATATAAAATGCAGAATGGCAATGGGTAGAAAGGCGTTTTTGAAAAAGAGAAATTTGTTAACATCGAATATTGATTTAAGCCTAAGGAAGTCCTTTCTGAAGGCATTTGTATGGAGTGTTGCCTTGTATGGGAGTGAAACATGGACGATAAGCAGTGTAGACAGAAAGAGGTTCAAAAAAAAATGTTCAAATGTTTGTTAAGCTTATGGGACTTAACTACGGGGTCATCAGTCCCTAAACTTACAAACTACTTATGAACTACTTACGAACTAGGACGGCACAAATATCCATGCCCGAGGGGGGATTCGAACCCCCGACCGTAGCGGCCGTGCTGACCGTGACTGGAGCGCCTCAGTCTCCTCGGCCACCGCGGCCGGCGACAGAAAGAGGATAGAGGCTTTTGAAATGTGGTGCTACAGAAGAATGCTGAAGATTAGGTGGGTGGATCGCGTAACTAATGAGGAGGTACTGAACCGAATTGGGGAGAAAAGAAATCTCTGGCATACCTTGACTAAAAGAAGGGATAGATTGGTAGGACACATTCTTAGACATCAAGGAATTGTGAATTTAGCGTTGGAGGGAAGTGTGTGGGGTAAAAATCGCAGAGGGAGACCAAGAGACGCGTATAGTAAGCAGATTCAAGTGGATGTGGGTTGTCGTTCTTATGAGGAGATGAAAAGGCTTGCTCAGGATAGAGTAGGGTGGAGAGCTGCATCAAACCAGTCTCTGGACTGAAGACCACAACAACAATATATAAATATATATATATATATATATATATATATATATATATATATATATATATATATATGCCCGTGGGAGGATGGGAGGACTCGAACTACCGGCGGGAGCGACCGCCCAATGCGTAGTATGATGCCTTAGTCCACGCAGCCACTCCCACGTTTCAGGCGATAAACAGGAGCATAATCTGCATACAATTTAAGAGGACAGTTTTTCTCACAAATCCTTTATATAGGTACGAAACAGCAGTAGACCAATAACACTAGCCTGGGGAAGGGGAGATATTACGTCCGTTTTATCCAAAGCGTTTCTATCAATATCTGTGACCTCTCTGACAGAAAATCTCCCTATTCAATCACGTACATTCACTCGCGTTATTTCTAAAATGGAATGGTAGGTAAATATTTGGAAACTAGTTCGATCAACCCTCTGCCAGACACTTATGCTAGACACTTAACATAGACGAAACATGTTGCAGTCGCATCTACAAAGATTCTGAAGCTGATCCTGAAGGATCGAAAGAGATAAATTTAAAAAACCTATTGTATCTGTTGACTGATAATCAAACAATAAATTATTTCACTTATGTAGAGCACCCATGTAGATGTAAATGTAGAACACTGGTATCAATACAGTGCTTTGGATCTGCGAAAATCGTTACGGCCTATCATTTACATTGGCAAATCAGTGCGTATATGTCGTGCTGCTCTTTTGTGCTTTGCGTCGTTTGAAAATAAGTTATGAACCGCTGGGTTTCGCTTAAGGCTGTAGAGAACTCAATGTAGAGGAAGTAGAGATCACAACCATAGGTGAGTAACGTTTATTAAGAACTAGCGTTTATATCAAATTTCACTTGCACTTCAGTTCTATATATACCTCTTGTTTATAGTGATTTCTGTTTTGAGCTCAGTCACTAGATATGCACGATGTATGGAAAAATCATTCTTATATCAGGAAGCCTGGACTCTGTAGTTTTACACCTTTAATTATCTGGCTTCAGTAGTACAGTTTATCCATTAAATATAATGTGGTAGAAACACTACTTCTGAATAAAAATATGACCCGTATACATTTTTATACAAATCACGATTTTTTTCTGCTGTTTTATTGCAGGAGTAGGGTTTATTACATGTTTGTCTTGGCTCGACAGTAGATAGTTTTCCATTGTACATGCGGCGGCGAATCGAAGAGTGTTGTAACCATTAATTTCTGCAATGTGCCATACGTTGTTGATTTATACATTGACGGAAACTTCAGAGAGGAGAATATAAAAACTTGTGTTTATCATAGATTTGAAAAATCTCATTTTGTATTGGCATGGATAGCATGAAAATGTGTTCGGTTCCCTATTGTTGTTGTCTTCATTCCGAAAACTGGTTTGATGCAGCTCTCCACCCTATTCAATCCTGAGCAAGCCTCTTCACCTCCTCATATGAACGGCACCCTACATTCATTTGAATCTGCTTACTGTATTCATCTCTTGGTCTCCCTCTGCGATTTTTACCCCACACACTTCTCTCCAATAGTAAATTCACGATTCCTTGATGTCTAAGAATGTATCCTACCATTCGATCCCTTCTTTTAGGTCAAGGTACGCCAGAAATTTCTTTTCTGTCCAGTACCTCCTCATTAGTTACGCTATCCACCCACCTAATCTTCAGCATCCTTCTGTAACACCAAATTTCAGAAACCTCTATCCTCTTCTTGTCCGCACTGTTTATCGTCCATGTTTCACTCCCAGATAAGTCAACACTCCACACAAATGCCTTCAGAAAGGACGTCCTTACGCTTAAATTAATGTTCGATGTTAACAAATTTCTCTTTTTCAAAAACTCTTTTCTTCCCATTGCCATTCTGCATTTCATATCCTCTGCATTGCGACCATCGTGTTTTATTTTACTGCTCAAGTAACAAAACTCATCTACCACCTTTATGGTTACCTAATCTAATTCCTTCGGCATCGCTTGATTTTCTTCCCCTTGTTTTGCACTTGTTAATATCCATCCTGTATGCACCTTTCAACTCACTGCCGGCCGCGGTGGCCGAGGGGACTGAAGCGCTCCAGTCACGGTCTGCACGGCCACTACGGTCGGGGGTTCGAATCCCCCCTCGGGCATGGATATTTGTGACGTCCTTAGTCTTAGTTAGTTCATAAGTAGTTTGTAAGTTTAGGGACTGATAACCCCGTAGTTAAGTCCCATAGACTATACAAACATTCTAACATTTCAACTCACTGTCCATCCCGTTCAACTGCTCTTCCGCGTCCTTTCCTGTGTCTGACAAAATCACAATGTCATCGGCAAAACAAAATGTTTTTATTTCTTCACCCTGAACTTTAATTCCTTCTCCAAATTTCACCTGCTTTCCTTTATAGCTTGCTAAATGTACAAATTGAATAACATTTGAGAAAGGCCACAACCCTGTCTTACTCCCTTCCCAACCTCTGCATCCCTTTCATGCCCTTCAAATCTGATAACTGCTATCTGATTTTTGTACAAGTTGTAAATAACCCTCCGTTCCCTATATTTTACTCCTGTTGATTTCAGAATATGATAGAGTCTATTCCAATCAACCTTGTCAAAAGCTTTTTCCAAATCTACAAAAGCTAGAAATGTAGGTTTGCCTTTCCTTAATCTATCAAGATAAACCGTTAAGTGAGGATTGCCTCCCGTGTTCCTACATTTCTCCTGAATCCAAACTGATAATCCCCGAGGTCGGCTTCTATCAGCTTTTCCATCCTTCTGTTAATAATTCGTGTCAAAATCAGATAGCAGTTATCAGAGTTGAAGGGCATGAAAGGGATGCAGAGGTTGGGAAAGGAGTAAGACAAGGTTGTTGCCTTTCTCAAATGTTATTCAATTTGTACATTTAGCAAGCTATATAGGAAAGCAGGTGAAATTTGGAGAAGGAATTAAAGTTCAGGGGGAAGAAATAAAAACACTGCGTTTTGCAGATGACACTAATTTTGTCAGAGACAGGAAAGGACCTGGAAGAGCAGCTGAACGGGATGGAGAGTGTGTTGAAAGGTGCATACAAGATGAACATTGACAAGTGCAAAACAAGGGTAATGGAGTGCAGTGTAAGAAAATCAAGCGATGCTGAAGGAATTAGATTAGGTAACGAAACCATAAAGGTGGTAGATGAGTTTTGTTACTAGGGCAGTAAAATAAAACACGATGGTCGCAATACAGAGGATATAAAATGCAGAATGGCAATGGGAAGGAAAGAGGTTTTGAAAAAGAGAAAGTGACAATTATTTGTCTACTGAGGAAGAAATGGAGGATAGGACAAGAAGATAGAGGAATAAAGATTATTTCGAAAGAGTGTTTCCACAGTACACGGATGCTGTATTTTTAGAACATTTCTGTGAGCGCCGTCACGTGCAGAGGATCTAGCGGAGGTCCTTATTTTATAAAGACACAAACTAGAGGACTCATGCGAATATTTCGCACCGTTAGTGGAATGACAAAAAAGTTGGGAGAAATGGAAGTAAAATTGAATGTTCCCGCATAGGTTTCTTCAGAATCAATTAATGCAAGTGTTTAAAAGCGCAAATGAAAGTTCTTGATCCGGTGAGTGTTGTTAGATCAAAAAGAACGCGTACCTTAATCAGAACCGAAGATACTGTAGAACAAACCGATTAAAATATTCAATGCAAGGACAGAAGGATATTCCCATTTGGATAAAAATGAAGGATGGAGAGACTTAATTCCGATACTTGATGACCTTTCGTTTAAAGCAAAAATGAAGGAAATCGGTCGGATAAAACGGCCTGACCGACCGTCTTTAGTTACAGCAAGGATATCCCCATAAGAAATATACAGAAGGAAATCGTGTTTGAGTATAGAAAAAGGAAGGCGACTTGATGACAAATCCGTTGATGAATACCTTTCGTTTAAAACAAAAATAGGACGGATAGTTTGGTCTGACCGACTGACTTTAGTTTTCGTAGATTCTTTTAATATATAAGATCGGAAGCAGACACGTTGACGATTTGGAAGGCCTCCACTGCGCATGCGCGCTTTTTGACAGTTTCTAACTCCGAAGCCAACTCGAACGCTTATTTCACCTGTTTCGCAGTTTGCTCTCTACCGATGCTGAAAGTGAGGTTATGACTGGCGATATGTTATGTATTTCTCAACTGAGAAAACTATTTAAGTCGTCATGCAACATTTGCAATTTACCGTTAAACCAAAGTATAATAATAAAGATTAACAAGACACATTTGCCTGCAAACCGTGTATCTGTCGAGTATAAAATGAAAATCGCGTGACAAACTACGTTAACTTGCGAGTCGCGATGTTACCAGACGACCGTTCCATCAAAACATTCTTCTTGAGAAAGCTCACGTTGACCTGATGTGACGGACCGGCGACGGACAGTGTGAATTCCGCCATTAGAAATACATTGTGAAATACATTCTGATCATAAACTTCGACAAAACGCAAAATATACGTAAACATGTCCCCCCCATTTATAAATAAGGTAGCCAATTTAAACTGACAAAACCTCATACAAAAATGAGGTAAATTAGGATAGTTGTGTGTGGAAGGAATATTTGGTAACATACAACTTCATATGCATTTTGTCCCATTATTATGAGTTACAATAAAATTTAAAACATAAAACATACAAATTAATATACAAAAATTTGCAACTGTTGTGCAAGAATTATCATCGTACATGATTTTCCCAGAAGTTACACATTTAGTGTAGTAACGCCCACACTGGCACTAATAGATTTCTATAATAAATAACCACAAGGAGAAACACGGAACAGTAATTGTGAGACGCTATAGTGGCACATATAAAGCTAGATGTCGGTTATAAAAATGTATCACTGCTAATGCCTGTTGTGAACTACATTATTCTTATGTGTCAATCACTTCATTTACAGATGGCACAGAAAATCTCAGTAGGACTATTTTGACTTCATTTTCAGGCGAATATATCACAACCGAAACTGTAAAAACATACGCATTCATCTTTAAATTCGTATGTTATGAAAATTTCCACACCTTTCATTTATAGTATGTATGGGTGTAATAAAAAGAGGACGTGCTGTATTAGAAGGCCACATAAGTTGAAAGAATGCCTGTCTATTATACAAAGCTCAGCCTCAATCAAGAGAAAATGGAAGACTTGGAACACAAACCTCTTCGTAAATGTGCAGGCTTGTCTTTTGGAGGAGGCTTGTTAAACGCTTTCGAATCATTCAGAATACATTTTGACGACTATCTGCTTACTCAAATAAACGGTCGCAAACTATCAGCTCCGCCATTCGAACACCCGATTGATCAGTCAGATATCTTCAGAAAGAGTCAAAAGTGCCACTCGAACGCCCCAAACCGTTCCAAACCGTCAGCAGCGCCACTCGAACGAAGCTACTATCAGCGTTTGGACCACGCGAACGAACCTAGTGTGACCAAGCTGCCATCGTCTGTCGGCCGTTGCAAGTGAGTAGTGGCACTGTGCTGGCAGCCCTCGCACCCCCGCATGAATGGAGGCGGCGCTTGTAGGGCGGGGATGGGGGGGGGGGGTGCGGCGAGTTTCCCGCGTGTCCGCCGTCGCGTCAGGTGTGGGCCGACCGCGGCCGTTATACCTGGCGGCTGGGCGGCCTCGGCGGCGGCCGCCGGTGGCGCGCTCTGTGGAAGGCCGCCGGCTGGCGGTGTACCCGCCCGTGCTCTGCCTAGTGCCTGCCACTGCTCAGTTGTTACCTTGCCGGCAAGCGGGGCGGCGGCGGCGGCGGCGGTGGAGGCGGCGAGGGCCGGCTCCAGCTCCACACACCTGCAGCAGGCGCGCCAACACTCCGCAGGTAAATTACCCAGCCCTCGCCCATTGAGGCGCACCAGCCGTGAAGGAGAGCGCGGCTGTTCCCTGCCTTTGTCCCGCGGAGAGTCAACCTCTGTCTGGCGCTGCCGCGTGGCTCACACCTGCGGATCCACCGTCAGGTGCACGCCACAGGGCGTCACGGGTCTCGTCCCGCTGCTTTCGCTATGGGAATGCGCGGGAAACGACTGCTTGACCCGCGTAGACGGGCCGCACCTCTGAGGAGTTTGATCAATTTTTACCTGCCGACACTGTTCCCAAGCGTCTTCAGAGCTTTGTACGACTACGGGCAAAGTAAGAAATAATAAAAATATTGCTTTCAAAACTGATCGAATTAGTCACTGCCTTTTGAGTAATCGTATGCAGTCGTAAGGACCGCGGTGGGCCGAGCGCTCTAAGGCGCCTTGCTGCCGAACTCGCGGTTGCTCCCCGTCGGAGGTTCGTGTCCTCTTTCGTGCATGTCTGTATGTGTGTGTATGTGTTGTCCTGAAGTTAGTTTATAAGCGTAGGGACTAATAACCAAAGTCCAACAGATTTACAAACATTTGATTTGATTTCACCGCGCAAATCCCTCACGCCGCTCTCGGCGAGAGGAGGTCATCCTAGCCCGGTTGCGGATCGGTCATTGCCGATTCAGCCACCGTCATTTGCTAACCGCTGACCCTGCACCGCTATGCTCCTGTGGTGAATTGCTGACGGTGCGATATATTTTACTGTCTGTCTTAATTTTAATCATCTCCGTGTAGCCGTTAATTTGCCGTCTATTCTGAAGGAACGTTTAGCTGATGACACACGACCAGCTGCTCGAGTTTTGCGTTTTATCAAGAGGGCTAATTTATCAAAGGATATTTAACCCGTCTATTTGATATTTTTTATCCTTCTGTTTTAGCTTTTTCTTCTTTCTGGCAGTTATCAATTTTTTCGAGATCTAGGGAATCTTTGTTCCGATCCGGGCGCTAATGACATGAGAAATTGTGCGCTCTAACACGCGCAAATCCGTGCTGATAACCAAAGTACTTAACTCCAACAGATTTACAAACATTTGATTTCACCACGCTAGGCAGTGCTCCTTTGACTTACTCCCAACAATCGGAAGCTGAAACGGCTCAACGCGCGCTGTAATTAGTTCAAATCAAATGTTTGTAAAGCCGCGGAGGAGTGGCCGAGCGCATTGAGGCGCTATGCTCCGATGCGCGAGGCCGCTCCCCGTCGGGGCTTCGAATTCTTCCTCGGGTATGGATGTTTGTGTCGTCTTGTGTCGTTTGTGTCGACTGATGACCCCGCAGTTAAGTCCCTTAAGTTTCACAAACATTTGAACGTTTTTTGAAAGTTTTTAAAGATTATGGGATTTATCTGAGGGGTTATCAGTCCCTAAACGTACAAACTTCTTATGAACTAACTTATACTAAAGACAGCACAAATATCCATGCCCGGGGGGGGGGGGGGATTCGAACGGTCTAGCAAATCGGAGCATAGCGCGTCAAACGCTCGGCCACTCCGCCGCGTCTGTAATTAGTCTATCATTATATATACAGCAGTGTTTTTCACCTGTGGATCGCAACCCCCAGCGGGGTCCCAAAGTCTTGCTCTGGAAATCGCTGTCTCAGGAGGAAGTAGTTGCACCATAAAGTAACTAGGGGTTCAGTAATACAAAAACGTGTAGTTAAGTAAAATTTATTTAATATTAAAATTACGCAGTTCCTTGTGTAGCATTAATTATGACTTGAATACATCATAGATTGCTTTATAATACAGTATGTTAATGATGAAAAAGCTCAAAGCCTGAAAACTGTTTTCAGGAATCAATCGATAGTATAACAAGTAAATCTGAAACATTCTAAATTAAAGATCTACTTCTATACTAATGATCTATTACAGTGGGATCTTTCTTATTAAGCTTCTGAGTCTTGCCAGAAAAGGGAAAAAATCAATAAGAAAAATATGTTTTTCTATCGGAAATCAAGTAAAAAATAATATACACAACAAAACTTCATCCAAAAATTTAAAAGAAAGCAGAAACGAAATAATGAAGATTAAATTTGTTTCCTTTGATGTAAGATAGTTTTCTTTTACGGTTCGTGAGGATGGAGGGGGGATCGCATATTCAAAAAGGTTGAAAAACACTGATATACAGAGTGAGGTCTCTAAAACTGTTTCTCGGAATATTTGCAAAACTACATATCGGATTTAAAACAAAAATTGTTCACCTCGAAGATGGACATCGATTAACTTAAAGCTTGATCACCCCTGCACAGACCCCAATGATAACTTTGAAATCCTAAATAGGAACCCCTATTTTTTACAACTTACTGTATTTTGGGGCGATCTAGTATGATTTTTGTGGATCGCCAAGATCGTTTGGTTGAGACTATTTTATTTCAATTCATAATCAGTTTCATCAGAGCATCTAAGGATGGCAGCAACGTCTGCTGAAACTGGTTACGAATTGAAACGAAATAGTTTCAACACAGTGATCTTGGCAATCCACATAACGAACTCTATTTTATTGCATATTTAGTGTCTCCATGGAAAACCAGTATGTAACTATTTTCGTTTCGTGATAGATGACGCCTTAATCGGTCAACATAAAGAGTTGAAAATTGTTGAAAAACAGTAATATCTCGAACAAATAGACATATGACTCTTTCTCTAGTTTCAACACTTCGTTTCAGCAAAAAGTTGGACAATACTGCGAATAGTCGTTGTAGAAGGAACTTCCCTATCGCGGAACAGGTTAGCACACCTTGACGAGCTACTTCATTTCCATAAGCCTCAAAGTACGAGGAAATGATATGTACTCTCTCAAAATCAAATCTTCAAATGTTATTAGCCCCTAGGCTTACAAACTACTTAAAATAACTGAAACTAAGGCAGCATTACGGGTAAATGCCCTACCAATTAGTTGGTAAATGTAAAGCTATTGTTTTAATTTTTCCATGTTAGGACGGCGATCTTCTTTCTTTGAAATATTAAAATGCCGATATCGCAATTAATTGGTTGTTTTTGAGCAAATAATCTTTCGTAGTATGAGTAAACAAGATGACATAATAGCAGACTCTAGCGGCAATACGTATCTATGCTGCAGGCCTCACACCGCTGGTTACCAGGGTTGCCAGGTATGGCGATTTTTCGCATTCTTGGCTATCTTTTTCTTAGAATAGTAGCCATTCTAGCTTTCTGGTGACTGGCGATTAAATCTGGCTACCAAAAGAATTGGCGACTTAATGACTATTTCATTTTACTTCAAATAAAAAGAATGTAAAGCAAGCCATCTGGAAACATATCGTCAATGACTCCGATCGGTAAAATGCCGTGGAAATGTACCACAGAAGTTAGCACAAATGTCTGCAGGTAGGCTGTCTTTGATCTATGGGTGAGTGTCGCAGAAACGTAAAGAAACTGAACTTGCAGACTCATGCAGATAGACAAACTACCATGAGGAGGCTCTTAAAACGCATCAAGAACAGGCTTGATGACTCCTGAAATATACTGCAACCCAGTATACATTACTGTGGTAGATATCGCGAGGATAAGATTACGTTAATTACATCATGCACAGAATCATTTAATCAGTAATTTTCCGCACTCCATACGTCAAGACAACATATATTCCTAATAACTGCTACTGTGAGACGAACCCTTTGCTACACACTTCACAGTGATTAACAGCATATAAATGTGGGTGTAGAACACTCGATAATTTCTCTGTCGTTCTAATGACTGATTTTGCTTCGTTTCATGGCGCATTATTACGAATTAAAGTCCATTCAGCTCAAAGAAAGACATGCTTAGTACATTATTGTGAATTACAGTCCACCTCACTTCAAAATGTTGTAATGTTGTATCAGTAAAGGAATGTTAGAAACATTCAATAACTAACATATGTAAATATCAGTTTTGCAGAAGATGAAAGTCATTTGTAATCGAAACTATGCATGAGAACATCCCTTGTGTAAGTTTGCTAGAATGGATTCTTAAACAGTTTATAACATTAGTTCTGAAATTAATAAATATGATAGCTAAATGTAACTGTGTTTAAATTTGATATCTGCTGTATCCCCCGAGTCTATTACATTACAATATGACCATACTTTGACTGGACCCATTGATCAGTGTCTGGGTTCAGTTCCTGCCTGGACTCAACTGTTTCCGTGAAGAACGTAGTTCCTTGGAACGTTCAGTCTGGTGTCTACGAATGGAAGAATGCCACAGTTTGTGTCACTTGTTAGTCAGTAACCAGCTTACTCCCTGAATTTCAGGATTATTATTGTCGAGTCACAGACATAATTGCCATAGCACAATAAAGTCAACTGAATAAAATTGTGATAATCGGCGTTTTTACTTATAAAAAGATGCCTATATTTTGACATTTTATTGATAAAAAGATAGCGATATTTTGTTTTAAAATTTGGCGACGGGGCAATGAAAAAACCTGGCAATCCTGATTAATGGTCTACCAATTATCTGGTAAATGCAAAGCTATTCTTTTAATTTTTCCATGGTAGGACGGCGATCTTCTTACTTTGAAATACGTATTAAAATGCTAAGATCGCCATTAATTATCTGTTTTTCGTTTTGGAGACAATAATCGTTCATAGTATGAGTAAACAAGATGACACATAACAGCAGACTCTGGTGGCAATAAGTATCTTTGCTGCAGGCGTCACACCGCTGGTTAGTTCTAAGAAAGCGCTCTGACTGTCAACACGACACATAATGGAGAAAGTTTTTTAAATATTTTAACTGTGTCATGTTTGACGTACCATTTTAATGTAGTTCGCCTTGACAAAATGGAAAGCATAGGATACAAGTGACCAGATGATGGTACCCTGTCTATAGAAACTGGTCGTCAAAAATTAATTAACCTTTAACTAACGTGGTGCGGTCTATTTGACCGCGCGCTTTCGGCAATTGCGATTTAGCCATTTTCCTACCCATTATTGCGCCCATCTGCTCGTTAGCTTCGAGTTTAGTTGTGAGTGGACCGGCAAAGCGTATGATGTTATGCCAGAGCTTCTATAACATGAGTGACGTCCTTCCGAAAATAACTGGCGGTCATTTTGACCGCACTACGTTGTTTGTGTAATTTTTTCCGCTATTACTTTCCTCACATATTCTCGATATTTTCCATTTCAAAGTTTTTGAAACATGGAGGAACCGAGTAATTTTACAGGTAAAGGATCTGCTGCAAGTAGCAAACAATGTGTGGACACGCCAGACTGAAACTTTGAAGAAACGGTGAGAAATGCATAAGTTCTTCAGAAGATTGGATCAGAAGAAGTTTCTGTCGACAGAGGTATCCTTGTGTTGAAACGTAGGGTAAGGTGGTACAAATTCGATATAGGCACGATTCCGATCAACATAAGTTTTCGCGCCATTTGTCAATTTCATGGTGTCTCGTTGTGTGGCGTTGTAGTGTAGCAGTTTTCTACAGCTCCTCCTGTCTTTTCCAACAATATACCACTTTGTACTCCGCAGATTAATTTTTTTTTCCTTTTAAGAGGTAAGTGAAGCTACTTAGTCCAACGCGCTCTTATACATTTTCTGGTTATGGGTGATTCGATTCGCTGCATATGCATTGCTTGCTACCATGAAATGTGCATTGGTGCCTTAAGGAAAAAGTGCTTTCTATGTGGAAGATGCCCATTATCAAAATTGTAGGAGGAAGTGATCATAATTGTATCTAGTGTGGTATATTTTAGATCGATTTTTCTCAATTCTGTAACCTTTTCTAGAATTTATACCAACAATTGTAACTGTCTAATATTTGTGTTATATATTCATTAAACATCCGGGAACAAGTGAAATATTTGAAATTATTTATTTACTCAATATATTTCCAGTTACAATGACATTTGTCCGAAATGATCGAAATTGTACCACCTTACCCTATGCAAAAGCGAGCTCAGAACCCACTACTTCCGTAGAAGTTACGACTAACGACATATTATCAGGTCTGCAAGAATGGTTATGACAACTTGTGATTTGGACGGCTGTGATTTTTCAAGAGGTGTTTCTTCGAGTTAAAAACGTTACATTTTTTGTCTCATTAGTTCTTCAAGAAAATATACAGAATCTATCAAAGCTTTATTCTCACTATTAGCTAACGGAAAACATATAACTGTATTAGTGTACGAAATGAGCAATAAAGATATATGAGTGCCAGTTTAACAATAATTATTTAAAGTTATTGTATTGTATTTTCAAGTTTATTTACTTAGTATTAAAGACTCTTTCATATGTAAAACAGAGGATTTCAAAGGTGTTCAAATTGTTAACATTACACCCACCTAAAAAGCGAGAGGTCAGATTGATGGTGTTAGTGTCCCATGTTTGCCACCACGTTAGTTAAAGGTTAATTGCGATCTTGGCATTTGACTTGCGTTTTGTAATGTGAAAGAAAACATCAGTGCCATGAATGAATCGTCAGGAAATTAGACAATCTCATTAGGGGTGGCCATTCACATTAACAATACTGTACTGCTCGTCCGTCCAGCACAATGCGAAACACTGCACGCATCAGCGAATTTGTATAAAGGGTCAGCGGCTTCCTCCTCGACACAATTGCCGCGCCGGAAAGTGGAACACAAACGCTGCAATCCCCGTTCGGTGTCGACGACCGCCCGCGCCGCCAGTCGACAGAAAGCGCGGGAAGCCGACTGCAAGGTCGATTGCTGCTTGCGAGAGTCGATTGGTGGCGCAGCCGTTGGACTTCCGTCGCCACGTTAAACAGCCAGTCGCCGCTATTTTCGCACTGCGTTTCCGACTATTCGAAATCTGAAATTTACTACCGGTATACGAAACTCTGTGTACAGTTCACCAAACAAGCTTGCCAGCTTAGTAATCCAGTCTTGAAGTCGATAATTTTACACTGTGTCGGTGGGGAGGAATTGGAGAACAGTAATGTAGGAGCGGTATTCTTTACTCGGTTAATACTTTTCATACAACTATGTGCAGGGTCTACCAGCTATAAGTACACGAATTACCTCCGGTTTCAATGTCAGTAGGGGCAAAACAATATCCCCACATGTGAGTAGAATGTTGAACTGTTTTTACTAGGATGAGGCTTAGGGTTTAACGTTCCGTCGACGGCGTGGTCATTAGACGACGAATGTTGGAGTTTCCTTTCGTCATAAGATAAACTTTGTGGTTTGGTGCCCAGAGGGACCCAATCAAAAGTAATTAGTCCTATCAAGACTAAACACGTTTCACTTTATTCTGCAGCATCTCAGTGGTCAATTTTTGGTTCATTACACCCTTTTATTTCTCTACACATGTGCGGTACTCTATGTTCGCAGAAAGAAAAATCAAAATGTTCTAATATTTGTAACCCTAAGAGACCAAACTGCTCATGTCATCGGTCGCTAGACTCACAAATTAAGCTCACACACACACACACACACACACACACACACACACATTGGTGCCCGAGGGAGAACTCGAACATCCGACGGAGAGCGGCAGCGCAATCCGTGGCAAGACGAACCGTACTTCCACGGAAGAAAAACGTGAACATTTAGTACCAGTTATTGGCGCTAAACCAAGTTATACCACACATGAACAAATGGATGTAATAAAACGACCACTGAAGGTGCTTTTGAATACAGCGAAACGCGTTTGGTCTTAAAGACTTTTAGTACAGTCGCAAAAGACAGTAGTTAATGTATACGACCTAAGTGCGACTGCGGAAAAAAGGGCTGTAAAAACAAACATAAATATTCCACAAATGGCACAGTATTAGACCAACCTCAAACCAGGGGAAAAGATACTAACATAAGTTTGAATGTAGGGTAATCTAACGATAGCCACACAAACCTGTTATTCTACCCATTTAATTTTTGCTGAACATTCCTTCTAGGATCAAGGGTAGAAAATGTTCACAAAGGCAATTTACGAAATATCGTGCCTTTTGTCACGATGATTTCGGCCTCGTATTCAAGTTGGGTGTAAATTTTTGTAGGACATTGCCAAAATGGACTCTCTACACCATTTTGTGCCTCTTCCTCGTACATTACTTATCGAGTTACAGAAAGAGGCCATTACAACAAACTAAAAAGAGAATTTTGGCACCAATTCCGAGCACGAATGAACGTAACTGCAGTATGCTTGCCCAATATTCGCTCCAATTCCCACAAAGAGACTTCATTCTTCCTTCTTCTATTGAACAACTTAACCACAGAAATAGTTACGTTGTTCATCGAAGAATATCAGCCATGGTATCCTGAAACAATGTTACGTTTTAAAATCGCAGAACGATTGCACCTTAGATCATAAGAACAAAGTTTCAAGCGACCAGGTGACAAGAAGAGGATGAGGAAAAACTGTTTTTCAGAATATTTGGAAAATTATAAATGAATAAGGGCTCCTCACATACGTGAAGGAGGCATCAGATTGGCTAGCCTGTTATTTTATTTTCTAACAAACGTGACTTAAGCTTCATCGCTTACAAGTTATTTTATCATGTGACGCGTAAGTACAGCATCAATTCTTTACATCAAATTAGTAATTACATCTTATTTTAAAATGTTTCTCTTTTCAACAGTTTTGTAATTTATGTTACAAGCAAGTTCAGCAATGTATGATGAAGGTAGTCTTAGTAGTCGCCGAAACCTAGATAAAGTACATCTTAGTACTGCGACCGAGGCCTGTCTTAGTACCAGTTGAAATCACAAACGGTCGCTGTAGAAACGCAGCCATGGTTAAGAAAGATGGCGTAATATTATTAACGTGATCCAAGCTTTTACAAATAATTAGCTTCGATCTCCGGAATTTATAAAATAAATAAATAAAAAGGAACACGAGTAGAATTTAAACACGGATTAGATTGATCTGTGCACTTTGTCTATTTCGCTTCTTTTCTGGCATTTTTAGTGCACCATATTCCCGTTTTTAAACTTGATCTGTGTTCGGTTTTTAACGGGTTTATACTCTGGGTCAACTTACAACTAAATTTTAGGAGGGTACGGAGGGGAATTTCCTTTGTATGCTACAGCCATATGCCTCAGTAAGACAGAACGCGAGTATACAACATAGTTGTAACGATACGTTATCTGCCCATTGCGACAAATGTTGACCGGACGACGGAAAGGCGAGCTCAGAAATTCTGAATCCTCCATATTTGATACCAACAGCCTATATATGTCCCTGTTGATTCACAAAAAAACAGAAAACAAACTGATTTCCAAGATGAGAGCGTTTTATGTTATACCCTATGAATTTAAGATGCGACTGGTGATTCGTGATAAATCCAAGCCGATGACAGCGCTGCTAAAGCACAGTTACTAAAAATAGCTTTTAGAAACTCATTCACCAAAGAAGACGAAACCAATATTCCAGATTTCGAATTACGAACAGAGGCCGCAATGAGTAACGTAGAAGTAAATATCATCGGAGTAGTGCAGTAACTTAAATCACTTAACAAGTCTTCTGGTCCGGATTGTATACCCATTAGATTTCTATCTGATTATGCTGAAGCGATAGCTCCTGACTTAACAGCCATGTACAACCGATCTCTCATAGAATTATCTGTACCAAAAGAATGGAAAGTTGCACAGGTCACACCTATTATTCAAGAAAGGCAGTAGGAGTAGCCCACTAAACTACAGGCCCATTCCATTGACTTCTATTTGCAGCAGGGATTTGGAACATATCCTGTATTCAAATATTATGTATTATCTCGAACAGGACGATCTATTGACCCAAGGTCAACACGGATTTAGAAAATATCGTTCATGCGAAACATAACTAGCTCTTTATTCACACAAAGTGATGGGTGCTATCGACAAGGGGATTTCTTGTCAGAGAGTAAAGAGAGTACACAGTTTGTAGTAATCGATGGTAAGGCATCGACTAAAACAGAGGTGATATCGGGGTTTCCACGGGGTAGTGTTATTGGTCCTCTGCTGTTCCTTATTTACATAAACGATTTAGGGGAAAATCTAAGCAGCTCTCTTAGGTTGTTTGCGGATGACCGTGTAGTAAAATCATCTGAAGATCAAAACCAACTGCAGAACGATCTGAAAAAGGAATCACCATGGTGTAAAAACTGGCAATTGACGCTAAATAATGAGAAGTGTGAAGTCATCCACATGAGTACGATAAGAAATCGGTTAAACTTTATTTACAAGATAAATCAATCAAACTGTGAAGGCCGTAAACTCCACAAAATGCCTTGGAATTACTATTACTTCAGACTTTAATTGGAAAGAACACGTAGATAATGGCGTGGGAAAGGCGAACCAGAGACTGCGTTTTATTGACAGAACCCTTAAAAGATGCAACAGACCTACAAAAGAAACTGCATACACTACACTTGTCCGTCCATTTTTGGAGTATTGCTGTGCAGTGTGGGATCCTTATCAGGTGGATTTGACGGAGGTCATCGAAAGAGTCCAAAGAAGGGCAGCTCGTTTCGTATTGGAACTATACAGTGGAGGTAGCGTTACGGAATGATACAGGATCTGGGATGGGGATCATTACAACTACGGCGCTTATCGCTTCGGCGTGAGCTGCTTAGAACTCTAATCGCCGATATTCTCCTCCGAATGCGAAAATATATTGTTGACTCCCACTTACGTAGGTAGAAATTATCATTGAGAAATCAGAACTCGAACAGAGAGATTCAGGTGTTCTTTCTTCCCGCGCGCTATTCGAAAATGGAATGAGAGATAAATAGGATAATGGTGGTTCGATGAACCCTCTGCCAGACACTTAAATGTGATTTGCAGAGTATCCCATGTAGATGTAGATAAATATGGGACCAATGCTTCAGAGTACTCTTTATAATTCCTAAACTGGATTTCATCTGGATGTGACCACTTACTTGCTTTCGCCTGAGACCACTTGTGAATACTGTGCCCCATCTTAAAATGAACTCGCGTGAAAAACTCTGGTTTATAATGATGATGTCTAGACACATGTAACGGTGCAGTACAGGAAGAGAACTGACATTAGTGCCGCGTAACAGCACAGTATTAGGCCCTGGGAGCTTCTGCCAGCCCGTGCTACTGCGTGTTAGCTGTTCCTCCCTACATCGCTTTCACCCAACGGGTACCGTAGAGCCGTGAATAGCCGTCAGGTGAAAGCGCGGACGGCGTGCCGAAGCGATGAGGAAGAGTTGGATGCGTGAGCGGCGCAAGAACCGCTGCAGTCGCTGTCCGCGTCACGGCTAGGCTAGCCTGTCTGCAGGCAGCAGCGCGGCGAGCAGTCCCGCTGATGAGCTGCCGATTAGTCACCAGTGTTCTACATCTGCATGGGATACTCTGCGAATCACATCTAAGTGCCTGGCAGACGGTTCATCGAACCACCTTTATACTATTCATCTACCATTCCATTCTCGAATAGCGCGCGGGAAGAAAAAATACCTGAATTTTTCCCTTCGAGCTCTGATTTCTCGTATTTTATGCTGATCATTTCTACCTATGTAGGTGGGATTCAATAATATATCTTTGTATTCGGAGGAGAATGTTTGCGATTGGAGTTTTTTAAGTAGACCACGCCGCAGTGATAGACTCCGTTGTTGTAGTGATTCCCATCCCAGATCCTGTATCATTTCCGTGACGCTGTCTCCCCTGTATCGTGACAATACAAAACGGACTGCCCTTCTTTGCACTCTTTCGGTGGCTTCCGTCAACCCCACCTGATAAGGATCCCACACTGGGAAGCAATACTCCAAATGAGGGCGGAAAAGCGTGGTGTTTACAGTTTCTTTAGTAGTTCTGTTGCATCTTTTAAGGGTTCTACCAATAAAACGCAGTCTCTGGTTCGTCTTTCCTACCTTATCTGAGTGTTCTTTCCAGTTTAAGTCTGTTGTTGTTGTTGTGGTCTTCAGTCCGCAGTCTGGTTTGATGCAGCTCTCCACGCTACCCTGTTCTGTGCAAATCTCTTTATCTGAGAATACGTCCGGCAAACTACATCCTTTTGAATCTGCTTATTGTATTCGTCCCTCGGTCTCCCTCTACGATTTTCACCCCACACACTTCCTTCTAATGCTAAGTTGACAATTCCTTGATGTCTCAGATTGTGTCCAACCAATCTATCCCTTCTCTTAGTCAGGATATGTCAGAAACTCGTTTTCTCCCCAATTCGGTTAAGCACCTCCTCATTAGTCACGTGATCAACCCATCTAATCTTCATCATTCGTCTGTAGCACCACATTTCAAAAGCTTCTATAATCTTTTTGTCTGAACTCCTTATCTACGTTTCACTGTCATACAGTGCTACACTCTAGACAAATGCTTTCAGAAAGGACTTCCTAACATTTAAATTAATATTAGATGTTAACAAGTTTCGCTTCTTTAGAAACACTCTTCTTCCCATACGCATTCTGCATTTTATATCTTCTTTACTTCGGTCATCAGAAGTTATCTTGCTACCCAAGTAACAAAATTCATCAAATACTTTTATTGTCTCATTACCTAATCTAATTCCTTCAGCATCGCCTGCTTTTCTGACATTCCATTCAATTACCTTTATTTTACTCTTGTTAATGTTCATCTTATATCTTCCTTTCAAGACAGTGCGGAATTAATAGTGATTCCTAGGTATTTAGTAGAGTTTACGGCCTTCACTTTTGATTGATTTAGCCTGTAAACAAACTTTAACGGATTTCTTTTCGTACTCATGTGGACGACTTAACACTTCTCATTATTTAGAGTCAATTGCCAATTTTTATCCACACTGATATCTAATTTAGATCGTTCTGCTGTTGGTTTTGATCTTCAGATGACTTTACTAGACGATAAATCACGGCATCATATGCCAACAACCTAAGAGAGCTACTCAGATTTTCTCCCAGATCGTTTATGTAAATAAGGAACAAGAGGACCAATGACACTACCCTGTGGAACATCGGATATCACCTGTTTTAGTCGACGCCTTATCATCCATTACTACAAACTGTGTCCTCTCTGACAGGGTGTCCCCTATCCAGTCGCAAATCTGGGACGGTATTCAATAACCACGCAATGTGATTAAAAGCCGTTTGTCAAGTACGGTGTCAAAAGCTGTTGACATCTTTATGCGGATATCCACAATATCTGTTGCTTCGCGGATAAAATCGTGTACGGCGCTGATATCCTCGGATTACCTGCGGATAATAAGGGAGGAGTCTGCCCGGTACGTCTGTTGTAATTTCAGTTGAAACTTACAGTCTGGGAAAGTTCTTGTTCTCACCTCCTCGGCACCGTCGACGTAGCTGTACCCAAGGCCAAAGGACCAGTGCCTGATATGGGGAAAAGAAAGTGTACCTTTTCCCTGATAGAAGTGTTCCTGCTCCAACGACTCTTCGCAGTATTGTCCAACTGTTTGCTGGCACTGGAACTGTTCAACCTAGAGAAAGAGTCCGATGTCTATATGTTCGAAATTCTATCGTTTTTCAACCATTTCCAACTCATTTTTAGTTTCGCCTATTACAGTGCCATCTATCATCAAACGAAAAAAAATTCATATTTTTCAAAGAAATTCCAAATCTTCAGTAAAAATAGGCGTTCCTATTGAACATTTCAAACTCACACCCCTCTCCCGCCCTTTTGGGTGGTGCAGTTCTTCTTCTTCTTCTGGTTCCCATCCATTCTGGATGTTGGCAACCATCTTGGCTGTGAAGAATGTGTTGGTTATTACGTATCTCCCCTCTCCTGCAAATGCACTGGGTCGTTCACCTCTCTCATTTCTTTCACTAAGTCCATAGCGATCTACATTATCGCCTTTAGATTCCCCTTCCTATTTTGGTTTAAAAAAATGTTGAAATGTTCTGTAAATCCATCGGACCAAACTGCGTGGTCATCAGTCCGTAGCTTACAAACTACTTAAACTAAGGTAAACTAACCTACGGACAACACACACACACACACACACACACACACACACACACAAACATACACACACAGATTCCCCGCAGTTAAGTCCCATTAGCTTTCTAAACATTTGATCTTGAAACTATCGAAATTTTGGTTTTGTACACATCCATGATGTGTAACTAGAGAAATCGTTAGGATCTTTAATGTGGTGGTTTCTCGTTGCCTTCCACATTCTGCTGCAGTTGTTCTTCCGTTTTGAGGGGCGATTTCTCCTCTCAAGAACAACAGACTGCCCTATCCTTTACCCGTTCATCCGCTTCCCAAGGAGGACCACTTATACCGGTGGTCACAAGGTTTTGGTCGCAGTTTAACACCATACCAGGACAATATTGTTGGGAATTGAAAACTGACAAGGAAAAAAAGGTAGGCTTAAGACAGGATTGGTCGTTGTGCAGGTTTGTCTTTAATGGACGTCCCTCTTCGAGGTGCACAATTTTTATTGCACTTTTTTTTTTTTTTTTTTTTTTTTTTTTTTTTTTTTTTTAATGCGGTTTGTATTTTCCCAAATATGCTGTAAAACGGCTATAAGTGTCTCATCCTGTTTACATGATGCTGATACGCTGGTTTCAGGCAGTTGTGTGGGGCCGCGACATACCCGCCACTTTGGCAAAAGGGCCTAACAGTGTGTTATTACTCAAATGTTTGTAAATCTTATGGGACTTAACTACGGGGTCATCAGTCCCTAAACTTACAAACTACTTATGAACTACTTACGAACTAGGACGGCACAAATATCCATGCCCGAGGGGGGATTCGAACCCCCGACCGTAGTGGCCGTGCAGACCGTGACTGAAGCGCCTCAGTCCCCTCGGCCACCGCGGCCGGCTGTGTTATTACTGACATGACTATTAGTCGCATGAGCTGGCAGTCCATTGGAAACTAGTCCGCAGCGGAAAACGAGCTCGTCATGACTACGTTTCCCGGTAAGGAAAGACGGAACACACCCATTAACGACGTTACGACTGGTCACGGACACTTAACGACCAGATTTCGCCGTAATAAAGTTGGCCCAATACGTCTTCCCAGTAAGATGAGAAGCGAAAATTTTTTGTACTACCTCGAAACCAAAACCTAACCTTTTCGCTCTGTTAAGGAGCTATTTGTCGAGGCCTATTAATGCGTGACTGTATTTTCGACCAAAAAAAGTTCAAATGTTTGTAAAGCTTATGGGACTTAAACTGCGGCGTCATCAATCCCTAAATTTACAAACTACTTATGAACTAACTTACACTGAAGACAACACACAAACTTTCATGCCTGATGGAGGATTCGAACCTCCGACGCGGGAGGCCGCGCGACCCGCAACGTGGCGCTCCAGACCGCTCGGCTACTCCCTCGCGGCTTTTTCTGGTTTAAAACTTAATGAAAGCAGATTATGTGGCACATTCATACAGGAGTTACGGTTATTTTCCGAAATTAAATTCTCTTCAACTTCTGTTGAAACCCTTGTGCAATTTTCTGGAATTTCAAATCAAATGTTCAAATGTTTGTTAAGCTTATGGGACTTAACTACGGTCATCAGTCCCTAAACTTACAAACTACTTACAAACTAGGACGGCACAAATATCCATGCCCGAGGGGGGATTCGAACCCCCGACCGTTCTGGAATTTAAAAAAATGGGCCAAGTAGTAAATAAAATACAAAATTTCCCAAATTATTTCTTTGTTTCTCTGGAATTTTTGGGAAACTACTGCAGATACACGTCTGGGGCATGTTTTATTAGATCACCAGATCAGTAGGTGTCTTACAAGCTGTTGAAGTTATAACTTACGTATTTTATTATATTTCTAAGTGCTATGTTGCATGTACTACTTAATCTCCATTTTTTTTTAAACGTAAGATGGCCACCGAAACCAGTCATCATAAAATAAATAATTACATTGCGATCTTGGCTTTCTACTTTTGAAGATAATTAATCTATCAGATCGCTTCCACAATCTGTAATGTCATGTAAGTTAATAACAACATCAAAAATGGAAATCGTGCTTTACTGTAAACTCGTACAGTTTAAGGATGGCTTCAAATTAGTGAGGCTGCTAAAATTCAGGAAAAATTTGTTATTAGTCATAACACCGTAACTAAATATTTGCGGGCCTACGTTAAAACGAACCTTTTCCTTTAGTTTTACTTGTAAAATAACATATTGTGTTATTTGCGTATCTACGTGGATCACGAGTTATGGCTTTCCTCATTTTCAGAAATATAGTGAAAGTTATTGGAAGATTGTAACTTTTACTGGGCATTTATGTGGTTCTGCAGATGACAATTTACAATGTCTAAGCTAGTAATCCACTAATGTACGTTCTTGCCAAACAAATAAGACGATACCAATAAAAATTAAAATTTGATGTTAACGTCGAAAACGCGTTGATCACCAAGTCTTAAAATTAAAATCAGGTGTACAAGGCTGATCGTAGTTGATACCTATTGAACTGTCGAGTGTCACGGAAATGCTCCGGAACTTAGTTGGGGATCGTTGGAGGAAAGACGACGTTCTTTTCGTGAAATTCTGTTGAGGAAATTTAGAGGGCCGGAATTTGTGGCTGAGTGTAATACGATCTTGCTGCCGCCTACATACATTTCGCGCAATGGTCACAAAGACAAGGTAGGAGAAGTAAGGGCTCGTACGGAGGCATATGGGTATTCTTTTTTTCCTCGTTCTATTTGGAAGTGGAATAGGAAAGGAAATGCCTAGTAGTGGTACAGTGTACCCTCCGCCACGCACCTTACTGTGGATTGCGGAGTGTGTATGTACATGTAGGAATTTCCTTTAATGCGAGAAAGGACGTTTCATTAACAATGTCATGTGTTCGTCGAGGTCACGTGGTGTACACGTGACCATGGACTGACAGAATATTCGGTTTCGATTTCGGTTACAGCCAGTTTCGACCAGAAATTAGCCGAATCTTCGGCTTGGCCTAAATTAGCTTTCTTGACCTTTCTGGTGAAGTCAGGTCGCGTGCTGGATGAAATCAACAATAACGCTTTAGCTAGGAATCTCTCCTCACGCGCGTAAAAATTGTGGGTATTTTGTTCTTGAAGACAATATAACGCAATCGTATCATATAGTGATACTGATATAAAGGTAAAAAAAAAAAAAAAAAAAAAAAAAAAAAAAAAAAAAAAAAAAAAAAAAAACCATTTATATCTCTATCACTATATAATCGGCATTGTACGTAATGGGATGGGTTATGATTTTGTTATGCTGTAAAGTTTTATTAATGAGTATCATTGAAAGCGAGAAGCCTGCTTTTTTCCCCCAATGACTAATATGGGTTTAGGAAACAGTAATGCATGTGGTAGACACCTTTTCCTGTTCTGTTTGAGGAAATTTATACTGACAAACAATCATACTGCTAGTCAGAACTGTTAATTCATTTTTCAAAATACTTTGTGCAGTACTTATTGAAGCTGCTATGTATTCCGTAATATCAAAAAGGAGATATGTAAAGTTAATTAAAATATCCACGGGTGTACTGCCGGTCTACAGTGTCCAACGGGCCTGTGGATATTTTGATTATCAAATACGCCAGGAGAAACTCAAGAATCATATGTAAAGTTGTTCGTAGATTGCAAAAAACGGAAGTGTAGATGCCGAAATAAAGCTAGCGCTCTCAACAACAAAATCGCAAAGCCTACTTATGGAAGCAAACAAATGGTTTTTGAATAAAGAACAGTCTAGAATGCAATAATTTAAATCACTCAACTAGTTTCAGTCTTATTTAGACCATCTTCACGAATTTTGACTCCATCGATGTTGTGGAGCTGGCAGGTAACTGGGAGCCTTCCAGTGCATCATTCATAAATTTAAATAACAGTGCTGTTGACCTAAACATTGTGAAACGAAAATGTTTCCAAAAATATGAAACAAATGGTTACTTTCTGAATATTTTGTATTGTGTTAGTCTTGCTGACGCTCTCACATTTCGTAGTAACTATTTAGCATGTTCCTTGTGAACCTAAAGAGTACAGACTGTCTTCGCATAAGAAAGTATGGAGGGCTGTGGAATTTGTGGTAGCTATACAGTAGCCTTGTTAGTTCGAGGTGAACGGGACCGGGATCACAGAGAGCTATCAGAATTTACGTGTGAATAAGAAGAAAATCTACTTTGAAAACAATGCATGTGCAAAAAAAAGAAATATGGCCTTTTTTAAAACAAAGTTTTTAAATAGTCATTTACATTGGTAGCCTGTTGTTGTTGTTGTGGTCTTCAGTCCGGAGACTGGTTTGATGCAGCTCTCCACAATACCCTATCCTGAGCAAGCCTCTTCATCTCCACATAAGAACGGCAACCGACATCTGACTGAATCTGCTTACTGTACCCATCTCTTGGTCTTCATCTGCGGTTTTTACCCCACACACTTCCCTCTAATGCTAAATTCACAATTCCTTGATGTCTAAGAATGTGTCCTACCAATCTATCCCTTCTTTTAGTCAAGGTATGCCAGAAATTTCTTTTCTCCCCAATTCTGTTTAGTACCTCCTCATTAGTTACGCGATCCACCCACCTAATCTTCAGCATTCTTCTGTAACACCATATTTCAAAAGCCTCAATCCTCCTCCTGTCCGCACTGTTTATCGTCCATGTCTCACTCCCATACAACGCAACACTCCATACAAATGCCTTCAGAAAGGACTTCCTTAGGCTTAAATCAATATTCGATGTTAACAAATTTCTCTTTTCCAAAAACGCTTTTCTACCCATTGCCATTATGCATTTTATATCCTCTGTACTGCGACCATCATTTGTTATTTTACTGCCCAAATAACAAAACTCATCTACCTCCTTTATTGCTTCGTTTCCCAATCTAATTCCTTCAGCATCACCTGATTTTCTTACACTGCACTCCATTACCCTAGTTTTGCTCTTGTTAATGTTCATCTTATATGCACCTTTCAGCACACTGTCCATTCCGTTCAATTGCTCTTCCAGGTCCTTTGCTGTATCTGACAGAATTACTATGTCGTCGGCAAAACGCAATGTTTTTAATTCTTCACCCTGAACTTTAATTCCTTCTCCAAATTTCTCCCAGCTTTCCTTTATAGCTTGCTCAATGTACAAATTGAATGACATTGAAGAAAGGCTAAAACCCTGTCTTACTCCCTTTCCAACCACTGCATCCCTTTCATGCCCTTCAACTCTGACAACCGCCGTCTGGTTTTTGTACAAGTTGTAAATAACCTTACGCTCCCTATATTTTACTCCTGCTTGCTTCAGAACTTGAAAGATTTTATTCCAATCAACATTGTCAAAAGCCTTTTCCAAATCTACAAAAGCTAGAAATGTAGGTTTGCCTTTTCTTAATCTATCTTCTAGGATAAGCCGTAAAGTGAGTATTGCCTCCCGAGTTCCTACATTTCTCCTGAACCCAAACTGATCTTCCCCGAGGTCGGCTTCTACCAGTTTTTCCATCCTTCTAGCCTATAAGTTTTAAAGTCTTTTCACAATTTACTTCGCGTTATAATTGTGGAATGTCTTATTGTGCGAGGATAGAACGTACACGCTGTTGTCGTTTTGTCTTATGACGCTCGTATTTATGGGAAACCCGCAAGTCCGAGACTAGAAATATCGAGACTGCACTGCATCGAGTTTGAGTTACTTATTGTCTGCCGGCCGCGGTGGCCGAGGTGACCGAGGCGCTCCAGTCACGGTCAGCACAGCCACTACGGCCGGGGGTTCGAATCCCCCCTAGGGCATGGATATTTGTGTCGTCCTAGTTCGTAAGTAGTTCATAAGTAGTTTGTAAGTTTAGGGACTGATGACCCCGTAGTCAAGTCCCATAAGCTTTACAAACATTTTGAACTTATTGTCTAATTTCCTTTAATTTTTCTTTTTCATGTAGAAAATGTCAAAACTAGGAGAAAAGAATCCAATTACGAAGTACTTTAATAAAAGTATCGTCGATTTGTCTAAACCTGTTCTGCTTCTATGTTATCTCCTGCGGACTCCTGATTAGGCTTACATACACTCGAAAATACTAACACGAATTATTTACAGACGAATGGAAAAACTTGTGGAATCCGACCTCGGGGAAGATCAGCTTGTATTTAGGAGAAATGTAGGAACACGGGTGGCAATCCTCACATTACGACTTATCTTAGAAGATAGGCTAAGGAAAGGGAAACCTACGTTTTTAGCGTTTGTCGATTTGGACAGGGTTGTAGCCTTTCCCCAATGTCGTACAATCTGTACATTGAGCAGGCAGTGAAGGACTGGAAGGAGAAATTTGGATAGGGCATTAAAGTGCAGGGAGAAGAACTAAAAACATTGCGCTTTGCCGATGACATAGTAATTCTGAGAGAAACCGCAAAGGATCTAGAAGAGCAATTGAATGGAATGGTCAGTGTCTTGAAAGGAAGATATAAGATGAACATTGACATTAACAAGAGTAAAACGAAGGTAATGGTATTAAATGTCAGAAAATCAGGCGATGCTGAATGAATTAGATTAGCTAATGAGGCTTAGTACAGGGAGGGGCATCTTGAAAAATGTGGAAAAACTAGTGATTTGTAGTGTAACGTAAATATACTGAAATTTTAAGTTGATCACGTGAGTTTCGGTTACAGTTTCGGACGAAACTAGGAGCCGAATATTCGGTTAGCGTTTCGGCCTCAAACCTTGTTTCGGTCGGACTCTACACGTGACACATTGCTACTGCGCAGAAGATGTGGATGTACTCGTTAAGGCAGAAGTATGGAGGCAGTGTTGTGCTGATATCGGCCCGCCAGCAGGTTGACGACTTTTGGGTAGGGCTGCTTACTATGCGGGTGGAGTTTTGGCTGAGGGAGCGGTAAGGCACGCCACGCCTCGGCTCGCCCAGACACGTGCAGGGAATTAGCAGGAGGGCGGCATTGTTCCCCGCTCTGCAGGTAGCTGGTGGACTCCCAATTCTCACCGGCCGTGCCCAAGTAGCCACTCCAGGCAGGTAGGCGAGAACACTGAGGGAGGCCAACAGCTTCCCCTCTTGTTCTTCTCACGTCAACGTTAGACTACTTAACCCCCCTAAAATTTAGGATTGTAGATGGTACCAAACCGCGGTTCTCGCCAATCTGGACACGAGCATTACGAATAAAACAGGATATCTTCTAGATCGGTGAGAAAAACTGATCAGTTGCTTGTAAACCTATTGGGACAAACTGCTATGGTCATCAGCCCTAGACTTACAAACTACTTAAACAAACTTACACTAGGGACAATACACACATATCCTTGCGCGAGGGAGGACTCGAACCTCCGGCGGGAGCGGCCGTCCATTGCTTAGCATAATCCCTTTGACAACGCGGATACTCCCTCGCGGACTGATGCAACACACTTTTATTTTTAGCACGCAGATATTTCGACAGTTATTGTGCCATCTTCTGTGGATTTTTGCATTTAATTTCTGAAATTTTTTTAATGTTATTTTTATTTTTAAGGACATTTGAGAATTGCGTGGAATAATTAGGCATACATTCATTTACAATGTCTAATGATGTTGTTGGCAGGATTTGCATGCTGCCCTTATTCAGCAATTGCGAGCTTTTACAACTTCACTACTAGTCGTATGCTTTTTTTTTTTTTTTTTTTTTTTTTTTTTTTTTGCATGTTGTAAATTGCATGTAATGAAGTGCTAAAAACAATAACGGCAAGGAAATAAAAATTGGAAACAAAAGAACCAAAGTCACCAAAAAGACCAGTTGGCCTCAGTCTAGCGGCCCATACACAGGGAGATCCGTCTCTTCAGTTGTATTTGCACTTCCGCCCAGCACGAATATGCAACTTTTTGATCACCTGGATGGATATG
This sequence comes from Locusta migratoria, assembly GCA_026315105.1. Classification (NCBI taxonomy): domain Eukaryota; kingdom Metazoa; phylum Arthropoda; class Insecta; order Orthoptera; family Acrididae; genus Locusta; species Locusta migratoria. The sequence goes on along the minus strand of CM048745.1, from coordinate 130,092,836 downwards.
ATGATCCTCACTACACCGACAACAATCTGGCTACCCATCACGTCGCTTTTTGTCGCAGGTCAAACAGATTTTACCAATTGTTGACTTTTCTATTCTTTTATCAAAAGATGACAAGAACCGCAAGGTAGACTTTTTTTAATGTTGTTGACGAAAAGGGCTTGCGGTACCACCTAACCATTAACCCCGTTAACCATTATAAATCACTTATATGGAAAACTGTTAAAAAGCGCCTGAAGATGCAACTGTAGGTTGCGAAACCGGTTGTGCGGGTCTTCACGACTCCAATAAAAAACAGCTCAAGTGGATCAAGGACTTTCACTTAGCCTCTTACAATTTTAACACCTAATTTTTAACTGTGTGAAAGTTGCTTGAATATGTACTAAAGTCACCAATCAGCACTCCATGTAGACAGGCATCCACCAAAAATTGCCACTGATGATGCCTAATAAATAAAGGTGAAATGCATATGGCAATATAAAACTTTCACTATTAAATTCCAAAGACCGGTTTCGTTAATATCTACACTGTACTATAAATTAATTCATAGTAATTGAATCCTATAACTTGGCGATTTACGAAATATTGATGTCATTTATTGTTTATTTTTTAGAATTGCCGCAACGCCACAACATACGAGAGACAGACTCCTCTCAAGTGTGTTGACCATCGAAAACATGGCGGCGGAGTTTGCACAGGTTGCCGCAAAGAGCGCTGTAGCTCGTGTGTTTGCCACTCTACGAAATTTTAGCTCGTTGCGCTGCACGAAGCCGCAGTGCTGCCAGCTGCCCATGGCTGCCCTCATTCCAAACATTGTCGTTGTTCTGTGTCACTCTGTGTTAAAACTCGATAGTTCAGTTCTCGTGGCCGCGTATTTATATAACGATGCGCTACAACGGTCGATACGTTTGAATATTTGTAATTCGCGGGCTCTGCTAAAGCCTTCAGAGGCAGGCTTGGCAGCGTCTGCGGCTGGCTATACCCGGTGTGTCGCCTGCATACAGTACATTAGAGATGGGAAAACTGAAACATCTGACGGTTTCGACACAAATGAAACCGTACGATCTGTGGTTTCGAAACCATGAAACCGTGAAGCAATATATGTTTTGTCATGAAATCTTCGTTCTAGGAGGGCAATATTTTTTTTACTATGTGGACAAGGGTACATATAAGAACCTGTCAACCATAGAGTATACATTTACTTCTTAGTCTGTACGAAACATGTTGACAAAGATTTTCTCCCGTGTTGTTGATGTTGCCAACATAGTCACACGAGGCCGCCGGTATGGTAGGTAAAAGTTTACCCTGTTAGGAACTCACAAACTGCAATTCGGTACGCATATTACAGTGATGGATCATAAATGCTACTTTCTATACATACTAAATAAATTAAAGGGAATAAAGGGCACACTAAATAATCACAAATAATGCTATGGAATTACAAAAATAATAAAATAAGAGATAAGTTCACCCCTTGTACGTCTTGACCGTTACACATCACTGCCGCAATTCATTTAACATGAGTGTCGAAAAATTATAACGACAATAGGTAACTTCGTTTTCGCTCCTAAGAAGCTAACTCCCAGGCTTCATGTTGTATATTATTTTAAAGAATGTAGTTTCACTTGTGTGTCTTTAATATGGTAGATAAACCTAGAATTTAACTGGTTATTTCAATGCAGATAGTGAACGTTGTTTTATTGTTACTTTACATTTATAAAGCAGACATTATGTCATTTCGGAATACAGCAGTCTCTTGCAAACGAATCTTGATATCAGTAATCATAAGATGCAGACTCACGACTGTGGACTACTATTTGACACTCTCTAAATGGTTTATATACTAGTAAGTTACATGTGAATCTGTGTGGAGCTTCAGTAAAATGAATCACCACATGTCGATACCATTAGTCTGTTCCGCCTTTCTGAACTAGTGGTTTGAAACACCGGTGTTGTGAAACCGACAGGAAGAAACGGTTTCAGTGTATCGACAATCGACCGCGATTGTGTTCCGAAACAGAAGGGAATGAAACCGCATGGTTTCGAAACCGTGAACATGTCGGTTTTGAAACACTGAAACTGTTGTGTGTATCGGAACCTGGTTTCGAAACACTGAAACTGTTGTGTGTATCGGAACCTGGTTTCGAAACCATGAAACCGTAGCCAACTCTACAGTACATGCCGCGCGCAGTCGCCACAGCACAGCACGGCTCGTGTCCCGCGCTGTACTTGGCGACGTCTCGCCGTGGCACGCCGCGCCGGTCGCCTGCTGCCACGCCGCGCATGCGCCTCTACCTGTCTGTATACGGCAGTGCGGAGGTCGCGCAGACCACGTACAGTAGTACATGCTGCTTTCTGCACGGCGCACATTCCGAGGCCGCTGTCTAACGTTGTCCTGGTATCTCAGCGTTCATTACTTCGCACAGCCATAAAGAGCATCTCGAACAAATGAAGTTACGTAATTAACCATAATAGGTTTCCCGTCTTGTGCTGACTGCAATGATCAAATGTTCAAATTTCTGTAAATCTATCGGACCAAACTGCGTGGTCATCAGTCCGTAGCTTACAAACTACTTAAACCTAGGTAAACTAACCTAAGGACAACACACACACCCATGCCCCAGGGAGGACTCGAACCTCCACGGCGAGCAACCGCGCGCTCCGCAGCGAGACGCTTTAGACCGCTCGGCTACTCCACCGCGGCTGACTGCAATGAGGACAAATTTGTCACAAAATATTCAAATATTTGTAAACCTTAGTACGTTGCTTGTAGTGGCAATTTGAGCAGCAGCTGAATACTATGTATTTCACTGTACTGTTTTTGAAGCAAACGCCTTTAGCTGCTGCAAATTAAGGGTTTTTATTTTTATAATCCACCCATACGGGTTTCGCTTTGTCACAAGGCATCATTAGTGGGTGTCCTGAAATATTTACATGTTTCTGCTTACACTTAAAGGTTAGGTTTCTTACATATGTACAAAACATACGTTCGGTTCGTTGTTTGCTATAAAATGGTGTACTTACAGCACTTGCTACTCCATATCAGCCGGCCGCGGTGGCCGCGGGGACTGAGGCGCTCCAGTCACGGTCTGCACGGCCACTACGGTCGGGGGTTCGAATCCCTTCATATCAGTCTCTTTCCAGCATCCAGGTTGAAAGGTTCCACTGTTTTCTGAAAAACTTCGCATTTTTCTGGTTCCACTGTCATCTGCTGCCATACTGTGTCCACTGTAGTTTGTATTGAAAGTGTGTTGAAGGTATCTCTCTCTCTCTCTCTCTCTCTCTCTCTCTCTCTCTCTCTCTCTCTCTCTCTCTCTCTCTCTCTCTCTCTCTCTCTCTGTGTGTGTGTGTGTGTGTGTGTGTGTGTGTGTGTGTGTGTATGCGCGCGCGCGCGCGCGCGTGTGTGTGTTTGTGTGTGTGGTGGGAGGGGGTTATGTGTTGGGATTTATGTCTATCATATGGTCAGTCAGTGAGAACAGTGACTGATTGGTGAGGTTTATTTGGTCATTTAGTAGCAACACACATAGAGATACAGAAAAAAAAACAACCTTCAACACACTTTCTATTAAATAGTTGAATTTCAAATAAGCTGAGAAGGTTGGCAACACTACAAAACAAACTACAGTGGACACAGTATGGCAGCAGATGACAGTGGAACCAGGAAAATGCGAAGTTTTTCAGAAAACAGTGGAACCTTTCTACCTGGTTGCCGGAAAGAGACTGATGTTGACTAGCAAGTGCTAGAAGTACACCATTTTATAGCAAACAACGAACTGTTTTAAATCAGAAATGGAATGTTTTGTACATAAGTAAGAAACCTAACCTTTATGTGTAAGCAGAATCATGTAGATATTTCAGGACACCCACTAATGATGCCTTGTGACAAAGGCGAAACGTGTATGGGTGAATTATAAAAATAAAACCCTTCATTTGCAGTAGCAAAAGGCGTTTTCTTCAAAAACAGTACAGTCAAATACATCGGACCCAATTACTATGGTCATCAGTCTCTAACTTACACCAAGGACCACACACACACACACACACACACACACAACACACACACACACACACACACACAACCATGTTCCAGGGACGTCTCTAACCGTGGGCGAAACGGCCGCCCAGTCCGTAGTATGTCGCATTAGACCACGCGGCCATTCTCCACGGCCAATTTTTCCACATCACAGCGTTTTTGCATTTCAGCAATGAATACAATGAATAGCAACACCGTCAGCTGTGTTTGCATTTTGTCATTTACTGGCAACCAGTTTCGATGGAGTACGACAAATCAAGCCCTTACCCCTTTTTTAAACGGCCTGGCGGTGTTGTTATTCATTGCATTCATTGCTATACATACGGCTGAAGCTCCATCGTTCATGCATAAGGTGGACAAAATCAACCTTTGCCTTTTATTTCTAAAGTACAAGCTGAAAACCCGATGTTGGACGAGTGTTTATATATCTGAATCTTCTGTTAATCCACTTCCCTCCTCTGTCACCTCCTCTACCCTGTCGTTGATCTCCTCCTCCGCCTCTCACAGTTTATCTCTATCCCCACCTATGAAATAATACATGTTGTTGTTATGGTCTTCAGTCCGGAGACTGGTTTGATGCAGCTCTCCACCCTACTCTATCCTGAGCAAGCCTTTTCATCTCCTCATAAGAACGGCAACCCACATCTATTTGAATCTGCTTACTATACGCGTATCTTGGTCTCCCTCTGCGATTTTTACCCCACACACTCCCCTCCAATGCTAAATTTACGATTCCCCGATGTCTAAGAATGTGTCCTACCAAGCGATCCCTTCTTTTAGTCAGGGTATGCCAAAAATTCCTTTTCTCACCAATTCGGTTCAGTACCTCTTCATTAGTTATGCGATCTACCCACCTAATCTTCAGCATTCTTCTGTAGCACCACATTTCAAAAGCCTCTATTCTCTTCCTGTCCGCACTGCTTATCGTCCATGTTTCACTCCCGTACAAGGCAACACTCCACACAAATGCCTTCAGAAAAGACTTCCTTACACTTAAATTAATATTCTATGTTAGCAAATTTCTCTTTTTCAAAAATGCTTTTCTTCCCATTGCCATTCTGCATTTTGTATCCTCTGTACTACGACCATCGCATGTTATTTTACTACCCAAGTAACAAAACTCATCTACCACCTTCATTGTTTCGTTACCTAATCTAATTCCTTCAGCATCGCCTGATTTTCTAAGACCGCATTCCATTATTTTTGTTTTGCTCTTGTTAATGTTCATTTTATACGCTCTCTTCAACACACTGTCCATTCCATTCAACTGCTCTTCCAGGTCCTTTGCTGTCTCTGACAGAATTACAATGTCATCAGCAAAACGCAATGTTTTTATTTCTTCCCCCTGAACTTTAATCCCTATTCCAAATTTTTCCTTGCTTTCCTTCACCGCTTGCTCGATGTACAAATTGAATAACATCGGAGAAAGGCTACAACCCTGTCTTACTCCCTTCCCAACTGATGCTTCCCTTTCATGCCCTTCGAGTCTAATAACTGCGGTCTGGCATTTGTACAAGTTGTAAATAATTCTCTTTTCCCTGTATTTCACCCCTGCTGACTTCAGAATTTGAAAGAGTGTATTCCAGTCAACATTGTCAAAAGCTTTCTCCAAATCTACAAAAGCTAAAAATGTAGGTTTGCCTTTCCTTAATCTATTTTCTAAGATAATACGTAAAGTGAGTATTGCCTCCCGGGTTCCTACGTTCCTCCTGAATCCAAACTGATCTTCCCCGAGGTCAGCTTCTACCAGCTTTTCCATTCTCCTGTAGATAATTCGTGTTAAAATTTTGCAACCATGACTTATCAAACTGATGGTTCTGTAATTTTCACACCTGTCTGCGCCTGATTTCTTTGGAATGGGGATTATTACATTTTTCTTAAAGTCTGAGGGTATTTCGCCTGTCTCATACATCCTACACACCAGTTCAAATAGTCTTGTCATGGCTGGCTCTCCCAGAGACTTTAATAGCTCTGCGGGTATGTCATCTACTCCTGGGGCCTTGTTCCGACCTAGGTCTTTCAAGGCTCTGTCAAATTCATCTCTCAGTATAGTATCTCCTATTTCATCTTCATCTACTTCCTCTTCCCTACATGTACCTACGAATTTTCCTGTCAGTCGATGAAACCATGTCCAAAATTACTAAAAGGTATCCTCTGCCATTCACCTTCAGAATTTTTGTGTAGACCGCGATGTTCGTCTTGTTCGGAAGATAAAATAATAATAATAAAATTTTAAAAAAGGCTGTCAACAATACGAAGATTGAACATCACAGTGCTTTACTAGGCATGGTCCTGTTTGGAGGTAGTATGCCGTTGTCTTCCTCCGACCTTCGGACTGACTTACCCAGCCGGTTATAGGGGAACCTACTGCTTAGAGTGGGTTCCGAACCAAGGTGCTACTCGGTATTTTTCACATCAACAACATTGCCAGAGGTTAAAAAAGTGGAAAGTGACAGATAAAAATCCTAGGGCCTGACGAGAATATAGTGTCCAAAATTACATCCATATCGGAATAAAACCGTAGAGTGGCCTCGGCGTTTAAGTGTCCCCTGCCATGCACCTTACGAAGTGATATTTCTCTTGTTTTGAAGGTAAAATGTGTAAACTTTCATAAAGATTGGAACAAAAACACGGACACTCTGCTTTATATGACTCTTCTCAACAACCCACTACTGTTTCTTTTCGTTTTGTTGGCTGGGGTTAGCCAGTTTGTGTTGGTTGGTTGTTTCGGAGAAGGGGACCAAACTGCTAAAGTCATCAGTCCACTGGTGGGGAGGGGAAGGGAAAGGAAATGCAGTCCAGGAAGGAAAGAAATACTGCATTAGCTCGGGGCCTCATGCTCGCCACTCTACGAAACAACCTAGAGCCGCCTGAAAGGGGTTTGTAATATACGTTTCACTTTGTACTCGGCTAATTTTGTATATTTTTGTCTCTTTGTTTCTGTTTCATTTGTTTTTATATCAGTTTTTCTTAGTTAAGTAAAGTTTGCACATCACCCAGCCTTTTTTTTTTTTTTTTTTTTTTTTTTTTTTTTTTTTTTTTTTTTTTTTTTTTTTTTTTTTTGCGTGGTCACTTCTTTACACGAAAATCAGTTGAACAGACAAAAACAACGAAGTGACACTGCGGTGAAGTGAAAAACAGATCGAACATGAACGCGGTAGGAAATCGGGTGATGTGCAAACTTCATTCACCTAAGAAAAAGAAAATTGAAAACAATGGGCGCACGGGATTTACCGTGCACTGTAAGGCACCTTGCGGCCGATCGCGCGTCTGGTCCCTGTCGGCGGTTCTAGTCCTTCCTCGGGCGTGTGTGTGTGTGTGCGTGTGCGTGTGTGTCTGTCTGTTGTCTTTAGCGGAAGGTAGTTCAAGTAGATTGTACGTCTAGGGACTGATGACCGCTGCAGTGACGTCCCATAGCTTTACAAACATTTGAAAATTTCAGTTTGAAAACAAATTAAACGCATTAAACGAAACAAATTGCCGAGTACAAACGAACCATACATCACAAACCGGCTAGCCCCAGCCGACAAGACGGAAAAACAGTGGTGGCATGACAAGAGAGACTAACACCAACCACAGAAATGCTTCTTTTTTATACATGTAAAACAGTGTGTCCATGTGTTTGTGCTGCATTCAAATCTTGATGTAATTTTGCACACTTGACGTTCAAACCAAAACGATTAGTGTGGGTGTAAGCAGCACGTAACGTACATAAATAATGAGATTAGCGAAACACTGCACCATCACGTGACAATGTTGCACATCTCGTAAACCATTGGACCGATTTCATCGAAATTTGGCGAACATATTCCTTACCGTGAGGTAAGAACTGCCGTCGGGGTAACGGCCACCTACGACACATGTTCAAAAATAAAATGTTTGTAAATCTATCGGACCAAACTGCGTGGTCATCAGTCCGTAGCTCACAAACTACTTAAACCTAGGTAAACTAATCGAAGGACAAACACACACACCTATGCCCCAGGGAGGACTCGAACCTCCACGGCAAGCAACCGCGCACTACCTCTCGGCTACTCCACCGCGGCCTCTACACTGTCTACAGTTTTATATCGATCTTGATGAATGTTCGCACATTTGGGCTTCGAAGGAAAAGGAAGGCCACTGTCCATTTAAAATTTCGTACGGTGCATAGCGGAGGGTATGTTACAACTTCAACATACATGTAATTTTTAGAGGGAGCAGGAGACGGACAGATACAGCAGAATATAAACAGAAAGAGGGGGCGGGGGAGGGGAGGGAGATGGGCAGAAGAAAGAAATGGACTGAATAAATAAATACCGGGGCCACTCTGGGTTTTCAGCTAGTTACAACAGACTTCAACATACATATATCTAATTTTACACAAGGAATAGGAGACGGACATAGTAGAAGATGAACCGAAAGAGGGGGGACAGGGAGATAGGGAGAAGAAAGTAATGGACGGAATACATAAATACCGGGGCAACGCTGGCTTTTCAGATAGTTATTGTATTACTTCTCGTATTAGACTGTCGTATTGTTTCAAATGTTTGTAAATCTTATGGGACTTAACTACGGGGTCATCAGTCCCTAAACTTACAAACTACTTACGAACTAGGACGGCACAAATCTCCATGCCCGAGGGGGGATTCGAACCCCCGACCGTAGTGGCCGTGCAGACCGTGACTGAAGCGCCTCAGTCCCCTCGGCCACCGCGGCCGGCAGACTGTCGTATTGCTGGACTCTCATATAGGCGTTAATGACGCCAGCGACGGTCGCTTGCGCATCGTTTGGCTGTTTTCTTCATTCGTGATACTCGCCTCGCAGCAGAGCCTGCCGCGCCTTGTGTTCTATGAACAGGTGGAGGACGGCCGGGACTAACGAGACATGTGTGGCAACAGCTTTCTTACGCACGCGAGGCGCCGGCGTGGGCGGTCCGTGTACTCAGAGCGCCAGGCGTCTGTCTCCTGGTAGGGCAGACGTCGTACTTCACGGTCGCACAGGCTCACTCACTGACAATCCTCCTCTATCTGTTTCACGTGCAACTTCGGGAAGCCGTCGACTTCCATCTTGTATATATTCCAGTACATACAAATATCCCTTAAACTTGAAATGAAGGCTGACAAGGGTTGCTGCGTGAACATGTACCCATTAGACTTGCGCATAATAGTTCGCGCTCGGGACCGCTCACTTTAAAAATGTTCAAATCTTTGTATAGCTTATGGGACTTAACTACGGTGTCGTCAGTCCCTAAACGTCGCGGTGGAGTAGCCGAGCGGTCTAAAGCGTTTCGCTGCGGAGCGCGCGGTTGCTTGCCGTGGAGGTTCGAGTCCTCCCTGGGGCATGGGTTTGTGTGTGTGTTTACCCGTAGGTTAGTTAACCTAGGTTTAAGTAGTTTGTAAGTTACGGACTGATGACGACGCAGTTTGGTCCGATAGATTTACAAACATTTGAATTTTGAGTCCCTAAACTTACAAACTACTGATGAACTAGCTAATACTAAGGACGGCACAAATATCCATGCCCGAGGGGGGGGGGGGATTCGAACCTACCTAAACACTAAAATCGATTACGGATATCTACTTCTGTAAAGCATTTTTCCAGTTCCACAATCGATTTTCGTGCCCATGTAAGCCGGCCGCGCTGGCCGAGGGGACTGAGGCGCGCCAGTCACGGTCTGCACGGCCACTACGGTCGGGGGTTCGAATACCCCCACGCGCATGGATATTTGTGCCGTCCTTAGTATTAGCTAGTTCATGAGTAGTTTGTAAGTTTAGGGACTGATGACCCCTTTCTTAAGTCCCATAAGCTCTACAAACATTTGAACATTTTTGAAAGTCTACAGACAGTTAAACAGTCTACAGCAGGACAGGACACGTCTTCCTGCTTCATTTGTGTTGTGTCTTATTGGTGTAAATAAAGGACAAATACTGGATTCTTGTTTTTTTATTATGTAAATTTGTTTCGAAACACATTATGTCCTTTCGGCTGGTGCAAAACAAGAAAACCATTAATTTAAAAAAAAAAAAAATCAGGTTTTTCATACCTCACTTTACACTTCTTTCACCTCTGGCAGTATTGCGCATGTGAAAAATACCGACTAGCACCGTGGTTCGGAACCCACGTTAAACTGTAGGTCCCCCTATAACTGGCTGGGTAAGTCAGTTCGAAGGTCGGAGGAAGGCAATGGCATACCACCCCCAAACAGGACCATGCCTAGTAAAGCACTGTGGTGGTTGTTTTTTTATGCTTTGTAAATTCTCATACAAAACTCCTAATTTACTGCATAATTTTGCCTAATCATAGTTTTTTGCTCCTCCTGTGAAATTATTTGTGGACTAATCGCGTTTTGAAAAGTTACTCCTCGTTTTCATCGATTACTGTTTTCTCAAAATCGGCTGATAAATATTGTAAGCGTTCGGAACGTCGTTGCGGTCTGTGTGTAAGCAGCAGTGGGATAGGTCGCCGCTAGCAAGCTGGCCGTACTTTCCCTATGCAGAACTTCAGTGGTAACGTGACCGTAGCGGGCTTCTCTGGTAGTTGGGCGTGCCCATTTCTGGTAGGCCTGGACTAGGCGGCCGTGCAGTGGCGAGCGCAGCCAGTGGCGCCTTATAGGGGCCTGGCGGTTACTCTGTGCTGGCGCGGCGACTGGGCAGTCCCGTTACCTCCCGGAGTGGAGCGCGGAACCCGACTCTGGGAACCGGTCCGGAACCATCCCAGCCGCCGCGAGACAAAGGAAGGCGCTACAGCGCTCTGCTCTGCCAGCCGCTGCCGCGCCACCTAACCAACACACTAGGGATGGGCTAAACCGTGATTTTCCGCTAACACTGATTTCCGTGATTGCTACTTTTAAATCACCGTGATTCTAAACCGTGATTAATCACGGTTTAGAATCACTGTTTGAGGTTTTCACAACATGTATCCCTCCGCGATTTCTACTCCTCCCGCTATTCCGTGATTTCAGCTCTTTCTGCTATTCCGTGATTTCAGCTCTTTTCGCTATTTCCGTGATTGAATCGCCGCGATTCCGGCAACTTGTATGATTTACCATGGAACTAACAAAAATTGAGTTAGATACTTTTGTTATAATGTTTCATCCGCCAGTAATTAATTTATCGTCTCTTTGCTGTTATGAAAGTTATGTTGTGAACCGAGAAAAGTAAATCTCAACAAATAAGTCAATAGTAAGTATAGTTTAAAATAACTGTACAATAAACTTTCTAACCACATTAAGACAATGAAAGAATAGTAAATATTCTTAGTAAGTGTAAAAATTGTTTGCATGGTAGGTGTTATTTCATTGTCAATGAATATATGCCCTAAATTTTAATAACTTGTTTCTTTAATGTAATTGATACTGCAGTTATTAGAGAGTGCTGTCATTTAAATACACTGGCCTATACAGTAGTATAGTATCAGTTTTACTGTTAGGTGCCATCTGTTTTTAAGATGTATCATGCACAGCTAACTGGATGCTTAAATAAATAAAAAGTTACTGCAGTTTCATTTCCAGTGCCATACACTTTTAACTCAAAATTTATGCCTACATATGAAATAAGAAGCTGAGATCTTTACTATAATTGAAGCAATTAATGTGATATCAGTATTCCAGCGCAAGTCCCATGGGGAATGATTTTATGCACATGTTTTTTCGAGTTGCTCATGCGTTAGAAAAACGCACAAGTGTATGCGAACTGGTCACTCTTCGCTAGTCGGTGATTCGCTGCTATACCCGTTCTTCGCTTATCGGTGATTCGCTGCTATACCCGCTATTTGCTGCATTGATATTAGTACAGATTTCGAACCACAGATGGCTCTTTTAGCCTTTGCTGCTTCTCTTCCCTCACCTCCTCTTCGCTTTTCCGCTATTCCCTGCTACACCTGCTATTCGGTGCTGCATTTAGTACTCATTTCGGCCACCAGATGGCTCTTTGTAGTTTATATTGCTGTTCGCTGCTATTCCTGCTCGTCGCTACCCAACCGTGACCGTGACTGAAATCACGGTCAGATTCCAGATCGCCGCGACCGTGAAAACAGTGAATTTTCAATCACCGTGATTTTTCACGAGTACGTGATTTCTTGCCCATCCCTACAACACACTTCTCACCTGGCGTTTGTCACTACGTTTTCATGTAACACATCTTCCGGAAGACGAAAACCGATTTTCGTAAACCGCTTTTCGCTGTCGTGTTTACATGGCATAGCCTGAATCGGATTTCCTAACTCACTTAAAATGGCGGTTGGAAAACAGTTGATTCAGTTCCTTATTTAGTCTGCAAAATCGCTATTTTTCTTTATTTAAATTCACAGATTTATGTTCACTCTAATATTTACACTTTTATTTCACATTAGAAACTATCACTCTTTCCATATGTGCCGAAAATTCTTAATGAGAAAACACAATCTGACAAACCAGGAACGCTTCAAAAACGGTTTCGTTTACACGGGCACGAAAATCGATTGTGGAACTGGAAAACCGCTTTCGAGAAGCGGATTTCCAGAATCGATTTTGGAGTGTTTACATGACCAACCAAAAGCGGAATTGGAAAAACCGGTCTACGAAATCCGGTTTTGGGAGCCCATGTAAACAGGGTGACTTCTTACCTGGCGTTTGTCTGACACTGGCAAAATGTACCTGTACTATGGTGACCAGACGTCCCGTATTTTGCCGGATCGTCCCCTTATTTAGCCCAAGTGACCCGTTGTCCTCACAAAGTAAATACTGTCCCGTTTTTTACTAACCTTCCCACATATTTCGAAATGACGTCTATTTCAGTAATATACAGAGTAACCAAATCTATAACAAATGTGGTCATAAACAATAAAGGAAGTAGATTTTAACTCAAAGTGAATAAGGCACGATTTTTGGAAGGAAGGAAGGAATCTTAGGGTTTTACGTCCCGTCGACAGCGTGGTCATTAGAGACGGACCTAACGTTCGGATTTTTGGGTAAGGATGGGGAAGGAAATCGGCCGTGCCCTTTGAAAGGAACCATCCCGGCATTCGCCTGGAGTGATTTAGGGAAATCACGGAAAACCTCAATATGAATGGCCGGAGGTGGATTTGAACCACCATCATTCCGAATACGAGTCCAGTGTGTTACCACTGCGCCACCTCGCTCGGTCACGATTTTTGAATGTCATAGATAACGTAAAGTTGTCATATGACATGTGCACCTTTTCCGACCATAAAAATTCAGTAATTAATTGAAGACCTCGGAGGGAAAATATGATAACACTAATTTATAAAATATACAAATATTAATTCGCAATTTGCGAGAATTTCCGACTTAAGCTGTTCTTCTTCAGTTGGTCTATCATTTTGCAACATATGAAAATTTGTGCCGGACCGACCAACTGGTTAGGGTGACCGCTCACGAAAAGCGGGAGACCCGGGTTCGAGTCCCGGTCCGGCACAAAGTTTCATATCTTGCAAAACGATAGACCAACTGAAGAAGAGCAGCTAAAGTCGGAAATTCTCGCAAATTGCGAATTGATATATGGTTATTTAACATTTATAGCTGCGGACCATCAGCAACGTCTGTTCCTTCAGAGTGCTCGACGCCCTCTGTAACGAAAAAAACTGAGTGAACGTCGAAACGATCAAAATTAAACAAAATAAACCAATGTCCTCGAAGGACCGATCAAACCGAAGAACCAATGAAAAGATAGAAAAAGAAAGAGGGTTCAACGCCATCTGTAATTTAAAAAAACTGAGCAAAATTCTCAACAAACAACCAAGAACGAACATGAATAAACGACCACAAACCATCGATCTACCGGAAGAAACAGAAAAAAAGGTAAATAAATAAAAAGTAAAAATAAAGCCCCGCCACTGGCATTTTTTCATCTTGTTTCCTAAAACTTTTTCGCACACTCTTGTTAACTGACACAACTATATTCTGCAAGAGTCTGAGTTGTTCAAAAGTAACAGCGCTTCCTCTCAAAAATGCATTCGTTCTATTTTGTGAACATATGATGAAATACATACCAACGAATTGCTAACGTAGACTTTTTAATCGCAAGTACACAAACTGTGGAGATACTTTTACAATGACAATGATAGTAGCTAATAACTTTGTCTATAGATTAAGTACTAGAGTTTTGTGGAATTCAGTATTACCACACTTATTTCGTATGTTATTTTTGCTGTAAAAGAAAACGTAGTCGCGGTTTGAAAGAGAATATTTGCTCCTTATTTTAGTGCATAACAAAGGAACACGAACAGTCATATCTGAACTAGAGGAAAGGTTTTTTAGGCCATCTTCAGGTAAACATTTGACATGCGTCGATAAAAGAAAAAAAATCAAATGTTTGTAAAGCTTATGAGGCTTAACTGCGTGGTCATTAGTCCCTAAACTTACGAACTACTTATAAACTACCTTAGACTAAATACGGCACAAACATCCATGCCCGAGGGGGGATTCGAACCCCCGACGCGGGAGGCCTCGCGATCCGCACGTGGTGCTCCAGACCGCTCGGCTACTCCCGCGCGGCTCAGAATTTCTCCTGAGAAATTTGCAGGGCTAGCACTCCTGAAAGAAAGGATAAGGTGGAGACTTGGCTTAGCCACAGCATAAGGGATGTTTCCAGAATGAAATCGTTATGTGAAGCTTGTAAAGTAGGAGGTACTGGCAGAAGTAAAGTTGTGAAGCGTGCCGGGATAGCTCAGACGGTAGCGCGCTTGCCCGCGATAGACACGATAGACAAAGGTCCGATGTTCGAATCCCGGTACCAGCACACAATTTTAATCTGCCAGGAAGTTTCTAGAACTAGATCGCTGAACAATGTGTTCGCCGACCTTCGTAAGATGGACACACGAGGACAGGAGAAGAAAGCAGAAAAGAAAGATATATGGCGGCAGTTTCTTGAGGACAAAGCATGGCAACGGCTGTAGCGCCGAAGAAAGACGAGGCGAGGTCACTCTGTTAGTGAGGCCCTGTAACGAGGACGAGGATAATGACATTCGGCAGCTCTTTGATTCTCTGCAGTGTTGAATTCCATTTCCCTAGGGAAACAAGTACAGTAAAACTTCTGAATAACGGACACCAATGGGAAAAATGAAACTGTCCGCTTTTAAGAAGTGTCCGCTATTAAGAAAAGGATAAAATACAAAATAGTAAACTACCGTTTATCCGAAATGATCAGTATGGCGGCCGGTTCGGATAACGAAAATCTCGGATAAAACCACATTCTCCTGTTTTCACGAGTGAAACACACCGAATTGCGTCAATAGTCAATACCGTTAAGTACGCCGCTTCCTTAACCGATCCAGCCAGCCATAATTTCCGAGGAATTCTTACTCCTTTCCTTCATTGAGCTCATAAAAAGTCATCACTTTTTCACGAAGTAGAGGACATTAACTAGCACGTCTTTGGCTCTTGTTTGTTCAAGCCACAAAAGTAAAACCTCTTCTGAGGATATGAACCTTTTCTCATTGTTCTTCGAGATTTCATTGCGCTGCTTGACGCTTGAATGGAAGAAAATGTTTAAATATATGATCAGTTTGTTTTTCAATCAGTAATCGCACTCATACCGACGCTCAAATCCGCAGCAACTTTTGCGGGTGGTTCACCAGCATCAATTTTCTGCAAAGTGCGAAGCTTGTGTTACCACGATATCACATTATTTTTTTTGTTTCGCGCCCGTAGTCAGCGTTTTTTTACCGGCACTCTATTATTTTTTGGTATTTGGTCACTTTTATCTCTGGGCATTTTAAGGCATGTAGCGCGAGCACGAAACTTCAAATCGAAAACACTCAAGACGTATCAGACAAAGCTTTTGACTTTTGAAACTAGGCTGTGGCAGCCATCGAATGAAAACTTTCGATACACCTATCGCGTCTCCCTTATACTAGCCAAGCCCACGCTGCAACACAACAGTGAGTCTACTATTGGACGCTTGGGTCAACAAAAAGTTCAAAAGTTTGTTAAGCTTATGGGACTTAACTACGGGGTCATCAGTCCCTAAACTTACAAACTACTTATGAACTACTTACGAACTAGGACGGCACAAATATCCATGCCCGAGGGGGGATTCGAACCCCCGACGCTTGTCTTCGTCTGATGTACCGACAACAGGCGGAATGTGGCACCGCACTCTCTTCGTCTGTTTCTGCGCGGCATGAAGCAATACTGTACGTACTGTACTTCAAAGAAGTTGCAATAGATGGCAATGCCATGAAACCACGCAATACGAACAAAGAACACGCTAAATCTTCAATCAACACACGTCAGAATTGACGACACACAGACTTTTGACACGCAAGAGTGCACTGTTTCTTTCACGCTGTCCGTTATTTGGAAGTTTTGATTGTTGTTGGGGGACATATTACGGTGTCGGTGTCCGTTATTGAGAATGTCCGCTACTGGGAATAATTTTAGCATAAGGGCCAATGTTGTTTTGCAGGGGAATTTTAAAATGTCCGTTATTGAGAGGAGTCCGCTATTGGGAAGTGTCCGTTAAGGGACGTTTTACTGTAGTTGAGTACTATGTTGGAGAAACTTGACAACGCGGCAAGTGCCTCTACTGGCGAACTCTCAGGTTTGTTCAGGGAGCCTGTACACTTCCAGAGTAGCCGCGGTTGCCACTCGTCTGGAATGTCGCGGCAGCAACGTAGGTAGCCGGCTGTCGCAATCGCCGTGAGCTGACGTCACGCCACGAGTCACGAAGCCGTGGCTATGACTCCGCTAATAAATAAGCTGCTAAGGGGTTCGTGTGTTACGTAAATATATCAGCGTCATCGCGTACAATACCTAAATACCTACTGCCTTGTACGGCCTTGAGAAGGACTGGTGGACTTGGCTACTTCTCTTGGTGCTTGCTGTACTATGTTTTTGAAGTGTTTTAATTCACTATTGAATATCTTCGTCAGCCGTGGTTGCAATAAACATTTTTCAGCCACCTTAACCCTCAACTGCCCTGGCGAATGTAATAACTCTCATGCCCTGGAAGGGTCATTTTTTACCCCAAATTGTTGGGGGAAATGTAATTGTAAATGACTTTTTGAATGTAAAGCATTTATTGTCTAGTTAATATCAAATTGTAAGGTAAAAAAATTCATTTAAACATAAAAGGAAGCACAAAGAAATTATTTTAAAAGATTTGCCTTTATCTGACATTTTTAATTCACATAAAAATTAGTTTCCATTAGAAAGACGTTATTTGTCCGTGATTTGAACTTCTGAAGGCATGGTTC
Source organism: Locusta migratoria (assembly GCA_026315105.1). NCBI lineage: Eukaryota > Metazoa > Arthropoda > Insecta > Orthoptera > Acrididae > Locusta > Locusta migratoria. The sequence goes on along the minus strand of CM048745.1, from coordinate 130,075,630 downwards.
TTGCCATATGAAAACAAAAAATATGATTTGCGAACCATATTTGTTTAAATTCCTACGCTGAATATTGATTTCTATTTTTTTCTAATTTTTCAAATTTGTACAAAAAAATACGTTGATTACCTTCTTTGGACTTGGCAGCTTTCGTAAAAGCTCCCCACCATGTCACCTAGCGAATAAATATTAAAATTAAAACTCATGGGGTCAAATATGACCCCGCCAGGGCAGTTAAGGGTTAAACCGATCATCACGGAGTAGGACGAATGGAAGTGGCAATGAAAATTTTACATATAATTCATAAAGGTCTAATAATGAACATATATATACTACACCCTGATATTTTAAATGAACAATCTGATTTTAAACACAAAAATTTCATCGATAATCTGATTTATTTCTTGGTCAAAGATAACGGATAAATACAACTAAATAAACGAGCGCGGCAATATAAGGGCTGTTTACCCCTCCATATATATATATATATATATATATATATATATATATATATATATATATATATATATATATATATATATATCAGGGTAGAACGTAAGTTAATGGGTGAAACTGTCCTTCTAAAATGGGGGCTAAAATACAAAAATTGCGATATCTTACGAGATTTGTGAAGCGATTTTAATAATTTTTTAATGAAAGCATCTTTTGGTAAAAACTAAAATCAGCCCATTTATATTGGAGGAGGAGAGAAAATTAGGAAGCCAACTACCCCGAAAGGGCCAACGTTTTGTAACCAAATTTAGTTTTTATTTAATCGAAGAATAATCATTTACGACTTCAAAAGAAGTCTGTTGAAGTCTAATGTTCTCTCTTCCTCCAATATAAACTAGCTGCTCTTCATTTTTATCAAAAGATAATTTTATAAGGAAATCATTAAAATCGCTTCACAAATGTCTTAAATTATCGCAATTTTCCCATTTTTCGCCCTCAGTTTAGAAGGTCCGTTTCACCTCGCTGCAGAGCGCGCGGTTGCTCGCCGTCGAGGTTCGAGTCCTCCCTGGGGCACGGGTGTGTGATTTGTCCTTAGGTTAGTTTACCTTAGTTTAAGTAGTTTGTAAGCCACGGAATGATGACCACGCAGTTTGGTCCGATAGATTTACCATCTCTCAGGAATATCTGGTTTCTGTACAAGTTATTCGTCCGCTATCTTTTACCCTTGCTGTCGTCAGAATTTAAAAGAATTTTCGACATTCAAAATTTCATTGCTTTTCCGCAAAACGCAGAAGACGAACGCGGAAATTTCTTTGCCACTGTAAACTCCAGACTCGTGCTGTGCATCCATTAACCTTGTCGTCGACTTCTAATTCTGCACGTCCTCCAGACTGCGGATCGGCGGTAAATAAAAGGCAAGGCGACCGGCTACTGCTGCTGGGTGTTGGGTTGCCGTGACCGCAAAAGAACAGGTAGTGCGTGCGTGTGCTCCTCGCAGCCGCGGCTGACACTGAAACGCGGCCGAGTGGAACAGAAAGCGGGCCGTGACACTGGCCCACTAGTTGGTTACGGACCCGCCCAGTCTGAAAGGCCTTTCCCCTGCTGCCGGCTTACGCCCAGCCCATTCATACCGCAATGCACCGCTGGTCTCTTCTTCCTCGTTCTGCTTCCCCCGCTCTGCGCCTGGCGCTTACCACTGTTTCAAATGTTTGTATAGCTTATGGGACTTAACTACGGGGTCATCAGTGCCTAAACTTACAAACTACTTATGAACCAGCTAATCCTAAGGACGGCACAAATATCCATGCCCGAGGGTGGATTCGAACCCCCGACCGTAGTGGCCGTGTAGACCGTGACTGAAGCGCCTTAGCCCAGTCGGTCACCGCGGCCGGCACTTACCACTGCAACAACCAATTTTCGTCTCTAACCTATCTGTTAAAACCGCTCAAAATAACCGGTTTTTGGATAGCTGGATTAAATGCAGAACTACACTGTTTAAAACAGGTCGGGTTCGAATCCCGGTTGGTTACACATTTTCAACTTTGCCCAATTGCAGTTGATGTCATATATTCTGAGAATATGAAAGAATTATGGGATCAGTTGAAATATCACAAAGAATATACATATACTAACGAATTTTATTGAGATACTAGCTACTGTCAGGTCTACAAGATTATGGTATAGGAGGCAAACTTCTGCAGGCAAATCGTAGACTGTCAGGCAGCAGTTAGAGTAGATGGCAAATTAAGCTCATGGTTCAGGGTAGTTTCAGGCATAAGACAAGGCTGTAACCTGTCACCACTGTTGATCATACTAGCCGGCCGCGGTGGCCGATGGGACTGAGGCGCTTCAGTCACGGTCTGCACGGCCACTACGGTCGGGGTTTCGAATCCCCCCTCGGCCATGGATATTTGTGCCGTCCTAATTCATAAGTAGTTTGTAAGTTTAGGACTGATGACCCCGTAGTTAAGTCCCATAGGCTTTACAAACATTTGAACTATTCATGGATCGTATGCTAAAAACAGTAGACTGGCAGGGCGGGAATAAAATAGGTGAAAACAAAATAAGCAGTCTCGCATATGCGGATGACTTACAAGGAAAGTACATGGGCTCGAACAAACATATATGTATGAACGTTTGGTTACACGATCTCTACGTACACCTCAATGTACTGGGGGGTGTCGTTTTTCTGCAAAGCTCTGCAACCATGCTCTAGATAGCACTGTAGATGTATTTGTAGACGCCATACGTAATGCAGATATCTTTACTATAACTTATGTAATAATCATCTTACGTGTTCTCTAGCGAATTGTCATCAAAAGCCGTGATGATAGTTGCAATTTTAACCTTCTTCCCCAAAGACTTGGTATTCACTGCCACTGCTTCCATCACCTCTTCCCGCACTTACCGTAGCACTACCGCTTGCAATGAGTTATTCGTCTTTATCATCCCAATTATCATTATTATGAGTTTGTAACAACAGTATCTAACTTATGCTCATATTTCTGTACCATAACAGATACGAGAAAGCATGCAAATGATTCACCTTCTACACTAATACCATCTTGACGAAGAAGGGTTCTTCGTAACTTCAGCTCGAGTTTGTGACACTTGCGGGGAGTGACACTTGCGGGGAAAGGGAATGTGTAGACACTTGCGGGGAGACCCGGACGCTGCAGGTAGTGAACAGGGTGTTCCAGAAGTAGGGATACACCACCCCTACTCCACGTCCTCCAGCCGCTACCTGTGCCATATTCAGGGACAGGCCCACCGAGCGAGGTGGAGCAGTTTTCCCCTCCTGAGTAAATGAGCTGCTTCTTTTAGTTTCAACACCACAGTACCCTTTTTCTTGAATGTTCTGAATATAAATCTTCACACAGACTTCTTGAGGAGGAGAGTAATACGGATATCCGATTGTAAACCACTGCCTATTACCTTAGAGCTTTTTGACTGTACTGAACAGGAGTTCCGCGAATTCCGTAATTTTTATTTATACAGTTAACAGGCAATGTAATTTATAACCAACTATTGGCTACCAATTTAGCTTCACTTTTCCTGGAAGTCTTGCAACTTGTTTCTCCCTGTTGGTTTATGCCAAGTTCGGAGTAAAAATGGTTCTATATGACAGTGATAGAAGAATTTATCTTTAGCATTTTTCGGTGTGTGACCTTTCCTTATAAATCCCGTATTTCATACATTTCTTAGATGTATTTGTAATTCGAATACAGCTTTGGGGTCTATGAATAAATGCTTCAAGTGTGTAAAATACTCATTGACTTATTATTAACGTTTTTTAATTGAAGGTTTAAGGTTGCGTCTGCTATTAAAAAGCATAGTAGCTATTTTTAAAGAGACGGAAGTTGTTTGATAGTGGGGTTAACTACATAGCAGTCAATTACATCAGGTGTCTTGATATGCTTAGTGTTCTGAATAATATGCTTTTAGGAGGTATGACTGTGGAAAGTCATCGTCTTGTAGTGGCAGAGAATGTCTTAATAACTCTCCAGACGCTATAACTATTAAAATACCTTTTTTGTTTTCAGGAGGAACACTCAGCGAATTAATATGTAGTTAGAACAAGTTACTATATTGCTCTTCAGCTTGAAAAGGGTTGTGGAATTTCACTGAGTTTCGTGTTATGTTGACAGCATGGAAACTTGACAACAGCAGTGCTAGACGTCTTGGTGTGCCTGTACCCAGGAAAAGCCATTAGCTCCCCAAGGGCCCCAGGTTCCCCGCAAGTACCACCACTCCCCGCAAGTGTTCCAACCCCCTTCAGCTCAGCTAATCGCAATACATTAGCAGGATTGATTAGCAATCGCCGCCCCATCTGATGCTTCACCACGCAAATAACATCACAAAACGCAACTTCGGAGCCCACTGCACCGTCCCTACTGGCGAACCGACGGGTCAAAGTGCAATGCGGCAGGGCACACGCAGAGGCCTCTAACGGACGACTGCAGAGTTTTGCACATGCGGGAGTATTACTAGTGCAATAAGGGATCTTTACATTATCTCTCATAAGATTTTGGTGTGTATGTGTGCGGACAGGAAGAGGATTGAAGCTTTTGAAATGTGGTGCTACAGAAGAATGTTGAAGATTAGGTGGGTGGATCGCTTAACTAATGAGAAGGTACTGAGATGAATTAGGGAGAAAAGAAATTTTTGGCATACCTTGACTAAAAGAAGGGATAGATTGGTAGGGCACATTCTTAGACATCAAGGAATTGTGAATTTAGCGTTGTAGGGAAGTGTGTGGGGTAGAAACCGCAGAGGAAGACCAAGAGATGGATACAGTAAGCAGATTCAGACAGATGTAGGTTGCCGTTCTTATATGGAGATGAAGAGGCTTGCTCAGGATAGGGTATTGTGGAGAGCTGCATGGAACCAGTCTCCGGACTGAAGACCACAACAACAACATGTGTTTGTTCGAGCCCAAGTACTTTCCTTGCGAGTTTCCTTCACATTCCTTCGCTGCCCTTCACGTCCAGTGTGAACTGTGACCGTCAGCGTGCTACTATTCTGCGAAAACGCTTCGGGCTGGGTTTGTGGTTCAGCACGGCCGCGCACTGTTCATGGAAGGGCACGGAGTCAGGCGGTAGCGGGGCGAAGGCGTTATCGCCGGAGCAACAGGTTTGTGGCTGGCGCACGCTGCAGCGTTTTATCGCTAACCTGCTTTACTGCGTTGTTGGCTGCCGTCGGCGCTGCCCACACGTGGCAGCGATCAGCGGAGCTTGCGATCCTGGAAGCGCTCACATAACTCGATTTCGCCACCTTACTTCCGCCGAGCCGTCTCAACATCGATCCACGCTGCTCGTCAGTGGAATGTTATCTCTACGACACGGTCTCACAACGGAAAGGCAGATTCTCGCCAGACAAGAATGGACAATGTCGTCTACGTCAGAGATTTCAAAACTTATGCTGATGGCGACACCCTTTCACCAATATTAATAAGACAGATTCGTAATATGACATTTTAATAAATATAATCACCTTTACTGCTGCTTTACTGCTGCTTATAACTTTATTTAATTGTCCACTACAGCTGTTTCGCCGTATTTGGCATTGTCAAGTGGTCTTCAATAGGTAAATAAATTTTGTGAAAATATTTTTTTCGATCAAATAGGGAGCATATTATACAGTTTTAAATTTATTACTTATTGTCTATTTGTTGCCAATATACACAAAGCATCTGTACCTCTATATGGTTTTAATAGGTACTTTCTTAGAAAGTCGTTTTTTTAGTAATTTTTAAAAGAATGACTTTCTTGTTTGACTACTATTTTGATGCTATGTGTTTACAAAGATGTTCTATTGTATTATATCTTTGCTAAAGATCTAGCTTCTCTGATATGATTAATTTCAAATTTTGTGATATCTTTGTTACAAATGTTTTATACGTTGGATTTTGTAGTGTCTCCGATTATGAAATAGTGTGTCTCTTTGGTTTCTGAGGTATTGCTTGCCATTTCGAATTTTGTAATATCTTTGAGTATGAAAATGCTTTTCTCTGGTGTGTGAGATATTATATGTTAATCGAAACTTTGCGTTATCCTTGACTATGGAACATTATATCTCTGAATTTATCTGTTGTCAAGCCCATTAATAGAACATCTTTGTAAACACATAGCATCAAAATAGCAGTCAAACAAGAAAGTCATTCATTTATAAATTATTAAAAAAAACGACTTTCTAAGAAAGTACCTATTAAAACCATATAGAGGTACAGATGCTTTGTGTATATTGACAACAAATAGACAGTAAGTAATAAATTTAAAACTGTATAATATGCTCCCTATTTGATCGAAAAAAATATTTTCACAAAATTTATTTACCTATTGCAGACCACTTGACAATACCAAATACGGCAAAACAGCTGTAGTAGACAATTAAATAAAGTTATAAGCAGCAGTAAAGGTGATTATATTTATTAAAATGTCATATTACGATATACTCACTGCTGCAGGCCCATTTATGAAAAAAGACAGATTCGGTTGTAACAAATGTTATTCCTAATAAATATTAACTTTTATTATTCATTTCAGTTCACTCTGAACGAAGAGAACATTATTACACAAGTTACAGGCCTTTTTTCCCCCTGTTCTTCCAGTATTCCTCCATTCTTTCACTAAAGGCTCTCTTCCTCTCTTCAGTCGATTTTGGTCTACATCTACATGGGATACTCTACAAATCACATTTAAGTGCCTGGCAGAGGGTTCATCTAATCACCTTTATACTATTCACCTACCATTCCATTCTCGAATAGCGCGCAGGAAGAAAGAACATCTGAATCTCTCCGTTCGAGCTCTGATTTCTCGTATTTTATTCTGATGATCATTTCTACCTATGTAAGTGGGAGTCGACTATATATCTTCGCATTCGGAGGAGAATCTTGGCGATTGGAGTTTCGTAACTAGCCCACACCGCAGCGATAAGCGCCGTTGTTGTAATGATTCCCAACCCATATTCTGTATCATTTCCGTAACGCTGTCTCCCCTGTATCGTGAAAATACGAAACGAGCTGCCCTTCTTTGGACTCTTTCGATGTTCTCCGTCAAACCCACCTGATAAGGATCCCACACTGGGCAGCAATACTCCAAACAATGACGGACAAGCGTAGTGTATGCAGTTTCTTTAGGAGTTCTGTTGCATCTTTTAAGGGTTCTACCAATGAGACGCAATCTCTCATCCGCCTTTTCTACGACATTATCTACGTGTTCTTTCCAGTTTAAGTCTGAAGTAATAGTAATACCTAGGTATTTTGTTGAGTTTACGGCCTTCACTTTTGATTGATTCATCTTGCAAACAAACTTTAACGGATTTCTTTTCATACTCATGTCGACGAGCTCACACTTCTTATTATTTAGAGTCAATTGTCAATTTTTACACCATAGTGATATCTTATTCAGATCGTTCTGCAGTCATAGATTTCAGAACTTTTGATGATGGCGACACCCTTTCACCAATATTAATAAGAGAGATTCGGTTGTAACAAATGTTACTCCTAATAAATATTAACTTTAATGATTCATTTCAGTTCACACTGAGCCAAGAGAAGATTATTACACACGCTACAGGTCTTTTTCTTCGCCGGTCGCGGTGGCCGAGGGGACTGAGGCGCTCCAGTCACGGTCTGCACGGCCACTTCGGTCGGGGGTTCGAATCCCCCCTCGGGCATGAATATTTGTGCCGTCCTTAGTTGTAGCTAGTTCATAAGTAGTTTGTAAGTTTAGGGACTGATGACCCCGTAGTTAAGTCCCATAAGCTTAACAAACATTTGAACATTTTCTTTTTCTTCCTGTTCTTCCAGTACTCCTCCATTCTTTCACTAAAGGCTCTCTTCCTCTCTTCAGTCCATTTTGGTCTTTGGGTTTCAAATGCTGTTCTCTGTGACATCAGTTCCCACTTGTACACCTTGTGTGTAAAGACGACTTTGTAGATGATGTCTGCTGAATGGATATTTGCCCTTTCCAGATCAGTTTTGACTTGCATCATATCCAGGGTGTAGTGGACTTAAGACCGTGGATGTACCTGAGGATTCTGTTGGTAAGTCTCGTCTGCGAAAGTCCGCTGCTGTGTCCCTGCGACTTTATAAGGGTAGTTATTGGCCTAGCATCGCTCTTCTCGGATGTGTAGCACTCGGCAGCGGCGACTTTCGCAATTACGGCAGTGCACACAGATTTTGCCAGACCTTGCGCCAACACGGTCGTGGGATTTTCCCGCAACAAGGGAACAACAGACGGCTTTCCGCCACATGCTCGCCAGCAGGAAACGGCTGTGTCCTTGGCAAGTTGCAACCACGTTCTGCCATCTGCGACGGCAATTGCGTCGCAGCTCGCGCAGACGTTTAGTTTTACTGCCTGTGAGCCTTTTTCTGTATCCTCAGTTCGCATCACGAAGTACCTGTCCGACGTAAGACGAAAACAAACTGACAATAGGCCACTAAGGCCGCACGTCCTCAGACGTTCACCAGGTAATGTGAACATATTGTTTCCGAAGTGTCTGCTTAACTAACCACATCGAACACCACTTCATTATGTCGCTTATTACACTTTTGCAAGGCTACAGAAACAAAAAGCTTACCATTCATTTCACATGACCTTCTTACGAATATGCTGCCACTCCATCTTGGAGCACTAAATAATATATACCGAGTGATCAAAACGTCAGTATAAATTTGAAAACTGAATAAATAACGGAATAATGTAGATAGAGAGGTAAAAATTGACTCACATTCTTGGAATGACATGGGGTTTTATTTGAACCAAAGCCGCCCAGATCCCTAGACCTTAGTCAGTGCGATTATTGACTTTGGGGTTACCTGAAGTCGCAAGTGTATCGTGATCGACCGACATCTCTAGGAATGCTGAAAGACAACATCCGACACCAATGCCTCACCATAACTCCGGACATGCTTTACAGTGCTGTTCACAACATTATTCCTCGACTACAGCTATTGTTGAAGAATGATGGTGAACATATTGAGCATTTCCTGTAAAGAACGTCATCTTTATCTTAATTTCGTATGCTAATTATTGCTTTTCTGATCAGATGAAGCACCATATGTCGGACTTTCATGATCTTTTTATTTATTTATTTATGAGCACACGATCATCACCAATCGACACGCGCAGAAGATGTATTTGTTTTTTTCTAATATAGCCCCATGTCATTCCAAGTATATGTGTCAATTTTTACCTCTCCTATCTCCATTATTCCGTTATTTATTCAGTTTTCAAATGTATAGTGACTTTTTGATCACCCAGTATATATATAATGCTGAAAAGATTTTGCACCAAGTGACACCTACTGATCAGCACAGCAACATTGTAACCTTTGGCTACAAGCAAAGGGATTTGAGACCACAGAACTAACTAGACTCACTTAAATTTGCTACACGAAACTTAATTATTACAAAGCCTAGAGTAACAAGATAAGCACTATACGTGCTACCTTTAATGAAATGGGGGGAACTACAGGGAACAATGAGTGAGAGGATTAAAAGCGAAATTGGTACGTGTGGGCAAAGGGTGTGAATGAATTCCAGTGAACAGAGGACCAACTGAATTAGTTCTGAGTCATTAATTTAGTACTCACAAATGTATGCTTTTAGATTCGTTTTGTGTTTCGATCATATCACTGATTTTATGCATTCCACCGCAAACGTCTCACCGACGTCGTCATTCAAGAGTAACAATTCCCTCGGCTTCAAGCATGTTGTCCGTCAGTGTAGCTCTGTGGGGACGACCGTTATAGTTCACCAGAAGGAAGCCATCTCCTATGCCACTAGCGTTGGGCATGGCTAAAGGGCTAAGGATCTCGTCTCTATACCTCTGAGCAGTCAAAGCGCCATTCTAAACGACTTAGAGGCCTCTACGTCCCACTAGTGATGGGACAACCGACTGTTTTTAACAACCGATTGGTCAGTCGGTTGTTTTTTCGTTCAGTCGGTTTTTTCAGTCGAATGAAACAACCGAATGAAAATAGTCTCTGTGGCCGTATGAATGTTTTCACTCGCTGGCGGGGTTTGAGTGGTTTCAGTCGATGCGAAACAATCGAATGAAACCAGTCGCTATCGGTTGCAGCCGCTATATGAATGTTTTCACTCATTCAGTGGGTTTGAGTGGTTTCAGTCGATGCGCGACCACCGAATGAAACAAGTCTCTGTCCTTTATATGAATGTTTTCGGCATTGAGTGCTTTCATTTGATGCGATACAACCGACTGGAAAAAGTCACTGTCGGTTTCTGCAGTTATATGGATGTTTTTATTAATTCACCGACTTTGTGTGACTTTATTTGCTTACTCCTTCAGTCTTTTCGGGTATAAATGAACCGTGATTCAGCATTAAAACTTTCTTAGAGACAAATCTTGTAAATATAGCAGTGTGTCCGTGTGTGTGTTTTTATCGCATGGAAATCTACAGTTTTGTTCCAATCTTGATGAAATTTTGCACACTTGACCTTCAAAGCAAAAGGAAAGTCACTGTCTACATGAAATTTCATTCCGTGCATGGTGGAGGGTACTTTACATACTGACTTCGACAAAAACCACAATTTGGCTGCGATCTTGATGAAATTTTGCACACTTGACCTTTAAAACAAGACGAAGGTAATTGGGTACAATAAATTTCGTAGGTGCATGGCGGAGGGTACTTTACCTACTAACTTTGATAAATTACGTTCGTATTCGAATTTTAAGGATACATTTCACTCTTCACCTTCAAAGAAAGAGAATGGTCACCGTCTACATCTACTTTAGTTCAATGCATGACAGAAGGTATTCCAAACTTTGACGCCAATATAGAGTTTTATTCCGATCTTGAAGAAATGTTGAAAATTGACTTTCATAACAAGTGGCAGTTCACTGTTCATCTAAGATTTTGTATGGTAAATGGCGGAGGGATGGAATAAAACTTCACACCGTTTTACCGATAACCACAAAAATATCTATGACTAGAGTTCCAATGTTCAAATGTTTGTAAATCTATCGGACCAAACTGCGTGGTCATCAGTCCGTAGCTTACAAACTACTTAAACTAAGGTAAACTAACCTAAGGACAACACACACACCCATGCTCCACGGAGGACTCGAACCTTCGACGGCGAGCAATCGCGCCCTCCCCAGCGAAGTGCCTTAGACCGCTCGGCTACTCCACCGCGGAGTGACAAGAGTGAATAATTATGAAACTTGAGATGGATGTTTTCATATACTGTTGACGAATACAGACACGCTGGAGAAAATTTACAGCACTGGTAAATATTGTATGTGTTCTCGTAATCCTTCAAATTAGATGGAATTAACAAAAATATTTTTATACAAAATACTTTAATGAAGGCTTTTTTTTACAATACCTAATGTTTTAGTTATCTTAGAATTTGGATCTAGCAAGTATGTTCAGAGTTAACATACTTAACTCTGTCCTGCTAGAACCTTAAATATGTATGAACAAGAAGCCGCAAACTGCACGTTTCTACCTGTTCTCACTTCGGAGATACGGTATGCGAGATTAAACTTGTAGTGATCATTTTGGAACACAATGTAGTTTCCACGCTTCTTTATTGAGACAGTAAGAAAGCGACAACAATCGGCGATGGCACGCCCCGCCCCGCCCGCCGGACACTGTTGTGTGGAGTTTGGCGCGCGCCTGCTGGACTAGCGCTGTCAGCAGTGGAAACGCAAGCGAGGCAGCACCCCATCTCGTGTTCCCGCTCCCCTCGGTACCCCGTGGTGGGTGTCTGCGAAAGTAATCTGATCGGGCCCATATGATCGGCGTTTTTGAAGTCTGGGGTGGGAAATTAAAGTGATCGCAGACCTGCTCCAGCGATATGACATCTAATTAGTTACTCGTTGATGGCACCTCAAACAATTTAATCTACAACAAAATATGAATCACACTTACTGTATATTATAAAACGAAAAGTTACTTCATTCAGTACATAATTTCTTGAAAAGAAAGAATGGGTAATTCAGTCAATGTACAAAACTGCAAAAGTGTCGCACGTTTTCATTCAGTTGTTCCCACAGACTACTTTCATTCGAAAAAAAAAATAAACGAATATTAATCCAACATAGTAAAACTACGACCGACTGACTGTTTCATTCGGTTGCTCCCACTGACTGGTTTCACTCAAAAGAACTAATGAAGAGGCCAACGTATTGTGTCAATTTTTTCATTCGGTTCGTCCCATCGACTGATTTAACTCAAAAGTAAAGGAATGAGTGGTCCAACCGACTGTGTCGATTTTATTCGGTTGCTCCGACCGACTGGTTTCACTCAAAAGAAGGAATGAGTAGTCCAACCGACTGCGTCGATTTTTTCATTCGGTTGATCCCACCGACTGGTTTCACTCAAAAGAACGAATGAATAGTTCAACTGACTGAATCGGTTGTTTCATTCGTTTGGTCCCACCGACTGGTTTCACTCAAAAGAACGAATGAATAGTCCAACCGACTGAATCGGTTGTTTCATTCGGTTGGTCCCACCGACTGGTTTCACTCAGAAGAATGAATGAATAATTCAACCGATACGACAAACTACGCCGGCCGCGGTGGCCGAGGTGCTGAGGCGCTCCAGTCACGGTCAGCAGGACCACTACGGTCGGGGGTTCGAATCCCCCCTCGGGCATGGATATTTGTGCCGTCCTAGTATGTAAGTAGTTCATAAGTAGTTTGTAAGTTTAGGGACTGGTGACCCCGTAGTTAAGTCCCATAAGCTTAACAAACATTTGAACATTTTTGAACGAGAAACTACAACCGAATGATCGATTTTTTTGCAACAACCGAATGAATCGATTGTTTTCATTCGATTGTTCCCATCACTACGTCCCACCCCATTCGTCCACCACCATCGTAGCCGAGCGGTCTAAGGCGCCTCGCTGCGGAGCGCGCGGTTACTCGCCGTCGGAGGTTCGAGTCCTCCCTATGGCATGGGTGTCTGTGTGTTGTCCTTGGGTTAGTTTACCTTAATTTAAGTAGTTTGTAAGCTACGGATTGATGACCACGCAGTTTGGTCCGATAGATTTACAAACATTTGAACGTTTGATTCCACCACCATCATATGATGTGTCCTGCACATAAGCAGAACTGTTCCGAATTCCACGTTCTCTGCAGATGAGGGAACGACGATTGTCCAGCTGAACACAAATATCTTGACTCACCTGTGAACACAACCCGGCGCCATTCTTTACGACTCCAGTTTCTGCGGGCGTAACGGTGTCGTGGTTTTAATGAGACACTCACACACACACAGCACACCACACCAAAGGCCTCTGTACGTAAAGGCCACATTCCCCAAGGTGATTTCGGACTGTTTGTGTTGCTACCTGCGAGTGATATTGCTGCCTGGAAGGTGCGTTGCAGCTAGTTACAATCAGCCCCCGGCCTGGACGGGCTGTTAACCGGAGATAACGCTCATCACTTGCTGATGTTACCCTTGGAATACCTTGGCCTTGTCTGTTCCTGTTGTCTGAAATCGCGTCCAGATCCTGGAAATTACCCTTTGGGACACTCCAACAGCTGCAGCCACCTCCCTCTGTGTCCGTCCCGCTTCCAACCTTCCTCTGGTTCTCCATGCCACAACTTCCGGTTGTTGTTGTTGTCGTCGTCGTCGTCGTTGTTGTTGTTGTCTACTAGCTGCTCACAGTATAAGTCAACAACTCCCTTTGCAGCAACTTTCTGTAACTACGTCTCCGTTGCCATAATGTTGTCGTCACTCTGTAGAACCGAAAGAAAGATATCGGTCCTTTTGAGTTCATTCTGCCGATGACAATACTTCAAAACCTAGATACCTAAACTGATCCCCTAATTCTTTTGACCAGTGTACTATCATTCCCTACTCCTGCGTAAGAAGTGCCCTGATAACCTCACTTCATAGTTCAGGTGCGAAACTACCCACCAGTAAGCTCTACAGTTATGTTGGCAATGTCGAACCGAAACTGTCCACTAGACACGGACGAGATTCCGTACGGGAACAACAAGCCATGGGTACTGCAGGATACGCACTCGTCTCGAGTACTCAGCTGAGGCAAGAAAGACGATCGTGTTGTGAACTTAAAGGGCCTTACACACGATACGATTTATTGGACTAATTCGTTGGTCACCCGATGAATTGGTCGTTTAGGCGCTACCCAACCAACTTCCCTTGTCGGCCGGTTGGTTATACCTATTCCCGGGCCGCTGAAACATTGCACTTGACGTTTCGCGACGTTGCAACACTAGCCTCTATACGCACAGCAGACGAAACGGTTTTCACTTGCATCTCGTAAATGTAAGCTATTGAGCAATAAAAGTACATATAATAATTCGTTCTTGAGCAGCAATTAATTAACGGCATATTAATAAAGACCAGAGCAAAACAATGCACACGCTTTCAATAACGGAGCAAAGCAATATAGAAAATAAGTATTGGATCACGACAGATACCAAATAAACAATAACCAAGATAGTAACTTCTCTACATTTTATAATCACAATGTTTTTAACTCACCAATTTACGACGACAATGATACAATTACATCCTGCTCCCCATCTTCACTGTTGTCGTCACTGCCAAAATCGTCGTCATCGCCAAGACGAATCATTAACCGTTCATGATTTCTGACGACCCCTTCCATTGTTTGCGCTGCCCGAATCAGTTTCTCAACGTGCTCGACCTTTTTTTCCCCCTTAGATGCAGCATACACATTGGCAATAGCTTCTTGCAACAGCTTTTCCACCTCTGTTATTGTGAAAGACTTACTGTTCCTTAAGTAATTCTTCACGTCACTCCATACCAATTTTATAGGGTTAAAACGGCAGTGAAATGGGGGCAGATTTATTACACTGTGACCCTGCTCCTTTGCGATTTAGTCTACTGCATATGTGGGTGTAATAAGCTTATTTTGTTTCACGAGGGAATATAAAAGAAGTTTTGACATTGATATATCTGCAGAAATATTTCTTTCTTGTAACCACTGCACCATAACTGCTTTCCGATCGTTTGAAGCGAGAATGAACTTCCTACTCAGAGCAAAGCTTCGAAGTTTACTCAGGAAACGTCATTAGACAAACGTCTTTTCGGTGACATTATCCAATTACTTGAACTCGGAAACTCAAGTTAAACTACTCACAGTAAAACAAATCGCAGCGAAAAAAGCACACACAACAAAAACATGCGATAAAGACCATACACAACTTTGTTTACGGTAGAACTGAACAAAGCCGGCAACGCGGGAACGTTGACGTCACGCCACGTGATCAGTGGAAGTATTTATCGCTCTGTGATTGGATCGTTCCTAGCGACTAGCGACACGCGCTTCTTGCTCTTCACATGTTATTTGTAAACGTCAAGTGCAAAGTTTCAGCGGCCCGGGTATAACTGCCCGATCTCCGATTCCCCCACCACTTCACCCGACAAACTGTGCGTGTGTAGCGCTACCCGACCAAGTACCTGCCTGCGATCGCCTGCACAGCGAACATTCGAAAACAGAAACAGTTCGACAAACAGACAAAAGAACATGTCGGCGCTGCGTGCAGTTGGTCGGAACGTGTGTAGACTGCTACCAATTGGTTGGTTCGTTGGACAGCTTGTTGGTTTAAATCGGAGCGTGTGTAGGGGCCTTTAGAAGTGATGGGTCCCACATGCAACAGATCTGTGCCGCGTAGCCTTTACGCAGGTAGACTAGTGGTAGGGAGCAGCGGACGGCAGCTGCGCCCCTCCCCGCCTCTCGCAATTGTCACCGCTGTTGTGCAGGCCGTGACGGACAGCCCCCACCCACCACTTAAAAACAGCAGCGCCGCTCAAGCGTACAGCCTGCCGGCTACCGCCGCAGCCCTGCTCTACTCTCTCTCTACCTTCATGACACCACAAATAACTCAATTCACGGCTGTGTAGCACACTGGTAGAGAGAGTCTCCGAATCCGGAGGTGGTGGGTTCGATCACTGCCACTTTTTCATCAACATTTGATCGTCTTCCAACTGCAGTTTCCCCGGTGTGGTGTACAAGTGCTCGCCATCTCCTTCTGCCTTCATACATCTTCTGTTCCAGAAGGTCTTCCCATTTCTACATCTACATCTACATAGATACTCTGCAAATCACATTCAAGTTCCTAGCAGAGGCTTCATTAACCACTTCCATAACTTTTCTCTACCGTTCCATTCTCTAATAGCGCGCGGTAAGAAAGAACACCTAAATCGTTCCGTTTTCGATCTGATTTCTCTTATTTTATTGGGATGGTCATGTCTCCCTAAGTAGGTGGGTGCTAGCAAAATATTTTCACATTCAGGACTAAAAGTCGGTGATTGAAACTTCGCAAACAGATCACGCCGCAATGAATAACGTCTTTCTTTTAATGATTTCCACCCCAATTCGTGCAACATTTCCGTGACGCACCCCCCCCCCCCGTAACGTTATAAAACAAAATGAGCTGCCCTTCTCTGAACTTTCTCAATGTCTTCCGTCAATCCCACCTGGTGAGGGTCCCACAAGGGCCAACAGTACTCCAGGAGAGGACGCACAAGTGTGATGTAGCCAGTCTCTATGGTGGAGCTGGTAAATCTTCGAAGAGCTCTGCCGATGAAACGTAACCTTTCGTTCGCCTTCCCCACAATATTTTCTGTGTGTTCTCTCCAGTCAAAGTTGTGTCCTTTCTCCTCCACATCTGATCTTACAGTCTCTATAAAGCGTTTCCTTGGTATCCTCGTGGTCTTCTTCCTATGAGGTTGAGGTTGAAATACTTTTTTTTTTTTTTTAGCAGGTCTTCATTCTCACTAAGTACGCATGTGCGGCTCGATATGCCGGGCGCCGTGGCTCAGCGCGCCCGGTCAGAGGGCTGAACGCTCTCTGTAATAAAAAAGCTGAGGCAAAAGGACACGTAGAACCACTTTCCACTTCTTTCACCTCTGGCAGTATTGCTAATGTGGAAAATATTGAGTAGCGCCGTGGTTTGGAATACACGTTAAACTGTAGGTCCCCCTATAACTGGCTGGGTAAGTCAGTTCGAAGGTCGCAGGAAGGCAATGGCATACCATCTCCAAACAGGACCATGCCTAGTAAAGCACTGTGGTGTTCAAAGCAATCTTCGGATTATTGACTGCTTTTTAAGTGCCCATACCACTGAAGTCTACGTTTCCTTATGATGCTGGTGACAGGAACCTCAATACCAGCAACTTTTCCATTCACCTCATTCCTAATTGTATCCTGTCTGGTTGCCGGCAGCGGTGGCCGAGGGGACTGAGGCTCTCCAGTCACGGTCTGCACGGCCACTACGGTCGGGGGTTCGAATCCCCCCTCGGGCATGGATATTTGTGCCGTCCTTAGTTGTAAGTAGTTCATAAGTAGTTTGTAAGTTTAGGGGCTGATGACCCCGTAGTTAAGACCCATACACTCTACAAACATTTGAACATTTTCCTGTCTGGTTGTTTTGATTCATAGTTCTAAAGACTCTCATTTCTATTGAGGTCTCTGTTTAGTAGGGTACATGTTTCTAAGCTGTATGTAAGAATTGGAACGAAATAGGTATGGTACACGGTTGCTTTCGCTTTTTGTGGCACTTTATCATTCCAGAAAAAATTCCTTATTCGACTGTAAAAACTGGATGCTTTCTGTGTTCTGCTGAGTATTTCCTGCTTAACGGTGTTGTGGTTAGAGATCATGCTTCCAAGGTATTTGAAATGAGAAACAGATTCCACTTTGACCCCATCTAGAAATATATTTGATGTTGTTCCTTACCTGTTTAGGTCATTTCTACTGTCTTTCTTTTACTTATCTTTAGTCCGAAATTTTTTAATGTGTTGTTGCAATCATTCAGTTTCCTCTGTACTTCAGCTTCTGTCTCTCCCCATACCATCAAATCATCGGCAAAAAAAAGGTCATTAGGTTCGCTATTTTTTTGATAGATTTTATATATTTGTCCATTACTATTACAAAAAGGAGTGGTGATAGGGCACTTCTACCAAATTACTGAGTCTGATCCCTAAACACATGTTCTTAATCTGTATACTCACAATACATTTTAAACAGTTCATTACAGATAATTGTCAGCACGCCAAAGATTAAGCAGTTTGTCCATACGATTGTATTAGTCTCTAAGAAGGTGAATGTGATTGTTCCGGGTATCGAATATTTCATAATGATGAGGGAGCTGGTATCACTACTCTGTAGTATTGTAGTAAATTATAAAATATACAGTATTAGTGTCCATATTTCTTCGTTTTTTTGGGCTCGTTTTCCGCAGTTGCAGTTATACCATTTGTATAGGTTATGGGACCGTCTTTTGCAACTATAAATTATAGCATATCAAAGCCATAACTCATTAGAGAAATGCCTAATAAAAACAGAAAACACTGACATCTATCAAAAATCTGGTATTTACCAGCTAAAATGTAACAGTTGTGATGCTCTATACTTAGGCCAGACAAGCAGGACATTTGAAACACGATATAAAGAACACAAACGATCATGGAAATATGGCAACATTTGCAGAACACCTTAGACACACTATCCCACCACCATAGAAAGCGACATGCAAATAGTCAGATTTAGCAATAAGAAACACCTCCTGACCCTCCAAGAGAATTTCCAAATTCAAAAAGCATTAATAGAAAAGAAACACATATTAAATGACCAAGTAAACATCAGCAACCAAGCATTATTTAAACTAATAAAACACATAGTAGACAAAGACAAACCTCCCCCTCCCTTAAAACCACCGCATAATACAACCACATAAGACAACAACAACAACAGCAACAACGAATCCCTACCCACACATTAACACATGCAGAAAATCGGAATCTCTCTCTCTCTCTCTCTCTCTCTCTCACTCACACACACACACACACACACACAGAGAGAGAGAGAAAGTCGCTAGTTCAACTAAAATCATATTTATAAACACACAATACAGTTAGGACATCATACACAAAGTTGCTTTCATACGCCTCTTTTGACAGAAACGAAACAAAAACACACCTCACAGCACGAACCAAAGAACTCGAAAGCAAAGAACACACACACACAGACAATAAACAAACAAAACAAGCGACATGCAGAGCCTGCCAGGCCACAGAAATGGCTATTTTTCAAAAACTTTCGTAAAAAATGTTACTGTAAAAAAGTGTAAATAGTGTAAATATAAGCAGTGACAGCAAGTGACAATGTGCTACAAACCACCCATGAAGACGAAAACATAAAAAAATCGTCTGTAATATTAATAGTCTTAATTTATTCAGAATCAAAACAATCCCATTGCATGAGAACTGTTAACGATCGAATTTAGTAAAAACTCAAATAAATAATGTAATACAAACCATTTCTTGAACAGCTGACCACTGAAGATGCTTTAGAATAAAGCGAAACGCGTCTGGTCTAAAGTAGACTAATTTACAGTTGCAAAAGACGGTCCCATAACCTATACAAAATAGTATTTGTGTCATTTGAAGTTCTATTAATGGCAGGGCATAAAATAATATGTTAACTGGGCGACACTTGTGTCGCCCAGTGGCTGTGGGTAGTGCCGGCAATTTATTTTTATTGAACTACGTATCAAATGTACCGGGAATTAAAAAATAACCTCTTGTAAATCTTTCAGAGCATAGGTTCCCTACCTTTCCAGTCTTGTTACCACTAAGATCTACTAGTCAAACTCATTTTACCCCCTCCCCCCCCCAAAAGAAAAAAAATCTCCCATTAAAATATTATCAAAGAAAGCAATACATGAAAACACTACCAATCTTCATTAATCATAATACACTGCATAAGACACATCTCTTTTACACTTTCGATGCAGCAATGAAACAATTATATTCAATGAAAAGGTGGGTACTGTTTACCAGTCGCAAGTTTTCTAATGTTTGGTTTTGTTTTGCTTAAGGCGCATCTCAGGTCATGTTTCACAATGAGATGGTTTCTGGTCTTAGTTTTTATTGTCAGTGGCTTTGAGAAGCCACTCTGATATCTATAAGTGGTACCGAACTGTCTCAACGTTCTCACAGCTCTGTCAGTTATAACAGGATATTCGGCTTCTGCTTTTCGCCAAAATGTACCAAGGTTATAATTTTGAAATTCCATTTTGAATGTGCTAGCTTCGAGCAATCAGAAGGATTCTACTTTGGCTGAAACATCTATGAAAATTTCCTCTTCGACAGAAAATGGTCTCAGTATCCAAATTTTGACGTGCTGATTATCCATAGCTGAGGAATATTGCTTAATTGAGTTTATAACTGCAGACGGATGCTAAGTAACGAAAGTTTAAAACACGATTCTTTCATGTTCCTCGCCTACTGATTGATCACACAGTTCCTTGAACATCGATACGTCTCCGACTTGAATCCTACGTTGGTAAACTTCCAGTTTACGGACGAAACTTGAAATTTTATCTTGCGCTGTCAAAATATTAGTCCAATTTTCTGCAATGAAATACTCGGTATTTTAAGTAATCATAGTACTGATATTAGTTTAATTTAATACTATTTTCATTTAATAGCCATATCAAATTAAAGTGAACTTATAACAGGTACTGTATTCTATTTAACTACTTAACAAATAAAAGACAACAAAGACAATTGAAAGGAGACAAATGATTTCTTCAAAGTCCAAATTTACTATTGTTCCACAAACACATCTATTTATCATTGAAGCATATATGAATAAAAATCTATTAAAGAAAAATTAAGCAGATTAGATTTTAATTAAAAAAGGCTTCAAAATACGGTTTTACGCATCAGTATTTTGAAATTTTTCCGGGGGGAGGGCCCCCGGAACCCCAGGATCATTCTTCCACTGTCGCCCAGTGAAAATCCCTTAAAAGATGCTCTGATTAATGGTACACGTTATTGCAATATCCAGTCACTGAAAACCCTTCCAGAAGTCTTACCCTGGCTACGCCCATGATGTGCGCTGTTGCACTGCCTCGTTTTGTATGTTTGTTTGATTTTCCTACTCGGGTAGTAAAGAACAGCAGCACACTGATAGACAATTGTTTTTATAGACCAAGATAGGTTTAACAATATTAGTGCATGTCCTGTTGAGAATGGTCTTTCTGATCATGGTGCACAGCTAGTTACATTATATGATACAGTTCCTGTCTGTAATTTGAATCAGTCCTCCAAAGTTGTTCGTACAATTAATGAATTGACAATTAGAAATTTCACAGAAAGTCTTCAGCAGTTAGATTGGGATGAAGTCTACAAGGAACCTGATGCTAATTTAAAATACAATTTATTTCATGATACTTTTGTAAGGGTATTTGATATCTATTTCCCTAAGAAACTAGTCAAATGTAATTGTAAGGAAACAAGCAAAAAACCATGGCTCACCAAAGGTGTAAAAATATCTTGTAACCGGAAAAGGGAACTGTATCTGACAGCAAGATAGAGTAGTGACCCAGAAATACTCGACTATTATAAAAACTACTGTTCTGTATTAAGGAAAGTTATTAAAAAATCCAAAAGCATGTGCATCATGCCTGAGATTAGTACATCAAATAATAATATTAAAACAATCTGGAATATTATAACAAGGGAGACAGGGCAACCAAGAACACAGGAAGACAGCATTACCATCAAAGTGAATGAAAAAATTACAAACAAAAAGTCAGAAGTTGAAAACACTTTTAATAATTATTTTTTAAATGTTGTGGAGAATATAGGATCCAAATGTTCATTAGAAGAAGCTAGGCAGTTAATGTAACAGGGAGTACCTAGGCAGTTTGATACAATGGAAATCCCACCCACCTCTCAAACTGAAATTAGGAAATTAATAAACTCTCTCAAGAGTAAAATCTCTCATGGCATTGATGGCATATCCAGCAGGGTATTAAAAGCTTGTTCTCAAGAAATATGTAGGATTCTTAGCCACATTTATAATAGCTCACTGGAGCAGGGTATTTTCCCTGATAGACTGAAATATGCTATTGTCTAATCACTTCATAAAAAAGGTGATACATTGGATGTCAACAACTACCGCCCAATCTCACTTCTGACTGCTCTATCAAAAATTCTTGAAAAAGTAATGTATTCCAGAGTAACTTCATATATTAATAAAAATAAAGTTCTAACAAAATGTCAGTTTGGTTTCCAGAAAGGCTTTTCAACAGAAAATGCATTACACATTTTCACTAATGAAATATTAAATGCTCTGGATAACCGTAAATCACCCGTTGGGATTTTTGGTGATCTATCAAAAGCCTTTGATTGTGTTAACCATGGAATTCTTCTAGATAAGCTTAAGTACTGTGGTATGAGTGGGAAAGTGCACAAATGGTTTAAATCATACCTAACTGGAAGAGTTCAGAAAGTTGATATAAGTAATTCACATAATATACAAAAAACAGCCGAGTCCTCAAACTGGGGAACTATCAAGCATGGGGTGCCACAGGGTTCAGTACTGGGACCTTTGCTGTTCTTAATATATATTAATGATTTGCCTTTCTATATTCAAAAAGATGCCAAGCTAGTTCTCTTTGCTGATGATACAAGTATCGCTATCACACCCGAATCACAGGAATTAACGGATGAAATAGTCAATGAAGTATTTCTGAGTATTATTAGGTGGTTCTCTGTAAATGGACTCTCTTTAAATTTTGAAAAAACACAGTATATTCAGTTTCACACAATAAATGGCATCACACCATTAATTAATATTGACTTCAACCAGAAATCTATAACTAAGGTAGAATATTCAAAATTTTTTAGGTTTATGCATTAATGAGGGGTTGAATTGGAAGAAACGTTTGAGCTCAGCTACTTATGCTATTAGGGTGATTGCAAACTTTGGTGATGTACAACTCAGTAAACTAGCATACTATACCAATTTTCATTCTCTGCTTTCTTATGGGATCATATTCTGGGGCAATTCATCATTTAGTAAGAAAGTATTCATTGCCCAAAAGCGAGTCATCAGAATAATTGCTGGAGCCCACCCAAGATCATCCTGCAGACATTTGTTTAAGGATCTAGGAATCTTCACCGTAGCTTTACAATATATACTTATGAAATTTGTTATTAACAATCCAACTGAATTCAAATGTAACAGCAGTGTGCATAGCTACAACACTAGGAGAAAGGGTGACATACACTATTCAAGGTTAAATTTAGCTCTGTCACAGAAAGGGGTTAATTATTCTGCCACAAAAGTCTTTGGTCACTTACCTAGTAGTATCAAAATTCTGACAGATAGCCAACTAGCATTTAAAAATAAATTAAGAGAATTTCTGAATGGCAATTCCTTCTACACATTAGATGAATTTCTAGATAAAAGTTAGTACTTTAGGAAAAAATATAAAAAAAATATATAAAAAAATTCAAATATTGAGTGTCGTAATATTTTGTATAGACATTTAACTGACACGTTCCACATCATTACGAAGTGTCGCATTCATGATCTATGGAACAAGTATTAATCTAATCTAATCTAATGTTGCAAGCGGCGCGTCACTAACGCTGGTCGTGTTGTGTTGACAGTCAACAACGGGGACCTGCAGACGGTGCGGTCGTGCGCGGTGATGCTGCCCGACCAGTCGTGCACGACCACCGACCAGTCGTCGTACATCCACGAGGAGTACTGCATCACGTGCGACACCGACCTCTGCAACGCCGCCTCGCCGCTGGCCGCCACCGCTGCCGCCGCCGCCATCTTCACCCCGCTGTTGGCAGCCCTGCTCGCCTAACTCCCCACACGACAACGCAGCTTCCGACACAACTCCAGTTCTCCGACACACACTGCCTGCGAGCCGCGAGGTCCCACGTGACAAACCCAGCTAACTTGCGTTCTGCTGCCATGCATTACCCTAAGGATCTGAGCAGGCGCGAACTGCCCTGTCTCGTTAGCAGTCGGACGATCAGTTTAGAAGTACTGGCAGAGGCGTCTCAACTTGCAGCATGCCAATTCAACACTGTAAAAAAACATTTTCAAGAATTAAGATAATACACAAAAAGCTTTTAATTCCTAATTAATGCATAGGTTACGATGATATGCAACTACGGCCTAAAAATTAATTTAGATTTGACAAACACACTATACACAATGGTTATAGTACCATTTTATAGTTTTAAGGACTCTCTAACATTCGTATTTATCATACACCAGGTACACTGCAGCTAAATGTCACTGTAGAGCTTTGAAATGTTTCCAAGATTTAATCTGCCAAGTTTTACTTCCATTCTCGAGCACATTTGCTTTGGAGTAATTCAGAAGACTTAAGGGCAATGAGCTTCTGTGAGTGCTGTCTCATAACTTTGAAATTCGACTAAAATGGAAGTGTTAAGCAATTCCGACAGTAAAGCCCAAATTGCTAATAAAGTGCCAGAATCTCGCCACGAGCGTCAAGTGCAACTTGGCTCGAATTTTTAATGCAATAAATAGTTGCTCAAAACAGCACTGTCGGTGTTGATTACTTGACTTTGAACCACAAATTAGTAAGCAAATGATAATTATGTTGATTCGAATTAACCAATGATATGTATTTCTTACAGTGTAATTAAGGCTAGATTTTTTAATACACAATCTAAATAGTTGAAAGACTACTAAACTTGATTATTTACGCCCATTATAACATTTCTAATAATAGCAGGGACCAATTAATCTCGCATTTTTAAACTAACTTAGTATGTAGTAATTAATATATGTCTTTTCTATTTATCACGGATGTGTTATTTTGATGAATGTAAATCTAACTGTCCCAAAGTTGACACAGTTTTCAGCATATTGCTGCCCTCACAGTATATCTTAACGTGTAACTTTTATAGCTGTAAGTATTTTATAAATATTATAATATATTTGAGTAGAAAATAAATCAACGTTATTTAGCAGTCAACTGCTTCTGTATTTTACACTATACCCTTACACTTTGCTGTGTAATACATAAATAATGAGTCCCGTTTCTTATACCATAGCTATTGCAAATGCAGGCACGATTAGTTTCACTAATTCGTGAAGCTAAAAAATTTTGTTATTTAATAATTCTTACAAATTATTTTAGTGTATTTTGTGTGCAATTACTGTGCAAATGACTGTAAAATCTTAAATGTTTGTACAACCCAGGACACAGCCGTCTCTGCAAAAAATTTAACATTTGTTGATACTAACTTTAAACAAAATGCTGGAATGCATATAAATTGCCCTCAAGTTGCAGCTACTAGTTCTGTAAGCATTTTAGATTCGTTGACTAGTTTTATAGCATTAGTTAAGAAATTTTAGTGTTAATTTATACCGAAAGTGTATTAATGATTTCCAATATGGCATCTATGAGTTGAGTATTATGTTTTTTATATAGATATCTATGTTTTGTTATTAAGTGTTGTTTCCTGCCTATAGTTGTTTATGTGTGTGAGTGAGTTATTTATGAGTAAGTTGATTATATTTTGTTTGTTATGTTGTGAATGTGATACACCCCGCTTTGTACATTGTCCCCTTTGCTAGCAGCTAGCCTGCCCCTGTAGATGTAACAGCCCGGACCCTTCCGCTGGCTACCGTAGCTTAAGTTGCGCTCGGCCCGCCCAGGGCCAGCATAGACCCTTATCACACGCTCCGTCCATTCAAGCAGTAGAAGCGCACACACCAGAAAACGGCGTCAGCTTGCGCCGCCAACACTCCTGGCCCGCTCCTTACGTTCGTGGTTGTGCCTAGTTTGCCTAGTTTTTAAGACCTCTCCTGTTGATTTTTATTGTTTTTGATTTGTCAATTATTGTTTTTAAGCTTTGTGTACTATATTTCCTTGCAAGAGACGCTGTGTCCTGTATGAATCAACATATCAAAACGTAGCTTGTAAATAAAACCAGTAACAGCAAAATATTCTGTTGACTCTTTGTTGAACCTCTCACTGACCTTTTCATCTTATTTTTTTAATTTTTAATTTTACCTTCAACTTTTGGTTGATGTCATCAGAGGAAGTACAAGAGAGAGAGAGAGAGAAAGAGAGATTCATATGTATGTGGCTTTGTAGCTCGATGTACATCTTTTTGCACTGACTTACAAACTACTCTCGTTATATTATTGTAAGTGTGATACAGAAAATGATGATGTAAGGACTAGCAACGTGAGAGTGTAAAGTTGTAATCATAAGCAACTCAATTTATAAATAAATTCTAAATAAAGAGTATAGCTGAGTAAGAAAGTACCAAAGAACTCTGCACTAAGATCAACAAATAATCATATAATACATAAAACAAACTAATCTGCCTTCAAATAGTTCCTGTCAATGGAATCAATAAACTTTACAATAAATATTCAGACTAACAATACCATAGAGTAACAATAAATAATCCCTCTACAATCTTTGTGTGATACAACAAAAGAGGCTGGAATTAACAAACACAAATAATATTCACTGATTGTTCCATTGGTTCTTGACAGAATATTTTATACAGTATGAAGGAAATCACATATCATAACTGTAAGATGTCCTGTAAAATTATTGACTTACAAACCAGTTTTTGGCTGTTACCCCCTCATCAGGTAAATATTACAAGTTTAAGTTCCAAAGATTTAAAGTTGGTAGATATGTAACCATCAAGGTAGACTAGAGCTTTGGTTTATATCTAATCTGAGGGAAATAATTACAATTCATGTTGTGGTGTAAATTCCTGATATTGATAAAATATGTGACAAGATAATAAATTATGAAATATAAATTGAAACAATAGAAATAGGCAAAAAAAAGACCAAATATTATCTTATCTTAAACAGGTCTAATTTCTGGAACATGGATGTGTGTGACAAAGTTTAATGAAACATCTGTAAATATATGTTAAAAATGTAACTGGTTAAAGTAAACTATGGTTATTAGTAAAGTAAGATATTACTATTTATATCAGGTAAGCAGCCAAACAGCTTTGATTACACGAAGATTTTATAACATGGTTATGAAACAGTAGTAGAGGCATGAGACATGTAGGTAGGAGATGGTAGCTTACATTGTCTGCAAGTTGTTTATGATTAAATTCTGCAGACAGAAGTGGTGAGTACGGAAACTGTTGTATCATTCAGTACCAGGTTTGGGGAAGTATACATATGTTACTTAATTTCCATTATTTCAAAGTCCATTTTCCTTTCTTTCTGTATATAATGTAGGACTTAATGTGTTACATTGCAACTATGGCCTTCTCAGGTGGTCTCCAAACATAGAATTTCCTTGCCTAAGGTTTCCAAATTTTGTGGTGTTCCTTTAGTCTAATAAATATTTCTCTGCCTGACTGGCCAATGTAGAATTTGCTGCAGTTGCAAATAATCTTGTTGTTGGATTTTTGAAGGGACTAAACAGCAACGGTTATCAGTCCCAGTAATCTTGTATATTCCACTCTTTTCCAAGGTTGGAGTGTTATCTTTACCATTGTGTAAAAAGTGACCAATAGTATTGTATTTAATCTTTTGAAATTTCTGGATTTGAGTTTCTTGGCCCCATTCACAGACATGTTTCTTAAATGTGGGATTGTGCACCATATACATACACAAATAAGAACATACTGCCAACTTAGAATAAAAGCCAGTCACACACATTAGATAAAAAAACCTAATATTTCACAGATTATTAAGCCCATTGTACTGTACTCTATGATGGACAAAAGAAACCACACATTCCTAGGCAATCCTCTTATATGAGAAAACCTCAAATAACTTTTTTGAGGCACGGGTTTTCATAGTAAGCTGTAGGTACAGTAAAAGGAGAATACCAAATCTTAAACTTTTGATTTTCCACTGTCTTTTCTCAAAGCATTAATTCTGAGCAATGATCTCAGTTTCAAGTAACAAATCATATTGTATTTATCTTTAATACTCAATGTTTATAACATCGCTGCATTTAGTGTCCCGGTTTGTATTGTTCAAACAAAGAAAGAACTCCAGCAATTCATTTTCTAATCTTCAGTCACCCATAACACTCTCATTACAATCTTCGGAATAATATGAAATCTCTCGAAAAATAAATATCTTATTTCAGAAGCACCAACATTACAAACTTTTCTTACTCCAGAATTTACTAAATTCCTGAGTGCTCTCTGACACCTCTTTTAACAACTGCCTTTACAAACATATTGTCTACAATAATGACATTAATTGAATTACAGTTAACAAGTAAAACTTGAAATGATTTTACATATACCAAATATTAGATTACACAAAGCTGAGATAATGTATAGATATAATTTAAGTTTCTTTGCATTAAATCTCTCAAATACAAATGCATACATCAATTAACAATGTGAAATGGTTATTAATGGTTACTAAATTTCATATGCAGATTTCAGTGTTCCTAACATTTCCATAGTGTCTATAATACGGGGAATAATCAATACAAAGTGCCAAAATGGACAATACTTCAGTCATTCACGAAATAATCTACAGTTTCATATAGTTCAGATTGTGTTATATATTGGTTTATTTATGTACTTTTATTTGTTTCACGAATTTTCGGATTAGTAATTCTTTAAAGGACATTTACAGACATAAATCATCTATTTCAGGCCTCAGCCTCTTTCCTATATTCATCAATTCAGTGTAGATATGTTTATAATGTTCTGGAAAGCAAGACATAATTTAACAAATTATTTTGTTAACTAATCATCAAACTACCTCCAAATTACTACCTCTGATCCCTATACTCATTTTATTAATCTGTATACTTTCAGTACATTTTATCTCACAGTTTGTTACAGGTAATTGTCATCTCACTAATTAGCACACTTAAAATTAAGCATTTTGTTCTTTTATATTGAATTACATGATACTCTGCCTCTAAGGAGCTGAATGTGATAGTTCCGTTGGTATCGGGTCATTTCATGAATTTTGCTATCTTCTTGTCCATAATGATGAGGGAGGTGGTATCACTACACACTGAACCCCCAAAAAAATCATACTTACACAGGCAACAGAACATACAATCTGCACTAATCATATTTATGCTGCACATAGAAGGTAAGAAGAGTGAAAAAATGAAATCCAACAAGAATTACATCTTTACCAAGTAACACTGATGAAATCTAATTTATTCCCTGGAAAAAAATTAAGATGGGACATAATCAGCACATTCATGGTAATCATATGCAAGTTTCAATAGTCGCACACCAAATGCATTCCACTGCAGAATCGTAAATAATTGGCTGGCACAGCAACCAGCTCTTATCTGCAAGATGCATCAAGTTTCCTCCAGATACTTCCCACACTACAGGTTTGTACTAATACACTAATTCACTGTCTTCTACTCTACACCACCACCAGTTTCCAACCTGGGAGTTATTGCTGTGTAAAGTTAAAATACCTGAAGGTAAAAAGGAAAGGGTTCAATTGTATGCCACAAAACTAAATTCTTTTCAAAATATTCCTCTTATCTCTTTCATAATACCATAATACTTAATACATAATATACCAATTCTCATTTTTTTCTTATACTAGGATTAAAGTGTGAGACAATATGGTGGTGGTAAAACCTTGTGAAATGAATTTATAAACATCTCTATCATCACATAGTCATCCCAGTACACATATAAATTGTACTAAGCATGTGTTGTTTTTGTTGTATTACAGTGTGAAGACTTGTTTCCTTCTAAGGCTACTCCTAACACAAATACCTTAAAGAATTTCTGTCACTTTAATCAATATTAGATGCAACAAATATCTCTTTCCTTACCTTCTACATTCTGCATTTTATGTATTTCAGCCATCATAAGTTATATTACTGACCAAATAAAGCAGCTACTTTTATTGTCTTTTTTCTAATCTAATTCCCTTGGGATCATCTGACTTAATATTGAATTCATATACATTCCGTTACCTTTGCTTTGCTCTTGTTAATCTTCATCTTGTACACTCTTTTCTAGAAACTGCCCATTCCATTCAACTACTCTTCGAAGGAAGGTCTCGTCGGCAGACCTTAAAGCTTTTATTTCTCGAAATTTTTCTTCAGTTTCCTTTAGTCCTCACTCAGTGGACAGTTTCAATAACATCAGGAACAAGCTCTCACTCCCTTCTCCATTACTGCTTCTCTTTCATATTCCTTGGTCCTTATGACTGTCATTAGTTACTGTACAAGTTGTAAACAGCCTACATTTTACTCGCACTATTTTAGGAATTTTCAAGAGTTTATTCCAGTTGACACTGTCGAAAGCTTTTCCAAATCTATAAAAACTATAAAATATGCATCCATGACAGTAAAACTGACCCATTTATATGTACTGACATATGGTCAAATATTCTTTAAATATTCATTTTCTGAGTTACAGCAGGTGGTTTCGTCAATGGACCGGAAACTGCTTTATTATTCACTAAGCTACAGATAAATTAATTGATATCACAACTACTACTATATCACCATTATTATTATTATTATTATTATTATTATGTCATTAATAGTGGCAATAAGGCTGAAGTGTTTCAATTTCTGCCTGTTGAAAAGAAGAGCCCAACTATCTACTGATTTACAAATGGTAATTGTAATATATACATTTATTTTAGGGTGCCAAAGTGTGGATAAAACAATGACGGCTGCAGAGACGAATGGCGCTCAAGTATCTCCCTTCAGTACGAATAGGTAGCTTTCTTTTCTGATGAGGATTTGAAGGTAACAATCAACACTGACAGCTACTACACCATTCTATAAAGAATATTGTTGGGAGTAAGCAGTACCAATATTCAGTTACTCCTTAATAGATTATTCAATAAATGCAAATCAAAACACAAAATAGCAAACATACTAAAGAAACAAGTATTACAAATCGCCTACAAAACCAGACAAATATCAAGAGGCAGGTATCTACCAAGTAGAACACCAAGAATGTTATCAATAAATATGGGAATGACAGGCAGAAATTTCAGAACTAGATATAACGTACAAAACTTTCATATCCAAAAGGCTCTGACAATGAATAAGAAAGTGATTAATGATCATAACAACATAAACGACAATTCACTGATCAATCTGGAAAAAAAAAACAGTGGTGAAACATGAAATACCCTCCCTTCCTTCCTTTCTCTCCTCTTGACCCCATTCCCCCGCATACCTACAAAAAGTAACGCAAATAGTGACCCACATACACACCCCAACACATCTACACGGAGAACAACACAAAAAAGAGAGAGAAAAAACAGCTTATACACCAAGGAACACAAACAAAAGACAGATGAAAAGTGACAGTTGGCAACAGTGTGCACTGTAAGAAACTAATAAATAAATAAAAAATAAAAAAATCCCCACAAAAGCAGTACACATGTGTTCATCAAGAACCATCAATATATGCATCTATCTGGAGGACGTACATACAACTCCAGGTTGAAGTGAAGTTTGTGCGAACGCGTCTGGCGCATGGCGTGTAGGTAGACCTTGGCAACAGCACGAAGGAAGGCGAGAGGTGAAGGCAGCCAATCAAGAGTCACGATAGGGCGGCCAATAACAATTAGTTTTAGTCTTCATGGATTGTGAACATATAGTACTTACGAGGTTTAATTAATACACTCACTGGACAAGGGTACATCAGTAAACTGTCAACCATAGAACAGGAACAGCATTATTTATTTATTTCATGGTGGATACAAAACATAATTCCCCTCATTCTCTGTCAATGCGGTAAAGAGCATGCACCTTCTCTGTTCACCACGAAATAAATAATTAATGGTGTTCTTGCTCTGTGGTTGACAGGTTGTTAATCTACTCTTGTCCAACGAGTAATGTAATTATTCTTGTAATTAATAGGCTACATGTCGGATGTCCGGAATATTACTATTACAAACGCACCTTCCATATATATCGTAAAAACCGGAAAAAACGGAATTCCGTTTATAAGTGAAATATCAATTACATAGCCAAAAACGCTGTACACAAACGCTAGAACAAATTTTAAAACTGATTCCAAGTTTAGTAGGAATCAAACACCAATCTTATTGGCCGACCGAAATGTCTCCTGATTGGCTGCCTTCACCTCCCGTAATCCATCGCGCAGTTGCCAAGCGCCAATCGCATACTCATAAAATGCACTTTAGCACACCTCCATAAAAAAACGTATGGATTCGCAGCAAAAACGACGTTGCTTCTAGCCTAATAGGCTACAGTTTGCAAAATTTAACATAGCAAATAATTATAACTGTTATAAGTAATGTGAAAAATAGCAACATACACTCCTGGCCATTAAAAATGCCACACTACGAAGATGACGTCCTACAGAAGCGAAATTTAACCGACAGGAAGAAGATGCTGTGATATGCAAATGATTAGCTTTTCAAAGTATTCATACAAGGTTGGCGTCGGTGGCAACACCTACAACGTACAGACATGAGGCAAGTTTCCAACCAATTTCTCATACACAAACAGCAGTTTACCGGCGTTGCCTGGTGAACGTTGTTGTGATGCCTCGTTTAAGAAGGGGAGGAGAAATGCCTACCGTCTCGTTTACGACATTCATAAAGGTCGGATTGTAGCCCATCGCGATTGCGCTTCATCGTATCGCGGCATTGCTGCTCTCGTTGGTCGCGATCCAATGACTGTTAGCAGAATATGGAATCGGTGGGTTCAGGAGGGCAATACGGAACGCCGTGCTGGATCCTAACGGCCTCGTATCATTAGCAGTCGAGGTGACAGGCCTCTTATCCAAATGGCTGTAACGGATCGTGCAGCCACGTCTCGATCCCTGAGGCAACAGATGGGGACGTTTGCAAGACAACAACCATCTGCATGAACAGTTCGACGACGTTTGCAGCAGCATGGACTATCAGCTCGGAGACCACGG
Organism: Locusta migratoria; assembly: GCA_026315105.1. Lineage (NCBI taxonomy): Eukaryota > Metazoa > Arthropoda > Insecta > Orthoptera > Acrididae > Locusta > Locusta migratoria. The sequence continues at coordinate 130,042,999 of CM048745.1, read as the reverse complement.
CTGCGGCTACCCTTGACGCTGCATCACATACAGAAGCGCCTGCGATGGTGTACGCAACGACGAACCTGGGTGCACGAATGGCAAAACGTCATTTTTTCCGATGAATCCAGGTTCTGATTACAGCGTCATGATGGTCGCATCCGTGCTTGGCGACATAGCGGTGAACGCGAATTGGAATCGTGTATTTGTCATCGCCATACTGGCGTATCACCCGAGGTGATGATACGGGGTGCCATTGGTTACACGTCTCCGTCACCTCTTGTTAACATCGAAGGCACTTTGAATAGTGGCCGTTACATTTCACATGTGTTACGACCTGTGGCTCTACCTTTCATTCGATCCCTGCAAAACCCTACATTTCAACAGGATAATGCACGATGCATGTTGCAGGTCCTGTACGGGCCTTTCTGGATACAGAAAATGTTCGACTGCTGCCGTGGCTAGCACATTCTCCAGATCTCTCACTAATTGAAAAATCTGGTCAATGGTGGCCGAGTAACTGGCTCGTCATAATACGCCAGTCACTACTCTTGATGAACTGTGGTATCGTGTTGAAGCTGCATGGGCATATGTACTTGCACACGCCATTCAAGCTCATTTTGACTCAATGTCCAGGCGTGTCAAGGCCGTTCTTACGGCCAGAGGTGGTTGGTCTGGGTACTGATTTCTCAGGATCTAAGCACCCAAACTGCGTCAAAATGTAATCACATGTCAGTTCTAGTATAATATATTTGTCCAATGAATACACGTTTATCATCTGCATTTCTTCTTGGTGTAGCAATTTTAATGGCCAGTAGAGTGTTTTTATCAATTCTGCAGTGAAATGTTATACACAAAACACAAACATGTATCACAGACTACTGGTGATGTTTCACAAACAAAGACGCGAAATGCATATGGCACAAAAACGCCTTTTATTTAGTTACAATAAACGGAAATACACCTCCACGAATTTACTTACGTGTTTACGCTAATGATAGTGGGGAACCCGTTAATATCTTAATGCACTCAATGTTAATGGTCTCCGAAACCATTTGGTCAAATGGAGCAGTGTTGCCACGCGCACCTCTTGATTGTCAAGATCAGTCTTACTGTTACACATAATTCATCTGGCGCGGCGTGTAAGGCTCCTGAGACGAATCGACTGCTATCCACAGGCCCTAATATGTTCCTGCTGAGCCAACAGTGGCCACACCTCACATCGGCGAGGCATTGCAACAGCAAAACTTGCTGATCGACGCCACCAAAGTGGTGATAGCTATGTCAGCGTCACCGCTAGAAGAGGAGAGATATCAACTGTACAGTTAGCTACTGATTAATGGTACAACACAAATGTTCAAATTTTTGTAAAGCTTATGGGACTTAACTGCGTGGTCATCAGTCCCTAAACTTACAAACTACTTATGAACTAGCTTATACTAAAGACAGCACAAACACCCATGCTCGAGGGGGAATTCGAACCCCCGACGGCGAACGGCGTCGCGCATCGTAGCATAGCGCCTTAATGCTCTCGGCCTTTCCGCGGCGGTGGTACAACTTATTTATTGTCTTAACATAGCTAAGATCAAGTACATGTAAATTTGATACTAGTACTAGGAAATAATGTTTTGCAGCATTTTATTACACGCAGATTCACGAAGAAAATACTGCCAACTAACAATTAGCAAGATTCATCAGTACTTTGCAAATCAGTTCTCATTACTAAGGATGAAGAGTACAGCACTACAAGTCAGAGGCATCTGGTATGGTGCGGGAGTCCTACATGGTGTATACTTGTCGATGGTCGCTTTAAAGACTTATGTGTTGCTTCATTTCATGTGCGCCCTTAATTTGTGGCGTATATGGTTTGCAACTCTCGGTGATATGATTGTTGTTGCTCGCCTCAGAAATGACAACAACTATAAACTCATTGAAACTCAAGCTGTCCTCTATCAAAGTGCAAATTTGTTCACTAAGTACCAGTTTTAACATCTGAAGACGACTGATGTTACTGAAACATAAGTAGCCAAGTTGTATGCTGTTTGAACAGTTGTTCACAACGACTGTGGTTTATTTATAAAAATGAAAAAGAGGAATTCAGTAATCAGTCGAAAACGAAATCTGTTTTGTCGCATATTTAGATATCAATAGGGGGAATAATTATCATCAATTCTTAATGTCTTGTCCTTGTCTTGGTCGGGTTTTTTTTTTTTGTTTTTTTGTTTTTTGTTTTTTTTTTTTTTTTTTGTGCAGCTACTGTTAGGTAATACATTCAGACGACATGGACATATGAAGGTTTGTGCCTGTTCCGGGATTCGAACCCGGGTGTCCCACTTTCTAGGTTGTTTTGTTATCCCCCCTCTTTTTTAAAACTGCTGTTATTAAACAGCAATGATTGTTTCAGTAAGTAATTATCGTCGGATTTCATTGCTGTGCAAAGATGGTTCATTACCTACTTACCAATGGATTGAAACCACATAATTACTTTAGTCCGAAAACTGATCGGTACTAATACCTCGCGACATAGAACAACAGCCAACGGGGAAAGCTGAACTGAATAGTCACAACGGAGCCAGCACAAAGCGAAGAAACGTGAGCGATAGTGATCATCTGAAAACAAAAAAATTGGTGCAAAATATGTGTTATAGCAAAGTGTCCTGTAGCTAGGCACGAATGGGCAATAGCTATCAATCAACTTCATGTTCATGGTTTCGTTACTGTCTCTCTCACTATATATAGGGTGTTACAAAAAGTACGGCCAAACTTTCAGAAAACATTCCTCACACACAAAGAAAGAAAATATATTATGTGGACATGTGTCCGGAAACGCTTAATTTCCATGTTAGAGCTCATTTTAGTATGTCTTGATTGGGCCTCATGTTCTTCCACCTACGCTCACTGGAGCACGTTATCATGATTTCATACGGGATACTCTACCAGTGCTGCTATAACATGTGCTTTTACAAGTACGACACAGCATGTTGTTCATGCCCGATGGAGCTCCTGCACATTTCAGTCGACGTGTTCGTACGCTTCTCAACAACAGATTCGGTGACCGATGGATTGGTAGAGGCGGATCCGGCCGTGGTGGCCGAGGGGACTGAGGCGCTCCAGTCACGGTCTGCACGGCCACTACGGTCGGAGGTTCGAATCCCCCCTCGGGCATGGATATTTGTGCCGTTCTTAGTATAAGGTAGTTGATAAGTAGTTTGTAAGTTTAGGGACTGATGACCCCGTACTTAAGTCCCATAAGCTTAACAAACATTTGAACATTTGAAGAGGCGGACCAATTCCATGGCCTCGACGCTCTCCTGACCTCAACCCTCTTGACTGTCATTTATGGGGGCATTTGAAAGCTCTTGTCTACGCAACTCCAGTACCAGATGTAGAGACTCTTCGTGCTCGTATTCTGCAAATGTAAATGTTTGTAAATCTATCGGACCAAACTGCGTGGTCATCAGTCCATAGCTTACAAACTACTTAAACTAAGGTAAACTAACCTAAGGACAACACACACACACACACACCCATGCCCCAGGGAGGACTCGAACCTCCGACGGCGAGCAACCGCGCGCTCCGCAGCGAGGCGCCTTAGCCCGCTCGGCTACTCCACCGCGTCTCGTATTCTGGACGGCTGTGATACAATACGTCATTCTCCAGGGTTGCATCAGCGCATCAGGGATTCCATGCGACGGAGAGTGCATGCATGTATCCTCGTAACGGAGGACATTTTGAACATTTCCTGTAACAAAGTGTTTGAGGTCACGCTGGTACGTTCTGTTGCTGTGTGTTTCCATTCCATGATTAACGTGATTTGAAGAGAAGTAATAAAATGAGCTCTAACATAGAAATTAAGCGTTTCCGGACACATGTCCACATAACATATTTTCTTTCTTTGTGTGTGTGAGGAATGTTTCCTGAAAGTTTGGCCGTACCTTTTTGTAACACCATATATATATATATATATATATATATATATATATATATATATATATATATATATATATATACTCACTCACTTGCTCTTTCACACAGACATACGTGACAAGCATTCGACCTGAATAACGAGCGAGTTGGCGCAGTGGGAACACACTGCCCCATTCGGGATGTCGGCGATTCATATTGATTTACGTTTTCCTCGATTTTCCGAAATCACTTCAGGCAAGTGCTGGGTAGTTCCTTTCTAACGGCACGCCTGATTTCCTTCTCTACCCCTGAGAAAAACTGTCCTAGTGTTTGGCCGTATGTAATGACTACGATGTCGACGGGACATTAAATCCTAATCTTCTTCCTCCCGTCCTTCCCTGCTTCTTCAACCTAAAAATGTGATTTGGATTGGCAGCCAATGGTTAATGTTGCAGGCCACTACTTTAGATTGTTTTTTGCCTCCTCGAGTAAGTAATCCGCGAGTTGGGGACAATATCCTCGACTTTATTACTGGACAACGACTATAAATCGCTTATTAGGCTCACCTTGAATAAGGAACACCCGTTATGCAAAATACCTTTTCCTATTGGAAATCGTGTAAAGATAGACTAACGTCTTTAATTCCTAGAAATAGCATAGATATCTTACCATATGTAAAGATTGAGGTGTTTGTGCCTGTATTTCATTCCGCAGTCATAACTACACATCGCAAACGAATAATGTTTTGCATGTGGTGATAGGTATCAGTCTCCCATTGTGCACTATAGGGGTAGATGGTGGTAGGGGGTGGAAGATATGGGAGTTGTAAGTTACCGACTTATATAAAAATCTACGTGTGGGTGTCAATATTTTGCTCTTCAGCATGTCTTTGTACCTCAGTCGTGGTCGTCCTCTAGGTCTTTTAACTCTGACTAGCTCGTACATTTGTCTTGGTAGTCTGTTTCCATCCATATGACACATACGGTCATACTATCTCAGCCGCTGTGTAGTTATGCTTACATTTCGTAATCCGTCATGGAATTCGATATTTCGACATCCATAGCGCCAATAATGTGCCGAGAATAGCAAATTTTAGGTATTACCGATCACCAGAGAGGACACAGTGGTGGAAAGCCTATACTTAATGAGCGAGAACTAGAGCTTGAATGCAGTTGTCAACCATTAACAGACAAGCGACGCTGAGTAAAATAACCCTAGACGACTAGAAAACCGTGGCTTTGTCAGATTATGCCCAATTTCAGTTGGTAAGAACTGATGGAAGCAGTGGCGAATCCAGGATTTTAGTCGGGGGGGGGGGGGGGGGGCTTCATAGAAATATTGTGGCATCGTAAGTAATCTTCTTTATAAAAGAAGAGTGTCCGTGTTTTTGTGTGTGCTATTGCACATAAACTAACAGTTTTGCTTCCAATCTTTATGAAATTTTGTACACTTAAGCTTAAGTTTATGAGGACGGTCGCCGTAAGTGTAAGGACCACATACAATACATATTTCACGTGATAAAATATCATAAAAAAGTGCGAGAAAAACTGCTGCATTATGCGGCAATGTTGCACATTTCCTCCTAAACCACTTGACCGATTTCAACCAAATTTGGTACACATATTCCTTACTTTGAGGAAGCAATTCTGCAATGGTAAGAACCACATACGACACATGGTTCAGGAGATACAACGTCGTAAACAATTGGAGTTGCAAGTAACTGCCACATAATGCGACGAGACTTTATGAATACAGTACATGAGAACGAGATAACTTAGCGATTCGCAATAAACTTTAAACATAGTTCCAAACCTCTATTGAACTTTTTCTCACGAACAATCACATCAAATTAATGAAAGGTAAAAGTTTCTTTCTTAGTACTTTTCCGCTGTTCATGGAGCAATACTGTGACATTCGGTATGACGTTCAAATGTTCAGATGTTTGTGAAGCTTAAGGGACTTAACTGCGGGGTCATCAGTTCCTAAACTTACAAACTACTTAAAGGTAAAGCAGTCAACAATCCGAAGATTGGTTTGAAAAGTGCTTTACTAGGCATGGTCCTGTTTGGAAGTGGTATGCCGTTGCCTTCCTCCGACCTTCGAACTGATTTACGCAGCCAGTTATAGGGGGGGGGGGACCTACAGTTTAACGTGGGTTCCGAACCACGGTGCTACTCGGTATTTTTCACATGAGCGATATTGCCAGAGGTGAAAGAAGTGGAAAGTGAGAGACCTTTGGATTTGTAGTCTGGCAATCTACCACTGTACAACCGAGGCGCACACAAACTACTTATGAACTACCTTATACTAAAGACGACACAAACATCCATGCCCGAGGAGGGGATTCGAACCCCCGACGGCGGACGGCCGCGCACACCGCAACACGGCGCTCCAGTAGGCGCGGCTAATCCACTGCGGCCGGTATGACGTTGCTGTTTATAATTCTACATTACGAATTGTAGACGCAGGAAATTTTACAGATACTATACACATATACAGATGAATGTACTTTAGAAATTGAATCACAGTACGACACGTAGTTCATGAGCTATAAGGTCCATAACAGTAAGGCCGGGTCCACACTTTGGAACCAACATTGGCGCCAACGGTATTCGTCCAATGTGTGGATCGGTGAAATAGCGTTGGAGCCAACGTTGGCTCCAACGTTGGTACGGATCCGTTGCTTGTCGGTTTTTCGACCAAAGATCAAAGGACGTTGGGCCAATGTCGATACGCCGTCCATACATTGGAGCCAACGTTGTTTATATATCTTTGTCATCTGCTTTGTTTTGAAATCGTCTGCTAGTGCGGGAGGTTTGAAACTGATTGTGTTCGTTTTTCGCTGTGTATACAATAAAAGTTAGTTAGGAAATATCTCAGTACGAATGGAGTAATGCTCATGTGCTCGAATTTTTGGAGCTTTATCAAAAGGAGAGCCATTTATGGAATCCAGCTGCAAGGAACCATAGAAATAAAAATGCAACTGCTGATGCATGGCAACGCATACAGCAGAATTTTAGCCTGAATTGCCCAGTGAGCGATTTAAAAAGAAAGAAAGAATCGTTAATGTCTACCTATCGCCTGTATCAAAAGAAAATGAAAGATTCTATTCGTTCTGGTGCACCTAGTGATGATGTGTACAAATGCACATGGTTTGCGTACGACTTAATGGATGCGTTTCTTGGACAATTATACAATAAAAAGGATACAAACACAATAAATACAGAGGTAAGTGATTTGAATTACACATTTATTTTTATCAGACTTTTATTATGTTACAATAAATTTTTGTAAGGCTCTTTACATATTTTCTTTTTTAAGCTGTGGCTGTATAAAAATAAGCAGCAAATTCTTCACGAATTTCTCTGGCATTTTGTGTTGGCCTTCGTGGTGTGTTTAGTAATGGTCGTAATGTAGTTTGATTTTTGTGTAAAATTTGCTGTATTGTACCTTCAGGCATGTACTTATTACGTGAAGTTCTACTTTTCTTTAAAAAGTTGTGCAACAGTACACATGTCAGTGTAACGAGTGATGCTTTTTCTGGACTTAATTGCATTGGTTTAAGAAAAACTCTGAAAACGGATGTCATTATTCCAAATGTACACTCAATTACCACTCTGGCACGTGATAATTGTTGATTGAAAATCCTTTCTTGACTACCATTGGGAGGAACTCCTGGATACGGTTTCATAACTCTGTCAGATAAAGCAAAAGCAGCATCTGCAACAAACACATATGATACTGGCAGATGTCGACCACTAAGCGGAGTTGATTCAGGAAATGTATGAGCCTCCTGTAGTTTATGATACAATAAGCTATCATTGAAAACCCCACCGTCACTTATCCGACCATGAGTCCCTACATCTGCAAACAGAAAATTGCATTCACTGTCAGCTAGACCCAGTAATATAATGCCAAAATTGCCGTTGTAGTTAAAAAATTCCGACTCACTATTCATAGGAGATTGTATCTTTATATGCTTTTCATCCAAAGCCCCCAAACAATGTGGGAATTGACAAGTGTTTTGAAAACCTTGTGCAACAGTGAGCCATTCTTCACTGCTTGCAGGCAACTGTAACAGGAAAAGAAAAAATGCAAATTAGTAACAGTACATCACTGTAGTTGTATAAAATGATTGTTGTTCACAGTAGTAATAATATAATAATAATAGGATACAGTTTCCATTTACTAATAATATGTGTTACTTTCTGACTTTCTCACTTGAAAACGAATGCTGTGATGAAGAAATAGAAAGGGAAACATTGGTACAGGAATCCGTGGAAACTGTCAGGACTAAACGCCGCAGGCAGCCGGAACTACATGAAGCTAAAAAATAAATGGGGTTCGATTTTGAAATCACCATCAGAAAAGAAGGAACCGGAGGCTGATGAGGTTGATCTTTACTGTCAGTTACTGGCAAAAAAAATTAAAAAAATTGATGAGGAAGACCGGGTACAGATAATGCATGCAATAGATAATTTCATGTACGAAAGAAAAATAGAAAAATCACAGCGTGTTACTATTCAACAGACTTCTGTTAATACAGACTATGAACATTACCAGTATGTGGAACAGCCACAAACTGGAGGAAGGAGTGACATTATCCAACAAGCATTATTAGACTGAGCTGTTTTTTATTTTGTAATTGTTATTGTAATAAAGTGTTTTTATCGCATTTATAAATTTTTCTCTAAATACCTACGTTCTGAACTTCAGATTTTAAATGAAATTGTGTGGTGGATTTATATGCTATTGGAAATACTACTGGCTTTACAAACTTTTAATGTTATAAGTGTCTTCACTTACGTGATTCTTTAATATGCAAAGGTAGGCTTTTCAAACTTAATGTTGCTTTGTGATTAGATTAGACTAATCAAGTCATTCTGTGTTGTTTGGATTTCTACTATTAACATCTTGGCAAACATTTTGATGTCGCCAACATAATCGCGTGAGGTCGCTAGGGTGCGAAGTAAAATTTTACTGACACACATTGTTTCTGAATGCAATTTTAAAAGTGAACATTATATGAACACAATACTTTAGGGCCCTATATATATTGTTTTGCAAACTTGAGACACTCCAGTGAATGCAAATGTAAAAGTGAATATTACCTTAACATATCCTTTCATGGCTTCACATATTGCTTTGCAAACTGCCGGTAGTATAAGTGAAATCACTTGTGTCGAAATTTTAAATAGAAAGTGTAAGCTTTTAAAGCTATCTCCTGTAGCGAGGTATCTAAGTGTCACTGCCAAACGTACTCTGGCTGGTATAGCTTCCCTCCAAAATGTATTCTGCTTTTTTATTTTCGGTTCAATCATTTGCAGAAGCAATTCGAAATCTGTAGAAGACATACGACAGAAGTTGTCAAACTGCCCAGATGGTTCCTGCAGTAGATGATTTAATAAATTTCTTCCGTCATACCTGCAAGAATAAATGGAAATAAAATGAAGTTGGCGAAATTTTAGTAATGCTCATTAACTACTAATTTTTTTTTTAAACTTACTGATTACGAGATGTATGAAGTGAAACAGCCCACCATCTTCTTTTACTTGTTTTCCTTTTTTGGTTTTGCAGCGTCAATTATAGTTATGCACACTTAAGACGGCTAATGCCACAGCCGCGATCTTACGGTGGCGTTCCACAAATTCAATTGAATGTTGGCGCCAATGTGTTGGCGCTGTCGCAAAAATATCGGCCAATATTGGCTCCAACGTTGGTACCAATGTGTGGACGCGGGGTAACGCACGTGGAAAACCTCCCCATCATGCATAAACTATTACTTCTTTACAACTAACTCTGTTCGCAACGGATTTTCCCAACATAGAGTATTTATACAAACGAATATATAACTGCAAAATTAAACAATTGTACAACATATAATTTAATAAATACGAGATCATATATACTGAGATGCAACAATATTCTAGTCAGCTTAAGGAAATTCCTGGAAAGCGGGCAGTTGTGTTGACAACTTTGAGCTCTGAAGCGCACACAGGTGCAGGCGATAGCAATAGACTCCTATAGAATCATAAGGAAAGGGAGAGAATGAAACAGAGTACATCCAACGAATACCCATTATTTACGACAGATCAGGCTTTTAACTTCAAGAAACTGCAGTTTCCAGTGAGACTTGCATTTTCCTATTACGATTAATAAACCATAGGGCAATCCATTCAATACTGTCGAGTGGATTTGACATGTCTATGTTTCTCACACAGACAAATTTGTCACTTACTCAGGGAAGCCCTCAACAAAGAAATTATTCGAAGTAGATCCTGGACAAGTAACAAGAACTATTTTATAGTAAGTTGTGAATTAAATGAATGTATCAATGTTACATATCATTTGTATTTTGATTACTAATCTTACTTTGTTTGGATACTCCACTAAAAATTTGTATATTATTCAAGACAGCCTAATTTCTTGAATATTCTCTGATAAATATAACATGTTATTAGAAAAAAGGAGATGGACGGAGAGATAAGGGATAGCATAAGTACTAAGTCAAAGGTTTAATAAATAAATAAATACCCGGGCAACTAGTTACTAAATAAAAAAAGAAACAAAATAAAGTATAACACATATTGGGAGGTTTCCCGCTTATACTGAGGGGATGGAAGGGTTGGAGTGTGGCGTATACTGCAAGAATCCAGGTACCAAATTTGTCAAGAAGGTACTGTGTAAACTGGTGGTCTCTCCATATTAGTATGGCCTGTATTTACGTGTAACTGAAATGGTCATTAACTGTAAATGGCTATATTCGGCTACTGCGGACCATTTGTTGCCGTTCATGGACTTCATGTCCTCAAACAACGATGGCATTTTATGCATTACAGTCAGCTTGTCAGCGGAACACAATTTTCACTATTCGTTTGAAGAACATACTGAAAAATTTCAGAGAATGCTGTCGCAACTCAGAGCGCGCGACATGATTTGAACCGGATATTAATAGTGCATACATTATGTGATCAAAAATATCTGGACACCTTGCTAAAAATAACTTACAAGTTAGTGGCGCCCTCCATCGGTAATGCTGCAATTCAGTATGGTGTTGGGACAGCCTTAGCCTTAAAGAGAGCCACTCTCGCGGGCATACGTTCAGTGGATGGTTTCTTGCGCAATGACAGCCCATGTATCGAAATGTTCAAATATTTGTAATGTTATGGGACCTAACTTGAGTAGCCATCGGTCGCTAAACTTACAAACTACTTAAACTAACGTCTACTAAGACCAACAAACACACCTATGCCCGAGGGCGAACGGCCGCGCGCACCGCTCCAGAAAGTTGAAATAAACAGTTCACTTGATATAGAAGAAACAATTAATTCCTCTACCTGGGGAGTTATCAAAAATGGGGTCCCACAAGGTTCGGTCTTGGGTCCTTTGCTGTTCTTAACATACATATTAACTAGCTTAAAACCCGGCGTTGCCCGGGCATTTATTTATTTATTCCTGCCATTTTCAGGTATATATTCATTTGTATAAGGCCTGTATCTCTGTAAAATCCCTTGGGAATACAATCAGTAATAAGAAGTAATAGATTAGAACTTGGTTCGTGATGGGGCGGTTTTCCATGAACGTTACTGTTTATGTGTCTATCTCATGATCTACGTGTCATACTGTGATACAATTTAGAAGATACACTCTACTATATGCGTGTATAGTGTCTGTAAAATTTCCCGAGGCTATAATTTGTAGTGTAGAAATTATAAAGTGTAACATCATACCGAATGCCGTACTTTTAGTCCATGAACAGTGGAACGTTACTGTTTACGTGCTCATATCTCACGAACTACGTTTCCGAATGTGATACAATTTAGAAGCTACATTCAACTATATATCTGTATACTGTCTGTAAAATTTTCTATCGCTACAATTTGTAGTGTTCAAATAATAAGTAGTAACGTCATACCGAGAGCCGTAGTTTTATTCCATAAACAGTGGAAAAGTAGTAAGCGGGAAATTGTTTTCCTTTCATCATTTTACTATGGCTGAAAGCGAGAAAAAGTTTTATAAAGGTTTGAAATTATGATTAAAGTTTGTTGCAAGTCGCTAAGTACTGTCATTTTCATACAGTGTATTTCGGAAATCTTGCCGCATTTTGTGGCATTTTTGCGATTTCTATTGGTTATGACGTAATATCTTTTGAACCATGTGCCGTATGTGATTCTTAACTATGCAGCAATTGTTACCTCACGGTAAGGAATGTGTGTAACGAATTAGATTGAAATCGGTCCAACGATTTAAGAGGAAATGAGCAGCATTGTTGCAAAATGCAGCAGTTATTCGCGCATCTCATTGTTTATGACGTCATATCGCGTGAACTATATATCGTATGTGATTCTTACGGCGATCGTCCTCATGGATTGAAGCTTACGTGTAGAAAATTTCATAAAGATTGCAACAAAACAGTAGATTTGTATGCAACACATACAAACATACGGACACACTGCTTTATACAGGGTGTCCCAGCTATCTTGTCCACAAAAAATATCTCTGGAACAATAACAGCTATTGGAAAACGACTTTCACCGGTATCAATGTACGGCTGAGGTCCATGAATGTACATATTTGGAAACATTCTGAAACGAAAGCAAATGTGTTTTTTAACACAAACTTATGTTGTTTTTTTTTTTTTTTTTTTTTTTTTTTTTTTTTTTTTTTTTTTTTTTTTTTTTTTTTTTTACTGGACGCCTTGTATTTTTTCTTCAACAATCCATAGCATGACAAATCACATAAATAATGGCGTTGATTGCATCGCAATATTCCAATTACATCCCGAGATATTGCGACGAGAAGTTGAAGCTTGAAAAATCCGAAATGCGCTGCTAGCGTACGTCCTGAGGCTCAGGCGTGAACCTGATGCTGCCCGTAATCGTGATGTGATTGACATGCGTAATCGCATTTCCATACTTACCAAGAGGTCCGAAACGAATAATACGGTCTGCTGCCATACTGCATTAAAGTCGTACATTCCAGCAATTATTTAACCCATAGGCTAGGGGTGGTGCGGTTCTGTAACATATCTGTGTACCGCAACGTTAGTCACAAAGTTAACTTCGCTTATCGTTAATCCGTTACTAAAAAAGGTAATGCCGTTCAACGTTAAAACTTTACTGTAGATCTAGCGTATGTGACAGTGAATCATTCACTCATAATAGTAAAATTCATGTTGATAGCTTTAGTGAAACGAACAAGTTGACTAAAGGTTTTACCGTTGTTTAGGTAAAAATGTTTTGATTTGGGAAGTTCGGGTAAGACATAGAAGATGAATGTAAACATGTTTAACCAATTAGTTTTATTATCACATAATTATCAATGTTATGTTTATCTAATGCGTTACATGACAAATTGTTTCAAACAAATGTTTCTGGACATCACTGGGTAAAATGGCCCTTTGTATACACTTGCACTGTGATACCAGCACTACATACTAAAGATAGCGTTCACATATAATGCTCAAAGTGATAACCATTGGCTTGTATACATTGGGTCACTCTGCGGATGAAGGATGCCCTACTTCGTGATACTGTTTCCTCTTTGATGGCTGTACAAGCATCAATAATGCGTTGCTTCATGTCCTCTGTTGTTGTTGGTTCATGTTGGTAAACAGCATCCTTCACTGCTTCCCAAAGAAAAAAATCCAGCGGTGTAAGGTCCGGAGATCGGGCAGACCACCTAACTAGGCCACCACTTCCAATCCACCTACCAGGGAACTTACGGTTCAGAAATCGTCGTGCTCTCAAGTCGTTATGTGCAGGGCATCCGTCATGCTGATACCACACGACCATTCTCCTGTTCAGAGGTACGGTGTCCAAGAGAACAGGAAGATTGTGTCGTATAAATCTGGAGTAGTGTCTGCCATTTTGGACGACATTTACAAAGAAAGGTCCGATAATGGTATCTCCAATAATCCCACACCAAACATTAACTTTCCACGGACGTTGATGCTCTACCTGACGGAGCCATTTTGGATTGTCTGCGGAGCAATAATGCATATTCCTCATATTGACAATTCCTTTGTTGGAGAATGATGCCTCGTCGGTAAAGAGAAAATCTGCGAAAAAATTTGGATTAGTCAGAAGTTTTTGCTGAGCCCACCGACAAAATGTTACCCTGTTGCTGAAGTCATTTCCATTAAGATCCTGGTGTAAATGAACATGGTAAGGATGAAATTTATGACGTTGAAGAATACGCTGTGCACTTGATTTCGACACACCACTTCACGTTCAATTTAACGAGTGCTGATGTGAGCCGGCCGCGGTGGCCGAGGAGACTGAGGCGCTCCAGTCACGGTCTGTACGGACACGACGGTCGGGGGTTCGAATCCTCCCTCGGGCATGGATATTTGTGCCGTCCTAGTTCGTAAGTAGTTCATAAGTAGTTTGTAAGTTTAGGGACTGATGACCCCGTAGTTAAGTCCCATAGACTATACAAACATTTGAATATTTTTTTGCTGATGTGAGGATTCACAGCTACGGTACCAAGCACAGCAACTTCAGCGCGTTCATCTCTGCGTGTTCTAGGACGATGTCTAGGTCTTGGACTAAGCTTCCCGTTTCACGTAGATGTGAGACGACCAAACATCCAGCGCGAAGGCGATGGCTAGTCAGGGAATCGTCTTCTGTACATTCGTTCTGCCTGAATAGAATTTCGCCCGCCTACAACAGGGTACAGTACAGGTATGTAGAGTAGGATAGAAAACAGACATATTAACGTAATAATAATAATGTTCTCTAACAGTAATATAACCAAACAAGCAATCTAATAACGTATTTCCCATCAACGTACATTCTCCATAGATCAGCAGCATCTCTACCATATCTTCATGTGTGTACATAATACAGTATAAGTTCCACAACACGTTTATTCACAATGTGTACTACCTCCGTACCGTTACTAGATTACTCTGATGCACGACCCCACTGGCAAGCGGTGTTCTGCACGCCAAAGCAACAACAAATGTGATGCTCGAAGGGTGGTGAGTACAGGAGTTTGCATGGGTCGCCAATCACAAACAAGGTAACTGTGGCTGTAGTAGGAACTACGTTGGACACGTGTCTAGGTTGAGCTAGGCCCTGGATGAACGAGTACGCGAAAGGCACAATAAACTTTATTTTGGGTGTGCCGGATAAATTAGACAACATGACTGGTGTATACCGATCGGTACTGGTTCAGATTGTGTACGTAGACACATAAAACGTGCAAGAGGGAAACACATTGAAGATCTGCGATTACGGGCAGCATGGGGTTCACGCCTGAGCCTCAGGACTTGCGCTAGCAGCGTATTTAGGGTTTTTCAAGCGTCAACTTCTCGTCGCAATATCTCGGGATGTAATTGGAATATTGCGATACAATCAACGCCATTGTTTATGTGATTTGTCATGCTATGGATTGCCGAAGAAAAAATGTAGGGTGTCCGTTTAGAAAAACATAAGTTTGTGTTAAAAAAGACATTTGCTTTCGTTTCAGAATGTTTCCAAATATGTACATTCATGGGCCCCAGTCGTACATTGATACCGGTGAAAGTCTTTTTCCAATAGCTGTTATTGTTCCAGGGATATTTTTGGTGGACAAGATAGCTGGAACACCCTGTATATTAGATGACTTGCCATTCTACATTCACGAAGATGCTAAGCTAGTTCTTTTTGCTGATGACACAAGTATAGCTATCACGCCTGACAAACAGGAATTAATGATATCTTTCAGAAAATTATTAAGTGGTCCTCTACAAATGGACTCTCATTAAACTTAGATAAAACCCAGTATATACTGTTTCATACATGGCATGACACCATTAATAAATGTAGACTTTGAACAAAAATCTGTAACTGAGGTAGAATATTCAAAAATTTTAAGCGGTTACATTGACGAGGGATTGAATTGGAAGAAACACATTGAAGATCTGCTGAAACGTTTCAGTTCAGCTACTTATGCTATCAGGGTCATTGCAAAATTTGATGATATACATCTCAGTATATGCTTACTATGCCTATTTGCATTCACTGCTTTCATAAAGGATCATATTCGGGGGCAATTCATCATTGAATAAAAAAGTATCCATTGCACAAAAGCGTGTAATCAGAATAATTGCTGGAGCCCCCCAAGATCATCCTGCAGACATTTATTTATGGATCTAGGGATCTTCACTGTATCTTCACTCATGAAATTAGTTATTAACAATCCGACCAATTTAAAAGTAACAGCAGTATGCATAGCTACAACACTAGGAGAAAGGGTGATATTCACTATTCAAGGTTAAATCTAACTTTGGCACAGAAAGGGGTGAATTATGCTGCCACAAAAGTCTTCGGTCACTTACGAAGTAGCATCAAAACTCTGATAGATAGCCAACTAGTATTTAAAAGGAATTAAAGGAATTTCTGTATGGCAACTCCTACGTTTCACAAAGTTCTCATAATATTCACCGTTGTCAGTTTCTCCTTTTTCAAGTAGTCAATGAAAATTATATCACGCGCATCCAGAAAAACCGATGCCATGCCCTTGAGTTCAGATGAAATGGTCTTCACTATCTTTGGAGTCGGTTCTATAAGTTGTGTCCATTGTTTTGATTGTTCTTTTGTGTCGGAAGCAAAGAGATGAACCTATGTTTCATTCATGGTTATGAAACAGTGCAAGAAGTCAGCTTCGTTACTGCGAAATTTCCCTAAACAATTAAAACGTCTGTTTTTGGTAGTGTGTGAGCAAACGAGGAACAAACCTTGGACACAGTTTTTCCATGTTCAGATTTACAGATAATATGCGCTGCACTGTTTGAAAAGCCTACTACGTCTGCTAGCTCACGGACTTTCAGTACGGCTTCGTGGATTTTCTTCGCCAATTCTGGAGTCTTCGCCTCATTTTGTCGACCACCGTGATGCTCGTTTCGGCAGCTCGTAGGTCTTCGTTTAAACTCACCACCCAATAATTCACTGTTGTAAACGGAGCAGCCGAACAAGAGCGCCGCCAGGATTGTTTTCAGGGGGGCACATCTCGACCTGCAATACCGTAGGTGTCACTAGCTATTGATTTCTTGGAGTGGGGAAAACGACCATATAAATGTAGAGGATTTTTAGCAGACTGTGAGAAGACCTATTTTTGTTTCGTAGGAAAAGTACTGTTTAGTAGTGCGAATCAGGATCAATTTGGCGAGAATCTAGTATATAATATGTTGGATCTATGACAAGCTAGTTGTTGCGCGTAGTAATTGAAAAGATTAGACAAAGCTGAACAGTGTTTATGTAAAAAAAATTAATATAAGGTTGAAGACAAATACACGGTATAGCTTGTGGTTAAAAATTGGAATAATGTAGCAGCCTTTCTTATATTGAAGCTGCAGACAAACTCAACTAATCTGAAAGTTATCTGAGAGAGTACATCATTATATTTTCTTAGCAAGTATATGACATTATAACTATTTAAGAGTCTTGTCTTGGCGCCCGAGAAGAATTAGAAGGTAAAAAAAAGTCTGTCATCGTGCTTAGTGTCGACAAAATATTGAAATTTTCCGTTTCAGTTTATCTTTTATGTTAGAAATGACGGACAAAAGTAATGACATGACAAAGTGTAATACAGAAAATTTATGTCCAAATTATAATATTGAGCCTGATTGTAGTAATGAATGTAAACTTAAGTCTGGTTGGCAGTGGCAGATTTCAAGTTCAGCATAAATTTTACCGATTTCTGTCGGCGATTACCCATTTTAGACCGGCCATCCTGATCTTGGTTTTCCGTGCTTTCCCAAATTCACTCCAGGCAAATTCTGGCGTCTGGCCACAGACGCTTCCCTTCCTCTCTCGTTGCCCACTTACATTAAGAACGCGCGAGTATCTGGCCAAATGGGGAAAGTACCCGACAGCAATAAAATAAAATGAAATAAAATAAAACACTTAGCCATTTGAACTATGGCGTCGAGGTGACGCACAGAGCTTATTAACTTGTCAAATAGGTGTGGCAGCCAAAACACGCCGCCGTGTTCTCCTCGTCGATTATAATTACACTCATGATGTAATTTATACCAGTGCAATCTTATAATTATCTATAGAAAGGCCTCTGTATTAAGGCACGCGGGAAAAGTACCAGTATTTGAATATAAATCTTTGGAACAGGCCTCTAAACGTGTTTTCGGTGTTGTTGGCCTTTTTGCACGTAAACAATGAACATTTTTGGACAACAGCCTAGGTTTCTATTTAGACAGTAATTTGCACCAAAGCTTACACCGGAATAATTACATTTTGTATTATACATAATAAAAATTTTTATTTATCCATCTCTTTCTGTGAGTTTTCATCCAAACCAAGGGGATACAAGTGCATTTCCTTGCACCCCCTCCCGGCGCCCATGGAGCTGAAGCTTCCAAAGTATAATCTAGCCCAGCTTTAATCTTGGTTGCGCTGAGGCCTTTCAAAAGAAAAACATAGTATCACATAACGATGACCAATTTTCTCCATTTTCAATCACAACGTGCACTATTGATAGTAGGCAAACATATACTATAAAATGTGGCGTCTTCAAACTTGAAACGTATGCTTCACAGATCGTATATTTTCTAATCTAGAGATATTTTCCAACAGCGACTGCCGTTCCTCGGTCAGGCGGGGTACTTACGGGACCACCCTCGTAGATATCAGCGATACACCTTGAACGCAAAATGAGAGTGACTGCAGTTCACACATAGCCTTATTAACAGGCAATCATGACATTAACCATTGGCACCTCGAACAGGAAAAGAAAGGGGGGGGGGGGGGTAGTTCGACTGGAGCACAAACGACTCTCCGCCACACACCATAAAGTCGCTTGTAGAGTGCAGATGTAGAGTGCGTTGTTTACCAAAGCCCGAATGGTACGAGATAGATCTTTAATGGCCGCGGCGAAGCGGCCGAGCGCATTGAGGCCGTTCCCCGTCGGGGGTCCGAATCCTCCCTCGAGCATGGATGTTTGTGTTGTCTTTAGTTTAAGGTAGTTCATAAGTAGTAGCAAGGGGAGAGGAAGTAGATCAAGATGAAATAGGAGATACTATACTGAGAGACGAATTTGACAAAGCACACAAAGGCCTAGGTCGGAACAAGGCCCCGGGAGTAGATGACATTCCCTCAGAAAAATGTAATAATCTCCATTCCAAATAAATCGGGCGCAGACAGGTGTAAAAACTACAGAACCATCAGTTTGATAAGTCATGGTTGCAAAATTTTAACACCAATTATCTACAGGAGAATGGAAAAGCTGGTAGACGCTGACCTCGGGGAAGATCAGTTTGGATTCAGGACGAACTTAGGAACCCGGGAGGCAATACTCACTTTACAACTTATCTTAGAAGATAGATTAAGGAAAGGCAAACCAACATTGTTAGCTTTTGTAGATTTGGAGAAAGCTTCTGACAATGTTAACTGGAATACACTCTTTCAATTCAGCATGGGTAAAATACAGGGAAAGGAGAGTTATTTATAACTTACACAAAAGCCAGACTCGAAGGACATGAAAGGAAAAAATTAGTTGGGAAGGGAGTAAGACAGGGTTGCAGCCTTTCTCCGATGTTATTCAATTTGTACATCGAGCAGGCCGTTGAAGGAAAGCAAGGAAAAATTTGGATTAATGATTAACGTTCAGGGTGAAGAAATAAAAACATTGCGATTTGCTGATGACATTTTAATTGTCAGAGACAGCAAAGGACCTGGAAAAGCACTTAAATGGAATGGACAATATGTTTAAGAGAGTGTATAAAATGAACATTGAGAAGAGCAAAACAAAGATAATGAAATGCAGTATTAGAAAATCAGGCGATGCTGAAGGAATTAGATTAGGTAACGAAACAATGAATTTGGTACATGAGTTTTGTTACTTGGGTCGCAGTACAGAGACTATAAAATGCAGAATAGCAATGGGAAGAAAAGCGTTTTTGAAAAAGAGGAATTTGCTAACATCAAATATTAATTTAAGTATAAGGAAGTCTTTTCTGAAGGCATATGTGTGGAGTGTTACCTTGTATGGGAGTGAAAAATGGACGATAAACAGTGCAGACAGGAAGAGAATAGAGGTTTTTGAAATGTTGTGCTAAAGAATGATGAAGATTAGGTGGGTAGATCGCATAACTAATGAAGAGGTACTGTACAGAATTAGTGAGAAAAATTTTTTTTGGCATACCTTGACTAAAAGAATGGATCGCTTGGTAGGAAACTTTCTTAGACTTCGAAGAATCGTAGAGTAAAAATCGCGGAGGGAGACCAAGAGACGCATATAGTAAGCAGATTCAAATGGATGTGGGTTGAAGTTATTATGAGATGAAAAGGCTTGCTCAGGATAGAGTAGGGTGTAGAGCTGCAGTAAACCAGTCTCCGGACTGAAGCCCATAACAACAACATAAGTAGTTTGTAAGTTTAGGGACTGATGACACCGCAGTTAAGTCCTGTAAGCTTAACAAACATTTGAGCATTTTGATTTAGATCTTTAATGTTTTGTTTCTCATTATACCGGACGAACTTCAAAATGATGGAGTCGGTGTGTGTGTTATTTCCGCCGGGATCTTCCGGTACGGACAATCCTAACAGAAAAGTAGCAATGCGCTCCCAGCCTTAGCGTGCAATGACTCTCCGCGGTCTGTTGACAGACGGAACGTGTACATAAGCGGCATTGTCCCGTCCTCGATAAGAGAAAGGGCGATCTCTATTGTTCTGCACCCAGAATGCACAGCTACGCCTTCCAGTACACCAGGATGCTGTGCGTAACGATTACGATATGTCTTGAGAAAGGCTTTTACAGACCAAAAAACATTGCATATTTTTGTAAGCAAAAGTGTTTCAGTTTCCCTTCCCGACAAGTGTATGTAGATGGAGGTATCGTTTCGCCCATCGAAGTGCGGTTACTTGGCGTGGTAGAGAGTCAAAAATACGTTGAAAGTCCCCTACTTGAGTGTTGAAACACACTACCTCTAAAGCCATTTGTAATTACCATTGTTATACCAGTGTAGTCCTTCGTGCACAAACGAAACTGTCAATTATGTCCCATAATTTTTCGATAGAATTCATGTCATGCGGTCGTGATATCTCAAATCGTTCCCTCGGAGTGTGCAGAGTGTACCTCAAACCAACCGCGAACAGTTGTGGCTCTGTGACATGACGCATCGCCAGTCTTACAAATTCCATTGTTATTTCCGTATATGTATGGCTGCAAGTGGCCTCCAGGGAGACAAGCATAACCATTTTCCACAAAGTCGCCGCAAGAAACAACATATTGCATAAGCTCAGTGGCACATCCTGGGGAGCCTCTGCTGACTGTTTACACTTACCTGCCATCAGGGCCGGATTTAGACTTGAGAAGGCCCTAAGCTATTTGAGACAAGGGGCCCTTTACATGTCCAGATATTATATGTTAGTGCCAAATATGATTTTCTTATAAGTAACGGGTTTAATTCATATACATTTATAGACAGGGAAATAATGAATGCTTATCTTAAAATCTCTTTTATTCATCACAAACTTAAAAAAAGGAAATTCCGGTAGAAATAAATTGCGCTATGAGGCGCTATGCTACAATGCACAAGGCCGTTCCCCGTCGGGGGTTCGAATCCCCCCTTGGGCATGGATGTTTGTGCCGTCTTTAGCATAAGCTAGTTCATAAGTAGTTTGTAAGTTTAGGGACTGATGTCCCCGCAGTTAAGTCCCATAAGCTTTACAAACATTTGTACATTTGAACAACAGGAAGCAGCCGTTTGAATTTGTCGTTTTAACAAAATGTAGCCATAACGTCATCCTCGGTTGGTACTTCTTTCAAGCATCCCGGGCTGTCATTGACTGTAGAAGATGTGAGCTACAAATTGAGGAAGCCGTTCCGTCGAGTACACGTAACACAAACTCCTCTGGGAGGTCGTTTGATGTCGATAATGTTGAGATCCCGCGGTTAACAATGAAAAGAGTTCCATTAAGCAGCCGAAATGACCAGCTGAACTGTGAAGTGCTTGTCGATTGCAAAAAGCTAATCAGTATAAAGAAGGAAATCAACACACCTGCAGTTATCATAAGCATTACAAGTGGTCTAGTCATCAAGCAACTCATTCCTAGAGGAATGTATATTGGAACAGCTGAACCAGTACAGGATGGTGAGCTCAATGTCATCGACGAAGTCTCATGCTCTGCTGTTACTGCCGACAATGTACCAGAGGAAACTACCATGGAATAGCATATAGGACCCGGTCTGCCCCAGGAACAACTTCAGCACAATACACCAATTTTAAGATGTATTCCGGGCCTGGCAGAAAAAGAGCCAGAAGAAATGGCCCACGATAAAACACTGTATCAATACTAGGGACCATTTACCAATTAGCAAGCGTTCGAACCGAGTGTCGCCAGCTGAAAGACGGATAATTCGGGAAGAAGTGGAGAATATGATACACGATGACAATATTGAACCTTCACAGAGTCCCTGATCGTCTCTGTGGTCCTCGTGAAGAAGAAGGATGCCACGACTATAATAAGGCATGTCTATTGCAAGAACTTCTGCAGCGAGACGCCACATTTTACTGGAATGACACGAAAGAAAGAGATTTCTGGACACTTAAGGAGGCTCTAATTTCCGTACCAATTCTAGCCTTATACGACGAGAATGCGGAACCCGAATGTCACATAGATGCTAGTGGTAATGAGATCAGTGCAGTGCTTGTACAGATTCAGGAAGGTGCTGAAAAGGTGATATCCTATGCATCAAGAGTTCTCTCAAAGTCCGAGATAAACTACTCTAAAACCAAGAAAGAATGTCTCGCAGTTATCTGGGCCGTCAACATGTTACGGCCGTATTTATTCGGTAAACCGTTCACCGTCATGACAGACCACCAGTCTTTATGTTGGCTGACCATCAGGTTGACTAGCAAGATGGGCAGCCCTCGCTGAGTTAGGTGACATTACAGCTGAACAGAGGGAAGATCCAGCATTATTGCAAACCATAGAGGCCTTGGAAAAAGTAGAACCAACCAAAGGAGAGTTTCAAATTATAAATGGAACATTGTGTAAGAGCGATCCACTGGGCCCCAAATAGCTACTGGTTGTTCCAGCTCATTTCCGGTCAGTTATCCTCAAGTATTTCCATGATTCTCCAACATCCTGTCATCTGGGATTCGTGAAGACCCAGACAGAATTAGACGCAGGTATTACTGGCAAAGTCTCTACAGATCTGTCAAGCACTATGTGAGTCACTGTAAGGAGTGACAGAGACGTAATCATGTGCCGCAATTACCTCCAGGTCATCTGGTACCAATTCCATCTATAGCAGCTCCATTCCACTGTATTGGAATCGACATTTTAGGTAGGTTCACGAAGTCGACAACCAGTAACCGATGGATAATAATTGCACTGATTACCTCACCCGCTATGCTGTCAGCAAATCTGTATCGAGTGCAGAAGCTCCAGAAATCGCAAAATTCCTAGTGGAAGACATTATTTTGAAGCATGGTGCACCACGTGTGATGATATCTGATCGAGGAAAAGTATTCGTGTCGAAACTAGTGTCAGAAGTAATGTCACATTGTGACATTGTTCACAGATTAACTGCAGATTAACTGCCAACCATCCTCAGACAAATGGTCTTACAGAACGTTTTAACAAGCCGTTAGCAGATATTCTGTAGATGCATGTAGATGTTGAGCAGTAGGATTGGGATACAATACTGCCAGTCGTGACATTTGCAAATAATACAGCAAGGCAAGACACCACAGGCTTCACGCCGTTTCTCCTGCTCCATGGTCGTGAAGCTGATACGACAATGGATAGGCTGTTTCCGTTCCAGCCGGACGACACTCAGGATGACTATGTTAAACAGCTCATCACCAGGGTCGAAGAAGCAAGACAATTGGCTCGCATGCGGACACTGGACGCCCAGGAAAAGGACCGTCAGCGGTATAACACCGACCTGTTGTGACCGGCCCAGGAGATTTAGTATGGATTTTTACCCCTGTACGGAAATTAGGGCTAGCGGAAAAGTTACTGAAGCGATTCTTTGGTCCGTATCGTATTATACGCCGCCTGTCAGACGTCAAATACGAAGTCGATGATTATAAGCCGTCATCGAAACGACAAAAATGAAGAGACATAGTGCACGTTCTCCGTATGAAGCCTTATCACGATCCCAAGGAACAGACAGACAGAAACGACCTCTTGTTCAAGAACTCTGAAGACCGTTATGACAATGATGAAGCCACGACAGGAGGGTCTAGCAGCGGTCATCGTCATCGTAAGGAAGACGTGCAGGCTAAATGGAAGGTTTCTCCGCAAATGCCAAAAAGAGGACCCATGACAAGATTGAGGACACTGCAGCTGCCTCCATAGGGAACCTAAAAGCGGTTCGATGTTCGTACAGGGAGGGGAGCAATGCGACGAGTCTTCTGACGGAACGCGTGGTGCAGTGGTTAGCATCGCAGATTGCTGTGCTTGCGGTTCCTACTTCAGATCCCGCCAAAAGCAGAAAAAAATTATTTGTATTCTTGGAATGTTGTATGCAGGGTGTTACAAAAAGGTACAGCCAAACTTTCAGGAAACATTCCTCACACGCACATTCTCCCACCTACGCTCATAGGAGCACGTTATCATGATTTCATACGGGATACTCTACCTGTGCTGCTAGAACACGTGCTGGAACACGTGTCTTTACAAGTGGTTCATGCACGATGGAGTTCCTGCATATTTCAGTCGACGTGTTCCTACGCTTCTCGACAACAGATTCGGTGACCGATGGATTGGTAGAGGCGGACCAGTTCCATGGCCTCCACGCTCTCCTGACCTCAACGCTCTTGACTTTCATTTATGGGGGCATTTGAAAGCTCTTGTCTACGCAACCCCGGTACCAAATGTAAAGACTCTTCGTGCTCGTATCGTGGAGGCTATAATACAATACGCCATTCTCTAGGGCTGCATCAGCGCATCAGGGATTCCATGCAGACGGAGGACATTTTGAACATTTCCCGTAACAAAGTGTTTGAGATCACGCTGGTACGTTCTGTTGCTGTGTGTTTCCATCCCATAATTAATGTGATTTCAAGAGAAGTAATAAAATTAGCTCTAACATGAAAATTAAGCTTTTCCGGACGCGTGTCCACATAGCATATTTTCTTTCTTTTTGTGTGAAGAATGTTTCCTGAAATTTTGGCCGTACCTTTCTGTAACAGCCTGTATGTTTCATATACTAGTAAGTTCCAGAAAATTCTTTTTATGTATAAATAGTGGACAATATATTCAAATCTTCCGGTAATTTCACAAGTTATTTAGAGAGAAAAAAAAGAAAAAAAAAACTTTCTTCTTCCTGGAAGCTGTTGGAGAGGGGGCGTGTGGAACCGTGTCCGGAATCATTCTTCTCTTATTTCGTCCCAAAACTCTCAATTGGAACAAAATACGGTGGGTTCCATTCTGCTGATGGACGAGAAGCTTCAGTTCTCTGGGCGCATAGTAGAATGGTCGTGACAGTAGACGGAGTGCCACGTCTACCGGTGACAAGTGCGTGCCGGCCTCGCCCTTGGCGACAGAGCCCCCTGTTAATTAGCAATAAGGCGCGGCTGAAGCGGACCCTGGAGCGACTCCTAACGACTGCCTCGTTACAGCCTGCCTGCCGCCGCTACTTAGTGACGCTTCACGCTAACGCCCAAGTCCTCGCGCATGCGCAGTAGCCCACCTACCTACCAGCAGCCAGCTGGAGGCTGCGTCCTTTGTCGTTTGACATGACGCACTGAAACTAGGCTCGTTGTTGGTGAATCGTGAAAATGTGTCTGTATTTCAAGATGAATGTATAACTGGTCATGTGTAACGTGACTGTTACTGACTAAATTTTCCAACAAAGTTATATGATGTTCATGTCTATGATTCAAACTGATTAAGCTGCGAAAATTAGTGTCTTCATGTTTCTTAGTTAAATTAATCGCATCTGACTTAACCCCTATCAAATTCTGCATCTACATAGATACTCTGCAATTCACATTTAAGTGCCTAGCAGAGGGTTCATTAACCACTTTCATAACTTTTCTCTACCGTTCCATTCTCTAATAGCGCGAGGGGAGAAAGGACACATAAATCGTTCCGTTTTCGAACCGATTTCTCTTATTTTATTGGGATGGTCATGTCTCCCTAAGTAGGTGGGTCCTAACAAAATATTTTCACATTCAGAAGTAAAAGTCGGTGATAGAAACTTCGCAAACAGATCACGCAGCAATGAATAACGTCTTTCTTTTAATGATTTACACCCCAATTCCTGCAACATTTCCGTGACGCTTTCCCCCCGGTAATGTGAAAAAACAAAACGAACAGCCCTTCTCTGAACCTCCTCAATATCTTCCGTCAGTCTAACCTGGTGAGGGTCCCGCAATGGGCAACAGTACTTCAGTACTCTCCAGTCTAAGTTGTTCGTAATTGTAACTCCTAGGTATTTGGTAGAATTTACGACGTTACGACGTTAAGGTTTGACTGATTTATCGCGTAATTGAAGTTCAGCGGATTTCTTTTAGTGGTCATGTGCATTACTTCACTCTTTTCTTTATTTAGTATCAATTGCCAATTTTCGCACCATGTAGAAATTTTGTCTAAATCGCTTTTCAGTTGCTTTTGATTTTCTGTGGACTTCACTAACCGATAGACGACAGCATCATCCGCGAACGGTCTAACGGAGCTATTCAGATTGTCTCCTAAATCGTTTATTAACACAAGGAAGAGTAGGGGACCTATAACGCTTCCCTGAGGAATGCCAGATATCACCTCTGTTTTACTCGATGACTTACCGTCAATTACAACGAACTGTGTCCTTCCTGATAGGAAATCGTGAATCCAATCCACAATTTCGGGGATATTCCATAAGCCCGCAATTTCATTAGAAGCTGCTTGTGGGGTACAGTGTCAAAAACCTTCCGGAAATCCAGAAATATGGAATCGATTTGAAATGCCTTGTCGATGGCACTTATCACTTCATGTGAATAAAGGGCAAATTACGTGTGTACGATTGTTCGCCAAACAACGGATAACATTGTGAATGAAAGGAAAACTGTTACTGACTAATCTGTAATTAAACTCGTGATATCATTTAATACTACTCGTGTGTTTGAAACGTAATTTCTGCTAAGGTTATTTCAAAATTTACAGCGTGCACAATATAGTGGCGACCAGGCTGCACTCAAATAATTCAACTACGAAAGACAAGAAAAATAATTACTTATTCGTTACTGGAACATGTTATCAGATCTACTCGAAATAATACTTCGATTAGAGAGCTCAAAATCAATTAATCATCATTGTCACTGAAACTGGTACCGTATATCGCACAACAATCATTACTCTGTCTGATTTATATTTACGTAATTTTAAAAACTGATCAGCTTTAAAAGAAAACAGCTAAATGCAAATAATTTATTACAATACATCTGAGTTTGCCTGTAGCTATTACGCTCATTAATTAATCTAATAATGTGATCTTTCATCAATACAACAGAACTCTCTATTTAGGAATTTGACTTTGGCCAACTGTGTGTTAATTTTTATTCTCATTGATGATGCAAACTGATCTCATCAAACATTATTTTTGTAAGTCAGTGACTTGCTTTACCAGCCGGCATTTACACATAACACAAGAATTTTATATAATTCAAAAACATTAATCTTCAATGTAATGAAACGAGTAGGAAACTGGTAAGTAACTTCAGGTTAAATCAAAACTTGGAACTATTGATAACTAATTTCATTAATAAGAACACGCCAAGTCCAACAATGCTCAAACCATACCATAGTTACGAATGATAAATGCACATAAATTTATCTTATTCTCCAAGAACAAATTTGTTTTCTCAACTAGTGATACAGTTGCTTCCACCACAGGACAGTCATTAGCACATCGAAAAGCAACACAGCGAAATGTATTGTACAGTGTGGCTGCCTAAGCTAACAACCACAGACTCTAATTGGCAGACTGCGTCTGCTTCACACAAGCTCCTCTCATCGGGTCTACCTACAGACTGTCTGCTCACTACTATTAGCAACCAAACACTGGATTCAGAGATAATACACTTTAGTTTATGACACAGATTACCAACTTAACCATATAACAAATTGAAGGCAAAATATTACAAAGATCAACAAATTAAAATCGGAAAATTATACAGAAACAGTGCAGACGAATTTACAGCTAAAATTTCAATAAAAACGAGCCCAAGGTAGAATATCAGCTAAACTAATATAAAAAGCAGAGTGTCCGTATGTTTGTACGTGTTGCATACAAATCTACAGTTTTGTTTCAATCTTTATGAAATTGTGTACACGTAGGCTTCAGTCCATGAGGACGGTCGCCGTAAGTGTAAGAATCACATACGATATATAGTTCACGATATATGACGTCATAAACTATGAGATGCGCGAAAAACTGCTGCATTTTGCGACAATGCTGCTCATTTTCTCCTAAACCATTGGACCGGTTTCAACCAAATTTGGTACACACATTCCTTACCGTGAGGTAACAATTGCTGCATGGTTAAGAATCACATACGGCACATGGTTCAAAAGATATTTCGTCATAACCAAAGGAAATCGCAAAAAATGCCATATAATGCGGCGAGACTTTCGGAATACACTGTATGAGAATGACAGTACTTAGCGACTTGCAACAAACTTTAAACATAATTTCAAACCTTTATTAAACTTTTACTCCCTGGCAACCATAGTAAAATGATGAAAGGAAAAGAGTTTCTCGCTTACTACTTTTCCGCTATTTACGGAGTAAAACTACGGCTCTCGGTATGACATTACAATTTATAATTTGAACACTACAAATTGTACTCACAGGAAATTTTACAGACAGTGTATACAGATATAGTTAAATGTGCTTTCGAAATTGTATCGCAGTACGACACGTAGTTTATGAGATATGAGCACATAAACATTAACGTACTGTGTGTGGAGGAGAATTTGCGTAGGTGCTACAAAGATCGTAGCATCTATATCTATTCAGACAGCCAGGCAGCCCTGAGATTACTGGCAGCTCTTGCAACAAGGTCTAAAATTGTTGCAGAATGTCACAGGGTTCTGGTGGAGCTAGGGGAAAGCAATAGGGTAAACCTATTGTGGATCCCTGGCCACTCGGGGATCAGTGGCAACGAACATGCCGACAGATTAGCCAGGACGGGGGCAGAGACTCCATTTATTGGACCGGAATCTGTCCTGACAATCACCAAGGCAATGATCAAATTGGAGCTACGTAACTGGATCAGAAGACAGCACGTAGAATATTGGACCAAAGTCCATCAACAAAAACATGGCAAGGTAATGATGCCAAAGCCATGTTTTAAAAGAAGCTCTGCAATCCTGGGTCTGAACAGGAGAGAGATTAGACTCATGGTTGGATTGCTGACAGGCCATGGGAAAAAACACCTACGTACAATGGGAATAACAGAAGAGGACCCTAAATGTAGGATCTGTGATGACAGTGATGAAACTGCATCACATCTAATCTTCGAATGCATTGCATTGGAGAGTAAAAGGCACAGAATATTTGGGACAACCAGACCCGAAGAAATTGTGTCTAATAAAGAACTGGTAAAGGGACTCCTTGCACTGTTCAAGGGCATTGGTTGGCTTTACTAGATATACAGGGAGCGATACCGCACAATAAACTTAGTTTCGGTGTGGGCAGTGGCGGGTTGGTCCAAGACTGTTTTGGCTTCCCTGGAAAAATCAATCAATCAATCAATCAACGTAATGCTGTTCACGACTTTCGATATAACGTTACAACTTATAATTTCTACACCTCAAATTGTAGGCGCAAGAAATTTTACAGACAGTATACACGCATATACTTGAGTGTACCTTCTGAATTGTATCACAGTACGACACATAGATCATAAGATTATGAGCACGTAAGCAGTAACGTTCATAGAAAACCGCCCCGGCATGCACCAAGTTTTAATTTATTACGTCTTTAGTACTAATAGTATTCCCAAGAGATTTTACAGACATGCAGCCCTTATACAAATGAATATATACCTGAAAATGGCAGGAATAAATTCAAAAATACCCGGGCAACGCCGAGTTTTCAGCTAGTCTAATATATAAAGCAGAGTGTCCGTATGTTTGTGTGTACGTGTCGCTTACAAATCGCGTGAGGATCGCGTACCATACATAGTTCACGAGATATGACGTCATAAACAATAAGATGCGCGAAAAACTGCTGCATTTAGCGACAATGTTGCTCATTTCCTCCTAAACCACTTGACCGATTTCAACCAAATTTGGTACACACATTCTTTACCGTGAGGTAACAATTGCTGCAGGGTTTAGAATCACAAACGACATATGGTTCAGAAGATATGACATCATAAACAATAGGAATCGCAAAAATGCGGCGAGACTTTATAAATACGCTATATGAGAACTTAGTACTTAGTGACAAGAAAGAAACTTTAAACATAATTTCAAACCTTTACTAAACTTATTCTCGCTGACAACCGTAGCAAAATGATGAAAGGAAAAAATTTTCTCGCTTACTACTTTTCTGCTGTTTATGGAGTAAAACTACGGCATTCGGTATGACGTAACAAATTATAATTTGTACACTACGAATTGTAGCTGCAGGAAACTTTACAGACGGTATAAACACATATAGTTGAATGTAACTTCTAAATTGTATGACAGTACGACACGCAGTTCATGAGATATGAGCACATAAACAGTAAAGTGCCGCTGTTCATGGACTAAAACTGCGGCATTTGGTATGACGCTACAATTTATAATTTCTAAACTACAAATTGTAGTTGCAGGAAATTTACAAACATTATACACACATATATTTGTGTGCACCTTCTAAATTGTATCACAGTACGACACGTAGTTCATTAGATATGAGCACATAAACAGTAACGTTAATGGAAAACCGCCCCGTCACGCACTAAATTTTAATCTATTACTTCATATACATCCACATGTACATGGGATACTCTGCAAATCAATTTTAAGTACCTGGCAGATACAATACTAATTGTATTCTCAAGAGATTTTACAGACACACAATCTTTATACAAATAAATATATTCCTGAAAAAAGGCAGGAATAAATAAATAAATACCTGGGCAAAGTTGGATTTTCAGCTAGTATCCTAATACAAATGTGACCTTGGCAACGTATGAGTACTCCTTTCAGCACTCCAGACTGGAGCACGATTTCCAAAGGGCATGTAGTGGGTGCTACTAAAGCCTTTGGTACGCCGTATTCATCCGTGCCTCTTACTCATTATTGCTGGGTCTCTGGAACATTTGGAACTGAGAGTAAATTTTGCCTTGGGAGGATGTTTTGTTCAACCATGAGCACGCGCTACAGTTTTTGTACATTTACGTGAAACGAAGGTATCTGATTGGGTTTCGCGTGTCACGAACGTATGCAAGAGCTCTCATATGTTTGTTTTTATGGCGAGAGTGAAGAGGGGAGGCCGAAATCGTTTGTGCACTATTATTAATGTTGTGGACGACGAATGCCGACTTTTAGTAAGAGGTTCCACTTCCGATCCTGTTAAAACATTGTCCTGTTACTAAAATACATTCAAATCATTTTCTTGACGGGAAAAACACCTGACTACTCTATATGTCTCCCCTAGAAGCTAGACCCTTCTCGCCGCGGGGAGCGGTCGAACGCATTGAGGCGCTATGCTCCGATGCGCGAGACCGTTCGCAGTCGGGGGTTCGAATCCCTCCTCGTCTTTAGTATAAGATAGTTCTTAAGTAGTTTATAAGTTTAGGAACCGATGATCCCGCAGTTAAGTCCCATAAGCTTTACAAACATTTGAACATTTAGACCCTTCTCTCTCCTCCCCTTGTCCTTGGGAGGGAACTGTCAAATGTTCAAATGTTTGTAAATCTATCGGACCAAACTGTATGGTAATCAGTCCGTAGCTTACAAACAACTTAAACCTAGGTAAACTAACCTACGGACAAACACACACGGCAATGCCCCAGGGAGGACTCGAACCTCCTCGGCGAGCAACCGCGCGCTCCGCAGCGAGGTGCTTTAGACCGCTCGGCTACTCCACCGCGGTGAAGAACTGTCCAGTCGCATCAAACATCTATGAACTGTTTACAGATGTTCATAAAATACAAGTTTGGAAATTTTCCATCGAATGGTAGGGACAAGACTGAGTAATTAATTTTCTTTTAGCGGAGGGTGTACGTATTGCGCTCGAAACCAACAAACAAATTACTGGGTTTATTGTCAATTTACACTGAAGATACCAAGTAGTGATGGAGGCAATTGGCACCATGCAGCCTCCATAAATCCGTAAGAGTACCAGGGCGTGGAGATCTCTTCTGAACAGCACGTTGCATAGCATCCAGGTTAGGCTCAATAACGTTCATGTCTGGGGACTTCGGTAGGCAGCAGAGGTGTTTAAACTCTGAAGAGTCTTCCTGGGGCCACTCTGTAACAATTATGAACATGTAGGGTGTCGCTTTGTTCCTGCTGGAAATGCAAAAGTATGTCGGAATGCACAGTGGATGTGAATGGATGAGGTGATCAGCCAGAGGCGTATCTAGACGTATCAGAGGTCGCATATCACACCAGATGCACACGCCCCACACTATTACAGAGCCACCACCAACGAACAGTACCTTGCTGATATGCAGGGTCCTTGAACACTTCTGGTTGTCTCCATACGCGAACACGACCAGCCACTCGCCACAATTGGAAACGAGACATGTCAGACCAAGCAACATGTTCCAGTCATCAACAGACCAATGTCGGTGTTGCCGGGTCAATTAGAGGTGTAAAGTTTTATGTCGTGCAGTTAGAAAGGATTCAGGAGTCGGCCTTCGGCACCGAAAGCGCATAACGATGGTTTCGTTGAATGGTTTTACTCTCTGACACTTGTTGATGGCCTAGCATTGAAATCCGCAGCAATTTGCAGAGAAGTTGCACTTCTGTCACCTTGAGAAATTCTCTTGAGTCGTAGTTCGTCTCGTTCTTGTAGCATCTTTTTTTCCAGCCCCAGCGATGTTGGAGATTTGATGTTTTAGCAGATTCCAGATATTCACGGTGTACTCCTGAAATGGTCGTGCGGAAAAATACCCACCACAGAGATGCTGTGTCCTCCGTCTCTCGTGCACCAACAGCACTTTCAAAATCACTTAAATCTTCGTGACAATCCGTCACTGTAGCAGCCCAACCGAATTAACACCTGTACTAGACACCTATTGTCTTATATAGTCGCTATGCTCCGATACGCGAAGCCGTTGCCCGTCAGTTTCGAATTCCAACTCGGGCATGTCTTTAGTATTAGTTTATACGTAGTTTGTAAGTGTAGGGGCTGATGACTCCGCAGTTAAGTCCCATAAGTTTTACAAACATTTGAACATTCTTATACAGTCGTTGCCTACCGCAGTGGGGTTCTCCGAGTGTTTACATATCTCAGTGTTTGCCTACGCACGTACCCACCAGTTTGTTTGGCTCTTCAGTGTAAGGGCAGTCCACTGGCGACCTATTATTAATATTCAGTCGATCATTATGACTTCCATCAACTGTTGGAAAGTGTGATAATTTGGACGAATAAATGCAGGAATGACAAATTTCAATGTGGAAATTGTAACTGCTGGTATGAGCATGCTAGGGGCTCACATTGTTAGGTGCTCTATTAAATTACAGACCCAATGAAGGGAATAAATGGTAGAAAGGATATTAAAAGCAACCGCTTTAACTTAAAGCGAAAGTACTGAAATATTCATAAGGAAAAGAGACTATTTTCAACTATCAGAGTTTCAATTGGAACACAGGTTGCACTCTACAATGTAAATTCACTGTCCTACGTTTACAGCGAACAGGTTGAAAAACACGTCCACAGGTTGTCCCATACAAATTTCCCTGATTTCAAGGACCCAGGAAAGGGAAACCACAGCAGATACGACAATGAAAAATGCACCACGTTTTAGAGCATCTCGTATTTATTTAGTTTTCATCAGTACACCTCTACATGTGAACCGTTTGTAGCACGAAGAATATCGAGTCTATATTCAATTTTTGCGAAGTTCTTTTTTTTAATTATACAATAACTCAATACCTATTAGTGATGGGAACAATCGAATGAAAACAATCGATTCATTCGGTTATTGCAAAAAAATCGATTATTCGGTTGTAGTTTCTCGTATCGGTTGAATTATTCATTCATTCTTCTGAGTGAAACCAGTCGGTGGGACCAACCGAATGAAACAACCCATTCAGTCGGTTGGACTATTCATTCGTTCTTTTGAGTGAAACCAGTCGGTGGGACCAACCGAATGAAACAACCGATTCAGTCGGTTGGACTATTCATTCGTTCTTTTGAGTGAAACCAGTCGGTGGGATCAACCGAAT
Organism: Locusta migratoria; assembly: GCA_026315105.1. NCBI lineage: Eukaryota > Metazoa > Arthropoda > Insecta > Orthoptera > Acrididae > Locusta > Locusta migratoria. The sequence goes on along the minus strand of CM048745.1, from coordinate 130,008,782 downwards.
GAAAAACTCGACGCAGTCGGTTGGACTACTCATTCCTTCTTTTGAGTGAAACCAGTCGGTCGGAGCAACCGAATAAAATCGACACAGTCGGTTGGACCACTCATTCCTTTTCTTTTGAGTTAAATCAGTCGATGGGACGAACCGAATGAAAAAATTGACACAATACGTTGGCCTCTTCATTAGTTCTTTTGAGTGAAACCAGTCAGTGGGTGCAACCGAATGAAACAGTCAGTCGGTCGTAGTTTTACTATGTTGGATTAATATTCGTTTATTTTTTTTTTTTTCGAATGAAAGTAGTCTGTGGGAACAACTGCATGAAAACGTGCGACACTTTTGCAGTTTTGTACATTGACTGAATTACCCATTCTTTCTTTTCAAGAAATTATGTACTGAATGAAATAACTTTTCGTTTTATAATATACAGTAAGAGTGATTCATATTTTGTTGTAGATTAAATTGTTTGAGGTGCCATCAACGAGTAACTAATTAGATGTCATATCGCTGGAGCAGGTCTGCGATCACTTTAATTTCCCACCCCAGACTTCAAAAACGCCGATCATATGGGCCCGATCAGATTACTTTCGCAGACACCCACCACGGGGTACCGAGGGGAGCGGGAACACGAGATGGGGTGCTGCCTCGCTTGCGTTTCCACTGCTGACAGCGCTAGTCCAGCAGGCGCGCGCCAAACTCCACACAACAGTGTCCGGCGGGCGGGGCGGGGCGTGCCATCGCCGATTGTTGTCGCTTTCTTACTGTCTCAATAAAGAAGCGTGGAAACTACAGGGTGTTCCAAAATGATCACTACAAGTTTAATCTCGCATACCGTATCTCCGAAGTGAGAACAGGTAGAAACGTGCAGTTTGCGGCTTCTTGTTCATACATATTTAAGGTTCTAGCAGGACAGAGTTAAGTATGTTAACTCTGAGCATACTTGCTAGATCCAAATTCTAAGATCACTAAAACATTAGGTATTGTAAAAAAAAGCCTTCATTAAAGTATTTTGTATAAAAATATTTTTGTTAATTCCATCTAATTTGAAGGATTACGAGAACACATACAACATTTACCAGTGCTGTAAATTTTCTCCAGCGTGTCTGTATTCGTCAACAGTATATGAAAACATCCATCTCAAGTTTCATAATTATTCACTCTTGTCACTCCGCGGTGGAGTAGCCGAGCGGTCTAAGGCACTTCGCTGGGGAGGGCGCGATTGCTCGCCGTCGAAGGTTCGAGTCCTCCGTGGAGCATGGGTGTGTGTGTTGTCCTTAGGTTAGTTTACCTTAGTTTAAGTAGTTTGTAAGCTACGGACTGATGACCACGCAGTTTGGTCCGATAGATTTACAAACATTTGAACATTGGAACTCTAGTCATAGATATTTTTGTGGTTATCGGTAAAACGGTGTGAAGGTTTATTCCATCCCTCCGCCATTTACCATACAAAATCTTAGATGAACAGTGAACTGCCACTTGTTTTGAAAGTCAATTTTCAACATTTCTTCAAGATCGGAATAAAACTCTATATTGGCGTCAAAGTTTGGAATACCTTCTGTCATGCATCGAACTAAAGTAGATGTAGACGGTGACCATTTTCTTTCTTTGAAGGTGAAGAGTGAAATATATCCTTAAAATTCGATTACGAACGTAATTTATCAAAGTTAGTAGGTAAAGTACCCTCCGCCATGCACCTACGAAATTTATTGTACCCAATTACCTTCGTCTTGTTTTAAAGGTCAAGTGTGCAAAATTTCATTAAGATCGCAGCCAAATTGTGGTTTTTGTCGAAGTCAGTATGTAAAGTACCCTCCGCCATGCACGGAATGAAATTTCATGTAGACAGTGACTTTCCTTTTGCTTTGAAGGTCAAGTGTGCAAAATTTCATCAAGATTGGAACAAAACTGTAGATTTCCATGCGATAAAAACACACACACGGACACACTGCTATATTTACAAGATTTGTCTCTAAGAAAGTTTTAATGCTGAATCACGGTTCATTTATACCCGAAAAGACTGAAGGAGTAAGCAAATAAAGTCACACAAAGTCGGTGCATTAATAAAAACATCCATATAACTGCAGAAACCGACAGTGACTTTTTCCGCCGGCCGCGGTGGCCGAGGGGACTAAGGCGCTCCAGTCACGGTCTGCACGGCCACTACGGTCGGGGGTTCGAATCCCCCCTCGGGCATGGATATTTGTGCCGTCCTAGTTCGTAAGTAGTTCATAAGTAGTTTGTAAGTTTAGGGACTGATGACCCCGTAGTTAAGTCCCATAAGCTTAACAAACATTTGAACATTTTTTTTTTGACTTTTTCCAGTCGGTTGTATCGCATCAAATGAAAGCACTCAATGCCGAAAACATTCATATAAAGGACAGAGACTTGTTTCATTCGGTGGTCGCGCATCGACTGAAACCACTCAAACCCACTGAATGAGTGAAAACATTCATATAGCGGCTGCAACCGATAGCGACTGGTTTCATTCGATTGTTTCGCATCGACTGAAACCACTCAAACCCCGCCAGCGAGTGAAAACATTCATACGGCCACAGAGACTATTTTCATTCGGTTGTTTCATTCGACTGAAAAAACCGACTGAACGAAAAAACAACCGACTGACCAATCGGTTGTTAAAAACAGTCGGTTGTCCCATCACTAATACCTATACATAAATGGGTCTTCTTATGCTACTACATTTTTTGTGCTTTTTATGCTACTTCTAATGTTTCTACTGAGCTACATGATATGTTTTGTTTTTGCTGTTGTGTCTGCCGTATGCGCTGTGTCATGCAGGGTGAGTTGGCATGTTGTGTTTCGTGTGGAAGTCGTTACTGCTACGTTTAGTGTCTTATTTTGTGTCCCCCCCCCCTTGCTGTGTTCACAGGTGTGCCAGTAATGTACAAACCTACTGGTTGGCCTGTGCCCCCCGAACTAATTCCGGAGGGCTGCCCCTGACACTGGGCTGGCCTTTTGCACTGCAGTCCTTGTGTTGTTTTCGTGTTTTCTCTTAAGCCTAACGTAATCTAACTTATATCTAGCGTCGCAATCGGTGATTTGGCTGCACTCAGTCCTCCTGATCCAGGGCACGGTGGAGTACCCCGGCGGCACGGCCTGGTGCAGCAGTTATTCCTGGAAAAAATGTCCCTTAATCGGTTTATAAATTCATGTCTGATGTGGTTTGCGATTTTGTCGGTTAATTCATTGAGAATTTGAAAATGTGCTTCATGTCTGATGTGTTGTTATGTGTCTGATTTAGGTAGTTGTAGTCTGAGATGAGAGACAAGATGATTGTATGTAGGGCACTCGAAAGTGACGTGTTCTGGAGTTCCTTCCAGAGTTCCACAGCCACACTCTGGAGTCGGCTGCTTCCTGAACCGACATAGATACGTCGGGTACGGGCCATGGCCGGTGAGAAAGTGAATCAATCCTCTGCTTGGCTGGAAGTATCCCATTTAAGTCTTTCTGACACATTTGGGAGGAACTGGTGTGTCCTCCTTCCAGTGTTGTCCTGGTCCCAGATGTTTTGACAAATTTCTAGTCCCCGAATTTCGATTTTCCTTTTCCCCTCCACCCTGGCTTCCATGATCTCCTGTGTTTTGTCCCCATTTCCCTTTTTCAGCCAGTACGCCGCCACCAGCTCCCGAATCATCTAGGGGACAAAGCCCCATCAACACCAAGAGGGCGCCGCACGGCGACGTCCTGTATGCCCCAATTGAATGAAGGAGGATACTTCTCTGAACTCTTCTCACCGCCATTGCAGGCGCCACCCTAGTGAGTCTGTGGGGTGAGTTCTTTGTAATATTTCCTCTGTTACTGTTGCAATCGCATTAGTGATACAATGTTGCAAAGTAGAAATATCATCCACTACGGTCGCATACACGCGGTCCTCCACGAATCCCCGCATGACGAAATCAAGCGGCGTAATGTAGGGTGAACGTGGTCGCCAGGTTAATGGATCCTCCGCGTCCGATCCCAGCGATCGGGAAATTTCCTATCCAGGAACTTGCAAACAGCCGTTGACCAATGCGGCGGAGCTCCATCTCGTTGAAAATGATGTTGGTTGCAAGTCTTGTATCTAAAGGTACACAAACTGTTCCAACATGTCCAGATATACTGACCTATTCAAAGAAGAACGGTCCAACAATCCTGCCGTGTATTGGCCCGCACCAAACCTTTTGCGAACCCCAAAACCGAAAATTATGCCTATTAACCCTTCCTGATTGATGAAAGTTTGCTTCATCTGAGAATAAACATCTTTCCAGAACGCTGGCATCCATATCAATATGCTGCAGCATATCCACAGCAAATTGTTGTCGGCGTGGTTCGTCGTTCGCCGTCAGATGTTGCAGAATATGCACTTTGTAAAACGCTGGTGAACTACACGATGCAATGTTGTTCGAGGAACATGAAATTGCGTAGATTCTTGATGAATTGACGTACGTAGGCTTCTGCGAAACGTTTGATGTCCTCCACTGTCTCTTCTGCAACTCCGTAACGTGCACTGCCAGAAAGTTTCTGTACACTACCTGCTTCCAGAAACTTCCTATACCATTCCTTAACTGTTTTCTCATCTGGTGGATCACATTCATACATAAGACGATAATTTCTTTGCACAGTAATCGGCGATTTTGTTTGTACAAAGCACACTGCTACTTGTGCCCGCTGCTGTGGCGTCGCCATCTTCACTTCATGCGACCATGTTGCACTCTGGCGACTATACTTGGCACTTCTGACGTTGGAATATAAATTCTTTGAGGCGCTCTACAATGAGGTGCATCCCTCATTGTCGTATCTACTGTGGTTTTCCTTTCCTGGGTTCTTGAAATCAGGGAGCTTTGAATGGGACACCCTACATTGCAATATTTTGTCTTCAATAATCTGAACTTGAAGTAGACACAGAGAGAGAGAGAGACGCTACAAGTCTGCCCAGACGCCAGCTAGTTGACGAGAAACCTGTAGCAGCAATATCTTGGGCTACCTAACTGCTGAAGGAAGGCAGATGCACATGACAGATGACAAAGGGAGAGTGCCCTAATAAAATCAATTCCGTGATTTTGACAGCAAATTCGGCCCTTACGTGAAATTACGATTAGAATGATATCGGTCGCTGGCTGATCGATCCAGTACTTTACAAGTAGCATAATTTAATTGCCAATTTAATTACATAAAGTGAATTTTCCACGACAAGTAAGGACCTCCACAGGCTTGGCTGACATCTTGACTCCCTACTGGCGGAGGATTTATAATTTTGTCATGTCCCGTTTAATTAATACGGAAATGAAAGCCCCGTTTGGCCGTTAGTTTAAATTCGCTTCTTCATCACCAACGGCGAAGGGACTCATGCCTCTGCGCCGTTTAGCGGAAGACCCGCTAGTCCAGGTGTCCCAACCACCCAGAGCGCCGAACCTTGCCGCGCATGCCCGTCTTGCGGCACGTGATGCTGTGACTTTATCAGTCCTACATTTGAGAAGAAGAGCACTTAGCGACTTGCAACAAACTTTAAACATAATTTCAACCCGTTAGGAAACTTCTTCTCGCTGACAACCATAGCAAAATGATGAAAGGAAGAAAGTTTCTCGCTTACTACTTTTCCACTGTTCACGGAGTATAACTACGGCATTCGCTAAACGATGCAATTTATAATTTCTACACTACGTATTGTATCCAAAGGAAATTTTACACACAGTATACACACATACAGCAGAAAGCACCTCTGAAATTGTATCACAGTACGGTGCGATAGTTCATGAGATCAGAGCACATAAACAACAACAGTAACGGAAAACCGCCCCATCATACACCAAGTTTTAATTTATTATTTATTCTACTACTAATTGTATTCGCAACAGATTTTACGGACATACAGCACTTATACAAATGAATATACACCTGAAAAATTATACAATTGTACAACATATAACTCAATAAATATGAGGTCATATATACTGGGATGGGAAAAAAACTTTTCTCATCATTCACCACGTTTTATGACATTTATTTACTGCTAAGACGCTCCTGTATTCCTGTGAGCTGACGGAAATTCCTGAAAGATGACAGTGCTGTCGAGAACTTTGAAACAAATTTGAACTGTGAAAGGCATTCCGCTCTAAGAAGAAGCAATAGATATCTATAGAGCTACAAGGAAAGGAAGAGAATGAAACAGAGTACATCCGACGGATACTCATTATTTCCGACAGATCTGGCTTTTAACTTTAACAGATTGCAGTTTGCAGTGAGACTTGCATTTTCTATTATGTTTAATAAATCACAGGACAATTTACTCAACACTACGGAGTGTGTTTGAAACCTCCATGTTTCTCACACAGACTGCTCTATGTCGCTTGTTCAGGGATGGGTTTACCATAGAAAATATTCATATTAGATCCTGGACAAGTCATAAGAAATATTGTTTATAGTCAGGAAGGAAGGAAGAAAGATTAAGCGTTTAACGCCCCGTCGACAGCGTGGTCATTAGAGGCGGAGCTTGCGCTCGGATTGTTTGGGGAAGGATGGTGAAGGAAATCGGCCGTGCCCTTTGAAAGGAACCACCCCGGCACTTGCCTGCGGAGATTTAGGGAAAACACGGAAAACAAAAATCTGAATGGCTGGAGGCTGGACTGAACCGCCATCCTTCTGAATGCGAGTCCAGTGTGTTACCACTGCGCCACCTCGCTCGGTGTTGTTTATAGTCAAGTTGTGAATCAAATGAATGTTACATATCATTTGTATGTTGATTTCTAATTTTCTTTCTTTGGATACTGTACATGAAATTTTGTACATTATACAAAACAGCCTTATTTCTTATACATTTTCTTATAAATATAACATTTTTTTACAAAAAAGGAGATGGACAGAGAGAGAAGGGATACCAGAAGTACTAACAGCTTGAATAAATAAATATATACCCGGCCAACGCCGGGTTTTCAGCTAGTTTCATATAAAATGCATTATTAATAAATCTGTACCGAAGGGACAAAAGTACTGTACAAATTGCCGGCACTGAATGAAAATGGACTGCCACTGAGGTAAGTAGATTTGCAAACTCAACCTCTCTGCCGTGGCGAAGTGGCCGAGCGCATTGAGGCGCTATGCTCTGAAGCGCGAGGCCGTTCCCCGTCATTAGTACAAGATAGTTTATAAATAGTTTGTAAGTTTAGGAACTGATGACCCAGCAGTTAAGTCCCATAAACTTAACAAAAATTTGGATAGTTTGATCAACCTCTCTCTGAGCTATTATACAAGCAGAAAGTCTCACCTTTGGAGAGTTCTGCTTGCTTTCCAGTCAATCAGGCGTGAGAAGTCTGAGTAGGCCATCCGGCCGACTGCGTTTGAAATCAACATAGTCCTGGCCGAGCAGTGGAAGGCACAGAATTGGAAGCTGTTTAGCGATTGTAGAAGCGATTTCGGTGAGACCGTTACAGTTATTTGCAGTGGAATAAGCTCACTTTTAGATTGTTACGCTTGCACTGGTACCAGTTTTTAAGTGACTTCCGATATGAACAGCTTCTTGAATGACCGTGACTTCGTAACGGAAGTTAACTAGCACCTCAGCAACAAAAATTATAATGACCGTTAATACTAGTCTTCATATCCTTCTTAATAAAAAGGTAAAGCAGTCAACAATCCGAAGATTGGTTTGAACACCACAGTGCTTTACAAGGCATGACCCTGTTTGGAGGTGGTATGCCGTTGCCTTCCTCCGACCTACGAACTGACTTACCCAGCCAGCTGTAGGGGGACCTACAGTTTAACGTGGGTTCCGAACGACGGTGCTACTCGGTATTTTTCACATGAGCAATACTGCCAAATGTGAAAGAAGTGGAAAGTGACATAAAAATCGTAGGACCTGGCGGGATCGAACCCGCGACCTTTGGATTTGTAGTCTGACACCCTACCACTGTGCAACCGAATCAGGTCCATAAACTGTCCTCATGACTTTTCCTTTAAATGTGATGAGTGACCTGCCATTCATTATTTTAACTTCCCCGTCTCACCTATCGTTACCCAATGCCAGTCTTTAAAAAATTGGGCATTTCTAGATTCATACCGAAATTTACAAAAGTCTTGTAATTTTAATATGAAATTATTAGAGGCCGAGGTATTTTGCATTACTGCATTCGTAATTTAACTGGTCACCTAGCAGGTCGTACTTCAGGTTGATTGAGACACCAGCTATGAAGTAGTACGTTGAGGTCGACTCACTGATGACACAGAAAACAGAAACGACAGAAAATTTATTTAGATTTTGTGATTGTAACAATTCAAAGGTAATATATTTCCACACATTCAGGTTGAAGCAGTTGCAGAACAACTAGTGGCTTTGACATGTGGGTCACCGCTTTTGATCGAATCTTGCATGGAGGTTCTTTATATGGGGTCAAAAGTTCGGATTCATAGTCTGGCATCCTACCACTGTGCAACCGAGGCGCACTCCAACGTTCCTCAAATTGAAAAAATGAATTAATTCAAAATTAGATTTCACAGTAAGATCCAATAGGTCGCTATGATATTCTCTGTTTATTCCATACGTTGTCTATAACTGCTATCGATATCGCAATATCGCAATCGTGCAAGTTCGGTGACACACAACTTTCGTGTTAATCGTTCAGATCACATTCAAAATTCTCTCCAGAATTACCACCACTTATGAAAAATCATTTGTACAGCTTGATACAATATTTAGAAATCGTGGACACTCATCAGTAACTTCATTTTTAAAATTTTTATTTTAAATATATGTGACGTAAGTGATATAACATAATTCGGTATTACAAATCAAAATTGCTACGAGACTTCATCTCAATAACGAATCCAAAAACAGACTAAACATTTTTCATTTACATTTTTATATGCATTGTTAATATTAAAAAAAAAAAAGTCAATCGCGGTCCGCAACAGCAGGCAATGTCTTCCAGTTCAGCTCGCCGACCTTCGGCTAATTAACGATAACGACCAGCATTTTTTCGCTGACGTCGGCGGAGAACCCGTCACTGCGTACTGCTGCAGCACCGTCGTTACACGTTAAACAAACGAAGGCGAATAAAATCCACACAAGTATATCTTCTCAAACATTAATATCATTCAAAACAATATATTGCATAATTAATTACGAGTAACGGAGAAATTTAGCTTTATGAGGAAAATATTGAACGGTTAACCCTTTCTTTACCGAATTTTGAAGTTTTGAGAAAAAATATTTGCCCGTGTTTTTACACTTAGTTAGATGTATGAACGTGAAATATGTCGAAATATTTTGTTTGATAATGTTCTTTTAAAAAATTATTTATTGTTGCTTTTAAGCAACATTGGTTCTTATAGGCAATGTTGCCGTAGAAACAAATTCCAATAAACATAAGCTTATTTTAGCAAAAGTTGGTTTATTCGTCACATTGAAGAGCTTAGAAGTCTAGTCATAGCATTTTTATTGTTTACAGTTTATAAAAGTCCAATTTTACATTAAATAATTAACAAATGTATGCCTATATACATATATTAATAAAAATTTGACTCATTACAGTGTATATTGATACTTCTTGTTATGTATCCTTGTGAAATATAATTATTTTCCATGAAAGATGTGGAAACATTTCCTGTTTATAGTTAGACATAGATGTACTTTACAATTGGTGCAGACAATTTGTGTAGTGTTCTTGATGCATATTTTACACCGGCTTTTCTTCTCCAGTACATCTCCAAAATGAGGAACACCATCAAAACGCAGATCCGTGATTGGGGCTAAACATACACTTCTTTTTGCTGGAGGAGTATTTGTCATTTGTTCAGAACTTGGTCTTCCTCTCTTCTTTTGGGAAGCTGTTTTCCCGCAATCAGCAGACCTGCAGCTATACTAGCTTGAAACTGAAAAAGTGACATCTTTGTGGTTGTCCTACATTTATCATATGACGTCGATGGAGTAACTATCCATTGACAACGGCTATAGACAAGCATCAGTAAACAATGCGCATATACCACTTCCGTGATCTCAGCTTGGTGCGGTAGAGCTCTAGTAACAAATCTGCAAGATCCACGCCACCTACATGTTTGTTATATTTTTCCAGAATGTAAGGTCTTGGCACATCAATGAATTTCCTTTCATATGCAGAATACCTATTTCATTTTTGCTTCTCTGCAAAGAAAACGAATCTTTCTGCAAAGCATAGATGTTTTACTGCTCAGCAATTGGTTCAAAAAATCATCATTCACAAATGCTTTATAATACTCCAGTGGTGTCATTTCTTCTACTGGTGGTTGTGGAAGTGATACGTTCCGTTCATGGACCACAAAATCAGTTTTTTCCAAATGTGCAGTCAGTATGCTTCTATCTACTTTGCACCTTTTGATGTTGCTCATGCGTAGAGGAAGCTCCTTCATTTATGCTTCGGTTGCTTATACCTATTACTTGCTGACACTCTGTAAGTTTGTTACTTCCGAATAAATCAACCTGAAATTGAATAAACCAACATCTGTGTTATGTAATTACACTTATAATTTCGTAATTAATCAGTTTTGTTACTTCTGACAGATATCCTTACCTCTGGAATTTCATTCTCATTTTCTTGCTCTTCTCTAATTGCCGAAATATCAGCCCCATCCCCCTTTTCCACGGTATGAATGATATTCACAATGGCTCTTTCAGAAAGAGCTTTAGAACTTTCACCTACTTCGATAGTATCATCTTTATCCCCAATGTCCGATAAATCACCGTCTGGGATGTTGTTGTGTTGTTATGGTCTTCAGTCCGGAGACTGGTTTGATGCAGCTCTCCACCCTACTCTATCCTGAGCAAGCCTTTTCATCTCCTCATAAGAACGGCAACCCACATCCACTTGAATCTGTTTACTATAAGCGTCTCTTGGTCTCCCTCTGCGATTTTTACCCCACACACTTCCCTCCAATGCTAAATTTACGATACCTCGATGTCTAAGAATGTGTCCTACCAAGCGATCCCTTCTTTTAGTCAGGGTATGCCAAAAATTCCTTTTCTCGCCAATTTTGTTCAGTACCTCTTCATTAGTTATGTGATCTACCCACTTAATCTTCAGCATTCTTCTGTAGCACCACATTTCAAAAGCCTCTATTCTCTTCCTGTCCGCACTGCTTATCGTCCATGTTTCACTCCCGTACAAGGCAACACTCCACACAAATGCCTTCAGAAAAGACTTCCTTACCCTTAAATTAATATTTGATGTTAGAAAATTTCTCTTTTTCAAAAATGCATTTCTTCCCATTGCCATTCTGCATTTTATATCCTCTGTACTGCGACCATCGCATGTTATTTTACTACCCAAGTAACAAAACTCATCTACCACCTTCACTGTCTCATTACCTAATCTAATTCCTTCGGCATCGCCTGATTTTCTAAAACTACATTCCATTATTTTTGTTTTGCTCTTGTTAATGTTCATTTTATACGCTCTCTTCAACACACTGTCCATTCCATTCAACTGCTCTTCCAGGTCATTCGCTGTCTGTGATACAATTACAATGTCATCAGCAAAACGCAATGTTTTTATTTCTTCCCCCTGAACTTTAATGCCTATTCCAAAATTTTCCTTGCTTTCCTTCACCGCCTGCTCAATGTACAAATTGAATAACATTGGAGAAAGGCTACAACCCTGTCTTACTCCCTTCCCAACTGATGCTTCCCTTTCATGCCCTTCGAGTCTAATAACTGCGGTCTGGCTTTTGTACAAGTTGTAAATAACTCTCCTTTCCCTGTATTTTACCCCTCCTGACTTCAGAATTTGAATGAGTGTATTCCAGTCAACATTGTCAAATGCTTTCTCCAAATCTACAAAAGCTAAAAATGTAGGTTTGCCTTTCCTTAATCTATCTTCTAAGATAAGACGTAAGGTAAGTATTGCCTCCCGGGTTCCTACGTTCCTCCTGAATCCAAACTGATCTTCCCCGAGGTCAGCTTCTACCAGCTTTTCCATTCTCCTGTAGATAATTCGTGTTAAAATTTTGCAACCATGACTTATCAAACTGATGGTTCTGTAATTTTCACACCTGTCTGCGCCTGATTTCTTTGGAATGGGGATTATTACATTTTTCTTAAAGTCTGAAGGTATTTCGCCTGTCTCATACATCCTACACACCAGTTCAAATAGTTTTGTCATGGCTGGTTCTCCCAGAGACTTTAGTAGGTCTGAGGGTATGTCATCTACTCCTGGGGCCTTGTTCCGACCTAGGTCTTTCAGGGCTCTGTCAAATTCATCTCTCAGTATAGTATCTCCTATTTCATCTTGATCTACTTCCTCTTCCCTTCCTACAACATCGTGTCTAAGTTCATTTCCTTTGTAGAGCTGCTCTATGTACTCTTTCCACCTTTCAGCTCTCCCTTCTTTGCTGAGAACTGGTTTCCCATCTGAGTTCTTGATATTCGTAAAATTACTTTTCTTGTCCCCAAATGTGTCTTTTATTTTTCTGTAGGCGGTATCTACTTTCCCCCTTCTTATACATTCTTCTACATACTTGCATTTGGCTTCTAGCCACTCCTGCTTAGCCATTTTGCATTTCCTGTCACTCTCATTTTTTAGTCGTCTGTACTCCATTTTGCCTGTTTCATTTACTGCATTTTTATATTTTCTCCTTTCATCAATTAAATTTAGTATTTCCTGTGTTATCCAAGGATTTTTTGTAGGTCTTGCCTTTCTACCTATTTTGTCCTCTGCTGCCTTCACTATTTCATCTCTCAATGCTACCCATTCCTCTTCTACTGTTTTATTCCCCCCTGTTTCTGTCAATTGTTGCCTAAAGCTCCCTCTGAAATTCCTAAGAACCTCACGTTCCTTCAATTTATCTAGGTCCCATCTTCTTATTTTCCTACCTTTCTGCAGTTTTTTTCAGTTTCAGCCTACAGTTCATGACTAACAAGTTATGGTCAGAGTCTATATCTGCCCCTGGGTATGTCTTGCAGTTTATAACCTGATTCCGGAATCTATATTTTACCATTATAAAATCTATCTGATACCTTCCAGTGTCTCCTGGTCTCTTCCAAGTATACAACCTTCTTTTGTGATTCTTAAACCACGTGTTTGTTATGATTAAATCATGTTCCGTGCAAAATTCTACCAGGCGACTTCCTCTTTCATTCCTTCTGTCCAGTCCATATTCACCTACTATTTTTCCTTCTCTTCCTTTTCCTACTACCGAATTCCAGTCTCCCATCACAATTAAGTTTTCCTCTCCCTTAACTGTCTGAATAATTTCCTTTAGCTCCTCATATATTTCTTCGATCTCCTCATCATCGGCAGAGCTAGTTGGCATATAAACCTGTACTACTGTTGTCGGTGTTGGCTTCGTATCTATCTTGACAATGATAATGCGATCACTGTAGTTTACCCGCATTCCTATTTTCTTATTCATTAACAGTCCTACTCCTGTGATACCCCCAACTGCTTTTGTATTTATAATCCTGTACTCACCTGACCAGAAATCCTGTTCATCCTGCCACCGAACTTCACTAATCCCCACTATATCTAACTTCAACCTATCCATTTCCCTTTTTAAATTTTCTAATTTTCCTACCCGATTAAGTGATCTAACATTCCACGCTCCGATCCGTAGAATGCCAGTATTGTCTTTCCTGATGATAACATCCTCCTGAGTAGTCCCCGCCCGGAGATCCGAATGGGGGACTATTTTACCTCCGGAATATTTTACCCGAGAGGATGCCATCATCATGTTTTCATACAGTAGAGCTGCATGTCCCCGGGAAAAGTAACGGCTGTAGTTTCCCCTTGCTTTCTGCCGTTCGCAGTAACCGTGTGGCAAAGTCACATTAGCTGATGTTACAAGGCCAGCTCAATCATCCAGACTGTTGCCCCTGTAACTACTGAAAAGGCTGCTGCCCCTCTTCAGGAACCACACGTTTGTCTGGCCTCTCCACAGATACCCCTCCGCTGTGGTTGCACCTACGGTACGGCTATCTGCATCATTGAGGCACGCAAGCCACCCCACCTCGGCAATGTCTGTGGTTCATGGGGTGGATATCAATGTATTAATTGAACTCATCGTCAGGTAAATTCACTATAGGCCTATATTCCAGGTCCGCATCAGTCAGAAAGTCAGATATAATGACGCATTGTTTAACAGCGACCTAGACTGTGAAATGACACATGAAAAGCAAAATTTAAAGCACCTATAGACATGGATTTGTAACGGGAGGCCTAAATTAAGAAACTTCCACTGGACTCCACTGTTGCTTATAAGCAACATAAATTTTTTCTCAGTTTATCTTATCTGTAAATTATTGTGCAAGAAATATTAATGAAGCAGTGAAGGAGGAAGGATTGTCACAGAGTATGAAAATTATTTCACAGCAAACGAAAGTGTAGAACTCACGCATTTTAAATGGGTTTTTATCGTCAGTTCAGGACAATGTGGACTGCAGCAAATCCTAATTTTCAACAATTGTTTCCCGCTTTCTACTCGTGAGTTCATGCAATCTATTGTCAACAACAGTTACTACTGGCATGAGGCGTAAGGAAAACAGTTGAAAAGAATGGTTACATGCGATATTATACGTAGCAGTCCTACAGAAAGACGATGTTGGTTATAAACAACGGTGGTAAAGAAAGGGTTAAATACATGTCCCACTACACGCTCGTTACTCGAAATGACTTAGAGATCGATTACTTAACGTAGACAGGAAAATAATTACAGGAAGGTGTCGTAATTATTTAACATCCTCAAATCAAATGTTTGTAAATCTATCGAACTCAACTACGTGGTTATTAGTCCGTAGCGTACAAACAACTTAAACTAAGGCAAACTAACCTAAGGACCACACAGACACCCATGCCCGAGAGTGCGCACGGCTAAACCGCCGCGGCTAGTACCCTCACTCACGTCGTTTCCTCCTGCGCATCAGATATTCAGTCCTTTAATGGAGACATGTATAGGAAACTTGTGCGCCTCTCTAATTGTTAGAAACGTTAATGTTCACGTGTGCTATAAAACTAACATAATGTAGGGCTAGTCGCTAGTGTGTCTTGGACGAATGCACCCCACGGACCAGCACTCACCAGGTCCCCCCCAGGGGGCTCACCGCTCTGTGGTGAGTACGTGCGTGGCGAGCACGGGGCCCCAGCCTTTGTAGCACTCTTTCCTTTCCGTGCTACACGACGATTCTTCTACTGTCCTTTTCCCCCCTCTTGGGGACCGAGTCTGTGCATCCTTCGGGGAACCGAAGTTCAGACCTTTTTGGCTTAAGCTCTTCTCTCACTTCTTTATTTGCCTCCGCGTCTGCGTTTGAGGCTTCTCCTCCTACTATTTCTCTCTTCCTCCTCCCTGTACGCACTTGAAGGCCACCCATATGGGTGACTGGGTAATGCGTAAGTCCCAGCCCCGGGCTGGCATGTAGGGTGCGTGCATACCCCCTGGTTAAGACCAGGCCAGGGGAGGGGCGATTGCCTGCGCTGATACCTTCCCGATTCGCCGATTGGTCCCTCCGACTGTAGATCGGGAGGTATGACCTGGGGTGGGAACAATCACCCAAGGCGGGTGTGCTTCCGTTGGGGGCCTCCAGCAGGAAGGAGCGTGCCATCGGAGACACTGGCAATCGTGGGGGATACAACCGCGATGGTTATAAAAAAAAAGAAAATGGAAAGAGCCTTTAGAAATTGATTTACTAGACAATAGTGTGTCTGAACAGAAAAATTTACAGACATCAAAGTTCCTTGTGGTGACCCGTACTGAGGAAGGACAATCCTTTTCGTCGGTGAACCCATTTATTATTCAAAAAGGGGTTGATGCCATTGCCGGCCCAGTTAAGACCTGCAACCGCCTGTGTAATGGAACACTACTGTTAGAAACAGAAAGTGGCTTCCAGACACAGCGGCTGCTTAAGGCTACTCTGATCCATAGCTACCCGGTTCGTGTTGAGCTCCATCCAACCCTCAATTATTCCCGAGGGGTAGTCTTCTCGGCCAGTTTGGACGGTCTGACTGAGGATGAACTGAAAGAATATCTGGCAGCTCAAGGCGTCGTCGCAGTACACAGAGTGACAAAAAAAGAGAACAGTGTTTTAGTCCCCACTCGCACAGTGTTTCTGACCTTCGACCGAGTGGATCAAGGCAGGGTATGAGGTCATCACAGTACGACCTTATATCCCTAACCCTACTCGGTGTTATCAGTGCCATCGATTCAACCACACAAGCCAGTCTTGCAAGAACCCGGTCACATGTGTCACCTGTGGTAAAGAGGCCCATGAGGGGATTTTTCCACCACCGTCCCCCCATTGCATCAATTGTAATGGGAATCATGCTGCTTCCTCCCGGGAATGTCCCGTGTTTGCCGATGAACGGGCCATCCAGGAAATCCGTGTGAAGGAAAAGGTTCCCATACAAGTTGCACGTAAGATGTACGCCAGTCGTAAGCCTAAGACCCCACCGCGTGGTAATTACAGTACTGTAGTTGCAACGCCTCCACCGACACGGGATATGGCCACACAGACTTGTGACCTACAGTTTACGACAGTAGTTGTCAAACAGTCTACATCGACAACGGCGTCACGTTCAAAGAAAAGTGTGAGTACCTCTTCCAAAACTTCATCTTCATCTTCAGCTGTGAAACTACATATAGAGACCCGAAAGTCTAAGAAAGAGCATTCGCACGAGGATTTCCTCTGCACCCCTTTCAAAACATCTGAGCCAACCAAGGAGCTTCACCAGGGCTCCAAGAAGTCAAATAGGGGGAAAACTCTCCCCCCTTCTACCTCACAATGTGACGATGGCATCCCCTGGAAGCCTATAGTCTCTCCAGGTGCATCAGCCAAAGATGGGGCCTGCCGACCACACTCACGCAGCTGCTGTGGTCACCTCTGAGAATATGGAGCAAGACCCTCCAGTCTCAGACACCACCAGTTGCGAACATTCGCACTGTGGCCCGCCGCCTTCGTCGGGTTGATGTCCACCTTCATCTCATTTTATCCTGTTATGGATATTCTTCAATGGAACATTCGTGGTATCCGGTCGAATTGGACAGAACTGCAGCTTCTAACGCGAACATATCACCCAATCATCTTCTCTCTACAGGAGACAAAATTGCTCCCTGGTACTCGAATTACTTTCCCACGCTACACTACCGTTCACTTTGACCTTCCTCCAGTGGCAGGAATTCCAGCCCACGGGGGCGTAATGTTGCTTATCCGGGATGACGTACACAGTACACCGGTTCCTTTGTGTATTCCGATACAAACTGTTGCTGTCCGGATATACCTTCCTGGATTTATCTTCACACTGTGCAATATTTACGCTCCTTCCTCCTTTCCCGTCACTAGATCCGATCTTCTAGATCTTATTGACCAGCTTCCGCGTCCGTTTTTGTTGGTGGGAGATTTCAATGCCCACCACCCCCTTTGGGGCTCCCCACGACCATGTCCACGGGGCTCCCTCCTGGCAGATATACTGAACCACCTTCAGCTCATCTGCCTTAACACTGGTGAACCGACTTATCTTTCGGACTCCACAAACACTTTCAGCCATATAGATCTCGCTATCTGCACTGCTCAGCTGGCACGGCGTCTCGAATGGTCTGCTCTCTCAGACACACATTCGAGCGATCATTTTCCGTGTGTAATATACCTAATGATGCCTGACACCCTTGAGCAGCCACACCGCTGGCAGATAACCACAGTGGACTGGGAGCTCTACTCGTCACTGGCGGATTTTGGTACTTATCATTATCCTAGTATAGACGACCAAGTGGAACACATTACCACAGTTATTCTGACAGCCGCGGAATGCTCCATCCCCTGCAAGACTTCCCACTCACGACGTCCCCTTGTTCCGTGGTGGACCGCGGAATGCCGTGACGCTCTAAGAGCACGGCGACGTGCCCTTAGAATCTTCAAACAACGGCCCACGCTCGACAACTGCATCAGATACAAACGGCTGCGGGCCTATTGTCGTCGCCTCTTTCGCGACTGTAAACGCGCCAGTTGGCGCTCATTCACGAGCTCCATCATTTGGGGTAATCTCAGAAAAATTTCAGGCACTATGGCTCATTCCCCGATTCCTGGTCTGTGTGTCGCAACTGACACCGTCGTCGATCCTCCACAAATAGCCAACGCACTGGGTCGACATTTTGCAGAGGTCTCTAGCTCTCCACATTACACTGACGCTTTCCTTGCAAGGAAACGGACGGTGGAGGCGACTCCATTGCCCTTTACCTCTCAGAACCGTGAACGCTACAGTACCGAGTTTACTGTACGAGAGCTCCACCACGCACTCTCGTCTTCGCGGTCCTCTGCTCCAGGACCAGATGGCATTCACATGGCGATGCTGCAACACCTTTCACCAACGAGCTTGCTCTTCCTACTGGCCACCTACAACCGCATATGGATAGAAGGCACCTTTCCGCAACGCTGGTTTGAAGCCATAGTCATTCCCATACCAAAGCCTGGGAAGGACAAATGTCTCCCTTCCAGCTACCGCCCCATTTCCCTCACCAGTAGCGTATGCAAGGTGATGGAACGCATGATTCACGGGCGTCTGGTATGGTGGCTTGAAACGCGACATCTCCTTTCTCATGTCCAATGTGGGTTTCGCAAGCACCGTTCTGCAGTGGATCATCTTGTCACCTTATCTACTTCAGTAATGAATAACTTTTTACGGAAGCGCCAGACAGTAGCCGTGTTCTTTGATCTGGAAAAGGCATACGACACCTGCTGGAGGATGGGCATCCTCCGCACTCTGCATACATGGGGTTATCGGGGTCGCCTGCCAATTTTTATCCGCGAATTTTTAACAGACCATGTTTTTAACGTGCGTGTTGGTTCGATTTTATCGAGCACTTTTATTCAGGAGAACGGAGTCCCCCAGGGCTCTGTCCTGAGCGTTGTTTTATTTGCAGTGGCAATCAATTCTATAGCCGATCACCTTCCACTGGGAGTGTCAGCGTCCCTCTTTGTTGACGACTTTGCGATCTACAGTAGCTCTGAGCAAACGGGTCTCCTGGAGCGGCGCCTTCAGCGGTGCCTAGACACTCTCCACATGTGGCGTATGGACACTGGCTTTCGATTCTCAGCTGACAAGACAGTCTGCATGAACTTCTAGCGGCGGAAGGAGTTCCTTCCCCCGTCCCTTCGTCTGGGCCCCATAGTACTTCCATTTGTGGATACCACGACGTTCTTGGGACTTGTTTTCGACACATATCCCGTTTGGCAGCTCGCTGTACCCGCTCTCTCAATGTACTGCGGGTGTTAAGTGGCACCTCGTGGGGAGCTGATAGGTCTACTCTCCTCCATCTGTATCGCACCATAGTTCGGTCCAAACTGGACTATGGTAGCATTGTCTATTCTTCAGCTCGACCATCCATACTGCGCCGCCTTAATACAATCCACCACCAAGGTATCCGTCTGGCGACGGGTGCGTTTTACACTAGCCCTGTTGAGAGCCTCTATGCCGAGGCCGCCGAACTACCTCTTTCTTACCGTCGGGAACTCCTACTTAGTCATTACGCTACCCGTTTGTCATGCGAGGACACCCAACGTACGCAGTTTTCTTTAACGACTCACTTGACAGACTCTTCGCCATGCGCCCATCTGCTCTGCTACCGCCGGGAGTACGCTTGCATTCGTTACTCGGCGTTACAATGCCTGCTATCTTCTCGACTGGAGGGGGCACCTCTCCACCGTGGCGAAGCCCTGAAGTCAGTGTTAACTTTGACCTTCATTCTCTCCCAAAGGACTCCACACCTAGATTCGTCTACCAGAGAGAATTTCTCGCACTTCGGTTCAAATTTGATGACAATTTGTTCATTTACACTGATGGCTCAAAGATAGACCAGGGTGTTGGGTGTGCCTTTGTACTTGGCAACGTCTCTTTTAAATATCGTCTTCCTGAGTGGAGTTCCATTTTTACAGCTGAGCTGTATGCGTTATATCAGGCCACCCAATACGTCCGGCGAAACTCGCTCAATAAGACTGTCATTTGCTCGGACTCTCTGAGTGCTCTGTTGAGCCTTCGCACTCTGTATCCTGCCCATCCCCTGGTACAAAGCATCCGTAATTGCCTAACTTCTCTTTCAACGAGCGGAACAACTGTGACGTTTCTGTGGGTCCCTGGCCACGTGGGAGTGTTGGGGAATGAGTCTGCGGATACGGCTGCCAAGGAGGCAGTTCACCTTCCTCGGCTATCTACCTTTTCTACTAGCTCTGATGACCTTCGCGCTGGTGTCTCCCAGCGTATTATCTCCCGTTGGTATCTACATTGGTCATCCCTGTCAGGGAACAAATTGCGAGCCATTAAACCTGTGCCTGATCTCATCTCGACCCTCCCGCCGAGAGGAGATTGTTCTGGCCCGGCTTCGTATTGGCCACTGCCGTTATAGCCACCAGCATTTACTACGTGGTGGTCCTGCTCCCTTATGTGAGCACTGTAATGCACCGTTTACTGTGAACAATCTTTTAGTGCAATGTCCGTTTTTTAATCGTCTCCGTCATGATCTGTGTTTACCATTTGAAATGTCTGACATTTTAGCTGATGACCCGCAATCTGTTAACAGAGTTTTACTTTTTATACATCGTGCAAACATGGCGAAAGCCATTTAAGTCCTAACCCCGGTCCTATTTTACTATGGGCAGTGTTGGGCGCTAATGACCACAGCAGTTGTGCGCCCTAAAACCCACAAAAAAAAAAAAAAGAAAAAAAAAAAAAAGAAAAAAAAAATTCTCACCAGGTCTACGTCGTATGGAAAACGAGCATCACTTGCGGTCAGGCAGACTCTGTTTCTACATCTACGTCTACATAGATACTCTGCAAGTCACAATTAAGTGCCTGGCAGAGGGTTCATTAACCACTTTCATAACTTTTCTCTACCGTTCCATTCTCTAATAGCGCACAGGAAGAAAGAACACCTAAATCGTTCCGTTTTCGATCTGATTTCTCTTACTTTATTAGGATGGCCATGTCTCCCTATGCAGGTAGGTGCTAGCGAAGTATTTTCACATTCAGAAGTAAAAGTCAGTGATTGAAATTTCGTAAATAGATCTCGACTCGACGAAAACGTCTTTCTTTTAATGATTTCCACGTCAAATCGAGCAACATTTCCGTGACGCTTTCCTGCCTGTAACGTGATAAAACAAAACAAGCTGCCTTTATCTGAACCTTCTCAATGTCTTCCGTCAGTCCCACCAGGTGAGGGTCCCACAAGGGGCAACAGTACTCCAGGAGAGGATGCACAAGTGTGATGTAGGCAGTCTCTTTGGTGGAGCTGTTGCATCTTTGAAGCGTTCTGCCAATCAAACGTAACCTTTGGTTCGCCTTCCCTACAATATTTTCTATGTGTACTCTCCAGTCTAAGTTATCCCTAATTGGAACTCCTAGGTATTTGCTAGAATTTACGACCTCGAGGTTTGTCTAACCGATAAACGACAGCATCATCCGCGAACAGTCTAAGGGAGCTATTCAGATTGTCTCCTAAATCGTTTATAAACACAAGGAAAAGTAGGGGATTGCCAGATATCACTTCTGTTTTACTCGATGTCTTACCATCAGTTACTACGAACTGAGTCCTTTCTGATAGGAAATCGTTAATCCAGTCACACAATTGGGGCGGTATTTCGTAAGCACGCAATGTCATTAGAAGCCGCATGTAAGGTACAGTGTCAAAACCCTTCCGGAAATCCAGAAGTATGGAATCGATTTGAAATTAAAAGTTCGAATGTTTGTAATTCTATTGGACCAAACTGCGTGGTCATCAGTCCGTAGCTTACAAACTACTTAAACCTAGGTAAACTAACCTAAGGACAAACACACACATCCATGCCCCTGGGAGGACTCGAACCTCCACGGCGAGCAACCGCGCGCTCCGCAGCGAGACGCTTTAGACCGCTCGGATACTCCACCGCGGCGATTTGAAATCCCTTGTCGATGGCACTTATCACTTCATGTGAATAAAGGGCAAGCTGTGTTTCGTAATAGAAATACTTTCTAAATCCGTGTTGACTATTGGTTAAAGGTCGTTCTTTTCGAGGTAGTTCATAATGTTCGAACAAAGTATATGTTCCAAAATCCTACTGCAAATCGACGTCAATGAGATTGGCCTGTAATTTTGGGGATCACTCCTATTGCCTTTCTTGAATATTGGAGTGACTTAGGCAACTTTCCAGTCTTTGGGTACGAATCTTTCGCTGAGTGATTGGTTGTATATGATAGTATGAAGCTATTGCATCAGCATACTCTGAGAGGAATCTAGTTGTATACAATCTGGCCCGGAAGATTTGTTTTTGTTTAGTGACTTAAGTTGTTTTACTACTCCAGGAACATCTAAATTTCGTATGCTGGCAGCTGTTCTGGAGTGTTCACTTTCCATTTCTAAAAATCATGTCCCGCCGTTCCATCTTCCAAATGATCGTCTAACAATGACTTCAACGTCGCCCGTCAACAGACAGCATAGTGAAATAGGGGTACTTGTCAGAGGGCCATCTATGTGTACCATTCAATAAGGAATGTTTACAGCCATAAGGCTCAGTGTGATATCAACCTGTTAAGCAAGAAGCTCTATGCCACGAGCACGCACTCAAGCTTTTCACGACCAACTGAGCGAGTTTGAAAGCAGTGAAATTATGATCATCCGAGTGTCGGGATGGTCATTTCAGGGAATTGGCACACAAGTTGGATGTGTGCGTTAGCTGTTTAACTATGCAAGTTGAAATGGTCACGTGAACATTCTCACACCCGTACATTATGTTCTGAACGGCCACATAGCAGATTTTCAGATAGAAAACAACCGTTTAACAGTGAAGCAGTTATCACTGATATACGGCTCGTTGGTCCCTTTTAGATTTTGCAATACGTAGAATTACTTAGCTGATCTTATCGTTGTAGGCCTCCCTCGTCGAAAGAACCGTGGCATTACCCTTAACTATTGAAGTACGACCGTCCTAGTGTCTTCTCGGAGGCTGCGAAGGGCAACACTTTAAGCAGGCGAGATATTACTAACGTTGTGGTGCACATTTCAACAGCATAAGGCAGGCCTCTCGTCGAATTTCGTCTGCAAAAACCACAGAATCGACAGAGTCCATGAGAAAATAGGGTGTTTACAAAATTCCCGCCGCGCGGGAGTAGCCTAGCGGTCTGGAGCGCCACGTTGCGGATCGCGCGGCATCCCGTGTCTGAGGTTCGAATCCTCCCGTGGGCATGGATGTTTGTGTTGTCTTTAGTATAAGCTAGTTCATAAGTAGTTTGTACGTTTAGGGACTGGTGACCACGCAGATAAGTCCCCTAAGCTTTACAAACGTTTGATTTGAACAAAAAATCTTGTGAGTGTGGTTCTGTATATAAAGGCCAGACGATACGACCTGTTCAGATGTTTGTAAATCTACGGGATGAACTACTCTGGTCTTCAGTCCCTAGGCTTTCAAACTACTTAAACTAACTTATTCTAAGGACAACAAATACTCCCATGCCCGAGGGACATCTCGAACCTCCGACGGCTAACAGCGGCGGGCTACGCAGCTATAGCCCAGTCCGTAACAAAATTCCGATTTTTTTTTTCCTCAGCGGTACTGTATGACTTCGGGGGCGCTGAATTCGAATTTCATGTTTGCTGCTACGTAGGAGGTCGGCTTCACAACTAAAAATGCCAAAAAAAACTTCAAATTTTCGCACTTTTTTCAGTTTTTTTCAGTTCAGTTCAGAAAACTGTGCATTTCTCGGAGACCTTTAGTCTGCACAAAATTAAAGTAGATAAAATTTACTACAAAACGCACTACTCAGGTTTGTTTTTCTGAAGAGCGGTATCAGCGCTAGAGCTTGCTGAAAAAGAGCGATTTTTCGGTCCTTCTGCGAAAACGTCGAAAACTCGAGAAATGTAGATGTTATCGACAAAACCCCTACACCACGTGAAAGTACATTTAATTTCATACAAGGGAAGTTTTGTGACCTCGTCGCCTTTTGTTGTTTACTCGTAGCAGTCTGGTTGTCTATAAAAGTACTGGTGCAGGAATTGAAGTCACCATAACAACTTTTCAGATTAATAATACAAGTTTTATTGACTAAAACTGATAATACTCAATTTAAGAACATAAGTCTGTTTCTTTTCTCTTCTTGCTTCTCATGGCGTCGTCCGTATGATACTAGCGGCGCTGTGACCTAGTCACTGCTAAGTTCATAGCCGCGTTCTTACTTGGTGACTGCCTGAGTTCTCGCTAGTAACTGTCGTCGTAACTGCCTAGTAACTGACGTATACCTGAATCGTAACTGTCGGGCGTCCAGACGTATGTCGGCCTAGATACAGCCGCTTGTAGAGGGGGTTGGAACACTTGCGCGGAGTGACACTTGCGCGGAGTGACACTTGCGCGGAACCCGGGACCCTTGGGGCGGCTAATGGCTTTTCCTGGGTACAGGCACACCAAGAAGTCTAGCACTGCTGTTGTCAAGTTTCCACACTGTCAACATAACACGAAACTCAGTGAAATTGCACAACCCTTTCAAAGCTGAAGAGCAATACAGTAACTTGTTCTAACCACATATGAATTCGATGAGTTTTCCTCCTGAAACCAAAAAGGTATTTTAATAGTGATAATGTTTGGGGAGTTATTAAGACATTCTTTGCTACCATAAGACGATGACTTTCCACAGTCATACCTCCTAAAAGCATATTATTCAGAACACTAAGCATATCAAGACACCTGTGCAAGCAATAAATATATATTAGGCATCCTGCACAGATACGTTGATGTAATTGACCGCTATGTAGTTAACCCCACTATCACGCAACTTCCATCTCTTTAAAAATAGCTACTATGCTTTTTAATAGAGACACAACCTTAAACCTTCAATTAAAAACGTTAATAATAAGTCAATGAGTATTTTCCATACTTGAAGCGTTTATTCGTAGACCCCAAAACGATTTGGCTGAAATACGGAATGTGTAAGGGAATGTCACACACCGAAAAATGCTGAAGATAAATTCTATTTTCCATCACCGTCATATAGAACCATTTTTACTCCGAACTTGGCATAAACCAACAGGGAGAAACAAGTTTCAAGACTTCCAGGAAAAATGAAGCGAAATTGGCAGCCAATAGTTGGTTATAAATTACATTGCCTGTTAATGTATAAATATAAATTACAGAATACGCGGAACTCCTGTTCAGTACAGTCAAAAAGGTCTAAGGTAATAGGAAGTAGTTTACTATCAGATATCCGTATCACTATCCTCCTCAAGAAGTCTGTGTGAAGATTTATATTCAGAACATTCAAGAAAAAGGTGTTGAAACTACAAGAAGCAGCTCATTTACTCAGGAAGGGAGAACGTTATGGTGCCCATAAATTTGAATGGCTGTATCTCTTGTAGTAACATTCATTTTTTGATAAAATGTTAAAATCCAATATACCAGAATTTTGTTTTTCTAAACTCAGTGCCAACATTTTTTGTCGAAATTTTTGCAGGAAGTAGTCTTGACGTGATTTCATACTTCTATGCATTAATATTATCAAACGTGTAATTTGTGTCACAAATTGCGCGGCCGGTCCGGTCGGATGTTCGAGTCCTTCCTCGGACATGGGTATGTTTGTTTGTACTTTTCCTACGTTATTTTAAGTAAGATTAAGTAGTGTAAGTCTAGCGACCGATGACCTAAGTAGTTTGGCCGCATGAGACTACACATATACACGTAATTTATTTATTTCATCACCATATTTAAGTACTAATAATTAAAGAAACTTAAATGTAGAAATTTGAAGTAAACACTGAAAACAAATGATTTGTATTTCTCATAAAATGAATGCACAGAACCGTTGAATTATGTCTTGTGAATGTACCTACAAAATCTGCCATATGAAAATTGTAGTGTGAGTCCCAAATTTGTTTTTTATGTAATAACATTAAAAATTGAGAACTCGAAAACCAGTGAAGTTATGGACTTGAAGCGTTTTGTGTTGCTAAATCTTTACATAGTAGACACGATTTTAAAATTTGGTTGCTATCGCCAAAGTAGACGAAACGTTAAATTTTGTGGTGTAATCTTCGCCGTGTAGACTGTATGTTGTAGAAGTCTACGTCGAACCTAATTAGAGGAGGAGGAGAGAACGTTGTATGCACTTCTCCTGCGTTTCCAGTCGCCGTGCTGTGCTACGTAACGACATCGTACCGTTCCACTTTACCGAGAGCTATATATGTATTGGTGTGATGTTTGTTGTTTCGAAATAATACATCACACCAAAATATGTATCATTTAGAAGCAAAGATTCTGGGTTCCGTTTTCATCGCTAACGCGACTAACAACGTTAGACCTCGTGTGTAAACAGTTAAAGGTTATGAGTGCCACTGGAAAAGTGCATCAGTAACACCTGGTGTTTGAGACTTGAAGATGACCTGAAATTAGCCGAAATCGATATCTCATAATAAACATAAGGTGTAGCTGTCTATATTTCATAATGCTATTCCTAACATATTTAAAAGCTGCTCAAAACCACCTACAAAAAACCTTTATAATGAGATTGTATATAATTCCAAGATCAAATTGTGTTTTAGTTATTTGTAGTAATACACCCAAAGATCTGCCCTTGCTTTCAGTGCCTTGATCAGCTGTTTATTTTTAGAGGCATTACTAGAGACAGGAAAAATTCGCATTTGCGATAAACGCGAATATAAAAGCGAATTCAGACTCAAAATGCAGTAAATCCGAAATTGTAGTTAGCAACGGTTGCGCTCAATTCCGATTTCATTGCATTCCTCTTCACATGGTGCTGTATTGTAAATCGAGTGATATTTGTAT
This sequence comes from Locusta migratoria, assembly GCA_026315105.1. NCBI lineage: Eukaryota > Metazoa > Arthropoda > Insecta > Orthoptera > Acrididae > Locusta > Locusta migratoria. Next base: position 129,982,054 of record CM048745.1, on the reverse strand, counting down.
GACGTGTTATCTCCCTGTTGAATGAGGCTGTGATATCTCCGGGCTCGGTGGGCCTTTCTCTGAATACGGCACAGGTAGCGGCTGGAGGGCGTGGAGTAGGGGTGGTGTATCCCTACTTCTGGAACACCCTGCTCACTACCTTCAGCGTCCGGGTCTCCCCGCAAGTGTCTACAAATTCCCTTTCCGCGCAAATGTCACTCCCCGCAAGTGTCACAAACTCCTTGTAGAGGGCGCGCATCTTCGGTTACTCCCTCCAGGATGCGCGGCGCCTTCTCTATGATCGTTCTCTACGTCTGGTGTGTGGCGCTGACTTTACGCCACAATAGGAAGTCTGCAACATTCCATTTTCTCATAAAGGGGAAGCACAAAGACGAAAATTACGAGAAATGCCTTTTGAGTCCTATAGTGAAACACCCCTCCCGCCTTCCTATCTCTCGACGGCGCTACATTTTCACTGTGTTGCACTAAAATGTGGATGTTTTGAATGAATTGATTAGTATACGTATGTTTGATGAAAACATTAACAAATTATGTTTAGAACACATTAGGGACATAACACTGAATATAAAGCTTTAGTAATGTAGTTATGTACGTGTATCATGCAATGACTGAATGGCGAGCTTAGGATTGGGTCATCTTATCCTATAAGTTCTCCATCTGGAGAAGAAAGAGTGCCTTTAGGGTTACAATATGGTTACAAGAGACAATTAAGTTGTGTAGTGTTCCTTGTGTGAAGAAATAGCTGTACTGATGTCATATGCGCAGTTATTTTATTCGTCTCAATTTGGCCGTTGTTGGCCTAGGCAATGATACTTGGGCACATGAAAGTCCAGGTAAAGGATCTTGAGCAACGGAAGGTACAGGCAAACTATCACAGCCCTTGGAAGGTCTAGACTGAACAGTGAGTTGTTGCTGCGGCAAAAAATATAATTCAGTGACTAATGTTATGAAGAGAAAAATAGATTATTAAAGATGGATAATGCAGCAAAATATCACACGATTTAATACCTTCTGTCGCCTCATTGGAATACGCAAAGGAATATAACAGAACACAAATATTAGCTCCAGTTTCCGGATTCAGTAATTAAAAAATCGGTGGAATCGTAAGAATCGTGCCAACAATGTCATAAATCGTGAAAACGTATTTCAGCTGGTTAAACACTGGAATCCCGTACTTAATATTATCCAGTCACAGCGTAATCGACGTTATCAGTCATTAATCAACGATCAGAAATCTGTTTCTCTTTCGTCACTGAGGGCACCACATACAACTCAGCTGTATCGCTCATGTCACCGACTAACCATGAGCAAAACGACACCAGCACACTTAGCATTCGCAAGAACTAGCATAAACACCGTGACTGCACCTAAGCTATTCAATAGTTGTCTACTCACCTGAAGATGGCTGGACGTTCTTGTAACGAAACATCGACGGGATCCGACTGCATAGCCGAAAATTATTGAAAGTAGCATGAAGCTGTGTGCATCTAATATTTAATTACAGACGGTGGCGACCATACTCACTAAATCAGAAACGGAAATGTGTTTTCTAGATGCCATATTTGACTGGGATAGCAAATTCGCTTCTGGCCTTAAGGTGTGAAAAATACACATAAAAATCATTTACTTAACTCGGATTTAGTCTTTCAGATGTGACGCATGTAAACGTAGTGATTGTTACTATTTATCGGTCTGCTAGTACGTTAATAAGGCTGCACTATAAGATTACAGCTATTCTTTACGCGCATATTTCTTATACTGTTTAAAAAACGCAAATGTAATCTTTTAGCACAAAATAACACACATTTCATCGCAGTAGTTTCCTGCTACAACGTTATGTATCGCAATGAGAATAAGATGATTTGTTTTTACCGATTTCCAGAATGCAGAAAATTCAATTTCTGTTGATTCGAAGGCTGAACTTCCTCTAGCACATCGAGGCTTCACTGCCGGGAACGCTCAGCGTCAAGGTCTAGAGGAGACAGGTCTAGACACCAAATTTCCTAATGGAGCCGCTATTTTGGTTCTAAAGCGGACGACGCTGCGGGTATCGTTTGAGTAACAAATTGTATTGTTGTATTCGTTGTTGTTGTGGTCTTCAGTCTGGAGACTGGTTTGATGCTGCTCTCCACCCTACTCTACCCTGAGCAAACCTTTTCGTCTCCTCATAACAATCTGATTACTATATGCGTCGGGGGGACTGATGACCATTGTAGTTAAATCCCCCTTAATCAACCTAACAACAACAACAACTATATGCGTCTCTTGGTCTCGCTCTGCGATTTTTTCCTCACACACTTTCCTCCAATGCTAAATTTACGATTCCTCGGTGTCTAAGAATGTGTCCTACCAAGCGATCCCTTCTTTTAATCAAAGTATACCAAAAATTCCTTTTCTCGCCAATTATGTTCAATACCTCTTCATTAGATACGCGATCTACCCACCTAACCTTCCGCATTCTTCTGTAGCACCAAATTTCAAAAGCCTCTATTCTCTTCCTGTCCGCACTGTTTATGACCATATTTCACTTCCGTACAAGGCAACACTCCATACAAATGCCTTCAGAGAAGACTTCCCTAAACTTAAATTAATATTTCATGTTAACAAATTTCTCTTTTTCAAAAATGCTTTACTTCCTATTGCCATTCTGCATTTTATATCCTCTGTACTGCGACCGTCAAATGTTATTTTACGCCGGCCGCAGTGGCCGAACGGTCTGCGGCGCGCCAGTCACGTTCTGCACAGCCACTACGGTAGGGGGTTCGAATCCCCCTTCGGGCATGGATATTTGTACCGTCTTTAGTATTAGCTAGTTCATCAGTAGTTTGTAAGTTTAGGGACTGATGACCCCGTAGTTAAGTCCCATAAGCTCTACAAACATTTTGACATTTTTGTTATTTTACTACCCAACTAACAAAACTCATCTACCACCTTCATTGTTTCGTTGCCTAATCTAATTCCTTCAGCATCGCCTGATTTTCTAAGACTGCGTCGATTATCTTTGTTTTGCTCTTGTTAATGCTCATTTTATACGCTCTCTTCAACACACTGTCCATTCCATTAAACTGCTCTTCCAGGTCCTTTGCTGTCTCTGACAGAATTACAATGTCATCAGCAAAACGCAATGTTTTTATTTCTTCAGCCTGAACTTTAATCCCTAGTCCAAATTTTTCCTTGCTTTCCTTCACCACCTGCTCTATGTACAAATTGAATAACATCGGAGAAAGGATACAAACCTGTCTTAATCCATTCCTAACTAATACTTTCCTTGCATGCCCTTAGAGTCTAATAACTGCGATCTGGCTTTTATACAAGTTGTAAATAACTCTCCCTGTATTTTACCCCTGATGACTTCAGAATTTGAAAGAGTGTATTCCAATAAACATTGTCAAAAGCCTTCTCCACATCTACAAAAGAAAAAATGTAGGTTTGCCATTCTTTATTCTAAAATAAGTCGTAAAGTGAGTACTGCCTCCCGGGTTCCTACGTTCCTCCCGAATCTAAACTGATCTTCCCCGAGGTCGGCTTCTACCAGCTTTTCCATTCTCCTGTAGATAATTCGTGTTAAAATTTTGCAACCATGACTTATCAAACTGATGGTTCTGTAATTTTCACACCTGTCTGCGCCTGATTTCTTTGGAATGGGGATTATTACATTTTTCTTAAAGTCTGAGGGCATTTCGCCTGTCTCATACATCCTACTCACCAGTTCAAATAGTCTTGTCATGGCTGGCTCTCCCAGAGACTTTAGTAGCTCTGAGGGTATGTCATCTACTCCTGGGGCCTTGTTCCGACCTAGGTCTTTCAAGGCTCTGTCAAATTCATCTCTCAGTATAGTATCTCCTTTTTCATCTTCATCTACTTCCTCTTCCCTTCCTACAAAATTGTTTCTAAGTTCATTTCCTTTGTAGAGCTCCTCTATGTACTCTTTCCACCTTTCAGCTTTCGCTTTTTTGCTGAGAACTGGTTTTCCATCTGAGTTCTTGATATTCGTAGAGCTGTTGTTCTTGTTCCCAAATGTCTCTTTTATTTTCCTGTAGGCGGTATCTACTTTTCCCCTTGTTATACATTCTTCTACAGATTTGCATTTGGCATCTAGCCACTCCTGCTTAGCTATTTTGCGCTTCCTGCCAATCTCATTTCTTAGTCGTCCTTTTCCTATCACCGAATACCAGTCTCATACATCTGACTCCTCTAACTTAATTGTCTGAATAATTTCCTTTGACTCTTCAGACATTTTCTTCAATCTTCTCGTCATCGAAAGAGCTAGTTGGCATATAAACCTGCACTACTGTTGTCGGTGTTGGCTTCGTATCTATCTTCACAATGATAATGCGATCACTGTGCTGATCATAGTAGTTTACCCGCATTCCTATTTTCTTATTCATTGTCAGTCCTATTCCTGTGATACCCCCAACTGATTTTGTATTTATAATCCTGAGCAGAAATCCTGTTCATCTTGCCACCATCTTCACTAATCCCCACTATATCTAACTTCAATCTATCCATTTCCCTTTTTAAATTTTCTAATTTTTCTACCCAATTAAGGGATCTAACATTCCATGCTGCAATCCATAGAATGCCAGAATTGCCTTTCCCTGACGACATCCTCCTGAGTAGTCCTCGCCCGGAGATCCGAATGGGGAACTATTTTACCTTCGGAATATTTTACCCGAGAGGATGCCATCATATTTTCATTCAGTAGAGCTGCATGTCCTCGAAAAAACCATTCGCAGTAACTGCATGGCAAAGCCGTTAGCTGATGTTACAAGGCCAGCTCAATCATCCATACTGTTGCCCCTGTAACTACTGAAAAGGCTGCTGCCCCTCTTCACCAACCACACGTTTATCTGGCCTCTCCCCAGATACCCCTCCGCTGTGGATGCACCTACGGTACAGCTGTCTGTATCTTTGAGGCACGCAAGCCACCCCATCACGGCAATGTCTGTGATTCATGAAGGTGGTGTTGTGTTTAGTAATAAAATAAGCATAGTTCAAAAGGCCTGTATTTCAGTCTTATCAGGAGAGGTCACAAGATGATTCTCACAGATTTGACTCAAATTGTCTGAGAAGAACTGGCTAGATGAACGTTTACAATTACTGAAATATGTGACCTGAATGGGCTATAGGAAAAGAAAAACTCTCATGACATATTTCTAATTTCAGAATACAAGAAATATAAGCACGCCTGGATGACGAAAGAAAAAATCTCTTGCCGAAAAATGTTTTCATAACATGTGAATTGTGCAAATACACTTTTTTTAACGATTATCATCCAAAATAAATGTAATGTAGGCCTAACTTTCGCAGTTGACTGCTAGATTTTTTTAATAAACACTTTTTCAGTAAACACTTAACCAAATAATGAAAATGTTTTGACTACATTAATTACCATAACCAAAGTAGCAATAACTAAAACAAATACATTGATTTTACATTAATAAATTTCAGTTTCGTAATTCCTCAGTTGATTCAATGAATTTCTTGGACCTCTCCCAATATCTCTTTTAACTTTTTCAACTTAATTTCAGTAAAAACACTAGGTCCTGCCAGCGTTTGTCTGACAAAATTACAGTATCTCGAAATTTCTTCCATTTACGTAATGTCGAATCATTGGAAACGCACACACCAAGAAAATTTCATGTGAATACAAGGTGACATTCCACGTAAGATTCTGGTTCTCATGTAGTTCAACACAAGAAACTTTCATTGATCCTTCGCCTACCAAACGAAAACTTGACAATATATGTATATATGAAAACACGTACAGCCTTATATTACACAGATTCGATTGGGGGAAAGCAGAATTTTGTTAATGAAAAGGCAACTTTTTTCCTCATAATTGTACCGGTACGGTAGTTGTATCGTTACTCATATCAAATACACATTGCAATGAGAATTGATATAGCCACATTTTCTGTAGTGTGTACAATCCGACGCAATTTTTCATTCACTTCTTTATGCAACTAACACTTTCTAGTGACAAACATTAATATTATCGGAATACAGTTTGCTACGGCCGCGTTTTAGAACCAAAATGGCCGCCACTGCAAAGGATCACGGTAGCGTGACCGGACCTCTCCTATACAGACGTTGCTCACCGTATCCGATCGGTGCTGCCATCTGTCGGTCGTCCACAGAACGCGTAGTACGGTCACGTGGTCCAAGACATTTCTGAACTCGCCATGCGTTGCCAGCGCGTGGGCTAAGATGTGTGAATATTGTCACTGCGTCGATATTGGTGGGACAGAGCGCGCGTGATTTCCTCTTGACGCCTTCAGTTTTCTGGTAGTATCATTATCTACAATACTAACAGATGTATAAAAATATGCATGCGTCGTAGAATGTAGAAGACAACACAATTCTAACCAGACTGGTGCCACGGTAGAAAGATTTTACGAATTCATTTGTCACGTGTTCAGTATTAAAATAATGAAAGCACGAAGAGTTACAGCGAGTGGAAAGTAACTAATACGTGTTTGTGGGGTTGAAAATATGATTCTCCGTTACGGTCACTTCTTACGAGTGATCTATCGTTTCAAATCACAATGATAAATCGATAATCTAATTGTAAAGCATTTCTTTGATAGACTAATTAAAGGCATTTCTTGTTTTTTTTTTCATCATTTCTCGGTAGTATTATTGTGTTGTTGTGTTTCTCGCTATTTTCTGTTGACTCGTTTCGTTGTCAATGTCCAGATTAACTTGTTATCTGCGGGCACATTCTTACAATACAATCAGCTGATTTACACCACCGAATCAGAGGTACCAACATTGAAACTGAATTGTCTGTTTCAATGCTGTGTAGTCAGTACACTTTTTCCTTTGTCGTAAAGATTTAAAGCAAAGTACCAATCGCTAAGAACTGTTACACGTATTGTTTGATGCTCATCGATAAGAAAAATAGAGACGCAATATGGCATGATCAACAACTTTGCATTGTATGTTACATCAAACTTCGATATATATTCGACTTCAGAGAAACGTTGTTAAAAGTTCCTCTTGACAAGAGTACTGTAAAATAACAGTTTTTCATTACAATAAAATGAAATATCATGCTTTGCAATATCGCATGACATTGATTTTGCCGTGATTGGTGTTTCACAAATCTGTATATGCGATTGCTAAGCTGTTGCCCTACTGATTTAACATTAAGCGTGATTAGTGTTTCTTTTGTTTCCAGTTTAAGGAAGTAATTACCATCGTTAGCAAGTCCTTCAAGTGCTTTGAAAAGAAGTGAATGATGTCGAACAAAATCGGAATTATAGAAAAAATAAATTAAATCAAATTAAAAAGGGGACGATGAAGACAAAGCCCATACAACACGGACGACATCACGTCCCTGAAAGTAATTTAATTTTCATTTCCACTTCAATATTATGCGACAAAGCAATTTGCTACGGCCGCGAATTTCTCTCCACTTCAAACTACTTAATCTCAGAGCACGAATTCCACCCCATGTGCTTAATTATTTGCTGGTTATTTTACAATCAGTTTTCCTCATTCACAGCTGCCTCTAGTACCAAAGAGGTTGTTCCCTCACATCGTAACCTTAAGAGTATAGATATCTATCTACACTGTAAAGTCCTAACACATTCGCTATAATTCTGTTACTTCTTCGTCTTTGCTTTTTTTTTTTTTTTTTTTTTTTTTTTTTTCCCCATTCTTTGGAGCGTCTCCTCATTCCTTATCAGTCCACATAAATTTCTACATCCGTCTGCAGCACCACATCTTGGACTCTTCGATTCTTTTCTTTTCCTGGTTTTTACACCGTTCATGATTCACTGCCGTACAACGTTGTGCTCCATGCTCAATGGAGCTCAATGTTATGGTCTTCAACTCGGTCACTGGTTTGATGCAGCTCTCCAACCTACTATATCCTGAGCAAGCCTCTTCATCTCCTCATAAGACCGACAACCCACGAACATTTGAATATGTGTACTATATTCGTCTATTGGTCTCCTTTTGAGATTTTTCCCCAATACACGTCCCTCCAATGGTAAGTATATGATTCCTTGATGTCTAAGAATGTGTCCTACAAATCGATCCCTTCTTTTAGTCAAGATATGTCAAAAACTCCTTTTCTCCCCTATTCTGTTCAGTACCTCTTCATTAGTTATACGACCTACCCACCTAGTCTTCAGCATTTTTCTCTAGCACCAGATTTCAAAGGCTTCCATTATCTTCCTGTCTGAACTGTTTATCGTCCATGTTTCACTTCCGTGCAAGGAAATACTCCACACAAATGCTTTCAAAATAGACTTCCGTAAACTTAAAATAAAATCTATGTCTGCAAATTTCTCTTTTTGAAAAACGCTTTTCATCACATTGACATTCTGCATTTTATGTACTCTGTACTGCAACCATCATGTGTTATTTGAATGCCCAAGTAAGAAAACTCATCTACCACCTTTATTGTTTCGTTACCTAATCTAATTCCTTCAGCGTCGCCTGATTTTCTAAGACTGCATTCCATTACCCTTGTTTTGCTCTCGTTAATGTTCATCTTATACGCTCCTTACAACATACTATCCGTTCTGTTTAACATATTGTTCATTCTTCCAGCTCCTTTGCTGTCTCTGACAGAATATTACTATGTCATCAGCAAAACGCAATGTTTTTATTTCTTCACCGTGAACTTTAATTCCTTCTCCAAATTTCGCTTTGCTTTCCTTCACAGCTTGCTCAATGTACAAATTGAATGACACTGGAGAAAGGCTACAACCCTGTCCTACCCCCTACCCAACCACTCCTTCCTTTTCATGCCGCCGGCCGCGGTGATCGAGCGGTCTGCGGCGCGCCAATCACAGTCTGCACGGCCACTGCTGTCGGGGGTTCGAATCCCCCCTCGAGCATGGATGTTTGTGTCGTCTTTAGTACAAGGTAGTGCATAAGTAGTTTGTAAGTTTAGGGACTGATGACTCCGCAGTTAAGTCCCTTAAGCTTAACAAACAGCATTTCATGCCCTTCAACTGTAATAACTGCTGTTTGGTTGACATACAAGTTGTAAATAATCCTCTGTTTCCTATATTTTACCCCTGCTGACTTCAAAATTTGAAAGAGTGAAGTCCAATCAAAATTGTCAAAAGTTTTCTCCAAATCTACGAAAGCTAGTAATGGAGGTTTGCGTTTCCATAATCTTCTAGGATACGTCGTGAGGATTACCTCCCGTGCTGATACTTCTGTTCTAAATCCGAATTTATCTTCCCCGAGGTCAGCATCTATCAGACTTTTCATCCTTCTGTAAATAATTCGTGTGAAAATTTTGCAACCATGACTTATTGAACCTATGGTTCTGTAATTTTCGCACCTGTCTGTGCCTGGTTTCTTTGGAATGGGGATTATTACATTTTTTCTTAAAGTCTTAGGGTATTTCATCTGTGTCATACATCTTATGCACTACGTGAAATAGTTTGTCATGGCTGGTTCTCCCAGACACTTCAGTAGCTCTGAGGAAATGTCATCTACTTCAGGGGTCTTGATTCGGCTTAGGTCTTTCAGTGATCTGTCAAATTCATCTCTCAGTATAGTATCTCTTATTTCATCCTCATCTACTTCCTGTTCCCTTCCAACAATATGGTCTCTAAGTTAATTTCCTATGTAGAGCTCCCGTATACTGTATACTCTTTCCATCTTTGAACTTTCCCTTCTTTACTCAGAACTGGTTTTCCATCTGAGTTCTTGATATTCATACAACTATTTTCGTGTCTCTTTTATTTCCCTGTATGCGGTATCTATTTTCCCCTAGTTATACATTCTTCTACAGACTTGCATTTGGCTTCGAGTCACTCTTCCTTAGCCATTTTGCATTTCCTGTCAATCTCATTTCTTAGTCATCTGTATTCCATTTTACCTGTTTCAATTACTGCATTTTTATATGTTCTCCTTTATCAATTAAAAGTTTAGTACTTCCTGTGGTATTTTTTTAGCTCTTGCTTTTCTACCTATTTGGTCCTCTACTGCCTTTACTATGTCTCAAAGCTACCTATTCCTCTTCTACTGATTTATTATCTCCCGTTTCTGTCAATTGTTGCTTAAATCACCCTCTGAAATTCTCAAGAACTTCAGGTTCCTTCAGTTTACCCAGGACCCAGCTGCTTAAACTCCTACCTTTCTTCTGTTTCTTCAATTTTTGTCTACAGTTCATAAACAATAAGATATGGTCACAGTCTATATCTGCCGCTGGATATTTCTTACAGTTTAGAACCTGATCCGAAATCTATCTGGCATCTTCCTGTGTCTCCTAGACTCTTTCACGCTACGGCGCAGGCAATATTTTGTTCTGTCTGAGAGGGGATTAATTTGTTTTAATAAAGCCTCTTAAATTGATTAATCTATTACTTATTCATAAACTTCTTTTATAATTTCTCTAATTATACTATGAAAGCAATTGTACAAGAAATAAAATGAGTTGGCTCGCATTGATTTGAAAGTGGAAGAGGAGCAACTTAGTGGAAATGAAATTTATATAATCAGATCGTAAAATAATTAAGCAGCCTCCATGTTACTAGCCAGAGAGAAAGCTCTTTATAGTTTAATTGACATGAGTCTCTACGTTTAAAAATTGAACTAAAATAACACTATTGTTGTTCATAAAGATCCCACTGGGTGGTGCCGCTGACCAGCTAAGCAGCGTGTCCACGCATATGAACAATCGGCTTCTAACTTCAGCATAGCTGTATCAGTAGCGACAGCATCAAAGCTGGGCCGGCCGCGGAGGCCGAGGCGACTGAGGCGCTCCAGTCACGGTTCGAACCCCCCCTCGGGCATGGATATTTGTTCCGTCCTTAGGATTAACTATTTTATAAGTAGTTTGTAAGTTTAGAGACTAATGACCCCGTAGTTAAGTCCCATAGACTCTACAAACATTTGAACATTTTTGAACCCCGTTGTTAAGTCCCATAAGCTATACAAACATTTGAACATTTTTAAACATCTAAGCTGGTCGTGGCGGCATTAAAAGCGCTCACAGTAACAGCAGCACTTGTTCTCAGTGGCGGCATAAAATTTAGTAAACCCATTGTCACCTTCACTTTTGCTTGGAAAATTATAGTTACGTTGTGATTTATTACATGTCTACTATTTCAAATTTGCGGTGTTGATCTGCTTTTAAAAAAATAAAAGAAGTAATAAAATTAAAAAAAAATCCTTGCGCCACTGCTTCCACGTATACAACATTCAAAATCAAATGTTCTAATGTTTGTTAAGCTTATGGGACTTAACTACGGGGTCATCAGTCCCTAAACTTACAAACTACATATAAACTAACTTATACCAAAGACAGCACAAACTTCCATGCCCGAGGGAGGATTCAAACCCCCGACGGGGAACGACCTCGCACATCGGATCATAGCATCTCAAGGCGCTCGGCCACTCTGCCGCAGCGTACAACCTTCTTTCATGATTCTTGAACCGAGTGTTTGTTATGATCAAATTATGTTCCGTGCAAAATTCTAGAAGGCAGCTAGCTTTCTCTTTCATTCCTTTTCCCCAGCCCATTTTCACCTACTATTTTTCCTTGCTTTCCCTTTCCTAATATCAAATTCCAGTCCCTCATCACAATTTAGTTCTCCTCTCCCTTAAGTGTCTGAATAATTTCCTTTACCTCCTCATACATGTCTTCGATCTCCTCATCATCGGCAGAGCTCGTAGGCGTATAAACTTGTACTCTTGAGGTCGATGTTGGCTTCGTATCTAGTTTGACTGCGATATTACGATCACTGCGCTGTTCATAGTAGTTTACTGTTTTGTTATTCACTATCAGACCTACTCCCGTAATACCCCCAAATGATTTTGTATTTGTAATCCTGTATTCACCTGACCAGAAATCCTGTTACTCTTTCCACCGAACTTCACAAATTCCTACTATATCCGACTTCAACTTATCCTTTTCCCTTTTTTAATTTTCTAAGCTCCCTACCCGATTAGCGGATCTAACATTCCACGTTCCGATCTGTAGAATGTCAGTGTTGTCTTTCCTGAGGATGACATCCTCCTGAGCAATCCCCGCTCGGAGATCCGTATGGGGAACTATTTTATCTCCGGAATATTTTACCTGAGAGGATGCCATCATCATATAGTCATACAGTAGAGCTGCATGTTCTCAGGAAAAGTAACGGCTGTAGTTTCCCCTTGCTTTCAGTCGTTCGCAATAACTGTGTGGCGAAGATCAGCTGAGTCAATAATGCAGGAAATGCAGTGCAGAGAGGAAAAGGGAGAATGTTTTAGCTCGGGGACCCGTGCTCGCCACGCACGTACTCTCGAAAGAACCGTGAGCCCCCTGGGGGAAATTTGTAAGTCTAGGGACTGATGACCGCTATAGTCTGTAAAATTATCTATTGGCGAACGATGTTGAAATCATCAATACCTGTACTATCTGCCTGTGGCGTCTACATCTACATCTACATACGTACAAAGCAGTCCACACAAAGGTGCGTGGCGGAGGGTGCTCAGTACCATTACAAGTTACTTGCTTTCCTGTTCCACTCGCATATAGAATGAGGGAAAAACAAATGTTTGCATGCATCCGTACGAGCCCTAATCTTACTGATCTTTGTGCTCTTTAAGCGAAACGTAGGTTGCCGGCAGTAGAATCGTTCTGCAGTCCGTATCACATTCCGGTCCTCTAAATGTCTTCAACAGAGTTTCTCGAGAAGAACGTCGCCTTTCCTCCCATTTGAGTTCCCGAAGCATTTTATTAACACTTCGCGCACTGATCGAATCTACCAGTTACAAACCTAGCCGCCTGCCTCTGGTCTCCATGTCGTCCTTTAAACCGATCTAGTGGGAATTCGAAAGACTTGAGCAATACTGAAGATGCGGTCGTAGAAGCGTTTCTCCTAATAAATCTCTCCACGACTGTCCTTATATATTCGTTCTATTTCATATCGCTGTACAGTGTTCTCCTAAGTATTTGAATACGCGACTCACTCGAGCAGCACATTACTAATGCTATATTCGAACATTACGGGCATCTGCCATCATCAGATCAAAATCAACGTCGTCGTTCTAGGTGTACTTTTGTTCGGCTGTTTATATTTCAGTGCATTTTCTCGAAGCAACACTCCTAGATTCAGTATAGGTTAATACAGGGTGTTTCACGAAAGACGCCTGCCAGGCGTCCGCGGATCGCGCGGTACGGCTCCCGGCCGCCGCCACCGCATCCGCCTGCCACGGCAGCGCCCGATTCTCGGACTCTATTGTGCCGCGGGCGCATACACTGAGTTAAAGTCTAAAAAACATTGCCATCTAAGTAACCTACGCTTACCTTTATTTACAGTAGATGTCAAAATGATGTCCCTCTATGGAAAGAGCGGCTTGGCATCTCTTGAACACTCGACTAATTTCGGCTGCCGAAATCTGAGAAATGACTAGTCGAATTACGTGGCAGTTTTTTGCTATTCCTATTGTTTATGACGTCTTATATCCGGAACAGTGTGTCGTATGTGATTCTTAATCCTGCAGGAATTATCATATCACGGGAAGGAGTATGTGTATTAAATTTGGTTGAAATCGGTCTAGTGGTTTAGGAGGAAATGTGCAATATTGTCGCATGATGCAGCAGTTTTTCTTGCATCTCATTGTTTATGACTTCATAACTCATGTACTGAGTGTCCTACTATGACAAAATTTCGAACTTACGTTCAGTGGTATGTGTGTATGCTGTCTGTAACAATTCTCGCGAATACAATTAATAGTGTATGAGTAATAAATTGTAACTTCAAGCCAAATGCTGTAAATTTACTGCGTGACGTCATATCTCCTGAACTATCAGCCCTATGGCAAAATACTTTCTTAGCTTCTACCTATAAACTAAATTACTGCCAAATTGCAACTTTATAAGTGAAGTAGTTTTCGAGGTTTCGTGTTTAGTCAGTGAGTGAGTATGTGAATGAGTGTCTTTTCGCTTTTATATAGATGGAGATTAAGAAGTAGAGTTGACTACTGAGTTGATGTTTCGACTCAGTGACTCGAGTCAGCGAACTAGCGAACTGTTCGAGTGAGTCATGTATCCGACGCTAGATACCGTTAACATGCGTTTTGCTTTCCGTCTGCCTGGGTGTGTTCGACACAGCGCCCAGGCGTGCAACGGATTTTAAGTTGTTCCCCTAACGCGCCACGCGAGATTTTGAATTATGCTACCGGTACCCTTCAACTGAGGTTTGAAAACTGGGATACCAGCGAGAAAAGTTGGGAAGTCCTTCGGTGTTTTGAGGTAGTTTCGTTTTAACTAAGCGTTCTTATACATTGTTGCTACATCTGTGCCAGGTGAACGCATGTTTTCCAAGCTAGGGCAAATAATTTCATTAAGACGAAACCACATTCTCAGTAAGATGTCAAAAATAACGTTTTTTAAAATTTGAATTTAAATAAACTGTAACCGATTCTCTTTTATTTGAATGACTAAAGATGAATCTGATTATTAGAATACCTATCTGGAGATTGAAAAACGTTAGTTCAGTTTTGTGGTTTCGTCACGAAAATTGTGAAATGTGATTTCTTGTGTTAATACTTGTAGTAATATCTGTTGATTGCGTTAAATATGTCTTAGGATCAAATCTTAAATATTTTGTTTATAATTGATTAGTTAGAAAAGTTATTCATTTCTGGATGCATGTAGACATTTGAACCATGATCTTTCTTGTTTTATATAAACTTAATTATGGAATTTTGAAGGTTGGAAAAAGTTTCATAACTTTGGAATTTGAATATTACTATTTTTTGCTTCCTTTGTTACAATATTTGTTTGTATGAAAATACGAGTAACTTAGGAAACGTTTACGCTTGAACACGATTGTAAAATCGTAGTAGCAAACAAATCCTGTGCCGTTCAGTTAAGTCTAGTGAATAACGTATTCAAACCATGTTGGTATTCCATAGATGTTTCGTATTTGCTATATCGTCCTATTGCAGCTTTCTCGGCTACGCGAATCAGTGGAGGTAGCAGGACGCAGGGCTGCGGCACATCAAGTGTTTTGAGTGCGGAAGCAGTGAGTCGACTCACTAGACACAGATGATCCGTATGTTTCGAAACAGTGAAATGATCCGTACTGCCCATCACTATTAAGAAGTGTTCGTAGCTCCAAAAAATGTTCAAATGTCTATAAATCTATCGGACCAAACTGCGTGGTGTGACGATACTGCTGACCCCCTCATCTCAATGTTATCGTACGATACCGTCTGCCTGGTCCTCTCATCTCAATGTCATCCTACGATACCGTCTGCGTCGGATCCGGAATCGTGTGGTGCAATAGAGGTAAAAGTTGCCTGTGAAGTTAGTTAAAAACGATATAGCCAGCCTAGGAATCAGTGTAGGTCAGTGTCTCGGTGATACTGCGATTAAAACAAGTGATAGAATTCATTAATTAAGAAATTCATATATTTTCTTTCCAGACAGTTCTATAAACAATAGTTGCGTCATTGTATGTTATTTCAAGACTTAAACAGACGAATTGTAAAATATTTTGTAAAAAAAAAAAAAAAAAAAAAAAAAAAAAAAAAAAAAAAAAAAAAAAAGAAAGAAAATTGATAGCATTGTATGTATGTTAGGCTCATAAACAAGTTGTGTAGACCAGCTAATAATATTAATTAATTTAATAGTCGAGATTTGAATTTTATAATTCTCTGTATATATTGACACGTGAGCTTTTGAACTTATTTTGAGAATTGCCAAGATAATTGTTAGTTCAATATATATGTTAGGAACATGTATGATGTGCTCGTTAACAAATTAATTGACATTTAATATTTTGGTTTGTTGTCAAACAAAAAGTAGCGTGATTAAAACTTAAAAAGATAGGTGCAATCTAAAATTATTGTATGTATAGTTTTCATTTTATATTGCGATTATTTTTGTGTACATGAAATGTTTTACTTGTGTGTTTGTTAATTGTAAATTAGTATAATCAATTGTTATGAACAATGCATAATGTAAAATCATTATTGACGATATTATATATTTGCCTCACCGCCTTGCGAGGGGAGTTCAAGTTTTGGCTTTTCTAAAGTGCACTGTAATCTATGTCACTCTGTGTTTTGAAATGGAAGTACTACCGTTCTCATGCTTTGTAATTTGTATATGTTATGAAGGATATGTTTGGTGGAGGATAAGTTTGATTTAAAGTAAAGAAGAAGTGAAAAATTGTACTTGTAGAGTATTTATTTCTACCACGACGCCCCAGGAGAGTAATGTTGCAGCGAGCAGAACTCCCACACATCGTAATATTGAAAAGATGAGGATTATGTTTGAAAATGGTAGAATGAAATGTAATTTACTTTAAATCTATTAATACGTTTTAGTGGTCATCAGTCCGTAACTTTCAAACTACTTAAACCTAGGTAAACACACACACACATACATAGGACAACACACACACACATACACCTATGCCCCAGGGAGGACTCGAACCTCCACGGCGTGCAACCGCGCGCTCCGCAGCGAGGCGCTTTAGACTGCTCGGCTATTCCACCGCGGCTCTTAGCTCCCAGTCCTACCTCCGCCCTCCCCCATGCCCCTAGAATATGTCATACGGGCGCGCTTGTGCCAGTCACCGATTGGCTGTGTGTTGCCATGAGTCAGCCGTTGGTCCGGTCGCCGTTACAGCTCGGTAATACTCCGCGCACGAGGCGCGGTGGTTGTGGTTGCACCTGCCGCGCTTCCTGTGCATTGTTCACCACTACCACCTGCCACCTGGCGCACGTCACGTCCGCCGCCCCGCAGCTGTCGTCTCACTTTCCATATGGCGCTACTGTCTCACTCCCCACTGTTAACACAAATCACGCCCTAGCAAACAATACTTGCCGCTGACCACACACTACCTTTCGCCGAATATTAACCAATAGTCAACACAGATTCAGAAAGTATCGCTCTTGCGAAACACAGCTTGCCCTTTATTCACATGAAGTGTTAAGTGCCATCGACAAGGGATCTCAAATCGATTCCATATTTCTGGATTTCCAGAAGGCTTTTGACACTGTACTCCACAAGCAGCTTCTAATTAAAATGAGTGCTTATGGAATATCTCCCCAATTGTGCGATTGGATTCACGATTTCCTATCCGAAAGGACACAGTTCGTTGTAATCGACGGTAAGTCATCGAGTAAAACAGAAGTGATGTCTGGCGTTCCACAGGGAAGCGTTATAGGTCCCCTACTCTTCCTAGTGTTTATAAACGATTTAGGAGACAATATGAATAGCTCCCTTAGATTGTTAGCGGATGATGCTGTCGTTTATTGGTTAGTGGAGTCAACAGAGGATCAAAAGCAACTGCAAAGCGATTTAGACAAAATTTCTGCATGGTGCGAAAATTGGCAATTGACACTAAATAAAGAAAAGTGTGAAGTAATACACATGACCACTAAAAGAAATCCGCTGAACTTCAATAACGCGATAAATCAGTCAAACCTTAAGGTCGTAAATTCTAACAAATACCTAGGAGTAACAATTACGAACAACTTTGACTGGAGAGAACACATAGAAAATATCGCGGGGAAGGCGAACCAAAGGTTACTTTTCATTGGCAGAACGCTTCGCAGATGCACCAGCTCCACCAAAGAGACTGCCTACATCACACTTGTGCGTCCTCTCATGGAGTACTGTTGCCCCTTGTGGGACCTTCACCAGGTGGGACTGACGGAAGACATTGAGAAGGATACGGAGGGGGGGGGGGGAAGCGTCACGGAAATGTTGCACGAAATGGAGTGGAAATCAAAATTCAAATGTTTGTTAAGCTTATGGGACTTAACTACGGGGTTATCAGTCGCTAAACTTACAAACTACTTATCAACTACCTTATACTAAAGACGGCACAAATATCAATGCCCGAGGGGGTATTCGAACCCCCGACCGTAGTGGCCGTGCAGACCGTGACTGGAGCGCCTCAGTCTCCTCGGCCACCGCGGCCGGCGGTGGAAATCATTAAAAGACGTTATTAATTGCGGCGTGATCTGTTTGCGAAGTTTCAATCACCGACTTTTACTTCTGAATGTGAAAATATTTTGCTAGCACCCACCTACTTACGGAGACATGACCATTCCAATAAAATAAGAGAAATCAGATCGAAAACGGAACGATTTAGGTGTTCTTTCTTACCGCGCGCTATTAGAGAATGGAACGGTAGAGAAAAGTTATGAAAGTGGTTAATGAACCCTCTGCCAGGCACTTGAATGTGATTTTCAGAGTATCTATGCAGATGAATACTGTACTACAGCGTTTCTCAGGCTGTGTTTCGCAAAACACTGAGGCTCAGCCAGGAGTTCCGTGAAACTTTTTGTCATCACTCTGAGATTCGTTCAGTGCAGCCTGCCTGGAATCCCTTATTGCGAAAAGCCGCTTCACGTCAGAATAAAGCCTCCAGCGTACGTCTTCAACTACACTGCTAGGAATAATCGTCACGGTGCAGGGGCCGATCGTTTTAAGGCGCCTTGCTGCGAAACCCCTAACGATTTGACCGGGATAGTTTCAGTTTGTGGAGTCTTGTCCCTTGGTCGCTATTGAGTTCTGCTGGGACGACTAAATGTTTCGGTCTCTAGAAATCAAATATTATACTAGATGACCCGGTGAAGTTCGCATCACTTACCTCTTAATATAAACTATATTAATTTAAATCATATGTATATTTTAGACTCAGTAGCTTTATAAAGGCATCATGAGATAGTCTGAAGTATCGGCTCGATAGTGGGCGGAAGGGTGGGCAAATGATTGCATTTCCCCAATTATTACAGTTTTGTTGGCACTATATTTCCGGATCGTAAGAGAATGCTCCTTGTTCCAGGTTCACTGGAGCATTGCGTCTGCGGAATCGATCAATTTCATTTTCCCGCGCTCGCTGCTGTTGTGACCGATGTGCCCGAACTCGTTCCATTCTATACCTATTCAAATGTTCAAATGTTTGTATAGCTTATGGGACTTAACTACGGGATAATCAGTCCATAAACTAACAAACTACTTATGAACTAGCTAATGCTAAGGACGGCACAAATATCCATGCCCGAGGGGGGATTCGAACCCCCGACCGTAGGGGCCTTGCAGACCGTGACTGTAGCGCGCAGTCCCCTCCTACACCTATCTACTTCACTGTAATTCACTATAGAACGCAAATCTGCCATACCAATACGACGGTTATCATTATGTCTCTCAGTGCGGTTAGCGCAAGAGGTAGCTCGTCGGACATTTGATTGAATTCGACGGCCTATGTTGGGTCTTTTTCACCTCGGCATTGTAGGGAGTATCAGATAATAATGTTTTCGTGCACTAATAATGGTAACTACAATAGTGACAGAATGACAAATGAAGATTAAATTTTTTGTTTTTATTTTTGGCGTTAGTTTCAAGGCATTTTTCAGTGGCACTGTAGTCAGTGTGCACTTTGCATATATTTAGTGTATGTGTAACCTTTGACAGTGACTTTGACACTTCATATACGAGTTCAGATCGTGTAAAGCGAACTTTACTCTTTCAAAGTATTATTTCTGAACGCAACCAACACAACAATCTAGTGTCAATTTCATTTAAAACTTCCGGGCTGATAAGCCGTGGTCGATTTATAAAACTTTCCCCTAACGTTTCATCTTCGGCTGCGGAAGACATCTTCAGAGACAGAGTGGCGAACTGCCACTCTGTCTCTGAAGATGTCTTCCGCAGCCGAAGATGAAACGTTAGGGGAAAGTTTTATAAATCGACCACGGCTTATCAGCCCGGAAGTTTTAAATGAAGTTGACGCCGGCCGTGAAAGTTTGCATTGTATAATCAATCTAGTGTCAGTTTAAATATTTGTTTTATTTTTGGCATAATGGATGTGGATTAAACACGTGTAGGTGCATGGTATCCTTGTGTTGAATCAAATTACGTAGACGTGGCAAGTAATAAAAGCATTTTCTGGGATACGGTAAAGAAACGAAAGAGTAAATAGCTTTTCCAGAGTGTAATTATTGTTTGACATTTCGCTTTGTATACTTCAAATCAAAAAATATCTTGATTTGCACACATTCTAAAGTATCTTATCCGGTACTTCAGCGCTCAAGCTATCTCCACACCAGATTTCATCACAATAGATTCAGTGGTTTATGTAATGATATACAGCCAAATCGGTTCAGCCGTTCTCGAGTTTTAGCGAGACTAACGAACAGCAATTCATATATATAGGCAACAACTCACCGTAAAGACGAACGTTGAGCCGCCAACAGACACAAAAGACACACAATTCTAAATTTTCGGCCGCGGCCTGCCTCAGCCAGAGAACAATCATCCACACACGTCAGCCAGAGTATGAAGGATAAGCATTTGATTGTTGGAAACTGTGTATTTTTATTCAATCAATATTCTTAGAAACTTTTAATATCTGGGTGTATTGTAATTATACAATGATTTGTTGTATCATCATCTGGTGCCTATCATAAATTCAAATACAACATTCGCCACTGGTTCCAGCTTCGGCTTCCAGAAATGTGGTCATCTTAAACATGATTATTACAAAATTTTAAACATGGCTGCAATTCAGCAACGGTGGAACAACAATCCAAAAGTCAACACAGTTTCAGCCGACCAGTTGCATAAAATAATTTACATCTATAAACCTTGACCCAGGTTTCGGCAAAATTAATTTTGCCTTCTTCAGAAGGATACAATAAAGCTCACATTAAAAAGTTGTTAAAATGTAGCTGACTCCATGTCAATAGATTAAAATTTTAAATTTAAAACAAAGTCACAATATAAAATTTTGGAGCATGTCCACACACAGGTCAAGTACTTGAGTACGCAGTGCTCACTTGATTTGTGTGTGCACATGCTCCAAAATTTTATATTGTGACTTTGTTTTAAATTTAAAATTTTAATCTATTGACATGGAGTCAGCCACATTTTAACAACTTTTTAATGTGAGCTTTATTGTACCCTTCTGAAGAAGGCAAAATTAATTTTGCCGAAACCTGGGTCAAGGTTTATAGATGTAAACTATTTTATGCAACTGGTCGGCTGAAACTGTGTTGACTCTTGGATTATTAGTACACCCTCTTAGACTTTTCCAATTGAGTAATTTATTGCTGAAATACTGCATATGAAGTTACGTGTAATAGTTACGTTTACATACCAGTAGCTGAAGCCAAATATCAAAATTCAAATGTTTGTGAAGCTTAAGAGACTTAACTGCGGGGTCATCAGTCCCTAAACCTACAAACTAGGTATAAACTAACTTATACTAAATACAACACAAAAATCCATGCCTGAGAAAGGATTCGAACCCCCGACGGCGAACGGCCTCGCACTCGGAGCATAGCGCTTCAATGCGCTCGACCACTCCGCCGCGGTTATCAGGTGTCGATCCATGCTGAAAAACGCATACTAGTACACGTGGTGAGGCATCCACGGACGACATTGGAAGCGCTAATTCTGAAATCCACTCCATGATACAGATGGCGAATAGTCTTCGGATACATTATTCCGCGCTTGCTCGACCTATTCACGCAGATCTGCAACAGTAATGGGTTAACGAGTCGTGTCATTCGTCACTTCACATCCCCACACCTGCTCGACAGGAGACAAGTCCGGAGATCATGCTGGCCAGAAAAGTTGCTGCACGTATTGCAGTGAAGGTTTAAGTTTCACAGGCAGGTTGTGGGCGACACTGCAAACATCTTCTTTATATTACATTGTATATAAAGCAGAATGTCCGATTGTTGGTTTGTGTGTTCGTATTGCATACAAACCTACAGTTTTGTTCCAATCTCTATGAAATTTTGCACACGTATACTTCAATCCATGAGGAGGTCCCCATGAATGTAAGGATAACTTACAACACATAGTTCACGAATTATGAGGTCATAAACAATGAGATGCGAGAAAAACTGCTGCATTACGCGACAATGTTGCACATTTCCTCCTATACCACTGGACCGACTTCAACCGAATTTGGTACACATCTTCCTTACCGCGAGGTATCAATTCTGTAATGGTAAGAACTACATACAGCAAATGGTTCAGGAAACACAACTTCATAAACAATGAGTGGCAAGGCCACATAATGCGACAAGACTTTATAAATACAATATATGAGAAAGACAGTACTTAGCGACTTGCAGGAAAATATAATTTCAACCATTTATTAAACTTTTTATCCATGACAACCACATCAAAGTAATGATAGGAAAAAAGTTCCTCGCTTCCCACTTCTCCACTGTCCATGTAGAAAAATTATGGCATTCGGTATGACGTTGCAGTTTATAATTTCTACACTACAAATTGTAGTCGCAGGAAATTTTACAGATATTATACACACATACACTTGAATTTACTTTAGAAATTGTATCACAGTACAAGTAGTTCATGAGATATAAGGAGATAAACAGTAACGTTCATGGAAAAACGCCCCATCACGCATTAGGTTTTACTCTATTAGTTCTTTGCAACAAACTTTGTTCGCAACGGATTTTACCGACATACAGCACTTATACAAATGAATATGTACCTGCAAAATTACACAGTTGTAGAACATATAATTCAACAAATATGAGATCATATATATTGCGATGGGTAAAAATCTGTCACATTTTGTACCACGTATTAATACATTTACGTATTTGCCACTAATACTCCTATATTCCAGTCACCTTACAGAAATTCCTGAAAGCTGACTGCTCTTGACAACAAGTGAAGCGCACACCCCTGCAGGTGAAAGCAAAAGACTTCTATAGAGCTGCAACGAAAGAAAGAGAATGAAGTAGTGTACATCTAACGAATAACCGTTATTTCCGACAGATATAGTTTTTAACTTCAAGAGATTGCAGTTTCCAGTGAGACATTTTCCATTACGATTAATAAATCACAGGGCAGCCTATTCAGTATTGTGGAGTGGTTTTGCCGTGTCCATGTTTCTCACAGGGATAACTTTATGTCACTTGCTCAGAGGTGCTCTCACCAAAAAAATTCACATTCGATACTGTACAAGTCACAAAAATATTTTTCATAGTAAAGTTGTTAATTAAATGAATGTATGAATGTATGTATCATTTGTATGTTGATTACGATTTTTGTTTATTAAGATCCGTACTTGAAAATTTGTATATTATGCAAGACAGCCTTATTTCTTATATATTCTCTGATAAATAGAACGTTATTAGAAAAAAGCAGATGAATAGAGAGAGAAGGGGTAGGAGCAGTAGTAACAATAAATGCCCGGGCAACGCCAGTTATATATATAAAGCAGTGTCAGTATGTTTGTGTGTACGTATTGCACACAGAAAATTTGCTATTCCTTAGGTGGCACCTGCCGTCGTCAGATCAAAATTGACGTCGTCTCTCCAGCTGTACTTTTTTTTCAACATTGTATGTGCTGGATGTATTCAAATTTTTAAAAAATATTTGTAAATCTGTCGGACTTAACTAGTGCCGTTACCAGTGCATAGTCTTACAAACTGCGTAAACTAACGTAAGGAGAACACACATATCTAATATATAAAAATGCATGTTTGTGTTTTCGTATTTTATGCGCAGGCGTACCGTTCAACCGATTGTGATGAAACTTTGTCAACATATCGCTTGGACTTTCGCGATGATCATAGGCCCCTTAAATGACTGTACGACAAATAGTTCAGGAGATATGACGTGATAAACAATGAAGTGCGCGGAAAAGAGATGCATCATGCGACGTCTGCTTCTAAACCACTGTACCGATTTCAACCAAATTTCGTACACATATTCCTTCC
The DNA here is from genome assembly GCA_026315105.1 of Locusta migratoria. Classification (NCBI taxonomy): domain Eukaryota; kingdom Metazoa; phylum Arthropoda; class Insecta; order Orthoptera; family Acrididae; genus Locusta; species Locusta migratoria. The sequence goes on along the minus strand of CM048745.1, from coordinate 129,958,357 downwards.
ATGAGGTAACAATTGACGTAGGGGTAAGAATTGTTTACGACCTGTAGTTTAGGAGATATGACGTCATAAACAATTATATGGTTGAAAATCTGTGGCATCATGCGACATGCGAATAAGTGCACTTTATTCATCCTAAAATCTTTATGACATTTTGGACACTTGACCTTCAAAGCAAGAGGAAGGTCACTGTCACATAAAATTTTGGATGGTGCATGACGGAGGATACTTTAGATATGGACATGTTCAGATTCTACAGTTTTACTCCGATCCTGATGAAAATTTTAAATATGATTGAACAATTCAGTTTATCAGTGCAGTATTAATATATTCAGATTACCTACAATCATTTCAATTAATTATCTTGACTAAACAGTTAATATTCAGATTTCGGTGAAGTTTCGAATGAAATAAAATTTCCGAAATTTCTAGCATGTCTCTCTGGAAGCTACATTACATTTTTCAGGGTGATAACCATCAAAGAAACATTAAAACATAAATATTGTTCACACCATGTGAATTTTATGTCAGAAATTTAAAGTAAGAATTAAAAAAAAAAATTATGCTTCAGTGGAAAGCATACTTCCCAGAATGAAACTTTCACTCTGCAGCGGAGTGTGCGCTGATATGAAACTTCCTGGCAGATTAAAATTGTGTGCCGAAACCGGGACTCGAACTTGGGACCTTTGCGTTTCGCGGGCAAGCGCATACTTCACTAGGAGATATGACGTCATAAACAATTATATGGTTGAAAATCTGTGGCATCATGCGACTTGCGAATAAGGACCCTTTATTCATTCTGAAATCTTTATGACATTTTTGACACTTGACCTACTGTGGCTGTCAGATTTGATTCATACGAAGCGTACCGAATCACTGGGGTGAAAGCCACCAGCAGAAGGAATTTGTTGTTACCAACGTATGGTTTTAATGCGAATTTGAAAATAAATCTAATATATAAAAATTAATGTTTGCTTGTTTGTCTTTTTGTTCGTATTTATGAACTGCTGTAACATATATCCGATTGCTATAAAAATTTGTCAACTCATTGCTTGTACTCGTGCGAAGGTTATAGGCATACTAATTCTTGTGGTACATGGCGAAGGCTGCTTTACAATTAGTTAATTCGTTTCTTACACCTTCACGCTGAAATGGCAGGACGGATGTGAATGAAATTTGGAACAGAATTAGCTTATACCCTGATTAATACATGGGCTACTTTTCGCAAGCCACTGTATGGATCGTGGCGGAAGGTGCCCTACAGTAGGTTAATATGTTTGCTACTTCTTCATGCTGAAAGGGAAGAGCAGATTAGAATGAACTTTGGAATGGAGATAGCGTATAACCTTCATTAATTCATGGGCTACCTTTCGTAACCCACTGCACGGCGCACGGTGCATGGCGGCGGGGGGGGGGGGGAGGTACCTTACAGTGGGTTAACACGTTTGTTACTCTTCACGCTGAAATGAAACATCTGGACAGAATTGAATGAAATTTGGAATGAAGATACCTTATACCCCTAATTACTACATGGACTACCTTTCGTACGCCTACGTTGGTGCATGGCGGAGGGTACATCACAACAAACATCAGAATAGAATTGTCTGACTGGTCACCATGAAAGTCAGCACATAAATGTATGTTTTCACGAAGGAGATTTTTATAATCTGCCAGCCAGTGAATTTAGCATGGCGGAGGGAACCTTGCGACTTTGACACCGTTTGACCAGTCACCACTAAACTTGGCGCATATAGGTATGTTTTCCTATATAGGAGGGAGAGGAGTTGGCGGAGGAGGAGACGGACAGAGAGAGGGTAGAGGAAGTGACGTACAGAGAGAGAGAGGGGGGAGAGACGGAGAATGAGAGAGACGAAATGGTGACAGACAGGTGAAAGGAGATGAACGGAGAGAGAGATAGAGAGAGAAAGGAAGAGGAGAGGAAGAGATGGACAGACAGAGAGAAGGAAAGAGAAGGTGCACACAGAGAGAAAAGGGAAGGAGAGATGGGCTAAGTTAAGACTGTAATAAGTAAGTATCCGGGCGACGCCGGATTTTCAGCTAGTACACACACACACACACACACACACACACAAAGCCGAGGGAGGACTCGAACCTCCGACTGGGAGCAGCCGCGCGCTCAAAGCAAGACACCTTAGGCGCTCGGCCATTCAACCATGCAGCCTGCAGCCTGCAGTTCCTTCCCTCTTAACATAATGGACGTTATCCCTGATGTATCAATCCATGTCCTATCAATATATCCATACTTCTTGTCAGTGTGTACAATATGTTCCTTTCTTCGTCGAGTCCGCGAGAAACCTCATTTCTTACGTTATTAGGCTAGCTACATTTCACCGTTCATCTGTAACACCACATCACTAACACTTCGACTCTCTTCTGTTTGTTTTCCCACTTACCGTGATTCACTACCGTACAACACTGTCGAACCTTTATCTCGGTGGACAAATTACATGAATGTGTTTGGATGTTTTCCGCAGTCTCGCTTCACTTACCAAGCTCAATGTCAGAGCTGCCTCTTTGGTGCCTTTAGCTTTCCTGAACCCACACAGATCGTCATCCAAAATAAACTCAATTTCTTTCCATTCCTGTATACATTATTTGTCAGTATGTTGGATGTATGAGCAGTTAAGTACATATGTTGTCTTCGGAATTGTGTGGAGGATATTTTTCCGTCGACAGTCTCATTAATTCTTATCACCAATTAGAATACAAGTAGTAGTGTGGTTTACACGTTCCCTACTGATATCAGAGATTCCTTCTATGCCTTCTGCCTACGTTTTTCAAAGCTCGTTTACATTCTGATGGTGGTACTAGATCCCCTAAGTCTTCCATATCGACACTATGTCACGTCATCAGGCAATGCCTCCCCCTTATCAGACTTTTCGTTTTCTCTTTTCGCTATCTGATCTCTTCTAAGAGTTCAACAGCGTTTTCACTATTACCATCCTTGTTTTTAATTTCACAGATAGTTGAATTTTTAGTCCTTCAGATTCATTTTCGATTTCTTCACTTTTTTTTCTCCGCCCGTTTTTCCTTGACATCTCTACACTTTCTATTTACACTGCTAAAACAATTACGGGATCAAGTGAGATATCATATACAATATACATATGCTAATGTATTTTATTCAGATATTGTGATTTGTCATTTAAAAACATTATGCAACAAATCCTAAATGCTCCTTTAAATATAATTATTTTATTACACTATAGACCTATTTCGGCTTTTACCGCCATCGTCAGGTGAGCTGCGAAAATGTTACATTATAAATACATCAAATTTTCGTACATTATCGTAAATGTAAATAGTATGACGAAATATTACATACGTCTGTTGGTCCTGATATCCAATACATCGATGGTTTTATTGCTTCAGTCATTTATTTATTGCTTTGAATTGTAATAATTGCAATATTTCTGATGACGTATGTTGTTTTATTTTATTGGAATATTTATGATGACTTATTTAGGTTGTGACAGCTTTTGACAACCAGAGATGAAATAAATGCAATAAAACCATCGATGTATATGGATATAAGGACCAACAGACGTATGTAATATTTCGTAATAGTATTTACATTTACGATAATGTGCGAAAATTTGATGTATTTATAATGTAACATTTTCGCAGATCACCTGACGATGGCGCTAAAAGCCGAAATAAGCCTGTAGTATAATAAAATAATTATATTTAAAGCAGCATTTAGGATATTTATTGCGTAATGTCTTTAAATGACATTAATAGTGCTGCAGACCCAAGAGAAATCAAATTGTGATTTGTGTCTGATACAGTACGATATTTTGCTGTCTCTACACTTTTACATGGCGATGCACTATGGGGGCATCATAGTAGTGAAAAAGTCATTCTCGTAGCCCTCTAATATGGCGTGTCATCATTTCGGGCGGCCAGTAAAGTTGTACACGTGCATGGTATGGACACTATGAGGTTAACAATCAGCTCAATCGGGATTAAGTCCAGTGAACAAGCTGACCCCTCCATTAGTTCAATTCCCTCAAGCGTGTTATCCACCAGTGCAGCTGTGTGTGGACGACATTATCGTCCACAAGAAGAAACCAATATCGTGTGGTATCAGCGTAGGGCACAAGAGAAGTCTCCATACCTCTGAGCAGTCAAAGTCTGTAAGTCCACAAATACTGACTCCTGCCCATACCTTTCTTTCATCCTAATGTTATTATGGTGATATATCCTGCCGGACTGTTCCGAGTTCTACGTTGTCTCCAGATGAGGGAATGTCAATTGCCCGGCTGAACACAAAATCCTGACTCATGTGTGAACAGAACCCGGCGCCATTCGTTACGACTCCATTCCCGATGTTCCTCCGCCCACTTTCTGTGGGCTAAACGGTGTCGTTGATTTAATGGGACACAAACCATAGGTCTCCGAGCGTAGAGGCCCCATTTCCGAAGGTGATTTCGGACTGATTGTGTTGATATTGCACGTCCTGTTGCTGCCTAGAGGGTGCGTTGCAACTGAGTTGCTTTCAGCCTTCTGTCTGGACGGGTTCTTAAACGGAGATGACGGTCATCTCTTGCTGATGTTACCCGGGTACGATCCTTGGCCTTGCCTTCTTTTAACGTTTCCTGTTGTCTGCAATCGCGTCCATGTCCTAGGAATTACACTTTGGTACACAGCAATAGCTGCAGCCAACTCCCTCGTGTCTGACCCGCTTCCAACCTTCCTGTGGCTCCCCTTGGCATAGCTTTGCGTAAGTCACGTTGTTGTTGCATTGCACTACCTGTTCACTACATACCCTACTATAAGTTTGCTAGACTAAACACAATTCAGCACCAACCACCTCTGCAGTAACTTTCTGTTATTACCACTATGTCTGTTGGCGTAATGTTGTCGTCTGCACTCTGTAGAACCGTCAGAGCGATGTTGAACCACTTTAGTTTATTCTACCGATGACAATACTTCAGAACCTAGATATCTCTATAGTTCTGATCAGTGTATTTCTCTCCTGAGGGATTTATTGCTCTGTTCCCATGAAAAATTTTGTACTTCCTTCTGTCCTCTATCAGTTAATTTCTTGTATTATCCTAAGTTTCTTCCCAGTTACCTTTCTTGTACCTTCCTACCATCTGAGATAGCCCTGTTCTAAGACATCCAAAGCGTCTTCAACTGAACTACCTGCTCTGGTATTCCACATCTCAGTATCCAAGTTCTTAAAGAACTTCAAACGCGTCTGGTCATTCATCGGAACTAAAAATAATCTGCAAACCCCCGAATGGCTGAACAGGTACCTACCAACCGCCGTCTCATCCTCCGCGCAAAGCGTAAAGGAACGCGGTATGGAGGGGACGTAGTCAGCGTCACACTCTCGCTGACATTGCATAGGTTTTCATGAGCGGAAGTGCTATTGTGCTATTTCTCAGTCAAGTAACTCCTCAATTGGGCTCTTGCCAGTGACCCATCCAAGTGCTAGGCAATCCCAGCAATGAGGTAAATAAGACCCGCCAATGGGTAAAAAAATTATTATTTTTTATTTATTTATTTTGCAAAATGATGTATAGAATGCGTATCTGCAGAAAAAAAATGTAAAAATTACTAAAAATGAGCTTTTTATAGCGTAGCGTAATATGTCGATACTAAAAGAGATACGCTTCAGAGCTCACTTTCGCTTTGCTCTGTAAAGCGTATTCTCTATGTTGGTAACACTGACAACTTCCAGAACATTTTTTAATGTTGTTTTCGTTTCGTTGTTGTTGAAGCATTCAACCATATATTGTGGTCAACAATTCGAAAGACTGCGATTGTTGGTGCTAATACAATTCAAATAGGACTTTGTGATGCTTTTTTATTATTCCTTGATGGAAATACTGGCAGAGCTAAAGTGCTACAAAAGTTGAACATTAATCAGGATTCAACACTGTGAATATTTTGAAAGCGTTAGATGAAATTCGTGTGAATAAAGCAGATATACTGATGGGCAAAAAGAATTCAGAGAAATTGACTAGGAATTGACTGAAGTGAGGTGAGATTCCTCTAAACTTTATGGTCGTTTTTCTCAGTTACATAATTTCATGCACTTTGGTACACATTGTAAGCAAACTAATACAGCTAGGTACATGAATTTTTCTGTGCAGCAACATAACACCAGTAAACAATAATAAGAAGGAGTTTTCCTGTAAATCATATAGAAAGGAAAATAAAATTATTGTCATATGTATTTTAGGACAAATTTTATCCTTTAAAAAAATTCATAAAAAGTAAACTATTTGGTTTGTGTTAATAATCCTCCTCATTATTATTCATGAAGGTACAAATAACAAAATGACAAAATTTAACATGGGCGAGATGTTGGGTCTTACTTAACTTCCGTCGAACCGGTGTATCGACTGCGGTACGGCTTGTTCCTCAGTGTAGTACTTTATCATTTCACTTCTTTACATACTATTTCGATTCCCTTAAACTTCACTCTACTGGGGTCGTGCTCAACCTATCTAGTGCAAGTCTTTTTAGCTGACACCACACCAATATAATAAGAATTTACACGCCGGCCACGGTGGCCGAGGGGACTGAGGCGCTCCAGTCACGGTCTGCACGGCCACTACGGTCGGGGGTTCGAATTCCCTCTCGGGCATGGATATTTGTGCCGTCCTTAGTATTAGCTAGTTTGTAAGTATAGGGACTGATGACCCCGTAGTTAAGTCCCATAAGCTATACTAACATTTGAACATTTTAAGAATTTACACGCGAAGAGGGCGTGGACGGCAAGGGCGCTACAGCCATACATTTTCACTTGTCGCCATTGTTTCATGCCCTAATGCAGCCACTGTCAATCTTTCCTTCGTCAATAATGTAATAAGTTCAAACATTTTAACAATTTCATGAAATATGTTTTCTGCATCTGCATCTACATCTATATGGGATACTCTGCAAATCACATTTAAGTACCTTTATACTACTAATCTGCCATTCCATTCTCGAATAGCGCGCGGGAAGAAAGAACACCTGAATTATGGCGATTGTAGTTTCGTAAGTAGCCCATGCCGCAGGGATAAGCGCCATTGTTGTAACGATTCCCATCCCAGATCTTGTATCATATCCGTGACGCTGTCTCCCCTATATCGTGACAATACAAAACGAGCTGTCCTTCTATGGACTCTTTCGATGTCCTCCGTCAAACCCACCTGATAAGGAGCTCATACTGGGCAGCAATACTCCAAAAAAGGACGGACAAGCGTAGTGTATGCAGTCTCTTTAGTAGTTCTTTTGCATCTTTGAAGCGTTTTGCCAATAAAACGCAGTCTCTGGTTCGCCTTTCCCACGACATTATCTACGTGTTCTTTCCAGTTTAAGTTTGAAGTAATAGTAATTCGTAGGTATTTTGCGGAGTTTGCGGCCTTCACTTTTAATTGATTTATCTTGTAAACAAAGTTTAACGGATTTCTTTTCGTACTCATGTGGACGACTTCACACTTCTCATTATTTAGAGTCAATTGCCAATTCTTCCACCACAGTGATACCTCATTTATCGTTCTGCAGTTGGTTTTGATCTTGAGATGATTTTAGCAGACGGTAAATGACGGCGTCATATGCGAGCAACCTAAGAGAGCTGCTTAGATTTTTCCCAAATAGCATATGTAAATAAGGAACAGCGGAGGACCAATAACACTACCCTGTGGAACGCCGGATATCACCTCTATTTTACTCGATCTATTACTACAAACTGTGTCCTTTCTGACAGGAAATGCTCTATCCAGTCGCAAATTTGGGGCGATATACCATAAACACGCAATTTGATTAAAAGCCGTTGGTGAGGTACGGTGTCAATAGCCTTCTGGAAATCAAGAAATATGGAATCAATTTGAGAACCCTTGTCGATAGCACTCATCACTTCGTGTGAGTAAAGAGCTACTTGTGTTTCGGATGAACGATATTTTCTAAACCCGTGTTGATCTTGGGTCAGTAGATTCTGTTCGCGATAATTCATAATATTTAAATACTGGATATGTTCCAAAACCCTGCTGCAAATTGACGACAATGAAATAGATCTGTAGTGTAGTGGGTTACTCCTACTGCCTTTCTTAAATATAGGTGTGACCTGTGCAACTTTCCAGTCTTTTGGTACAGATCCTTCTTTGAGCGAGCGGTTGTAAATGGCTGTCAAATAAGAAGCTATCGCTTCAGCATAATCAGATATTTCTTTCCGATTTCAAAACACCTTAACAAACAGCTCGTGGTTTGACAATGTCTGCGTGAATTACTTGGGCTTATTGCGAAAATAAACGTAAATCAACTGCCTGGATATTTTCATAGTTTTACATGCCAGACAATCAGGAATTTTGGGATGTATGAACTGACATCTCGACGGATGTTGCGCAAGTTTTATCAATCACATTAGAATGCCTTACTTGACCACTTTTATCACGCACAGCTGAGAAACCTACCTTGCATTTCCTGCTCCAATTCCTCCCAAGTGGATGATTCATAACTCCAACACCATACACACATAATCGCCGATGACTGTTTCCCTGCTTGCAAGTAGTTAAGTGACTTAACGATTTCTTAGCTGACGGGAGAGACGTCCATTTCAGTTGTTGGCAGCTTACACACTGACGAACATCCATCTGACCGATACAGCGAAACCTGGAAGTCTTCCTTTGCAACCACGCAAGAGCCGAAAAGCTACAGGTATTTGTTTATTTTTAATATCAAATTAGCTGTCGTCCTAACACCCGATTAAGAACAAATTTTTCTATAACTAAAGGCCACATCTTTGCATTTACATTTTAGCTTGTTACAGTAAAACAGTGATACGAAATATTGTTTTTATTAATTTCTGCATGGTGTTAGTGAAATCTTTTAATTTGTCTGTACTGAAGTGGTAGGTAACGCAACCAATGAAACCTGCCAATTGTACCACTGATGCTGAAACACTGAGATTATCGCACACAAAATTTCTCTTTACTCCTAAATATTTGGTATTACGGATTGCAATTGTGAGTTATTAATCCTGGTCATTCATTAGTCCTGTAGTCCAGATCATAGCTGTACCTTTCAGCAATGCTAAAAGTTTCATTAAATGCACAGCATCTCGTTTCTATGCATTAAGAACTAGACTGTCTATGGAGTATATTTATATTTTGTCGAGGACCGGGACAAGCGCCCTGCCCCCTGCCTCCCCCTTAGTCCGTCACTGACTAAACTACTAAGATCATCAGTTCCACTCATTTGTTCATCATGTAAGCGTAGACTTCCGCAGCCGTTGTTACGAGCAATAAAACTCTTCTGGGTGTGAGACCACCGCATTGTCAGTCTTTGAGAAACTGACCAACGTTTCGGCCATTGTTGCCAAGTGGCCTTCTTCTGCAGCGGCGGAGTGACCGAGCGCATTGAGGCGTTATGCTCCGATGCGCGATGCCGTTCCCCGTCGGGGGTTCGAATCCTCCAACGGGCATGGATGTTTGTGTTGTCTTTAGTATGTTAGTTCATAAGTAGTTTGTAAGTTTAGGGACTGATGACCCCGCAGTAAGTCTCATAAGCTTAACTAACATTTGAACATTTTTTTGGCCTTGTTCTGGGTATTTGTTACACAAATACCCGGAAAAAGTCAAACCAGTAGTCGAAACATCAGTTTCTTAAACACTGACAACGCGGTCTCACACCCAGAAGAATTTTATTGCTCGTTCATCATTCTTGCGAGATTTAGCTGGGTGTTGATCACCAAAAATTGTCTGTAAACCCAGAATTTGGCAACTATTTCGTGGTCATGTTGATTCCTTCCTGTTGCTTTTGCTTCCGTTTTCTGGTTCAACTGTGTTAATGGTAAATTAGAAGAATTATATTAGACACTATTCAATGCAATTTTCCGATTTCAGTATTTTTTCACCACTTATATATTTCAGTATGACGACTCGGAACGTCTAGTCTAGATATTTAAAAGATTAAATTTGTTTATTATACTGACTGCGGGTTGAATATCAGTTGTGGTGTCAATTTTATTTTATTTCAAATTAATAAAGTAATTCCATTCGCTCTTCTTGCCAATAGTTCTGTCGAATTACATCAAGGTAGGAGAATCTCCTTACTCTTCGTCCCAGCGGATGTAGAATAGGTCTAAAATGACAAGACTGACTTGTTGGCAAACTAGACCCTTGTTCATTGGCCTGTAACGAACGTCAGTCAACCGTATTCTCAGTTCAAGCTATAGATGCGACAACTGGTTATGGAAGGACTGGCAGAGAAATCGTGACTTCAAATTTCCCTTCACGACAGTACTACGCTACGATCTAACAAGCAGCATGAAGCAGCCCCTGACAAGGCTAAACACAGAACAGTAAAAACTTCCTTTGTCAGTTACACGGACTTACTACTGTGCACTTCTCGAATCGTACTATGCTTTGTAGCAAGTAGCTGGGCGCACCGTCACGGCGGTAAGGCGTGGACAGACGAGCGCACTACTTAGGCTATCGGGAGCTTTCCGGACCACCTCAGTGGAAGCACTGTGTGTGGTGCTGGGAATCTTCACGACCGATATAACCGTCAAATATCGGGTAGTGACTTACTGAAAAAAAAGCTGAGACTGGAGAATTGACTCCTGGCAGCAGGAATGGGACACAAGTGAACAAGTGATAAGGGTCGGAGGGTCCATTCATTCTTCCCCGATATAGCGGAGAGACTAACAAGGAGACCATATGGGTATCAGATTTTAGAATTTACTGATACTTATGGTACGTGAAGTTCAGAACTTACGTAACAATCAGTTAAGCCAATCGACGCAGGAATGGGACACAAGTGAACAAGTGATAAGGGTCGGAGGGTCCATTCATTCTTCCCCGATATAGCGGAGAGACTAACAAGGAGACCATATGGGTATCAGATTTTAGAATTTACTGATACTTATGGTACGTGAAGTTCAGAACTTAAGTAACAATCAGTTAAGCCAATCGACGCAGGAATGGGACACAAGTGAACAAGTGATAAGGGTCGGAGGGTCCATTCATTCTTCCCCGATATAGCGGAGAGACTAACAAGGAGACCATATGGGTATCAGATTTTAGAATTTACTGATACTTATGGTACGTGAAGTTCAGAACTTACGTAACAATCAGTTAAGCCAATCGACGCAACTCTAAAAAATTATGGAGAAAATCGAGTTTGAAGTATTGCAAGTGCACGTAAGCGCCAATAATATATTCAATCGCAGCATATGTCGGTAAGCTGAAATATTAGCGCTGTGGTCTTGCAACCAAAGGGTCGGTGGTTCGAATCCCCCTATGACAGTTATTTTTCCTTCGTTGTGTTGGAATACTTACAAAATCTTGATATCTAATGGTAATTTTTACGAAAAATGCAGTTTTTTTGGTCGTTCGTAATTTTCAATATTTTATAAAAGGATGTTAATAATGATGGTTTGAATCAAAGAAACATAAGTTACATGTTTTACAATATTGGCTTCATTATTAATTGTCGACTGTAGTCTTTGATTGTTCAGTTTGTGAAGAGCTACGACGCTGTTTTTGGAAAGTCATCTCCATAGTTGCTAATGGCTTTCCAAGCAGCTAACCTACTCAACCATGGTTTTAGAGAACGACAAGGTGTTCAGCTTGTCTACATACACATAAACAAAAACTGACACAACACGTGGAATTAGCTGTCACAACAATTTTTATATAACTGAATTTGAAAAACAAAAAATGTGACCACGGGATTCGAACCACTGACCCTACTTTTTTCTTATCGGGGCTCCCTTCTCCCCTACACCTCGTCCTTACTCTCACCGTGAATGCCTTCATCGGCGAGCTTTCTCACGCTATAACAAAGTTAATTGCATCTCCGCTGATTGGAATTGAAAAACAATGCTTTTCAAAACAGACTATATGACTTCTTCTTTCATCTTCGTTAGTTGGTTTTCAGTGAACTACTACGCTATAATAAAATTAATTGTATCACCTCTGAGAGGACTGGAAAACAATGCTTCCTCAACATAGAAAATAAGACTTCTTCTTACGTCTGCATTAGTGTATCTTCTAGAAGCTAGTGATTATTCTTAGTTGAACTAAAGAGTTGTTAAGTATGAGTAAAATAAAGTAATAACAACAATAATAACAACAAAAATTGGTCTATTGATTCAGATTCCATTATGTAGGTGTTAGAAATTATTTATCTCTTGGAGTTTAACTTGCTGTATTTTTCTAGCTTAACAATATTTTATCCTATACGTTCCTTTTGGAACACTATTTGCAACATGTTACCTAAGTCCTTCTTGTGATTTTTATTCTTTAAATGTTTGTAATACTTCGTTGTCGTATAGCTACTATAATCCTCAGCGTTGTTCTGCAATCTTCGATGAATTACGAAGTGCACAAAATGTCCGTATATCCACATTATTTTTATTTTTTTATTTTATTTTATTTTATTTTTTATCCGGTATAAGTAATTCTCCTGTGGTGATGAATCTACCGTCATTTCTTTGGAGGAACGCCACCTGCTGCTTCACTCTTGTCCATAGGTCACTGTAGCCCGAGCAGGTAAACCTGTGAACTAACGTATCTACATGTCCACAGGTGGTACATAAACTGGAATTAGCCTTGCCTTTAACACTCAGCCTCTCGTTCGTTGATATAATTGCAATGACAACCCGATACCACGTTGAACGTACCTCCGATGTTAAAAGTTTGCTGCTGATATTACTCCAGACAGAGCACCAAACATTTGTAAAATACTTTTTGTCCATTCTGTTTCTAATAGCATTCGTCCGTTGTTTGTCATGATGATATTGACTATTACCATGTTCTCCTGTTGTTTGGCTATTCTTCTTGTAACTAACCTCAATAAAGTACTCACTGACATGGTTCAGTTGTAAGTAATAGAAGCCACATTGACGGGGCCAGCTAAACTCTTTGGCTCTGTCATTTTGAAGAGTAGAGCCGTAATGATCTCAAGATTCTTATGCAGAATATCTTGTGTTCTCTGGAGAAATAAGTTCATCGTATTCTGCCGAATGTCTGTAAGACTGAGGCCACCATTTCCATATGGTAAGGTCACTGTATTAGCTGCGACACTGAATATGTATCCCTGCCAAATCACTTGACAGGCGGCTCTTGTAATGCATTTTGCTATACCTAATGGGACAGGCAATAATTGACCTAAAATATTGCTTTGGACAGGATAATGCAGTTAATTAATTGAGCCCTCTGAATCAAATTAAGATCCCTATTTCCATGTTCCCCTGTTAAACCTCTGATTTTTGCTAGCATTTGTTTCCAGTTGGCAGGCGTCATCCGGAGTGGACTGTTATAAAATATAACGCCAAGGGACTTATATATGGTGGTCTGCAGTAGTAATCCAGTCTAAAACAGTTCCTTCAAAGCCATTTAAACTGAGCAACGAACTTTTCGTTTTATTGACTGCCACGCCATGGCACTGGAATACAAGCTGAATCGCGTCACTTAGACGTTGAACGTCTTCATTACTCCGTACAATGATTCTTAAATCATCAGCATACACATTGGTTACTTTTTAGACAGACAATATTGTTATTCCTTCAGGGTCATTATTTAATTTTCGAACAAGAGGTTCTATCGATATGATGTACAGCAGCATTGATAGCGGACTGCCTTGCGGAAATCCCCTGAGAATGTTAATGAGAAAAGATTGCTAGTAAGCCTCTATTGTCATCAGCCGTGACAATGGCGTCTGTACTTTCCAGCAATGTCGCGGCAGATGCCTCACTGAAATTGGTTGCTGTGTATAGGTGCTGAAAAAATCAGTGAATTTCATCCATTATTGCTCGCAGTTCAAATATGATAGTTTCGTTGGATGCGAGGAATATCGTCGAATCCCTTTCCTCTGGAAGCTAGTCTGGGTCGAGGGAACAGGAAAAAGTCTGGGGGACTGAGATTCGGCGAGTATAGTAGACGTTCTACTTGCACAACCCCCTTTTTTGCCAGGACCCGTTTGACGACATTGGCTTTATGTGGCTGAACGTTGTGCTACTTCAACATCTCGATCCTTTAGACTTCCTCCTATTCCCTCGACTCAAACTCGCTTTGAAATAAGAGAATTGACGATATTCATGACATCCAATGAAGCGTGACGAGGCTTTTGAACGCCATCTCAAAGGAAGACTTCATGCATAGATTCCAGGATATATATCGCAGAGCTCGGCGGTGCATTTATAGAAAGTGCCTATTTCTAAGGGCAGTAAGATAACTGTAGTTCATAGTTCACCTACGTTAATGTTACAGGACTATTCACCGAACTTACTTGTCACAGGACGTTTATATGTACCTTTTCAGATTTTTTGTAACAGCGTTTCTCCATCATAAAATTTATTTAACTGAACATATGGCATATGTTATTTGTTATTTAAAAACTACTGTAACTTTCAGTCAAAATTTCAAAGCATTCGGTCAAGAACTTTCGTGGGTATAAGCTTTTGAACATAACACTAAACTAAACTCAATTGTAGGTGGGAGTTGTAAGAGGAGGTATAGACTAGGAGGAAATTAACGTAGAGGGGGAGTAGCTTGATGAGGAGATGAGCAAGGAGAAGGAGGAGGTGGAGTAGTACAGAAAAGGGGGGGGGGGGGATCGGATGGACAAAGGTAGGTGTACGGTGTATTGGGTTGTAAAAGGGCACAAACAAGTGACCATGATAAAAACATTATGATCGTAAATCGTTTTCAACGTGATTGAAGGACCGACATTGAGCCTTCTTTATTGTTACTACAATCGCGACCTTGATTCGCTTAGAATGATTGGGTAAAGAAGTTGACATTGTTTCGCATAGTTGCAATCTGCGAACGGGTAGTGTAAAAAATTTTCGTATGTTTCATATTGCGTAGTAGTAATCTATTCATAAGCCAATCAGCCATACGATACACCTTCCCAAAGCTGAAGTTTTTCTGTGATAAAAATAGAAAACAGAACTGCACGTTATAATTGTTAGTGTTCTATCGACGATGTTAACATCTTTGACGTGTGAGCTGTTCTGCCTCATATCAGCGACATTCTTGCGCGGTATGTCGATTACGTGACTCGTTATCTTCACGACGTGTTACCTCACACTGCTCCTCGAATATCAGAACTTGATGAAGATAACAAGTCCCATTATCGAAATATAGTGCTACTAGCTGCAAGTACCCGGCTTTGCTCGGGTTTAAAATAAGGTTTTCTGTAGAATTTCCCGTTATTTGGTTGTCTGGATCTTGAGTTATAAGGTAGCAGACCAACAGACAACAAATGCGTCTTATATGTATAGAGATTGCAATCGAAGTCTTTAAGTAAAGTACTCTCCCCATGCACTGAACGAAACTTTATGTAGACAGCAACCTTCATCTTGTTTTCAAGATCAAGTGTACAAAATTTCATTAAGATCGGAGCAAAACTGTGGATTTTGGCGAAATCCATAAGTACCCTTCACCATGCAGTGAACGAAATTTTACGTAGACAGTGCCCTTCCTATTGTTTTGAAGGTCAATTGTGCAAAATTTCATCAAAATCAGTGCGACTAGATTTACTCGTTCCTCGTTCACTTTTTCTCAAATTTTCCGGGTGTATTGCAAAAAAAAAAAAAAAAAAAAAAAAACTGCTATCTGGAAGAATACCCAACAACTCAAAGATGTCAAAACTGCACACCGTTATGCGTACATTTTGTAATGAAAAAAAAGTATATACGGAGAAACAATATATTATATATGGGGGAATCAATCTGCCTAATGGTTTGAATGCCATTCTTACGCAAACCGAAGCGGCACAGTTGCAAAGCATTTTTTTTTCTCGCAGTTTTTACAGGAACCTTTATTATAATTGAACTTCACCGACTTGATGTAATGTTTGACTGCTCCCTCCACCTCATCGACAGTTTCTTCACTGACCGCCATTTCTTCGACAAAATAGAAAATCAATCATCCAAACAATGACCTCTCTTGGAAGGCATTACACAAGGCTCCGTTTCTAACGCCGCTTCTATTCAATTTATATGTAAATGACATCCCGACGCTTCCACAAGTAGTATTGGCACAATATGTGAACGACAGAGCACTCATCACCAATAGCCACCTTTTAAATGCAGCCATCATAAGAATGCAACGCCAGCTCTCCCGCGTAGAGCATTGGGCATCTGAACTTAATCCGGACAAAACCCTATAAGCGGATCCAGGGGGGGGGGGGGGGGGGGCAGGTGAAGGGTCTTTCGCCCCGCCCTCTCCGCAGCAGCACTTTTCAGCAGATTTAATTTATTTAATTTATTTATTTTTTATTTTTTTTTATTTTTAGAATGCTTCGCTTCGCTAGCCCGCTATCACTGCACTGTCTCCAAAACTGCGAGACTTTTGTTTGATTGGGCGGGGGCAAAAACGGGTGGCCGGTAACAGAGTCTTTCAACTGAGCCAGATTTAAGCTGACGATGAGAATTTTTTTCATGCATCCGCCCCTGCAAAACCCAGGCTCAGATTTTCACCCGCGGATGACCAGAACTTCGAGACCAACTCTTCGGAGCACGACTCGGCTGAACATATCAAATCAAATACCTCGGTGTGATTCTGGATAATAAACTTCCTCTGTAAACGAGACAAAACGATGAAACTCCTACGTGCACTATATCCATTCCTTGGCAGCACCGAAATGTTTCCACAAACCAAGCTAAGAATCTACAAATCCACCATTTTTTCTTCCATGATCTACGGATGCTCCTCTTACGATACCGCTTGTCAAACGAATATTCACCTCCTTCAAGCTATACATACAGAATTGGATATTCCACTCATACCGGACCTGATTAAAGACACGATTATTTCTGAAGATAGATACGCTCCGTCAAACACTTCCCTATGTTGAATATGTTGGAACTGCAGATCCTGAACTCTTGCACCGAATTAGATCTCTTCTAAGTGATTAGTTTTTTTTAATAAAAAATGAAACTGTTATTATAGTTGTTTAATAAAATAAATGGTTAATTCCGGTTTTGTATACTTATCTCTTCAGGCTAAACGGACATTGGTCCATAGTCCTGCTAAAGTTGACTTTTGTTGAAAGTAAGTAATGGATGTTAATGTAAGAAATCAAGCCAACAAAGACAGTAGTACTTTCATGAAAAAAAAAATTAAAGCATATGTCCAACCTAATGTTTATTGATAAGCGTTTTGTCACGGTGATCGTATGTCGTATTCCATTGATAACAGTAAAAGGGGTAAGTGTTTTGGACAGCCTTTGGCCTAAAGATAATTGGAATACCTGTTGGAAAAACGGACATAACTGATCTATCCTATGATACAGGATCAAAATTAACACTGTTCTGGAGCTCTGGCAAATTGGGCCAATCGGTTGCTTCTTTGGCATGAGGTGTGGTCTATTGTGTACCTTAGGCGGATTATAAAAACATTTGTTCGTAGGCAGTTTCTCATAAAATAACGAGAAACCATGATTTTTGGGTATCAGTTGTAGGGATGGTGACTGTTACAATTTCTGTTCGTGCCAAAATGTTGAAGTTTGTTCCATATGTGCTCGTGCAACCTTGAAACGTTTTTCGTAATAACTATTCGTTACTGAACTCCAGAAGTTCAAACTGCATGTAATATCCGGTGTCAGGCGTAAATGCAGTTTTAACTGACATAGTAGACACATGCCAGGAGTTATGGGGCATCGCAAAAAAATTTAAACCACTAAACTCTATTTTAGTCGGCATTTGAAAGAAACTTTATGCCACATTGTCCTTGTATAATGGGCACTTCGTTCCTGTACGTGCGATAATAACACGGAAATTGTTCGAAAGTACTACTTGGCAGTGAATGCAACCGGCAAAATATCTTTTAGTAAGTGGCAGCGAGACTGGGACACTGATAGCAGTAGGAGTAAAAGAGAAATGGCAATGGCAAAAATAAAGGGGAAAAAAAAGAAGAAGAAGAATGCAGACGATGCATAGGCAATTTGTGGGGGAAGAGGGGGCAGTTCTGAAGCTTCTATCCAGTATCATCCATTCCCAACACCCACGACTTAAAAATTTACGGGTCTAGAAGTCAAAACCCCAAGCAAACACTCCCCAAGGACATGTGAAATATTGCAGTGACTGAAGAGACAGACGTTGTTATCTCTAAAGAGAGACTGGCACTGGAAAAACAGAAAAGGATCCCGTGACAAGTACGAACTAAAGGCAGGAAAGATGACAGTGATCGAGGAAGAAACAGACAGAGTTAAGGGTCATTAGGAGAGAAATAGTGGGGAAGAGACAAATACGAGAGTTGGAACTTAAATAGTGGCAACACTATTGTGGAAACACTAAGCAATGCGGTACCCACCCATCATTTTGTACGACAATGCGCGGAACATACAGCGCGCAAGCTGTGGCTGCTCTGTGCAGTCGATGGGACTGGAAGTACTGAACAATCCACCGTCACTTTGCTTTGATTCGAAGATGAAGGAACCACTTCATGACAGTCGCTTCAGACCTGTTACAGAGATTCGACAGGCAGCAGACCGCTCCATTCGCACAATCAACAGAACAGGCCCTGCTAACGGTACACTACGCCTTCCACACCGCTGGCAACGGGTTCTACACAAGACTGGTGATTACTTTGAAGGACAGTAACGGATGCAAACATGTAACGTTTTTGTATCAGTTGTGAATAAATATTTAAGTTTCAACACTCGTAGAATTAGACCTAATACGCACTCTGGCTTACTGGAACGTACTATCTGTGGTATCGCACAAGTCTAAAGTGCGCGCCACCTACTTTCGCCGCGCGCCGCCATGCACGCACGGCGCGGCGTTCTTACGATGTCAGCCACGAGCACCCTCTGCTACAACTCTGCTCGTGGCCACCACTGAACGACATCGTTCACTTGGAACTGAGATAGGAACCAGTTAACACTTGGAATCAGATAGGCACCAGTTAATACTTGGCTATCGGATAGGCACTAGGAATCATCAGTAGGCAGGCCTCTATCTAATCTATGTATCAGCATTCTGCAGTCAAGAACTATGTAAAAGTTAAGTATTACTAAGTCTCTATGAAATATATATCTCGTTCTAATTTACTCTAGTGTTTCTAGTTTCTGCTGTCCCACTATCTGCTCACCTTCGTACCTGCACAAGCGTGCATCCTTTATTCCTGTGTCGGTCTCTTTCTACTCGGCCACCAACACCTACGAAGGAAACGAGACACAAAAGCGGCGACGAGGCTGGGACACAAAACTATCCTTGAGTTTTATTTGTAGACATCTGTGTGCCAATAGAATAAGAAACGTCGTTTTTTCTCTGAAGGCAGACCAATCCAATTAAAAATTCGCATACACCAGAGTTTGTTCAATATCTCCGTAATGCTCCTGCTCCGACCAATCGATAGCGTGACAAAAGCACCGCTCTTCGTTAGATCTTACCCATTTCCTATATTAATCCAACCCGGTAAGGGCCCCAGACAGGAGACCAACGTCCAAGAATCGTTCGAGTAACTGTTTTGCCAAATGAATCAAACTTACGTAATATTTTTTTCTATGATTCCCTCAACCCGTGGTGCAAGGGTAGCAGCTTCGACTATTAATAGTAATATAAAAACACCTCGATCCCTGGATCGGACTAACGTCTGGTTACAGTTTGAATAAACATCATCAGCAATAGTGACCAAAGACTAAAAAAAATGTTCAAATGTTTGTAAATCTATCGAACTCAACTGCGTGGTTATTAGTCCGTAGCTTACGAACTACTTAAACTATGGTGAACTAACCTAAGGACAACACAGACATCGATACCCGAGGCGGGACTCGAACCCCCGACGACGAACGGCCGCGCGCACCGCAGCACGGCGTCCCAGTGCGCACGGCTAATCCGCCGCGGCGTCAAAGACTTCCGCTATAAAAAGTCGCACTCGTTCTACAAACTAACTGCCTTGTGAAACAGAGTCAAGGAGTAGAAAGATGTTCGCAGCACACTCTTCGTCTTGAGGTAGGAAATTACCCCTAAAAGACAGAATAATTAGCTATTATCAACGGTATGAGGAAACCATTAAAGCGACATAGGGTTGTCCACAAGATGTGGCTTATGATAGAAAAAAAAGTGTCATAATTCGTCCGTTGACTGTCTTCCATTCTTATCTCCGGAAAGGGACTTCCAAGTGAAGGAAACATTAAGAATCTAATGGGAATTCCTCTATTTACTCTGCTAACGGTATACTATGCCTTCCACATCGCTAAAAACGGGTTTTACACAACGCTGGTGACTACTTTGAAGGACAGTAAGAGGTGCAAACATGAAACGCTTTTGCACCGACTGTGAAAAAATAGTTCGCACTATTTAAGTTGCAACCCAACCATTGTTTATTAATTTTAATTTTTGGGCAATTGTAGTGAAGAAGTAACAGTACTATTGGAAACCTGGGTGGTGAATGTTTCTATGTGGGGGAGAGGGTGGTGGGATTACTGGTCAGTAAACGTAATATTGTGAATAGTTAAATGTAGAGTGAGATCTGGGATAAGAGTGGGGAGCAAGAGGTGGGTGAATGTTTGGATTTTTACTAATCATATCCAAGTCTCCGTCAGGGGACGTTTCAACACGTAAATTCTCACATTTTTAGAATTGTAAAAGTGTTTTATACTTTATTTCCATATCATATCCCAAACCTAACATACCATATTATAGAAAGCGTTTGCACGACCTGTCTGCTGACGCCTTCAAAGTCGAGACTTTCTATAATACTTGCGCTGAAATGGTATTACTGAGCTGGATTTCCCTAGCGGTAGCCCTTCTCTGATTGTTTGGTTGGCGTGAGTATTGTAGCGCGTAGTAGCCAGCTTCGCAATGCCGAAACGTCACTGCGTTCCTAACTCCAAGAGTGATAAGTAAACAATGTGGTAACTTTGCTTTTAACCCTCAACTATTTTGGATTGTCTCTGAGCGCAAAAGTTTTCTTTTATTTATTTATTTTATTTAAATATTTGTGATATATGGCACACTCACGTAAATCGTAGTGGGCTCTTTCTATTGGATGTGAAGCATGGATTTCAAAACTTTTTTCCTTACTTAACCGACGACACAAACAGAGGAGTGTTACAAGTTCAAATTATGTTTATGTGCGTACGTTAGTGGCATCATAACTTAGAAATGCAGGGTCCAATTTCAATAGTTTCAGTAAAAAAAAAAAAAAAAAAAAAAAAAAAAAAAAAAAAAAAAAAAAAAAAAAAAAAAAAAAAAAAACACACAATAAATCATAAACGTTTATGTTCACCGAAACAATTGTTTCACACAGAAAATAGATAAATAGATATAAATAAAAAGCTGGTCTGATATACCCCTTACGAAGTAATTGTGTTTCTGTGAACATCCATAGTGTGCCTCGGTTGCACAGTGGTAGAGTGCCAGCCTAAAAATCCAAGGGTCGTGGGTTCGATCCGCGCCGGGTCCTACGGTTTTTATCTGTCACTTTCCATTTATTTCACCTCTCGCAGTATTGCTCATGTGAAAAATACCGAGTAGCACCGTGGTTCGGAACCTATGTTAAACTGTAGGTCCCCCTATAACTGGCTGGATAAGTCAGATCGGAGGAAGGCAACGGCATACAAACTCCAAACAGGACCATGCCTAGTAAAGCACTGTGGTGTTTAAACCAATCTTCGGACTGTTGACTGCTTTACCTTTTAGACATCCATAGATAGAGGCGGGTTCAATGAAATTTAAGCGCACAAACCCACATACCCTCTCATTTATTTACTTTTAAGACAGGTTTCCATTCATATTAAAAAGAGAGAGGAACACATCAGATATCAGCGCCGCATGTTCGAGAATAACAGACTTCTTTCGGCAGTACGAGGCGCGTCCAGAAAGTGCGTTCCGTTTCAATTTATCTCCGCTGTATTGCTGCGATTGCAGTTCCGCACATGCGCTGTAGCCGATGTGTATCAAGGAGAAGAACGTGCGCCATTTGGAGATCGCTGTCGGTTACGTACGCTTCGTTGTACTTGTTTGAAATGTCGGCGTTGATTGAAAATCCCGCCGCCTGTGAAATCAGGTCGGTGATTCGGTTTCTGAATGCGAGGAAAGTGAAACCAAGTGAAATTTATTAGCAAATTTGCGATGTTTACGGACCAAATGCGATGAGTGATTCTATGGTGAGAAGACGGGTCCGACAGGTCAATGGCGGGCGTAGTGATGTGTACGATGAAGAACGAAGTGGGCCATCCTCCGTACAGCCCTGACCTCGCTCCTAGCGACTTTCATCAGTTCTTTCATCTCAAGTCTTTCCTTGGCGGTCATCACCAATGACAACGAGCTGAAAGAAACTGTTTCCAACTGGTTGAAGATACAGGCGGTAGATTTCTATGAAGAAGGTATACAAAACCTGGGTCCAACCTATGCAAATGCCTCCAAAATTTCGGCAGTTACGTGGAAAAGTAGTTTAAGAGTTGTAGAATTTTGTGCAATAAAAATTTATATATATTTTGCTTTCTCCAGGAGCTGGGGGCACTCACCGAGTAGACCTCATTCCTAGGGGGGGAAAAAGACACCTAGGATGGCAGTCCCAGAGCTGCACCCCCTCCCCCTCCCCCTCCAGCAATGGATTCGCCACTGATGGGCACCCTTGTTGGTCCCAGCTTCGCCTTCCAAAGTTATGGTCACCTTTAAAAATATTATGCTCATCCTGAAATACCCTGTGTAGATATTTGTACCAAGTAGTTGGCTGTGTCGTCCAATAAAACAAAGCCAGAACATTAAAGTGCTCACTTTATGATGCCGCGGCTGTGTTTTCCGCCTGACGCCGCCGGCGCGCATAATGCAGCGACCTCGCTTTGTGGAGTGTAGCAGCTGAGCTAACCGCTTGCTTATCTGGCTGCAGGTTACCAGTGGGAGTTGCACGTGCGACATGGCCCGCCACGCCAGCGCCGCGCTCCTGCTGGCCCTAGCCGTCTCTGCGCTGCTCCACACGGGTGAGTTCTGGGGCCGCGCTAACCTTAGCATTAGGGTGTCAAACTCTCGGCTACTAACATTATTCCCCTCAAGCATTGCTCCAAACAATTAGGGGATAAGGTGAAGTATCATACACAATATACATATGGCAACGTATATTAGTTAGATGTTGTTGTTGTGGTCTTCAGTCCGCAGACTAGTTTGATGCAGCTCTCCACGCTATCCTGTCCTGTGCAAGTCTCTTCATCTGAGAATACGGTCGGCAACCTACATCCTTTTGAATCTGCTTACTATATTCTCCCCTCAGACTCCCTCTATGATTTTTACCCCACACGCTTCATTCTAATGCTAAGTTGACAATTCCTTGATGTCTCATAATGTGTCCAACCAATGTGACTATTGCCTGCCGTGTTCCTACATTTTTCCTAAATTCAAACTGATCTTCCCCGAGGTCGGATTCCACAAGTTTTTCTATTCGTCTGTGAATAATTCGTGTTAGTATTTTGCAACCATGACTTATTAAGATGATAATTCTGTAATTTTCACACTTGTCTGCACTTGCTTTCTTTGGAAATGGAATTACAATATTCTTCTTGAAGTCGGAGGGTATTTCCCCTGTCTCATACATCTTGCATACCAGGTGATACAATTTGTTCATGACTGGCTCTGCTAACATCAGCAGTTCAGACGGAATATCATCTACTCCAGGGGCCTTGTTTCGACTCAAGTCCTTCAGCGCTCTGTCAAAGTCTTCTCGCAGTATCATATCACCTATCTGATCTTCCACCACTTCGTCTTCCATCTCTAGAATATTGCCTTCAAGTGTATTTCCTTTGTATAGGCCCTCTATATATTCTTTCCGCAGTTCAGCTTTCCCCTCTTTGCTTAGTACTGGTTGTCCATCTGAGTTCTTGATATTCATACAGCTGCTTTTCTTGTCTCCGAATATTTCTTTTATTTTCCTGTAGGCGGTATCTATGTCTCCCCTAGTTATGCATTCTTCTACGGTTCTGCATTTGTCCTCTAGCCACTCCTGATTAGCCAGTCTGTACTTCCTGTCAATCTCATTTTTCAAACGTTTGTGCTCCATTTTTCCTGTTTCACTTGCTTCAATTACTGATTTTTTATATTTTCTTCTCTCGTCAATTAAGTTCAGTATATCCTGTGTTATCCAGGGATTTCTATTAGGCCTTGTCCTTCTCCATATATGGTCCTCTGCAGCCTTCACTACCCTATCTGTCAGAGCTACCCATTCTTCTTCTACTGTATTACTTTCCCCCCGTTTCAGCCAGTCCTTGCCTAATGCTCCCTGTGAAACTCTCAACCACCTCTGGCTCCTTCAACTTGTCCAGGTTCCATCTCCTAACCTTTCTACCTTTCTGCAGTCTCTTAAGTTTTAATCTGCAGTTCATAACCAATAAGTTATGGTCAGAGTCTTTATCTGCCCCTGGATATGTCTTGCAGTTTAGTTAGATATTGGTTTCAATTGTCATTTGTGTGTGATGCAGTATGATATTTTGCTGCCTCAACTATTTACATGACGTTTACATAGCGTTTACCTAGTGTGAAGCAACATGGAGCTACCATAATAGTGAAAAAGTCATTTCGTTGCCCTCTATTATCGCATGTGATCACCTTGGATGACCAATACAGTTGAACACCTGCTTGGCATGAGCAGGATGAGAGTTTCAATCAGCTCTTGAGGGTAATTTGGCCATACTTCCATGAGTGAAATATTCAGCCCTGCAAACGTTGTGGAAGGTGCTGGTCTGCCTGCAATGTGTCTGCCAAGAGCATCCCAGACATTCTCAATCGGGTTTAAGTCCGATGAACAAGCTGGACACTCCATTGATTCAATTCCCTCAGTTTCAAGCATGTTGTCCACCAGTGCAGCTCTGTGCAGACGAGAGTTACCGTCCACCAGAAAGAACCCATATCCTATGGCACCATCGTACAGCACAACAAAACGTCCAAGGATCGCGTATTTGTACTTCTGAGCAGTCATTCTGAACGACATAGAGGTCCGTATGTCCGCCAATACTGACTCCTGCACACATCATTCGTCCACCACCATGATATGGTGATGTTTGCCGCACAGAAGCAGGATTGTTCAGAGTTTCACGTTCTTCCCAGTTGAAGGAACGACGATTATTCGGCTGAAAATCTTGACTCATCTGTAAACAGAACCCGGCGCGAATCGTTACGACTCCAATCCCTATTTTCCCCTGCCGAGTTTTTAAGGAATAAATGGTGTTTTGTTTTCAATAGGACAGACACAGTAGGCCGCAAGCGTATAGGCGACATTCCCGAAGGCGATTAGGGACTTTTCGTCTTGATATTGCGCGTCCTGCTGCTGCCTGGAGGGTGCTTTCCACCTGAGTTCCATTCAACCTCCTGTCTCGAAGGGCTGTTAATCATGGATAATGGTCTTCTCTTGTAGATGTTAGCCGTGGACAACCTTTGCTTCCCTTCTTTTAACGGTTCCTGTTGTCTGAAATCGCGTTCATTGAGAAATGTAAGTGTTCATCGAGTCAGGACAGTGTGTGTCGAGTCAGGACAGTGTTCATGGAGCCAGATGTTCATCTAGTCAGGACAGTGTATATCAAGACAGTGTACAGGTGGCGTTCAAATGAAAAGGTACGAAATGTCTTAACAACTAAACCACTTTGGGACAGTCCAATAGCTGCAACCTCCTCTCCTCTCTCTGTCTGTCCCGCTTCCAAACGTCCTATTGCTCTCCATGCCATAGCTTCGGGTAAGTCACGCTGTTGTTGCGTTGCACTACCTGCTCACTACACTATCTGAACCCAACAACTTGTGCAGCTCGTTTCATAAACGCAAGTCACCACCAACCGCCTCTGCAGCAACTTTCTCTTATTACCAGTATCTCCGTTTCCGTAATGTTGTTGTCTCCATTCCGGAGAACCGACAGAAAGACGTCGAACCATTTTAGTGCCTCCTCCCGATGACAATACTTCAAAACCTTAACTGATCCCGTAATTGGTTTTACCAGTGTAATAAATCATGGGCACATTTCATGCAGGTCGCCTGCATAGCTCAGTCGATGAAGTCGCTGCCAACCACTTGACGGCTTGGATTGTTTTTGTTTTCTCGTAGTCATATTCTCCACCATCAACACGAAAGACGCCGAAGTGGCGTCAACTAAATAGGCTCGCCTTGGGCGGCCGAACTATCCCAGTCAGGATCTCCCGTCCAAATATGCCACACAATCACTTCATTTTTGGCATACATACGCAGTGTATTCCTCCTGGTAGGACTGAGTCTACAGATAAGCCATATATTATGTTCAAAAACTCTTTGCATTTATTCATTACTGCGAACATGTAAGTGCTTCGCAAATGTCAACTATGCCTTTTTACTTTAATGCGAATTATGAAAGTATGGATGTTTATGCTTAATTTGGTTTTGGTTTTATTTGAAAATTCGATTATTTACTATTTTCAATAAATATTTTAAAATAATCTTGCACTGGCAGACATTTGTGAGAATTTTTTCTTTCATCATTTCACATATTGGAACTATATAGTCTAGAAGGCAGTGGTATCTTTTATTTTGTATAGAACTGTCCGTTTCGTAATTTGCCCACACTAGCGGTATTTCGCAGTAAACTCTTTGAAACGTACATTTGTTTCTGTTCGACGACAGTTATCCACTAGCCAAGTTTTAGTTTCTGTGTTTGTTGGGAGGTCAGTCTTTGAACTTTGAAGCTGTTCTTACTTTTAATGATGGCTATTCCGGAAGACTAGAGTTTTTGAAACGTCTTGGAGCTCTTAAAGATTACAACACCACTAAAAGTGTTATGGACTTGGACTAACTGTGAATCATGAAGGCAGAGAGGAATTGCCACAAACAACATGTCAAAAGAAGCCAGATCCAACAGAATGAGGGAAACATTTGGTGAGGAAGCGGAAGGAGTATATGAGGACTACCATCTGGGATGATTCTAGCATATTTTTTTATGTATCACTTGGTTGTATATTAAAAAGTTTTCTATAAACGCAATTTTCTCAAAATGGCATTTTTTTCAGCGGAAAGGTCCCTTTTTCTCAGAAACTTCTGAATCTACATCAATGAATTATTTACCACATAACACAGACAATACAGTGATATTTTAGATCTACTTTAGTATTATTTACTGTAATAGTTAAAAGTCAAGAAATTAAAATTCTGAACATTTACTCGAAAAAAGTATATGTTTAGGAAGAAACTCATAACTTTTTTCCCAGCTTTTAAAGTGATTGTAGAGCAATTGTCACAAAACATGCGAGTACATGTGATAAAAACACCACATTTACTCAACAGTTCCTGAGAAAACGGGGCATTTATATAGCCGATTTAACATTCTACGACGGTACGAATCTCCTTGATCTCTCTGCTCATCACTTCTGTCGTCTCTATGTCTATTTCTTACCTACTTCTCTTTTTCTTACTTCTCTCTCGGTATTAGCTAACTGACAACCTGCATTGTTCAGGTATTGTTTATTAGTGCATTCCCATTCCCTCTGTCCATCTCCTCCTCCCTCCTCTCTTTTCTTACCTAGCTCTGCCTCGCCCTCCACAGTCACCCGTTCCTCCCCCTCCTCTTCCGCCACCTCCTCCTCTTTCTCTTCCTCATTCTGCTACTCCTCCTCCCCATCCTTCCCCTTTCTTCTGTTATTACCTCCCCTGCTCTCTGGCCAACTCCTCTCGTCCCCTCTCTCTGTTCAATTCCTGCCCCGTATCCGAAAAAATTACATATAAGTGCCATACTTCATGGTGACTGGTCAAATGCTTTAAAATTCTCGATTAAACTATTCTGCACCATTCATTATACGAAATCTTACGTATACAATCGTAGTTTTGAACGTCAAGCATGCAAAATTTCATCAAGATCGATATAAATCTGTAGATTGGTGTCGAAGTATGATGTAAAGTATATTCTACCATGCACCGTATGAAATCTTGTGAAGACAGTGACCTTCCCCATTTTATTCTTAAGGTCGAGTGTGCAAAATTTTATCGTAAGAAATACGGATCTAACACGAAGTTTCGCTCCCCATATAAAATTACCAAATTCTATTTTTTTCGATTTTTCAACTGTTCCTTTGGGTTTTTCTCCCCCCCCCCCCCCTCTCTCTCTCTCTCTCTCTCTCTCTCTCTCTCTCTCTCTATATATATATATATATATATATATATATATATATATATATAAGCAGACACAATAAAAATTATTAAAAGCGGCAAAGCCATTTCTCAGTTTTCGTAAGATAAACGCACAGCAATTGATTTTTATGTATAGATATTGTCTCCCCTGGGATTAATACACAGCTGAATTTAGTTTAAAAGTTAGACGTAAACGAAGGCTTCCGTGTTCGTAGTCACTGTCAATAAAATTTGCGTGGTTTTTAGCTGTATTGTCAGCATGTAAAATTCCAACGTTTCGGCCACTGTTGCAAGTGGCCTTTGTCAAAAACACCTTGACAAAGCCCACTTCAAAACATGTACCGTCCCCTGAAGTAACGATATTAAAAGTGAGTGACGCCGTTTTGAATTCCAATCAAAAACATAAGTGCAGTGATGTCAGAGATAAAGTGATACCAAGGACGTCAATGAAATGTTTTTTTTTTTTTTTTTTTTTTTTTTTTTTTTTTTTTTTTTTTTTTACAATAAAGAAATTTTCATATCGTCTTGAATGTTAATCTCATCTGCTGTGTCCGAGTACTATTTAAACAATTCTTCAATGTGTAATCCGTCTTGCCTTGTTCCTGTACATGCCACGTCATGATTTGAAAGGAATATATTATTATAATTTTGCGAGAGTCTGTTACATTTTGTTTCTCAACAATAGCAATGAAGGCTGTTAAATGAATGTAAAATGTCAGATGTTGTTGTTGTGGTCTTCAGTCCAGAGACTGGTTTGATGCAGCTCTCCACCCTACTCTATCCTGAGCAAGCCTTTTCATCTCCTCATAAGAACGACAACCCACATCCACTTGAATCTGCTTACTATACGCGTCTCTTGGTCTCCCTCTGCGATTTTTACCCCACACACTTCCCTCCAACGCTAAATTCACAATTCCTTGATGTCTAAGAATGTGTCCTATCAACCTATCCCTTCTTTTAGTCAAGGTATGCCAGAAATTTCTTTTCTCCCCAATTCGGTTCAGTACCTCCTCATTAGTTACGCGATCCACCCACCTAATCTTCAGCATTCTTCTGTAGCACCACATTTCAAAAGCCTCTATCCTCTTTCTGTCCACACTGCTTATCGTCCATGTTTCACTCCCATACAAGGCAACACTCCATACAAATGCCTTCAGAAAGGACTTCCTTAGGCTTAAATCAATATTCGATGTTAACAAATTTCTCTTTTTCAAAAACGCCTTTCTACCCATTGCCATTCTGCATTTTATATCATCTGTACTGCGACCATCATTTGTTATTTTACTGCCCAAGTAACAAAACTCATCTACCTCCTTTATTGTTTCGTTACCTAATCTAATTCCTTCAGCATCACCTGATTTTCTTACACTGCACTCCATTACCCTAGTTTTACTCTTGTTAATGTTCATCTTATATGCACCTTTCAGCACACTGTCCATTCCGTTCAATTGCTCTTCCAGGTCCTTTACTGTATCTGACAGAATTACTATGTCGTCGGCAAAACGCAATGTTTTTAATTCTTCACCCTGAACTTTAATTCCTTCTCCAAATTTCTCCTTGCTTTCCTTTATAGCTTGCTCAATGTACAAATTGAACAACATTGGGGAAAGGCTACAACCCTGTCTTACTCCCTTTCCAACCACTGCATCCCTTTCATGCCCTTCAACTCTGACAACCGCTGTCTGGTTTTTGTACAAGTTGTAAATAACCTTACGCTCCCTATATTTTACTCCTGCTTGCTTCAGAACTTTAAAGAGCTTATTCCAATCAACATTGTCAAAAGCTTTCTCCAAATCTACAAAAGCTAGAAATGTTGGTTTGTCTTTTCTTAATCTATCTTCTAGGATAAGCCGTAAAGTGAGTATTGCCTCCCGTGTTCCTACATTTCTCCTGAACCCAAATTGATCTTCCCCGAGGTCGGCTTCTACCAGCTTTTCCATCCTTCTGTATATAATTCGAGTTAATATTTTGCAACCATGACTTATTAAACTGATGGTTCTGTAGTTTTCACACCTGTCTGCACCCGCTTTCTTTGGAATGGGGATTATTACATTTTTCTTAAAGTCTGAGGGTATTTCGCCTGTCTCATACATCCTAGACACCAGTTCGAATAGTTTTGTCATGGCTGGCTCTCCCAGAGACTTCAGTAGCTCTGACGGGATATCATCTACTCCAGGGGCCTTGTTTCGACTTAGATCTTTCAGTGCTCTGTCAAATTCATCTCTCAGTATAGTATCTCCTATTTCATCATCATCTACATCCTCTTCCCTTCCTACAATAGTGTCTCGAAGGTCATTTCCTTTGTAGAGCCCCTCTATATACTCTTTCCACCTTTCAGCTTTCCCTTCTTTGCTGAGAACTGGTTTTCCATCAGTGTCCTTGATATTCATAGAGCTGTTTTTCTTATCGCCAAATGTTTCTTTTATTTTCCGGTAGGCTGAATCTATTTTTCCCTTATTTATACATTCTTCTACATCCTTGCATTTGCCTTCTAGCCATTCCTGCTTAGCCATTTTGCACTTCCTGTCAATCTCATTTCTTAGTCGTCTGTACTCCATTTTGCCTGTTTCATTTACTGCATTTTTATACTTTCTCCTTTCATCGATTAAATTTAGTATCTCCTGTGATATCCAAGGATTCTTTGTAGGTCTTGCCTTCCTACCTATTTTGTCCTCTGCTGCCTTCACTATTTCATCTCTCAATTTTACCCATTCCTCCTCAACTGTTTTATTTTCCCCTGTTTCTGTCAATTGTTGCCTGAAGCTCCCTCTGAAATTCTTAAGAACTTCAGGTTCCTTCAATTTATCTAGGTCCCATCTCCTTATTTTCCTACCTTTCCGTAGTTTCTTCAGTTTCAGCCTACAGTTCATAACCAACAAGTTATGGTCAGAGTCTATGTCTGCCCCTGGGTATGTCCTACACTTCAAAACCTGGTTCCGAAATCTATGTCTTAGCATTATAAAATCTATCTGGTATCTCCCGGTGTCTCCTGGTCTCTTCCACGTATACAACCTTCTTTTGTGATTCTTAAACCAAGTGTTCGTTATAACTAAATTATGTTCCGTGCAAAATTCTACCAGGCGGCTTCCTCTTTCATTCCTTTTGCCCAGACCATATTCACCCACTATCTTCCCTTCCCTTCCTTGTCCTACTACCGAATTCCAGTCTCCCATAACAATTAAGTTTTCCTCTCCCTTAATTGTCTGAATAATTTCCTTTAGCTCCTCATATATTTCTTCGATGTCCTCATCATCGGCAGAGCTAGTTGGCATATAAACCTGTACTACTGTTGTCGGTGTTGGCTTCGTATCTATCTTGACAATGATAATGCGATCGCTGTGCTGGTCGTAGTAGTTTACCCGCATTCCTATTTTCTTATTCATTATCAATCCTACTCCTGTGATACCCCCAACTGATTTTGTATTTATAATCCTGTACTCACCTGACCAGAAATCCTGTTCATCCTGCCACCGAACTTCACTAATCCCCACTATATCTAACTTCAACCTATCCATTTCCCTTTTTAAATTTTCTAATTTTCCTACTCGATTAAGGGATCTAACATTCCACGCTCCGACCGGTAGAATGCCAGTATTGTCTTTCCTGATGATCACATCCTCCTGAGTAGTCCCCGCCCGGAGATCCGAATGGGGGACTATTTTACCTCCGGAATATTTTACCCGAGAGGATGCCATCATCATATGTTCATACAGTAGAGCTGCATGTCCTCGGGAAGAATAACGGCTGTAGTTTCCCCTTGCTTTCAGCCGTTCGCAGTAGCTGTGTGGCAAAGCCACATTAGCTGATGTTACAAGGCCAGCTCAGTCAATCATCCAGACTGTTGCCCCTGTAACTACTGAAAAGGCTGCTGCCCCTCTTCAGGAACCACACGTTTGTCTGGCCTCTCCACAGATACCCCTCCGCTGTGGTTGCACCTACGGTACGGCTATCTGTATCGTTGAGGCACGCAAGCCACCCCACCTCGGCAATGTCTGTGGTTCATGGGAGTGGAATGTCAGATATGATCTTCAAAATAAATGTTAAACATCATATTGTGTTCTTCATAGTAAAAGCACCATTACACTATTTTAAGCATTTTCAGGATTTTAGCTCCTGTTGCAGCATCTTAGACATCGGCCGCTGAATTACAGTCAGCGGCCGTCATTTCATAGTTAACTATTGTTAATAATTATTAAATGATACAGGTACGGGTGTCGAAATAAAATAGGACTTTTAAGAATTATTTTTCAGCTTGGACGACGATCCTGGACGGTGGTAGAATAAATTGTAATGATTCAGATCTTAATGAAATGTACATAATTAGGTCTATGTACCAAACTGAAGGGTTTCATAGAAGTGGTTTTTCTCTGTATTTTGGCGTGGACAGATCTTGCGTTAACAACAATTCTAATACTTATAGGCAATTCTCATGCTTAAAATTATTACAGACTAGCCAGTGATTAGTGAAATCTTTCATTTTATTATTTTTCAATATACTGCTTCATCAACTTTTTACGTAATACTTACGAAAACCTAAGGCCTTAAATATTTTATTAAAAATCAGTTATTTGGCTAATGCACTCTGTTATCAATAAAAAGGATATCACCAACAGTATTTAAGAGTTCAGAATATTTCAGTTCAGGTAACAGCATAGTTTTTTTTTTTTTTTTTTTTTTTTTTTTTTTTTTTTTTTTTTAATTTTATTTGCTAAGACGCCACAAACTGTGGCTGGAACGTTGGAATTTTACATACTGACAATGTGGCCAAAACCAACGAAGAATTTTATTGATATTTTAAAAGTGTTTGGATACTTGGTAGTCCCTTTTGGAATCCCATTTAGTGAAGTATCGCAGAAAGTAATGCAACGGAACACAACTAAACAAATATCGGTACCGCCATTCATGGCCACGAGAACACTGACAGTAATATCAGTTCCTAGATTCTTGTCAGAGACCACGCATTACAAACACCACCATATGTGTTAATCTTTATTGCCTACACCGTAGTTAAATAGCCTGTCAGCAGTGTGTTCATCGAGTAAGAACAACGTTCATCGAGTCAGGACAGTTTTCATCGAGACATGACAGTGTTCATCGAGACATGACAGTGTTCATCGAGTCAGGACAGTGTTCATGGAGCCAGATGTTCATCTAGTCAGGACAGTGTATATCAAGACATCGTACAGGAGGCGTTCAAATGAAAAGGTACGAAACGTCTTAACAACTAAACCGGATGAAATTTGAATAAGCCGCGTTGGGAAAACATAGTGCGACATCTAGGGGCTAGAAGCATGCGTCGTTACCTCCCTCTAAAAACTTCAAGGCTGTGCCCTCAGCAGGTAAGGTGATGCTCACCGACTTTTTCGACGTCAGAGCTCCGATACTTATCGAATTCTTCAAGTACGGAATAACCATTAACCGTGACTTGTATTGTACTCTGTAGCCTACACACGTCCATCAAGAGCAAACGGCCTGGGCTGCTCACGAAGGGAGTGATTCTGCTCCGTGGTAACATGTGTCCAGACGTCTCCATTGGCTCCACTGGCTACATTGGAGCAGCTTGAGCAACCACCTTACATCTACATCTACATGGTATACTCTGCAAATCACATTTAAGTGCATGGCATCCTGGACATGTCGCCCTGTGACTTCAATCTGTTTGTTCTGCTAAAAAAATATATCAAAGAGAAGCGCTTCAACTTGGATGACGAACTGAAGGAGACAATAGAGGAATGGCTCTTGTGACAGCTACAGGAATTCTGGGAGCAGGGAATCCTTCGGGTCGTTAAACAGTGGGATGGTTATGCTCAGGCCTCTTGTGATTACTTTTGAATAAAGACTTCAATTATACCCACAGTGTCGTAAAATACCTTTACATTTGAACATCCATCGTAGATTCGTTAGTACATGTTACAGTACATTCCAATGTAAACTTTGCAGTATGGATCTCCTAGGTTTGCCTTTCGTTTTTTCTCATGAATTTGTTATATACAATTAGATACCAAATAAAATTAGCTTTTATTGTCTGTAAAATTTTTAAACGCTCTTTTAACTTTAATTTCTATCAGTATTAATTAATTGTTCTGGATTTCAGTCCAGGATGTTCTGTGGCTCTTCTCTAAATCCATGTCCCTCTTACTTCTAATTTTCTTCTTCTTTTGTTTCCCCAGAGTCCATGCATCACGAGGTAGCTTAGAAATTTCAAAATAAATGTTTTGATGTATTTCTTCCTTGTTTCTGTATTAAAGAGGTTATTAATATATTATATACTGTTTGCATACTTGTTTAGTAATTGCAGTTTGTCTTTTAATATCCATTACAAGTCTGTCGCCATCTGTCATTCAACTTCCCACGTACCAATTTTCATGTTATTGCATTAGTATTCTACTTCCTATAATAATTTTTACCGTTATTAGATTGTTTGATTTATGCATCATCTTTTAGTCTCGTGGGCGTTCATTTTTAGTTTGTGCTTATCCAAGCCGTCAATTTTTTTAGTGATGCAGTGCACATCTTTTACAGATTGTACTGACAATAAGTTAGTACGACATTTACTAAATTAAAAAGAAAAAAAAAATTGGAGGAGTTCTGAAGAACACCAGTCTTGATCCTACCGGCAACGCATGAGAATCTGTACACAATTAGTGACCGACTTTCATTGAAACGTTACGATAATGCAAAACAGTGCCTTTCATTCCTTAATAATCGAATACCTCTATCTTGAAGGTAACGCCCAACAGCAAGAAAACGTGTTCTGCAGCGGATAGTAACGGACAGCGGAAGCTCCTATCGCCTGCCGTGTCTAGCTCCCATTTTACGGCTTCCTGGATAGATAGCTCTGAGCTGATAACGCAATGCGACAAACCTTTCTCGTTCCAGAGTCAGGATGTCATACTCTATTGACTGCTTAGACAACTAAACTAATTGAAACTAGATCTGACTTTAAGCCACGAAAGCCTTTCTGTGGCGAATAGTGGATCGCGTCGTGGTAGTAACAGCGAAGTTCGAAAAAAAAAAAAAAAAAAAAGAAAAAGAAAAGAAAATGTTCCAATGTTTGTAAAGCTTGTGGGACATAACTACAGCGTCATCAGCCCCTAAACTTATAAACTTCTTATGAACTAGCTTATACTAAAGGCGGCACAAACATCCATGCCCGAATGGGGATTCGAGCCCTCTACGGGGAACGGCCTCCCGCAGTTAGCTAGGATGTCGACGCCGTACTGTAATCTAATCTTCTAATATATAAATCAGAGTGTTCGTATGTTTGTGAGTTTGTGTTCGTCTGCACATGTTGCATACAAATCTACAGTTTTGTTCCAATATTTATGAAATTTTGTACACGTAAGCTTCAATCCACGAGCACGGTCGCCGTAAGTGTAAGAATCACGTACGATACATAGTTCACGAGATATGACGTCATAAACAATGAGATGCGCGAAAAATTGCTGCGTTAAGAGACGATGCTGCTCATTTTCTCCTAAACCACTGGACCGATTTCAACCAAATTTGGTACACACGTTCCTTACCGTCAGGTAACAACTGCTACAGGGTTAAAAATCACATATGGCATATTGTTCAGAAGATATGACTTCATAAACGATAGGAATCGCAAAACTGCCACATAATGCAGCGAGATTTAAAAAATATGCTATATGAGAATGAAAGTACTTAGCGAGTTGCAACAAACTTTAAACATAATTTCAAACCTTAATTGATTTTTCCGTCTGTACTTGACAGAACATGATAATAATATAAAAAAGGAAGAACTTCCTGATGTTCTGCAAAACTTATTTATTGGTCACAAACCGGCTTTCGCTTTCTTAGGCCAACATCAGGCGACAACTGACTGTAGTACACATGTTTTCAAAGATGTTAAGATTTACAAAGATGTTATCACAGACAATCGATACTTCACAGGAAAGTTCATCGCAAGTACTTATTTGTGAAAGTTATTAACATTTATATAAAAAAAATATAATAAGTATGTGTAAAGAATCTAAACTAGTATGATTATTTTTGTTGAAAAGGACGGTTGAAAATAAAACTTATTTCAGTAGAGGTGTAGAAGGGAACTGGATCTGATCATTTAATACTAAACTGGCATCCTGAGCCAAATGTTTATTGATTTCCAATATTTCCAGTAGTGTCATCTTTCTGCTTTTCTTCAGAGGATGATGTTTACATCATAATTATGGCCTTCTCTGAGCAGATGTTCAGCAAAGGTTGAACCTGTCTTTTTTAACCTCCAACTTCTCTCATGTTCTGATAATCTAATAGCTACACCCCTGCCAGACCAACCAACATACAGGGCATTATTAAGAAAGTATAGATAGCGGGGTCCTGATTGTCTATGAAACCACACCACACATTTACAGAGAAGCGTTTTGAAAGTGTGTCTTCAGAATGGCATGTGTTTTTTTTTTTTTTTTTTTTTTTTTTTTTTTTTTTTTTTTTTTTTTTTTTTTTTTTTCCACAGCTCTGATGTGAATTATGAGTGTTACTGATGTGCCGTCACGAGTGAAAGTCGTTTCATCAGTGAAGAGTAAAAATGGGATTACTCGGCGATTTCAAAGTGCCCGTAGACAAACTTTCAATCGTCTATCTTCATCTCCTGCTCCCAGGTGTTTAATGAGCTGTAAATTGATGCGGATGGAACTCGTGCATATGAAGTAATGTCCGCCATACTCCTGTATTTGGAACAGCGACACGTACAGAAATTCTAGGTGTGCGTGTTGAAGGATTTCGTCCGACCGACTGAATAATGTCTTCTACTTCAAAGGCCCATTGCTTGGAAATCTAGGGGACTTGACTTCTACGGTTTTAGTCTATGACTACCAAACTACCTAAACTAATCTAAGGACAACACACACAACCATGCCGAGAGAGCACTCGAACCCCTGACGGGGAACAACCGCGTCACAATGAAAACCTCAATATAAACTTAAGTACTACTTCACAACTTGAACATCAAAACTTTACTGCGGACAATCGACAAATCCGCTCATATCAATCGGTGTACCAACACGCGACACTAAAATGCACTGAACTCAGCAGAATTTCTGTACCCAACAAAAACTGAGCACGTTGTACGGTAGTTTTATTACAATTCGTCAACACTACCACTTCCAAAAATATTTATTATTCCTCCTGAAGCAACCTGTATATAATGAAATCTAACAATACTCGAAGGCCCTTCTCTAACTTGCGTTGCGAAACAAGAGCTTATAGCTACTCATGATGTAAATATTAAAAATGCTGATTTTTATTCCAAATATATCAGAGATAAGGACACAGTGGAGCTAGGTAAGAAAACAGGAGCATTCTAATTCCAGGCGACAGATCCAATGAAGAACGTGACTACGGCTTGCCATCTCAATATTTACAAGGCGTTTGGGAATGTTGATTAATAGGTCCCGACACACACACTGAAGAAGGTATGAAGCTATTTATGACACACTAACTACAGAATCTTGAAATTCGCATTTTAATAATTTAAACATTTAAATGTCTGCACAGAGTCTTAAGATCTGTTTCCGTGCCAACAGAAGGAACAGCGACTGAATTAAAGTTTTACCTTTTGCATGAACACAAATTTTAATACCTTAACATGTTTCGCAACTTTTGTGGTCTCCTAAATTGGTTTCCCTCTTTTATATATATATATATATATATAGTGAATAACTTTAATATTCGGACACTGTGATATTTCAATCTTGGAACATCATAACTTTATTTATAACAAAAGATATAACCAATTATTACATTACGTGATGTGTCTTGTAAGTAATATTATAAATTTTATTAAGATAACTTACATAACTTCCTCAATAATACAATTTAAATACAACTCGGTCCTATATTCACGTTACTTTAATATTCGGACACTTTCCAGAACTAAGTATTTCAAGACTAAATTTTGTGGAAAACAAATGTTTCAATATCTTGTTAGGTAGCCATTCTGTTTTATCACTTCTTTCAAACGCTGCGGCATACTGCTAATGATATTTTTTAAATGGTCCACACGTAGACCGCCCCATTCTTCCTTTAGTCGACGCTTCAGACTTTCTTTGGAAGATATGGGTGTACTTCTAATACGTCGCTTCCGTTCTCCCCACACATTCACAATCGGGTTGAGATCTGGTGACTGAGGTGGTGGTTGTAGGACTTTGGAGCAGTTTTAGAGCAAATATTGCTGCACAATGCGAGCCTTATGTTTCGGGTCATTGTCCTGGTAAAATTTGAAGGTGTTTGATATCCCCATGGTTTCATCACTTTTTTCGTAAATTGTTATTTAGTATGTTCAAATAGACATATGTGTCCATAGTAATGTCGTTGAACACCAATTCGCCCGGTCCGAATGTCGATACACAGCCCCAAACAAGGACGCTGCCACCTCCATGCTTTACAGTTGGTTTAATATTTGTGACTGTAAATTCCTCATTCTTCTTCCGCCACACCATGCTTCGTCCATCCGACCCACAAACGTTAAATTTACTTTCGTCGTAAAAAATGACGTCATTCCACCAACTTGCATCCTTCGTAATAAACTCCCTAGCAAAGTCCAATCTTTTCTGGTGATTCTGTTGATTCACATACGGTTTCTTCCTAACCACTCTTCCATTGTATCCACTTTCTTTCAATGCTCAGCGAATCGTTTCAGGATGTAGCTTCTTGCCAGTCTCGTTTAGAAGCTCACGTGCTAATCTCGGTGCACTGAGTGTAGGGTCGTTCTTTATTTTTCGTATTAGCTTCCTCTTGTCACGAGCATCCAACTTCTGTGGCTGGCCCATTTGTGGTATGGAGTCTATACGGTCCTAGTTTTTGAAACGTCTGACAATATCTGCCACAGTACTCTTACTCATGTTGAGCGTGGCAGCAATTTGTCAATATAATTTTCCTTTCGCATTATGAAAAATCACAAGTTGTCGTATCTCAAAGCTGGTATTAGCTTTGCGTGGCATCGTACCGCCTGGACAGTCGACCGCGCTTGTGAACACACACCTACCTTCTGACTAGAAGCAGGCCTACTCACCCCGGCGTGAACGGTGACAAGTGCAAGACTACCATCTGTCCGGATATTAAAGTAACGTCACCATCGAAGAGTGGTTTGTTTCAGTCGCATTCTTTAACAACTGCTTTACTTTATGTAAACAACGTTCATACTGTTGTTTACAAGACATGTACCTTCATATAATATTTGGTTATATTATATTTTTGTTTGTTCAGAATACAGTTATAACGCAGCAAACTAAAAATATCTTACTGTCCGAATATTAAAGTTATTCACTATATATATATGTATTACGTGTGTCTTGTGACTGCGAACAGAAATTGGTGCTGTTCGATTGAATCTCTTTCAAGTGCATCTTCTATTGGCGACAACTCTGTTGTAGCAGTTCGGGAGTACTGAAATGTTTAAGTTAATTTAAATTTCATAATTATCATTCTGTAGAATTAGCACTCAATAGAATAATATAAAATATAATGCAATAGCTGGAATCTAAAAGGGACATTTGTTAACATCGAATATTAATTTAAGCGTAAGGAAGATCTTTCTGAAGGCATTTGTGTGGAGAGTTGCTTTGTATTGGAGTGAAACATGGACGATAAAAAGTGCGGACAAGAAGGGGATAGAGGCTTTTGAAATATGGTGCTACAGAAGAATGCCGAAGATTAATTGGGTGGATCGCGTAACAGTAAGCAGATTCAAATGGATGTAAGGTTGCCGTTCTTATGAGGACATGAACAGACTTGCTCAGGATAGAGTAGGGTGGAGAGCTGCATCAAACCAGATTCAGGACTGAAGACTACAACAACACACAACGTCTCAGTTATTTACAAATTTATTTTCCCCTTTGAACGTTTTCGACACATTTAATTAATCTCGTATCTTATAGTAGTTAAAATTACTTACAGAAGCATCATTAGCACATCATTTCGGTAAAATGAAAATAGTAACTCAGCCAGATAGAGGGGAAAAAATGAAGGGAGCTAACAGCACCTTTTTTTTATATAACGTTTATTTAACATGTATACATGGTGAATCACCTAACACTTGCACCGCAAATATTGCGGGAACGGAAAGTGCGTTTTTCGCAGAAGGGATTGGTAGTCAGGGGCTCGTATTTTTTGCCAACAAACAGATTGTAATATTACTTAGGAAGTGCATTTTTATGCAAACATACAGTTTTTTAAATGGAACAATTGTTGTTTGTATCATGCACTAGAATTTTTGACACCAGCTGTCTACAAAGAATTTTGAATGTCATTTTTATCACTTTTAGTTTGGCAGCTACAACCGTTCAAATTTTCGGAAGCGGAGGCTGCGTTAGCGTATCTGACTGGCCGAGTGGCTAGCCCCTGGGGCACGGCCCACTGTCTCATGACCACCAGCCAGTGAGCTACGCTGTCGTAGCCTCCGCCCCCAAAATTTTGAATGGTTGTAGCTGCCAAACTAAACGTGATAAAAATGTCATTCAAAATTCTTTGTACACAGCTGGAGTCAAAAATTCCAGTGAATGATAGAAAGAACGATTGTTCCATTTGAGAATTGTATGTTTGCATAAAAATACATTTTCTAGGTATTTTTACAATCTGTTTATTGGCTAATAATACGAGTCCTTGACTACCAATCCATTCTGTGAAAAGCGCACATCAATCACACTTTCCTTTACCGCAATATTTACGGTGAAGTGTTAAGTGATTCACCCTGTATATACAAAAACAAGTCACATCGTTTTTTACAGGTTTTGTTTTCTGTTTTACATTTCGTCTCTGATACAGAATAAACATTTACATCTCTCCTTTATGAATATCAATTGCTTGTATTATTAATGTCCCTGAAAGAGTAAATTCTTGCACATTTTTTCATATGACACTACTATATTGAGGTCTTCTTCTAAATTATTTTCGATGCGCTGTTTGTGTAAGGCAGTAATTTGTTGATTTGATATTGATATTATTTCATTGATCTTTTGCGGCTCTGTAGATATTAATGGCAGAGATAGAAAAGAATAAAAATAATAAAATACAAATGAAATAAAATGTGTGATAAATTACTTTGTCACCTGTTTCGTTGACGTTTCTGACTTGTGTGTTACATTAATCCACAAAGGTGGATTTGCAGTCAAAATGCAGTGGTCACGTTATTGGCAATTTATTACCTTACCAAACTGTGCTACACCGACAATGATGCCAATAATACCAAAATTCACGTACAGTTCAGTTGTACTGTAATCCGAAATCTTTCGTAAGCGATTTCTCTTTACTATGGTCCACTCGGGGTGGGGTTATATTTCGGGAATATCAAAGGTTCTGCTCACATAGCTTGAGACAAATGGGTGAGACCCACCCGCGATCTCCCCTGGGAAGTCTTCACAAGAAGTCGCAGACGTACCTCGTAATGCAGTCAGATGAGTCATTTAAGGCATTTAAAGCATTTAAGCCGCAATATACAGGGTGTTACAAAAAGGTTCGGCCAAACTTTCAGGAAACATTCCTCACACATGGAAAGAACATATGTTTGTGTACATGTGTCCGGAAACGCTTAATTTACATGTTAGAGCTCATTTTAGTACTTCTCTTCAAATCACATTAATCATGGAGTGGAAACACACAACAACAGAACGTACCAGCGTGACTTCAAACACTTTGTTACAGGAAATGTTCAAAATGTGCTCCGTTAGCGAGGTTGCATGTATCCACCCTCCCTCGCATGGAATCCCTGATGCGCTGATGCAGCCCTGGATAATGGCGTATTGTATCACAGCCGTCCACAATACGAGCACGAAGAGTCTCTACATTTGGTACCGGGCTTGCGTAGACAAGAGCTTTCAAATGCCCCCATAAATTTGGAGGCCATGGAATTGATCTGCCTCTACCAATCCATCGTTCACCGAATCTGTTGTTGAGAAGCGTACGAACATGTCGACTGAAATGTGCAAGAGCTCCATCGTGCATGAACCACATGTTGTGTCGCACATGTAAAGGCACATGTTCTAGCAGCAAGTTCGTGATGAACACTAACCAGTTGATGCTATGTACTGATGTGCTTGATGCTAGTACTGTAGAACAATTAGTCGCATGTCAATACAAGCACTGAAGTCAACATTACCTTCCTTCAATTGGGCCAACTGGCGATGAATCGAGGAAGTACAGTACATACTAACGAAAGATTTCGGTATTTTGACAATGGTCTGCACGAATATTTCAATTTACATTTAAAGAGAAATACTAAAATGAGCTCAGTCATGGAAATTAAGCGTTCCCGGACACATGTCGACATAACATATTTTCTTTCTTTATGTGTGAGCAATGTTTCCTGAAAGTTTGGCCGTACCTTTTTGTAATACCCTGTATAATACGCGTATATCCGCAGTCGGAAGTTCGGCCGGCCCCGGTGGCCGAGGAGACTGAGGCGCTCCAGTCACGGTCTGCACGGCCACTACGGTCGGGGGTTCGAATCCCCCCTCCGGCATGGATATTTGTGCCGCCCTTAGTACTAGCTAGTTCATAAGTAGTTTGTAAGTTTAGGGACTGATGACCCTGTAGTTAAGTCCCATAGACTCTACAAACATTTGAACTTTTTTTTTTTTTTTTTTTTTTTTTTTTTTTTTTTTTTTTTTTTTTTTTTTTTTCCGGAAGTTCGAGTACTCTCTTGGCTATGAGTGTGAGTGTTGTCCTTAGCATAAGTTAAAGTAGTCTGTAAGCTTAGTGACTGATAACCGCAGCAGATAAGTCCCTTAGATTTACAAACATTTGAACACTTGCTTCTTCGCTCGCTCATGCTCTACAAATCACGTGCAATAAACGAACAAATACGAAGATAGGGCAGAAAGAGTACGTACCTCAATAAAACGTAGCTTTCGGTACGCATGGTGCGTTATCTCGATTCAAGATAGGCGCTACGTACGACGACGTCAGAGACATAGTTAGAGATACGCTACGCCGCCGGTATGAATGGATGTTTATTAGACGAATCGTGAATCACTGCTTAGGCGGGGGAGGGCGGTAGCGCGAAAATGCTGCTTCTCCGACTGGTGCACGATCACGTGGGTACGGCTCTCCGTGCACGTAGTGAGTTTCGGGCCGTTCATTGAGACGTAGACGCGAATCAGAGTCCCGTTTGACGTCAGTGCCAGAAATAGCAGCAAGTGTGGCCAGAATGGGGGTTACTGGCTGGGGAGGTGCGAGAGTCCGCCGCGTGTTATTTTGTTTGGACACCACCTGGCGCCGAAGCCAGCTGTGGCATCCAAGGTCACGGCCGCCATTTCTCGCTCCATTAACACACCGACGTGCGGGCCAGAGTTACAACTACATCCCAGAGGCCTCAATATCTGACACCACAGGCGTGGCTAGGATATGATTTCGGGAAGGGTTTTCGAGGAATGGACTTCAAAAAATGTTCAAATGTTTGTAAATCTATCGGACGTAACTACGTGGTCATTAGTCGGTAGCTTACAAACTATACTCCGTTCACCGAAATGAGAGACGTACTGTAAACACACTGAGGCGCGTGACCAGGGGTGGACAAAACAGGGTCGCTCGCTCAGTTTCACTGCATCCAAATCAAATGTTTGTATAGCTTATGGGACTTAACTACGTAGTCATCACTCACTAAACTTACAAACTACTTATGAACTAGCTAATCCTAAGGACGGCACAAATATCCATGCCCGAGGGGGGATTCGAACCCCCGACCGTAGTGGCCGTGCAGACTGTGACTGGAGCGCCTCAGTCCCCTCGGCCATAGCGGTCGGCTCACTGCATCCGTTTCAGGTGTAAGGTCGTTATGTGTTTCGTTATATAGCAGTGCTATTAGAAGCCAAACGTTTAAAATTCATTTCTTGTAATACTTTATAAAAAGTTATTTTCTCCGAAAATTTCCGAAATCTGCATCTTTGTTTACCACAATAAGCACTTTGTCAATTGTTGGAATTTTCTTACGGAAAACTTTTCTTCGTATAGCATTTCAAATTCATCAAGATGTTCAAAGCTTTGTCGTAATACTTTTTTTTTCCCTTGCAGTCTTCAAAGACTGCAAGGCTTTTTACTGACTGTTTTCATGACAATATCTGTCACTGACTGTTCTCTACACAACAGTTGCCTTTCGTACACAATAGGAACATGTGTTTCTCTAAAGAACTTTATTACTTCTTCCTTGAACGCTTCTTGAGTGGACTCAAATACAATGTTTGTATAGTCTATGGGACTTAACTACGGGGTCATCAGTCCCTAAACTTACAAACTACTTATGAACTACTTACGAACTAGGACGGCACAAATATCCATGCCCGAGGGGGGGATTCGAACCCCCGACCGTAGTGGCCGTGCAGACTGTGACTGGAGCGCCTTAGTCTCCTCGGCCACCGCGGCCGGCGACTCAAATACAAGGATGACATAATGAGGTTACTCTTACTTGAAAAAAAGACACACAGACTATGAATGCTGCTCGTTTTTGTAAAGACTAATACGTTACTCTTCAGCAACTGGTCCTTTAAGATGAAGATGTCAGTCAACACCTATTATCACTGCTATATAACAACACACACAACGACCTTACACCTGAAACGGATGCAGCGAAATTGAGCGAGCGTCCCTGTTTTGTCCACCCCTGGTCACGCGCCTCAGTGTGTTTACAGTACGTCTCTCGTTTTGGTGAACGGAGTATACTTGAACTAAGTTAACCAAAGGACCATACAAAAACCCATGCCCGAGGGGGACTCGAACCCCCGACGGCGAACGGCCGCGCGCACCGAAACACGGCGCCCCAGTACGCACGGCTAATCCGCCGCGGCGAATGGACTTCGTAATAACGCGTATTC
The DNA here is from genome assembly GCA_026315105.1 of Locusta migratoria. Classification (NCBI taxonomy): domain Eukaryota; kingdom Metazoa; phylum Arthropoda; class Insecta; order Orthoptera; family Acrididae; genus Locusta; species Locusta migratoria. Next base: position 129,913,492 of record CM048745.1, on the reverse strand, counting down.
ATAACGTATGTACAAACGACACCAAAACTGTTTACACACTGCTCAAAGCAATTATGGGATCAGGTGAGATATCATACATAGTATACATATGTTAATATATTTTACTTAGAGCGAGGCACCAAGGGGATACCACCATGGCCCCTACAAGGGTGGGGCAGGGTGGACCCATGGGTCCGGGGCCCAGTGCTGCCCTAAATAATTCAATTTTTTGGTTACTGAAATTAAAAACAAACTAGGAAAAAACTTATTGAATTTTGTTCATCAAATGAAAGTTTAGAAGATTCTACTGGCAATTGTAGTAAATAATTGTGAGAAACCGCTTATCTTAAATGATAACTTCGATTGATGCTCTTAGTTATTGCCATTTGTTGGTATTGTACGTGTGTATTAACTAAGGTGACCAATGTATTGTGCACCCTCTTTTAGAGTGTTCTACTTCGAATAGATTCCCAAATATTAAGATTACTACGTAGAAGGACCGCAGGGCCAATTTGGCGTTTACTGTATTTTCTGCATGTTTCCTTGTAATACTTTGTATGAAATAAAGCCAACTGTTGTCTACTATGCGACAACGAAGCCATACATTCCAGCACTGATTGCGGTAGGGCAGTTGGAGATAGCGGTCATGTATGGATGTGTTATGCCTGAGTGATTCATTGTGTGAGTCAGTATGATCTTTTATGACGAAGGTCATGGCCGAAAATTTACAAATGTTCAAATGTTTGTAGAGCTTATGGGATTTAACTAAGAGGTCATTAGTCCCTAAACTTACAAACTACTTATGAACTAGCTAATACTAAGGACGGCACAAATATCCATGCCCTAGGGGGAATTCGAACCCCCGACCGTAGTGGCCGTGCAGACCGTGACTGGCGCGCCGCAGACAGCTCGGCCACCGCGGCCGACGAAAATTTACAAATTGTATGAATGTCAATATGAGTTTGTTGGCAGTTCAGCAATCATCTTTATGGTGAGCTGCTAGCATCCTCATATTATCAACATTCCAATCTGAACCTTCCATTGTTAAATCAATAAAAGTGCATATGTTTCACAATCTGGCCGTATAAGCAATAAAACTGCATGGGGACAATTTGGCCCCAGAGGTTCTTCAACGCAGTAGCTTGCATGCGATCCTTCTAGTATTAAATGCCAAGTAGACTAGATAGCAGCTATAAAAACATGACATAATTAGTTCCTTTGCCCATTTTACTCTGGTTGTGATAACGCTTAGGGATTCGTTCTCAAGTCATGCTGTTGGCGCAGTAGTTTGACTTTTCTTTGGGCGTGGCTTGAAAAGGAATTGATGGATCAGCTTTCGGTGTAGTGTAGTGATAGATTTCTTTTTCTTTACGTCAACTTCCTGCAAAGATGACATTTCATAAATTTTCATGTGTGTACAGCAATTCCGCATTACCTGGCGCAGCGTCTGCCTGAAGTACGAACAAATGTTCTCTTAAGCTACACGAGGGTTTACTGTGGCCCAGGGCCGAAGAATCTCACTATTCAACTAATGCCTGATAAAGTAATTCAAAAATATTCTCAAGTTGCTTCTTCGAGATTTGTAATTAATAAAATTGATTATTTTTTCTATTGAAATACATCTGCGCAAAGTTCAACTTATGTTGTAAAGCTTCACAAATTAGAATATACGTCATAATTGGCTAATTCCTTCCCTCCACACCAAATAATTTTATAAATGAAGCTTACCGTATCAAATTTATACCTTATTATACCAAGTTAAAGTACATTCTAAAAAGAGCATGATAAAGATATAAGCTTGCAATTACAAACTACTGCACACAACCGAAAAAAAGAAAAACAATATGGGGGGAGGACCCGTCATTGATTCTGGGTCCAGGGCCCGCAATCGAATGTGGGGTCACGGCTACCACAAGAGTGAAAAAGTTATTCTCGCTGCCCTCTAATATGATGTGTGGCATGGACAGTATGAGGATATCGGTCAGCTCTTGAGGGATATTGGACCATTCTGCCATGAGGGCAACCGTTGTGAAAAGTGTTGGTCTGGCTGCAATGCGTCTGCCAAGTACATTCTAGACATGCTCAATGAGGTTAAGTCCGATGAACAAACTGGCCACTCTATTCGTTCAATTTCCTCTGCTTCAAGCGTGTCGTTTACCAACGCAGCTCTGTGGGGAGAAGCGTTATCGTCCACCAGAAGAAATCCATCTCCTGTGGCACTACCTTCGGGCACAACATATGGTCGAAGATATCGCCTGTACACCTCTATGCGTCATTGCGCCATTCTGAACGACATAGAGGTCCAGATGTCCGCCAATACTGACTCCTGCCCACACCAATCGTCCACCGCCACGATATGTTGAGGTTTCCTCCACATAATCAAGAGTTCCACGTTCTCTCCAAATGAGGGAACGGCGATTATCCGGCTGAATACTAAATCTCGACTCGTCTGAGAATAGAACCGGCGTTATTCGTTACGACTCCAATCCTGACGTTCCTCTGCCCAGTTTCTGCAGGCTAAATTGTATCGTGCTTTTAATGGGACACAAACCATAGGCTTCCGTGCGTAGAGGTCACATTTCGGAAGGCGATTTCGAACATTGCGCGTCCTGTTGTTGCCTGAGTTCAAATGTCTGTAAATGTATCGGACGAAACTGCGTGGTCATCAGTCCGTAGCTTACAAACTACTTAAACCTAGGTAAACTAACCTAAGGAAAAACACACATACCCATGCCCCGGAGAGGACTCCGACGGCGAGCAACCGCGAATTCCGCAGCGAAGCGCCTTAGACCACTAGGCTACTCCACCGCGGCTGCTGCATGAGTTGCATTCAGCCTCATGTCGAGACAGGAGGCCGAATGAAACTCTGTGGACTGAAGACCACGACAACAGAGCTCTAAGAGATATGTGCATAAGAATCTACGGAAGTAAGTATTGATTATAGTACTCAACAAAGTTCTATTTCAAACAAAATTAATACTATCTTCTGGTAGAAAGAACGGTATTTTAAGATAAAAAAAAAATGTTCCAACGGGGTACCCGAAGAATGATTCACAGGATGCTTTATGAGTCTTAGTCAAATCGAAGGCAAACGGAACAGATTTCAACTTATTCGTCAGGAATAAGGGGATTCGTCAGTAGTTTTTAAGAACTATATGTAGTGTCACTGTAACCCTAAGAACTACGCCTAACCTAAACTACATAGTGCTCTGTCTCTCTATTTTAACTTGTTTAGAAATCATATCTGTCTGGTGCTTAATTGTGCATAAATAGCACTAAGAAAGCAGCTGAAACTAAATACTATAATAAGAATCTAAATTTTTATCGTTACTTAGTTATAAGACACATTATCTTAATTATCTCCATAATAAACATCCATCCATCAAACCATTTCTCAACCAGCTCGTAGTAGACAAATTGATGAGACTGTTAATGAAGTACGAGCAATATATCCTGTCTCTCAAGCAAATGACGAAACGAATAATGAGTAAGACAAATAGAAATGACAGTAACAAAGAAACTCAATGAAAGAGAAACAACATTCTTCGCGCTTTACACGACCCTACTGCAACTCAACCTTTGCGGATAGAGTAAGAAAAGGAAAACAAAAACATTACTGCAGGGTGTAGAGGTCTTGAGCAGTGCGCTTATCACAGCAGTCTTTGTGTACTCTGTACAGCTATATGCGTCTCTTATGACGTATTCTTGCCGGACTTCTAAAGCCACACAGCAGGCGGCGTCACTGTAGAAAGAATGTCCGAGCAAACGGACGCATCCAGCGTGTTAGCTCTCTGGAGATAATCTTCGAAGTAAATATGCCTACTGATAAGATAAACCCCTTTTGTTTTCCTCTTGGAACGCAGGGCGTTGTGCGTCACGTAAAATCGTACTTAGCGCCTCGAGCCGTTCCTTCTCGAAGGAAGGGAGCAAATTTAAGAAGGTGTGTAGCATCCCGCTGTCCACAAAATCATTGGAGACAGAACACAAACTCAGACTGGGAAGGGCAGAAAACAAAAGCAGTCGTGTTATCTTTTCCCTGAAAGGAACGGATTTACTATAACCGTGGAAAATTTAAATGTGCTACAGGCAAAAAGGAATTTTCGGCGTTAGCTGTCAGTAGGCTCTGAATTATAGTCTGACTAACTGCTAATCCCGGTATTCCCCGGGTATATATACATATTTCCAGTGTTATATTAAAAAAAATAAAAAATTAAAAAAAAAATAATAAAAAAAAACAGTTGAATTGTTTGTTAAGCTTATGGGACTTAACTGCGAGGTCATCAGTCCCTAAACTTACAAACTACTTATAAATTAACTTATACTAAAGACAACACAAACATCCAAGCCAGAGGGAGGATTCGAACTTCCGACGGGGAATGGCCTCGCTCATCGGAGTATAGCGCCTCAATGCACTCGGCCACTCCGTCGCGGTAGTGATATATTAGAAACGAGAATAAAAATCCGTAAAAGATTTCATCTTCATGTATTCATGGAAACAGCTTAGAAATTGCGCAACACTAAAACAAAGAAATATACATACTGTACAAAATTATATGTGCAGTATCCAAAGCAGGCTGCAGTGGCCGAGCGATCTGCGGCGCGCCAGTCAGTCTCAACGGCCACTACGGTCGGGGGTTCGAATCCCCCCCCTTGGGCATGGATGTCGCGTCGTGTTTAGTATAAGGTAGTTTATAAATATAGGGACTGATGAACCTGCAGTTAAGTCCCTTAAAAAAAAAAAAAAAAAAAAAAAAAAAAAAAAAAAAAAAAAAAAAAAAAAAAAAAAAAATGACATGCAAACCTCACTGGAAACTGTTGTGTCTTGAAGAAGCTAAAAGGTAGATTTGTCGGAATAAGCGGAATAAGGAGTATTCGTGGGAAGGATTTTCTCACTCAATGTTCACGACGTCATATATACTGAACTGTGTGTCGTAGGTAGTTTTTAATACCATAGGCATTGTTGTCTAATTGTAAGCAATATGTCTACCAAGTTTAGTTGAAATCGGTCCTTTATTTAAGGAGGAGATGTGGGAAAATAGCGCATGATGTAGCAGTTTTTCGGAAATTACATTGTTTATGACGTCATATCCTGAAATACGTGTCATACTATGATGTAAATTCGGAGGTACATTCTGTGGTAGATGTGCCTACTGTCTGCAGTAGAGACGTAATAAATCGAAATCTCATGCTTGATGATGCGGCTGTTCATAAACCAAATTGTTTATGTCTTCATATCTCATGAACTATATGTCGAACTGTGATATAGTATCGAAGGAACATTCATTGGATGTATGTGTACTGTCTGTGAATTGTCTCGCGAATACAATTTACAGTGTAGAAGTAATAACTTGTAACGTCATGCCAAATGGCATAGGAAAAGTAGTAAGCAATAAAGTTTTTTCTTTCATCATTTTGTTGGGGTTGTCAGCGAGAAAATGTTTCCCAAAGATTTGAAATTATGTTCAAAGTTTATTGCAAGTCACTAAGTGCTCTCATTGTCAAATAGTTGGGGCACGTTTCATTGTTTATGACGTGATATCGAATGAACTATGTTTCGTAGGAGGTTTGTGCAACCATAGCAAATGATTCCTGACCTTAAAGAATATTTGTACGAAATTTGGTTGAAATCAGTCCATTAGTTTAGTAGCAAATGTAGAATATTATCACATGATGCGGCCGTTTTTCACGACTGTCATTGTTTATGACGTAATATCTCCTCGTGTATGTGTCGTAGGTGATTCTTACTCCGACAGCGATTGTTGTCTGATAGTAAGGAACATGTGTACCAAGTTTGGTTTAAATCGGTCCAGTAGTTCAGGAGGAGATGTGGAACATGCATACATACACTCATAGCTACCTACACATATACAGCCTATTTTATCAGACGTATAGTCTGATTAAAATAACTCGCTAGTTGACAGTTCTCGTGCTGGAGCTGCTTTGCTCCAATGACAGTGCTCAACGTCACGATGGAACTGTTCCCCATTGCTGTTCTACAAAGAGGCAAAGAAATGTCGTTATGCTGTGAATATAGAAATTGCTTCTTTACTATTGTGGTAATATCTATGCACCCAACACGTAATATTCTTTCTGACCGTATTTTAACAAACAGCCAAAATTACATGATGTTTGAGTTTAGCTTTGACAAACATGCTCTTTTTTTTTTAACTTTTACCTCTTTGAACTATAATTTTATATCTCTCCCACATTTTCATTATAATTTTCCGTTAGAATATTATCACATGTCTTAGTAGTTCTAAGTTTATTTTCTTTGCCTGTACTGATTACGAATGACTATAGGTTGGAACGAACGTAGCGTACATTTTGGCGTTCGGACGAGTGACTATACCCTGGATGGAACACAGCGTACATTTGGCGTTCGTAAATCAGTCACGTGGCATCCCTCGCCCAAAAATCTCTTTTGCGTATGCCAGTTAGTATCTCTACTTGATGATTTTCTTATTGTAACTCAATCATTGTAATTTCAAACCAATGGCGTACTGAAAATTATCAAAAACACGTCGTTCTTAGGACGATGGATTATAATCTAATGTTGGTTAGTTAACACCTGCCATCGATAGTTCGAGAATCACGGATTACTCTCGGAGCTGTTCGCCATAGCGTAATAGGCGAGGAATTAGTTTGTGATGTACGAACATGTTACACGGTGGTTCGCAACTTGGCTAGGGCGCGGTTGCTCAGCGCGCTCGGTCAGAGGGTTGCTGGCATGGTAGCTCGACGCCCTCTGTAACGAGAGAACTGAGTTATCCGAAACGATCAAAATAGGACAAAACAACGTTCACAAAGTACCCGTTGAACCAATCAAAAGAGAGAAAACAAAAGACGATCAAATGTTTGTATAGTCTATGGGGCTTAACTACGGGGTCATCAGTCCCTAAACTTACAAACTACTTATGAACTACTTACGAACTAGGACAACACAAATATCCATGCCCGAGGAGGGATTCGAACCCCCGACCGTAGTGGCCGTGCAGACCGTGACTGGAGCGCCTTAGTCCCCTCGACCACCGTGGCCGGCAACAAAAGACGGTTCAACTAACACCATCAGAAGAGAAGGCCTGTGTACTGCCGAGCCACGTCGCATCACACAGAGTAGGTCGCGATCACGAAGCTCACTGGCTGGCCGCTGTGAGGCGGTGGGCTGTATCCCATCAGCCAGACTGTAGTAAGCTACGCGATCGCAAGCTACTCTGCGTGACGTGACCTAGCACGGCAGTGCACAGGCCTTCTGTTCAGATTGTGTTGGTTCAACGCCATGTATCTGTACTAATAATAAATCTGTAAATGTAGGCCTGTCGCTGTTCCCTTCAATCTTCATGCGGTTTTCACAGGAAAGATGAGAAAAGTTTGGGTCAACATATAGGCATAATTTTATCAAAATCGGATCACGGAAAAAAAAGATATCGTAATTTCAAGTGTTTTCAGTAACTGTCGTGTCTGTTTTTTCAACTATTAAAAACCTCTTATCTCCAAAACTATTACTTCACAAATTTGCATGGGGTTTTCACAGGTAACTTGGGAGTAACTGGACAATACAAAGACTTCATTTCATAAACGTCGGACCACGGAAAAAAAGAATATCGTAATTTCAATTTTTTTGTCTGCGACCGTCATGTCTGTCTGTCTTTTTGAACACGAATATTTCCAAAACTACTTGACGAATTTTCGTGGGGTTTTCACACGTAACTTTAGAACATTGTGCAGTTTCATAAAAGCTTCAATAATTAAAATCGGATCACAGAAAATAAAGATATTATAATTTAATCATTTGCTTAAAAGCCGTCGTGTACGTCTATTTGTTGAAGGTAATCTACAAAAGTACTACACGAACTTTCATGGGTTTCCACAGGTAAATTGAGAATAGTTTGGAGAGTAACATAGGCTTAGTTTCATCAAAATCGGATCAGAGGAAGGAAAGATATCGTAATTAGAAGTTTTTGAGTATACTATGCTTATTAGTATGGTATAGTACAAAAATCTCCAAGAGTACTACACGAAGTTTCTTCGGATTTCATAGGTCAATTGACAGTACCTTGGCGCAACATATAAGCTTCACTCATCAAAATCGGATCAGGGAAAGTAAAGATATCATAATTTGTGGTTTCTGGTGTATGCTAGGCTTGAATTACAGCGTAATATAGCAAAGATCCGATAGATGCACTGTTACTGACAGAGTATACCAAATAACTAATAGATGGCGATGCTGCGTTGTTTATTCTCATAACTAAAGTGTAATACACTGAAACAAGGGCTATGATTTTCCTTACGGCAGCGGTGTAGTGTATTAATGTTGCTAACGGCCGTTGAATCCGTTTTGCAAAATCAGTCACGTACAATGAAGGGAATAATTCTTAGTGTTGAGAATGAAATAAATAATTAATGTTCTTCCGCTAAGTAAATTAATGATTCCCCTACAGCGAATATTTCGTTGCCAACGTTAACATACTAAGCCGCTGCCACTGTAAATAAAATTTAACCCAGGTACGACACAGAAAATAATTTTTTACTAGCTGTATCCCGCAAGCCTTGCAATGTTATGAAAAGAAATGCTTCTTTCGACGGGTACAATTTGAATTCAGGAAGTAACGACGTTCCTTCGCGTCTATCGATGTTTTCATTTACTAATAATTCTTTGCAAGGAAACATGAATTTATGTAGTTTCCTTTCTTATTTCCGTGCGTACTTATTACATCTTGAGTCCATTTTGAGTATTTTGAATTAAGAGCGGCAATCTTATCTCTGCAAATACAAACTAACATTGAACAGCGAGTTGCTGATCACAATTTGTATATTCACAGCTTAACGACATTTCTTTGCCTCTTTTGACAGGGAACATGTGAATTAAAACATAACGACATTCCTTCGCGACTATCGATGTAGTAATTTACATAAGAATTATTTGCAAGGAAAATAGAATTTATGTAGTTCCCTTTCTGATTTCGGTGTATCTTCATTACATTTTGAACGCGTTCTGTTTAGAAATGCCTCGAAAACGCCATAGTACAGGAAAGGACAAAGTGAGGCGACGTTAGTTACACAGTACATTTGAACATTTGAACAGTACACCAAAAAACTATGGCGTTGCTGCGTTTTTTTCATTCTCATAACTAGGTTGTAATACACTACAAGAAGTGTACAATTTGAATGCTTATTCAAAAATCAGTCATATAGAATGAGGGAAATAATTCTTTATGTTCACGGTGAAATAAATTATTTATGCTGTTCCGGTCAGTAAATTAATCCTCCTCCTAAAGCGAATAGATCGTTGCCAACGATAGCAAACTAAACCGCTGCCACTGCAAGTAAAATTTAACCCAAGTAGGACACAAAAAAGGTTTTTCTTCCTAGCTGTATCCCATGTGCTTTGCAATGTCATGGAGAGAAAAGAAATGCTTGGAATTTAAGAAGTAACGACGTTCCTTCGCGTCTATCGATGTCTTCAATTGATAATAATTCTTTGCGAGGAAAATCGAATTTACTTAATTTCCTTTCTGATTTCCGTGCGTACTTATTTATTACATCTTGAACTGCCTAAAAAAAATGTTCAAATGTTTGTTAAGCTTAAGGGACTAAACTACGGGGTCATCAGTTCCTAAACTTACAAACTACTTATGAACTACTTACTACCAAGGACGGCACAAATATCCATGCTCGAGGGGGGATTCGAACCCCCGACCGTAGTGGCCGTGCGGACCGTTGAACTGCCTAGAAAACGGTTTAGTACAGTAACAATAGTTACGTAGTACACCAAATAACTAACAGAAGGCAATGGTGTTTGCTGTTTTCTTTCTTTTTTTTCTGCTTATAACTATGGTGTAGTTTTCTACAACAAGTGATTTTATACATTCTTTAATACCGTTTCGAAGTACGGGTGTACAGCTATCAGCTATCTCCTATCTCCTAAACAACTTCACGGATTTACACGTGTCAACTTCCTTTCATAAAAGTGGGATCACGGGAAAAAAAGATATCATAATTTAAAGTTTTGTATCTAGGAGCGTAATGTCTGTCTCTTTGAACACATTTATTTCCAAAACTACTTGCCGGATTTTCGTAACTTGAGCATATCGTGAGGTTGGATACACGCTTCATTTCATCAAAATCAGATTAGGAAAATAAAATATATCGAAAAAATGTTTAAATGTTTGTAAAACCTAAGGGACTTAACTGCGTAGTAATCAGTCCCTACACTTACAAACTACTTATGAACTAACTTATACTAAAGACAACACAAACAGCCATGCCCGAGGGGGGATTCGAACCTCCGACGCGGGAGGTCGCGCGAACCGCAACGTGGCGTTCCAGACCGTTCGGTTATTCCCGCGCGGAAAAATAAATTGTAATTTAAAATTTTAGGTGTATTTCATGATTGAAAAGAACGGCTTAATGTAGCAAGGAGTAAATGGATGCGCTGTTAGTTTCGTAGTGCACCAGAAAACTAACAGATAGCAGTACGGGTGTTCGTGTGAACTTGGATAGCGATCGGATTATTACCCTTCGAAAATACTTTTTACTCTTTTACTTTTCAAATTTATCACTTTTCTGAAAATCGTTTTCTTGGTTGCTATGTTTTACGAAATATGACTGAACGCAATGAATATCAAACTGATACAATCCTCGCCATGTTTAATCCCTATATTTACATACTGATATCACAGTCTAACGTATACATACAACTGCTTTGGAAGTCACACTCTTGGAGCGACAATAGCGCCTCTAGCGGAAAGAGCCGACCGTAAAAATACTGTTTTAAGTGATATTTCTACTTATTTAAGGAAATAGTTATGTCTTATCATATTTCAGCTGTCCATCTCTCAGTACAAAGTCAAAAGAAATAAATGTTTAAAAGCTACATTCGTATTTGAAGATATGCCTATTTCTAAGACGTAGTGCACCAAAGAACTAAAAGGCCCCACACACGAGCGACGGGTCGCGGCAATCCGCCGTATGGGCGACCGATAGCGTCGTAGATCGCACGTGTGTGGACAAGTAGCAGCGATCGATCGCTGATCGCATGGAATTCCCAGGCAATCTGGCAGATCGCATGCGATTCGTGGATGCAATATGCCGTCAGTTTCCTGTCAATATGCTTTTCCCACGTTCAGTAATATCTTTACGTTAGAATGGTTGTTCGGGGATCACCAATTCAAGCTCGTTGGGGATCACGAACTACTCTGAACAATGGAGGCCAGAATTTTTACTTATATTAAGAAGTAATACAAAATTCACCCTAGAATTTCTGCAGTGACCAGAGTTTTGAAGCTTGTATTCATAGCACTGGAATAGGCAGGACATTCAGTGTAATAGCCAAGTAACACTCAGTTCCATATGACGATTTTGACATTTCATTCCATTCCATGATGGTGGTGGTGGCGGCTGGTGCAGCAACAGTGTTGAATAATTAAAAAATGCTCAGTCTCTGTTGCAATATTTTATTCTCCAATAACGCGTTTCGCGCTGTTAGCGCATCGTCAGATTGGGCGGAGATGGAGCCACAGAACTATCTATAGCTGTGGAGGAGGCATCTTAACAATTTGTGTTGTCATTGGACTATCTATAGCTGTGGAGGAGGTATCTTAACAATTTGTGTTGTCATTGGGCGCCATAGCAGCAGAGGAGTCGCTGTCGCGGCAGTTCCACGTTTACAATTGGTAGTAGGTCCACGTTTACAACTGGTAGTATACCAGTTGTGACCTGCCGCGACAGCGACTCCTCTGCTGCTATGGCGCCCAATGACAACACAAATCGTTAAGATGCCTCTTCCACAGCAATAGACAGTTCTGTGTTTCCATCTCCGCCCAAACTGACGATGCGCTAACAGCGCGAAACGCGTTATTGGAGAATAAAATAGCCGGCCGCGGTGGCCGAGGGGACTGAGGCGCTCCTGTCACGGTCTGCACGGCCACTACGGTCGGGGGCTCGAATCCCCCCTCGGGCATGGATATTTGTGCCGTCCTTAGGATTAGGTAGTTCATAAGTAGTTTGTATGTTTAGGGACTGATGACCCCGCAGTTAAGTCCCCATAAGCTATACAAACATTTGAAACATTTGAGAATAAAATATTGCAACAGAGACTGAGCATTTTTTAATTTTAATGATGATTTTGATTTATTATTTGTTTAAACAATTCCACGTTTCATTAAATTTAACTTCGAAACAGAGAGATTAAAGGGTACCATAAAATTAAGTGAATATTTTAATATAATTGTTCAGGACAAATCGATAAAACTGTATTGAAGTCCTTAGCCGTTTCACACAAACTAACTCCTCTTTCACAATTTATATTCATGGTCATTAGCAGTGCTGAAATGTACAACATTTTTGTAGACATATCGAGATTGAAAAAGGAATTATGTACTGTATTTGCTTGAAGCTAATCTGTAAGACGAACCAATAAAAAGAAATTGACGACAAATAAATGAAAAATAAAACGTGTTACTACACTAGAAAGACGTATATAACCCACTTGGCGGCACTATAAGTGTAACGTAACCAAAACATCCCAAGAAAATAGATTAAAAAAATTACAGTTACCGTTTTCAAAACTTTTGTTTTGAAAATATTACTCGTGAGGATACACACATCAACTGTGACTGCCGTTAATAATGCAAGAGCCTTTTCCATTCCATTCGTTATTCTAATAGAAATTGCTTGGCAAATCGCACGTGTGTGGCGAGGAGGCGGCGAGCGACCGATTGCAGCGATATCGCATGCGACGTACTGCAGCTGCTGCGTAATAAGTATGGCGTAGTACAGCAAAGAAGCGTACGTCTGTTACAGAATTAATTTCACTTTTTGTATCAAAAACTTTATGAACATCCATCGTTTCGGACAATGACTTTTACTTACATCTTGGCTAGGACATCAGTTTATTGACAGAGCGATCCAACAACGACTTTATTTTTAGTAACCGAGGTCCGCAACCCTAAAAACCCATGATACGCACAGGCCAGTGATCTCTATACAAACTGGATGTATAACTTTGGTGTCTGAGCTTAGAATTGTAGCGGGCCTGCACATTCATATGTTTGTACATTATTTCGCGTTGTCCGCCATGTTTAAATTTGGCAAAAGAATTTCGATCAGTTATTACGTGACAAAGAATTTTTTGGTCAATATGCGATGTAATAGGCTGTTATGGGAGCGGAATCGAAACTTATTTTCTTTTGGTTTACCTATAATGCTTCATAGCCGCCATATCTGAATTTGGCAAGAAACAAAGTATGAACATCTATGGTTGGCATGCTTAGACAACTGAAGTTCAACATCCTGGTAGCATACAGATCAATGACACAGGCCCTTCTATAACAACCGTTGCGAAGCACGGGCATATAAGCTAGTCAGTAATAAAAAACTGAGTAAAATTATCAACGAACAACCCATAACAAATATGAACAAACGACTACAAAGCATCGACTTCACTGAAGGAATATATATATATATATATATATATATATATATATATATATATATATATATATATATATATATATATATAGGGTGTTTCACTAAGTGTGTTTGCCTCTGTAACTTATAAAATAATAGGTGACGGAAAATTTTAATACGGTAGGTCAACACAAGAAATGTTACACTTTCTGCGGAGCTATGAACATAGTTAATTGTATCATTTTCCAAAGAGTTACAGCACAAAGATATAATTTTTTAATGGAACAACAGTTTTTTCTATCGTGCATTGGATTCGTTGAAACCAGCTGCGTCCAAACCAATTTAAACTACATTCCTATCACTGTCAGTTTGGGAGCTACAACCCTTCAAAGTTTAGGGGGCGGAGGCTACGACAGCGTAGTTGACTGGCTGGTGGTCATGAGACAGTGGGCCGTGCCCCAGGGGATAGCCACTCGGCCAGTCAGCTACGCTATAGCAGCCTCCGCCCCCGGAACTTTGAAGGGTTGTAGCTCCCAAACTAACAGTGATAGGAATGTAGTTTAAATTGATTTGGACGCAGCTGGTTTAAACGAAACCAATACATGATAGAAAAAACTATTGTTCCATTAAAAAAATTATATCTTTGTGCTGTAACTCTTTGGAAAATGATACAATAAAATATGTTCATAGCTCCGCAGAAAGTGTAACATTTCTTGTGTTGACCTACCGCATTAAAATTTCCCGTCACCTATTATTTTATGAGTTACAGAGGCAAACACACTTAGTGGAACACCCTGTATATATAGACCAACAGGAAACAGACGGCTGAACATCTGGCAAAATGGCAGCAGGCAGAAGGGCAGCCCTAGAGAAGAGAAAGCAGAAACTGAATATGAAATAAAATTTGTAACGCGGTCCTTAGTTGGCCAATTCGTGTAAATAATTTTTTTGTCCCACTATATTTTTGCTATTGCTTCCTGAAAGGTTTTCGCACACTCTTGTTAACTGAACGCAACTGTATTCTGCAAGATTTTGAGTTGTTCAAAGGTAACAGCACTTTTTTCTGAAAGCGCATTTGTTCTTTTTCGAGAATATGCCATGAAATAATTGTAGAAGGCCTTGCCGAATCAGCTGATACAGCTCTGGAAAAGTAGGCGGAGGAATGAGACGATGAACGGATACCAGATGATGAGCAGCTGCATGTGTTGCCAGCTCAGGAGCAGACAGCTGTTCTCATTTCGCAACTCCGACCGAACTTACATCAATGGTACCGCTTCCGTGGGAGTGAACATCGTCACGCCGGCTTCAGTGGGCGCAGGACGAGACCGAAATAACATCGCGGGCAAGGCTGAGAAAGAGAGCGGGAGTGGTAGATGGTAGTCTGTCTGGAAACTGACTAAAATTTTGCTCGTCAGGCAGGTCTATCCCCCCCCCCCCCCCAAACCAAGTACTAGTTACGCCACTGGGTGTGCGTGCTCATGCTTTCATTTTGCTGTACCTCTTGGATCAGAAGGTTCAAAGAATTAGTCAAGCAGTGGATATGGCTCAATTTATACGACTTTTGCATTCAAAACCCACCAGATATATTTTGTCATTCCGTCAGTAGCAATATCTTCGCACCAGTGGCGTAAATATTGGGGGGGGGGGGGGGGGGGGATGAGGGGGATAGAAACCCCCCCCCCCCCCCAAAAAAAAATCGTATAACAGCAATACGGTAAAGATTGAAAACTTGGGGTGTTTTACCTAATCTTTCATTGGATGGGAGTGAATTAGTTTCTTCAATGGGAGTGGTAGATGGTAGTTTGTCTGGAAACTAACTAAAATTTTGCTCGTCAAGCAGATCTATCCCCCCCCCCCCCCCAAGCCACGTCCCAGTTACGCCACTGCTTCGCACGATTGGTTATCTAATGGCAAACGAAACAGAACACCCGTAACAATTGTTGGTAGTAGTTCAGCGGTAATATATTCAACATTATATACATCAAAGAATAATTGATTAATTTGGAAATTATCACCACTGGTTCGTCCAGGAAATTTTAACGAAGTTTTACAAGCCATACTACTGAAGAATGTTAAAATTCCTTTACTTATCTGCCTCTCATACAGATGAAAGTTTTCCATTAACATAGTGTTAACATAACAGTGTTAACTGCAGTGTTTTTAAAGAAAACGTATTTTGCTACTGCAGATGAAGGGTTTTTATTTTTATAATTCACCCATATGCACTTCGCCTTTGTCATAAGGCATCATCAGTGTGTGTCCTGAAATATTTACATGTTTCTGTTTGCACATAAAGGTTAGGATTTTTTCATATGTACAAAACATTACTTTTATGATTAAAAAAAAGTTCGTTTTTTGCTATAAACGGTGTACTTACAGCAATTGCTACTCCATATCAGCCTCTTTCCAAAAAAGAAGTCGAAAAGTTCCACTATTTTCCGAAAAACCCCGCATTTTTCTAGTTCCACAGTCATCTGCTACCATAACTGTGTCCACTGTAGTTTGTTTCGTGGTGTTGCCAACTTTACAGCTTATTTTTAATTCAACTATTTCACTGAAAGTGTGTTGAAGGTATCTATGTGTGTGTGTGTGATAATTTTTTTTCTCCCCATGTGTATCTCCCGAAGGAGATTTCGGACATTGTTGACACTGAGCGTTCTGTTGCTGCATGGAGGGTGCATTGGAGCTGTGTTGCATTTAGCCTCCTGTCTCGACGAGCTGTCAACCAGAGATAATGGTGATCTTTTGCTCAAGTTACCCGTGGACGACCATTCTTCTAACGGGTCCTGTTGTCTGAAAACGCGTCCATGTCCTTGAAATTACGCTCTGGAACACTCCAATAGCTGCAGCCGCGTCCATCGGTGTCTGTCCAGCTTCCAACATTTCTATGGCTCTCCATGCCATAGTTTTGGGCAAGTCACGTTGTTGTTGCATTGCACTACCTGCTCATTAAACTATCTGAACCCAACTGCTTGTGTAAATCGTTTGGTAGAGTAAATACTAGTCAACTCCAAGCCCTTCTGCTGTAACTTTATGTTATTACTACTATCTATGTTGCCCTAATCTTGTCTCCCCCCCGTAGAACCGACAGAAACACATCGAACCATTAGAGTTCATTCTGCCGATGAAAATACTTCAGACTGTAGATATTTCAACGTATCTCCTAATTGTTCTGACCAATGTAGATACTCTTTGCTCTGCAATGTTAAATCCAATTCTTTATTGCTCTTCTCATTCGAGAACCTTCTGTAATGGCTAATATAGGTAGGCCTACATTGTTAACAATTGTTACCTCATGATAATGAAAACTGTGAAAGCATTCTAAGTTTCGAAATTAAATATGTGACCAAAATTTTCTCTATATACATGTGGCATCTGTTCCAAAAGAAAAGACACTTCTGATTCTGCAGCTGTTTTTCCTTCATATTCACAGAATACAGGGTGTTACAAAAAAGGTACGGCCAAACTTCAGGAAACATTCATCACACACAAAGAAAGAAAATATGTTATTTGGACACAGTGGCGTAACTACGACTTGGCTTTGGGGTGGTGGTGGTGGGGGGGGGGGGGATAGATCGGCTTGACGAGAAAAATTTTAGTCAGTTTACAGACAGACTACCATCTACCACTCCCGTTGAAGAAACTAATTCACTCCCTTCCAATGAAAGCTTATGGTAAAACACCCCAAGTGTCCAATTTTTACCTTTACCAGATTGCTGTTATACGATTTCTTTTTCTTTTCTTATTTCTATCTCTCTCTTTCTCTCTCTCTCTCTCTCTTTTTTTTTTGGGGGGGGGGGTTCTGGGGGGGTTATATCCCCCTCATCCCCCACCCCCCGCCATAGTTACGCCACTGTACGGAAACGCTTAATTTCCATGTTAGAGCTCATTTTTGTATTTCTCTTTAGATGTAAATTTTATTCCCACGTGATCAAATTGTAAAGTTTCACAATCAACATGTGTGGGCTGACGAGAATCCACACGCAATTGTGCAATCACGTCATCAACAGAGATTTTCTGTGAACGTTTGGGCAGGAATTGTTGGTGATGTTTTGATTGGGCCTCTTCTTCCACCTACGCTCACTGGAGCACGTTATCATGATTTCATACGGAATACTCTACCTGTGCTGCTAGAACATGTGCCTTTACAAGTACGACACAACATGTGGTTCATGCACGATGAAGCTCCTGCACATTTCACTCGACATGTTCATACGCTTCTCAACAACCGATTCGGTGACCGATGGAATGGTAGAGGCGGATCAATTCCATGGCCTCCACGCTCTCCTGACCTTAACCCTCTTGACTTTCATTTATGAGGGCATTTGAAAGCTCTTGTCTACTCAACCTCGGTACCAAATGCAGGCTCTTCGTGCTCGTGTTGTGGATGGCTGCGATACAATACACCATTCTCCAGGGCTGCATCAGCACATCAGGGATTCCATGCGACGGAGGGTGGATGCATGTTTCCTCGCTAACGGAGGACATTTTGAACATTTCCTGTAACAAAGTGTTTGAAGTCACGCTGGTACGTTCTGTTGCTGTGTGTTTCCATTCCATGATTAATGTGATTTGAAGAGAAGTAATAAAACGAGCTCTAACATGGAAATTAACCGTTTCCAGACACATGTCCACATAACATATTTTCTTTCTTTGTTTGTGAGGAATGTTTCCTGAAAGTTTGGCCGTATTTTTTTGTAACACCCTGTATATGACATCAATTGCGAATGACCAAAGCTGAAAATGTGTACCCAGCCAGGATTCGAACCCGGGTGTCCTGCACTGACCACTACACCACTGGGGACACAGTGATCATCGCACCTGCAAGGACTATGGGAGGCGTGCTTAGGTAGTCCTTGCAGGGGTGGTGCTCACTGTGTCCCCAGTGGTGTACTGGTCAGTGCAACTGCCTAGAAAGCAGGAGACCTGGGTTCGAATCCCGGCTGGGTACAGATTTTCAGCTTGGCCCATTTGCAGTTGATGTCATATATTCTGTGAATACAAAATTTTATCACTGCAGTATTCAGTAATCAATCATTCAGATGATGTATTTTATCCATTAAGTAGATAAATGGATTGGTATAATCAACATCTTCATTAAAGCATAATTTTGTGTATTGAAAATTAAAGATTTATTCAAAACATTGTTATTTAGAAATAAAAAGTGGGTGCAAGCTTGTGGCTCTGTTGTACAAACCATAATTTGCTTATACTAAAAAGATTTAATTATGTGATTAAAAACCATGTCAGTAATGGAATATATCAATGTTTATAAGTTATATATATATATATATATATATATATATATATATATATATATATATATATATATATATATATATATATATATGTGTGGCATCTCTTCCTTAGGACATGTCCAAAAGAACAGACTCCATGTATATATATAATTTATATAACTGCCATTGACGGGCAAAGATCCTTTCTTCAGTGCGGAGGCACTCCTTGGCCCTTACTCTTATGGGAATTAGTACAATAACTACGAGTTTGAGTTCTAGTGGGCAGGGGTGAAGTTGAGAATTTGTATCTGATGGGAGACGTACTTGAGTAATTCCATGCAGGTGTGTTGATCGTTGTCTCTCCAGTGGTGTAGAGGTCAGCGCAACTGCCTAGAAAGCAAGTGACCCAGGTTCGAATCCCATCTGGATACACATTTCCACCTGTACCCATTCACAGTTAATGTCATACATTCTGTGAATACTTGTATGAATATCATTGTTTGCCAAAGCTTAAAAACTGGAAAAGGCATGTGAGGAACCAGTAGTGTTAAAAGGTCAAGTGTGAAAATTTTACCTAAGTCAGATGAATGGCATGACAGCACTTAAAATACGAATTTAATCCAAAGTTATGAGAATTGCACAGTTCTTTCAAAATGTTTGGTCCATGCCTTTGTGTTAAACTTATCATTGGAGTAAGGATTTTTATTTTTATTTATTTATTTATTTATTTATTTATTTTTTTTTTTTTAATTTTACAAAAAAATTATAAAATACAAATATGTCACATGTAAAATTAGAAAATTTGTAGCATTGAGGAACAATATGAAATCTATTGGATGCCTACACAACCTACATAGTTCAAGGTTAAGGTCTTCATTCTGGCCCTAGATGGGTCACTCACACCCAACAGGTGACCACAAGATGTAATTTGCAATAAAAAATTACCGAAATCATTATCGAGAGATATGCCAATGATCGTTCCTCAGTCAATACATTGGTCCACACTTCACCACCTAAGGTAAAACATTGTCATGCTTGTTTAGCTCTCAGATGGGTCAAGGTCCAGGTGTCCAAGTCTGGAATAAGGTGCACTTTGCTACATACCATACGAAATTATCTAGACAGGCATGTATTTCTCATTTCGAAGGTTAAGTGTGCAAAATTTTTGTCAAGATAGGAATGAAACAGTAAGCTCGTGTCAAAGTCTGTTGTAAGTACCCTCTGCCATCTACTGTGCAAACTACACAGTGCAACTACACAATGCCCTGCCCTTGTTTTGAAGCTCAAGTGTACAAAATTTTATTGCAGTGAGATAAATGGTATGGCAGTGCATAAAAATAGGAATCTAATCCTAAGTGGCAATGCCCCCTTACATAATTATCATTTTCAATCTTTTTGCTGTCTGCTTGGAGTTTTTGCAGTTTTTTTGAACCACCTCTATATTAAAGCAATAGGAAAAAAACCAAAATATTATTCAAATTGGTGAAGCCATTCTGAGTTTTTAGTGAGACTAATGCATAGCAACTGAAAGTACAGACTTCAAAGTTTGTTTAACTAAGTGACCAAACTGCACAGGTCATTGGTTCCTGGATTTATCCACTACCATGCCTGAGGGAGTACTCTAACCTCCGCCATCACACTCCACTAATATCATCATGTGTCTTATGTAATTTGCTGCTTCATGTTGTCTGTGTGTTAACTGCTTTGACTGGCGTTCAGTTTCTATTCAGTATCCTTTTAGCAAATAATGCAAACATCCAACCTGCAGACAACACCTCCATATCTTAATCACCCTAGTGCTTCCATTTTGATGTGTTTCATTGGTCACCACATAACATAACAATGTTTTTGATTACTTGTCTTCTGTAAATATCTATGAAGTCTGCAAATTTTATCTTCCTTGTTATGTTGTGTAAATTGCTCAAGTTGCACTAGACTTACTAATCTGATCATTCCTGGCTCTTGTGGATGCTGGATTACCAGAAGTTCTGGACTATTGAGAGCTGGGATACAAATAGGCCTCTACCAGTGGCGTAGCTATCATAGGGCTAGGCGGGGCAGTGCCCCGGGGGGTCCCCGAGCTCAAGGGGCCCCTTGGCCTACGTGAGCGACGTTCGAAAAAAGTTACCATCGATCCTTGAACACTTTCATGTCCGCCAATTACTTCGGATAATCGAAGTTCAACTGTATATAATAATTTAGTTGAATGGAGGTTTTCCGACTTTGAACTTTTTGAACCCTGGCCAACAAACCTCAAACGCATGAAGTGAAATCCAAAAATTATTCGCACCCCAGAATATAAACGTAACAAGGTCCTTTGCTTGTCCGCTAAGACGTGAACCCTGCCATCGTCAGCACATTGTCGGTTGAAGTTGAAGTTGCCGTGCCTGCCAATCTTTGCGAAATAACAGTGAATGGTGCTGAATTACTAGCACAGTGTTTGACAGTAGACAGTGTGACCACATTTGAATATGAAGTCTCTACAATGTATTATTACAGAACGGTATTATTATGGTAACTCAACTGTTTTTGTAGTGAATTTCCCAAGAGTGTACTCCATAATCGTAGATCCCAATGTAGTGCTGTAACCAATTGCACTCTGAAATTCGTGCAAGAAGAAGAGAAAATATGGTTACTTTGTCACAATAGTAAATTGTGCATTCAAGACACTACTCTGTACCACACTGCCAGTATAATAAGCAAAGATGTCAACTTAGTTATTTTACTTATTACTTTTTCCTGGCCACACATTAATATACACTTCATGAAGCCTGGTAGGGGCACGTCTCAAACAAAAATATTCCATCTCACAAAATCCGGCATCTTTCTTTTCTGAAACCATCCAACACAAATATTTATCTAATTTTTCTTCTTTCATTGAGCTATCAAAGAAATTAGGCTGATCGGTACGGAGCAGTGAGCTAACAGCGAGGAGTTTAGCGACAGTGAGCTGTCGGCACTGACAACAGTCCGCCTGCTGCAACCGCGGACTTGACTGTTCCCGGTTTGCTTCGCGGCAGGGGGCCATGTATTCATGGTTACGTAATACTTCTTCATTGTTTATTTCTTACTAGATTATGCCTGCGACTTCATTCACCTAGTATGGAGCAACTTCGGAAACTATCCCAAGAGGTCGTTTATCTTTATGTCCTACCCAGGTCCAAATCTATCTCTCTGCAAAATTTCATTCAAATCCGCCCAGTAACTTTTGCATGAAAGCGTTACGAACAAACCAACTTTCACAGTTATAATTATATTTGAGAGTACAATTAAATATTATCTGCTGCGTGACACACAATAATTTACTTAATAGTACTTAGGTTTACCTTATTATGTCTTCCAGTAGGCGGTAAGGAACTGATGAAGTAGTATGGATAGTTTTAGTTTCAAAAGGGCCCCAATGTCATTTTTGCCCCGGGGCCCTTGGTGACATAGCTACGCCACTGGCCTCTACATAAAGTATGTGTGTGATGGAACTTGTTCTCTTATACAGCTTTCATATTTTCTGTAACATGGCCTGGTTACAACTTAAAATGAAGCCATACTGGCAACACTTCTGTATTTCGCAATAGCACATAACAAGCACATGCAAGTTCAGTCCAGAAGAATTGAGAGTTCTGTAACTATTCAGCATTTAAGCTTGCATTGACATTTCTTCAGTAGTATAACTGAATGAAATAGATCAAATAGTGACAATCTTATTGTTCCAGGATGTGCATTGAAGTGCTGGTCATGCTCATCTGATGCAGATCCAGATTGTGCTGACCCATTTTACACAGCACATAAAACACTAACTGAATGTGAAGTAAAACATCAAGGGGAAAAGCCAACATGTGAGGCTATTGTACTTAAAGGTAAGTGCTTTTATGGTATGAGCCTGATTTATCAGTATTTATGCAATAAGACTAAATATTTTAGCCAAAATAATGTTATAGAGCAAATAGTAGTTGTACTAGTAGAGTGGCTCAGTAACACAGTGGTAGAGTGACAGACTATGAATCCCAATGTCGCGGGTTCGATTCCTGTCAGGTCCTTGGATTCTTATGTCACTTTCCACTTCTTTCACCTCTGGCAGTGTTGGTGATGTGAAAAATATAGAGTAGCACCCTGATTCGGAACCGACATTAAACTGTAGGTCCCCCATAACTGGATGGGTAAGTAAGGTCAGAGGAAGGCAACGGCATACTACCTCCAAACAGGACCATGCATAGTAAAGCAATCTTCGCATTGTTTACTGCTCTGCCTACTAATACAATTGGCTTAGCAGTGCATCTCACATTATTATAAAGTAAAATAATTATACAGCACTATAGCCAACTAAAGGCAATCTTATGAAATGAAATGTCTGGAGTTGACTGGTACACAGTGTTCTGTTAGATTTTCACAATATTTTTAATACTGGTTGCCATGATTATTAGTGTGCCCTCTACAACAATCTTTTCCAACAATCATCTATTTGAAGTAATTTATCCATTTCAGCAACTGTTCAGGTTATAAATTAATAAAATTCAGCAACCAGTTTCTTGTGATTATTTATTTTTGACGACTGGTTTCGGGCGCTTGAGTGCCCTTCTTCTGGTCTATTTTAGTATTGTTGCTTAATTAATGTACATGCTAGTAGGAGAATCAACACTAAGTGATTCTCCTACTAGCATGTACTAAGTGATTCTCCTACTAGCATGTACATTCATTAAGCAACAATACTAAAATAGACCAGAAGAAGGGCACTCAAGTGCCCGAAACCGGTCGTCAAAAATAAATAATCACAAGCAACTGGTTGCTGAATTTTATTAATTTATAATCATCTATTTCCCCTGTGTTTTTCATTCATATTTGATACTTTCTTCATGTCAATTACTGTCTTAAAGTGCCTCAGCCTGAACTTCAGTTGCATTTAGTCACATGCACTTTCCTTTTGCTGATATCACTGTAGTGTTTTATTAGCTTGTATTCTATTAGATATATCTGATTTCTGCTGAAACTGATATGTGAAAAGCAAAATAATCCATGATGTTCCAGTAGGTTGCTGAAACATCAGCAAAGTCCTACAGAATTCTAGCTCCAATGATTCTCACTGCTTAACTCTTAACTTGAAGAATTGTCTCAAGAACAACAGATTTATGTACTCATTATTTTGAAATGAAATTGCGGTCTTTGAAATTCTTAAAGACACATACAAGTACTTCACTTATAACAGGTACCGTATACACACACACACACACACACACACACACACACACACACACATACACATACACAAACAATATTCATTTTTGGAAATGAAATCACTTTGTTCTTGCTGCAATTTCTTTATTTGGTCCAGGTATGTTTTGCACTCTTCTATTTCAGGACATCATCAGTGGACTGGTTTATCTATAAATTACATTTTTGTGTAGTATTAACAGATTATAAACAGTTCGAAGTGTGGCAGTCGGAGGTGATGGTTGTATGACTGTGTTGTGTGCCTGTGTGATTGCGTGAGTGCTCTATTTCTGAAGAAGGCCATGGCCGATAGCTGAATGTGTTGTATGTGTGTGTCTTTTGTATGTGTCTGTCGCAGCTCGTCGCCACGTCTTTGCGGTGAGTAGTAAACTGTCCTCACTATATTATTTATTCCAATCTGGACTTTCCATTATTATATTATAAACAGTTCACTTATTTTCGTTATTGTTGTTGTTGTTGCTGTTGTGATCTTCAGTCTGTATACTGGTTTGATGCAGCTCTCCATGCTACCCTGTCCTGTGCAAGTTTCTTCATCTGAGAATAAGTTCGGCTTACTGTATTCATCTCTCGGTCTCCCTGTATGATTTTTACCCCACACACTTCCCTTTAATGCTAAGTTGACGATTCCTTGATGTCACAGAATGTGTCCCACCAATCTATTCCTTCTCTTCATCAGGATATGCCAGAAACTCTTTTTCTCCCCAATTCAGTTAAGCACCTCCTCATTGGTTATGTGACCTACCCATCTAATTTTCATCATTCATCTGTAGCACCACATTTCAAAAGCTTCTATCATCTTTTAACTGAACTCCTCATCGTCCACATTTCACTCCCATACAGTGCTACACTGCAGACAAATGCTTTCAGAAATAACTTCCTAACATTTAAACTAATATTGGATGTCAACACATTTCGCTTCTTCAAAAACGCTTTTCTTCCCATAGCCATTCTGCATTTTATATCTACTTTACTTCGGCCATCAGAAGTTATCTTGCTAGCCAAATAACAAAACTCATCTACGACTTTTAATGTCTCATTACCTAATCTAACTGCTTCAGCATCACCTGACTTTCTAAAGCTACATTCCATTATCTTTGTTTTACTCGTGTTGATGTTCATCTTAAATGCTCTTTTCAAGACACTATTCATTCCATTCAACTGCTCTTCCAGATCCTTTTCACTCACTGACAGAATTACTATGTCATCGGCAAACCGCAAGGTTTTTATTTCTTCTCCCTAAACTTTAATTCCCTCTCCAAATATCTCCTTGCATTTCTTCACTTCTTGCTCAATGTGCTGTTTGAACAGCATTGGGGAAAGGCTACAACCCTGTCTTACTCCTTTCCCAACCTCTGCGTCCCTTTCATGCCCTTCGACTCTAATAACCGCTGTCTGGTTTTTGTATAAGTTGAATATAACTCTTCTCTCCCTATATTTTACCCCTGTTACCTTCAGAATTTGAAAGAGTTTATTCCAGTCAAAATTGTCAAAAGCTTTCTCCAAATCTACAAATGCTAAAAATGTAGGTTTGCCTTTCCTTAGCCTATCTTCTAAGGTAAGTCGTAATGTTAGTATTGCCTCCCATGTTCCTAGATTTCTCCTAAATCCAAACCGATATTCCCCAAGGTTGGATTCTACAAGTTTTACATTTGTTTGTAAATAATTCATGTTAGTATTTTGCAACTATGACTTATTAAACTGATAGTTCTGTAATCTTCACCTTTGTCTGCACTTGCTTTCTTTGGAATTGGAATTAATATATTCTTCTTGAAGTCCGAGGGTATTGCCCCTGTCTCATACATCTTGCATACCAAGTGGAACAATTTCTTCTTGAATGGCTCAATTAACGATATCAGCAGTTCAGATGGAATATCATCTATTCCAGGAGCCTTGTTTCTACTCAAATCTTTCAGTGCTCTGTCAAATTCTTCTCGCAGTATCGTATCTCCTATCTCCTCTTCCTCCACTTCATCTTCCATTTCTAGAATACAATGTTACCTTGAAGTTTATTTTCTTTGTACAGGCCTTCTATATATTCCTTCCACATTTCAGCTTTCCTTCTTTGCTTAGTACTGGTTTTCCGTCTTCATTTTCATCAAAATAAATAAGGCTACTCTTGGTTTATAGGCTTGTGAGTTTCATCTTTGTTATTCAACCATGAATAGCTCATATTTATTTTGATTAAAAACAATTGAACTATTTATAATTTATTAGTGATAGATCTATAAACAAAAATGTAATCTCTAGATAAACCAATCCACTGATACCCTGAAACAGAAGAAGGCAAAACATGTCTCGACAAAATAAATAAATTGCAGCAAGAAGAAAGTGGTTTCATTTACAAAAAAGAATAATTTTATACTTTCTTCAGAAGGTGGCCACACAAACAAACTTATTACACACAATTTAGCTTTTGCCCACAGCCTTCTTCAATAGGCCTGCAGAACACACGCAGACAAATCACAAACACAAGACTATCATCTTCGGCTGCTGCCTTCTGAGTCGGAACACAGAGTTGCCTATCCACAGAGAATAGTATACTTTCAATTTATATGACCACTGGCCCTCAGTAAAGTAAGCAAATTAATACAAATTACAACCCACTGATTGAAGCTGAAATAACAACCTTCACAAGCAAATAGGCAACTCCCTGATATCCAAGAAGAAAGTAGGGATCTGGATAAGGATGGAAGTGACATAAGGTGTATGATCACGTTCCCCCTTTAATGGGTTCTCAGTTTGACAAAATTTTGTTCTACATCTAGGCCTACATGCTGCTTAACTCATCTGCAAGTTTATTTTAAGAGCCTCTAATATCATGTACATCAAAACTGAAGGTCAGGATCCTTATTGCCCACTTAGAAATGTGTCTAGTTTTGTGGGACCTGGCTAACATCCAACTGAGGGCTTGTTATGAAAAATAAACTTTCAGTGACCAAGGTAATGTTTAAACTTTTCCATTCAAAACAACACAGGAATAACTTCCATTGAATAAAACAAATATCTTTTCTACAACTCCTTCTATCCTTCAGACATGTAGGCAGTTGCCTTCATATCACCTCCTTTCTCTTGAAACAGAACTGCTGCTATTCTTTGATCTGAAGCATGGCTTTGTGGAATGTAGCACTGTAGCTATTTTTTCATTGCACCTAGTGGTATATAATTAACTCTAGGAGCAGTTAAGTTTATTAAAACAGCAATCAATATAAAATAATAAAGATAATAAGATCAGACACCATTATTTGTTTGACCAGTTGCTATTACAGCTGTTCTACATTTATTATCATTACATAATTAGCAGTTTTAACACACAAAAAATAGCTCTCTGAGAAGGACCACAACTGAATTTACATTCACAGCGTAATTCATCAAGCAGTGCTGCCATTTCAGCAAACCCCCTATTAAATTTTCTAAAAACAATTACTGAGAATACAAATCAGGTAACTTCTTTAACATTGCAGGGTATTGGGACTTGATTAATAACACCAACTCTATCAAGATCAATGCAGACCACTTCCCAGAAACAACATCTTTTAAAATTTCATTAAGATACAGAAAATAATAGGGATTCACTGAAAGACCTACCTTTCATAACCATTTAAAAACTTCTCTCAGGTGCAATGTAGTTTCTTGAATAGAATTGCTGTATATTAAAAAAGTCATCTAAATACTCGTAAAAAATCTAAATTTTATGTAGGAAAATATTGCACCCATTAATGGTGACTAAACTGCAGCACCTATTGTTAGCCCATAAGGAACCTGGTTAAATTCAAATTAATTTCAGCCAGTGGAAAATGTGGTGATTGGCTTTGAACTCTCCCACAAGGATATTTGGTTATAAGCCTGATTAATGTCTAAGGCAATGAAGTCATACACTGCCCTAAACAAGCCAAAACATTAAGTGCAGCTGCACTAATCAACTTTCTTATTTAATTCATTGTAGATGATTTGTCATTGGGTTTGTTTAACAGAAATATCAAAGCTGCATATGCTGATTTAAATGATCAAGTAACTCCTTGTTCCAACATTTTATTTATTTTTTTCCTTACTGTATTAATTCTGAAAAGAGATTGTATGGGGCCTTCTTAAAAGAGACGTGGTCCACCAATTCAGTGTATATGAATGACTCAGGTTTCTGGCAGCGATAGCCATAATCAACTTTGTACAAATAATTTTAGATTAATGATGGAAGTTCTTCACAGAGATGATGAATTATTTTTCAAAAGAGATAGATTGGCTGGCTAGTAGTTACCCTTGTACTGTACCGCCGATAGTCACACAATGACTTTCACAATCCTCAAACACCATTCTCATTACCTAGGTCATGAATTACCTTCCTCTTCCATTCCCATATTTTTTCCCCTTGCCTTCTGGCCAGCCAATCTGTCTCTTTTGAAAAATAATTTACAAATAATTTTATCTTTTCTATTTCTTTGTGGGAGCCACCTCTCAGTGCCATACAATTTCATTCAGTCTGTGTCTAAGTTTGTGCACGATTGGTGAATAAAGTATTGTTTCACACCCCATGAAAAACAAGTTCCTTAGTCAGGAATCAGAAAAATCTGTGAAAAGCGGGCATAGTCTCAGTTTTCACAGATATATCTATGTGGACTAATTGATCATATACACACCTGATGACTCTTCACTGTTTATCTTTTCATGGGGTTTCACAGTCATCAGTCCTTCTTGCCAATGATGACAAGGAGCCATATTCTTCACCACTGTCATATCATCCTGGATCACTGTTTACAAACAAACTACACTTGTCTTTAGTGTTATGCTGCTCCTTTTCCATCACTGGTTTTCCTATTTAGAAGTTCCTTAGTGTTTCAAACATCAGTCATAATCAATAGCTAAAATATTACTACCTAAATCCAGTAGGGAGCAAATAGGTTCATTATTAAATGCGGTACATACAAAAAAGTAATTGCTTATTTGAATCGTCCTTAATGTCGTAAAACAGTCTGTCTTGTATTCAGTATAACAGCTATCATAATGTACATTACCACTCCCATGAACCACAGACATTGCCGAGGTGGGGTGGCTTGCATGCCTCAACGATACATATAGCCGTACTGTAGATGCAACCACAGCGGAGGGGTATCTGTGGAGAGGCCAGACAAACATGTGGTTCCTGAAGAGGGGCAGCAGCCTTTTCAGTAGTTACAGGGGCAACAATCTGGATGATTGACTGAGCTGGCCTTGTCACGTCAGCTAATGTGGCTTTTCCACACAGTTACTGCGAACGGCTGAAAGCAAGGGGAAACTACAGCCGTTACTTTTTCCGAGGACATGCAGCTCTACTGTTTGATGATATGATGATGGCATCCTCTCAGGTAAAATATTCCGGAGGTAAAATAGTCCCCCATTCAGATCTCCGGGTGGGGACTATTCAGGAGGATGTGATCATCAGGAAAGATAACACTGGCATTCTACAGATCAGAGTGTGGAATGTTAGATCTCTTCATCGGGTTGGGAAGTTAGAAAATTTAAAAAGAGAAATGGTTAGGTTGAAGTTAGATATAGTGGGGATTAGTGAAGTTCGGTGGAAATAGGAACAGGATTTATGGTCAGGTGAGTACAGGATTATAAATAAAAAATCAGTTGGGGGTATTACAGGAGTAGGTCTGATAATAAATAAGAAAAGAGGAATGCAGGTAAACTGCTATGAGCAACACAGTGATCGCATTATCGTAGTCAAGATAGATATGAAGCCAACACCAACCACAGTAGTACAGTTTTATATGCCAAATAGCACTGCCGATGATGAGGAGATCGAAGAAATATATGAAGAACTAAACGAAATTATTCAGACAGTTAAGGGAGAGGAAAACTTAATTGTTATGGCAAACTGGAATTCGTTAGTAGGACAAGGAAGGGAAGGGAAGATAGTAGGTGAATATGGTCTGGGCAAAAGGAATGAAAGAGGAAGGTGCCTGGTAGAATTTTGCATGGAACATAATTTAGTTATAACAAACACCTGGTTTAAGAATCACGAAAGAAGGTTGTATATGTGGAAGAAACCAGGAGACACCGGTAGATACCAGACAGATTTTATAATGGTAAGACATAGATTTTGGAACCAGGTTTAAAACTGTAAGACATACCCAGGGGCAGATATAAACTCTGACCATAACTTATTGGTCATGAATTGTAGGCTGAAACTAAAAAAAACTGCAGAAAAGTAGGAAAATAAGGAGGTGGGACCTGGATAAACTGAAGGAACCTGAAGTGCTTAAGAATTACAAAGGGAGCTTTAGGCAACAATTGACAGAAACAGTGGAAAGTAAAACAGTAGAGGAGGAATGGGTAGCATTGAGAGATGAAATAGTGAATGCAGTAGAGGAAAAAATAGGTAGGAAGGCAAGATCTACAAAAAATCCTGGGATATCACAGGACATACTAAATTTAATCGATTAAAGGAGAAAATATAAAAATGCAGTAAATGAGACAGGCAAAATGGAGTAAAGAAGACTAAGAAGTGAGATTGACAGGAAGTGCAAAATGGCTAAGCAGGAGTGGCTAGAAGGCAAATGCAAGGATGTAGAAGAATGTATAAATAGGAGAAAAATAGATACAGCCTACAGGAAAATAAAAGAGATATTTGGAGATAAGAAAAACAGCTCTATGAATATCAAGAACACAGTTGGAAAACCAGTTCTCAGCAAAGATGGGAAAGTTGAAAGGTGCAAAGAGTATATAGAAAGACTCTACAAAGGAAATTAACTTGGAGGCTATGTTGTAGGCAGGGTAGAAGAAGCAGATGAGGATGAAGTAGGAGATACTATACTGAGAGATGAATTTGGCAGAGCACTGAACGACCTAAGTCGAAACAAGGTCCGTGGAGTAGATGACATTCCCTCAGAGCTACTGAAGTCTCTGGGAGAACCAGCCATGACAAAATTGTTTCACCTGGTGTGTAAGATGTATGAGACAGGTGAAGTACCCTCATACTTTAAGAAAAATGTTACAATTACCATTCCAAAGAAAGCAGATGCAGACAGGTGTGAAAACTACAGAACCATCAGTTTAATAAGTCATGGTTGCAAAATATTAACACAAATTATTTACAGAAGAATGGAAAAGCTCATAAAAGCCGACCTTGGGGAAGATCAGTTTGGATTCAGGAGAAATGTAGGAAACGGGAGGCAATACTCACTTTACAGATTATCCTAGAAGATAGATTAAGGAAAGAGAAACCTACATTTCTAGATTTTGTAGATTTGGAGAAGGCTTTTGACAATGTTGATTGGAATAAAGTCTTTCAAGTTCTGAAGCAAGCAGGAGTAAAATATAGGGAGCGTAGGATTATTTACGACTTGTACAAAAACCAGACAGTTGTCAGAGTTGAAGGGCATGAAAGGGATGCAGTGATTAGTAAGGGAGTAAGACAGGGTTGTAGCCTTTCTCCAATGTTATTCAATTTGTACATTGAGCAAGCTATAAAGGAAAGCAAGGAGAAATTTGGAGAAGGAATTAAAGTTCTGGGTTAAGAATTAAAAACATTGTGTTTTGCCGATGACATAGTAATTCTGTCTGAGACAAAGGATCTGGAAGAGCAGTTGAACAGAATGGACAGTGTGCTGAAAGGTGCTTATAAGATGAACATTAACAAGAGCAAAACAAGGGTAATAGAGTGCAGTCTTGGAAAATCAGGCGATACTGAAGGAATTAGATTAAGTAACGAAACAATAAAGGAGGTAGATAAGTTTTGTTACTTGGGCAGTAAAATAATGAATGATGGTTGCAGTACAGAGGATATAAAATGCAGAATGGCAATGGGTAGAAAAGAATTCTTGAAAAAGAGAAATTTGTTAACATCAAATATAGATTTAAGCCTAAGGAAGTCCTTTCTGAAGGCATTTGTGTGGAATTGTGCCTTGTATGGAGTGAAATGTGGACGATAAACAGTGCAGACAGGAAGAGGTTAGAGGCTTTTGAAATGTGGTGCTACAAAAGAATGCTGAAGATTAGGTGGGTGGATCGAGTAACTAATGAAGAGGTACTGAACAGAATTGAAGAGAAAAGGAATTTCTGGCATACCTTGACTAAAAGAAGGGATCGATTGGTAGGACACATTCTTAGACATAAAGGAATCAGGAATTTAACATTGGAGGGAAGTTTGTGGGGCAAAAACTGCTGAGGAAGACCAAGAGATGGATATAGTAAGCAGATTCAGACAGATGTAGGTTGCTGTTCTTATGTAGAGATGAAGAGGCTTGCTCAGGATAGGGTATTGTGGACAGCTGCATCAAACCAGTCTCCGGACTGAAGACCACAACAACAACAATGTACATTACTTCTTCATGTGCCTCATTTTGTTGCCATTCTATGCCTCAGTTATGAGACACTGTTTTATGGTTGAATTCATTATTAATTTTTTAGGTGTGGCTCTTCACAAAACCTCCTTTCAATCTGCTCATTTTTCACAGTTAAATTTTTCAGAACTCGGCTCTCCCTGTAGTAATCAAGAAACCCACTGACTGAACTTGTCTCATTACCTCGTCTGACTGTGAGAATGTTCTAGGTAGGTAGTAAAATCCCTACTTTCATAATTCAATACTAGCCCCACTACACACTGTTTAATTTCTGGTACATACTCCATCAATGTTTAAATGATAATATACCATTTCCGATAATTCTTGATGTAGAAAGAGGCTAGATATTCAGATCCTACATAATTTCCACATATCCGTTTGCTGAATATCATGCAAAATTTCCACATGGAGCTTGTCTTTTACTGTCACTGCAATGAAGTTCAGTGATTTTAAATCATAAATACAAAAAGTTAATATATGGCACTGTGAATCGAATGACATTTCACTGCACATATTGAAGATGTATTGCTGTGGTATTTTAACATAATAAACATGCTATCCAGAACCATTCTCCTCACATCACCAAATTACCTTTGGTGTGCAGCAGCTACCACTTGATCATATCTGATTACATGTACAATCACCCACATCCTGGGTAAGTTCCATGATCTCAATGAATACATTACAAGTAGCAGCAACTGAAAAGCTTACCTCTCTGAGATTGGCCACATTACATTAAATTTACGCTTTAAACTTTAATGTCAGAGTTTTTAGTAACAGTAAAGACTGATTTAAGTCCCAAGTAGCACAAACTACTGCTTGGATTGGTAAATAGGGTCAGGGGTACCTAAGGTTTAAACGTGTAAATGATCTGCATCAAAATTAGTAGCAAAAACCGATGTTGTTAAGATGTAAGATGAAATGAAAAATGGGAAAGGTGGATGGGAGGGCACCAAATGATGACTTGTGTGGAAAAAGGTTCTTGGATCATAAGTATGAAGAGATCATTAATTAATACTTCCAGGCTGTATTGACAAGGTAAGTCTGTAAAACTTTTTCCTCCTACTGTTTCATTGCCAACTGCAAACAACATCTTCAGAGATGATTCAACTCACCTCAGTAGGTGCTGCCCACAGTTGGCAACAAAGCATCAGGAAGAAGAAGTTTTATGGATTAACCATGGCAATTCAGCCTGGAAATTTTAATTAATGAAGATGCTGGTCATTAAATCCTACATGTTATGAGTATAAAGAGATGTTGGTACAGAATGTACACTTCTGGACATTAAAATTTCTACACCATGAAGATGACATGCTATAGACGCAAACTTTAACCAACAGGAAGAAGATGCTGTGATGTGCAAATGATTAGCTTTTCAGAGCACTCACGCAAGGTTGGTGCCGGTGGCGACACCTGCAACGTGCTGACATGAGGAAAGTTTCCAACCGATTTCTCATACACAAACAGCAGTTCACCAGCATTGCCTGGTGAAACATTGTTGTGATGCCTTGTCTAAGGAAGAGAAATGCGTACCATCACATTTCTGACTTTGATAAAGGTTGGATTGTAGCCTATCGTGATTGCGGTTTATCGTATCGCGACATTGCTGCTTGCATTGGTCACGATCCAATGACTGTTAGTAGAATATGGAATTGGTGGGTTCAGGAGGGCAATACAGAATGCCATGCTGGATCCAAATGGCTTTGTATCACTAGCAGTCGAGATGACAGACATCTTATCCAAATGGCTGTAACAGATCATGCAGCCATGTCTCGATCCATGGGTCAACAGATGGGGACGTTTGCAAGACAACAACCATCTGCACGAACAGTTTTATGACATTTGCAGCAGCTTGGACTATCAGCTTGGAGACTATGGCTGCGGTTACCCTTGATGCTGCATCACAGACAGGAGCACCTCTAGATCTCTCACCAATTGAAAATGTCAGGTCAATGGTGGCCGAGCAACTGGCTCGTCACAATATGCCAGTCACGACTCTTGATGAACTGTGGTATTGTGTTGAAGCTGCATGGGCATCTGTACCTCTACATGCCATCCAAGCTCTGACTCAATGCCCAAGCATATCAAGGCTGTAATTACGGCCAGAGTTGGTTGTTCTGGGTACTGATTTCTCAGAATCTATGCACTGAAATTGCGTGAAAATGTAATCACATGTCAGTTCTAGTATAATATATTTGTCCAATGAATACCCGTTTATCATCTGCATTTCTTCTTGGTGTACCATTTTTAATGTCCAGTAGTGTATGTTTGAAGTAACTTCCTAAGAGTAATAAGGCTAGCACTTATAGTGGTGCAGACACAAGACTCTTGCCTTGATAATTGGGGACATAGAGGAAATATACAACTGAGAATGAGCATGGTTGCATGCATTCTTAAATGGAAACCTGCAGATGACCTCTATTACTCACAGGCACTAACAGCTGTTGCTTGCAGTGCCCTCTGGGATAGGAGTGACTTCCTCTTACCAGTGTTCACAGCCTTCTCAATTGCATTTGCTCTTCTTATGAATCTTTGGGGCATTGGCTGAGGCAGCATATTGTTAACAGTGCATAGGGGTGGAAGTGCTTTGGTCGTGGGCTGGTTCGACACCTGCCCTTCCTCAGCAGACGATATGGTAGGTGGTTTGTTTGTAAATGTATTGGACCAAACTGCATGGTCATCAGTCTGTGATATGGTAGGTGGAACATACATCTTGCATCTGGGACGGGTGCTGTGGAAAGCACCTGTACTGCTGGTGGTATCCCTGGCTGTGGCGCCTTCATTCGAGAAGGTGGCTGAGGACCCGTGACAGTGTCAGATAAAGATAGGCACTCCTGGAAGGAAATGGGAGACAAGTGGTCCAGCTTGATGCACCAGTGTAGGCCATAGGATATGCTAGAGTGTCATAGGCTGGTACCTGTGCAAGAGTTCCTATGGGCTCTACTTGCTAAATGGTGTGCAGCAATACTAAGATAGGAATTGATTCAAGGCAACTCTGGAAAAAGAATGAGCCACACATTTTTTAATTTGAGTCTTAAATGTTGGAACAAACCTTTCCATTTCCCCATTTGAATGAAGTGAAATGTGGTGCCAGAATGTATTGAATGAAATTCGTGTGAAGAAAGTTGTGGACCTTTGTCCAAGAACAGTGTTGTATGGAAATCTTTGGCACATAATATTTTTGGCAAAGTAGTAACTATGGTCAATGTGGATGTCAGTACATTACAAACATTACATAGAAAATGATAGACCACGTCCACCACTAATAAACAATCAGCATTCAAGTACTGGCTGGCAAAACACAGGAATACATTTATCATGCCTGTAGGCAGCTTTGATCAGTGATACAATGATGCCTGAAGAGCAGCGTGATGTATGGTGCAATGAGAACAACCAACTCTTGCCAGAATACATGTTGTCGATCCAGGGCCTTCGTGTGGTACATGCTCCAGTGATCCACATGTGAAAAATAGAACTGTCTGCATGAACACCAATGTAACAACTACACAACTACTCACCACACTGCATGATCGGTTCTAGCTCCAGGACACCATCGAACAAAGAGAAAATATGATGAAATATGTAATAGTTGTGTAGGGGTTCTAAGACACAAGAAAGTGGCACTTCAGGTCAATAATGTTATACATGTCTAATCACCTTAGGTAACATGAGATCCCTATCAGTTTCCCAAACAATATTGGAGCTATTTTTGGAAAACCATCCACTGATTGTTGAGCTACACCATCAATGTGAAAACAGAAGAATTCATCCTGGTTAAATCCTGGATCTGGACCAGCTGGGAGTCAAGAAAAAATGTCTATGTTAACATTTTGGTCAATAGTAGAACAATTAATTTCTTGATTGAACCTAGACAAGTACAGAGCACAATGTTGGATGTGATGTGTGGCTTTATCTGACAATGATATGGAGGGACTGATTGATGGTACCAGTGGCTGGTGATCAGTAATAAAATGAAAATTTGTCCTGTACATAAATAAATAAATAATAGTGACACTGCACAAGTGTCAGGCTTTGAGGCAAGGCAATAGGCCTTTCTGACCCATCCACACACTTGTTTGCAAGCATGGCCTGCAACCAGTCTTTTGAAACATGAGCATCTACAACCTCAACTGCTGACCCATTGAAAAGTGACTAAATAGGGGGTAGACTGTAACAAGTGTTTTGTGGAATAGCACCTGGGAAGAATTTAAGATAGTAGGCAATTTTGCCTAGAAAAGCCTAGAGCTCTTTGAATGAGATGGGCTGTGGCAGAGACAAAACATCAGGGACATGTTGTTCCAAAGGTTTAAGGGCATCAGAGGCCACTTCATCTGACGTAAACAGTGGATGGATGAAAAAATTGACACTTCAAGATTATACTTTAAGCCAGTTGCTTGTAAGACTAATAAAAGTTGGTGTAAATTATGAACCCAAGATGATGTTTAAATATAGATGGAGTGCTTGCTACACCTAAAGGCAACCACAAATTTTGACTGAGGGCAAAAGGCATGTTAATAACTATCAGGCGCTGGGAAGTTGTAGGTAGGCTCAGTTTCATTTAGGCCTCAGACAAATCAATTTCAGAAAAATATTGACCATCTGCTAGTCTAGCGAAGAGTTCATTAGGGTGGTGTATGACCAGGAGAGTCACACACTCTTTCACTTAAAAAATACCACAGGAACCCAGTAGACTCAAAACAGTGTGAACACACTGTAGTTTTCGTAGTAATGTGTGCATAGAATTGTTTGCACATCCTAAGCCAGGTGAAAAAAATGACACCACAAGACAGTGTGTTGATTTGTGTATAATGAACTTGATCAAAAACTAGATGAACTTTGTATGAGGTAGTAAAGCCAATCACCATAAATGTGTCTAAGCCAAAAAGATTTTGACCTAAAATAAGAATGTTTTTTATTGTATCTGACCAGCTTGTCTGTGAACCATGTGGAGTAACTGAAATAGCAGAAACATGATTGATGTCTATTTTCATATCCTGGCCTTGATGCAGGATTTT
Organism: Locusta migratoria; assembly: GCA_026315105.1. Classification (NCBI taxonomy): domain Eukaryota; kingdom Metazoa; phylum Arthropoda; class Insecta; order Orthoptera; family Acrididae; genus Locusta; species Locusta migratoria. Next base: position 129,876,313 of record CM048745.1, on the reverse strand, counting down.
TGAGCTGCAGGAAGAAGAAACATGACCTTTTTTTCATAACAATTGTTCCATGTTGCCCATTGTTTGGGGCAGTCTGACTTATCAGTATGCACAGAACAACTTGGACGCAAGAGGAGCATCAAACTCAGTCATTGCTGGTGAGTGACCAGCTTATGTTGTAGTTGTAGTTGCTGCTGAGAGTGATGCCAGTCAGCTTGATGTTGAGATACTTGCATACCTTGGCAACCATCTCATCCTACAGCACACTGTTTATGAGTGCAGGATTAGTAGATGGTTGACACATCACATCATGCCTCAATCTGATTTTCTGCAATCCTTGGAACTTTAAAAGACTGTACAATTTACTAAATGCCAGAGAGGGTCAGGTTTTTTACACTTGAGAGAATGTTCTTGAACCTCCAGAACTGGGGTCAAGCAAATCTCTCACTATTTGTTCAGCATATGACACCTTGTGAATGATAATGGCAAGTCAGCCCATGGAGCTAGCTTCACCTTCCAAGCTTGATAATACTGATGAACTTATGATGGTAAAAGAATTCTGGCAGCAATAACATGAGTACATTTACAGTATTGCTTAGAAAGATTAATACACATTTGATGAAAAGTATGACTCAATGGGGCTTGCTGGGATATTTTCTTGACACAATAACTGACACAGACTTTGTGAAATCCATGAAATAATACCCAACTCAGTGTTGCATCCACTACTCAGAAAGCCTGAAATTGCTTATCTCAAATTTTGTTTGTATGAATCCCATTTTCAATAGATGATTCATCATTTACAGAAATAGTGGTGGGCATCATGGACTGAGGACGGGTCCACTCTGAACTCACTGTGATTAGCGATCAGAGAATCTGATTCTACTGTTCCAAAGTAATAACAAAAACCTGTTGCTGCTCTACCAGCTTATAAAGGATCTCACTTGGTGTGTCATCTGCCATCACGTTAACCAGGGAGATCAGACTGTGGGAGGGAATACGCTTGGAATGAAGTAACTTCCTAACAGTAGTACAGTTGGGACTAATTGTGGTACAGATATATAAGACATGAGACATGAGCAATGATCGACAGACTTAGACACACAGAGAAAACATAAAAGTAAGAAGAGCATGGCTGAACTTGTTCTTAAATGAAACAAACTCCATCAGTCACAACCTCTAATAGTTATTACTTGTAGTGCTCTTTTTGCTAGGCGTGTTGTCCCCAGCCCCCCTCCCCCCCCCCCCCTGCCCTACTGGTGCGTGCAACAATTCAATTGCACATGCACATATTTTAACAAACAACATTGTTTCTAATTTAGAAAATGTAAGTGTGTTCTTAATCAAATAGTTGGCTTGAACACCACAGCCTTCTACTATGCATAGTTCTATTAGAGATGGAGCTTTGATGTATGATTTAATACATGATCACTAATAACACATGACAATGAAGTAATATTCCACAATACTTACTGTTTTTCACAAACTATTTTTCAGCTGTTACACCATCTTTGTACCTAATGATGGCTCAACAGTTGAAAACTAACATGTGAAAAACAATAAATATTGTACAATATCACATCAATTTCATGTGTTGTTTTTTAAGTTTTACTCATTAAGCCACTGAGTCAAAATGTCTTAGCTTCAAAAATAAAAATAAGACTTATAACTTGAAATTAAAGTCATTCATCTACAGTTTCTCAGGTAGTCCAGCAAGAAAACATCAAGAGAAAACTGTGCACCTGGTTCTTGTGTCCAAGTATGCATTGAATAAAAACACTTTGATGGATATTTCAGATATGTTATATGATCAGTATTAGCTGACAAGATAACAATAACATTCCTTATAACTGCTATTAAGTTGTCTTGTTAATCAAATGTATATAAGCATCATTTACGGTATTAAATTATTTCAATCTTGGTAATTTAAAATATCTTTTCTGTTTCAGTAAACACATTGGAAGTGATTACAATGCGTCACTGTGGCACAGTTCCTTTGAATGGACCACTGAATGCATCATGCAGTGTACCGCTGCCTCCCCACAGCAGCATTGAACACTGCCACATCTGCATGGAGGATGGGTGCAATACAGCGCAAACTCAGAAGGCCACTTACTGGGCAGCTATAGTGTCTGTACTCACTGTGCTCCTATATGATTCAATAAAGTATCACTTCTGAAATGTACAATAGCTTTTAATTGCTCAGGTGCTGCTCATACAATTTCTTGTTGCCATTATTACAAGAAATTGGAATTCACTTCAATGTACAATATTACTGAGATATTCTATGTCTGTGTTTAATCATCAGGAAGCTGTACAAGCTGATTTGCTAACAAAGTATTATGTATTACTCACTAAGAGTTTGTTCCAATCTTTTCATTTGTAGCTTTACATACTGATAAGAACTAGAGGCATCCCAGCAAAGGACCATCTGAGGCAACTTAAAAACTTATATCAAATTTATAGCCACAGAAGTTATGTAAAAAATCTTTTTACATATAAATATCTGTGAATATTATATACTTTCATAAATACAGCAATAAATATCTCAGAATAATATCTTACTCATAAAGAAGAGAGTTATTTATGCCAGCAAGAAAAAATTAGAAGCACTGAACTTAGCAATAAGGAGAATATTTGTCGTGATGATCATGATTCAAGTAAACACTGAAACCCTGGAACTGTTTCAATAACAAAATTTTTTTCTGATGTGGTAAAAAAAGATAGATATGTTTTTGGTACTGAACAATTGACTTTAATTACGGTAACATTTTTTGTCTTTGCATACAAAATTATCCAAGCACAAAACTCTTAACAAATTTTCCTCTTGCCCCTTACTCGCCCATATTTTTCTCACCTATCTTTGTGTCATTCACACCTTGTCTTCTTCAAATATAATACCTAGTCTTCCTCTCATTTTCCTCTCTTCCAGGTTTAATCCAGTGTACCTTGATACCTCTCAATGCCTTGTCATATTTACACTTGGACTATTCTGATTACTGAAGACTCTTAATAGATTTATTGTTTCTGTCAGATATAATTCAATTTTATTTGCTGATGTGTATGATTCCTGTTTATTTTTGGCTACAAATGAAGATGGAATTCGTAATGGTCAACAGAAAATTAAATGTATACTACCTCAAACACTCTTGCCTTCTCATGCTCTTGTAGTGTGTCATTGTTCAGTGCTGTCAAATATTTTTGTGCAGTTTATATGAAAGAATCACTTTTTCCACATCACCAATATGGAAGAGGGAACTTCAAATAAGTATCTTTAGTATTCCTGCTGATTCTGAAATTCTTGTATAATAACCAACAACTGTATTATCTACACAGTCCTTGAATTATGGGTTTTTTATGTACATGCAGCCAAAAATCCGTCCATTGGATCCTTCTTCCTCCCCTCTCATAGCAGAGACTATTCTCGCCAAGCAGCCAGAGACAGCAGTCATATATGCATTAGTTTTCTCTGAGTGATTGTTTGAATGTTTGTATGCTTCTTTCTGATGAAGGCTGTAGCTGAAAATTTAAGTTGTATGAATGTGATTGTTCTTTCTACATGCCTTACTGTGGCTCAAAGATGTCTTTACTGAGAGTTGCTTCATATCCTTTATTATTGGTAATGCAGCACTAAAAACTGGAAGAGATCTTCAGAAAACATTCTCTTGTATGGAATTATACATGCTGTTAATGTACATTATGGTACAGAACATATCCATCATGTATCTTCTGGTGTTTTAATTTGTGGTATGCCAATATAAATTCATTTTTGTAAATGCTGTGTTACAAAATCATATCAAGATAAATAGAAATTTAAGAATATCTGATGGAACTATTTTATCGGGCAAAGATCTTCTCTAAACTTTGTATACTATTGATCATTATTAGTAATCAATTCTCATATTTTTCATTTATTTCATAATTTCTGTTAAATTCAGTACAATACTTGTGAAAAAATAATACAAACAAAACATTTGTATGAGGTGACAAATAAATTGCAGTAGTTTTTGAGGAAAAACACCATATTGCAAATTGCATATGAATTGTTTATTTTGTTTTTCACCCAGATCAATTTTGCTTCATTTGCTAGGCATTCTCAGTGGATGTCAGAACAGTCTAACTACATTCTTTTATTTATTTTTTATTTATATTTTGAATCACGATCAGTTTTATGTGATGTGGCAAACAGACTGAAATGCTCCACATTTTCCTGTAACCACTTCTATTTTTCACATGTAGCGCTGTATCTCTGATGTTGGTGACTACACAGCAGCAATTATGAAGCATTACCAGCTTCAGTAGCTTACTGAAAATGCAAATCAACTATTGCACACTAAATTAATAATTAAATAAACTCTGCTGTCTCTGTTTATGATAACTACATTTCTCAATGTAAAGTAAAAAGGGATGCTGCTACTCTGGAAAACAGAGCTGCTGGTTCCTTAGGTGTATTAAATAGTTGATACTGTATGTTTAATATCTGCACAACCAGATTGCAATTTAAAGTAATGAAGGTCTCTTGAAACACTGTTGATATTTGTCACTCATTTATTGAATATAGGTACCATACTTTAAGGAAAGAAAGGTTGACACATTTTATTATTAACTTTTTTTGTATTTTGTACTACTTAAAATAAATCACTTTAATAATACAAAGGGTTGTAGAAGAATATTGCACCAGTTTGAGCCCTGAGAATATGGCCCAATCTTCATGAAAACTTCTTTCCTGTTTGTATTATGAGTATGTAATCCACAATTCAATTGAGCATTGGAAAATTATTTTTTTTATAATCAACAAATAAAATTAAGGGATCAATCTAAAGAAAGGTGTGAATGTTATAAGATATTTGAAATGTTTTCTGTAAAAATGTATGCCATTCTACTTCAGAAAGTATTTCTGTTGCCATATTTTGCCAATTAAATATTTTTCTTCACTCCAGTTTTAATGCTGTAGAAGATAATAACACAAGGAAAAAAGTGAGTAAAATTGTTGAAAATAAGCTAACACTTTGTTATTCTAGCCAGTCAATGGGAGTTGCTTGTATGCGGGAAACATGTTGCACTAAGCCTTTTGGTTTGTCATAATATGTGTTGGCTCAGACACTTGAGCAATATTCTAGGATATGTTGCACCAAGTGGCTTCTAGGCAGTATTGTGTGTAGAATGATTGCATTACCCTAGTTTTCTACTAATGCTGCCTACCATACCCCAAGTATTTACATGAGTTGATTGACTCCATCTGTAACGCATTGATGTTACAGTCATAAGATATACACATAAAAAGTGTTCCATCATCATGATTCTAGGAGTTTATGACCCTTTACATCAAACAGAATAGGGAGATGCAGAATCAACCTTTCACCCCTCTTTATTGCTCATGCTAACAGAAGTTGACAAGTTGTATGATAATAATCCAGACATTCTGAATTTGTATTCCAGGTTGCAGCATACACCAGTACCCTTAATACCCAGTAACAAGTCTGCTTGCACTGATGCATGCTTGTATTCATACTGCGCACTGTCCAAAAGATCATCAAGGGGCTATGGTCCAGATTGTCCCACTCCTCAACAGTGGTATGGCACAGACCTCTCAAATCAGTTGTTGAGTAGTCTCATTAAAACAACCATTTTCAATGCATCTCAGACACATTCAGTAGGTTTCATGTGTGGAGAACATGCTGGCCATTCTAATCTTGCGATGTCATGGATGTTAAGGAATGTATTCACAAGATGTGTAAGAAGAGAGTAAGAATTGTTGTCCATTAGGACTGAAATGCTGGTGATGTGGTTGCACTATATGTTGGAGGATGTCATCCCTGTACCGTATAGCTGTTTGATTGCCTTCTATGACCACCAAGAGGCCCCACATAATGCCACCTCAAAACACCGGAGAATCACCATGTTGTTGCACTCGGTGGACAGTGTGCCTAAGAAGTTCAGTCTGATCAGGCTGGCTGCAAAAAAAGTCTCCATTTGTTGTTTGGTTGGAGGCAGATGTGAGTCTCATCTGTGATTAGCACTTGATCCCAGTTCTGACAAGTCCATTCAGCATGATGTTGGACCCATCTGTACTGTACTGCACAATGTCTAGGTGTCAAAGCTTGGCCTTGTTATGGACACTGTGTAACTTACTGGGTCATAGATTGTTGGTTCTTGTTGTTCTCATTGATATGCGCTCTCAGTAATGGCTGGCTGAAATTTCATGGGGCCAAACTAATCTGCTACAAATAATGTAGGTGACACACAGAATTGCAGTTCTTTGACACTTTTAATGATTCTTTTGTGCGCAGTTGCCCCCATTTATGGCCAGCATACAAGTATAATTAATTACAATCACTACAACCCAGTAGTTACATTCCACACATCAATATATACATTTACACATTTCGTGTGTGTGATACTAAAGTCTGAGATGTACAGTGTGGCATGGAAGAATTTAGCTTTTACTCATAACGGTAGAAACACTTTCTACATGACTAACACTGATGAACTTTTACATAATTGTTCAAAATTAAAGATCAAAGTGACATGGGTTGTATCTCAGATACATCACGAAATAAGACTCCCTACTAGTGTGGATTGTGCCTCCAATCAAGAATAAAACAATACTCTCTTACATGGCATAAAAGCATCCAATTATATCTTCCAATCAATTACACTGACAATTACATATTGTTAATTATGTATATTAAATTAATTATAAAGGACCATTAAACAATTACATACAACTGACTATAGTAAAAGATAGTATAAGTAATACTGAGTTAATTGATATATATATATCTTAATTACAATAATTGTGTTTGATTTACATATTTAACAAAATAGGTTCATCAACAATAGTTTTGTAATTAATGATAATTATACAGAAAGTAATGAGTGCAAAGCTTTTGAAACATAAATTGTGAAACATAATAATATCTACTTTAATATTATGAGACAAGAATTAACATAGTTTTTATCAGAAATACTTATTAGCATACTATCGGAACTCTAACAATATGCCTCTAGCATGAACTAATTAATGTTTGCTAATTAAACAAACTTATGTGACATTAAATAATAGAAAATAACTTCAGCTAGTCATGTTAGAACAAAGAATAACAAAAGTTTTGGAAAAGAAAATGAAAATAGACTAATTACATTCATATCTATTATCATGCAACAGTGGTATCGGGAGGTTCTGTAATACAAGCAGTTTGGAATAAATCCATACAAGCTTCATTACAACAGGGAGTGAAGTAATATGTCATTTAGCATATTGTTTACTGTTTGAGTTGAAACACATCATCTTGTGGTTGCACGAATATGATTATACTGCATGATGACACTCCTCTCAGGGTTGCTCCAAGCTGAAGTCCATAAGTAGTGGTCATCAATTGCTGTGGTATCCTTTTGGTGGCCAGAGTGAGGAAAGTCATCAACAGTGTCTGTATCTCTGTACCTCCTCCAGATCCAAACAACATTGCTTTGGTTCTCTCCAAGATGTCTGAAAACTTCCCTTGATGAGAGTTCTTTACAACATAAAGTAACAATGCAGATAAGATCGAACTTTGGAACTAATCTTCTAAGCATGGCAGAACTAGTCAATACACAGTGTACTTCCTTCCTGGTCTCACACCCTCCATCATATTGGCACTGCTCATGGGTGATTGTTTACATTATTGTACATGTTGAGTGACATCTGTGGGCAATCTAAAGAACTTTGTTCATGTATCAATAATAGAGGTGACGATATAAAAAAAGAGCAAAATAGACACTCACATTCACACACCTTAAATTTTCAGCCATGGCCTTCATTAGGAAAAGAAACACACATTCACATACTCACTCAGACAACTGAAACACACATCTCTGGATACGCCAGTGTAACAAGCATATTGACAGTGTGTGAGGAAAGGAGCATAGGGAAGAGGAGGGGTAAGTATGCCAGGCAAGGGTGTAGATGAAATTTTTTACATTGCTTGACTCACTGTAATGGCACTGATAGGTGGCAGTGCAAATAGGTGTAAATGTGATATAGGTATAGGGTGGGAGATCAAAAAATGGCGGTGTAGAAGTTTGTGTGGAGTGGATGGGAGGGAAGGTTGAGTAAAACAATGAAAATTAATTAATGGGTATTGGAATATTAAAGAAAACGTAAGTAAAATAAGTAACATAAAAAAGGAGACACACTGTTGGAAGAAAGAAATGGATTAGGAGTTGCAGAATAGTGAATGAAACGGGGGGGGGGGGGGGGGGGGAGTCTGTTAGGCATGGAATGTAAGGATGATAAGTTAGTTTGAGGCCAGGATGATTTGGAGACTGTAGAATGTGTTGTAGGGATGATTCTTAATATTGCAGTTCAGAAACGCTGTTGGTGGAGATGGCACATGATATGTCCAGGTGCTGTGTAATTAAAAACGTTGCAGACACTAGTGCAACAGGCCGTTGCCTGGTGTGCCACAGGTGCCAAAGAGAGCACGCACACATAGTGCAGCACTTCAGAAGTTTTGATGTCTGACTTCAACCGTGTGTGTTATATTCATATGTGTAAACTGTCTACATAGCACTTGGCAACGAGTCGGTCATATTGCACGCATGTTCCGCAGCCTCCGTACTGACCCTGTACTATGGGCATGGTGCCTGATCTCTCATTTGTTTCTCTGGGGTATCGTATGTGTGTTTTCCTTATCCTCTATGACTACTCCGGACCCCATGTTACTTCAGGTGCTGCAACAGCAACTGCTGCAGCAGCAGCACGAGCAGTATAAACATTAGATTGACCTCTTGACTGAATTGTTTACTTCATCGCACGATGTTGTGCGACCGTCGGGTCATCCTCCTTTTCTTTCATATGAAGAGGCCACGGAAGAATGGGACAAGTATGAGCATCGTTTACATCAACACTTTCAGGCCTTTGGACCCTACATTGTGTTGCGCCTTGTTTCTTTCATGGTGTTTTTCTCAGGAGTATGGGTTTTGTGTAAACTGACGCCATTGCATGCTCCATCTACCCTTTCTTTTGAGGAGATGTGTTCTTTGCTTTCTGGGTAGTACTGCCAGTGGACAAATACAGTGATCTCTAGTATGGAATTTTACCAATGTCATAAATAACCCAATCCGACGTATCGGGCCTGGGCGGCCAAACTGCAGGCGCTTAGCCATCATTGTAATTTTATTTCAGACATCCACAAGGAATCCTATGCAGATAGCTTGGTTCGGGACGTAATCCTATGCTTGGCTTCTGACAAGTAAATCTGCAACCGTGCCCTCCAACAGGATGACCCCACCTTGGCTGATGTTTTGAAAATTGCTCAGGCTTTCAAGGTTACGTGGGTGGCAGCCCACACTATCAATACATGAGACAACATTTCTGCCATTCAGCCGCCTGATTCTACTCAGTGTCCTTCCACTGATGCATCGGGGAAGGTGGTGGCTGTTACCTCAAACTGTCCACTCCAGTTACAGGCCTGCCGACAGAACAGCTCAGCTTAACAGTACAGTCGATGGCCTTCTCGCTCTGGTAAATGGGTGGTGCCATTTCCAGCTTGTCCTGAATGTTTTTCTGGCCATGAACATAATGATTTCCTGCAATGTTGGGCCACATGTTGGTACTATAGGAAAAATGGGCACATTTCTTCAGTATGCAGCTCTGCACCGACACCAACTGCACATGATATGGCTATGGTAATTAATAACAATGCGACACTCACACACACACTCCTGCCAAGCTTTTCATTGAAGTATCGGTTGTGAACCACATAATGCAGATGCAGGTGGGGTGGCAGCCACATTACTGAACATCTCAGACATACATATATCTTGGATAACCCTCCTCCTGCAACCAGCATCGCGGAAGCTTTTGAGTTATAGTTCATGGCCCCAGCGACCTATCGCTCGGTAGTCCATACAATCATGTTTTAGTAGTGGATCAAGCCTTGACAGCCAACCTGTTTGATATGGATGCTTCTCGAACCTTCGGGTTCTCTACATCTGATGATGTTCAGATAGTATCAGACCAAGTAGAGCATCCATCTTTAGAGTTTCTTTGTTCTGAATATGCTCCTCTTTTCTCGCCATGACTGGGTTGTATTTCCTCCTTCCAAGCTCACATTACCATGAAACCAATGGCCCGTCCTTGTTTCTTCTGGGCATGTGAGATACCTGTGGCCCTTAAAGCAGAGGTATAAAAGGAATTGGACCACCTTACAAGTGCCCGGTTGTGTCTAGTGAATGGACCACACCATTGGTAGTCATTGTCAAACCCTCTGGCAAACTCCGCATTTGTGGTGACTTTAAGGCCACAATTAATGCTCAATCCATCATAGACACATACCTCCCTGCCTCGACAGGACGAATTGATCTCGAAATTGTCTGGTGGACAATATTTATCGAAAATAGACCTGGCACAAGCATGCTTACAACTGCCGTTAGACAAGGAGTCACAAAGCAGACTGGTAGTCAACACCCCTTTGGACTCTATCAATACTTACATCTTCCCTTTGGGGTTGCAAGCACACCAGATATTTTCCAACACTTTCTAGAGAAGCTACACACCCGAATTTGGGATGTATTAACTATTTGGATGACACTGTGGTCACTGGGAACACTACTGAGGAACAGGTGAACAATTTTCGAACCTTATTATCTGTGTTACAAGACAAGGGGCACAAATTCAATCTCCAAAAGTGCCCACTATTGAGTATCTCAGATTGGAGTTATTAGGACGAGGTGTTTCCCTCATTTTGGACCATGTGTGTGCCATGACAGTGTTACCTCGCCGATGTCTTTTGAGGAATTGCAGGCCTTCTTGGGAAAAATTGCATATTCACAAATTTATTCCAGGGGCCTCCACTCTTTCACATCCTTTCTATGATTTGTTAAAGAAAGGTGCCAAATTCGAGTGGTCCCCCAAGTGCAAGGCTGCCTTTTTGTCACTTAAGAACAAATTACTTTCTGCTCCATGTTTAATCAAAGAGCACTTGGTTTTGGTGACAGACGCGTCTCAGTACGGGATAGGTGCTGTTCTTTCACACCGATTCTCTGATGGCTCTGAGTGTCCCATCACATTCACCTCCAAAATGTTTACACCGGCCCCGTCAAAGTACTCTCAAACAGAAAAGGAAGCTCTGGCAATTGTGTATGCTGTTAAGAAATTCTATGTTTTTCTGTATGGTATGAAATTTCATCTAGTAACAGATCACAAGCCTTTGGTGAACCTCTTCAACCCCTCGGCCCCACTACCGGACAAAGCTGCAAGCAGGCTTCAGCGTTGGGAATGGTTTCTTTCTCGTTTTCACTATGAGATCCATTTCTGCCCTACAGCGAAGCATGCAAACACTGACGCATTGTCCCGTCTGCTGATTGGACTGGATGCTGCATTTGACCATGATGAACTTCTGTGCTTCCACATGGATGATGATGCGCAGCAGACGGTCAAGGGATTCCCTCGCACTTCCGACCACCTTACTGCAGCAGTGGCATCAGATCCGGTGTTACGTCAAGTGGTGCATTATGTTCAATATGGGTGGCCGGAGTCTCCTGCTCAACAGGCTTCAGACCCCCTCCGTAACTATTACTCCTTTCAATATCAGCTGGCCATGTGTGACAGTGCTTTTGTTGCAGCTGGCAAATTCTCCGCCACGAGTAGTGATTCCCAGCCACCTTCGGCCCTGGCCTCCCAGCCGCAGCAATTGATCACATCACCTATCATCTCCAGCTGGAAATTGTCACAGCAAGCAACATGTCACAACCACCTACTTCAGTCATATGCAATGGTTCAGCCTCAGCATCTGTACAACAGTGGTAGCGATAGTGATAGTGGATGTGAGCAAATGGACATTTAGTGTTGTGAACCCCGGCTCATCAAAGGGGAGAGGTGTGACATGTCCAGGCGCCATGTAATTAAAAACGATGCCAACACTAGTGCTAGAGGTTGCCGCCTGGTGTGCCACGGTCGCCACAGAGAGTGTGCTCTATACGAGAAGGTGTGCACACATGGCACAGCGCAATGGCAGTTTTGACGTGTGACTTCAACAGAGTACGTTATGTTCTTGTGTATAAGCCATCTACATAGCAGCACGGGTGGCAAAACAGCCATTGAAACTGAGTGTGTTATTTTCAGCTGCATGATGGGCCACAGGGTGGTCCATCTTCCTTTTTGCCAGAGTTTGACTGTCACCATTAATTCTGAGGGATAGCTGATTTGATGTCAAACCAATGTAAAAGGCTGTGCAATAAATGGAGCAGTGTTGAACATATCACATGGCTGCTTTTACAGGTAGCTCGGCCTCTATTGGGGTAGGACAAGCCTGTAATGGTACAAGAATAAGAAGTGTTATGTGGGTGGATTGGGAAGGTCTGACATTGGGGTCTTCCATCGGGATGGACTAGGATGATGGTTTTGGATGATTGGGTGACAGAAGACCACTTCAGGAGGAGTTGGAAGGATCTTAGGTAGGATGTCTCTCATTTCAGTGCATGATGACAGACGTCCAAAGGATGAAGGATGTGGTTTAATTGTTCCAGTGCGGGGTGGGGGGGTGTATTAGGTGACATGAGAGACACTCCTTTATGGTTAGTTATTGGGAGTGGAAGAAGAATTGATGGTTTGTAGGGTGAATATGGCATCCAGCTGAAATTTCTGTACCACCTGATCGGCCTAAATGGTTTGTATTGAATTATTAAGATTTTCATTAGTGTATATCTAGTATTTTACATGTTTTCTATATGTACAACTTTTGTTAATAAGGGGCAGTGGCCATGTTTAGGTTGGAATTAACTATGTTTTTCTAAGAGGGGTTATGCATGACTGGTATTCATCAACCACCTGATCGATCTGGGAAGGCTATTCAGAATTTAACTACCTAAATTATTTCCCAATATTTTATGAGTTTGCACTGTATTATTTTAAGGTGGATCAGTGCACAAAGTCTATATTAGAATTAACAGTAGTGGAACAAGAAGAGCTGTGCAGATTGAATTTCTTTTAAAATATTCTATTGCCTATTACCATGTGTGTTTATGTAAAAGCTGTGCCTGTACTTTCTTACTGAGGGCTATGATAGAATCTGTTGGCTGGAAAGGGGGTTTGCCCATGAAATATAACTTTGTTAAAAGGGTTTATTGTTATTGTTGATGCATTAACCGATATTGAAACATTTCTATTGTATCAATGTATTTACATTGTAGAAAATAATTTATTATGCTAAAAACATTTTCTATTAAAAGGAGAAATGATGCAACAAATACTCTTACAGCAAGGTACCTACTTAAAATTGAAAGGATTGTTTTACACTATTTTAAATCCTTTATTGTGTTGGTAAATTAAAATGGGCTGTGTTTATTAACACTTAAAAATTTGTGTTTCTCTTTGAGTGGTTTTATGATGAGCTTGTCATTATGTCTTTGTGTTGAATTGTAAAATGTCATTATATTGTTGAAATCTAACCTGGAGTTTCCATCACTGAAATGGTTTTACTTGCATACTGGATGTTATAACAAAAGTTTGTACTTATGTGTGGCAAAAAAATGTATTCTGAAACTAGCTTAGCTGTTCCATGTCACTAGCCCTTGCTAGACTTGTTATAAATATTACTTTTGAAGTGCCATAACACAGATCTGTCCACATGAAACCTACCAATCAACAGGACCTCCATTTTGACAGCTGGCATCCATTTCACACCAACAAATCCCTCCAAAATAGCCTGGCAACCTGTAAACAGCATATTAGCAGTAATGAGCTCTCCCTTCCTTTATCTACTGATGATCTTACGAAGGCCATAACAGACAAGCTCTATCTCCTACACCTAGATATATATTCTTTCAACAAAATGAATGCACAGAAGACCTGATGTTCAAGCAGCCGCAGGTGTAATGGTATATTGTTGAAAGAAAACTGTTTCAATAGTCATCAGTACCAATGTTTATCCAAAAACTAACTGTTTTGTGACCTAGAGCCACATCAACTACATATAGCCATTAAAACATGGTAGTCTATCATACAGGACTTATGCTCAATCGTCAATATTAAAAGGTCATTTCCATGGGACGGGTTGTCAGGAAATAAAACTTTGGGTGACAAATGTGCTATGTGACTGGTGTTCAACAATAAAAATACTCATTTTAATTGATTCAACGGTTGGTTCTTAGTGAAACATTGAATTACACTAAAAGAAATACTTTTTAAATATGTTTTACAAACTCTATTGGTGTTGTATGGCCTAGGTTTCAGGTTATAACCCCATTTTCAAGTATGTAACTCATAACTGATCCCAAAGATGATAAACAATCAAAGATAAACATGTCAATTAAAAGACAGATGTATGTATCCCCACAGTTATTATTGAATGGGTAGACTCATTTCAATTATTATATTATGGCATATCACCCATGGGGATACATACATCTGTCTTTTAATTCCAAACATTTATAACTGAGTCAGCTTTGCATGTGTGTGTTGCATTTCTACATCTACAATGTATTTGTGGTTTGCATTTAAGCAGTGTTCTGCAAAAGATGAATCTGGCATCCTCAATCTCCAGCTTCTGTGGTGTTATTTGAGTCTAGTGCAGATTGACCTCACAGTCTGCCCAATACAGTATGACTGACGCACTTCACATATGACCTTATACACTCCACTTTTTGTGAGGGCTGGTTGTTTAACTTTAGAATTAAAGAGACATCAACCTAATGGCCCTTTGCCTTTAGGATGTTGCTTATCCTGTTGTTGAGAATTTTGTCAGTGTTGTTGGAATCAAATTCATTAGTTGTGGCTATTATTTTAATTGTCTTGAGTTTCTGGTCATAGTCTTCTTGGGACATGGGGATAGAATGGAGACGGTGGATCATGTGGTGGAATGCTGCATGTTTGTGTGCTGTAGGATGTTGTTAGGAAGCTGGGATAAATGTGTCTGTGAAGGAATCTTTTTGGTAAATTTTAAATTTGTGGTTGCAATTTTCTATTTGTACACAGATGTCAAGGAAATTAATGGTGGAATCTCCTAACTCCAAACTGTCTTTTATATTAGTATGTCATAGATTCATCTTTTCTAAGAACTTGTGGAGTTGTCTAATTGAACCTCTCCACATACACAGGATATCATCAAATTATCTATACCAATAAACCACATGTTTTGCCAATAGTTCATTCTTAAGAAACTCAGTCTCCCACTTGCCCAAAAACATTTCTGTTAGCAAGAGTGATGTGGAAGAAAAGGGTGCATAGCTGAAATATTAGAATTAAAAGAGAGATGTATGCATCCCCATAGTTATTACTTAATAAGCAGACTCATTTCAATTATTCCCTTTCCCCTTTTGTATTATGGGTGATATGACTTCAAATTCTATTCTTAGGCATAATTTCATTCCAAGGTACACTCCTGGCCATTAAAATTGCTACACCATGAAGATGACATGCTACAGATGTGAAATTTAACTGACAGGAAGAAGATGCTGTGATATGCAAATGATTAGCTTTTCAGAGCATTCACACAAGGTTGGCACCGGTGACGACACCTACAACATGGTGACATGAGGAAAGTTTCTAACTGATTTCTCATTCACAAACAGCAGTTGCCTGGGGAAATGTTGTTGTGATGCCTTGTGTAAGGAGGAGCAATGAGTACCATCACATTTTCGACTTTGGTAAAGGTCAGATTGTAGCCTATCGCGATTGCGGTTCATTGTATCGCGACATTGCTACTTGCATTGGTCGCAATCCAATGACTGTTAGCAGAATATGGAATTGGTGGGTTCAGAAGGGCAATATGGAATGCCGTACTGGATTGCAATGGCATCGTATCACTAGCAGTCGAGACGACAGACATCTTATCCGCATGGCTGTAACAGATCGTGCAGCCACGTCTTGATACCTGAGTCAACAGATGGGGATTTTTGCAAGGCAACAACCATCTGCTCAAACAGTTCAATGATGTTTGCAGCAGCATGGAGTATAAGCTCAGAGACCATGGCTGTGGTTACCCTTGACACTGTGATGTAGTATGCAACGATGAACCTGGGTGCACAAATGGCAAAACATAATTTTTTCAGATGAATCCAGGTTCTGTGTACAGCATCATGATGGTCGCATCTGTGTTTGGCGACATCGTGGTGAACGCACATTAGAAGTGTGTATTCTTCATCTCCAAACTGGCATATCATCTAGCATGATGGTATGGGGTTTCATTAGTTACATTTCTCAGTCACCTCTTGTTTGTAATATAGTGAGGACAGTTTACAACTCACCGCAAAGACGTGGCGACGAGCTGCGACAGGCACATACAAAAGACACACACACATACAACACATTCAGCTATCGGCCATGGTCTTCTTCAGAAAATATAACACTCACGCAATCACACAGGCACACAACACAGTCATACAACCATCACCTCCGACTTCTGCACTTTGAATCCACTTCTATTTTCTGAAGAAGGCCATGGCGGCAGAATGTGTTGTATGTGTGTGTCTTTTGTATGTGCCTGTCGCAGCTCGTCGCCACGTCTTTGCGGTGAGTTGTAAACTGTCCTCACTATATTATTAATTCCAACCTGGATGTTCCATTATTACCTCTTGTTTGCATCAATGACACTTTGAACAGTGGCCATTACATTTCAGATGTGTTATGACCCGTGGCTCTACCCTTCATTCAATCCCTGCGAAACCCTACATTTCAGCAGGGTAAAGCACGAGCACATGTTGTATGTCCTGTACAGGCCTTTCTGGATACGAAAAGATCTCTCACCAATTGAAAACAACTGGTCAGAGGTGGCCGAGCAACTGGCTTGTCACTATACACCAGTCACTACTATTGATGAACTGTGGTGTCATGTTGAAGCTGCATGGACATCTGTAGCTGTACACGCCATCCAAGCTCTGTTTGACTCAAAGCCCAGGTGTATGAAGGCTGTTATTAGGGTGGAGGTGGTTGTTCTGGGTACTGATTTCTCTGGATGTATGCACCCAAATTGTGTGAAAATGTAATCACATGTCAGTTCTAGTATAATATATTTGTTCAATGAATATCCATTTATCATCTGCACTTCTTCTTGGTGTAGCAATTTCAATGGCCAGTAGTGTATATTTATCCATGTTGCTGCAAGTGCTGTGCTATTGTATTTGCTAATCCATTGTAAGTTTGTTAAAAATGTCACAAAGATATCTTTATGTTTAAGTCAAGAATCGATAGTTGGAGTTTATGACATGTTTACCTTGGGTTGTTTATCATCTTTGGGATCAGTAATGACTTAAGTACTTAAAAATGGGTTTATAACCCGAAACCTAGGTCGTACAGCACCAATAAATTTTATGAAACAAAGTTGAAAGTGTTTCTTTCAGTGCAATAAGAATACTCATTGTGGAGCTGGATATATTAGCCACAGCCAGTAAAGAAGAGAGAAAATACCTGCATGTAAAACTACACTAACCAACAGGAATCATGTAATAGTTGAGTAGTTGTAACAAAAACCAACAATAATCGTTTAATAGTTGCAACAAAAACTGGTGATCCACCCTGTATACGGGCAAGCTTTCAAAAAGCCTTGGCAAAAAGTAGAAACCTCGAAGCTATAGACCTGCATTTTACAACATCAACATTATATCAAAATTGATCAAACTCAGTTTCCATCCCCCCACCCCTTTTTCAAGTTCAGTTAAAATTAATATATTTCATCAGTTGTTAAATGTACATCCAAATAAACAACTTCACTTTGAGTTTTTAATTAATAAAATTATTTCTTACCACATTTAATTAATACATAAGCTACCTATGGCAAATTTTTTTGTATGTTTTGCCTAAATAATATATTTTAAGTCACATGTTATTTTTTCTGTGTCTGTGTCATTTAGCTGTCAGCTAGAGTGAGTTATGACATACATAAATATTATTTGCAGAATGTTTGGAAATGTTTTGTCTTTTTTGTAATTGTTTTATCATATTCTGTCAAACACCAACAGATAAATTGATTACCTTTAATATATTTCATTACTTTAATAAGACAGCTCTACAATCTTTCATACTTAATTAAGCTGACTAAAAAACTGGATACTACAAGATTTCAATCTGGTACACACTGTGCCATAAATTGACTTCAACCAACTGCAGTATGCTTCAGTTCCAGTAGTCTGTACGTGAAATGCAAATTGTAGCAAAATAAATAAATAAATAAAACACAAACATAAGTTCTTAACCAGAAATATGATGTTTCTTATCATTAACAAGAAATCATAGTTATCACAGGACACAAGGTAGACAGCCGACTTCGGTTTACTGGGAGAATTTTGGGAAGATGTAATTCATTTGTAAAGGAGACTGCATATAAAACACTTGTGTGACCATGTCATGAGTATTGCTCAAGTGTTTGGGACCTGCAGCAGATTAGTTTAAAGGAAGACATAGAAGCAGTTCAGAACCAAGCAGCTAGGTTCGTTACTGGTAGATTCGACCAATGTGTGAGTGTCATGGAAATGCTCCGGGAACTTAAATGGGGAGGGCCGGAATTTGAAGCTAAGTGTAGAATGATCTTTCTGCCGCCTACTTAAATTTCATGTAATGATCACAAAGACAAGATAAGAGAAATTAGGGCTCATACGGAAGCATATAGGCATTCTTTCTTTTCCTCGTTCTATTTCGGAGGGGAATAGGAAAGGCAATGCCTAGTAGTTGTACAATGTACCGTCCGCCACACACCTTACGGTGGATTGCGAAGTATCTATGTAGATGTAGATGTATACTCATAGGATGTTAGTCATAACATCAAATTGGCCATGCTGGAGTGGCTGAGCACTTTGATTCGCTATGCTACGATGTGCGAGGTCGTTCCCCGTCAGGGGTTTGAATCCCCCCCATCAGGCATGGATGTCTGTACTGTCTTTAGTATAAGATAGTTCTTACGTAGTTTGTAAGTTTAGGGGCTGATGACCCACAGTTAAGTCCCTTAAGCTTTACAAATATTTGAACATAAAATTGGAAAAAATAAATATACCTATCACAGCTGTAATTTTAAATTTAGAATGATGAAATGCCTGCTAAATACAAAATAGCAGGAAGCGACACAACAAAATTCATAACACTTCATTAATATTAGCAAATTTTGCCTTGTGAAGGCAGCTTAAAGCAAATTGCAGTAGCAGCAAGGCAGATGATATGAAATCCAGAACATTGGATGCTAAATTCACTGAGTTTTTCTTAAAGTAGATGAAAAACTGGGACATTATGTGTTTTAAGTGCAAGACTTTGCATTATCTCAACTGTGTAAAGGCTAACATTAAAAAGGAAATTTGATTATCTCAAAATGTGCCACTAAACTATACTTCCAAATTAAAAACAAGGAATAGGCCTAAACTTAGATAGGTGTAAATGACATTACTGGAGTATTAACAAATGAACACACACTTTAAGCAACATGCATGAAATCCTGCTAAAACAGCAAGAGGAAAATGGTATCAAATTTTAAAAATGTATTGAAAAGAATAGAGAGAAAAGAATGGAAGGAAGAAAGGTTAGGGTATAACACCCCATTTACAGTGAGATCATCAGAAACAGAGCTTCAGGTCAGATTATTTTTTATTATTTTAGCATGGGAAAGGAATAAATAGATCATCCCAGCAGAGCATTTAGAAATCTGATGGAAAACCTAAATCTAGGATGCTAAATAATAATGTAAACTGTTATCCTTCCAAATGCAAGAGAGGAAAAAATTGGCTGTAATTAATGAATCCCAATACCATAATAAAACTATGTAACAATTCTCCAAGACTGTGAAAACAAGAACTAGATGTGTGGGATGTGATAGAATGTCATGGTCAAATCAATGAAAACACCCTTCTTTCACCTTCGTTGTTATGGTCTTCAGTCCGGAGATTAGTTTGATGCAGCACTCCACCCTACTCTATTCTGAGCAAGCCTTTTCATCTCCTCATAAGAACGGCAACCAACATCCATTTGAATCTGCTTAGTATATGCGTCTCTTTGTCTCCCTCTGTGATTTTTACCCCACACACCTCCCTCCAATGCAAAATTTACGATTGCTCTATGTCTAATAATGTGTCCTACCAAGCGATCTCTTCTTTTAGTCAAGGTATGCAAAAAATTCCTTTTCTCACCAATTCTGTTCAGTACCTCTTCATTAGGTATGTGATCTTCTCACCTAATCTTCAGCATTCTTTTGTAGCAACACATTTCAAAAGCCTCTATTCTCTTCCTGTCCGCGCTGTTTATTGTCCATGTTTCACTCCCGTACAAGGCAAAACTCCACACAAATACCTTCAGAAACGACTTCCTTACACTTAAATTAATGTTCGATGTTAGCAAGTTTCTCTTTTTCAAAAATGCTTTTCTTCCCATTGCCATTCTGCATTTTATATCCTCTCCTTTCACCTTCATAAAAATATATTGGTAAATCAAAAATTAAATGTGGTGGTATTGAGCTGATTTTGCGAAAAGCGAAATTAATGCTGCTACCAGACTCTAGTAAAGAAGTAATCCATTGATATGTGAGATGTCAAGGAGTTCTCAATTTGTGAATGAGTAGACGTGTGAGGGTTAAAAATTGCTACCTTCTCCCGCAATCATTCCCACTTCACCTTCTCCCAGCACGTTACCCTTGGTTGAAGCAGTCCAGCAGCCTTGATCCATGGACACAACACCCACATTGTGAATGTATGGTCGACATGGATGAAAGATGCTGAGAATGAAGTGTTCAGTGTGATAATTCAGGAGAGGACAAGTGGGGTGGTGACCCTCTGCCCGGGCACTATCTGTAGACAATCGTCTCCAATGCCAGCCCCAATCTCTCTGCCACTCACCCACCATCAACGACGTGATCATCAAACCATAGCCTGGAGGAGGAGGTGTTGGGCCAACTCACTGTCCACCCTGAGCTCTCCATCTGCTCGACCAAGTGGATCCATAACTCTTCCAGTCCCACCTACGTGATATGGGTTTTTACATAATCAGCACCCACCATTGACTGCCTCCTCACTGAGGGGCCATTAATCTATGACTGCCATTACAAGGCAGCTCCCTCCCGCACCCCCCCCCCCCCTCCCCACAACCTATCATTATTATGTATGACGACTTGTGTACAACGACCACCTCATCCAAAACAGCCGCAATCCACCACCTGCCCCCATTGCAACCATGTCAAAACCTCACCTCTCCACCCACCTGTAACACCTGTAGCAGCCCAATAATGGGGCCCAATAATTGCCTGTGCCGCTCTTCTATTGTGGACGAAATCATCCAGTTCGTGACAACAGTCCTTCAAAATATCCATCCTTCCCACACCCTTCAACAAATCGCCCACACCATCTTTCAATTGTAATACTTTGCTAGCTTCTCCCACAACCATTCCTACTTCACATTTTCCTGGTAAGATATCCTTGTTTAAAGCACACTTTTTCCCATGCAACTCCCCATGGCACACCAATCCTGCACTCTACCATAATGTTCGCTCCCTCCCTGCCCACAAACACCTTCTCAGCACACTGTCTCCCACCGCCACGTTGAGACATTTCTCTTAAATGAAACCGACCTTCAACCCTGTCGTCCCATCAACATTGTTATCTACCCTCTCCCTTGCTCGAGGTGGAGTGGCGATTGGCCGCCTCTGTCACCACCTCATCTGGCCTCAACCTCTCCCAAAGGATCCCGCTAAACACCTCATCCTCAGCCTCTTCCTCCCTCACCATCATCGGTGCCACCATATATATGTCTTTAGTACCGTCTTCTCACCTCTGATTTCCCCATCTCACGACGATCACTCCTTTATGAACTCAAACTTTCCTCCTGGCCCCTTGCCAAATTCTGGTGATGGCATCAGTTTATCACCACCTAATCCGACTTAGATAAAATGTATAGTTCTGACCTAGACATAGAATTCTAATTCACAAGATACCAAATGACAAATTTAAACAACTAAGCTCTCTAATTTGGCGTACAAACAATCGTAGTTCAATCAGAAAATTGATTAATTTCAACCAGAGCAGCCTTTCTTAGCTAAATATGGCCAATCCTGTCCCAAGGAGTCCACAGAAAATAATTTTCAAACCACAATGGATATAAACTAAACAAGGGTACAATATTATTTTATGGTGAGGACACATTTAAAAAGAGCATCAAAATGTTCAGAGAAAAAATATTCATTACTCAGAATTAAACTTTCTCTCTGCAGCAGAGCGTGCGCTGATATAAAACTTCCCGGCAGATTAAAATTGTGTGCTGGAACCAAGACTTGAACATGAGACCTTTGTCTTTTGCGGGCAAGTTCTCTACCATTGTGTGTCTTGTAAGTTTCATAGGAGAACTTCTGTGAAGTATGGAAAGTAGGAGGCGAGGTACTTGCAGAAGTGGAGTTTTGGGGGCAGACCGTGAGTCATTTCTTGATAGATCAGTGGTAGTGTGCTTGCCCATGAAAGGCAAAGATCCCAGGTTTGAGTCCCAGTCAGTTCCAGCACGCAATTTTAATCTGCCAGGAAGTTTCATTCATTACTCACTTTAGACACAATTTAAAGTGCATGGTCAGACATTCCCCTAACATGTAGGTTATAATAATATCAGCCCTCCCAGCATTAACTCAACAACACTATACCATTTGGTAGGTAACTGAAGAACAAGATTCCACTCGGCAGGCAACTGCAGAATGGGATACCTGTTATGTTCACATCCAGTACATACAGACATGTTCTGTACTAAGTGATGTGACATAGTACAATGTTCAAGTTAATTAGTGATTAAGCTAACAAACTGTGACACAAGATGCAGACAATTGTCAGACTAATAAAGATACCACAACTGTTGATTTAACAAAGGCAGTTCTACATTCTATAAACTTCCACCATAGGCAATTGCATATAAATTGTGATATGGTTTAAATAACTACATGTTGTGGTCAAAGGACACTTTAACATAACAAATCATTTTGTAACCTAAGGAACTTTATTAGTGGAGAAATCAATTAATTAACTGTAATGACTTTCTGTAATTAAGTGAATGCAAGTCAGTGGTAAATATCAATTATTATAATCTTGTAAAACTTTATGAATATTCTGTGATTACATGTTAGCAACTGATCTAATCATTTCTGTAATTAGTTAAATAACAAAATGTGATTTGTATTGTTGTTGTAAACAAGCTTCTGTATTTCACAAAGGATATAAGAAGTTTGTAATCTTATGTAGATGATTGACTAGTAACTAAGTATTTCTTGATTATTGTATCTTTTATTAGTATCACAACTTTTAATTGTAATATTTTGTATGCGCTGTGACAAGTGAAAAGGGAAACATACAAATAGCCTGAACAGAGTCTATAAGTTGGACAAATGCCAAATAAGTACTGTTTCTTTTCCATTTTTTGTGTTATCACCATGGCCTAGGCTCGACTCTATTAGGGAAGTATCATTTGATTGTCAGTATAATCGAGAGGATGATTAAGTGAAGATATTTCAGGTGTAAATGAAAATGCAAGAAGTCCAATTACAGGAAGAAGTGATACTTCAGGTGGTTAAGAAGTAATTGTTATGTCTCTAGTAGCTCTGCTGAATTTAAACAATTTAACATGTCAGATAGGGCAACAAGTTGACAAGGCTAGTCAAAACTTAAGCTAGCAAGTGTCAACTGGAAGTAAAAGTGTCATAAGTTCAACAGGCGCTAAGTGAAAAAGTGTCAGCTGTAAAACAAGAACTAGGACAGAAGTTAGAAGATAACCTTTCAGAACTCAGAAATCAGCAAGGGGATATTAATAAGGCAGTGGAGGAATTAAGGAAAGACATAAGCAACCTCGAAAATACAGTCAAATCAGGGCAGGGCCAAATGAATGGTCATGTAGTTTCCGTACAGAACAGAATTGTTGATGTAGAATCAAAATTGTGTGGAGGAATGATAGATAAAGTGGTGACAGAAGACCTAATGGAAGATGAAATGGGCAAGGAAAGTGAACACTGCCCTTTTGGAGGCCTGTCAAGTGGGGGCTGAAGAAATGAACAGACAACCAGGAAATAGATCGGAGCTAACTTGACAGAACTACAGGGAAATGCATAGGGTAAATAAGTTAAGATTTGATAAGAAATTTTGGGAAGCTGTCAGTCAAGACAAAGGCAGAGAAGATGAAGTATGAACAACATGCAGTAGTGGCCTTAGATTGAGACTGTATCTGTATTGTATATTGCTTGGAATTCTGGGAATGAAGATACTGACAAAGTGGACGACACCTCTGACGTGTTTGGATTCTGTAAATTTTGGAAGTGGTTGTTAAAAAGGATAAAGATAGTAAAGATATTGGTACCCAGATAGTTGAGGAATCAATCAGGATGAAGCTAGGAAAGAGTGTGTAGATGATTTATAAGAGAGTAGAAAATGTTTTTGAAGATGACAGTGATAACAATTGTGAACAATTTTATGAAGTTGACTATGAGAGAGAATTAGATGGTATTGTGTATATAGAAATGAAAGAAAAGTTTTGTTAATGAGGATTTTTGTGAGGCAAGAAGTGAAGATAGGGAAACAGAGCAACTTCAGTCAGATTGTACTAGTGAAACTTCACAGCAAATCAAACAGTCTTGCACTTAACAAGGAAGAAGTGGAAAGTGAAATAGTGCCTGTTGTCAGATAGTTACAGGAAATTTGAAACTAAATGTGATGAATTGGAGAAGATAAAAAAAAACAGGTGTGATGAAATGGGAATAAGAGTTGGAGCCTACAGGAAAAGTTGGAGAAAAATGATGATTTTCCTAGCATAAGTGAAACCAAGACTGAAGATGAATGTTGTGTTGACCTCTGTGAAGGCAATAGTGAAGGTCTTTGTTTACCCCTAAAGTAATGTACAAACTAATGAAGAGACAGATGACATGAAATCTGAAGATGTTGTAGAGGACCTGCTGCATGAACAAGACAAAAATGTGGACTATGATGTAACTGGATGCCCGCATGTGAGAGTGAAAAATGAAAATTGGGGAGGTCTTGCTCTTGTTGACACAGGTAGTCCAATCTGTGGGATATGTTAAAAGTTTAGAGAGATAATCAAGCAGGACTCAGGTTTTATTGAAATGCCTGTGGTGGGAATCAAACCATGAGACACAGCAAGTTAGTGAACTGGTAGGTGTTGTTCTTATTGACAATAGGTGCTTAGGATGCTTAGTTATTCCTGGATTGAATGAATCTATTTATTTGTACTGATTGGATTATGAAAACTAATGCAGTTTTTTATTGGGAAGGCAGGAACGTTATGTTCAATAATCCAAAGTCAGGCATGTTTCATTGTACTCCCATGATGATTCAGAGCAGTGGAAACCTTAGTCATCAGAGCCTGGAATTGAATTTGCTGAATATGAGATGTAGTGACTGTGGGTAGTGTTTAAGATGAAGTACATGCAGATTACAATGACTTGGTGGAAGATAAGCCAAAGGAAGCCAACAAACTGACCAACAACCAGAAAGAACTGAAGAGTGTATTATGGAACTACTATTGTGTATCTGATGACTGTCTAGGAAGCATGAATAACTATGAGTGTACACTGAAGGTGAAAACCCATGAACCATTTTATATTAAACCTTATGGAGCAGCAATATAAAAGAGGATAGCAGTGGAAAAGGAATGAGACAAAACAGAGAAGTGGGTCATTGTTGAAAGAAGCAAATGCCAATACAACAACCTGTGGTCATTTTCAAGAAAAGAGGTGATGTGAGAATTGTTTTAGATTCAAGACATCTAAACAAGTTTTTGGAGAGAAAGACTGAGACCACTGATGAGCTGCTACAAAAATCTGAACATATCAAATATATGACCAGTTTAGACTTGACATCAGGTTTTCATCAAGTATTCTTGGTTAAGGACTCACAAAAATAAACTGCTTTCTTGTACAATGGCAGATGTTACTAATATTATGTGATACCATTTGGACTCAATGTTTCTGTAGCAGAATTCATCAGAGCTCTTGATACAGTGTTAGGCAAAGAACTGATAAACAATTTAACAGTGTATGTGGATGATATATTATTCTGAAAAAGAGATAGATTGGCTGGCCAGTACTTACCTTTGTGCTGTAGCGCTGATAGTCACACAAAAGAAGAAGGACAAAAAATAGGACAAGCTGTTGGAGCAGGGTGCCTTCAACAGGTAGGAGAGAAGGGAAGAAAAAAAGGAATGGGATCAGTAGGGGAAGGTAATTCATGACATTGGTCTATATTAAATCCACAAACAAGCAACAGTACATCCACTTTGATAGCTGCCATCCCTTCCATATTAAACAATCCCTTCCCTGCAGCCTAGGCATCTTTGGGTAACATATCTGCTCCAGTAACGAATCCCTCACCACCTACAGCAACAATGTATCCAATGCTTTCCTCTCCCGCAACTACCCTACAAACCTTGTCCGCAAGCATACCTCTGAAGCAGTCCATTCCTCCCCTTCCAGCAACAATGTTCCTAACCCCATTACTTAGTCACCGAGTACCATCCTCGCCTGAAATGCCTCAACAAATTGCTCTTTCAGGGCCATGACTTTCTCAGGTCATGTCCTGAAATGAGATCATCACTCCAAAGTCTTCTTCCCACACCACCCAGAGTAGCCTTCTGCTGTCCTCCCAAGCTCTGCAACATCCTAGTCCAACTGTACAATACATCAAAACCACCTTCCTTATCTAATGGTTCCTACCCCTGTAACTGATCCCACTCCAAAACCTGTCCAATGCATCCTCCTACTACCACATACTCCAGCCCCACCACAGAAAAAATCTACCCTATTCAAGGCAGGGCCACATGTGGAAACAACATATGTCATTTACCAACTGACATGATTCCACTGTGTGGCCTTTTATGTTGGTACAACCACCAACAAATTGGCCGAGTGGATGAATGGTCACAGACAGACTGGGAATTGATGATTAAGATAAGCTGTTAGTACATGGTGGGAGTGTGCAGTTGCCCCATCATGTTGGATGTACATTTGGCATCTTGTTTCTAGAGGAACATCTTCAAGAAGCTGCGACAAGTTTTCTCATAAAAAGTTACTGCAATTCTGACCATATAAATTTACTGGGAGAATAAATGGCCTTAGTAACTGGTCACACAGAACACAACACCAGACATTGACACTCAGTCTGCACAGAAATTGAGACACTACTGTGGCATGGGGATTTTCGTCTGCCCAGACATTCATGTTATGCATGTTGGTAATGCTATCTCTGAAGTTTGCCTCATCACTGAACATTATGAAGTGATAGAGCTGCCAATTTCCAATTAACCAGTTTAAAAAAAGCAAACAGTTAGTAAAATCATGTGTTTCTAAATAGTGAACTTTCTCTGCGTGAGAATGATACAGTCAATTCTCATGAAGAATCCTACATACCTTAGATTGTAAAACACTCAATTGGGATGCTAGGCATCTTGAACGAGGACTGTGTGTACTGAATTAAAAATGTTTACCTCTTCTTGAATGCCACAATGCCTTTCAGAGTGAATACAAATACTGAGAAGAGTACCAGTGTCTAGCAATGTTTAATATGTTCCACTAAAGGTTTTGGCACTCATAATCCATCAATTAGGTTACCGACAGTGTCATCGGCAACAGCAGTTTTCACATTACCATCACAGAAGCCCAAAATGTACACCATTTCTCCATACTCCTGGGATGAAAAGTTGCAACGCATCACAAAGTGTACTGTATACAGGAGACAATAACAATACACAGTGACTGCAGTATCAGCAATGTGGTTGTTATGCATTTGTACCATTCGCTTCACTTGTCTACCTAAGACAGTTTATGTGTCCCCTTCCTTTGTGTTACCCACACTCATTGACTGAGTCTGCTCATATTTCTTGCGCTTGACTCCCTCCCTCCACCCTCTATGCACATTCCTCCCTCTGCCCTCGCAATGTGTTCGCATATGTGTTTCTCAGAGATGACTCAGTTCGCTCACCTCTGCAACCACTTTATAGTGGCCCACAATGGGATTTGAAGCATTTGAGCAAAACATTTGAAATTTTGTTAAACAGCATGGGCACAACTGTCTCTCACACTCCCTTTAAACCATCTACAATTGAGCCATCTTCCCTCCCTGACACCAATACTTTGGATTTGCTCACGCCCTTCGAGCTCAACTCCACGGTCTTGTCAACACATCATGAACATACTAATACCCCTATTGGACCAGGAGCATAATGTACAGACCCCTCTTCTTGAGCTCTCATCCCCAGCTCACCCAGGTCAAGACCTTCATCCCCTCTAGAAGTTTTGATCACTGGGTTATAAAACTAATATCTTAGAAGACACAGGAAACTTTCTGTCTGATAGAAGAGTTAAGTGTATAAACTGTACTTGAAATTGTGAACAAGATTCTGGTGTAGTCTCCAACTATTACTTTTTTCCTTCTCATCCAATCTGGTAAGTCCCTCGTGACCAAAAGTTATGAACGAATTTTCCATAATTGTCTCCATTTCCTAAACCTTGTCAGTCTTTTTCATTCATCTTCTTCCATTCCTCTCAACCATCTGTCTGAAAAAAGTGCAGCTGCTTTAAAAACTTGCAGCTTTCCACAACTTTTGCATTTTCTGCTGCAATTTCAAAGTTTCAAAAATAATAGAGACTCCAGATTACTACATCTATTTTTAATCATCCCAAAATTTGTCAGAAAATTATGATAAAGTTCACTTTTAAATTGAGTGCAGCTTCTTGCCTAGGATGTTCAGTTCCTGGTTCATCCATATGATAGCTGTAAATGATCTTCCCACATTCATTCAAATTCATGACATTTGATTACCAGCATCTCTTGGATTTGATCAATGTTCATCACAGGACAGGTTACTCTGTAACTTCAAAATTTGATCTGAAGATTGTCAGCTGTCCCAAAACCGGTCATGTTTTAGCAAATAAAAGCAATCTGAAGACGGATATTCAAGAATTTTATTCATATAACGATCACAGAAACTCCCTGGAGACTAACAAAGTCTTGCTTTGATAAATATCAAATGAGTTTTCAGTGAGAAGGTAAAATATGATTCCGTCCAGAACAACCTGCTATTAGTAAAGTGTCCTTCATGTTGGGATGTGTAACCAGTTACTATATGAAATTAAGAGAACAGAAAAGCCAAGAGCTTTCACGAACAAGTTAAACAAATGTTTTGGAGCAAAATTATTACAGAAAGAATGAATTTTTGAGAAGTGCCATAAATTATGTGAAGACAGTCTCCTATTTCATCTACTTCCTCTTTTCCTTCCTAAAATATTGTCTTGAAGTTCATTTTCTTTGTATATATTGTTTACAACTTAAAGCTTTTCTTTACAATTTAAAGCTTTCATTTCTTTGCTCAGAACCAGTTTTCCATCTGATTCTTGATATTCATACAGGTGCTTTTCTTGTCTCCAAATGTCTCATATTTTCCTGTAGGCGAAGTCTATTTTCCCCTGGTTATACACTCTTTTACATACTACCATTTGCCCTCTAATCACTCCTGCTTAGCTATTTTGCACTTCCTGTCAATTTCATTTCTCAGTTGCCTGTACTCCATTTTACCTGCTTCATTTGCTGCATTTTTATATTTTCTCCTTTCATCAATTATATTTAGTATATCCTGTGATATGCAAGGATTTTTTGTAGGTCTTGCCTTTCTAAGTATTTGGTCCTCTGTTGACTTCACTATTTCATCTCTTAAAGCTACCCGTTCTTCTTCTAATGTTTTATTTCCATCCATTTCTGTCAATTGTTGCCTAAAGTTCCCTCTAAAATTCTCAAGAACTTCAAGTTGCTTCAATTTATCCTTATTTTCCAATCTTTCTGAAGTTTTTTCAGTTTCAGACAATAGTTCATGACCAATAAGGTATGGTCAGAGTCTATATCTGCCTCAGGATATGCCTTACAGTTTAAAACCTGGTTTCAAAAATCTGTGTATTACCTTTATAAAATCTATCTGGTACTTTCCGGTGTCTCCTCGTCTCTTCCATGTATATAACCTTCTTTCATGTTTCTTATACCAAGTGTTTGTTATGATTAAATTATGTTCCATGCAAAGTTCTGCCAGGGGGCTTTCTCTTTCATTTCTTTTCCCCAGTCCATATCCATCTACTATCTTTCCTCCCCTTCCTTTTCAGTCCCCTAACACAATTAAGTTTTCCTCTCCCTTAACTGTCTGAATAGTTTCCTTTCTTCCTCATACATTTCTTCAATCTCCTCATAGTCGGCAGAGCTAAATGGCACATAAACTTGTACTACTGTGGTCAGTGTTGGCTTCATATCTATCTTGACTATGATGATGCAATCACTGCACTGCTCATAGGAGTTTACCCACATTCCTATTTTTTATTCATTATTAGACCTACTCCTGTAATACTCCAACTGATTTTGTGTTTATAATCCTGTACTCACCTGACCAGAAATCTGGTTCTTCTTTCCACCTATCTTCACTAATCCCCACTATAACAAAATTCAACCTATTGCTTTGCCTTTTCAAATTTTCTAACCTCCTTACCTGATATAACATTCCATTCTCCAATCCGTAGAAAGCCATTGTTGTCTTTCCTGATGACCACATCCTCCTGAGTAGTCCCCCCCCCCCCTCCCCGCAGAGATCTGAATGGGGGACTATTTTACCTCCAGAATATTTTACCCAAGAAGACACCATCATCATATATTCATATAGTAGAGCTGCATGTCCTCGGGAAAAGTAATGACTTTGGTTTCCCCTTGCTTTCAGCCATTCGTAGTAACGGTACAGCAAAGCCACATTAGCTGATGTTACATGGCCATCTCATCAATCACCCAGACTGTTGCCCCTGCAATTACTGAATAGGCTGCTGCCCCTCTTCGGATACCCCTCCACTGTGGTTGCACCTACAGTGTGGATATCTCTATCGTTGAGGCATGCAGCCACCCCAACTCAGCAATGTTTGTGGTTCTGATTATGATTGTTAAAATTAAAAATTTGTTAAATTTCAAAGTACCTTGCTAACTAATATTGATATCACATGACAATTATCATTACTTAGATGAACTTAGAACTGATATTTACATCCTTAGGAAATAGAGAGAAAATACCATGACATAAGAGGATAAGATTTTATATTCTCACTGGGCACCAGAAACTGAAAACAGAAGTATGATGTTGCATATGTAAGAGACTTATTGTTTCCCAAACTCTTGATATACACATAGCTCATACATAGTGGTGTAGAAATTATAGTGAATGCCTACAATCTACTGAACTACATAATAAACATTTTTTAGAAGGATAGGTTGCTTACTCGTCACAAAAACGTCCAATGAGCCACAGTCACGAATAATAGAATAAAACTGTAGCTTTTGGTCGTTACGTCCTTCGTCAGCTCGAGAGAAACACACATACACTCACTCACACAGACATGACCACTGACTCTGGTCACTGTATCCAGTCTGCAGTACTCAGCATGGCCAAGGTGAGAGTAATCAGTGGTGGGGTGAAGAAAGGGCAAGGGGAGAGAAGCAGGAGTTGGAGGGGGGGTGGGGTGTACAGCATGGGTGGGTGAGTACGCCAGTGTTGTCTGACACACAGGTTGGAAGGAAATGAAGGGAAGGGAATGACATCTGTGGCGGAATGGGAGATGTACATAAGGATAGGGTATAGCAGGGAAGGAGAGGGTAGGGTAGTGGGCCTGGGAGATTGTGGGAGTTACGCTTCCCTTCCCTTCCTTCCACCCTGCCCTTCAAACAACATTAGCATATTCCCCCACCTGTGCCGTGGATCTGCCCCCTCCCCTCCTGCTTGCCTCTCGTTGCCACTTCCTTACCCCCACCACTGGTTGCTCTCGTCTCTGCCGTGTTGAGTACTGCAGACTGACCACAGTGACCAGAGATGACATTTGTGTGTCTGAGAGTATGTGTATTTCTCTGTAGCTGACAAAGGCTTGACAAGCCAAAACCTATAAGTTTCATTCTATTTGTGTCTTTCTGCATCTCAACAGACATCTCTGTGGTGAGTAAGCAACCTATCCTTTTAAAAAATATTGTTGACTCCTTCCTGGAATTTACTTAATAAACATTGGCTTAAATACAATACAAAATTCTGTACATACACAATCTCTCACAGAATATACTATTTACACACTCTACTGTCCGTATAACTTAAGCTCAGTCACATCATGATGTCCATGTACTTTTCCAGATCTTGGATAAGCCTTTGGATGTGATATCTTGACCACTCTGAATGGACCGATGTAGATATCAAAGAATTTCTTCAACTCATTATGATTGATTTTGATTTTTCTTAGAATCTCACCAGCTGTAAATCTCCTACCTCAAACTGTGTGGTTTCAGTCTTTTATCATGTCTTCTCTTCCTTATCTCTCCTTGCTCTTTCAAGTTCCTTCTCACAATTTCTTCTTTTTCTTGTTGTCAGTTCTTTACATGAAGTAAACTGTATTAACTCATTAATTACGTTTGGTGGCTTCTTTGCAGGTGTAATGCTGCTTTCGTATGAAAATGGGTGTTGCGTATTAAAGTTAAGGTTGGGGACCGCAAATAAAATTTAACCAGATAGTGAAATATTTTAAATGAGATTACTAAGCAATTTTGACAAGGAAGGGACAATTTAAACAAAATTATTGGATTCCGCCATTAAATGGAAGCGATCGTAATTTCGGTAGCAAATACACCAGAAAGCAACATTACAGAAGAAGTCGGCGGAATCTAAATTTTACCTTATTGAGAGCTGGTACAAACATTTTGGTCATGTTCTGTAGTGATTCTAGCTGAGATGACTGGAATATTACTTCGATAAATTGATGCTGGGGTTGTGGGTTTTGGTTACTATTGTTCTATGACCGTGTGGAAAATTAATCATGATAGTCGCCAAAAATTGCAAAATTATCGGACTTCATAAACATTACGAAGATTTTTCTGCTCACACTTACATGACACGTCCTAGCACATGAAGCAGAAGAAAGTAAGTGACGAACAGTTCCACTCTCTCCCTTCAGCTTGTTGCAAAAAAGTTGAACGTGACAAATGTCATATGTTTATCGATACGCTGTCGGAGAGAGAGCAGGAGTCAGCGACAAGCATCACACAAGTTATAAAAAAATCGTTAATGTATTACTACACAGGAACTATTTCATATGGGCAGAATCCAGTTGATGAGCGCTGTAGGCTATTGAAGACATTTTAAAATTTTTCAACGTATTCTATCCATCCATCTTGTTGCAATAAGTTCTGAACAGACTTCCAATCTCCCTCATGTACCTCTCTGCCAGATTGCTTAATGGGTGGTAGACTGAAATCAGAATATGCTTTATATTTTCATCTTCTATAAATCTTTTCCAGGATTTTGAAGGGAATTGGTTACCATTGTTTGAAAGAATGCCTTATTGTGCCAACTGTCTGAAAGTAAACATCCCTAATTTTATTGATAATGTTTTTGCTGGTAGCTTTCTTTAGAGGATATAGTCTGACAAAACTTTGAAAACAAGTCAACCATTACAAAATATAGCAGTATCTTCTTCTAGATATTTGTCTATATCAGTGGCAGCTGCTGCTTCAGATAACTGGGAGTTCATCTCTTTCAGTGCCATATCTTGACAGTGGCGCCGCCCCTCACCCTCTTCCCGCTCGACGCGTTGACGTTTCGGCATCTCCCCCACCCCTCTCTGCTCGGTGTCCAAAGAGACCATTTGACGCAACTCTGCGAGTGGCACTGGGGGAAAGTGCCCTAGTTTCTCCCTCTCACCCTCCCCTCCCCTTTAGATATATTTTCTTTACAAGATCTGCAGAATGTCTTACCTCAGAATGTTTGTGCTTACTTCAACTTGATCTGAGGTGTCGGCCTACCAAGCTTCTTTATTTTACACTTCTCTTCCAAGCTTAAAGCTGAGTAATTTGTTTCTAGAAGATATTGAACAATGAAGAGACAAGTTAGCAAGGAGGTTAGAACAGTGGTATATGTCCTTAACAATACAGAAGTGAAACCATTGTCACAATATTACAAAGCCAATAACATTTGTGGTGATGAGTGTCTATTCGTTGTATTCTGAGTCGAAATGGTACTTTACCTAAAAAGAAAAGTAAAGTTACCTCAATTACCTATTGAAGTGCAACCAGAACAAAAAAGTTACATGTTATTTTACAAAGAAAAATATTGTTGCTTAATTAATTCTTACTATTGCTGTCAGTGTTTATCCATCAATGACTTCTAATTTTCATTTTTACTAAATATAGATTGCCTTGAAATTTCAAAGACCAGGTGGTACAGAATTTTAGTATGAATAGTTAATGACATGGAACCTGTAGAAACAATTTTTATATATATTCAACATAAAAATCGTCTGTTCAGTACCGATCTTAAGAAAATTCATTCTGTCATCATTGAAAAAATCTTGGTTTTCATTTCTTGTGAACTGCTACAGCTGGCAATTTCAATTCTTGTAGAAAATTTGAGTAGTATTCCAATATGTGTCATACTTATTTGCATTAATAAATCACAGTTTAGCTATCTGGAAAGTCTGAATTTGTCTACAAAAGTATGCTATATAAAATACATATTCAGAAATGACAGTCATTTAAATGTTCAAATGTCAACAGGGCAAGAATCATAGAGTGCTTCATTCTGAAGCACATTTCCTGGGATCTGCAAGTTGGCGGACTGGCTTCAATCGACAGCTAAGCTTTGCATAGTAGCGCCATCTTTCCTTATTTTAACCTCCTTGCAAGTTAGCTTCAGGTCATGTGGCACTAAGCAGCACCCCCTCCAAACCTTCTACTTGCTCGAAGGCTGCTCCCACACCCACCCCCCCCCCCCACCCCCATCTTTTCAAACAGTTAAACATTTGTTACAATGAAGAGTATAAATGTCATTTACACTCAAAATCACAACACATTTGCAAAAACGTTCAAAGTATATGTGACAAGCAACAATACAAAGTCATTGCCATGCAAAAGAAGATTAGGTTAAAAAAAAATTATTGCAGTCGGGCTCGAACCCACTACCTTCGACACCACAAAAGGATGCCCCTAACTATACAGCTATTCTTGTTGGGTGGAGAGTAGTGACTTCATTATTATTCATGATTGGATCTTCTGAAGGCTTTTACAGTTGATGTGTCTTTAATTTATAGTTATAAGATATTTTACCAAATATGACATGTTTTTGATAAATCTTAAATGTGCCAAAAACAAATGTGAAGAGTGGATGCTGGCTTCATGGAAGATTTTAGAAGCTCCATTGCCTTTGTTTTGGGACCATTCATACGTAGCCACCAGAGATCGAGTAGCCAGGAGCTAATGTCTCTACCAGCTCCAATGCCAATGTTAAAAGTGGCATTTCCCCTCATCCCTCCCTGCTGCAGGAGTGCCCATATACTGCATCCAGGGGAGTTCACAAAAGAAGTTGAACCTCAGCCACACATGCACATTGCAACACTGCTGCCACTGTGCCTGTGCCTATCATTTTGCCAGCCATATACTCAGATTTAACACCCATAGATTACTGCATCTGAGGGTGGATGAAAGACATTGTGTATGAAGTTAAGGGGGATACAGGGGAATAATTGATACAAGGCATTTTCAATCCGCAGCATCAATAATGAATGAGCATGTGAAATTACCGAATGCTATTCAGACAGTTCACCCCTGTGCAAATCTTTGCCTTCAAATGCAAGGAGGAAATTTTGAACAATTTCCAGTCTTAATGCAGAATATTGCTACAAAACTGTTTAAATTAATTATTATATGCATTTTTGATAGTAAAATCCTACAACAATTTTTTGCTGTTTTCCTGTGTTATTCAATTACTGTAGTTCCTTAATTATGGATCCCATTACTTTATTTACGTGTTTTTTTTTTTTTTTTCAAATAACTTAAGAAGTACCCTCCAGAAACTGGGGAGAGGGGGCCTTGTTACTCACCCTGTATTTGTGTAGTTGTACTCAATGTATTGGTTCGCTTGTCTAGACCTGGGATCAAATTTATTGCTCATCTATATCATTAGTAGTGTAGTAAATTTTATTTAGATCTCATACTACCCTCTTGGTGTGATATTTTCAGTGTTTCTGGCAGTGCCTTGAGTAAACAAGATAGAGAAACAGCAGTGTCAAATCTCAACGTGCCCAGACAGAGTGCTCCAATATTATCCCATTTTGGTATAACTTACCACTGATGTGTGAGTAAATGATTAGATTTATACAGCTCAGTAATGTGTAGAATGCCTGCCACAATGCATTAGTGATGTCACCGTCCCATGTTTTGTGAAGTTGGTATCATCAGCCTACTGCTGTGAGCTAGACAGTGAAGCAAGAGATTAACATTCAGTATCATGCACCTGCTACATCTCTGATACATCAGGCATCCTAGCCACCAACTAAATGCATTTGTCAGAGCTCACATCATTGACTTCAAGACTTATCACAATGCCCAGAAGTTGGAATCAATGACTACCTGAGGATATCGGCAGTTTTACAGCCCTGTTTCACGCATGACATCATCAAGATAACAGAAAGGACATATATCACTTGTAGTCAATATGGCGCCCAAACAATCATACAGAAAATGACACACACATATCAACACCAAAAATTTCCAGGAACCAATAAAATGAAACTAGTGGGACACAGCCATGGGAAAAAGGGGGTCTTGGGTGGAGACATTTTCAGTAAGAAGAAAACAACAAAAAGCCAACTGAAAACACATGAAAATATAATAAAGAACACACAAAAGTGTGAAATAAAAACTGAAAATGCAAATAAATAAATAAATAAGTAAATAAATAAAATAAAATACACAGAATTAAATAGTTGAATTGACTTATAATACACATCAAATGAAGACAGCAATACCAATTAACACCCTTGCAAAAAAATCAATAGCATAAAATTAATATCAAACACTTCAATTAATTTATATTATACTTAAAATCAAGAAAATGAATCAATCAACCATCCTCCAGTTCCCATCAACATTAAAATAGTACTGAATACTTAAATTGATTTCACCTCAAATGAAGACTGCAACATCAATGAACACTCCCCCTGCCCCCACAGCACAAGCAACAAAGAAATAGTATCAAAACACTTGAATCATTTCAAATGTTCCATTCTAACAATCTTCTTAACCAAAACCACTTTTGTTATTTCCCATTCTTTGGCTTCGCCAACTCACAACCAAAATGTTGCCTCCCAACCTAACAAAGACCTTCAGCTACACTACATATCAGTCTGTCACCTCAACTAGTTTTTAACTTACCAATTAAACTATTGGCTTCCAACCTAACCTATATCAGTCTGCCAAAAGCAATAATCACACAACACCAAACTACCTACATGCAATATGGTATGTTGCCAACCTACACACACTATGGAAATGCTGCTGAAAATCCCCCTTACAGTGATCTGAACCTTGTGCAAACATCCTCAACGACTGCCAACATCAACAGGAACCACACACACACACACACACACACACACACACACACACACACACACACAAAAGGGCACTTACCAGATATATGTCCCTCTGTACAAAACACTAATGCGATAAATAAACCACACACACACACACACACACACACACACACACACACACACACACACACACACACACACACATACACACAAACACACATATGCACCTAAAACCCCTCAAAAATTTCGTTAGCTTTACTGGTTGCTGATATCTACATCTGCATATACACTCCACAATCCATGGTAAGGTGCTTGGCAGAGTGTACACTGTACCACTACTAGACATTTTCTTTCCTATTCCACTCCCAAATAGAATGAGGGGGGAAAAGAATGTCCGTATGCTTCTTAATGAGCCCTAATTTCTCTTATCTTGTCTTTGTGATCTTAACACGAAATGTTAATAGGTGGCAGGAAGATCGTTCTACAGTCAGTTTCAAATTCCGGCCCTCTAAATTTCCACAACAGAATTTCTTGAGAAGAACATCATCTTTCCTCCAGTAATTCCCATTTGAGTTCCCGGTGCATTTCTGTGAAACCTGCCCATTGGTCAAACCTACCAGTAATGAACCTAGTGCTCGCCTCTGAACTACTTCCATGTTTTCCTTTAAATTGATCTGCTGCAGGTCCCAAACACTAGAGCAATATTCAAGACTTGGTTGTACAAGCATTTTATACATGGTCTCCTTTAGAGGTGAAGTACATCTTCCCAAAATTTTCCCAATAAACCAAAGTCGCCTGTCCACCTAACTCACAACTGTCTTTACATGTTTGTTCCATTTCATATCGCTCTGCAATGTTATGCGTAGATATTTGAGTGCCACGGCTGCATCAAGAAGCTCACTACTAATGCTGTATTCAAACATTATGGGATTATTTTTCCTACTCAGAGGCCTCACCTTGTACATGTGTGTCTTGTACATTGAACACAATCAGTTATAACACCAAGTAGCCAAAGAAATTTTATTATGGTTAACATTAAACCTATTCATCATAACAAAAACAGAACAATGGAATACATGAAATTATAAAAAGGCAAACAAAACCAAAAACATTATATACATAGGAACACACACACAACAGTAAACAACTTTAAAAGAAGCAACCACACCATACAAATATGAAGAATGTCACATATCATATGAACATTACAACAAAAAATGACCTGAACCATTTAACTTCCACCACAAGAGCATGCCACCACATACCTACACACATCGCCTGTAAACATAGACAACTCAAATTATCATACAACGATGTCATAACATAACACGTTGATGTCTCTGGTCGAAGCCAATGTGTGAAATCACATCCTACAAATGACCCAGAATATGTCATGTCATGCAGGTTTGGATCAACCAAGAAACACTGAATGAGGACCATTATATGGTGTACTAGGCATTGTGGAATCACATGACCACTCCTCCCATCTGCAAACAGGTACTGGAGACCCTATGTTAGTTGCCACTGATACCACAACACCAAAACTGGCATTTGGTGCCATGACTGGAAGGTGCTGACAGATGATGAATGGCATTGCATCATGTTCAGTGGTGGTCCTGCTTAATGATAACCTCCAGTGACTATCATGTTCTGGTTTGGTGAGGTTAAGGGCAGAGGACACATCCTGACAATATGAAGAGATGTACAGGTAGTACCCCTCACATCATGATGTGGAGATCCACAGGCTGTACATTCAGCCCACTCCACACTTTGACAGACTTTGGCAGCATGGCAATACATCAGAAACATTCTGCACATGAGTTAATGTACTGCCTGCAGCATGTTGAAGTCCCCCTATAGCCAGCAAGATCCCTGGACCTCTCCATCATTGAGCATATGTGGGATGACTTGGGAAGGGGCATGCCCCTTTACACATTGCTACATTACACTGCAACACTTCCACATTGTGATATTTATAAAAGTGCCTACAATAAGGTATAGGCCTAGTGATTGTTGGTGTTACTGCAGCCATAATATTTATGTTTATGACTTTTTTTTGAATATTATTTCTTTAAATCTTGTGTTTAGAGGTTGTGGTGATTCAGAGCTTTTGTTCTTGATAGTGCAGTTTTCTATGTATTGAGGCATTTAAATAGTTCGACACAGTGAGTACTCACTCATTACATTACGTTCTAGCTTTTGGAGTATGAGTGTAAATGAATAGCATACATATTTTAAAATAAGCAGACTTTTCCCAACTTTTTGGTGAGGTGGCCTTGCTGCAAAGAGCCTATGACTACCAAATGTAGTTTTAAGTACTTTGCAGAATATTGATACAGCAAATATACAGATTAAGCCGCAGTAGAATGGCCAAGCACTTTAAGGTGCCTTACTGTGGAACTTGCAGTTGCTCCCCCTCAGAGGTTTGAGTCCTCCTTCAGACATGGGTGTTTTTTGTGTGTGCATGTATGTGTGTGTTGTCCTCAGGTTAATGTAAGTAGTTTGTAAGCCTAGGGACTGATAACCAAAGTAGTTAAGTCCCAAAGATTTACAAACAATTGAACATTCTAATGATTAAAAGAGCATTTGAGATTGATATTTATAAAAACACTGAGGGTTACATGTCTGTGAAGTTAAAAATACCTGTTATTTTGCACTTCTCCCCCTCATGGACTCTTATTACTCTTCTTTCCATTCTTATAAATGATGTATCAATTTCATTTCTACTAGGAATGTTACTCATTACATAACAGTAATGGTTTTTCTAGATTGTTGGTAAATTATATCATGCACTTTTCCACAAATGTTTTTATGTTATAAATATATATATCTCTAATTTTACACAGGGTAATAAATTCAATTTGAAAACTGCCACAATCTTTACATCATGATGAATGTTGAGAAGCTAAGAGCTGATGGAAAGAATTTTCTTCCTTGTAAGTGTCTCATATAAAAATGTAACAGAGACTTCAGTGCAACACCCAACTTCAGGCACCACTGGCAGCCACTGGTCAGCAGTGTATGGATAAGTTGAGAAATTGGATCTAATTGGAGGAATACTGGTGTACTTTGAGCAGCCATGGTGATCACTGCCCCCAGTGGTGTAGTGACCAGCAGCTAATTCGCAAATTCCATGGTTTATTGACTATAGGTTCAGTTTAAAAGATCAGTTGACTAAGCGCAGAACAGACTCACACCCAGTAGAACAGTTCATGATTGTATGAAAACTCTATGCTTTAAAGTTGCTCTAAATACACTTCTTCATAAACAGACAGATTACAAATGTAAACAAAGCACAGGGCTGTAGACGGAGAGATGATGTATGAGAGTAATGCAAGAAATTTTCATTGCACACTGTAGTAGAATACTATTGTAAGATGCACCCCAAAACTCAAATTCTTGATGTAAGTTAGATTTCAGTGGCACCAACACTAGAGTCCAATCATCTACAGACAAAAGAACTGTAGGTGAAGATAACAAAGGAAAAGTAAAAACACTTAACTTTGTTTTAAAATGTACTTTTACAGAGGTAAAATGCAAGAATATTACCACAATTTAATACTGGTACCATGAGAAAGATGTTTGATATAGATGTTAGTATCAATGACACTCAGAAAGAAAATGAAAGTGTAAAAAGTTGAATAAAACTCTGTTACCCAATTGAATCCCTGTCAGGTTCTATAATCTACAGTAGATTCAGAGAATGAAAAACTGTGCTCTGCAGTTAGAAGAAAGTATAGGTTACATTTGTCCACAAAAAGGATAGCAAAAGAGAGACACATAACTACTGTCCAAAATCTTTGATATCCATTTATTATCTTATAACATTTTCTGACCTCGAAACCCAATGAGGTATCTCAAATAGAAAGATCGTCACCATGCCAAAGGCTTTAGATTCTGGAATCATTGCTCGTGTGATTGTTATACATCTTGCACTTTTCTCCCATACTATACTGAAGCCATGGACTGTGACAATCAAATAGAAGCAGTATTTCTCAGTGTACAAAAGGCATTTACTGCCAAAAGTTCAATCATAGGAGATATGAAGTGCAATTTGCAACTGGATTGAGGATTCTTGGTAAGAAGATCGAAGCATATTATCTTGGATGGAAAGTTATTGAAAGAGGTAGAAGTAGCTTCAGGTGTGCCCCATGGAAGTGTATTGAGACTGTATTAATGACCTTTTGGGCAATGTTAATAGTAATGCCAGACTTTTTTCAGGACGTTCATTTCTCTAAAATGAAAGAAGTTGTGCAAATATTCAATCACATCACGAAAAGATACCAGAATGAAACTAAATTCATCACCCTTATTTAAATGTACAGAAATGTAAAATTAGAGCACATTATAGAACAAAAAAATGCACACACATCAAAAACGGTAATGCAGTACCTTGGTTCTAAGGTCCTGGGACTCTGACAGTTAATGTATTTAATACATCAAGAATACATCTCAGCAAAATCTATTGAAAACTTCAGGTTGGAATACCACTAATAGAGGATAGATATCACCCACTGTGAAGAATATTGCTGAGCTGCAGACAGGCAAGTCAAATAGACAGTCACATTCACACAACGTAAATTCTTGGCCATGGCTTTCACCAGAAAGACACATACATCTATGCACTCACTCGCACACAACTTGAGCACACAAGACCCCTATCATTGGCCTCTCCAGCACAACAAGTGACAGTGAGTGAGGAGGAGAGTAGAGGGGTAAGGATGTCAGCAAAGGATGAGGATGAGATGTTCCACATTGCATGATGGCTTGTAAAGG
Organism: Locusta migratoria; assembly: GCA_026315105.1. NCBI lineage: Eukaryota > Metazoa > Arthropoda > Insecta > Orthoptera > Acrididae > Locusta > Locusta migratoria. Next base: position 129,834,224 of record CM048745.1, on the reverse strand, counting down.
CCTTGCCAGGTGGGAATGTGACATGTAGCTTGGAATGCAATAAATGGAAGAGGCCGGAGAGCGAAAATAAGGAAGTGTAGACATATGAGGTGGGGGGGGGGGATGGATGGGGAGGAGGAGAACTGTCAAACAATAAATTTAAAAATAAATAAAAGGTATAGAAATATTACAGGAAAATAAATAAAACGGCTTTGCCACCCACTGACTGCATATTTGAAGTGATGAAAAGCCCCTTACCCAATATGCTGAAAGTCTCATAAAGGGCTTCATAGACAGGTACTATCATCCTTACCAGGTCTGCAAACAGCTTTTCGTCCAGGGCGAACTCGTCCCCATCCCACAACCCAGCCACCCTGAAAGCAACACCACTCTCGACGTTTTCATGGCATCTGCCAAACTTTGCAGGCGTCTCCAGGCTGATGACCATGGCTCAGACCTGCTCAGTATCAAACCCTGGCCTCGCCATACCCGTGCTCCTAATCCTACTCCCCGTCCTACACACGTCTCCCCTCCATACATCCCGCTGATATTGATTGTGTCTGTTCCTTCCTGCACTAGAGCGTTGATGACGCTGTACAAGCCCACACTGTCCCACCCTTCCTTCACAGGCCTACCTACTCCTCCACATATCCAGTCACCTCTATCATTCCTTCATGCATACTCGTGACTGGGATACACTCCTCTGCCACCAGCAAATCCAACACCACAGCAGAAACCTCTTTACTGCGAACAAACGTCAGGCCTGGCGCCATACATGTAACTGTCTTAATGACTTACTCCCCATTAATTCCTCCAAGTACTGGCAGGTCTTTCACTGCCTTGCTGGCAGTCACTCTGCCCTCAACTACCCTTTACCCCATAATGACTATACTATCTTTTACAACGCCAGTAAGGCAGAACATTTCGCCTCTTACCTCTCCAACGTCTTTACTGATAATTCTCTATTTGATCACCCCTTCTTTCTTGATGTCCATGTGTGCATCAAAATCCATTCCCACCACTTGTTCCTGGCTTCTAGTACTTGGACCACGTTCCCCCTTCAGAACTAAACACACAAACACTGCCCTTGCCATTCAATTAACACTCAGCACGAAACAGTCCCCACGACTGCCTGAGATACCAGCACCTCCATGCCCGTCCCCTCTCCTTCGATACAGTCCTTGCCTCCCTGTTCAACGTGATCCTCTACATCGGTTTTTTCCCAGACCTGTGGAAACATCAAGCATCCAGTTGTTCGCCAAATCCAACAAGCCCCCTTCCGAAACCTTGTCCTACCGTTCTATCAGCCTCACCTCAGTGTTCAGCAAGGTGCTAGAAACCATCCTGTCCTGCCATATTCAGCATATTCACCCCACACAGTACACAAACTTAGACAGGACTTTTCACAGTGCCGCATCCGACTGATCTCGATTCTCGTTGGCAAATGGCAATTGACGCTATAATATTTTTCCGCCGGTGGCAACAATAGAAAGTTTTCGGTCCGTTACACAGCGAGGGAAACAATCGACCCAGATTATAAGTCTGCTTCACAAATAGACATGATAACTCTACACTACGGAAACGAGGATGGCAGCCTTTCTCCATCTGCAGCGCTACAGACAACTTTGCTTGAAAGACAACACAAGTGCGAATCCGAAATCCACAAAACTATCATACAGGTTTTTTCCATACATTGTGCGTTAGTTACCGCCGTTTATCGCGCAGGTATTATTGTAACTACTACCATGAAAACCAGTCACTTCGTGGATATCAACAAAGCCTATAATAAGGTCTGGATAACAAACCTCATCCGTAAAATAAGACAACAGACGCTTAAAGTTACTGGCTAACTTCCTTAAAGACAGGAACATAATTATCAGGGTGGGTGGCCCAAGATCAAGTGCTCGTCGCATCGTAGCAGGTGTACCACAGGGGTCAGTCTTGTCCCACCTCCTCTTTGCCCTGTACGTCAATGATATACCGAGTAATGAGTCGGTTCAGTTAGCACAATATACAGATGAATCAGTGTATTACACCGGTGGCCGTTGGCATGATACAAATATCGGAAGACTACAAGAACTCAATAGCCTGGTCCAGTGGTGCATGAAGAATCCGCCTTACGGAGCAAAACACGAGTGCTTCACAAAAAAAAAAAAAAAAAAAAAAAAAAAAAAAAATAATATATATATATATATATATATATATATATATATATATATATATATATATAGTTTATTATAACTCAACAAAATCCCGTCCGCTTCGACGGAACCGAACACATTTACCATACTCTTGACACAAAAGGTAGTCTTCCCAAGTTTGACTGTCTACTTCGGCGAGTATAACAAAATGAGTCAATGTCACCGATTAGTCCAAGCGCCAAATTCCACGACGTCCTTCCACTGACTGAGTCGTCAGAGTAGCTGCGGAGGCCACGCGTTGTCCGGAGGCGGAGCGGCTGGTCGGTAGCGAGGTGGCGACGTCGTCGTGAAGAGGTTTCCGTCGGCTTCCTGGCTCAGCGTCAGACTGCCTGGCGCGCCCGAGCTCGTGTTTAAATACACACGGCGGCAGGATATTTGGAGGACTATTTCCTGATCACGTGGACGGCGGAAGGAAATAGTCTCCGGCATGTTGGAACCTCTGTCGGTGCTGCTAAGGTCACCTGGCGTCTTCCTCGTGCAAACGTCCTTAGTATGGTCGCTGTCACGTGGCAAGTTGGCAACCCGCAATGTTGCTGTGTTGGAAGGGTTGCCAGTCGTGAAGAGTGTGCGCCGCATCATGTCAGTGCAGGGCAAAGAAAGTGCGAATCAACCCAGATAAGCGGTGGCTATTTACTTTTCCAAGACGAGGCCCTACTTGCAAAATACACTTAGAATTTGTAATCAAAATGTCCCATGGAGTCCCGTGGCAAAATACCTTGATCTATTAATGGATAAAGATCTTTTCTACCACCGACATGTTGAAGATCTACGCAACAAGGCAATGGGGATGGCAAAGGCACTCTTTCCGTTCTTCAATAACACAACACTAACAGTTCGAACCAAAATTCGTCTTTAAACCAGACTGTCCAGGCAAAGATACTATATGGAAGCTGTGCATGGGGAATTACAAGTGACACGCAAATGCGCAGACTCCAAGTCGTTCAAAACCGATGTCTAAGATGGATTCTTCATGCCTGCCGATACACTCGCATCGGCGACCTTCATCAACAGGCAAATATACCGACACTAATTGAGGCCATACGCGAGCGTTCATGAAAAATACACCATCGACGGGATCGCCTCCGAGATGACAACGAACACTTTCGTGATGTAGGTTTCAAGGCGCATCAACCTTGGCACAGGTTTCGAGTCCCAAAAGTGACAATCCGCGACATGGAAAATAATTAAATGTCCAATAAGGGTCGGTTTACGGACCTCTGCAAGCCCTTATAAGCCCCCTCAAGAGTATAAATAAATGGTGCCCCTAAACTATCCTTACCTGACACAATGAAGACAATACCATCTCTGGTTGTGACACTTCAGTACACAACACACACACACACACACACACACACACACACACACACACACAGACACAAAAATAAAAAATGGGCCAGTGTCAAGCGTAAAATAAACGTCGTGTCGAGGTGGAAATGAACTGTAATTACTTGCTATGCAGTGGTAAACAGGAGATAAACCATAATGTCTGAAATGCCTCAGAGTGGGAAATCACCCTGGTTGACGGTACGTACACAGTACGTAATTATTTGATCCCAATATCACCTACGACTCAGGTTCAAGCAGGATCATCCCATTTAGTTCAATGCTGGGGTGCTAAGCCACTGTTGGGGAGCCTGGACGATTGATACCAATTACGTAATGGGAACGTCGACTCAGAATTGTAGTTCGTGTTGTGGAGGCAGACAGACGTACTCAGGTCATTCTGTGCATGGTCGTCATCCCTAATGTCACCGTTGCTGAATGGATTTTGGTTCATATGTTTCAATATCTTGCTGTTCTAGATAAGATACGAGACCCTCAACCTTCCAAGAAAGAGAGGAGGACTAGACCAGTACCATGTGCCTGACAGAACGACAGCCTTTTTCAGCAGCTCTCAAATGTTCCGGCGCCATTCTTTTACTCCCATCACTTTTTCCTCCGATTCTACCAACACGCTTACTGTCTATGAAGGCGATCTACGATATTTTTTTGCAGAACAGACCACCAAATATGATTGAGGGGAAGCACCACAGCCACAAAAAGAGTGTCGTCTGGCGATCGGTGGGTGCTCCTTATCTTGCCACTGATGTCCAGTCTACATGGTACCTTACTGACAATGCGAACCAAATATTCCAGTCACGACCTCACAGAATTCGCGTCGCAGTCACACCAAGGTGTTTCGCCTGTGATGTAATGGACACGGACGAGCATCGCCTGATATGCAGAGACAAATGCTGGCCTTGATTACCGGTACGACCACTCATAACATACTCCTCCATCTGCTGCTCTTTCCAGACGCAACACATTACCAACATGCGAAGACAAACGCTGTCAAGTGGATTAGTTTGCTAATGGAGAAGAAAACAAACTTGATTTTTGGAACTTTCTAAATTAACAACATTGCAGTTGTGCATAATCCAAAATAAGGACAATATTTATAAAATTTTCTTCATAGTGTTCGTCGTAACCCATCTTAGAGTTTGGGTGTTCCTGCAGCGAGTAGTTGATCCTTACATTTTTTGACCCTAAAAAATACAGAAAATAATAAAAAACAATAATATACATAATTTTCATAGCTCCCCTGAATGTCCTTCCGTTACACCCTCTTTTGGGTCCTATTAGAATTAGATTAATTGCATTGGGCCTAGGGTAAAACAGGCGCCATCGTCTGAAGTAGTGTAGTTCATCATTTTTTTTCTAGGGTAAAAGTGGCGGTGGCAAATGATCTTGTTTTTTAAGTGCCTTTAAATAATAATAATAATAAAAGGATGGATAAGGTGACTGCCTAGTAAGCAGGAGCCTAGGGGATTCGGGTTCGAATCCCGGCCGTGACGCAAATTTTATTTCATTGTCTTTTATTGTCTCCCACTTGATTTGATGTAACTGAATGCATTACGATATTTGTGATGCGTGTTATCATGAAACAACTGAAACCACAGTCGAAATTGTTTTCTACAGACTTGCTGCAGAGCAGGGTCGTAGCCAAAGGGTGGATGAAGGAGTTTAATCCCTCCCCTCCCCCCCCCCCCCAAACCCGAAATTATGTTGTAACGCTTTAAAAGGTGACAATATATTTCATAATATACAATTTTTATTGACTGATTCCCCTCAAAACAAAATCGTGATTACGGCCCTATTTTTCTGCTCCATATACATTCTCAGATGAATCTCTCATGATGTTTGTTACTCGATAATCAAGAAAAGAATAACAGGACGTTCTTCCTGTTCGAGCACCTTTGGTAATAACGTCGCCATAGTTCAGATAGTGTCCGTTTGGAGACGCTATTGCAGCACGAGTGATACAGCGCTAAAATTCAGCATCCTAAAATGAATAATATCCCAGTTTTAAATACGAATTACGAATTTAGGTTGTAAAGGAACACAGATGTACATTGATGAGACATGTGAAAAGGCAGTACTTAACCCATATATGAGGCACTTCCAGAAAGTAAGTTTCCCCATTTGTTGACTCTTATAGAAACGTACGTTCTCGGAACTCTGTCAGTCGTCTATACCGTTAGGCAGAATGCCTCTCTGGCTGCGTCTTGCCACAGGAGTTGGCCGATCATCTTTGTTACATTCAGTACTTTATTGGCAACATTTACATCAACGTATGAGCTACATTTTGAATGAAACACACGAATAACTAATATTCTGCAAATTTATTGTTTTCACTAACCAGTTTTCGGCTGTTACGCCATCATCAGGAAAACAATACAAAGATGTAGCGATGCAGCTGGAATTTTACATTCAAAGATCTTAAGTTGCTGTGTGCGTAATACATGTACATTAATTTTCAAAGAGGACTAGTAGCCAGCCGCAGTGGCCGAGCGGTCTGCGGCGCGCCAGTCACGTTCTACACGGCCACTACGGTCAGGGGTTCGAATCCACCCTCGGGCATGAATGTTTGTGCCGTCTTTAGTATTAGCTAGTTCATAAGTAGTTTGTAAGTTTAGGGACTAATGACCCCGTAGTTAAGTCCCATAAGCTCTACAAACATTTTTTTTGAAGACTCGTATGACAACAAATATTGGTAAAATATGACTAGATTAACATTGATAAAATATGACAAGACATAAAGTACAAAATTTGTTCTAAGAAAATAAACTGAACAATAGAAATTGAATGAACAAATGATTTTAAGCTTTGCAGATCAAACATTTGGTACATAGAAGGGTGCGAATAAACTGAATGAAACATCTGTTACTTTATAGGTAATATTTTAAATGGTTAAATTATAGTTACTGGCATAAATGACCAATATTATTACCAAAATAATAAATTACTTTTGGTATCTGGTAAATAGTTAAACTTCTGTGATCACAGAAAGTAATTATGCTATGGATATGTATTAGGGACTTGAGGTAGCTGAATAGGAGTGGGTAGTTTATGTGGCCTGTTTAGATTCTGCAGGTGCATTGTCGTGATGGAAAAGGACATTTTTGTGGGCCAATCGTTGGCGTTTTACTTGCAGCTTGGATTTCAAACGGTTCAATAACGATGAATAACATGCACCTGTAATAGTTTTACCTTGTTCCAGATAGTCGATGAGAATTATCCCTTGAGAATCCCAAGAGACGGTCATTATAACCTTTTGGTCCAGATTCTCCATTGGTAACCCATTGTTTAGATTGTTGTTTGGTCTCAGGAGTATAGTAATGTATCCATGCTTCATACACAGTGACGAAACGACGCTTAAAGTCCTGCGGATTCTTCCTGAACAGTTGCAAACCTTCCTTGCAACACTTCACACGATTCCGTTTTTGGTCAAGTGTGAACAGTCACGGCACCCACCTTGTGGATAGCCTTCACATGTGCAAATGTTTATGCAAAATATTATGTACCCGTTCATTCGACATGCTCACAGCAATACGTAGCAATCTCACGAACCTTAACTCCTCAGTCATACATCACCATGGATTTCATCAATGATTTCTGGAGTCGTAACCTCCATAGGGCGTCCAGAACGTTCGGCGTCACCACCGAAGATTTTGAAACCACTTATTAACTGTTGTAATCGAAGGTTCAGAGTCACCATAAGTTTAACGAGCTTCTATTTAGTCTCCTGAGTAGATTTGTGCATATTAGTTCGCGATCGGGGGCGCTCACTTTACTTTGCGGCTCTGCCGCGAACTAGTTCGTTCTTTCAGTTCGTCCGCTCCCAGTGATGGCTGAGCGGCGTGATCTACGCATGCAGGTGGAGGGAGAAGTTCCCCCACCCAGCTGCTTCATGCGCTTGCTGCGTGAGCCGCTAACGATGTCACGAAAAAAAGAAAGAAAGAAAGAAAGAAAGAAAAAACAGTTTGTGGATAATTTCTCGCGTTTAAGTTTAGAGTTATCTTTATATCTTGGCATTATGTAATTTATTAGTCAGATATTGCAGAGTGCAGAATACTTCAAAACAGAAATTTTGTAGCACTGAACTAAGTAATCTAGCAGGCAGACGCTCACCTCGAAATGGCTCTCATCAGAAGAAGGCAAACACGTGCTTTTCAATTCTGCTGCGCGCCCTCTCGCTATTGCCTGTCGGTTTTCGGAAATGAATCCAACGAACTAAGAAGGAGATACATTTGGCATAATAGTTCGCGACCGATAACGCAAGTTTTAGTTCGCGACCGATTGCACATATTTTAGTTCGCGACCTATCACGCATATTTTAGTTCGTCACCGATTGCGCACATTTTAGTTCGCCACCGATCGCGCATATTTTAGTTCGCCACCGATCGCGCATATTTTAGTTCGCGACTGGTAGCTCTCCTTTTAGTTCGCAGCTCGGCCGCGAAGTAGGTCGCTCTTTTTAATTAGTCCGGTCTTTTTGGCGTTTGCTACCGCCCCTAAAAGAGCACTTTCTTTTGTTATGACAGCTTTTTTATATAATGATCAGTGTTGCCCAAGCGTGTGCTATTACCCGTATTTTTGGGCAATGCCTATGAAACTACAGCTGAGCTGCATCTCAGCTCGAAATGACGGTGACTGGCAGAAGGGAATCACGCGATTCTGCGCGCTCTCGCGTCCCCTCGCTGTTCCCGTCAGTCTTCGGAAGAGGAGCGGACGAACTAAGAGGCGAGGGATCTGCGAACTAGTTCGCGTAGTTCGCCTGTGGGAGCGCTCTCCCGAACTAGTTCGTTCACGAACTACACAAGATTACTCCTGAGGCGTTTTGCCATTCATAAAGCAACGTTTAATCACCACACAAAATTTTTTTCGTACATTCTTTGGCAATCACTCGACTTCCTTCATTCACATGAATGACAAGCACAAATAAATTGACCAATATGGCTGAAACTTGGTGTGCGTTCTTTCCAAAGATGCAACTAACTAAACATGACCTCGATACTAGCTGGTGTCTCATCTCTCGGTCTTTTGACGGGCTTTCCAAACGCCTGATCTTGCTTGATACATACTTCGGGGCACGGGCGTCTTAGCTCCCAAAGCCCCTGTTCTGCATGCGGGCACGAGCGGTTGCACGTTCAGTAAACGCCAACGGTTATCGCACTCGGCTGTAGGCATTTACGGCCTGGAGTGTAGTTACTGTTTTATGGTTCATTATCTTGGACACAGACGCATTATGACGCCTGCGATAAAGCACTGCTGTTTTAGTGCAATGCGTGTAACAGTTTCCAGCAGGAAGTTCCAGTAGCCTGCCGAGTATTGCAAAATGCCTTGAACATTGCTGCACTAGTCAAAACAAGCTAGGGGCTCAGTTAAGATATTTAGGTTCTAAAGCATTATCATCGACAGAATGAACTAAAATGGTTCGACTTTTTTCTGTCAGTTCTACAGTGTGGAGAAAATAACATTACGGCAACCAACATAGTGGTAATAACAGAAAGTTGCTGCAGAGGGGGTTGGTGTTGACTTGTGGTTACTCTATCATACGCAACGAGCTATATAAACTACATAGAGTGGCTATCTCTGGGTTAACAGCGCTCCTGGCAGCAACCTGGCAGCAACCAGGAACTGTGGCAGTCATTTTTTTCGACGTTTACTGCGCGGAATACGAAAGTTAGACCGACGCTATTTACGTGTTTTGGTTTCACATTTTATGTATCATAGTAATCTTGAAAAGTATAATAATGGAAAGTCCAGGTTGGAATTAATAATATAGTAAGGACAGTTTACCGCAAAGACGTGGCGACGAGCTGCGACAGGCACATATAAGCTTGAAAAGTTATTTATTGAGCTGAAATCGTGCCGTGTGTATGCGCAGCATATAACTGTACGAATCGCAGTAATAAGATTGTTGGAATATTGTATTTTCAGTAACTATTTGTATGTTTTCGTTTCTAATATTTCGTGTACTCGTCTTTTGTCCTACCACATTTCTGCATACAACAGTCCATTTTTCAGTTTTCCTTTGAAAATGAAGAACTTACAAAACGATGGATGGCCAATATAATGCGAGATAAGTAGAAACCTACTGAGTACAGTTGCATTCGTTCATCGCATTTTGAGGAGAAATCATGTATGCAACAAATGATACAAAGCGGCTTCTAGCTAATGCGATTTCGACGATATTTTCGTTCCCTGAACATCTTCAAACAGCAAAAACGCCAGCGAGGAGAAATCCAAAAAAAGTCAGATAGCTGAATCAGCTTCATTTGAAGATATGTTATGTAGCCAAGCAGGAGACATGGAATCTCTTTTGTTATCTATTGCAGATCATGGTTTAAGTTATTCAGAGAGGAGTAGGCCTTTCGGTGTGACCATGACTATATGCCAGAATACGAAATGCTTGCATTATATTCCGAAAAAGTCGTTGAATATATTTCTGGAGGCATCATTAGGCAAGTGAGTAAAAAACTTAAGTGTTTAGATTGCTTGGAAGTTCTCCTTGCTGTTAAAATTGAGAGTAAAGAAAGATTAATCGGATTGTAAGGTATAAAAGATAGTCTGTTCAATCCCTCTAAAGATCTTGTAGAAAAATTTTTCTTTTGCGAATGTATGTAGATGTATTTAAAATGTTTGGAAACAGATCTACTTTATTTACCAAATACGAGAACTTAATGGTATCCTCGGAATTTTGGGAGGAATCTCATTACTCCATCCTAATAAAGCTGTTATAAAAACATTAATTCAGTTGTAGAATACATCATTTATGTAAAGCCAAATCTGCGGAGGAAAGAAGAAAGCAGATTTGGCAAATGTACACGAAATTAGTATTGTTTAAAGAACAGTGAAAAGGTGTGTTTTTTGTATGAATGAGACGATGTTTAGCCGATCCAGTGTACGTGCCATTTGTAATTAAACTTTCCGATTTGCCTACAACACACTTGTTGTCTATCATTTATCCTTTATTCATATTAGCTTGGCTATAACAATAACAATAAGCAGGTAGAGAATGGTTTGTCAAGTCATTGCACAAAGTGAAAGTGATATGATTCAGTGCTATAGCAGACGACTGGTTACGCCTACATGACGTAAGACATGGCGGCCGAGCTTTCAAAAAATGTTCAAATGTTTGTAGAGTCTATGGGACTTAACTACGGGGTCATCAGTCCCTAGACTTACAAACTACTTAGGAACTACTTACAACTAAGGACGGCACAAATATCCATGCTCGAGGGGGGATTCGAACCCCCGACCGTAGTGGCCGTGCAGACCGTGACTGGAGCGCCTCAGTCCCCTCGGCCTCCGCGGCCGGTGCCGAGCCTTCGATTTACTTCAACTATGGCAGCACCTTAGCCACTCTATGTTGTTTATATAGGTCGTTGATCATACGAGTTACACAAGCAGTTGGGTTCAGATAATGTAGTGAGCAGCTAGTGCAATGCAAGGACAAGGTGACTTATTCGAAGTTATGGCATGGGGAGCCATAGGAAGGTTGGAAGCGTGACAGATACAGAGGAAGGTGGCTGCAGACATTGGAGTGTCCCAAAGTACATTTTTCAGAACCTGGACGCGATTCAGACAACAGGGGACGTTTTAAAGGGGGGTGAGACCAAGGTCGTCCACTGGTAACATCAACAAGAGATGACCGTTAACATCCCGTTGAGACAGGAGGCTGAATGCGACTCATCTCAAACGCACTTTCCAAGAAGATTAGTTGGTTAGATTGCGTTACTATTGAGGAGGTACTGAACAGAATTGGGGAGAAGGCAAATTTGTTTGTAAATATTTGTAAATCTATCGGACCAACCTGCGTGGTCATCAGTGCGTAGCTTACAAATTACTTAAACTAAGGTAAACTAACATAAAGACAACACACACACACACACACACACACACACACACACACACACACACACACATGCCCCAGGGAGGACTCGAACCTCCGACGGCGAGCAACCGCGCGCTCCGCAGCGAGACGCCTTAGACCGCTCGGATACTCAACCGCGGCGGCAATTTTGTGTCATAACTTAACAAAAAGTAGGCGTCAGCTGATAAGACACACAAGAATCTAAGAAAGGTTAAACAGACAGTTATATCTACATTTGAGGATTATTCAGAGACCAAAAAGGTTTCACACGATAGACTGGAGACCTGCATCAAGCCAGTCTTCGGAACAAAAGAACTACCCTAGTTTCTAAAGAAAACTTTCTCCAACAGAATTGGTCGTGCAGAGGTTAAATTTGCCTTCTAACGCGGTGTTCTTAGAAATGCTAGCTTCTTCCAAGAAGAAAGTATTGTGGTGCACTACTTCCCACCTTCAAAGCTGTAAAGCTGCTATTTGTGCTATCCCAAAGGTAACGAATGTGATTTTCTTTTTTGCTGACACAACTTTGTTATCCATACTAATATTGTAAATACGAAGCTCTGTCTGAGAAGAAGTGTGTAACATGGCTAAAGTGTAATTCAAGTTATTTGTTGATTTCAAGAATATAACTCGAAACATGGAACAGCTGAGCATCAACGTTTCTCTTATAGACCCTAGCTTCTGAGACGCTTCAAGACTCTTTATTCTTTGACTTTTGAAATTCATGAATTTTATTAACCCTCGAGAACTCGTGCCTTTAAAAGTCACGAAATCGACCGCGTGTATAGCATTTTTCTGACAGTCAAAGAACAGTTTGTAATGTACTATATGTCTAAATAATGTATATGTCTAAATAAGTATTTCTAGTTGCGTTTATAAGAAAACACCCATATTTGACTAATTAAAATTGGTAAAATGCCGATTGTTTCAAAATTACTGCGAGCAAAATGCTCACGCTCGAGTGCTCGCGGGTTAAAATAACCTTCAGTGGTTGATACGATTCAACATAATGAATACAATTCTTACACAAGGCATCAACGTCTGCAAACCGCCGAACCGAATTCGATGACGTTTGAGACCTGCATAATTTACACGTTTATAACGGAACAGCTTCTTCAGTCAGCAGTTTAGTCACGATTTGAGAGTTTCTTATCGTATTTAATAATATGTTTATTTTCGTCTCTCGACAAAGGAGATTATTTACCGCCATTCTACGCGCGGTTTATAGTTAAACCGAAAAATTGAAAAAAATTCTTTTATCCTGATGATCTTTGTCATAACTTATGCATAAAGATATTATTGTACTTTTGATAGCATTCGGCACGTATACAAGGTCATAAACACGAGCGAAGCCGCCGTTAGAAGCCTCCCCCTTTCAAATATTTTGGTCAAAAATATGTTAGTAACACTAAAAAAAGCTTTTGTGATGCCCTTTTGACAGCAGGAAATTGCAAATAAACCGTTCATCTGACACGACAATTGAATAAACGAATTTGTAAGTAAGAAAATTTTCTACAACTTTCCTCTATTATCTCTTTTTCGCAAGTTGCACTATTAAAGAGATATTTGCAAAAATAATGGCGTTTTGACACCGTCACTTGATTTTACGTAAACCAGGCATTAGGAAATGTCACGTGACATTCCTCGCCCGGAACTCTCTCTGGAATACGCCATCTTGCTTTCTGTATTTTATGGTTTTCTTTTTATAACTTAGGCTTTGTCATTTCAAAGCAATGGCGCTATGAAGAATTAACAAAAACACGTCGTACACAGTACGATAAATAATAAACTACTGTCATTTTAGCAGTTAATAACTGTCATAAATAGATCAATAGGATGAGAATTAAGGAACCAATTGTTAGTTGATCAGTGTGGTGTAGTGGGCAGCGCGTTAGGGGGTGATGCATATGGTCCGTGGTTCGAAACACGCCAACATACCCCTTTTTTTTGCCTTGCCTACTATTAATTAATTAATTCAATTTTGCAATGTTTAGAGTTGTGCAGATGTAAGAGTGCTCCCTCTAAAATGTGCATTTGTTCTATTTCGTGAACATGCCGTGAAATACGTAACAACGAATTGAAAAATTGTCTCCTGAAGCATTTCCACATAAACTGGGGAGATACTGTAATCATAGCCCGCTAATATGTGCATGCTACCGGGATATGCTGTAATAATGAATATTCTAAACAACGAGCTGATACTGGTAATTTCATATATAAATTGAGTCCTAGATTTCTGTTGTAACTGTCGTTCCTTAATGAAACGGAAGGGAAGTGTATACGTTGCAAGAAAATTACATTTTTTTCTAAGCAATTACTCACTATTTGTGTAATATGTTGAAAGTAATTAATTAGAATCAATGCGTCTGCTAAAATGTTTGTCTTTAGCATGGTTGCTATGGACGCTTTTAACGTAGATTGTATTTCCTTTTCTGTTGTTAACATATGACTTTGTTCATATTACTTTGTTCTGTGCTAAAATAAAGATCATATATTCTGTTTCAAACCGTGATTACTTTTTTATTGTAAAAAAATTACATTCTGTTCAATACAGAACTAATGTTAATAAGAAATTACATAATTTTAAAATAGAAATAAGCCTATGTTTCTGTTATGGAAGCTCTAGTATTGTATGGAGCTACAACTTCCATCCGTGTCGCGAGGCGGAGGACGTGGCGTTCTAGAATCTGGAGGGATAGTAGGAGGGCGGGGCGGATATCCAGGCGGGATGAAAGCTACACAAGACAGGACGCATTAGGGAACAGTGGGTGTAGAGGATGGTGGAGGGGTTCGGTCCCCATGTTCGGCCGGAACATATTCACTCGCAACAATTTAATTTGCACTCTTAGGTGCCTGCATAACCACATCCTTTAACATCAAGATATATTCGTAAAAAATAGTAAAGTACTTTTGTCCATCAGAATATACATATACAGTGTAGCTTGTTAAAACTACTTCGCCGTTTACTACGAATACAGTATTTAATATTACGCCACATTACACGATACATCTGAGGTAAGAGCCGCAGTACCACTCGCAAACGGTTGTACAAATAAAGGCTCGTATACAAAAGCTATGTAAAAGGTGCCATCTATTGACAATCTGTTTAACTAACGTGAACGACAGCTCTTGCTGTTGTATAGACTCTTTATGCAAGCCAAAGACCCTCTTTGATGCAAGCATAGTTTATCACACAATTTCGGTTATACGCACCGATGTAAAGCATAGTTTATGACACGATTTCGGTTATAAACGTCGATGTAACGACGACAAATACACAAATAATTTAATGAAACTAACAGGCACGACGTTCAGTTGTACCCCGTAGAATTCTTGAACTCTTTGAATACGTCCAGTTTACCACCTCATCAACTGCTTTTAAAGAAAAATTACATAATTATGTTAATTAGAAATCTTCACACTAATCAGGGATTAATTAATTGTATAAGATTAGTGGTGACTCACTTAAGGAAAATTCCAATAAAATTAGCCTTCTCTATGACGCCACCACTGAATTAGGGCGAGGTACTATTCTGGCTGCAACGCACCCGCCAAGTGCATCCCAGACATGCTCAATCGGGCTTAAGTCTATTGAACAAGCTGGCAACTCCATTCAGTCAATTCCCTCAGCATGTTCACCAATGCATCTCGGTGGGGGACGAACTTTATCGTCCACCGGAAGTTACCCTATCTCCTATGGCACCAGCTCAGGGAACAACAAAAGGTCGAATGATCTCGTCTGTATACTTATGAGCAGTCAAAGTGTCATTCTGAACGACATACAGTCCCCTACGTCCGCCAATACTGACTCGTTCTCTCACCATTCGTACACCACTATGATTTGTTAATGTTTCCTGCACATAAACAGGATTCTTCCGACTTCAACGTTGTCTTCAGATGAGGGAAAAACGATTGTCCGGATGAACACAAAATCTTGACTCATCTGTGAACACAACCCAGCGCCATTCGTCACGATTCCAATCCTGATGTTTCTTCGCCCAGTTTCTGCGGGCTAAAAGGTGCCGTGGTTTTAAAGGACACACCCCACAGGCCTCTGTGCGTAGAGACCACATCCCCGAAGACGATTGGGGTCTGTTTGTGTTGATACTGCGCGTCCTGTTGCTGCATGCATCTACATCTACATGGGATACTCTGCAAATCACATTTAAGTGCCTGGCATATTATGTTATTAATGTCCCATTCCACAATCGAATAGTGCGCGGGAAGAAAGAACATCTGAATCTCTCCGATCGAGCTCTGATTTCTCGTGTTTTTATCTGATGATCATTTCTACCTATGTAGGTGGGAGTCAACAATATATGTTCGCATTCGGAGGAGAATGTTGGTAATTGGAGTTTCGTAAGTAGACCACGCCGCAGCGATGAGCGCCGTTGTTGTAATGATTCCCACCCCAGGTCATGTATCATTTTCGTGACGCTGTCTCCTCTGTATCGTGACAATACAAAACGAGCTGTCCTTCTTTGATCCTTATCGATGTCCTCCGTCAAATCCACTTGATAAGGATCCCACACTGGGCAGCAATACTCTAAAAAAGGACAGACAAGCGTAGTGTATGCAGTCTCTTTAGTAGTTCTGTTGCATCTTTTACGGGTTCTGCCGATAAAACGCAGTCTCTGGTTCGCCTTTCCCACGACATTATCTACGTGTTCTTTCCAGTTTAAGTCTGAAGTAATAGTGATTTCTAGATATTTTGTGGAGTTTACGGCCTTCACGTTTGATTAATTTATCTTGTAAACAAAGTTTACTCGTTTGGACGACTTCACACTTCGCATTATTTAGAGTCAATTGCCAATTTTTACACCACAGCGATATCTTATTTAGATCGTTCTGCAGTTGGTTTTGTTCTTCAGATGATTTTACTAGACGGTGAATCATCTTCAAAAAACCTGAGAGAGCAACTTACAGTTTCTCCCGAATCGTTTATGTAAATAAGGATTGTGCGTTGCAGCTCAGTTGCATTCAGCCTCTTGTCTCAACGGGCTGTTAACCTGAGAAGATGCTCATCTCTTGTTGATGGTACCCGTGGACGACCTTGGTCTTGCCTACTTCTGACGGTTCCTTTTGTCTGAAATCGCGTCCAGGTTCTGGGAATAGCTCTGGGACACTCCAATAGCTGCAGACACCTCCCTCTGTGTCTGTCCTGCTTCCATCATTCCTGTGGCTCTCCATGCGATAGCTTCGGGTAAGCCACACTGTTGTTGCATTGCACTACATGCTCACTGCATATATGAACCTAAGTGCGTGTGTAATTCTTATGGTAGAGTAAACAGAAGTCAAGACCAGCCCTGTCTGCAGCAACTTTGTCTTATTACCACTATCTCGATTGCCGTAATATGTTGCCTCCACTCCGTAGAACCGACAGAAAGACGTCGCACCGTTTTATTTCATTCGCCCGATGACAATACTTCGGAACCTAACTATCTGAACTGGTCCCCTAATTGTTTTGACCAGTGTATATAACATATTATGAAACCATACTTCTAGTACGACCACAGAAGGTGCTTTATAAATAGTAAGCGAAATGCTTATGCTGAAAAACACACTTTCTTCGCAGTAAACTTAAGACGAAAAAGCAAGAATTATTAACTAGATGACCCGAGAGAATACTTCGCACCGTTAGTGGTCAGTGGCGTAAAGTGGAAAAAAGTAAGATCTTTATCCGCTGAGTATTCTTGGACGAAAACTGACTTTGTACCCTAATTAGAATCGAAGAATTCGTAAAACAAACCGGCTAAAATTTTCACAGCAAGGACAGGAGGATATCGTTTGAGTGTAAGTAAAGCAAGGCGAGAGTTAAGTGAATTCTGATACTTGATGGCAAATCTGTGGATGAGTTCCTTTCATTTAAGACAAAAATGAAGTATGTCGGCCAGATGGAACGGCCTGGCCGACTGACTTCAGTTTTCATATTTTTATATAATCTATTTCTGATCAACACGTTAGCAGTCTTAGTACATCTTCAGTTTAAAAGCTCAGTAAGAAATCTCTCTCACTAATTTCACAGCGTAACTACGACAATATTATGCTTTACTGTAATGCTTAGCACTGTAGATAACACGAATGAAGTCAATGAAATAGCAGCGCCTGTGATTCATCTGTGACCTCGGAAATCTTCACGTGAGAAACGCACGCTACTGCTGGGTAATTGTTCTCTGGGTTTCCCACAGCACCGTTTTACATGCACGCCTGCCTCCAGCTCTTACTACATACAGAATACGTGTCTTGTGTGACAATGTTAGCAGAGAACAGGTGTTGTGCAGATATGTGACCGGGTTTTCCCCATTCCCTGCATGGCCATGCGGTGGGTAGCGACACTAAGCGTTCCTTCACGAGTCTCCAGTGCGTATGTTTCGCCTGTATACCTATACACTAGAGCTGTGGCCAAGAAACATTTTTTACATCGGGCCGATTAGCTTACACACGGGTCGTGTATTCATTCTGAACACTTTTTTAATGAATGATTACGGGTAAGCTGCAGTTACTCTTTGTAGATACGTTTCTTCCTTACACCAAGCGTTTTTTCGTCCAAACCGCTATTCTCAAACACCGAGATGAAAATAACCATTGGGCACGGAGGAAGAAAACTCTTCAACTCTTTTCGGTTAGACTAACAAAGTACCAGTAATTCTTTATTTTATTTTCGATTCTGCTGAGAACTTCGTCATTTATTGCCAGACCCAATATTTTAAAGCATACCTCTGTAACACGACATCTGCAAAATGTTTATATAAGATTTGTGCGTGGTGAGGAAATTGGTAGTTGAACCTAAATAATGAAAAGTGTGAATTCACCCGTATGAACACCAAAAGAAATACGTTGTTAAACTCCATTTCCTCGATTAATCAGTCGAATCTACAGGAAGTAAATTCAACTAAATACCTTGGAATTACAATTACGAACAACTTAAATTAGAAAGAAAAAATAGAAAATAATGTAAGGAAGAGGAACCAAAGGCCACGTTTCATTTGCGGAACACAAAAAATGCAACAGTTTTACTGAAGAAACTGCCTACACTACACTTGTCCGTTCTGTTTTGGAGTATTGCTGCACATTGAGGAATTCCGCCAAGTGGGACTGACGTAGGATGCAGAGAAAATTCAGAGAAGGGTAGCTCTATTTGTATAGAGGTGAGAGTGTCACGGAAGTAATGCACGATTTGGGGTGGAAATCATAAAAAGAAAGGCGTTATTCCCTCGAACGCGAACATATTTTCTTAGCACCCACCTACACAGCGCAACAAGATCATAATCTCTATATATAAAAGGAAGTGTCCCGATTGACTGACTGGCTGATTTACTGACTGACTCATCACCGCCCAGCCCAAACTACTGAAGATAGAAACTTCAAATTTGTGGAGGGTGTTGATCTTACTCTGTATTCGTCATTTAAGAACAGATTTTTCGATATTCCGTCCGTAAGAGTGTGAAATAGGGGATGGAACTTTTTTTGAAAATACGTAGCTATTTAGGCAATTTTGAAGCTATAATTACAAAATTTCGGATTTCAATTCAGGGTTCAAATTTAAAAGACACGTGTTTCGGCATTTTTTGAAATTCGACAAATAAAGGGGTACAATAGGTGACGCAAAAAATTGATTTTCAAAAATATGTTGCTGTTAACTCAAATTTTAAGCTACAACTACGAAATTTAGGATATGGGCTCTTGATCAGGATTAAAAAAACACGAATTTCGGTATTTTCGGAAATTCAAAAACTAAGGGGGTAAAAGAGGGGATAAAAAATTCTTTTCGATATCACTTTGTTATCAAGACAATTTTGAAGCTATAGTTGAAAAATTGGTATTTGTATTGTTCGTTATGATTTAAAAAATACGTGTTTCGGTATTTTTGGAAATTCAACCATCAAGGGGGTTAAATTGGAGAGGGGATGTTTTTAGAAAATCTGTTGCTATTTAGGCAATTTTGAAGTTAGAACTACAAATTTTCGGATTTGGATTGGGGGTTCGAATTTAAAAGACACGTGTTTCGTTATTTTTGGATATTAGACCAATAAGGGGGTGAAATACGAGATGCAAAAATTGATTTTCAAAAATATGGCGCTGTTAACTCAAATTTCAAGCTATAACTACGAAACTTAAGATATGGATTCTTCATCAGGATTAAAAAGAAACAACTGGTGCACACCAACCAGCCTACGCATGCGAAGCAGCGGGGGTTCAGCTAGTAATAAAATAAGAGGATTCAGATAGAAAACGGAAAGATTTTGCTGTTCCTTTTCCCCGTGGAGTATTAGAGAATTGTTATAAAAGCGGTTTGATGAATCCTCTGCCTTGCACATAAATATGATATGCAGAGTAAATACATGTATGTAAATGCAGATGTCACACTTCA
The DNA here is from genome assembly GCA_026315105.1 of Locusta migratoria. NCBI lineage: Eukaryota > Metazoa > Arthropoda > Insecta > Orthoptera > Acrididae > Locusta > Locusta migratoria. The sequence goes on along the minus strand of CM048745.1, from coordinate 129,814,477 downwards.
AATTTTTTTCGTTAATAAACATTTTGTTCGTGAAGGTTAATGTTTTTGCTGGTGTCTATCCAAGATAATACTGTAGACATTTATTTACAGAACTAGGGGGCTTCACAGTAGCCTCACAGTATATGTAGTTACTTATGGAATTTGTTACGGTGCCGTTCGGTAGCACAGTGGCAGAGTGCCAGTCTACAAATCCAAAGATTGCGGGTTCAATCCCCGCCAGGTGCTAGGACTTTAATCTGACCCTTTCCACTTCTATCATCTGTGGCAGGGTTGCTGATGTGAAGAATATCGTGTAGCATCCTGGTTCGGAACCTACGTGAAAGTGTAGGTCCCCCTATAACTGGCTGGGTAAGTCAGTTCGCAGGTCGGAGAAAGGCAACGGCATACCGCCTCCAATCGGGACCATGCCTAGCAAACCACTGTGCTGCTCAAACCAATCTTCGGATTGTTGACTGCTTTACCTTTTTACGACAACCCACATCAAAAGTAATAGCAGTATTCATAACTACAACACTACGAGAAAGGATGAGTTTCACTATTCAAGGTTAAATATAATTCTGGCCCAGAAAGGGGTGAATAAAGCTGCCGCAAAAGTCTTTGTTCATTTGCCAAATAGCATCAAAAGTTTGACAGATAGTAAACTACGATTTAAAAAGAAATTACAGGACTATTGTAATGGCAACTCCTAATCAGTAAATTAATTTTTTGGATAAAATTTAGTAATTTTATATAAAAAATAAAAAATGCATGTCTCTCATCACATGTTAAATTGACACATTCCACATAAATCTAAATGTCGTATTCATGAACTGTGGAACAAGCACTAATCTAATCTAACACAACTGTCGTTTCTGCTCGTATCTTTTTCCAGATATTCTGGGATTCGCAGTGAATTGTTCGCTGATGAAGACCAGTGCTGTGTTCTCCAACAAACGGATGTTTTTCCGCACTTGCCAATTCCTCGGCTACTATTCCTGTAATCATCGTCATTGGTACGTTGCGTAACAGATAGAGCAAGAGATAGAGCAATGTCAACCAAAATACTAAAAATGTTCAAATGTTTATAGAGCTTATGGGACTTAACTACGGGGTCATCAGTCCATAAACTTAGAAACTACTTATGAACTAGCTACAACTAAGGATGGCACAAATATCCATGCCCGAGGGGGGATTCGAATCCCCGACTGTATTGGCCGTGCAGACCGTGACTGAAGCGCCGCAGTCCCCTCGGTCACTGCGGCTGGCCAAAATAATACTGTCCTACTTGTATATGGGTAGAATCTTCTGCAGTTAGTACGGGTAGCCACGGAACTTCCAGAGAATTACAGCGTCATGTTACACAGACATGTGGCGTAAAAATTATATATGCAGTGATTCTTCGTGTTATACGTTATGTTACTGTGGAATTCTGTACAAGGAAATAGTTTCCGCTCCAGGGCTGACGTCATCTCCAAACGTCGTGTTGTCCGTAAAGGTGTTCTCCAATAATCTGTTCTCAGCCCGGCTACGTGGAGTTTGCTACTGTGGGGTTTCCTACAAGGGTGCCGCATGTAGCTTAGCTGCCCGACGAACCGGTTCCTGAACGAGGTGTTTGCGAACAGAGCCTCCTCCACTGCCTGTCTCCTCCAGTCGTTCACCATCTGTGCAGGTGTTGTTACCGTTTCTCAGACAGCGACGTCGCCGATAGCTTTCGCTCCGTTCATTTTCGTACGCGATTTCTGTTCTGCGCTTTGTACACGAAGAAAGTGATAACAACAACGAAAGGGAGGCCGTGTCTTGTCAAGAATATTGGAACTGGATGTGCGTCAATTACGAACAGAGTATGGGCAGAGGCCGTCTAAATATCGAAAATGGTTAAATCGTTTTTCAACAGCAACATTCTTGTCCACCTGACAAGACAGATGTGGAGATAAAGAAAAGAATGCATAATTGCAGTAAAAGAGTTCGTGAAGAAACGACAGTGGCTGTATCCCAAATTTTTAAGCAGGAATTTCAAGATCTGAAAGTTTAAGTATTGGGATTATTTGCAAATATTCCGAATTACGACAGCTCCAAGACACAATTGTGCAAGGCGAGAAGAGGAGCTATTGGGACAACCCAGAACCCTGGCTCTAGTTCGGAAATTTGACTTAGCCGAGATCTTTTAAAATTTTCTGAAGGAAAGAGAATGCTGCTATTTGCTTGTGAAGAAACAGAAAATCCTTTGCAAAAATGGAACTGTGCTCATGGATGGGACGTGTTACGGTTGTTCGAAACAATTCAAACAACTGTACACAATCCATGTTGACATCGGACGTACAGAAGAGGCAACGAGGATATTTCATGTTTTATTTGTTTTGTTCTCAGACAAAAGTCAAAATTCATAAGAAAGACTGTTTTCTGTATTTAAATGTAAGGTGCCTGGCTGGTCACCAAAAACTGCAGTGCTAGATTTTGAAATGGCTTCAATTAAAGCAATGGACACAGTGTTCCTTGAAACACAGCTTTGAGGTTGAAATTTTCACTTCAACCAGTGTCTGTGGAAGAAGATACAATAACTGTGATTAACGGAAGACTACAATGGCGCAGCTTCCATTTACAACGCTGGATGAATCGTGGATTTTAATAATCGAACAAATGCCCAGTGGAGAGAATATCACAGCATTTGCAGACTATATGATGGACAGTGGACGGAAAATCCTAATATTCCTATGGTAATGTGGAGTGTTTTTAACCAAAGACACAGAACGACGAACGCTGTCTAAGTCTGGCATAGAAAACTGAACTCCTCAATGAATCAAAAACACCAAAATGTGTACTTCCTGATTCAAAAGCTGAAGGAGGAGGAAGTAAATACTATTTTAGAAATTAAAAAAGATTCCATTAGCCTACCTCTTTAAAAAAGAAAGAAAAGGTACATAGATCTAGTGAAAAGATTAAAAGACATTAGACAAACACAGGAAGACTGTAAATTTGTACAACAATAACAAAAAAATAATAAAAATAAATAAAATGAAATAAATCCAAACATGCCTATGTACCACGTGCATAGCCAGTCCTAAGCCTTGATAAAACGTGAAGGGATGTTCTTATTTCAATTTCAGTGGGAAATTTCACAGTTACGATATTTATTTGTAGTCGGAAACACGAGCATCACAACACAGGGGAGTCTAGAGATTAGAAAAGTATTATGATAAAAAAAAATTATCGTGATCTATGTGGAAAAATTTCTGTGGGCCTTAAAAATATTGTTGTTTGAAAACAGATTGTGCAGAAACAGCACAAATTTTACCAGCATCAATAATTTTGCTAAGTAAACCTACCGATTCTGGAGTTCCGTCAAATGTGCTATACAAAACTAATTATTTATATTTGGCAGATCTCATTGAGGAAAGTACGCTTTTAACAGTGTTTCTAAAGTCCTCATACTGAATCTGCTTTTTACTGAATTCTTAATTCAACAAAACTGATTTTTTTTACATAATGTGGTTACTCGTCCTGTGAAGCTTACAACGTAAGTGGCTGACAGTGCCAGAGGAACAAAAAAAATGTTCAAATGTTTGTAATTCTATCGGACCAAACTGCGTGGTCATCAGTCCGTAGCTTACAAACTAATTAAACTAACGTGAACTAACCTAAGGACGACACACACACCCATGCCCCAGGGAGGACTCGAACCTCCACGGCTAGCAACCGCGCGCTCCGCAGCGAGACGCTTTAGACCGCTCGGCTATTCCACCGCGGCGCCAGAGGAACAAGTAGAGGTGGACGTAAATTGAAAATTCTGGATGGCTGGATATTGCATGAAACTAATGTATGTGTGAACTGTTTCACACGATACAGAATACCAAGCGGGAATCGAAAATCTTGAACAACACAGGTATTCCTGTAGCCAACTAGAGTTCTTTCAATTGATATTTCTTAATTATTCTCAGGTCTTCCTGTGGATTATTTAAAGTCACGTCATTGAAAATAAGGCTTCTTTGAAGACATCAGGCAAATATATTTCATGATAGGCAGTTATAAAATGAGAAGTGTCCTAGCGAAGACATCCAAAACACCGTTAATTCATAGTATAAACATAACAAAAAACAATTATTAAGCCTAATATAAAAGTTTCTCATATAGTCGTATGCATAAGTAAACAATAAAGATTTTACGATTGACCTGCTGGTTCTTTAAAAATAAAACTCAAGCTCAATTGTTCGTAAAGAAATGTTATCATATACCGGTATACCTTGAGACGTTTCTGTCATACCGCCTCATTGCTCCACCTAATCGATTTTGCCAGTTTCTCTTACCTTGCTCATGTTTTTTTCTCACTTGTATTAGTAATGTTTGCTATTTTCAATATAAATTGATTTAACTTGAGCATTATCATGTGGTTTCATGGCCGACTGGCGAGGGCAAAGAAGTAGAAGCAGAGATGGCTAGTTTGTGTTTTTTTTATATTTTATTCCCTTTTCTTTTTATTCATGTCACACTCCCATGTTTCCCATCACAGCGTGAGCGAAGGAGTGGTTGAGCATAGTTGAACCAGTAGGGGTACTTTAGCATGATGGTGGCGGTAGTTTGCGAGTTTTTCGCTTTTTTTGTGTAGGCAGCTAGTGTTGCAAAGAATTTAGCAGGCTTTGCTGCTGGTCGATGGTAGGAGGTGGATTCGCGAACGAGTAAAAGGAAGGTGCCCAGTTGGCTGCACCTGCCTCCGCCAATCAGGGCGCGTCTTCTTGGCGTGGTTCGAATTGGCGGACGGTTGAGGTAGAGGGAAGCCATCTTTAGGGGAGTTGGGAGGAGACCATCGAGATGTACGGACGCTGGTGCTGCTTGCTGCGCAAAATTCTCCAGAATGTGGTAAGAAACGCGGCACAAGAGATAATTAAAGTCATAAGTGGGGAAGTGGAATTTGATTTGTTAAAATGTCTTTAGGTAAATTTAAAGTAATCGTAAATTTTGTTCTGTCCACAAGCCCACTTACTGTTCGACCAGCAGGATTAGTTTGAGCAGTAAATGTATAGAGCTTTGCGCTAATCATGCAGTGAGTGATTTGCATGTTTTATGTCCGTTTGTGTCCAGATTTCCTACCCCCGTCCTCACCCACCATGTGTGACATTGAATAGTGTACAGAGTACTTAAAAGCAGTAGGAGGCCAGTTGAGCAATATTTATAGCAAATTGTCTAAAAACATAAACCCTTTATGATTAAATTTTGTGTTAGAATAACTGATTTACCCCTCAGCTTCTCCTTCAATGCTCCCCATTTTGGACGGGAAACAAAGGGATCCCACAATCATTATGAGAATTGAAATTGGTATTTGTTCGAACTTACCCTGAGGGTTTAAAACTAGACGTATCCTTTCTTGATGTGGATGTGTACTGGGTCCGTTAATTCTAAACAAAAAAATGCGTTATCCGTTGCGCGCCATTTTCATTTGTCAAGTTTCATCAAGCCGGTATGTTCATGTGAACATAGACCGAAATAATTGTGAACCAGTATAGATCCACGCTCAGGATAAAGCCTACGCAAAATTACCAAGCACATTTCATACTGTGTATGGAAGCCGTTGCTGACAGTTGAACAGCGCTTGAGTAGGCCCACCCAGTGGTAAGAAAAAAAAAAAAAAAAAAGGTTAAACTGTAAAGTACAAACAAGAACGAAAGAATTAAGATAAGAGGGTACGGCACAACCTTTGTAGTTGCTAGCTGTTGCTCAGCTGGTGACGAATTCGTTATCCAGTTTATCTGTCTTAATTTATGGTATATCAAATCAACTTCGCTTGCTTTAAAGTTGTTATCCATGGCTATTTGTTTGAGAACATTAATTTCGGTTCAAATGTTCAAATGTTTGTAATTCTATGGGACCAAACTACCATGGTCATCAGTCCCTAGTCTTACAAACTACTTACACTAACCTAAGGACGACACAAACATCCATGCCCGATGGAGGATTCGAACCCCCCACGCGGGAGGTCTTGCGATCCGTAACGTGGCGCTCCAGACCGCTCGGCTACTCCCGCGCGGCTTAATCTCGATTTGGATTGCTTCTGGTTGCAGAGGTAGTATCAATATTCAATGGATCATCGTTCGGAAGAATGCTTTCTTGTAATTTAGTGTGTGGCATGAAGTAGCATTGATGATTATATCTGTAGCAGTTGTTTCCTGTAAACCATAAAAACATGTTTACCATTTTGATTTAGAATTGTGATATCCAGAAAGTTTATGCTCTTGTTATCTTCATGTTCTACTGTAAATGCAAGTTTGGGATGCATGTCATTCAATTTTTTAGTGAGTATGTCAATCATATATGATTGTACCATCGACGTATCTTTTGTAATAAATAATTTTACTACCTATTTCTGGATTATTCTTGAAAAATTGTAATTCAATATATTTTACAAAGATATCTATAGTGCCTGCAAGATAATTTCCCATAGCAAGGCCATATTTCTGTAAGTATATTTTATTATTAAAGTAGAAGTAATTGAAGGCTAGTGTAGTTACAAGGAGGTCAGTGAACTCTTATCTCTCCAGTGCTCATGATTTTACGATCGATTAAGTTCTCTGTAATGATATCGGTAGCCTCATGAACAGGTATGCTTGTATAAAGGTTAGTAATATCCAATGAATCAAAATGTACGTCATCTGGAATTTCTACATTGTATATTGCTTTGGCCAGTTCATAACTATTGTTAATGCTATAATTCTCTTCAAAGATATACAAGTTTTTCAGGAGTCCATTAACCTTGTTTTTAATGTTGTAAGATGGTCAGTTGCAGTTATTAACAATCGGATATATAGAATAGGTAGATTTATGTAGCTTAATTCGTGACTTTAATTTAGGTAATGAAGGGTTCATAACTTTGAGTGATACTTCATCTTTGGGCGAAAACAGAAAATTGTTATCAGTCAGCTACCTAATAGTTGTCTGAATTTTGGCAATTGGATCCTTACTGAACTACATGACTGTTCTAATCAAAAAATTGTATTGTTATAGAAATGTAGTTATCTACATTTATAATAATCTGTGTGTTGCCTTTATCAACTTTGACTACAATTCAAATTCAAATGTTTGTAAATCTGTCGGACCAAACTGCGTGGTCATCAGTCCGTAGCTTCCAAACTACTTAAACCTAGGTAAACTAACCTAAGGACAAACACACACACCCATGCCCCAGGGAGGACTCGAACCTGGCGAGCAACCGCGCGCTCCGCAGCGAGACGCTTTAGACCGCTCGGCTACCCCACCGCGGCTGACTACAATTGCTTTGTTAGTTGTTAAGTTATGGTTAATATCCCTAATAATGATTGCTTCGTAGGTATTTCTATTATTTTTACTTGTGGTAATAATGTTTTTAGTTTTTAGAGAATTTGACAGATCTCATATTGTTTTAGTTGAGATTGCACTGCACCAAGTTTTACTTCTGCTATAGTACGCTTGATATATATTTGTTCAATTTTGGAATGACATAATCAGCTTTTTGTTTAAAAGATCTATTTCAGACGGGCTAAATTGATATTAGGTAGATTCGTTACTCTTGGGTAGAAATTATGCACATTTAGAGAAGCATCTTTTGCATGTACAACTTTTTGTGCAATTGTGATATTACAGATGCAAGGGGAAGCTGATTGTTTCCATGTGAAAGGCGGGTTTTGCCAGGCTGATGGGTTCCCCAGCCGGCCGGCTAAAGTTAGAACCTAGTGAACGGACACGTAGTTAGGGTTTCCCTACTGTGCTCAGAAACCGGAAGCGCTCTTGGCTGAGCGAGGACGTCTATTCCAGATTGCAACTGAAATACAATATAGCCACAAACATTATTCTAAAAACCCATATAAAATCAGGAAATGATCATACGGCACATATAATTATATGAATGGATTCAAACCACATAAATTAATATGCAAATGTTTGTCAGATAATTAAAATGTACTATTTTGCATAGATATAAATGACATTCCGTTGTTTAAATATCCTTAGTTTAACTTCAGACTATATAATAAAGTTGGATATTTTTAAACAAAACCGGAAAAAAATTTCAATACGGCTACCAATATAATAACAGTTCGTGAACTCATTTACAGTATTTGCACAAAACTTAAATATGTTGAAGACACATGTATTTTTTGCACATCCTGTCTTCTCCTTTTCCTCAAAGGCCTCCTCTCTTTCACCAAATTCATCTTCTGGTTCCGATTCTTCCAGAGCTTATTCCGGTAACTTTCTGTTACGTTCACATTCGCTCTCGAAGTCCATTATTTATGTATCCCTTATACGGCGAAGTAATTCATAACCCATGTCTTAACCTTATGACAATATAAAACATACAAATATTAATTAAACTGCAAAGATATGGAGATGCGCTGACCTTATAATTGACTGCCGGCAAATTTTTAGCACTACAACGTTAGTGTGGTCAGTCTAGGGCAGAAGTCGGCAAGTAATCTTAGATAGGGTCCGGATACTTTTGAAACTTTTTATCGAGGTCCACACGTAAAATCTCATATTCCTTATTAACTTTAAATTTTTTATTCACAAAATATGAAATACAACAGTCAGGCATATTTGTATTAAAAAAATCCAGAAGAAGTAATATTCTTCACTTTTTTTTTTTTTTCTTTTTTTTAATTTTCACTCTGAGACTAATATGAAATACAATAGATGTGAAATAGAAGTTACTTTTAGATTTTTTTATACATTTCTATTATTTTGCAAAGCAGCTTCAAGCTATCGTTCGTTAGGAGCACAAAAATTGTGTTTAAATGGATATTCCCTGACCACTTAAGTAGATAGTCGGAATATGAAGTCGATTTATAGAATTTATTTGTTCATTAAATATAGTTCTTCTGTGTACAGAGCTTTTAAGCGGATCACCGGCCAGCTTGCTCCGTTCTGCCGCCGCTCTTCAGAGTACTGCCCGGCGTTGCACATCATGACAACAATTTATTTAATCTTCTTCTTCTCTATCGTCTATCTTCTTCTATATGTAAGAGGAAGTGTCCCGACTGACTGACTGACTGACTGACTGACTCATCATCGCCCAGCCCAAACCACTGAAGATAGAAACTTGAGATTTGTGGAGGGTATTGATCTTACTCTGAAGGCGTCATTTAAGAAGCGATTTTTCGATATTACGTCCGTAAAGGGGTTAAATAGGGGATGAAACTTTTTTGAAAATTCGTAGCTATTTAGGCAATTTTGAAGCTAGAACTACAAAATTTCGGATTTTAATTCAGGGTTCGAATTTAAAAGACACGTGTTTCGGCCTTTTTTGAAATTCGACCAATAAGGGGGTAAAATAGGTTACGCAAAAATTGATTTTCAAAAATATGTTGCTGTTAACTCAAATTTTAAGCTACAAGTACGAAACTTCGGATATGGAATCTTGGTCAGGATTAAAAATCCATGAATTTTAGTATTTTTGGAAATTAAACAAGTAAGACGGTTAAATAGAGGATCAAAAATTCTTTTTGAAAACACGTTGCTATTGATACAATTTCGAAGCTAGAGCTGAAAAAATTGATATTTGTGTAGTTGGTTAGACGTTAAAAAATACGTGTTTCGGTATGTTTGGAAATTCAACCATCAAGGGGGTTAAATTGGAGAGGGGATGTTTTTCGAAAATCTGTTGCTATTTAGGCAATTTTGAAGTTAGAACTACAAATTTTCGGATTTGGATTCGGGGTTCTAATTTGAAAGACACGTGTTTCGATATTTTTGGAAATTAGACTAATAAGGGGGTGAAATACGAGATGCAAAAATTGATTATCAAATATATGGTGCTGTTAACTCAAATTTCAAGCTATAACTACGAAACTTAAGATATGGATTCCTCATCAGGATTAAAAAGAAACAACTGGTGCAGACCAACCAGTCTACGCATGCGAAGCAGCGGGGAATCAGCTAGTCTACTTATAATAATCATTAAGGGTTCTAATTATTCCGCAGGTAATTGTAAAATTCTAGAAAAAATAATATAAGTGTGTGTCTCATACGAATTGTTATCAATAAAAATTTTTTTGTAAATAATCTGTAACTTATACTTTCAAAATATTTTCGGCGTTCCAGTTTTTGGCCTTACTCGGTCCGGACCTGGACCGCGGTCCGCCAGTTGCCGACCGCTGGTCTAGGGGATCGAACAACGCCGTTCTCGCTGTATCAACAATCAGTACATAACTAATTTAATTGCGGCATGTAAGGCATAGAGCTGTAGCAAACCGTATGTATTCGGTACTGAGTAACGAATACTGAATGGTTACTAGCATCTGCAGTATCGACACGAACTTACTCATGTATACATTTCGTTACTCGCATCTACCGTACCGATACGAAGCTGCCTAAGCAAACATTTCGTTATTCGCATCAAAAGTATCGATACGAACTAGCCGCGGCGGAGCGGCCCAGCGCATTGAGGCGCTTTGCTCCGGTGCGCGAGGCCGTTTCCCGTCGGGAGTTTGAGTCCCTCCTCGGGCATGGATGTTTGTGCTGTTTTTAGTATTAGCTAGTTCATAAGTAGCTTCTAAGTTTAGGGACTGATGACTCCGCAGTCTTGACAAACATTTGATACGAACTCCGTAACGAAAACCAATACGGGGAATGCGTACTTTCTGTGAAACTGTTCGTTATGAGGTGAGTGATTTTTATAGACATCCGTGACGAACTTTAAGTGGATATTGCGTAGCTCTACGATTCTGGATGATTATTTTTGTTTTTAAACATTTTGGATTATAATTCTTGGCCCGTGTTTATAGGTTAAATCTCTATGATGCTTCTAACGCATACATACGTTTTATTGTATAGGTTTCAGTTTAAAGGTTAATTATTTGTATTTGATCTTGTCTACTACAAAAAAACTTTTGTAAAAAGTACTCAAAAGCTATAACCTACACATTTTAATTCATGACGGTATTATGTTAATTGTTAATGTCACATAATACAGTACAACAATCTCGCTGCTCGCAAATGTTGTTCTACTACTGTGATCGGTCACGCTGGCGTTCGTCACGAAATATTCCGACTGATTCTGACATTACAAGTCTCTAAATAATGTGTACTTAAAATGGAGGTCATTAAAGTCCCGCTAATATTGATTAATTTGTATGACAATCGTATTTTAATCACGAGGGAAATGGACTGCGCTGTTCCTTTCCTCAGCAGTATAATTGCCTCAAAAAGTAGGCATACAGTATCTACGTGGCAAATTAACAGTAACAGTAAAAAATTTTCATGGTTTGAAAGCCAGTGTAGCGGCCGTAATTCTGGATGGCACTGGTAACGAGTAACGATACGTTTGTAACGAGCACTGTTTCTAGAATGAAACTTTCACTCTGCAGCGGAGTGTGCGCTGATATGAAACTTCCGGGCAGATTAAAATTGTGTGCAGGAACCGGGACTCGAACCTGGGACCTTTCCCTGTCGCGGGCGAGCGGAAAGTAGGAGGCGAGGTACTGGCGGAAGTAAAGTTGTGAGGCGGCATCGTGAGTCGTGTCGGGATAGCACAGTCGGTAGTGCGCTTGCCCGCGAAAGGCAAAGGTCCCAGGTTCGAGTCCCGGTTCCGTCACACAATTTTAATCTGCCAGGAAGTTTCAGTACTGTTTCTTTTGGTAACGGATAATTGCGGATACGTATCTTTTCGTTACTCTCACAGCTCTAGTAAGGAATTGTGTATAAGGAAGGTACACCACACAATAGCTCACACAACTCATTGTTACAAAAAATAATTAATACTGTTGATTCAATCGGTCTGTGAGACCGCGCCTCACTAACGGAGGGTCAATTCCGACGTCTGTAAGAGTGGATACAGTCAAGAGTTGCGACAAATCTAAATATCGATTGTGTACATATGATATTTGTAGAACGTGTTATCTTCGCAGTAAAATTGATTGTGTAATGTCAGGTCTTTGTTGGTGTCTGAATTTTGGATGGCCGGCAATGTATGTAAACAGTACCTAGTCCAGAAATTCGTGCTGTGGACTTCAAGACTAAGGTGGCCAACCGTCCCGGATTCTGCGGGACAGTCCCGCATTTGCACTCTTTGTCCCGCAATGGGATGATTACTGGAAATGTCCCGCAAAATGGAAAAAGCGTCCCTCGTTCCAGTAATTTTAAAATTGTGGGTCTAAGAGCAAAAGCCAGAGCTATTGTGTACAGCATGCTATGTCATACTGCTTCACAATGCATTACGAATAATAAAAGAAGAGCTTGTACTGCATTTGGTGATAGGATGACTTATTAAAAAATTCAGATTTTGGCATATCTGCTATGCCTTTTTAAGAATGTTTCAATAAGCGTAGGAATATTTTTCTGAAGGCGGCAAACATGATGTAATATTATCACAGTCTGCATAAACGTGTTTAAAATTTGACATGCAAATACAATATCAGCATTCATCTTCCTTCAGGAATAAAAATGTGAAATTCCGAAAATGCAAAAACGAAAGTGAGTGAGCATTGCATGTAGTAAGGCACAATTAAAATGTGCACTTCACCGAAAGAATTTATATAATATAGTAGTTGGAATGGTTTTAAAAAGTAATTTTTATGAAATTTAATTCGGGGTTATATTGGGCGGAGTTGGCTACTTATCAAAATGTGTGGAGCACGACGCTCCAAGAGATGGAACAGAAGTAGTACATACGACTAAGGTGGTCGGAGAAACGTAACGGAGAAAGAAAGTTTAAAAATTGTCAGACTCTGTAATTCTAAATAGGAGCAGAAGAAAATATTTATGAACTGTAAATAAAGATTAAATATTAAGAATATGTCACTTATGTTAGATATGTTACTATAAAAGTAAATGAGTAGACCTACTCTGCTCCCCTAAATTTCTTTTCTAGTTTCAGAATAACTGGCACAGTGGGTCACGTGACCTTAGTGCTCCTTCACATCCTCCAAATGTCCCGCATTGAGTTTTGAGAAAGTTGACCGCCTTATTCAAGACCAACCTGTGCAAGACAACGAAATAACCAGACCTACCACACTTGTAGGGTTTTAACTGCCGTACCTGAACAGCGCGAAAACACTGTCGACGGTGATTAACAATGCCCTGCACGTCACATCCGTCATACCTAAAGCGCCACCTGTTAATAGTTGCCAATGAGTAATGGCAGTACGTGCTTGGCCTCCATCACACCTGCAAGCTCACCATTTCCAGTTATATTATAGTCAGTAAATTCTTGGTAGTTTTTTGTCATTCTCGCGCAACCTGGTTGTATACGCACTTCCTCGATAGTGGGAAGCTACAAAGCTACATCCGTCATTTCAGTTGAAATTGATTGTGTTCTTAGTTCTCAACCGCTATTCCAGCTTTCATTGTATACCATGTTTGACGTACCTCCAGACTTCACATACGATCTCCAGACTCCCGACAAAATGTTCAAATGTTTGTAATTCTATGGGACCAAACTACGTTGGTCATCAGTCCTTAGACTTACAAACTACTTAAACCAAGTGAAACTAACCTAAGGACAACACCCACATCCATGCCCGAGGGAGGATTCGTACCTCCGATGCGGGAAGCCGAGCGATCCGTAACGTGACGCTCCAGACCGCTCGGTTACTCCCGCACGGCAGACTCCCGACAAAATACAAAATCTCCCGACAAACAGCATGTCTTAAGCATGTCTTAACGCTGTTAACAAAATAATAATTTGAACAGCAAGATGGCTGTTTGTTTTACGTGCTTCAGATCGTTTATTGCATTGTTGACCTGCCGTAAAGCAGTGTTTTCTTTTAGTGAAATGGAAAGATGAATGCCGAAATGGGATACGGCAATGTGTATCCAAAAGCCTAACCCATTTCGATTAGATTGAAGGGGTCGATGAATATAGGGAGGAAATAATTTCAGAAGCTTAGTTGTACTTTGTACACGTAATGTTGGAGTTTCAAGCTATAATTTTGTCACTGGAAAATGGTGAATACACTATCATAGAAATTGTGTAATGAGGAAACTGGTAAGTCATCTTAATAATAGGTTGCATGATATATTCTTTGTAAGCAAAAATAGAACCATATTAAGAAATGTTTCCGACAGCAATAAAACCCTTTTTTACGTCGAAGTTGAACAGTTTCTAAATTGAACCATTCAATAATTGCAAGGTCACTTTGATTTTTCTGAAAACTCTTTACATGGGAATCTCGTCATAAATTAATAACGTTTGTTTATGTGGGAAGAGCTCTCCATATTGCCTAAAGTGCTTAACATTGCAAAGGTTATTGACAGTGATGCCTTGTACGTCAATTTCTGTTGGCTTGGAGACATATTTGAACATCTTCCAAAAGACGTGTCAGATGACACAATTTGGGTATATTTCCTTAAAAATGCGAACAAAACGAACTCAAAAACTTCAAGAAGGTTATCTCATTTGTATTTTCAGCTCCTGTGAGCAATGCTTAATGTGAAAAGGTTCAAAAATGTTCAAATGTTTGTAAATCTATCGGACTCAACTGCTTGGTCATTAGTCCTTAGCTTACAAACTACTTAAACTAATGTAAACTAACCTAAGGACAACACAAACACCCACGCCTGAGGGGGGACTCTAAGCCCCTATGGCGAACGGCCGCGAGCACTGCAGTGCGGCGCCCCAGTGCGCACGGCTAATCCGCCGCGGCTGTAATAAGGTGTTAGCTGACTAAACAATTTATTTACGAAAGACATAAATCATGTGGCCTGTGATTAGATTGAAAGAAACAGTGTTAATTTAATATCGGTTCTCAGTACTACCAAAGAACCTAAATTGGTCGAATAGTCAGTAAAATTCAACTCAGAATACATGTGGCAAGGTGAAAATTACGTGTAAGTTTTCAGGCTTTCCTGCCGATCTAGTCGGATGGGTAGTCAGATTTTCTGCCAGATGTCAGTGTCTACTCTGCACAATATTTCAGCTACGTAACTCATAACCTTCATCAGGATCTACCTGTAAATGTTCAAATGTTTGTAGAACTTATGGGACTTAACTACGGGGTCATCAGTCCGTAAGCTTACAAACTACTTATGAACTACATAAGACTAAGGACGGCACAAATATCCATGCCCAAGGGGGGGATTCGAACCCCCGACCGTAGTGGCCGTGCAGACCGTGACTGGAGCGCCTCAGTCCCCTCGGCCACCGCGGCCGGCGATCTACCTGAGACTGCTTTTTGAGTGGACCAGATCCAGTAATTATGTCTCCGGCCTTCCCCGTCCACTGGCGATTGTAGATGCTCCCTCTGTGGTCCGCGCCCGTCAGACCCGCCTCTAATCGTTCCATCTGGGTCTGGTGCTCCGCCTGCTCGCTGAGCTGTTATGGAGCACTGATGTACTGTTATCCATCTGCTGTGGCCTTAGACATAAATACTGGTCCGGTCCACTCAGTAAGCAGTCTTAGGTCGCACCTGATGAAGGTTACGAGTTACATAGGTGAAATATTGTGCAGAATACCCATCATATCACTAGATCGCCGGGAAAGCCTGAAATGTTACATCAGAAGACTCTATGGGGAGGAGATGTACATGAACACAAAGAAGCTGGATAAGCTTTGCCAGAGGAAAGAAAGGATGCTGAGTTCTCTCAGCTTCCTGCTGAGATGCCGAGATGGAGGCATGGTACCAGTTTTGGCCTGAATCAAACATCAAATCAACTCCAGAGTGGCTAACAAGATAAAACGAAGAGCCAGCATGGTGAGAGAGAGGATCCGAGACATTCGCCACATATTAGATGTGGCTAGGGAGCTGATACACCTTCATCTGTACATGGAAGCCTCTTTAACAATGGAAGATTGGGACTGGGTAGACCATGCCCCCTGGTCTTCAGCAGAATGTGCCAGAAGAAACGCCTCTTCCTGCCAATCTGCAAAGTTTGACCACATGAGCAGGAAAGAACAATAGATGGGAGCAACTCGCACTGTGACGAATCTGAGTGGCACAGAGTTCGATGATACAACCTTAAAAATTCTCAGAAAGGGTCTTAACTTCGCAACGACTCCTAGAAATGTGCCCATCTCAGATTTCATCAGTGCAGTGGAGCAGGTTGCAGCCACACTCCCACCTAATGTGGCAGAGGAAGTTCGCCGAGAGGCTTGTAGGGCACTCACCAATGCCAGACCTCCGAAATAGAACATCACAGCTGAGGAGCGGCTTGCACTCAGGAAGCTCCGGGAAGACAGCAGTATTATAATACTCCCAGCAGACAAAGGTAACTCTACAGTCATCATGAAGCGGGTGGATTATGATGAGAAGGTGTGCCAACTTCTTGGGGACCCTGCTTACAGAACGTTGGACTGTGACACCACTGACAAGGTGGACAAGAAGACAAAGGCTCTCCTGAAGGAGACAGGAATACCTGAGAAGACAATCAGACAACTTAGGGCTCGCCGCGGTGGCTGAGCGTTCTGCGGCGTGCCAGTCACAGTCTGCACGGCCACTAGGTCGGGGTTCAGAGCCCCCCCCCCCCCCCTTTGTGCCGTCCTTAGTATTAGCTAGTTCATAATTAGTTTGTAAGTTTAGGGACTGATGAACCCATAGTTAAGTCCCATAAGCTCTACAACATTTGAACATTTGAGCAACTTAGGGAAAAGGCACCAATACCTCCTAGATTGTACGGTATTCCGAAAATACACAAGGAGGGTGTGCCCCTGCGCTCAATCATCAATAATATTGGGGCATCCATGTATGAAACAGCCAAGTACTTGAAGAGTTTGCTTTCTCCATATGTGGGGAAATGAGTTCACCACATCTGCAACTCAGAAGACTTTCTGCAATGCCTCAAACAACTACGCATGATGGACTCAGACATCATGGTTAGTTTTGATGTGGTATCGCTGTTCACAAGGGTCCCACTGCAAGACTCACTACAACTGATTACAGAGAAATTTGACGGCACTATTGAACCTGTTCTGCCATACGCTAACCTCCACATACTTCCTGTATGGCAATCGATATTATGAACAAACAGAAGGTTGTCCTTCTCCTGTCTTCTGTGGTTGCCAACATGTTCATGGAGAGATTTGAGGAGAGGGCATTAGAGACAGCCAAATATAAACCCACCTACTTCTATAGGTATGTGGATGATACCTTCGTGGTCTGGCCTCATGGGAAAGACAGGCTCAATGAGTTTCTTGAACACCTTAACTCATGCCACCCAAACATCAAGTTCACCTTCGAACTGGAGAAGAATGGACAGCTGCCGTTTCTGGATGTGCTAGTAAGAAGGAAAGCAGATGGATCAATTGGCCACACCGGCACACACCGACTTATACCTGCAGGCCCGCAGCTGCCACCATCCTGCACAGAAGAATGGGGTCCTCAAGACATTAGTACACTGAGCAAGTGCCTTCTCAGACCCAAAAAGTCTACTTTCTGAAATTGAGCACCTTAAAGCAGTGTTCCACATGAATGGATGTACGACAAGACAGATTGAGAGGGCATTCCAACCAGTCCCTATGTCAGAGGTTCCAGAAGCAGAGGAAGAGGAAGAGGAAGCAAAGAAGACAGCTTATCTGCCATATGACAGTTCTCTTTCAGCCAGAATCAGCAGGATTCTACGTAAACACGACATCAAGTGTGTCTTCTGTCCAACCAGCAAGATCAGGGGCTTGGTGGGAAATGTAAAAGACGACCTGGGGTTACGTAAAACAGGGATTTATAGCGTCCCTTGTCAATATGAAATTGACTACATTGGTCAGACCACCAGAACAGTGGATATCAGGTGCAAGGAGCATCAAAGCCACACCTGATTAAGGCAAGTGACGGAATCAGCCATTGCCGAACACTGCCTCCAGTTGGATCATGTCATGAACTACAATGACACCAAGATTCTGGCATAGACCCCCAGATTCTGGGACAGTGTTATAAAGGAGTCAATAGAGATCAAAGTGGCTGACAATCTTATGAGCCGAGACACAGGCTACCAGCTAAGTAGAGCCTGGGACCCTGCTCTGGAACTATTAAAGAAGGAACAAGGAGAGTACCAGCACAACACAGACAAGTCCTGGAGGCATGGACATGCAGAATGTTCTACAAGCAGAGCACTAGGAGGACAGGACTGAAGATACAACGTCCAGGCACGGGCCATAGAGGGAGTGACAGACAGAAGATAGAGCTCTCAGCGAAGGGTACGATGGGCCGCGGACCACAGAGAGAGCCCCCAGGGTTGCAGCGGACAGAAAACAGAACATCAGTGCCCAAGGACACCTCAGCAAGCGGGCGCGGACCGCAAACAGAACGCCAGACCGCGGATGACACGACCAGAGGCGGATATGTCGGGCGTGGACCACAGAGGGAGCACCTAGTGCCACTACTAACATCAGCACCCCAAAACACCTCAGAGAGTGGGCGCAAACCGCAAACAGAACGCCAGACCACGGATGACACGATCGGAGGCGGGTATGGTGGGCGTGGACCTCAGAGAGAGCGCCCAACGCCACAGCAGATGGAAAACAGTACACAGCCATAACAGCTCAGCGAGTGGGCGCGGACCGCAAACAGAGCACCAGACAACAGATGGAACGGTCAGAGGCGGGTCTGACGGGCGCGGACCACAGAGGGAGCACTTACAACCGTCAATGGAGGGGGACGGCCGCAGACATAAATACTGTACCAGGTCCACTCGGAAAGCAGTCTCAGGTCGCACCTGATGAAGGTTATGAGTTAAGTAGGTGAAATATTGTGCAGAGTAGACATTGACATCCGGCAGAATACCCGACTACTCATCATGTCACCTGCAAAATATGCTATGTATTGTTGTAGATTGTTGATTAGACAATGAAAATTATCATTTTTACTTTTAATATTTGCCAATGGCCTTGCCGCAGTGGATACACTGGTTCCCACTAGATCACCGAAGTTAGGCGCTGTCGGGCTTGGCTAGCACTTGGATGCGTTACCATCCAGGTCTGTTGAGTGCTGTTGGCATGTGAGGTGCACTCAGCCCTTTTGAGTCAAAATTGACGAGCTACTTGACTGAGGTCTGGAAAACCGACGCAACGGCTGGGAGTGCGGGGCGCTGACCACGTCCCCTTCCATACCGCATCCGGTGACGCCTTCAGGCGGAGGATGACACGGCGGCCGGTCGGTACCCGTTGCGCTCTCGAGGCCTGTGTGGGACAGTTTATAATATTCATTTCTACTGACAACAACTCCAAAATCTTGACATTTCATCATTTCCTCCCAATATTTTAGTTTTCCGATATGGCAACCGTAGAAGTAAGTCCCACTTGTTGCCTATCTTCTTACTGTGTTACTGGAAATGAAAGATTAAGATAGGCAGCCGTCAAAGTTTGTCTTTAATTACGCTTTGTCTACGTAATTTATATTAAAAAGATTGTGTAGAGTTGCAGCCTCTGCAAGTACAAGGTCAGTTGTTCTGTGATTATCACGATTTTAATACGTATTGTTAGAATTGCTGAAACTGCTCCATAGTGAAACATGCATGGCTTCATGGATTCTGTTGCTGATCGCCTCGTTATCAATGTACAGTTTTAATATTGCAATGTATTCTTCGGATTTAGATATGGAAGCCGCTAATAAATTACCAGACGTAATCCTTCCAGTCGCATAATATTTAACTATGCGGTGAAAACCCTACAATACGCCTTTAGTCACTCATAGATCATACTGAAAAATTATCCTGTACTTAAGAATTTACATCACTATTATTTATAATTAGGATAATATGCCAGCAAAGTACGAGGGCGTATAACGCTTTCCGTCTACTCTAAAATGTCATAAGCGTCTTCTAATCAAATTGCGCACTTATGGGATATCTCCACAGTTGTGCGATTGAAAAGACTTACTATGTGACGGAAAGTCATCGAGTAAAACAGAAGTGATAGCTGGCGTTCCCCAGGGAAGTGTTATTGGGCACCTACTGTTCCTTATCTTCATACACGATTTAGGAGCCAATTTGAGCAGCTCTCTTAGACTGTTTCGGATGCTGCTGTCATTTACCGGTCAGTAAAGTCACCAGAAGATCAAAAAGAACTGCAAAATGATTTACATATCTCCATGGGGTGAAAGTTGGCAGTTGACCCTGCATAATGATAAGTGCGAAGTCGTCCTTGTGAGCTCTAAAATAAATCCGTTAACTTCATTTACACGATAAATCGGTAAAATCTATAGGTCGTAAATTCTTCTAAAAACCTAGGAATAACAGTTACCAACAACTTAAATTCGAAAGAACACACAGAAAATATAGTAGCGAAGGCGAACGGAAGTCTATGTTTATAAGCAGAACATTTAGAAGAAATCGCCTTTACCACAATAGGGCGTCCTATTTTGCAGTACTGCTGTGCATTGTGGGATCACCACGAAGTGTGTCTGACGGAGGACATATACTTTTTACCCTTTTTTTAAATAACTCGAAAGCCGTGATCTCTAGGGAAAAAGAAGTACAAAATCAATTTGCATAAAATATATTCCAAAAAATCCTCTCCACAATTTCTCTAGGCTCAATATTATATATACGGAAAAAGGCAAATTTTTAAAAACAGAATTTTTATGCTATAAACTTAAAATGTAAGATATGGCTTGGTCCTTAATCAGTTGTCCACGCCTGTCTTTCAAGATATGCTTTTATACTCTTGGTATGCAATGAAATTAATTTCTGATAGACCTGTCTTCAGCAATAAAAATCAGGTATGTTTTCCACGAACGATATGTAGGACAATAAGTGAATATGGCAATATGTAGTTCGTGTGTTGTACATGTGAGGAATATTTGTGTTTTGGTTGTTTTTACAAGTTTCACCCTACTGAGTGTGAGAACGCTGGCGAATAGACGGCCAGTAATTGAAATTACTAATAATATACTTTAGAAGTTATATTTTATTTTTAATTTTTTATTTTAATTGTTTTTGCACTGTATCTTATAATTTCTTAATAATATATATATATATATATATATATATATATATATATATATATAAATTAAGGTGTTTATGCCTATATTTCACGCTGCAGTCGAAACTACACATCGAAAACGAATAGTGTTTGTATGTGGTAATAGCTATCAGTTTCCCATTGTGCACTGTGGTGATAGAGGGTTGATAACGATAAAGGGGTGGTACATAGCGAAGTTGAAAATTACCGACTTATATAAAATTCTACGTGTGGGTGTCAATATTTTGCTCTTCAGCACTACACAATGAAGACGAACGATCTCTCTGTGTCGCTGTAGTACAAAGTCTCCCGATGTACACGATAGCAGTTCCGTGTCGATAGCTATAAGAGGCTGGAAGATATCGTCGTTGAAAGTCGTCAGCTTATATAAAATTCGATCTGGACCAGCAATGACTTTTGACACTATAATAGCAAAGAGGGTATATACAGCGAAAGAGCAGATAAGCAATTGTTAGCATCACACTTAGAAAACGAATGGACATCATTTATTTACGGTATAATGGATGTAGAGGAATTTTGGATTAAATTTAAATGCACTGAAGTAAAGGGTTAGAGAAATATGTGCCTGTAAAGTCGATTAAGGATGGAAAAGATCCACCGTGGTGTACTAATAATGTCAGAAAGCTACTGAGAAAGCTTATGCTGTTGTATTTTCGGTTAAAAAAAAAAAAACACGCAAAAGTTAGTATAGATTCGTGCGTCTATAAAAAGATCGATGCCATACCTTACCCGAAAAAATTCCGCTCCTATGTGAAATCGATAAACGGTTCAAATGATGCATATGATGCATATTATCCAGTTGTTTTTCTGCAACAAGCGTGCGAATAAAGAAAAATACGTGCATACTGGAGTTTGAAAAGTAAATGTATCAAGATGGAAAGAAATTTCGCGTTCCCGATCCGTTTCTAAAAGAAAACGGCGCCGAAAAGTGAATCTACAGACAATAGAAACTTAAAATTTGTACACGTTGTTTATCCTGCACTGTAGGAATCAGCGATTTTTCGATATTCCCAGCCCTAAGGGGGTGAAATAGAGGAAGAACGGTTTTTTGAAAATACGTTGCTTTTAAGGCAATTTTGAAGCAAGAAATAATACTTCAGATTTAGATTTTTGATTGGAATTTTAAAAACAGGTGTTTCGATATTTTTTGAAATTCTACCATTAAACAGATGAAATGAGGGAAAATCTTTTAAGGGTGCTACTAAGACTATTTTGATGCCAGAAATACGAAATTTTGGATTAGGAACCAATGTTAGAATTAAAAAGAAATGTACCACCAAGCGTTATGTGTCTGTCTATGAGTAACTGAATGTATGTGCTTTCAGCTACCCATTGTGTGTTTGCAAATTTCCTCCCACGTTACCTCCATAAAGAGCAGAAACAATTTTATTACGGGCACTAACTATATGATTTAATTTATTTTTGTACAAGGTGTGTGCTTAATTAGGTCTCACCACATTTAGTTGCTTGTTCATTTTCTCTGAATAGATTATAATTTTAAAGTATCAAACCTCTGCTTTATGATTTCATGCTCCCCATCCCATGTTTAATTATCTATTCATTTATTTTTTAACATTGGTTTTTTTTTTAAACGTTAGCTGCTCCCTTTAGGGGGTGAGCAGTTAGATAAATTTCCGTTGCGCAAGTACTGTGGCCACTCGTAAAGTAATTTAGAGCAGCAGTGAGCGTTTTAACTTACATTTGCAGATCTCAACTGATTGAGATCTTACTTATTTTAATAACAGGCTACTTTCACATTGAAAACGCTATTTTCTATCATCAACTTTGACGTTGACTTTTTCAAAGACTTATGAGTGTCAAGCAAAGAGCGAAAAAACATATCACTTTATATTCAATATAAAACGACCAAGCAAAATGGCCCCTTATTAGCTTGCATTTATCGGCAATCTTTAATTCGTCTTTAATGACGAGCATACAGTATGACTTAAACAAAATTTCTAGTTGGTGTGAAGAATGGCAGCTAGCTCTAAATGTAGAAAAATATAAGGTGATGCACATGAGTAGGAAAAACAATCATAATATTCTAATATAGCATTAGTAGTGAGCTTCTTAGTGCAGTCGCGTCATTCAAATATCAGAGCAATATTAAATGGAACGAACATGTAAGAACAGTTGTGAGTAAGGCGGAAAGCCGACTTCGGTTTATTGGGAGAATTTTAGGGAGATGTACTTCATCTGGAAAGGAAACCGCGTATAAAACGCTTGTACGACCACGTTTTGAGTATTGCTCAAGTGTTTGGGACCTGCACAAATCAATTTAAAGGGAGACATGAAAGCAGTTTAGAGGCGGGCAGCTAGGTTTGTTACTGGTAGGTTCGACCAATGCGCGAGTGTCACAGAAATGCTCCGGGAACTCAAATGGGAATAGCTGGAGAAAAGACAACGTTCTTTTCGAGATTTTCTGTTGAGGAAATTTAGAGGGCCGGAATTTGAAGCTGACTGTAGAACGATCTACCTGCCGCCTACTTACATTTAGCGTAAAGATCACGAAGTTACTCTGTCCATTAGTTCATTTATATAGTTGAAAAATAATAGCGGTGCTATCACACTCCCCTGGGTCACGCCTGACGATACACTCGACGTCGAGAACAACGTACTGCTGCGTTCTGTTACTTAGGAAGTCTTCCAGGCAGACTCAAATCTGTGAACCAATTCCATAAGCTCGTATCTTCGTTAGCAGTCTGCAGTGTGGCATCGCGTGAAATGCCACTTTGATATCGAGAAAAATAGAATCTGCCTGTCGTCCTTCATCCATGGCTCGCAAGCTGTCATGGGAGAAAAGGGCAATCTGAGTTTGATACTAACGATGTTTCCTAATCCCGTGCTGATTCATAGAAGCTTATCCGTCTCAAGGAAATTTACTTTATTCGAACTGAGGCTATGCTCCAAAATTCTGCAGGAAACTGATGTCAACGATATTGATCTGTAATTATGTGGGTCAGTTCTTTTACTTTTCTTACAAACGGGAGTCACCTGCGCTTTTTCCAATCACTAAGGACTTTGCGCTGAATTAAAGATTCGCGACAAATGTAAGATAAGTAAAGGGCCAATGCCTCAGAATACTCTTTGTAAAACCGAACTGGTATTCCGTCCGGACTAGCACTCTCAGCTGCTTCTCTACACCGGACATAAGTATTACTATGTCCTCCATTTGGGAGTTAGTGCATTCATCAAATGACGGTACGTTTGTACGGTCCACCTGCGTGATAGATTTCTTAAAGGTTAAATTTAGAACTTCAGCTTTCCATCTGCTTTCTTCTATTACTGCCCCGGAATCATCAACGAGTGACTGGATAGTGGCCTTTGACCCGTTTATCGATTTCACATAGGAGCAGAATTTTTTCGGGTAAGGTATGGCTGTGGTAATTATTGTATGCTTCGCGCATCGATCTTTTTATAGACGCACGAATCTATACTAACTTTTGCATGGTCTTTTTTTAAGCCGAGAGTGCAACAGCCTTTGCTTTCTCAGTAGCTTTCTGACATTATTATTATTATACCATGGTGGATCTTTTCAATCCTTAATCGACTTTATAGGCATATATTTCTCTAACCCTTTACTTACAGTGCATTTAAATTTAATCCAGAATTCCTCTACATCCATTGTACCATAAATAAATGATGTCCATTCGTTTTCTAAGTGTGATGGTACCAATTGCCTATCTGCTCTTTCTAACAAAAATACCCTCCTAGCCTTTTTAATTGGTTTATTAACTTTGGTCACCATTTACAAGTGTATTCTTTCTCAGGACTTGCGACTGATGAAGTATGTGATTTGCTTTGAAATACGCTCACTCATTGTGAACGCGTAATATAGCTACTAGCATTGTACGGCACATAGAAATCTAGCAAATGTTCAAATTAATTTTGACAACATTGTCAGAGGAGAAAAACAGCGATCTATTTGGTATGATCAATATTACAAAAAACAGTCTAGATCGCAGAAATTAGAAGTTTCTATTTACCGGTTGAGACCTGATGTAGGTCATCTTCGGAATTACAAGTAGCCTGCAAGGATTAATGGAAATAATTACAAAAACTTCTAAGTACGACTTTAGATGTAACATAAAATATATACAGAGTAATGTTATGGCGTTTACCCATGTGGGCAGTGCTGCACTCGGCTGGGCTGGGCTGTCCTGGGCTGTTCTCCTGCCAGCTGCTAACTGGTGACTAGTGGCCACAAGGCCACTGGTTAAATAGTGTATGATTTTGGCGCCAAGTCAGCAGCAGCCAATGGGAAATACTTACAAAGAGTACTTTCTGGGTAATGTATAAATTAATACATAGTTTGATAATAAAAATATATAAATAGAATTAAGAAGTATAATATAAATGGGATAACATAAAAATGCTGTGTATTAAAAAATGCAAAACGAATGTAATCAGCAGGTGAGATTTAATCAATGGCATTAGTTTGCAAAGAAAAGGCTATTATAATCAATATATACGCTAATGTGTCTAAAACATATGCACACCTAACGTTATTATATTAAAATACAACATAATTATAAATGGTGCAATGCCATCTAGTGGGTCATTAGATATGACGCCGTTACCATGGTAAAGGGAAGGGCAAAGATGTTAGCATTGGTGACGCCGTTGTCATGCCAACACAGAAGTTAAACGGTGGGTTGGTTGTCAAAGATGTGTGTAGAAGGTAGCCAACTGTCGTCATGGTTAATCAAATACACCAATGTGCAGAGTGAAGGCTATAAGACATATTTTTCAAATGCATGGCTTTCGAAAAACGTTAAAATTATGAAAAATGACGGTGAAGTATATTAGAAGGAAATAAAAGTTAACTATATTTTTGCCGCTTGGTAAAATACTAATAAAACGTTATAAAATGTGTCTTAAAGAGAATAAAATGAACAATAAAAGGTTCCATTAATGGTAGCAGGAACTACTAGTATGATAATAAAATACTATATAATATAGTATACACGGATTCAGAAAGTATCGCTCTTGTGAAACACAGCTTGCCTTTTATTCACATGAAGTGTTAAGTGCCATCGACAAGGGATCTCAACTCGATTCCGTATTTCTGGATTCCGGAAGTCTTTTGATACTGTACCCCACAAGCGGCTTCTAATGAAATATGCTTGCTTATGGAATATCTTCCCAATTGTGCGATTGGATTCACGATTTTCTTTCAGAAAGGACACAGTTCTTTGTAATTGACGGTAACTCATCGAGTAAAACAGAAGTGATATCTGGCGTTCCACAGGGAAGCGTTATAGGTCTAAAAGCTGTGTGTGTGTGTTGTGGAAGTTGAACCTATCGTTAAATCAGACAACAAATTGTTCATTAACACAGCAATTTGGTTTAATTATGGCTCTGATATTGATGTATATACTATTAAATAAGAAACAGTGCATTAAACTGATTATGTGCGCAACGGATATTTTAAACACAAAACAACTGTGACAAGTCACCATTTGAAACAGACACTGACTATACTCAAAAATTTTGACTGCGAGAAAGATATTAAAAAACCACAAACCACTTTCTTAATGCTTGACTGTGAGAATTTTTATGCAGATCAGTTTCTGATTATTGAAATTTAGTATCATAGTCAATTAACTATCATTTACTGTGGCACCAACAACGAAATCTGTTCAACAATATTATTAAAATCAATACTGCACTTTAAATCCACTAATAATTAATAATCAAATGAAGGAAGTAGGTTAATTTTCTAACTACGCAAATGAAACAGGAAGGAAAAGTCAAGTTACTTATTATTAATAATCAGCATTACATTACCTACATAATACAACTTCTGACTTGCTGGCAAAGCAGCCTCTGCTCTACATCGGAGCCATACACACAACTCTCTCTAAGCGAGCTGAATCACAAGTGCTACTCTCTCTCAGCGCGAGCTAGAATGCTATGCAATACATGATCTTTGCCAAAGATGACACTTCACAGAGTTAAGTACACATATCGATACATACAGTAGAAGCGATATTATACATTTTCTTGCAAGCAAGTTACTCGATACAAAACAGGAGGCACAATATTGGACATTTTCTTACAAAAATAATTTATGGACACGTTTCATCACCCTTCTCCTACCTATTACAATTTTGTAGGGTGGGCGATGCCAATGGCATTGCCTAGCCAGCAAAATTACTGAATTTCAAGTCCAAAAATCCATTAATGATATCCAAAATATAACATGAAAAATATGAAAACCTGATAATCATATTTATACAAGATATTCAAGATTAAAAGACCAGATGGAGTACATAGAAAAATTGAAAAATGTGACAGTCGTAAATACATGCCATTTTACGGAACAGTATCATCAAAAGTCATGCATGGAGTAGTACAGAATGTGACAGGCATAAGCAAATGTCAAAATTTACAGAACATCAGCAATAAATGGAATATATGACAAATATACATAATGGTAAACATAAGTATATATAGAATTTCAGAGAACATACTTTGACAAATGATATAGTGGAGAAAATTAGATAGCTAGAAGTAGTACACAAATGGAAAAAATACAATAATAAACATGAACATATACAAAGTTTTACAAAAGATAGTTTAACTAATGTCATCATTGTTTTGTTTTTTCGAGAAAATAAGGTAATTACAAGTAATACACAGTAGTGTAAGTCCCATGCGTCTAAATTTTGTAACAGAGATCAGTATTTTTTTTAACATAAAATGAACATTTGTATCTTGTGCACAATGTAGTCTATGTAAATTTTTAGTGCACTTAGTATAAGATAAAGTGTCAGTGGCATTTAAGATGCCATACTTTCATGGATGCTAGAACATACATGTAAAATTTTTGACTACATAGGTTTCTGATCATGTACAAAATAATGTCACTGCTTCGGCACAATAGGATTTCAATATAACGTTTGTCAATCGAATAGGCACAATGACATTTCAGACTAAAGGGTATTGACTCATTATAGTTCTGAAAGCATATGTATCTATCAAGAGCACAATTTCATTTTGGTCACTGAATGTGAAAGAACCATGAAATATACCTAAACACTGGTAATGAACCAGTGGACAACGTTTGCAATGGGAGGCACTGAATAGTATAAGCACACGAATAGCACACTAGCTCCTAACATTCATTTTAGGTCTGCACACGAACATCACAGTATCCTAGCATTCATTTTAGGTCTGCACACGAACAAAAAACACTGTAAGATTACACCACACTGTAGGCGAGCTGGCTGGTTGCATTGAAGTTGAAGTCATGGGGAAAAGGTTCTGATGTATTCCTCCATGCAATTCGACAACCAAGTGTGCTCCAACCAACGGAGCTATTAGCAGACTGCATCAGCACAGCCAAAATTAGAGCAAAATAGTGGTGGTTGGCCAAGGCTGCAATGGACAGTACTATGTGGCCAAACATCATCCAACAAACATCATCATTAAAAGGCCCAAAATCAGTGGTGTATAATAACACGTCCATTGTTCTGTGTGCATTATGGAAACTCGTGTGCGAAATCGCCAGTTCCCATGCGTGTCCAAAGTACATGAAATAAAGCATTTTACACACAAATTAGTAACATCGTCATGATATTTCAGTTTACACTGAAAGAAAAGTCATTGATTAGTACATGTCTATGGCAAAACTTTGCCCCAAATTCAAGTGGTACAGATAGGGTCATGGTATTAAACTATATTTTTATATTACAAGTAGGGTCTTGAAGACGGATACATTTGAATACTAATGAGTAATTTAGTTCTTATACAAGAGTATCTACAAAATTAGTGTCATTTCATATAGGCATAAGGCTTTACATACTATGTACATACTACTTTACAAACACATAATCGTATGAAATACATTCAGGGTGCTTGTCATCAATTTGGCATTAGGTCATGTAAAGTAAATTTGTTGTCATAATTAGAGCGATTAACGTGGAGCCACTTCAAATAACTTAACATTCCAATTACCACTAGTTTACATCTCTTTAAATTGACATACATCACTATGGTGGGGATTGCATTACCACCAAATTATAGCAATTAAATTACATATGTTGCCATGGCCAGGCTCTCAATTTAGTTATACATTTCATTGCCTTAAGGTATTACACATCAGGGAAAATTCATGAGAATATCAAAAGAGGTTCAAGTCATCAGGTCAAGTCTGTGTCTGTCTGAGTCAACATTAAGGTCAAACAAAACAATTAAGGCAAATTTTGGCACAGTAATAGATGTACATCACAGTAAATCATCCGATAACATAAATACAGACGTAACTATTTGTTAGGCATAGCTGCAGGTTTTCGTCAACAAGATTATCAATAAAATTTTGAAGATAGCAATAAGCGAAAGCAAAGTATCTCTGTGCATTAACTAGACTTAACTAGGCGTAATTTATGGCAAAACTGCAAGTTTGCAAGAGAGATGGCTGTGTGCAACGTATAAGCATAACCTTACATTGTCATTGAGCTTCATTATAAAATTAATTAGCATAGTGGTAGGGCTTAGTTTTGATTACAAGAGCAATAAGCATAGCTGCAATAATTAGAGATATTCATTACACATAATTACAAATAATTACAGAGCATCAGAAGGATATGATTCTCACCAATCACACATGCCATTGCATGCCACATGCCATTGAAGGCACGTACAAAATGGTGCACATAATCACAAAGAGAAAACACAAAAGGGCAGTGCGAGTAAGCACATAAGAAAAGAACAGAGCATAGCATCATTAGCAACAGAGCGATTCTCCTCATAATTGCTTAAATAATTAAATTTATCAAACATCTTTGACTGTTACCAATACCTTCCTTACCATCGTTTATCCATGAACAATAATGCATTTTAAAAACCACCATGACATATTGTGTATTGCCTTACTCATCATCCTCCAGAATGTCCTTTTTCGTTTTTACTGCTTAATTGGCTTACAAAATGCTTATGTCAACTCAAAATCTTCTTCACTCGCTCAGAAGTTCGTAAGTTATGCAATTAGTAATACAGAAGAGAAATCTGATATTTTCTGAAACATAGGAACTTAATTAGATTAATCGATCAAAAATTTTCATTAATTTTATTTGTCTTGCACAGCCACAGAGTTCGTTATATGCAAATTGCAAGATAGTCATATCATATGACAATATACCAGTGTAGCACAGAGCATAAGTATTCAGAGTTAGAGAAAAGTAACAGTGAGAAAAAGAGGTAGATAGAGCGCACTAAGGAAAAGCGGAAGAATAGTGACACTCAGCTCGAGAATGGGGCACCAATCGCCACTTGGTGTGTCCAAAACAGATTAATGGACTCTCTATCCCAGTTTTATGCCTTGAAAATTTTAATATTGGAAATGTGGTGTATGCCTTTCGACTTGTGCGTCTTTAAAGTTTCTACCTCAACGACGTTGTCGTGGATGATACGTTTGATTCGATACGGACCACTGTACAGTAAGAGGAATTTGTGAATCATAGATCTTCCCTTGTGGGATAAGTGGTGGGATCTAATTAATACCTTTTGTCCTACATAGAGTTGTTTGGCATAACAATTACGATGAGAGCGTTTCCTTTTTTCTGTGGCTTTCTTAATGTTTTTAAGCGCCAATTCAATGATCTCATGATGACGTAGTCTTCTGTGTTTAGGAAAAGGTATCAATTACTTGATACGGTCGGGAGGCTGCTTATTTTTCAGAACCAGAATTGGTGAAAGGCCTGTAAAATCATTAGGAAGTTCATTTATAATATTTTGAAATGACGGAAGATATCTATCCCCTGTGTTATGTCGTCGGTAGCAATACAGCCTACAAAGTTTTCCAAGCTCTTTCATCACTCGTTCACAAGGGTTAGAGGCAGCATGATAAAGTGATATGAACACAGGTTTGATGTTTCTGCGCCGCAACATCCGTGCTCAATCATGAGAACGGAATTGAGGTCCGTTATCGGAGATGACTTTATCTATATGGCCAACATCTTTTAGGAAATTTTTGACAAAGGCGTTAGTCACTGTCTTCGCCGTGGCACGGCGGAGCGGAGTGAAAGATACAAATTTTGATGTGAGCTCAATAGCAACGAAGACAAAAGAGAAACCATTGTTAGTTCTCGGAAGAGGTCCAAAGAGATCAACGGCTGCTAACTGCATTAATTTTGTAGTTATAATCGGAAAAGTGGAGCAGAATGTGATATGGTCGGCGGCTTTGCTTTCTGACAATCGAGATAACACATTGCGTATACGTTTCTCCATGTTGAAGAAATAACAAGAGTCGCGTAATTTCGCGAAGCACTTCTTGGCACCATAGTGTCCGTAACTGAGATGAATATACCACATCAATTTGTTCACGGATTCCTCCGGAACACACACTAACCAAAATTGACTGTCAGGGGCTTCACGTTTGAAGAGAATGTTATTATGGATAATGTAAAATTGTCTGATGGAAACATTATATTTATCGTGCCATTTTATTTTAATATCTCGCCAGATTGGATCTTTATCTTGTTCTTTAGCAATATCAGAAAATGTGGCAGATATGTAATTTTCGAAAGCAACTTGCTGCATATAGAGGATAGTAAAGTTATTTTCTAAGTATGCCTCTTCCGTCGCCTTGATGAGCCCAACAGGCGAACGAGATAGCGAGTCTGCAACGACGTTTTGTTCACCAGGAATGTAAATTACAGAGAAATCGAATTCTTGAAGGAACAAAGCCCATCGTCTAAGTCTATCATGGTTAAGTTTTGCCGACATGAGGAATTGAAGTGCACGGTGATCCGTGTAAACTTTAGTGTGTCTGCCAAACAAGAAATAACGGAATTTTTCGAATGCCCAAACTACTGCCAAAGCTTCAAGTTCAGTGACGGAATAGTTCCGCTCTGACTTGGTGAGTATGCGACTAGCAAACGCAATGGTTCTCTGAGTGGCAATGCCATTTTCTTCATCCTCTTGAAATACGTGAACGCCAAATCCGAATTTTGAACTATCGGTAGAAATGCAAAAGTTCTTAGACAAATCTGGGTGGTGCAGAGTAGGTGCGTGAAGGAGTGCATCTTTTAAGCAAAGAAATTCTCTTTGGGCAGCTTCATCCCAGAACCAAACAGAATTCTTTCTAGTTAATTCATATAATCTGGGAGTAGTTAGGTCTTTCAAATTTATAAAACGCCGATAGAAATTAATTAAACCCAAGAAAGCTCTTAATTGGCGTTTAGTGGTGGGAACAGGCATTTTCACTATCGCCTCTAACTTTTCGTGGTCGGGCTGAATTCCATCTTTAGAAATAATGTGCCCTAAAAATTTAATCTGAGAACGACCAAACTGTGACTTTTCTAAGTTTACAGTAATCCCGGATTGAGCAAACACTTCAAGTAAAGATTCCAAAATACTGTTATGTTTTTCCCATGAAGATTCTGCAATTAAAATATCATCAACGTAAATTGTGATTTGTTGTTTTAAGTGTTCAGGAAGTGTGGCATTCATCGCACGGATGAAAGCAGATGAGGAAATGTTCAGTCCGAAAGGCAATTTACGGAACTGATAACAGTTTCCGAAGCAGAGAAACGCGGTATACTTCCTACAGTTCGGGTGTAGTTTCACTTGCCAAAAACTAGACCTGAGATCTAATGAGGATAAAACTTTGACGCCATAGAATTTTTGTAACAATTCTTCAAGGGTTTGGGGTCGGTCGGTTTCAGGTAAAATGATAGTGTTAATTTGTCTGGAATCGAGCACTAATCGAATTGACTTATCTCTTTTTTCAACAATATGTAGGGGACTGTTATATGAGCTAACTGCAGGTTCAATTACACCTTGATTGAGCACGCACTGAATTTCAGCCTTAACTCTTTCCCTGTATACTATCGGAATGGGATATGGAGGTACAAAAAATTTATTATGTTCTTTGATCTAGTGAATACACGGGAATAACGCCGCAAGATAAGGAACAATTCTTCCTTATCACGTTCTGAGGCACCTTCAGCTTCTACTAATTTGTTCTTAATGATGTCAGAAATCAAGTCAATTCGTTCAGTCTCGAAATGTTTATGTGTTATATCATCATCAGGTTTGACATCCTGCGTCGCATTAGAAGTAGATAAAAATTTTAAACAACTGGCACCTTCTTCATATCTGGTAATCCAGTCTTCGAATTTAATTTGAATGGCATTTTCCTGAACAAAAGCAATAGCACTAGCCGTATTGAAATCTAAAATAACCTTGTACTTGGATAGGAAGTCCACACCTAATATTATCTGTGTAGTTAAGCAGGGAACAATCAATAGGTTGGCAGAAAAGAGATGACCTTGACATAAAAATTCTACGTATGCCACGAATTTTAGTACAATGTAAAGGAAGAATAGGACCGTTAAGCAACTTCTGATATTTCTTGAAAGTTACTTCACTAATTACTGACACTGGGCTACCAGAATCTAAGACAGCAGAAAGATTGATTTTGCCAATTTTGACAGATACAATAGGGTGAATTGGAATATCGAGACATTCTACCTTCTCTTCTAATAGTGCCTCTTTTATGTCATCTAACTGTACAAATTTTACGCCTTGTTCGGTAGAAGGTTCATAAGAAATTTCTTTGTTGAGACAAGTGTTACCAAGATTAATGAGACTTTCACAAGATAAATGCTTCTCAAATCTTGATTGTTCATCAACTTCGCATTCGCTATCTTCGTCATTAGAAGACATGTAATTGTCTATCCAATCAGCGACAGAGGTGTGCTGCAAATCTAATTGTTCGAAATCAGTTTTTGCTGTTCCAAGGTTACTGTTAGTTGTATTATTGTGTGGCAGTACCGTATCTTGCATTTCGAAGTACATGATCGGTCTGTCATATGAAATTGTTGGTTCATACTGTAAGTATTTTATTTCATATATAGTGTCTTCCTCAGAGTCTGAAGACGAAGCTTCTGTCTCCCACTCTGAATTGTCGTCATTATATTGCTGATCGACAATCATCTCGTTTAACTGTTGGGCAGTGTAATGTTTGTTCGATGCCTTTTTATTTGTTTCGTTAAATCTGATAGTACAATTTTTATTACTGTCATTGCTTTCAGGAGTAACGGCTTTAGGTTTTGACACAAGTTGTGTCGGTTTTGCTTTATCACTTACTGAGGTGCTACCAGCATCAGTATTGTGCACTTCCGCACAAACTACTATTCTGTTTTGTTCGGGAGGTTGTTCATCGTAACCTTCCTCTCTGTGAGGACATTCACAATGAACAAGTTTCAGCGTATAGTTAGGATCACATAAATCCTGTACGGCCGAATTATTTGCCGTCGAGTCCGCTAGTCATTCCTGACGCAGCCCCTTTTTTGACGAATTATAGCGTGGATTGGCAGATCTGATTTCAATGTTTTGCTCTTGTCTTTCTGGGGTACGCGATCTGCTTTTGCCCCGATTTGTGTTTTCGTATCGTGGAAGGCGATCACGAGAATTATCGCGTGTGCCCTCCCGACTACGCTTCTCAGCGTTATTGTTGTTATTTTCAGTCTCGTGATCACTATCAGTATTGCGTCTTTCACGCCAATTAGTATTATTTGAGGTATTGCTGTTATGATAATAATTATTGTGGCGTCCTCCGCGACCAAAGCCACCACCTCGGTTACGGCCACGAAAACTTCCACGATTGTTCTCACATTCTTGAAAATCACTGTTGTCATTGTCGCGACTTTGTTTGAAAGTTTCATTAGTAAAAGAATTATTTTTTGTTTGATCCTCGTGCTCTGGATGACGTTTAGAACGCGGCGGGCTTTGATGCGACCGGCGATCTTATCTGTTTCTATCAAAATATCGACTGCGCGAGGAATTTTCCTCGTCTTCTTCCTCTAAGTCTTGTAAGAGGTTTCTAAAGGCTTCAATATCATTCTTGCATCGTGCCGCAATGGCAATTTGACGCAAGTGTAGTGGTAGTTTGTTCAAACAAATTCTAATTAATTCGGCAGGGCAGTAAGGTGCCGATAAAAATTGATTTTTGTATACTAAATGTTGGAAATATTCCACCGGGCTCGAGAAATTTGATCGCTCAAAAGTTTTGAACGTCGCAATACTGTTTTTAACGCGGTCTTGTGCCGCTTCCGACCAGTATGCGGATAGAAATGAGCGTCGGAACTGATTCTCGCTATGGCACTCTTGTGCAATAGCTCTCATTCTGGTGGCTGGCTCGCCTTCCAGATAACCACATATGAATTCTAATCTGTGCTCGAGTGGCCAATTCGGGGGAAGACTATAATCGAATTGTTGCAACCACTCTTTCGGGTGCAAGTCGTACGGAGAGTTTTTGAATATTTTGAATTTACGTAGTCAGGAAATGCTTGTAGTCAAACGCTTCCCTTCGCCTGTGCGGTGTAAGTGGGCGTAAGCTACGCACCGCGTCTTCATTGTTGTTACTACAAGGAACACTTCGTTCACGTACCAAGGGACCTACTTGGTTCGAATCATTATCATTGTCATTTTCTTCTACGTCTTGGTATGGATTTCCACAAGTGTGGTCAAATTTCCTCTCTATTCGCGCCACGCGATATTCTAATTTTCTGACCTTAGCCTTGTATTGCTGATTAATGGTCATTTGACCTTGTTTGAAACGGTCAAGGGCGAGATATTCATTAGTTTCATTAAACGGGGTAGGATGCGTTACATCAGAACTTTTGTCAGTGTTATCACTGATTTGGGTCATCTTAACAGTGAGATCCTCAACCTGTTTATTAATTTTGTTAATCTGTTCCGTCGTGACTGACTGGAAGTTCTGCAACTTTTCATCAAATAGATTACTCTGTTGCTTCAATTGAGCGAGTTCAGTAGTTTCCATATTTTCGACTCGTGACGCAAGGCTTTCCATAACCGGATTAATCTCGTCGCGAATATCTTGTCTTTTTTGCTGAGATTCACGTTTGAAAGTATTGAGCAGTTGTTCCCTGAACCGATTGTTGTCCTCATTTATTTTATTAAAACTACTTTGAATACTCACAAACCTCGAATCGCACGTCTGTTCTATTTTCTCAAGTTTTTCACCTTGTTCCTCAAGTTTTTCATTTAATTTCTGAGATTGTAATTGACTATTCTCATTTAACTTAGAGAGCTGTGACAGTAACATCTACATGAAGTCATTTGGTAATACGTTTTCCATAGCTGTCGCACAAGTATTTTTTGCAGCAGAGCTAGGCGGAACCGATGCATTATTTTTCGCAACCACGTTACAAGAATCGGAATTCTGGATTGTCGAATCCTGTACTTTATCATTATCCATATTGTCTATTCCTGAAATAATCTGTTCTGAGTTTTCGTACACGGTATTTGCTGTCGTATTTGTATCAGTGCAGTGAGAAGATTCTTGTAAAAATTCTTCTTCTCTCCTTGCATCATTCAAGGTCTCATTTTCGAAAGCAGTTTTAGCATCGGCGCGGGCTCTCCTATTCTTCGACATTGTTATCAGAATTTTGCAGTAAAGTGACCAGTAATATTTATTTTCACCTACTGCAAATTTTTGAAAATTACACACGGTAATTATGAGAGAACAATAGGCTAAATAGGGCTAGTGCAATATACAGTCACAATCGAGATTACGCGAACCGTTAATTATCACACAAGTTCAGCGGTACTAGAACTTTCAACACAACAAACATCAGACAATGTAAAAGAGAGACTTTTTTCAGTAGTAATGCAATTATTTGTATATTCAGTTAATCTACTATAAACAATACTACAAATCTCAAGAATGGTAAGTAACAAACTACAGAAACAATTACTATGCTACTGTTGCTATAACAGAGGATGGTGCTACAAAAATTCAATTAAGAGCCAAAAGTTAAGTTGGTTAGAGGAAAAGACAAACTAACTTAAATAAGGCTACGTATCTAACTACGTCACGAACCTGGTTGTGAAC
Organism: Locusta migratoria; assembly: GCA_026315105.1. NCBI lineage: Eukaryota > Metazoa > Arthropoda > Insecta > Orthoptera > Acrididae > Locusta > Locusta migratoria. The sequence goes on along the minus strand of CM048745.1, from coordinate 129,777,767 downwards.
TATGCTGGCAGAAAGGGCGCCAGATAAAAGCTGTGTGTGTGTGTGTGTTGTGGAAGTTGAACCTATCGTTAAATCAGACAACAAATTGTTCATTAACACAGCAATTTGGTTTAATTATGGCCCTGATATTGATGTATATACTATTAAATAAGAAACAGTGCATTAAACTGATTATGTGCGCAACGGATATTTTAAACACAAAACAACTGTGACAAGTCACCATTTGAAACAGACACTGATTATACTCAAAAATTTTGACTGCGAGAAAGATATTAAAAAACCACAAACCACTTTCTTAATGCTTGACTGTGAGAATTTTTATGCAGATCAGTTTCTGATTATTGAAATTTAGTATCATAGTCAATTAACTATCATTTACTGTGGCACCAACAACGAAATCTGTTCAACAATATTATTAAAATCAATACTGCACTTTAAATCCACTAATAACTAATCATCAAATGAAGGAAGTAGGTTAATTTTCTAACTACGTAAATGAAACAGGAAGGAAAAGTCAAGTTACTTATTATTAATAATCAGCATTACATTACCTACATAATACAACTTCTGACTTGCTGGCAAAGCAGCCTCTGCTCTACATCGGAGCCATACACACAACTCTCTCTAAGCGAGCTGAATCACAAGTGCTACTCTCTCTCAGCGCGAGCTACAATGCTATGAAATACATGATCTTTGCCAAAGATGACACTTCACAGAGTTAAGTACACATATCGATACATACAGTAGAAGCGATATTATACATTTTCTTGCAAGCAAGTTACTCGATACAAAACAGGAGGCACAATATTGGACATTTTCTTACAAAAATAATTTATGGACACGTTTCAGGTCCCCTACACTTCCTCGTGTTTATAAACGATTTAGGAGGCAATCTGAACAGCTCTCTTAGACTGTTCGCGGATGATGCTGTCGTTTATCGGTTAGTGAAGTCAACAGAGGATCAAAAGCAACTGCAAAGCGATATAGACAAAGTTTCTACTTGGTGCGAAATTTGGCAATTGACACTAAATAAAGAAAAGTGTGAAGTAATACACATGACCACTAAAAGAAATCCGCTGAACTTCAATTACACGATAAATCAGTCAAACCTTAAAGTCGTAAATTCTACCAAATACCTAGGAGTTACAATTACGAACAACTTTGACTGGAGAGAACACATAGAAAATATTGTGGGGAAGGCGAATCAAAGGTTACGTTTCATTGGCAGAACGCTTCGAAGATGCACCAGCTCCACCAAAGAGACTGCCTACATCACACTTGTGCGTCCTCTCCTGGAGTGCTGTTGCTCCTTGTGGGACACTCACCAGGTGGGACTGACGGAAGATATTGAGAAGGTTCAGAGAAGGGCAGCTCGTTTTGTTTTATCACGTTACGGGGAGAAAGCGTCACGGAAATGTTGCACGAATTGGGGTGGAAATCATTAAAAGAAAGACGTTATTCATTGCGGCGTGATCTGTTTGCGAAGTTTCAATCACCGACTTTTAGTTCTGAATGTGAAAATATTTTGCTAGCACACACCTACTTAGGGAGACATGACCATCCACATAAAATAAGAGAAATCAGATCGAAAACGGAACGGTTTAGGTGTTCTTTCTTCCCGCGCGCTATTAGAGAATGGAACGGTAGAGAAAAGCTATGAAAGTGGTTAATGAACCCTCTGCCAGGCACTTAAATATGATTTGCAGAGTATCTATGTAGATGTAGATGTCGATACCTACACAGACAGATGCTACAACTGCTTCAATTACTGGTATTTCCATGTACTTACAAAATTTCAAATTCTATTTTCTTGGGATTTTTTGAGAGTTGCGCCGAATAGCATTGTCTGATTGTTATTTGAGTTCTAAACTTCATGTACCACAAATATAAAAAAATTCTAAAATACGATACCCATGTGGTCTCCTTGTAAGACGAATGACGGAGCAACGCGGGGGATTTCCAGTTCCACTCCCAGATAGAACACGGAAAAAACGAATGCTCGTATCTAACTGTGCAAGCCCTAATCTCTCTGATCTTTGTGGAACTACTTCTATGTCCTTTGAACCGATCTGGTGGGGATCCCAAACACTGATAAATACTCATGACGGGGTCGTACAAGCGTTCTATATGCGGTCTCCTTTACAGACGAATCACACCTTCCCAATATTCTCCCAATAAAGCGAAGTCGACCATCCGCCTTCCCAATGTCTGTCATATGCTCGTTCCATTTCATACCGCTGTGCAGCGTTCAAATGTTCAAATTTCAAATGTCTGTAAATCTATCGGACCAAACTGCTCGGTCATCAGTCCGTAGCTTACAAACTACTTAAACTTAGGTAAACTAACCTAAGGACAACACACACACCCATGCCCCAGGGAGGACTCGAACCTCCACGGCGAGCAACCGCGCGCTCCGCAGCGAGGCGCTTTAGACCACTCGGCTACTCCACCGCGGCTTGTGCAGCGTTACGCCTAGGTAGCCTAAATAATTGACGCGACTGTCACGCATCACACTCCTAAAGCTGTATTCGAACATTACGGGATTGTTTCTCCTACTCATCTGCATCATCTTACATTTTTCTACATTTACTGCTAGTTGCCATTCCTCACAGCACCTAGTAACTTGGTCCAAGTCATCCTGCATCCTACTACAGTCATTCAATGACGACATCCTCTTCTGCACCACAGCATCATCATCAAACAGCCGAAGATTGCAACTCACTCTGTCCTCAGATCATACATATAGGTAGAAAATAACAACGGCCTATCAAACGTCCCTGGGGCACCCCTGACGATACCCTAGCCTCTAATAAACTCGTCATCGTGGACAACGTACAGGGTTCTATTACTTATCTTCGAGCCACTCACACATTTGGGTACCTATTCCATAAGCTCGTACTTTAGTTAGCAGCCTGTAGGGCGGACCGTACCAAACGCCTTTCGAACATCGAGAGATATCATAAGTAGTTTGTAAGTTTAGGGACTGATGACCCCGTAGTTAAGTCCCATAAGCTTTACGAACATTTGAACATTTCGTAGCACGCAAGATGTCATGAGAGAAAATGGCAAACCGTGATGATGCACGGACATAAGCTTTTCCGTCTCAAGGACATTTCACAAAGAATTTTATATGAAGCGCAACCACAGCTAAAATATTTATACCTACGAGTAATTAAGGAACTTTCACACAGTTTAAATGTAAGTGTAAAAACTGAAGTTGTCTGAGTGGAAGGCCGTTGGTCCACTTGAGCCGTGAACCAACGGCCTTTTATTCAGACAACTTTAATTTTAACACCAACATTTTAACTGTGTGAAAGTTTATTAATTATGTATCAAGGAAATTTACTATTTTGGAACTGAGAATATGTTCAAGAATTCTACAACAATCTGATGTTAATCATTTAGGTCTGTAATTTCGTTGGCTTGTTCTTTTGCCTTTCTTATACACGGGAGTTAACTGTTCCTTTTTCCAATCTCTTGGTACTTTGCGCCGGATCAAAGATTGGCGATAAATCCAAGTAAGGAGCCAATGCTGCTGAGTACTGTTTCTAAAACCGTGTTGTTACCTTAACTAGACCTGACGACTTGTTTATATTCAAGTCTGTCATCTGCTTGTCTACACCAATAATATTGCCTTGAGGTCTGGAGCGCCACGGTACGAATCTCGTCGGAGGTTCAAGTCCTCCCTTTGGATTGGTTGTGTGTGATGTTCTTAGCTTAAGTTAGTTTCAGCAGTTGGAAAGTCTAGGAACCGATGACTTCATCAGTTTGGCAACTTAGGGATATAGCTCGCCGTCGGAGGTTCGAGTACTCCCTGGGGCATGGGTGTGTGTGTTCTCCTTAGGTTAGTTTACCTTAGTTTTAGTAGTTTTTCAGCTGCGGACTGATGACCACGCAGTTTGGTCCGATAAATTTACAAACATTTGATTTGACGCCATCTAAAAGGCTAGAAAATTCTTCCCTTAAGTTACAACGCCCATGACAGTCAGAAGACTTACAAAATTCGTTTATGGGCCGTGTACTACACTACTGGCCATTAAAATTGATAAACCACGAATATGACGTGCTACAGACGCGAAACTTAACCGACAGGAAGAAGATGATTAGCTTTGCAGAGAATTCACAGAAGGTTAGCGGCGGTGGCGACACCTACAACGTGCTGACATTAGGAAAGTTTCCAACCGATTCTCATACACAAACAGCAGTTGACCGGCGTTGCCTGGTGAAACGTTGTTGTGATGCCTCGTGTAAATGCACACCATCACGTTTCCGACTTTGATAAAGGTCGGATTGTAGCCTATCTCGATTGCGATTTATCGTATCGCGACATTGCTACTCGTGTTGGTCTGACTATTAGCAGAATATGGAATCGGTGGATTCAGGAGGGCAATATGGAACGCCGTGCTGCATCCCAACGGCCTCATATCCCTATCAGTCAAGATGACAGGCATCTTATCCGCATAACGGATCGTGCCACGTCTCGATCCCTGAGTCAACAGATGGGGACGTTTGCAAGACAACAACCATCTGCTCCAACAGTTCGACGACGTTTGCAGCAGCATGGACTATCAGCTCGGAGACCATGACTGCGGTTACCCTTGACGCTGTATCACTGACAGGAGTGCCTGCGATGGTGTTCACAACGACGAACCTGGTTACGAATGGCAAAACGCCATTTTTTCGGATGAATCCAGGTAATCGCCATACTGTCGTATCACCCGGCGTGATGGTATGGGGTGCCATTGGTTACACGTCTCGGTCAACTCTTGTTTCAGATGCGTTACAACCCTTCATTCGATCTCTGCGAAACCCTATATTTCAGTAGGATAATGCACGACCGCGTATTGCAGGTACTGTACGTGCTTTTCTGGATACGGAAAATCTTCGATTGCTGCCCTGGCCAGCACATTCTCCAGATCTCTCACCGATTGAAAACGTCTGGTCAATGGTGGCCGAGCAACTGTCTCGTCACAATAAGCCAGTCACTACTCTTGATGAACTGTGGTATCGTGTTGAAGGTGCATGGGCATCTGTACCTGTATATACTATGCAAGCTCTGTTTGGCTGAATGCCCAGAAGTATCGTGGCAGTTATTACGGCCAGAGGTGGTTGTTCTGGGTACTGATTTCTCAGGATCTATGCACCCAAATTGCGAGAAAATGTAATCACATGTCAGTTCTAGTATAATATATTTGTTCAATGAATACCCGTTTATCATCTGCATTTCTTCTTGGTGTAGCAATTTTAATGGCCAGTAGTGTATATCCCAAGAGTCGTCGGGTTTTGCTTTCGTACAAAGTTTTCCGCAAGTCGAATTCGCGTAGCATTCCTGCCGTTACGTCTGCGAACCAGAACGGTCACGCCCTGTTAGTCGCGGAGCACGCAGCGGAAGGCACGCAGGATATCCGAGGACTGGCTTCGCATGCTGCTTCGTGTGGCCGCTCACCCGTGGTCGCCACGTAATAACAGTCCGTGGCGCGGTCGCGGTGTGCTGCCTGCGTTCCGTCTGTTCTGGTATGAAGCTTCTGCTTGTGTGAAAACCCGTCAGGGGTCCTTCATTTTTCTTTCGTTTCTGTCGCGCATGTGCGTGGTCGGCGTGGTTAATTCGGATTTGGCATGTTAATTTAAGGGTGGCACGATGACTTTCTGTCGCAATCCAATGTCCCCGCCCCCTTGGGTAGGAAATATTTCCACAACTGTATACATTTAATGTTGTAAATGTGTAAGAGTGCTAACTTAAGCCCTTTCTATACGAGACGTGCAACATCCAGAAGAAAGTCGTTGTCAGATTCAGCGCTCCTTGCGATAGACTGTCGAACTACAAAATGGTACGCATTTGTCGAATCGTCTACTCCACGTGTCAACTTTTCGGAACTGTAAGATATATTATCATTATTGTGATGATTAAAACATTTGTAGCCGGCCGCGGTGGCCGAGGGGACTGAGGCGCTCCAGTCACGGTCTGCACGGCCACAACGGTCGGGGGTTCGAATCCCCCCTCGGGCATGGATATTTGTGCCGTCCTTAGTCCTAGTTAGTTCATAAGTAGTTTGTAAGTTTAGGGACTGATGACCCCGTAGTTAAGTCCCATAAGCTATACAAACATTTGAACATTTTTGAAAACATTTGTGTTGTAGACTGCCACTGTGAAACTGTATTTGTTTTTGTGCAGTTCATGCGTAACTACGTGGCTCACATATGTTAACGTCCTCATTATAAAATGCGACTGCATACTTCCAGTCCCTGCGGTTTGAGGCACCTATGTATATAATGAACAAGCTCAGTTGTCTATACATAGACCTTTAACTGTAATAAAGCTTCAAATAATGCTCACCAAAAACAAATATTTCATTCATTAAGTACAGAATGTTTAACGAAAAAAAGCAAATATTTTAGAAGATGGTAATAAAGACGATTTGCAGTTAAAATTTCATATAACGTGTGTCCAGTTTTTATTGGGTACAGAGATACAGTTCTTGGTATGTACAACAAATTTAAAGCATATGCAAATTTGCATATTTTGACTGATTCTTTCGTCGGTTCGTGGTAGATCACCATATTGATTTTCATTTAAACAACCGGATTTCAACGTACTTTAAAGTCTGAATATGTCCTAGTAAGCCGAAAACCGGGTAACTAAGTGGAAATGGACGTGTAGAACATACACAAAATTCTACTTTGAAGTCAGCGTGATGTCGTACTACTAAGAATCGACGGATAAATCACTGAAAATGTCTTCATTTGCATTAGCTCTAAGTTTGTTTGGTTTTCATATTAACAGCTATATCTCTGTATTCAATAAAAATTGCACACATGTTATATGAAATTTTTAATGCAATTCCTCTATAGTATCACCTCCTAAAAAACTTACGACTGATTCGAAAAACTACGTTCCTCTTAGCAGGAGACAAGTATACATTCTCAAACAAACTGCCGACTTGGCTTCGTTTGTCAGCTGGGTTCCCCATTCGGTCGTCTGCGCATGCGCGAAGCACTTCCATACGCGTGAGAATAGGATCCATCCTATTCCGTCTACTAGCGATCGTATGCGTGCATCTTGTGCAAGTGGACGCGTCTACACTGTACGCGGCAGGCGTGACCGGTGCATCATGGGTAATCTCGTAAGCTCTCACTTCCAGTGTAGAAAGGTCTTTATTCGTAATTCCGTTAAGTGTATGCAGCCACGTGAGAGGGTCGAAGATCGAATTTCGACTGGAGGACTCCCAGGCAACTGCAGACAGGAAGCACTGTGTAAGGACATTTAATACCTTTGAAGGTGGAAGTACCAGCAGCTGTATAAATATTATTTATTCAATTCTGCGACCGGTTTCGGTGTTACAATCACACCATCTTCAGGCCCCCGTAGTGCAACTGTCAGTAATAGCACATTTAAAAAAGGCAGCCGTTAACATCGGTAGCCGTAAATACCTACTTCACATGTTATTCCTTTACCTAACTTGTTGGTTTTTCATCTATACATTTACGACTACCGGTGTTAACGGCTGCCCTTTTTAAATGTGCTAGTACTGACAGTTGCACTACGGGGGCCTGAAGATAGTGTGATGGTAAAACCGAAGCCTCTCGCATAATCGAATAAATAATATTTATACAGATGCCGGTACTTTCTTCCACCTTCAGATTTATCAGTTGTAGTCCCAACGCATTGATTACGGAGAGAATTAAATTTAATTCCTCGGTTTTCAATCAAAATAGGAAAGATTCCACACAAGTAACAAGTAAACAACGGCGCCATCACACAACCAAAGATGATAAATTTCAGAAGTATCGATAGTAAATATCAGTGATCAACGAGCGAGGCGACATTACGTTCGTCCGTCTGCTTTTTTGAGAAGAGTCAGACCAAGATTCCACGCAGAATTTAATCATAAATCCCAATGTCTATTTTAATGTTATTCACCAGTTTAATATCAACCGCTTCCTTCTTCTTCTTTTACGTGATCAGGCCTCGTGGACCGCACGCTGCTACAAGTTTCCTTCTCCAATGCTTTCCGTCCATTGCTGTTATTCGCCAGCTGTCCACATCTATTGCTGCTTGCTTCAGGTCTTCATGGAGGCCACCCTCCAACGTTTCCTTGGTCTTCCTGGAGGTCTCCTTCCTGCAGTTACGAGCTTCTGAGGCCACCTGTCATCTTACATCCGGGCAAAATGTCCGGCCCACTGCATACGCTTGGTTTTTATTGTTTCTGCTTTGCTGGGATGTTGGTATAATTCCTGAAGCTCTTGGTTGTGCCTGGTCCTCCATTGCCTTGTGTCTGGATCCAAAACCGGACCGTAGATCTTCCGAAGTTCTCTCAAAAACAAAGAGCTTGCGGAAGTCCTGTTTTCGAATACTCCATGTCTCACAGCCATATATCAGGCTGTTCAAAAATGTTCAAATGTTTGTTAAGCTTATGGGACTTAACTACGGGGTCATCAGTCCCTAAACTTACAAACTACTTATGAACTACTTACGAACTAGGACGGCACAAATATCCATGCCCGAGGGGGGATTCGAACCCTCGCCCGTAGTGACCGTGCTGACCGTGACTGGAGCGCCTCAGTCACCTCGGCCACCGCGGCCGGCTATATCAGGCTGGATTAGGGCGTTGTACAGTTGAATTTTGAACTGTCTGGATAGACATTTGGAGCGAAGCAGTTGCACTAGGGTGTGGTAGGATCGGTTTCCAGCTTTAATCCTGCCGTTGATCTCCGCTTCACAAGAAGAGTTGTCTGGGAAAAATGCCCCCAGGTATTTAAATTCACGCACTATCTTGTAAGACATGTCTCCCCACCTGCAGTGACTGTAGATGTCCAGCAGTTTGCCCATGGGTCATAAGGAGGTACTCTGACTTGGCTTCATTGATGAGTAGCCCAAATTTACTGGTGGCCTCCTTTAGTGCTGTGGTCATTTGTTTGAACTCCTCTTCAGAGCTAGAGACAGATATCATCTGCATAGGCCAAGTATGCCAGTCTGTTTCCCTCAATTTCTCTTCATTCTTTTGGAAGGATTCGCACACAATCTTCTCGAGGGCAAAATAGAACATAATAGGGACATTCTAAAACGAAAGCAAATGTGTTGTTTTAACACAAACTTATGTTTTTTTTTTTTTTTTAATGGACACCCTATATTTTTTCTTCAGCAATCCATAGCATGACAAATCACATAAACAATGGCGTTGATTGCATCGCAATATTCCAATAACATCTCGAAATATTGCGACGCGAAGTTGACGCTTGAAATACGCGAAACGCGCAGCTAGCGCACGTCCTGAGACTCAGGCGAGAACCCGATGCTGCTAGCCGCGCGTTTCGCGTATTACAGGCGTCAACTTCGCGTCGCAATATCTCGGGATGTAATTGGAATATTGCGATGCAATCAACGCCATTGTTTATGTGATTTGTCATGCTATGGAATGCTGAAGAAAAAAAATATAGGGTGTCCATTTAAAAAACACAAGTTTGTGTTAAAAAACACATTTGCTTTCGTTTTAGAATGTTTCCAAATATGTACATTCATGGGCCCCAGCCGTACATTGATACCGGTGAAAGTCGTTTTCCAATAGCTGTTATTGTTCTAGAGATATTTTGGATGAACAAGATAGCTAGGACACCATATATATATATATATATATATATATATATATATATATATATATATATATATATATATATATATATATATATATTAAATGTAACATTTTATTGTTGATATCTCTGAATTTTATCATCATTGGTTGTGTAAAGGCGCTTGTTCGTTGTGAAGCGTCTTTCCTATTTTTATTGAAAACCGAAAAAATGTTCAAATGTCTGTAAATCTAACGGACAAAACTGCGTGATCATCAGTACGTAGCTTACAAACTACTGAAACCTAGGTAAACTAACCTACGGACAAACACATCCACGCCCCAGGGAGGACTCGAACCGCCACGGTGAGCAACCGCGCGCTCCGCAGCGAGGTGCTTTAGACCGCTCGGCTACTCCACCGCGGCTTGAAAACCGAGTGCCCCTGCACAGAACTGCACAGAAATGGTCGTACGGGATAATCTCACCTGATCGCTACACCTCGGAGATGCTGTGTCCCATCTCTTGTGCGCCGGCTGTAATACCTCGTTAAAACTCACTTAAATGCTGATAACCAGTAATTGTAGCAGCGATCTAAAGGTACGTTGGCCAAGGCGCGATTGGTGGCTGCGATGGGTCGTCCTAGAGAGCCTGTATATATAGAGAGAGTGGCCATGTGTGATACCGCTGCTGATTGGCCGACAGCCCAGGACGCCATGTTTTTACCAGATGTGGTGGGCTTTGTGTATGTCTGAGTAGCTACAGCGTGCGTTTCTGTACCGTGGAGTGTAAGGTGTAAGGTGCAGAGATTAGCCTGCTTAGCCATAAGAGGCGGAATTAGCAGCACACCAACTGCTGGGATGGAAACCATGCTGGATATGCCCCCATTACACCTTTGGGTCAAGGTGGAGGCAGCGGCTGGTGCTTACAGACTCAAAACTGACAACAACTGGAACTCTTTGGGATTTCCAGAATCACACACTAAAATAGTGAGTGAGGTAAATATAGGAAAGGTTGGGGAAATGCCATCCGACTATATTATAACCCCATACTGCTTCAACAAGCCTTTCAATATAACAATTGGAAGTAGGGAGCAGTGGGAGAAAATAGTTCGACACCATACGGGCGATATTGTCTGGTTCACTGACGGGTCGAAATCAGACCAAGGCGTTGGGTCCGGGGAATACGGGGTGCAGCCAAGACTGGAGGGCGTCATCTCTCTAGGGAAACTGGCCTCAGTATTTCAGGCCGAAATCACTGCCATCAGGGCGTGTGTGGAGGAGAATTTGCGTAGGTGCTACAAAGATCGTAGCATCTATATCTATTCAGACAGCCAGGCAGCCCTGAGATCACTGGCAGCTCCTGCAACAAGGTCGAAAATTGTTGCAAAATGTCACAGGGTTCTGGTGGAGCTAGGGGAAAGCAATAGAGTAAACCCATTGTGGGTCCCTGGCCACTCGGGAATTAGTGGCAACGAACATGCCGACAGATTAGCCAGGATCGGGGCAGAGACTCCATTTATTGGAACGGAACCTGTCCTGACAATCACCAAGGCAATGGTCAAATTGGAGCTACGTAACTGGCTCAGAAGACAGCACGTCGAATATTGGACCAAAGTCCACCAACAAAAACATGACAAGGTAATGATGCCAAAGCCATGTTTTAATAGAAGCTTTGCAATCCTGGGCCTGAACAGGAGAGAGATTAGACTCATGGTTGGATTGCTGACAGGCCATGGGAATTTCAAAAAACGCCTACATACAATGGGAATAACAGAAGAGGACCCTAAATGTAGGATCTGTGATGACGGTGATGAAACTGCATCACATCTAATCTTCGAATGCATTGCATTGGAGAGTAAAAGGCACAGAACATTTGGGACAACCAGACCTGAAGAAATTGTGTCTAATAAAGAACTGGTAAAGGGACTCATTGCACTGTTCAAGGGTTTTGGTCGGCTTTACTAGATATACAGGGATCAATACCGCACAATAAACTTAGTTGCGGTGCGGGCAGTGGCGGGTTGGACCAAGACTGTTTTGGCTTCCCTGAGAAAATCAAATCAAATCAAATCAGCTATAGCGTGCGTTTCTGTACTGTGGAGTGTCTTAAAAGCTTCTGACAGCGATTTCAGTGTACCGTTACGTACAATTGTAATACGGTAGGCACTGCTCCACTTTTGCACATCTTTTATCACTTCTATTTACGTAAATACACTTGTTGTTCGTCGGTCGTTGACGATAACTTTAGAATTTCGCGGCAATTTTTAAGATTAAATGGTGATTTACTGTGTGTAATTAAAAATGTACATTACATAAACATTAAGGGCAGTAAAGAGAAATGCCTTGTTGTTCCTCTGTTGGCTGTAAAAACCGAAGTGAAGATTGCTATATGATGCTTGTGATCGCAAGGAAAGAGAAAAAACGGAAACACTGAGTCGTGAAAGTTAAACAAGAAAGCGGGAATCGTAAAGGCCACTTATGGAAACTAAGGGATTATTCCTGTCTGTGTGGAGTAAATATTTTCTGCTTCCTGTGCATTTCCCACGTGGAGTAGTGGTTCCGTACTGGTTTAATGTGAAGGCCCCGAGTTCGAATCCGACAACCGGTAAGTTTTTTTAAACAGTATAGTTCAGCTCTTTGTTTGTTCATGGTTTTGGTTTTATCGTGCTACAATGTACGTTTTAACATGGCTACGGCACCTCTCCCTTGGCTGTGTATTCTTGACTATTCACAATCCTATAATTGTTTACAGGATGTGACATGCAAAAGGGAGGGTGGGGAGGATATTGACTCGTTGTTACCTATTTTGGGTCTGCTTCTGCTGTTTCAGTACAAATAGTATAGGTATATTTACGATTTTTTTTTTTTTTTTTTTTGTAGTGGGAAAGTATTATAAGATTGACAGGAGCACCATTGAAATGTAATATATCGGGACGGAAAATGATAATATTGTACTAATTTCAGCGATGGATATGCAGCCAGAAAAATCTGAAATAACATATTTTCTTTGAGGCACATAACATGAAATACCTCTCTTTCTTATTAATCAACTGCCAACCGTCGATATGACCAGAACATCGTAAAACATGGTATTAAAATTCTACAGTCATAGAAACTGTTTCACGAGACTTACTAGCTTACAAATTTGTTAGGCCTGTATAAGAATAGATGAATGGCATTTGTTTAATCACGTACTGATTAGTAAACTAGAAGATGTGCTTTGGTCTCATGGGTGGAACTGATGCCGTATTTCAATCGTCAAGTGGCTGAATTTCTGCTAGGGTCACTAATCACTATACTATTTAAGTGCACGTCCTGCGCACAGTCTGGTAAAAACATGGCGGCCACCGGCCAAATGGCCACTCTCTCACTATACAATGTCTCTAGGTCAGCCTAAAGCACTAGATATGCCAAGAATGTTTGTAAAACTTTGAAACTTAAATAGCTTAGAATAATTACCACTTTCTGCTAGACGCAAGTTTCTGCGTGAAACGTTTCTCATAGCGGTACTACCTACACAAGAGTGCTGTAAGTAAAGTACAAAAATAAGCACATATGTGCATTGAAGTGGTTGCCAGTGATTTAGTTTTTCAGCGTAAGTATTGCATTCCAAAAAATTACTTCTTCGAAAATCATACATTAATATTATATATATTTTATAAAGATGAAATTCCAACTAGATGAACTTGGGTGGACTCGTCTATTATTAAGCAACGAATTTTATCATCTGTAGACATCAAGAACAACATTCTAGTTCTCTAGACTTTATATGCTGGACATAAACTGTAGCAAAACATTCTCTAATTTCTTTCAGAGGAACACGGCCATTATTGCGTAAATCTTTATTTCATTATGGTCAGCATCCCGTGCATCCCGTTCGCTCTATGAGACTAAGTTGCGAAATACATATAATAGATTCGAACAACAGAAATCATGTCATGATTGTTGTCGTATAAGGAGGAACGTAGGTATTAAAGAGTAGTGACGATATTGTGAGAGTAGTGAGTTTCAATGTTACCACTGTAAAACTACGATGAAACTTGTTACATGTCACGACAGAAAATAAAGATAACCAGCCGGCCGCAGTGACCGAGCGGACTGAGGCGCTCCAGTCACAGTCTGCACGGCCACCACGGTCGGGGGTTCGAATCCCCCCTCAGGCAAGGGTATTTGTGCCGTCCTTAGTATTAGTTAGTTCATAAGTAGTTTGTAAGTTTAGGGACTGATGACCCCATAGTTAAGTCCCATAAGCTATACAAAATCATTGTACTTATTTCCGTCTTGCGTTTGAAACTCGGAGAACTGTGCGTAGAGGGAGGGTGGAGGGGGAGAGAGCGGCAAGGGGAGCCTTAATTTGTGATACTGAGAAGTGTTCAGTAGGAAACCCCACGACAGCAAGCGAACGGCCCGTTTTGCCCAAAGCTTAAAAAAAAAAAAAAATCACGGACGTGTTTTACGGCCCACTTTAGATTTGTAGTTTTATAAGGTTTTGCAAACATTTTCGACCAAAATAATAATGTAAATAATAAAACATTAATTAATAAGAATGTCTGAAACCCTTTTAGGGAAAAAATTTTGACAGTGGCGAGTTTCGAACCACTGACCTTCAGAGCCAGTGTCCAACGCTTTGCCCACTGTGCTACACCTGACCATTATAAGCTGTAGTCTTTAATTTCATACTATTCATGGTCGTTGTTAACTGATGCTACTATGGCATTTGTAGACACTAGATTATAATATATCGTACGAAGGACGACGTCTTTTGTTAATTCTTCAGTGCGCCATTGCTTTGAAATGACAACGTGTAAGTTACAATAAGGAAATCGTCAAATACGCAACGCCAGATGGCGTATGCCACAGAGTTTTGGGCGAGGAATGTCACGTGACATCTGCGAACGGCTGGTTTTCGTTAATTCAATAGAAGGTGTCAAAACTCCGTTATTTTTGCAAATATCTCTCAAACGATACGAGATATGAAAAAAAAAAAAATAAAAAATAAGGGAACAATGTTGTAAAGAATTTTCTCCTCTACAAATTCGTTTTTTCAATTTTCGCGTCAGATGAACGGTTTATTTGCAATTAATATTAAATTAAAAACGGCTTTTTTGGTATTACTAAGGTATTTCTTGTCCGAAATAATTCAAAAAGCGAGGTTCTGATCTCTGATAGCCAACAATTACGTCTGTAAAATTTGGTGTCGATCGGTTGAACGGTTCGACCTAAAAAGTGGGAAAACGTTACAGCCAGACAGACATCGTCAAATCGCCGTTATTTTTGCAAATATCTCTGCAACGATGCAAGATATGAAAAAAAAAACATAACAGAGCTATGTTGGAGAGAATTTTCCCCTCTACCAATTAGGCTATTCAATTTTCGTGTCAGATGAACGGTTCGTTGGTAACTACAATTATATTACAAACAAATTTTTTTTGGAATTACTACCGTATTTTTTGTCCGAAAAATTTGAAAAAGGGAGGTTCTGGTCTCTGGCGGCCTACAATTATGTGTGCAAAATTTGGTGCTGATCGGTTGAGCGGTTCGTCTTAAAAACAGGGAACACTTTACGGACAGACAGATAGACGGACAGACAGACATACATCCCAAAATCGCCGTCCTTTTCTTTTTTTTCTTCAAATATCTCTGAAACGATACGAGATATGAAAAAAAAACATAAGAGCAAAGTTTTAGAGAATTTTCTCCTCTACAAATTCGATTATTTAGTTTTCGTGTCAGATGAATGGTTAAGCCGTTATTTTCATTTAAATTTCGAGCTGTCAAAAGACGATCGCAAAGGCCCACTTTTAGTGTTACTACCGTAACACTACGGTCCCTGGAGTAGATGATATTCCCTCAGAGCTACTGAAGTCTCTGGGAGACCCAGCCATGACAAAATTGTTTCACCTGGTGTGTAAGATGTATGAGACAGTTGAAGTACCCTCAGACTTTAAGAAAAATGTTATAATCCCCATTCCAAAGAAAGCAGGTGCAGTCAGGTGTTGAAACTACAGAACCATCAGTCATGGTTGTAAAATGTTAACACGAATTGTTTACAGAAGGATGGAAAAGCTGGTAGAAGACGACCTCGGGGAAGATCAGTTTGGGTTCAGGAGAAATGTAGGAACACGGGAGGCAATACTCACTTTACGGCTTATCCTAGAAGATAGATTAAGAAAAGGCAAACCCACATTTCTAACATTTGTAGATTTGGAGAAGGCTTTTGACAATGTTGATTGGAATAAACTATTTCAAGTTCTGAAGCAAGCAGGAGTAAAATATAGGGAGCGTAAGGTTATTTACAACTTGTACAAAAACCAGACAGCGTTTGTCAGAGTTGAAGGGCGTGAGAGATGCAGTGGTTGAAAAGGGAGTAAGACAGGGTTGCAGCCTTTCTCCAATGTTATTCAATTTGTACATTGAGCAAGCTATAAAGAAAAGCAAGGAGAAATTTGGTGAAGGAATTAAAGTTCAAGCGGAAGAATTAAAAACATTGCGTTTTGCCGACGACATAGTAATTCTGTCAGATACAGCAAAGGACCTGGAAGAGCAATTGAACGGAATGGACAGTGTGCTGAAAGGTGCATATAAGATGAAGATTAACAAGAGCAAAACTAGGGTAATGGAGTGCAGTCTACGAAAATCAGGTGATGCTGAAGGAATTAGATTAGGTAACGAAGCAATAAAGGAGGTAGATGAGTTTTGTTACTTGGGCAGTAAAATAACAAATGATGGTAGCAGTAGAGAGGATATAAAATGCAGAATGGCAATGGGTAGAACAGCGTTCTTGAAAAAGAGAAATTTGTTAACATCGAATATTGATTTAAGCCTAAGGAAGTCCTTTCTGAAGGAGTGTTGCCTTGTATGGGAGTGAAACATGGACGATAAACAGTGCGGACCAGAAGAGGATTGAAGCTTTTGAAATGTGGTGCTATAGAAGAATGCTGAAGATTAGGTGGGTGGATTGAGTAACTAATGAGGAGGTACGGAAAAGAACTGGGGAGAAAAGAAATTTCTGGCATATCTTGACTAAAAGAAGGGATAGATTGGTAGGGCACATTCTTAGACATCAAGGAATAGTGGATTTAGCGTTGGAGGGAAGTGTGTGGGGTAAAAACCGCAGAGGAAGACCAAGAGATGGATACAGTAAGCAGATTCAGACAGATGTAGGTTGCTGTTCTTATGTGGAGATTTTGGTGTCGCACAAGTCTAAAGTGCGCGCCACCTACTTTCGTCGCGCGCTGCCATGCACGCACGGCGCGGCGTTCTTACGACGTCAGCCACGAACGCCCTCTGCTGCGATCCCGCTCGTGGCCAACACTGATCGACATCGTTCAGTTGGAACTGAGATAGGAACCAGTTAACACTTCGGAATCAGATAGGCAACAGTGAAGACTTGGCTATCGGATAGGCACTAGGCAAGCCTCTAGCTCAGCTATGTATCAGCATTCTGCAGTACTGAGCTATGTAAAAGTTAAGTATTACTAAGTCTCTATGAAATATATATCTCGTTCTAATTTACTCTAGTGTTTCTAGTTTCTGCTGTCCCACTGGCTGGTCACCTCCTACCTGCACAAGCGTGCATCCTTTATTCCTGTGTCGGTCTTTTTACTCGGCCACCGACACCTACGACGGAAACTAGACACAAAAGCGGCGACGAGGCTGGGACACAAAAGAGATGAAGAGGCTTGCTCAGGATAGGGTATTGTGGAGAGCTGCATCAAACCAGTCTCAGGACTGAAGACCACAACAACACACCGTAACCTAAAGTGGGCCAAAAGTGAAGCGCCTCGGTGTGTTTACAGTTCGTGTCTCGTTTCGATGAACTTTGGCCACCTGCACTGCCTACGTCCAGTACAGGGCCCACACTTGGAGCCAGCCACGTGTCGGGACCGCTCCGGCGCAGGGAGACTGTGCTAGCTGCGACCACAGGGCACAGATGGTGGGCTGCCCAAGCCCCCATAATCGCGTCAGCGGCCGACTGCGAACAGCGGACAAATTGAAGAGCGCCATTGTACTGGCAAACTTCCGCGCGAACTTTAAATGTGCGTAAGATTCTTTTGATTAGAGAGAGTATTCAAGTCTATGTCTAATTGAAATATATAACTACAAGACAGCTTCAGATTCCTTGAATATGGAGAAACTATCGGTTGTGTGTAAATGTATTACACATACGGTGTAGAAATTAGCCAACAGCGTTTCCTCTTCCTAACGAAACCGAACTATAACATGTAGTGCCGGCCGCGGTGGCCGAGGGGACTGAGGCGCTTCAGTCACGGTCTGCACGGCCACTACGGTCGGGGGTTCGAATGCCCCCTCGGGCATGGATATTTGTGCCGTCCTAGTTCGTAAGTAGTTCATAAGTAGTTTGTAAGTTTAGGGACTGATGACCCCGTAGTTAAGTCCCATAGACTCTACAAACATTTGAACATTTTTGATTAACATGTAGTGTTTTTTTGCGTTACACAGGTCTGCAAACACCTTTCAGTTGTTATACCTACATGTAAAGCAGATTACCTTCAAATTCTGTGTTACAAGTTGCTAATATTAATTTCATAAACAAAAATTCGAACTGCAGTGAGGCAACTAATTTCGTGTCCCTAATGGTTATTTTACACAGCCATAAAATGAAACTTTTTTAACTTCCTGTCCACCAGCACTGCCTAAAGTAGCTTCTTTCTAAGAGTTACCAGTATTATAAAAGTCTGTTATTTATTTCATTCAACCTATATTGTCTAGACTAACAGCTTGTTAATCAAGAACACAAGTAGTAGGGCTATTTTTATTCGTCAGTAATATAAATGGGAAGACAGTATTCGATCTTTTTATTCCTTTCTTAAACTGATTTATATATTTAAACGCTGAGCAGCTCTTCACCATCGTGCTTTATGTACACTGCGATAGTCAAACAAAACAGTGGTGACTATCAATTGTGTATATATCCCGCAGTAGCTATTTTACACGATTTACCTGCTAATAACACTCATATTTATCTGACGCTTGCCACTACCATGGCGGCCGGGCGAAGGTTCAAATTATCCTGCGACAGCAGCGCCGTCAGGGAGTCTAGTTATGTTTACAAGGTCTTTGGGACTGCCACCACCTCCTGCGCTCTGGGACTGCGACCTGTCCCTGCGGTTCCAGGAGCGCCGGCCGCCTCATCATCTCGTTGTCGCCCCATTTAAACCAACCGACGCGGCACAAGGGGCTTTGCCCTGTCGGCCGTTGGCTCTGTGTCACGCTGCCGGTGAAGTTCACTGCCCAGGCGTGGCTGTCACCAGCTAGCGGTTACCAAATTTTCAAAATAAAAAATCCGGGGGGGGGGGGGGTATTATAGAGGACCTTTATTTCGACCACATCAGCTTCTTTTTTTACAAAATCATATTTCTGACTTCCTCGAATTTTCTTAAGTAATTCTTTGTTGGTTTTGATATTGCCATAGAACTGAGAGCAAGTGATATCTTTGTAGTTGTAACTGATGATGAACAAATACCTTACACATCGTACAGACATTCGATTTCTTTCATCAGTCCATTGTACATTTAATAATGAAAATACCCTTTCAAATGTTCAAATGTTTGTATAGCTTATGGGACTTAACTACGGGGTCATCAGTCCCTAAACTTACAAACCGCTTATGAACTAGCTAATACTAAGGATGGCACAAATATCCATGCCCGAGGGGGGATTCGAACCCCCGACCGTAGTGGCCGTGCAGACCGTGACAGGAGCGCCTCAGTCCCCTCGGCCACCGCGGCCGGCGAAAATACCCTTTCCACAGCAGCAATTGCGAAAAGGTACTGAACAATTTTTAAAAGTTCTGAATATTCATCTCTTGAACTTTTCACACCATCTTTCATATAGCTTTTTCCAAAAAATGTTGGCCCAGTTTCGGATTTGAACTGTTCACATAGAAACGTTTTAAGGCGAGTTACTTCATCAAACAATTCAATGTCATTCACAATCAAGTGTCACAGTCAAATGTCTGTAAATCTATCGGACCAAACTGCGTGGTCCGTAGCTTACAAGCTACTTAAACCTAGGTAAACTAACCTAAGGACAAACACACACACCCATGCCCCAGGGAGGACTCGAACCTCCACGGCGAGCAACCGCGCGCTCCGCAGCGAGGTGCTTTAGACCGCTCGCTGCCGCGACAGATGGTCAGTTCACTCCCGTAGTTGGCCTGTGCTGTGTAAGAAGCGGCACCCAGGCCGGTGTGGCAACAGTGCAGCCACAGTTGAGAGACCGCAGGCAGCTAGCAAGTAATGTTAATCGAACTGTAATAGAAAGTTATTCCACTTTCAGCACCACCATAAACGCGAAGTTCAATTGAACGCATTGGTGAGAGTGAACGTGACAACCGACACCGCCCTCCCCTCGCTACTCGGCAGTGATAGTGCGGGAGCCACTGGGCGAATCGTCAACTTATCATGAACAAACAATACTCTACAGAAGCGAAACTTGTAATTATGCCGTGTGCCGCGACAGTCGACACTCATCTAGTTATCAGCTTCTTTTTATCTCTCCAGTTTTACTCTGTCAAACACACAGGCGAGTGTGAAGCGGATCATAGACAACGTGGTGGGTTAGTCTGAGACGGATGTACCACTCCAATTTATTGCCAGACCCAGACTAGCGTATATAGGTCGTTCTTAACTTCATCAAGTTTCAGGGAAAGTGCGATCGGCAGTAGTCGATCAAGACAGACAATATTTAGTTTCGATTTCAGTGAAGATGCATCTAGCAGCCGACGGTGCAGTCGATGGTATTGTGTGCAAACGCTTTAAGCGAACTCCACCCATCCCCAATCAGCAATAACAAATACATGCATACTTTTCATCTACCCTGTCAACCTATGCGGAACTTGCGGTGCGCGCGGCCGTCCGCCGTCGGGTTTGGAATCCCCCCTCGGGTCTGGATGTTTGTGTCGTCTTTAGTCTAAGGTAGTTGATGTTATTTTCTAGTTCATAAGTAGTTTGTAAGTTTAGGGACTGATGACCCCGTAGTTAAGTCCCTTAAGCTTTACAAACATTTGAACATTTATTTGAACTTGGAAAGTAAAAAAAAAAAAAAAAAAAAACCTTGTTTCTTTATTAGTTTGAGCTTTTGTAAAACTAAATAAAGCCGAAATTTAAAATCGGTTTTTATTTCAGTAACTAGCGTCATCACTTTAGTACCCAAACTGATCCTCACTAGTTACACTTTGTTAATTTCAAGATTTTTTTCTTACAGGAGATGTCATCTACTTCTATCTTTATATTAGTGATAAAGTTTCACTGATTGTAGGTTGGCAAGGAGCATTTTTTTTACTTCTATGTGACATGCTGTTGATGTCTTCCTTCAGGAGCCTCTGGTACAGTAAATAGTCAGATCAGTCCGTTGCACATTGTAAATAGTTGGAAGAGCGGAATAAAAATCTCAACAGCAAAAGTTTGACGTTAGAAAATGGCGACCCTGCCAGAATAAAAATTATCGAAACATGTAATCGACAATAAATAAATAGCAGAGTAGGTAATAGCCAGTTTAGTTGGAAGATTAGAATAAAAATCTCAACAGGATAGGTTTCACATTAGAAAATAGCAACATCTGAGTATTGTATAAGAAGTCATACCAATAAAACTTGTGTTGAGGAACCAAGCTTTAAACTCTAACAACCTGAAGAAGGCGGAAATCACAATTTACAAATGTGGTGGGACTATGTCGCCCAGTCAAGGGGCTATTCTGACCAGTATTTTTCAACACCCCAATCACAAGCCTTTTTTAAAAGTAAACATTTTTCGTCCTTTTTGCGCCCACTTTGTGAAACCGTATAGCACATTGCTGGCATTGTATCCAGTCTCCCTTCTTGACCGATTCAGGTGAATAGAATTTCTGACCGCAAAATCAGCAAGGGAGTTCTCATTATCATCATCAGTTTCAGTTGGCTGTAGGTCATCATCCGTTTCTGAAGTCGCTCTTGAGGTCACATGCCATACTTCTATTACCACCTTTTATGATTTTAGACAAATTTCTACACAAATCGAAAAATTGTCAGAGTCTGCTTATTCTTCTCCCTAGCTCTAGATTTTTTGCCTCTTCAGAAACCCAGTAAACCAGTTTTGAACTACAATCTATATTTAGTTCTATGCTCCAGGGATGTTTGATGTTATTCGTCGTTATATACGTCGATGTTGCTCTTCGAATTGGTCAGCAGTGCAAGCAAAACCAATTGTACCTGTGTCAAACTAGACCAGGTCATTCTATTTTTCTGAGTTAAATAAAAAATAAAAAAATAAAAATAAAAAAAGGCTGGGAGTTTAACGTCCCGTCGACAGCTTGGTCATTAGAGACGGGGGTTAAATTGAATCGTTTGACCAGCTGGTCTATGAGGTTTTCCTTCTTTTGCCGAATCACGTTTTTCAACAGTCACTCCAGTAACCACTTTTGAACAATGCAGCAGCTGCTCCCATAGTCAAGCTCCCACCTGGAACACTTGTTACTCAAAATGTTTCAAATGTTTGTAATTCTATGTCACCAAACTAATTTGGTCATCAGTCCCTAGACTTAAATACTACTTAGACTAAAGTAACCTAGGGACAACACACACATCCATGCTCGAGAGACTGTAGTGGGACGGATTATTGTCTCCGCTACATACCTCATGTCAGCTCAGTTTGTGCAGGATAACTTACTTATATTTGTGTTCTTAAATGATTTTTATGTAAATGTTTAATGTTATGATTCTTAAAGAAGTTTTTTTGTGTGTGTTTTTTTTATGTTTCATGTGCTGTGAGGCGAGTCAACCTAAGAGGGCAACATCTTCGACGCCGATTCCAAGGAGTAAATATCCGGCCACATCAAGTCGCGGGTCGTCGGCCACGAGGCAAGAAGATGTTGATCTCTGCGGTTGTCGTCGCGAGAGTTGACATTATTATCGACATTTTGTGTTAAAACAACAAATTTTAAAAGTCAGTTCCCTTTTGTCTGTCAATGACTACATATGTAATGCCATAGAAAGCAATAAATGTTATCGTGTTTAAACTTGACGAAAGTGTCAGAGTACATCATTTATGAAGAATTATTTTACGATAAATAATATATTAATGAAACGAGGAGAATTTTTAATTTAAATATTCTTCAATCTGAAGGAAGATATTTTTATGAATTTTTATTGATGGAAAAGTTAAGCCAAGAAGACTTCGATAAATGTTTCTTTTAGAACTGTGATTAATCGATCATATACATCGATCGATAATCATTGAAGAAATAATTTTTTATTATCTGTGGCTATAGCAACGACCACAAACTGAAAAAAAATTCTTTTGACCGTCTTATCTATGAAGGAAGAGTGACTGTTAAAGACTTCTTCCCTCGGCGCAAGAATCTGATTTTGAAATATTGCAACGTATAAAGATTTTACATGAACTTTTTATTTTATTTTATATAACTTTTTATGGGCGAATGGACACCTCAAGGATTACGAAGTCTGACACGGCCATATTCAACCCTAATACTACAGGAAGAGTGCTTTTGATGATAAGGTTTTAGCACACGTTCCGCCGCACGAAGAGGTCGTTCCGCCGCAAGACGATTCGAACCTCCGACGCGGGAGGCCGCACGATCCGTAACGTGGCGCTCCAGACCGCGCGGCTTGTTATTCATTATGTCTTCCTCGGACAATGAAGCGCTTGGCTTTCTCCCTTTGTGTGTATAGACCATCTGGAAAGAAACCAAATGCCCTCTATAGTTTCGCATTAAACATTGATTAAACCAATAATTTGAATGAGAGGAAATATCCCCGCGACTACTGGGCGAAATATGCAGATATTTCGAAGGACGCACTAAATCAGACGTTCCAGGAAAATCTAACAATGTGTGTTCACACCAACTCACTGCATAGCCTGTATTCTTATAGAAGAAACATTAAGTGTTTAAAATTTCACGTTATTGTGCGTAGGACAGCTTAATTTGTTAGGTTATATTATTTAACTGCGGCAATAATCCATCGCAATTTGCTCACCTCTAATGTTTGTTCTTCTGTGCTCTCAATACTGCAACAGTAAACAACCTTGCTACACTGAAGAGCCAAATATATATATATATATATATATATGCTTGTTCTGTATGTCCTCTATGTGTTCATAAACAATTCATTCGATTGCAATGAAACTTTGGTGATCTGCGTACGTCCACGAAGGTTCCTGACCAAAAAACAAAAGAGCACGACACATAGCTCACGAGAAATTAAGTCATAAATAATGAGAGGCCACTGCGTGAGAATACCCAGATTTATGCGTCGATTATTGAAAAATGGGAGTAGTTAGGGACGTGCAACAAAGTTTGCATGTAATTTCGGACGTTTATGAAGTGTTTTGTAACTGACGCGCTCCCCTCCCCACCACAAAGTGATGAAAAGAAGTCTACCGCTCACAACAGTTTCGCTGTAGTTGCCGTAAAACTGTTGCATCAGACATGTATCAAATAAAGTTAGCAATACGGATTTGCTCATTACTGTTTATTTTTGTCTGTAAGTCTCCCTAAATTCTCTTGCAACCAAAATTAAGCAATCTGTTTTCTTAATCTCTATCTATATAAAAGCGAAAGGACACTCACTAACTAAAGACGTTACGGCAGAGGTGGTCGCAATACTTAGAGCCCTCGACCATCTCCATACATACCCCCAGGAAGTCGCATGTCATATGCAGTGTTTCCCTGAGTGGCTTACGAGCTCTTGACCAGTGTTTCCCCAAACGCCACTTGGTGCGGTCCATCCAAGACTCCGTGTTCACTCTTGGCAAGTCCAGCCGATCTGTGGCCTTCATCTGGACTCCGGGCCACATTGGCATTCAGGGGAAGGAACGTGCTGATGAGCTGGCCAAGCAGGCAATTGCCTGCCGGCGCCTAGTAATCGGTACCCCAGAAAGGCATATCCGATTGGGTCTACATTACAAAATCTCGATGGCCTGGGACTGTGAACGTTGAGCGCGCCAAATAAGCTCCATGCGGTTAAACAGTCAACTGCAGCTTGGAAGACTTCCCTCTTGCCTTTTCAAAGAGACTCAGTTGTCCTGTGTCGCCTGCGTATAGGCCATACATGGCTAAGGCCGGGCACACATTGAGACGCAGGCGACGAAGGGCAGGACAGGGCAGCACAGCACAGGTTTCTGTGACTGCCGGGTTTAGATGCAGCAGCGCAAGTTGCGTCACAGGGCAGGCCAGGCCTCCGCCTCGGCCGCACAGTGTCCGGGACACAGGTTGCTGTGCGAGTGCCGCGCAGCTTTGGCGGCAGGCACACACCACCTGCTGGGCTGGGCGTGCGGTCTGGTTTGCTGCCCCACTGCCCTCTCGCTGCCAGTCTTCTCCAGCTGCTTACCGCGCCTTTTTACGAGTCTGTGTTTGACATGGAGGAAAACGTAATGTAAGTAGTTCCCCCGAACCTGATTTTGTACAATACCATCCACAATGACTACATGAAAATCAAATTAATACAACAAATTTGGGCTTCTATTTCAAAAGATCTGGATATGCAGAATGGTACGTATTATGCTCTATTACTTAAGTTTTATTCACGTACATCGTGTTAAACGTTAAAGCAACGTGCTTTCATTATTACAGGGAACTTCCCTATTCTATTGAAATTAGAGTCGTAGCAATATCAATTGTTTTCTCCAGTATTTTCCTTTTGTAATGCTGTCTGTTTGCCGAGATGCTCTTCCAACTCTGTTAAGATACTCAGTAAACTTCTCTCTTACAATGAAAGTACTTAGAGCACTTCTACTATTGTTAGGTATCAAAGGAAGCTCTTGTACAGAATGTGGAGGTACCTGTAAATTTTGTCTCCGTAACTTCTTTGTCAATGTAATACTTGAAAAAAAAAATTGCCATCGCTAAAGCTGCCATTGACCCCATTGTAGTTTGCATTGTGGATAGCCATTAGTACTACATAATATGTAAGTGAGTAGTTGAAAAATGATGAACCACTGGTTACTGGATCCTTAACCACAATATGTTTTCCGTCGAGAGCTCCGATACAGTGTGGAAACTGTCATCGCTGTTCGAAACATTCTCCGTTTGTTCTTTGTGTCTGTGCTGTGTGTTGTGGTAAAAATAGTGGTTGCATGGTGTTCGACATCGCATGTATCTGACACAATTGGATCGCCCATTCTGTAAGCAGACAATACTTTTCTCTCTCCTGTGGCTAAATATCTATGGGGAAAAATGTATTTAAGGAAAATGCTTGGGATGCGCTGTAGATGTTCTGTCATCATTATCACGGTTAAGTTTACGTAATAAGTACACACACTACTGAAAGAATACTAATAAGGTCTGGGAAAGGTGAGGGCATTGATATTACATAAACTTTAATTTTTTTGTATATAGCTGAATGCAACCATTTGCTGACTATGACACAGTGACATTGGGCATTACATTCTTCGGAAAATATATATTTTCTCATCAGCTCGTGAACCTCGTGGAATTGACTCTGGTCCAAACGGAATTAGTTTGGGAACAGTTTATCAGAAAACTCTGATGTCATAGCGAATTCCCCAAAGGTGCTTCTCTTGTTCATGTTACTGCTTTTCCATTCTGATTTCTCGCGTTATGAAGCGTTATACAATAATATCAGCATGTCCATTTCCTCATCAGAATCCAATTCTGAAATAAGGTTCATGAGTGCACCCATAACTGTACAAGGAAACACGGTGCACTGGTTCAACATGGAACGACTGTGCGGCAAAGGCTAGAAACTGTCTCCCAATATGCGCAGACGCTGTATCGCAAAGTGTTTCCTTCGCTGTGCTGCCCTGCCATGTCCTGCATCAGCTGCGTCCCAATGTGCGCCTGGCCTAACGCACGGCTACCTCTTACGACGTGAGGACCCACCGGACTGCCGTTGTGGCGCGCTGCTGACTGTGGTCCACATCTTGTCGGACTGTCCGCTTTTAGCTGCATTGCGGCAGTCTTTTATCCTCCCTTCTGCGCTTTCTTCGATTTTAGCCGACGATGCCTTCATGGTTAACCGTGTTTTAGGTTTTATTCGCGCAGCTGGATTTTATCACATGATTTAATGGTGGCACCTGAAGCTCGATCTTTCAGGCGCCCGCCATTCAAACAGTTTTAATATACATTTCATTCCAGTCCATGATGGTGGTGGTGGCGGCTGGTGCAGCAACAGTGTCGAATAATTAAAAATGTTCAGTCTCTGTTGCAATATTTTATTATCCAATGACGCGTTTCGCGCTGTTAGCGCATCGTCAGATTGGGCGGAGATGGAGCCACAGAGCTATCTATAGCTGTGTAGGAGGTACGTTAACAATATGTGTTGTCATTGGGCGCCATAGCAGCAGAGGAGTCGCTGTCGCGGCAGGTCCACGTTTACAACTGAAACGTGTTGTAAACGTGGACCTGCCGCGACAGCGACTCCTCTGCTGCTATGGCGCCCAATGAGAACACATATTGTTAACGTACCTCCTACACAGCTATAGATAGCTCTGTGGCTCCATCTCCGCCCAATCTGACGATGCGCTAACAGCGCGAAACGCGTCATTGGATAATAAAATATTGCAACAGAGACTGTACATTTTTAATCAGTTTTAATATGTTGTCACTTTCGTCTGGCTAGTCTTTTTTAATTAGCAGTTTTAGTACGTGCAGAATGGCTGGCTCATCCATTATTACCCTAGCAATCTTCTGCTGTGCTTTTTTTAACAACGTTGCTTATTTGAGCATCAACTTTTATGGTTTTCCCTTTTTATGTTGCCATTTTAGCGCCTCTTGTCACTTCATCATCCTTTAAAAAGGGCTATGAAGTGCTCGTTTTCCAATGGAAAACCATACTTAGTGAACTCATCTATAGGAACGGGGGACTGATAACCCAGTCGTTTAGCCCCCCTTAACCCCCCCCCCCCCAACAACAACAACAACAACTAAACACGAAATCTCGAAAACTACTTCACCTGTGAAGCTGAAATTTGGCAGGAATGTAGTTTATAGGTAGTAAACGTCAGCCAAGAGAGTATTTTCTGATAGGTGCACGGCGGAGTATACTTCTGCAGACTCACGAAATCTACAGTTTCGTTCCGATCTGCACGTAATTTCGCACGTTTGACCTTCAAAACAAGAGGAACGTCACCGTCTGCCTAAATTTTCATACGGTGCATGAGGGGAGGGTACTTTGCAACATAAAAATGGCTTCCTAAATACCTTGGTCGCGCAATAACTTGAGAACGGCTCGACCGAATTCACAGATCCTTTTATTTTATTTTATTTATTTATTTATTATTTTTTTAGTTATTCTTACAACAACGGTTGTATGGAATAACACTGGAACGTTTGAGAACGACAAAGTTCGTCTTTCATTGTGATCCTGTGTTTCTATTGCATAGAAATCTATAGTTTTGTTCAGATATTGATGAAATTTTGCTCACTCTACTTCAAAAACAAGAGGAATGTCATTATCTATACAAAATGTCGTTCGGTGCGTGGTGGAGAGTACTTAACTTACGGAATTTTACAAAAGGCATAGTTTGCTCCAATCTTTATGAACTTTTGCACCAATTACCTTTAAACCAAGAGGAAGATCGCTGGGCACAGAAATGGTTGTATGGTACATGACAGAGGGTACCTTGCAGGAAACTTTGCCGAGAGAGGGAAAGGTGGAAACGAACATAGAGATGCGAGAGAAAGCGGTGGGTGCAGGAAATATTTCATTAAAAACTTCTGAGTGCAGCAGTAGTATCCGGTAAACGAAAGTCGACTAGAAACGGTTCACTTTCCCAAGAGCGTGCTACAGTCGTCATTTCCCCCCCCCCCCCCCTTTAAATCTATAGTATTTAGATGTACGATGTACGAATTAAGACGTATATTAAAACAATAATAGTGCTTTCTATGAACAAAGTTGGAACGCAGGCGAGTGTGGATGTAGTTTTCAGGCGGTTTTTCACATTCCCCTTGGTTAATATCGGGCTGGTTCCCAAGTACTGCCTCAGTTAAACGAGTTGCAAACATTTCGTAGCACTTTACACTCAAACTTATAACACTATACACAGACATTTAAGGTACACATTTCCTGCCGGGGGGTATGGGTTGGCGAAAGGAAGGGCATCCGGCCACCCCGTAACTATTAACACACCAAATCCGATTAACAAAGCCGACCCTGCAAGTGCGGAATCGTGGCTCAAGAGAAAGACGGTCATTCTCATTAATATATATATATATATATATATATATATATATATATATATATATATATAATCCGATTAACAAAGCCGACCCTGCAAGTGCGGAATCGTGGCTCAAGAGAAAGACGGTCATTCTCATTAATATATATATATATATATAATCCGATTAACAAAGCCGACCCTGCAAGTGCGGAATCGTGGCTCAAGAGAAAGACGGTCATTCTCATTAATATATATATATATAATCCGATTAACAAAGCCGACCCTGCAAGTGCGGAATCGTGGCTCAAGAGAAAGACGGTCATTTTCATTAAGATATATATATATATATATATATATATATATATATATATATATATATATATATATTAATGAGAATGACCGTCTTTCTCTTGAGCCACGATTCCGCACTTGCAGGGTCGGCTTTGTTAATCGGATTATATATATATATATATATATATATATATATATATATATATATATATATATATATATATATATATATCTTAATGAGAATGACCGTCTTCTTCTTCATTACGATCAGAATAAAACTATAGATTTTTACGAATCACAGGCTAAATAAGCGGATAGTTACGAATATTTTGTCTCTGTTGATCCTCGGTAAAGTGTGATGGTCGAAAACGCGCAAAGAGAGTAAAACTTTATTTGGTATTATACGTCGTTATTACATCGAATATTAAGTGTAAGGAAGACTTTTCTGAAGGCATTTGTGTGGAGTGTTGCCTTGTACGGGAGTGAAACGAGGACGATAAGCAGTGCAGACAGGAAGAGAATAGAGGCTTTTGAAATGTGGTGCTACAGAAGAATGCTGAAGATTAGGTGGGTAGATCGCATAACTAATGAAGAGGTACTAAATAGAATTGGTGAGAAAAGAAATCTTTGGCATACCCTGACTAAAAGAAGGGATCGCTTGGTAGGACACATTCTTAGACATCGAGGAATCGTAAATTTAGCATTTGAGGGAAGTGTGTGGGGTAAAAATCGCAGAGGGAGACCAAGAGACGCATATAGTAAGCAGATTCAAGTAGATGTGGGTTGCCGTTCTTATGAGGAGATGAAAAGGCTTGCTCAGGATAGAGTAGGGTGGAGAGCTGCATCAAACGAGTCTCCGGACTGAAGACCATAACAACAACAACGTCGTTATTAAAGTCTGGGTAAAGAAAGAATGAAAAAATAAACTCATTTTTACATGTACGGTGAAGTTCGTAAGTCACGGACAATATATTTTTTCTTTTAGTATTTATTGTTCCACATTTCGTAGTTTTTTAATTTATTTTTAATTTATTTTTAATTTATTTATTTTTTGGCTCGCCAACCACTCACTGTCACAAACTGCGACCAAACGCCCTTACTAATAGCATGCCACCATCACCACAAAAGGCAGGCAGTGGGTGGTCATGGAGAAAAGTCTGTCAGTACCAACACACAACTCTTTTATATATAGACCAGCTTGATTCCCTGCTTCGCACGCGTAGACTGGTTGGTCTGCATTGGTTGTTTCTACATCTAAATATAAATTTTCATAGATTTAGCTTTAAAAATATTTCCCAATCAAGTATTTGATAAAACTTGCCACCCCCTTATTGTACCATTGATGGCACAATTCAAAACATCCCGAAAGACATTTTTTTATTGTAACGATGGTTTCAAATCCAAATTTTCGCATTTCTAGCATCAAAATAGTCTGAGTAGCTCCCTTAAAATATCTTCCCTTATCAATTAAAAAAAAACATCTTCATCCCCTATTTCACCCCCTTAGGGATGGTAATATCGGAAAATCGCTGATGCCTTCGGTGGAAGGTAAACCATGTCTACAAATTTCAAATTTTTATCGTCTGTAGATTCATTTTTCAGCGCCGATATCTCTCTTTCAGAAACGGATCGAGAACGCGAAATTTCTTTCTTACGCTGTGGTATCTTTCTTTGCAGTTTTACTTTTCAAACTGCAATATGCTCTTATTTTTCTTTATTCGTACGCTTGTTGCAGAAAAACAATTGAGTCACGTTTCGCTGTATACCTATAACCTCTTTGCTATTACAGTGTCAAAAGTCATCGCTGGTCTTCAGTCCGAATTTTATATAAGCTGACGACTTTCATCCACTATATCTTCCACCCTCTTATAGCTATCGACATGGAACTGCTATGTTGTACGACGGGAGACTTTGTACTACTACAACAACACAGAGGGATCGTTCGTCTCCATTGTGTAGTTTCTGCTGCAGAGCAAAATATTGACACCCACACGTAGAATTTTATATAAGTCGGTAACTTTCAACTCTCATATCTTCCACAACTCTCTACCACGATAGTGCACAATAGGAGACTGATACCTGCTACCACATACAAACACTACTCGTTTGCGATGTGTAGTTTTGGCTGCAGAGTGAAATATAGGCCGCGGTGGAGTAGCTGAGCGGTCTAAAGCGTCTCGCTGCGGAGCGCGCGGTTGCTCGCCGTGGAGGTTCGAGTCCTCCCTGGGGCACGGGTGTGTGTGTGTTGTCCTTAGGTTAGTTTACCTAGGTTTAAGTAGTTTGTAAGCTACGGACTGATGACCACGCAGTTTGGTCCGATAGATTTACAAACATTTGAACATTTTTTTGAAATATAGGCACAAACACCTCAAGATTAAGAGGCTGTCGAAATTTAATGCACAGCTTGTCATTGGCGCAAAAGATTTATTAATTCAATGCTCATACATCTGATACAAAGTCATTAGTCTCCTAACTTCCCACTACAACAGCCTATCTGATATTCCGTCACAATATTGCAGTCTTTTGCAGGTTCTTGGACGTTCCCAGTTCATAATGGTGTTTTCATCTTCGCATATAACAAACTTCAAAATGTTTGAATGTTTGAAAGTCTATCGGACCAAACTGCGTGGTCATCAGTCCGTAGCTTACAAACTACTTAAACTAAGGTAAACTAACCTAAGGGCAAAACACACACACACAAACACACACACACACACACACACACACACACACACACACACACATGCCCCAGGGATAACTCGAACCTCCGATGGCGAGCAACCGCGCGCTGCGCAGCGAGGCGCCTTAGACCGCTCGGCTACTCCACCGCGGCTAACAAACAGCGTTGAGGTGTAGGTTCCAATTCTGTGTAGATGTTCCGCAACGCAGTCACGGCCAGTAATTTTCCGAAATGCCACCATTTCCATCCGTGGGTGAGGAAGTGCGTTCTTATCGTCTAGCAGCGTAACCCACGTTTTTTCTTTCTCTTGTGTCTACAAATTGTCATAAAACGTCTTAAATTTATTGGCGCAAAAAAATTGGTGTTTACTGTGCAATGATGAACTCCCCTTGCAACAAGTGAGTATTTCATTCTTGGACCACACCTTCAACAAATTATTTAGAAGAGCTTTCACAACAATTGGTCCCACTATTATGTGTGGCGTTTGTTTTATACCAAGCAGATTAACACTGTGTGTGGTATTGGTATTCACTTTCATTACGGGCTGAACAGTACGTTGTGAGTATTAATGAATGGAATACGAGTGTCTAATAACATTATGAAACGGCTTCCTACGTTCCCTCTACAGTGACAACTAGACCTATTATTACCTGAACAGATATAAACTAAGGAAATGTTCCAATGTTTGAAAATCTGTTGGACCAAAACTGCTATGGTCATCAGTATCTATACCTCCAAATCCAGCTCATAGCATTATGCCTTAGACCACGCGGCTACTCCCCAGTGGCTATAAACTTATATTGTTTGTCTTCAACAAACATATAAAAAGAAGCCAGATCCTTTATCCATAAACGTGTCTACCAATAACACATGGTCTTTTTTAAATTCTGATCCCGTTATAAGATGCCAGTTAGCGGAATCTAATGCGTCGAACTCATATCGGAAAATAATTGCTCGAGCTTTCAAACATTGTGACGTCTACATGAACACCATTTGGTGGTACGCCTCCAAGGCGAAGTTTTTGAGCAGAAACAGTTTGTGAATATTGCGCGTGAGTCAACAAACGCCGCCAGCCAGGAACATAACGTTCTGCAAACAACTGCCTGGAAGACATTTCGCAATGGCGCTTGTTACTAAAATACCCCATGTGTCGTTTACGCAGCGATCAAAGAGTTTAAAAACGTCTGGTAAGAATTACGCTGTCTCTTTGTAGCAAGTGACTGTGAAAGATAACCTTCTTCTAGCTTGAAGTTCGGTAATTTTTGTCTCAACAACCCCCGAAAATTGCCACCAAAAGTTCGCATTGTTAGCTCATCATGTATACTTGAAATAAAAAACTTTTCAGCATTTTAAGGCCTACTTTTTCTGGTGCTTCTTTCCTCAAACATACTTGACCTGTTGACATTGGCAGGAATGTTTCATTACTTCAACACAGTGCCATTTTTTTTCAGCATCTACTCTATTTGTTGGACAAAAAGACGGCTCGATCGCTTTGCTTACTGTATCTTTTCGACGCGAAAGGGCTTTAACATCATTAGATTATGATGACACCTTCATATTATATAGTAGGAAAAAATTTGTGTGGTTGTAGTGGATCTCAGAAACGGGTGGACCAATTTACTTGCGGTTTTCGATTTCAGATAAAGTGGTCGCTGGGAACACAGGGAAAAGTACGAAAAAAGTGAAATCGGCACGTTTCGAGGGGTACATTCAAAATCGAAAAATTTTGAAAAAATGAAAATGCGATTTTGAATAGTCTTACAACGTCATTAGGAAATCCGAACCCCGGGAATGAGAATCTGTTTTTTTTTTTAATCGATCCGATGGATTTTTCTCATTTTGAAATCTATTGTAGAGAATTTTCTCCTCTATTGAATGGTGTATGCTAAATTTGTGGGAAAAATCGGAAATGGCGGATAGAGTTCGCCAAACTTTTACCCAATCAAAAAAGTTAGCAACTGACATTGAACTTCTATAAAATCGTAGAATGTTCATAACTCCTTTTAGTTGGTAAATTTAAATTCAGTTAAAAACCTGTAACTCTTGCCTTCCTTAAAGCGATTTCCTTCTGTACATTTCTTATGGAAATGTCTTGCTGTGAACATTTGAATACGATTGCTTTACGATATCTTTGGATCTAATTAAAGTAAGCGAGGCCGACGATAGCATTAACATATGAATAAAAAATGCACTTGACTGTTGACAGACCTTACAGATGACATTTTAAACAATAGATTACCGAGCAGGGGCATCACTCATAACTATACAATTCACAGGCTGCTTATGCTAACGTCGGCTTGAGAATGATCCTGTGAAGGAAACTGGTTACAGTAGACTAAAATTTCCGACAGCGGCTATCCCGTTTGACACGTGACTCAATTTTCTGTCGAGCAAATTCAGAAAAATATAGTCTTTGACGGTGTCTGTCTGACTTCTTTATTGCTATTGGCGTTGGAGTGTCGAGTTTATATTTGGTAGGGAGGTGATAGTTTGGCTAAAACTTGTCGTCGCTAACGAGATTAACTATAATCATGGAATGGTGTGTATTTTTCGTATGCGTTTTGATTATTGGGTTATGTCTATAATCTCATGAGTTTAAGATGACGGTATCATTAGCTTCAGTAGTTCCATCTGATAACATTACTGTAAATTAACGCAATTATCCAATGAGAAGCAATTTTATGCACAGGGTGTATGGGAAACGAATGGACAAAATGAGAGGGCACTGCAGGGCAATTCAATATGTGACACCAAGGTAAGAGAGATATCGCATTAAAGGTTTTACGATCTTTATTTACAAACGCAGTAGTCGACATGGTTCCAGATATTCCAAGGGGGACAACACTGCGGTTTTCCGCCATTTACCGGGATGTGAATGCGTTGCTTTGGCCGTTCACATGCCTGTTTGATAAGTTTCGCATAGACGGCAGCACCTGAGCACACTGCCAAGACCCCACAATCGCGTAAGCGGCCGACTGCGAACAGCGGACAAATTGAAGAGCGCCTCGGCGGCCATTGTGGTGGCAAGCTTCCGCGCCAACTTTAAATGTGCGTAACACTCTTTTGATTAGAGAGAGTATTCATTTGAGTTAAGTCCCGAAAACTATGTCTAATTGAAATATATAACTACAGAACAGCTTCAGACTCTTTGAATATACCGCAACTATCGGTTGTGTGTAAATTAATTACGCATACGGTGTACAAATTGGCCAACAGCGTGTCCTCATCCTAACGAAACCGAACTATAACATGTAGTTTTTTACGTTCTAAGTGCAGCATACGAACGGAATTTATCGTCACACGATTTTTTGGCACTTTCTCAGTATATTCTACGATTGTGAAACTTTTGTACAAACATTAACTTCGGAAGAGTTTAACACTTGACGTCTTTGCTTTAATGCTGTATTCTCCAATGTTTAGATATTTCATAGCATCAAAAAATCAAATAGGGCTGACTGAAACAGCTAATGTTAAAAATCGATTGTGAAAGTGAAATATACTATCAGAGACGTAACTGAAAAATAGCTTCTTACGTTGTGAATACAGCAATCAGCCACTACCAAATTCTTTTAAGAACACGAAGTACGCCATGACGTATTCTTAACTAAGACATCTAACATAAGCATTGGGGTATCTAGCAAGAAAATTAGCATTTTTAATGCTGTAAGTCAAGTACCTTATAGCAGAGTGAACTGCTCAGAAGTCAGCATCTATTGTCATAGGGTTCAACTTCACAATGTGCATCCACTGTGGCTATGTGGCGTTAATATATAGAACTATACACAGTTCTGCAAACCCCTTTCAGTTGCTATACCTATATGTAAAGCAGATTACCTTTAAATTCTGCGTTACAAGTTGCTAATATTAATTTCACAAACAAAAATGCAGTGAGGCAACTAATTTCGTGACACCAGTTGTTATTTTACACAATCATAAATTGAAACTTTTTGAACTTTCTGTCCACCAGTACTGCCTAAAGTAGCTCCTTTTTAAGAGCTGCCAGTATTGTAAAAACCTGTAATTTATTTCATTCAATGCTATATTGTCTTCACTAAGAGTCTGTTAACCAAGATTAACTATCTCTGAACACAAGTAGTAGGGCTACTTGTATTCCTGAGAAATATAAATGGGAATACAGTATTCGATCTTTTAATTCCTTTCTTAAATTGATTCATGTATATAAACGCTGGGAGGCTCTTCACCATCGTGCTTCATGTACACTGTGATAGTCAAACAGTACGGACGTGACTATCAATTGTGTATATATCCCGCAGTAGCTATTTAATACACGATTTACCTGCTAATAACACTCGTATTTATCTGGCGCTTGCCACTACCATGACGGCCGGGAGAAGTTTCAAATTATCCCGCGACAGCAAAAATTGTTCAGATGTTTGTAGAGCTTATGGGACTTAACTACGAGGTCATCAGTCCCCAAACTTACAAACTACATATGGACTAGCTAATAATAAGGACGGCACAAATATCCATGCCCGAGGGGGGATTCGAACTCCCGACCTTAGTGGCCGTGCAGATCGTGACTGGCGCGCCGCATCCGGCTCGGCCACCGCGGCCGGCCCGCGACAGCGGCACTGTCAGGGAGTCTACTTATTTTTACAAGGTCTTTTCACACTGCAGAGCCTGTTTCGCCTTGCGTCAGTTGGTAATCGAACGGGGACACACTTGTGTTTGTTACTGTGCGGAGCGGGCAGGAAATGGAGCGCTATTCTTGGACGGAAAGGACAGACATCCACTTTGCTTACGGGGCTGAGGATGGAAATACTCACGCTGCTCATCGTTGTACATTCAGCGGTTTCCGAATCATTGAGTGTCAGATCCACGCCTATTTAATGCCATCGACGGGTCCCTAGAAGAAACAGGTTCACTTAATGTAAGTATTCCAACAGCGCGTTCTCGTAATTGCACTGTGACTTTGAGGGCTACTTCAAAACCAGATGTATTCATTTTGTCTTAAAGGTGCAAAGGCCTGAATGATGCGGCCATAAACGTAACATGTCTACACCAGCGTCTAAAGAGGAAACGTTAGCACTGCTGCAAAGCACAGCCACAACGAGCTCACGGTGTGTTGCACTAGAAATGGGTGTTAGCCGTTCCACAATATGGCGTGTGTGGCATGAAGCTGTTTTGCACTTCTGACGTCTTCATAAGGCTCAAGCTCATAAGCCAGACGATTTTCCATTACTAATTGAATTCTGCCAGTGGTTTTTGTAAAAGTGTGCCATCCAGGGCCGTATTTTCGGAAATATATACAACTGCCACACTCGAAACGTGCGGGAAAGAGAAAATCGGAACTCCACATTTGTTCGTGGTCACCAAGATTGCTTCGCTGTCAACATTTGAGCTGGTTTCGTAGGCGATAATCTGGTCGGTCCACGTGTGTTCCCGCAGCGACTGAACGCAAAGCTACCTAACCTTTGAGAAACTCTGTCAGAGTTGTTGGAAAATGTTCCACTCAATGTGCGGCAGCAAATGTGATACCAACATGATGGTTCATCTCCATTGCGAATGCTTTTTGACGAACCTTAGTTGAGAACTGGATAGGCCGGTAGCATAGCCCGCATGTTTCCCCCACTTGACGCCCACTGATTTCTTCTGCTGGGGGTCACCTGAAATATGTTGTCTACGAAGAGCCCATTGAGACTGATGAAGAGCTGACAGTGTGAATTATGGAATCCTCCAGTCCAATAAGTAGTGAGGCTACACTGCTCTCACCCCGGGGTACCCACAATGCATTGCGCGAGGTACCGTTACTCCTAACCGCTCGGCCAATTGCCGGACCGCTGATCAAAGGATGCCGCCACAGGATGATTGACAGGTCAATAGTGCACTTCCCGGAAGGACTGGATGATTGACAGTTTACATTTAGGTCCTTTTGATTGTCATCAACACTAATCAAAGGACGCCGCCATAATGCACTTAAGGATGATTGACATCCACCACCCCATTGACATGTCTGTACTCGCACCTTTGGCCACACACCTGGCCGACGCCGCCAGCCCTAACCGCTCGGCCAATTTGCCAGACCGCTTCTCAAAGGACGCCGCCAGGAATGATTGACACTTACTTGTATGCTGCCCCAGCCACGCACCTGGCCGACATCACAGACAAATATATGCAGACGAGAAAGCTCAATAAGGGCCTGGTCGCACTGGATATACACCACAGTGATTAGACCCAGGATCACCTATGGGGCGGTCGTGTGGTGGAAGAAGGTAGAACAGCAGGTTGCTGCTAAGGAGCTTGGTAAGCTGCAGAGACTAGCCTGCTTACCCATAACAAGCGGAATTAGCAGCACACCAACTGCTGGGATGGAAACCATGCTTGATATGCCCCCATTACACCTTTGGGTCAAGATGGAGGCAGCAGCTGGTGCATACAGGCTCAAAACTGGTAACAACTGGAACTCTTTTGGATATCCAGAATCTCACACTAAAATAGTGAGTGAGGTAAATATAGGAAAGGTTGGGGAAATGCCAGCCGACTATATTATAACCCCATACTGCTTCAACAATCCTTTCAGTATAACAATTGGAAGTAGGGAGCAGTGGGAGAAAATAGTTCGACACCGTACGGGGGATATTGTCTGGTTCACTGACGGGTTGAAATCAGACCAAGGCGTTGGGGCCGGGGTGAACGGGGTGCAGCCAAGACTGGAGGGCGTCATCTCTCTAGGGAAACTGGCCTCAGTATTCCAGGCCGAAATCACTGCCATCAGGGCATGTGTGGAGGCGAATCTGCGTATGTGCTAGAAAGATCATAGCATCTACATCTGCTCAGACAGCCGGGCAGCCCTGAGATCACTGGCAGCTCCTGCAACAAGGTCTAAAATTGTTGCAGAATGTCACAGGGCTCTGGTGGAGCTAGGGGAAAGCAATAGAATAAACCTATGGGTGGTCCCTGGCCTCTCGGGGATCAGTGGCAAAGAACATGCCGACAGATTAACCAGGATGGGGGCAGAGTCTCCATTTATTGGACCGGAACCTGTCCTGACAATCACCAAGGCAATGATTAAATTGGAGCTACGTAACTGGCTCAGAAGACAGCACGTAGAATATTGGAGCAAAGTCCATCAACAAAAACATGGCAAGGTAATGATGCCAAAGCCACGTTTTAAAAGAAGCTCTGCAATCCTGGGCCTGAACAGGAGAGAGATTAGATTCATGGTTGGATTGCTGACAGACCATGGTAATTTCAAAAAACACCTACATACAATGGGAATAACAGAAGAGGACCCTAAATGTGGGATCTGTGATGACAGTGATGAAACTGCATCACATCTAATCTTCGAATGCATTGCATTGGAGAGTAAATGGCACAGAACATTTGGGACAACAAGACCCAAAGAAATTGTGTCTAATAAAGAACTGGTAAAGGGACTCCTTGCACTGTTCAAGGGCAGTGGTTGGCTTTTCTAGATATACAGGGAGCGATACCGCACAATAAACTTAGTTTCGGTGCGGGCAGTGGCGGTTTCGACCAAAAATCAAATCAAATCAGGGCCTGGTCCCACGCGCAGGGCTGCTTGGCGGGGGGGGGGGGGGGGGTGTAGAAGCAGTTCCGTAAGGTGTCCCATATGATGGCACTGAGGTCAGAAGCAGCCCTTTAAACTGGGCAGAGCGGGCGGCAGGTAGCAGCTGCCCCCCATCACCACTTCCCCTCAAACGCCAGCACAAGCTCTCCCCTCAGCCCTCCTCCATGCTACCCTCTGGTAGAAGCGCCTCTAGTGTGGTCTACCGGTACTAAACCGGGGGACCGCCTGATATCTGCTGGCATCTTACGGAACTACGAGGGCAGTTTAGGGGCGGGGGCTGCCTTTCTATGTTACTCTGTGCCGACATGCCGATGCCGCCGCCGCTGCCACCGACAAAATGTTCAAATGTTTGTCTAGCTTATGGAACTTAACTACGGAGTCATCAGTCCCTAAACCTACAAACTACTTATGAACCAGCTAAGACTGAGGACGGCACAAATATCCATGCCCGAGGGGGGGATTCGAACCTCCGAGCGTAGTGGCCGAGCAGACTGACTGGAGCGCCTCAGTCCCCTCGGCCACCGCGACCGCCCCCGCCAGCCAACCCCTACACGCAGGACAGGGGCGTACTACACTCTTACGGCGACCGCGCCCCGCCAGGTCAGCAGCCAATTAAATTTCATATTTATTAAGCGCGCCGCAGCGATCCGTACGCCAGATCTCCAATTTTTTTTTTTTTTTTTTTTTTTTTTTTTTTTTTTTTTTTTTTTTTTTTTTGCATTCGCATATATTTTTTTTAATTCTGACAACCTATGTAACAATTTCTGCCGTTTATTATTCTCGGAAAAAGCTACCATATTGTTCTTCGTATGTATTTTTAACAAGAATTTCGGTGTAATGCTAAAAAACAATTTTAAACAGAAATGTTTGTTGGTATCTGAAAAAAAAAAACCGTATACTACAGCTTGAAGTAAAATATTAAAACTTATATGCAAAATTTGCAAGTAAGAATTTATCGATGAGCAAACAGTCCCACCTTTCTCCAAGCTCTTCGCATAGACTACAAATACAACAGCCGATAGACGTGTTTAATAATAGCGCTGGTTACATAATAAACGCGACAAATTTACGTATCCATCATAACATATACTCTTTCGATATCCAAAAACTGTTCTAACCAGAGCCAAACCTTCGGGACTAACCAAAAGAAAAGAAGTGGTCCGTTTCGGAACTCGACCGCAACCTTACATCTATAAGCAAAATAAATGTATCTCTTTGTTTAGGCGATGCAAGCAACAGCCATCGAACGGAATGTAACGGTTACAAACGCTACAAACTTGTATGCCAACCACTCTTTCGATAACACAACAGCAGCAGCAGAAGACGGCATATTGTTCATACAAAAATTCCAGTTTACTGGTGGAAATAACGAAAATCGGCAATGACATCTAGCACAACGTCTCTAAATATACATCTGCAAGCACCGTTAACAATCGTCCAGAACACAGAGCGCTCTCTCGGCAGGCTACATAAAAGAAACATATGCTAAATATTTAAACAAAATCTCTTACAAACACCTAAGTTACATATCCAAATGATCAAAACCTTCTACGCAAGACCTCTGCAGACGCACAATTCTGTTCGCGCATTGCAGTTATTTAATGGAGCTGAGCCATGCCGCAAGTTCCAAAATGTAACGCTCTCTCTCTCTTTAGCGATCTCGCCCAGTTACGTTTCCTTCTTAGATCGAGGTATATATGCGCCTTCCGAGAATTCGGGTCATTTAATTTTACCTCTTATTTCCTTGCATTATCATGTTGGAGCAAGATTTCTTCTAGATTCTAGTCCGAACGAACACGCGGAAACGATTCTTTAGTTTATTCAGAGTCTTCACGTACAGTACGCCTCTAAATGAATAGTTGACCCCCTTGGCATCACATCCACGACAATGACGCCATCACAATCCCAGAGGACTGTCACCATGACTTTTCCGGAAGAGGTAGTTGTCTTAAATTTCTCACTTTGTGGCGAATGAGGTTGATACCACTCCATGAACTGCTTTTTTGTTTCCGGCGCAAAGTGGTGCAGTCAGCAATCGTCCCCCGTAATGATCCGTGACAGAAAGACCTCTCTATCAGTCTCAAAACACTTCAACAATTTAGATGAAGTGGTCTTTTTGTGAATGTTGTGGTCCGCTGTTATCATTCGTGCAACCCATCGTGAGCACCTCGTTGAATATCCGAGAGTGTCGATCACTGCAGACGCACTTCCAATGTTGACCGACAGCTGTAGAGCGTACTGTCGAGCTGTGATGCTCTGGTCGGCACGAATAATGGCATCCGCACCATTCAGCAATGTCTGGAGCAGTGGCTCTGACAGGAAGTCCCGAGCGTGGCTGATCATGGCTGAAGATATAACTTTCTTTACCCGTCGTCCGTGCTCCTATCAACTGCAGCATCACCGTACATTGCACACATAATTTTATGGTTGTTCACCACCGTTTCTTTGTCTGCTCACAAGAATTCAATAACCGCAGCTGCTTGTAGCGTGAGTCTTATGTAGACGTATTTTTGACGCTGCACTACGGCAGTGAGATCTATCCTGAATGCTCGAAACTTTACCGGCGCACAGAACAAACATCAAATGTGAAGTACCGACAAGGACGCTTGTCTATGTATGAAGGTAGTTCACCATCTTTTTTTTAATTTTTTGCAGGAGGAGTGACTTTTTATGAACATAACAGGAACATTTAGTTATACATTGAGCCTTCTCAATGTAGCCTCTTTGAGCTGCGATGCATCTGGTCCAACGTTCATTCCAAGATGTAAATGGACTTTGGTAAAATTCTGGGGATTGTCGTTTACACCATCGCTTAACACAGGAAATAAGGTCTTTCTCGCTATCAAATGTTTAACCACGCAGATTGGCACTCAGACGACCAAAGAGGTATAAATCAGGAGGAGGAGGAGGAACAATTTTCCAACCCGTTTTCCCTTATTTTCTCCTGCGTCGTAAGGGCCTTATGGGGTTTGGTATTGTTAGCTTGTAGTCTAATGAGTTGTTCGTGAAGGCACGTCGCAGCTTCTCCAATGACAAACAGTAACGGTCCCGGTTAATGGTGGTGCTAGGTTCCAAAAAGTCAAAGTCCGATGATCCCAAGAGAAGGAGGCCATCACCTTTCGGCCTGCTGTTCGTGAAAGTCCTGGCTTCTTCTTCCGAGTGGAACCTGGATGACACCACTCCATTAATCGGGCCAAAAGCAACCATGTTTTATCCTGGGTAATGATGCCGTCAAATCACTGTTTCCACTCTTCAGTAAAGATCTTCATGAGACCCTCGCACAAATTATTCTTCATCGTTTTCATTTCTCTTGTCAGCAATCTAGACACCCAACGTGCACAGATTTTTCTGTACGCTAGTGACTGTACCAGTGATATCACACTACCTATTGACAAACTAGTCATTTCAGCAAGCTGTTGGTGGCGTCACACAGCTGTCATTTTGGATGATGAATGGTCTCCTTATTCACATCATTCA
Source organism: Locusta migratoria (assembly GCA_026315105.1). Classification (NCBI taxonomy): domain Eukaryota; kingdom Metazoa; phylum Arthropoda; class Insecta; order Orthoptera; family Acrididae; genus Locusta; species Locusta migratoria. The sequence goes on along the minus strand of CM048745.1, from coordinate 129,735,065 downwards.
CTGCCGTCGATGGCCTATCGCATTGTGGATTGTCCATCACCTTTTAAACCTCCGCGACCACCGATGAATACTGCTGAGATCCAGTGTCCTCCCCCATCATCAGGGGCAACTTCCTGTGTGTCGATGTGGCAGAGTCATCACCGGTCTTGGAGAGGAACTCCATCACCGACCGTTGTCGCAACCTGACATCTACTTCACGATCCATTATGGCTAACCTGTAAATAAAAGAAAATACTGTTATATGCCAACTTATAGCTAAATGTTGCATGTATACTCACTAAAAATATCACTCTCCTCCTGCAAAAAGTTAGGAAAATGGAGACGACCGTGCAAAACTTTTTGAACGCCCTTTGTATATTAATGGCTTTTTTTTTAATGAGAGGCATTACGTATTGAACGATTTATGACGAAGTTAAGAACATTTCCATCTTCAACAACTGTAAAGGTCTCTGATAATCCAGAATGAAACATTCACTCTGCAGCGGAGTGTGCGCTGATATGAAACTTCCTGGCAGATTAAAATTGTGTGCCGGAACCGGGACTCGAACCTGGGACCTTGGCCTTTCGCGGGCAAGCGCACTACCGACCTGCTATCCCGACACGACTCCCGATGTCGGGCTAGCACAGTCGGTAGTGCGCTTGCCCGCGAAAGGCAAAGGTCCCAGGTTCGAGTCCCGGTTCCGGCACACAATTTTAATCTGCCAGGAAGTTTCGTCTCTGATAATGTTTTGCAAGTCCATCACACCGATTGCCTGTAGCGGTTTCTGTCAGACAAGTGTTACTGTGTTGTAAACGGACAATGTAATACCTATGCAGCCCGTGTTTACATTGTTTTGTGTGTTATGATAACATAAAGCATATGCATTTATTGAGAAACGGTGACTATAGTCCGATTAAAATTACTTGTTAGTTCACGCACTGGAGGTGCTTTCCTCCAATCAGTGTCACGCCTGTACCGTTCCCCATTGCCAAAGAGCCACAACAACTGGTCAGTTTTATTCTATTTTCTTATCTGGCTCTCTTGATTTTTTTGTTCCCGATCCATAGGTGTTTCATTTCGCATTTCATCAGTTAATGATAACGATACAAAAACAGTGCTTGTTTTTTTTTTTTTATTGAAGAAATGCGAGTGTATATCCAAGCACAAATATACAGACTGAGTAATGTTACAAATATAAAGGTTGCATAACTTATAAACTGTCCCTGGCCCGCACTGAACTGACATGAATGTGCAACGTATCGCGGTCGGCGCTCGACTGACTGCCGCCGCCTCTCGCTGCGCGCCACAAGCCACCGTTTTGTCGCCAAGCGAAACTTCTAGACTAACATTGTTCAACTTATTACAAAATATACAAATAATTAAATCTTTGAATTAACCGAAATATAGCTTAGCACAAAAGCATTACAGAAAGTATACAGACAATTTTTAATAAACACAGGAAAGTTAAATATTAATAAAAGAAGCTTAAAGTTTTGGCGGACAACTAGTATAGGCGGGAGCCAATCAGATCTCAACTTGCAATAGGGGATTGCCGGATACAAGCTCATCTACTGTCTCTCTCACACCCTTTCTACTATTGCGTTACACAGTTCTACAACCAAGAAAACTTCTTTAACACCCAATACATTGTTATGCGAAATAAACGGCTCCATATCAGCCCCCTCACAACAGCACTAAGTACACGCTACCGAATCCTTTCGTACAAGCCGTGATATAATGTCACATATGTAACTATTATATGACTCATATCAACTTACATTTAGACGTGAAAACGAGGTCTCCGAAGCTTTTAATTCCTGGTTGTAAATGGGTGTGTACCGTCACGCAAAACTGTAGAATAAAATATCTACGTGGCTACGTAGCGCATTGGTAAAAATCACAATTTCCCGTGCTCAAGTTAGTGGGTTCGTACGCCGTCGTATGCTATGTGTCGTTGTAAATCTGTAATTAATTGTCAAGCTGGACAGCTGAGTGGTTCGTAACACGGCAGCTATTATAATCACTAGCCAATGTGAGATATTTTCAGGTAGGGTAAACTATTATGGCGAGAAATTACGGTTTGTTTTTGGCTCAGGAATTTTTCTGTATGGGTTTGCTCATAGAAGTAAGTTTTATTCGCCGTGAACGAAGAAATCGCGTTTTTAGTTCTGATTGACATGGTTGAACGCCGTTTTGTCAGATATAAGAGCATGGTTTTAAGAAAGGAACAATATGGCTTTGAAGGAAAGATACCATTACCTCCGCCAAGAAACACAAAGAATCCTAAGACAAGAGAAAAGGGAATACTATAACAGAATGATAAGAGAGGCAAAGGACCATTTTCGACATCACAGGACAAGGCAGATGTATCACAATATAAGGAAATCTCTTAGTAAATTCACTAAAAGGGAGCATTTTATAAAGGATCAGAATGGTAAAATACTGACCAACAATAACAACATACAAAAAAGATGGAAGACATACTTTTCGAAATTTTCAACTGCAATGATACTCAGTCTTACGTTAAATTTGAATAATCTGGCACAGTTGAGGTACTAGTCTCGTCAATCAATGGAACACAGCAAGCATTCAAGAAATTAAAGAATAACAAGGCTTGTGTCGAAGACCAGATATACGCTGAGTTATCAAAGAATAGAGGACCACAACTGGAAGAAGAAATACAGTCTTTAATAGACACAATTTGTAAGACAGAAACCATTCCTGCAGACTGGAAAACCGCAATGTATGCCCTATATTTAAGAAGAGTGATTCCTTCGTGTATGACAACTACAGAGGAATTGCTTTATTGGATGTTACCTACAAAATCCTATCCATCCATTAAGCTGGCTGATTCCAATAACATAAGAATTAATTGGAGACTACCAATGCGGTTTCCGCAGAAACAGATCCACATCAGATCACTTATTCACTTTAAGAAGAGTAACTGAGAAAGCGTGGGAGTTCAGTGTAGATGTCCACATAATATTCGTAGATTTAAAAAGTGCCGTGATAGCATACACATTCATTCCTAAATAAAATGAAGAAATTTGAAGTACCCTCAAAATTAATCCGTTTAGTCAAAACGTGTATAGACGAAACCGTATGTCGCATAAAGACACCTGTAGGAGAATCTGAAAATTTTAAGATGCCATTTCACTTATTTAACCTTTTCCTAGAGAAGATCGATAGAGAATTTACCAAAACTAATCCGCAAGAGATCCAACTACAGGAACTTACTAGACTTGCCTATGCAGATGATGTAACGTTAATAAGCAGTTCCAAAACAAAATTAATCAATGATACGAAATTACTACAAAATTGCCGAGAAAATAGAATTTCATGGCAATGAAGAAAGGACAGAATACCTGGCCATCAGTAAGAAAATGAGAAAAGAGACACCTTTTACTGTACATGAATTCACTTAGAAGACTATTGAGCGCTTCAAGTAAGGGAGGTCGAGCAAGTCGACGCAGAGAAGATTTCGAATATTCAATGTCTCCTATAACTCAACAGCTGGTACTACGTGCACTATGGTATTGCTTCCTTAGCGTGTCTACATGTATGTCTGTTGAACCATAACCTCTTGGTCATTTTGTTTTGTTAATTACAGAAGATTGGAAGTGGATGCTGTTTTTGTAACAATTTTTCCTAAGGTTTAAATAAGTTTCATGTAATTATTGTATATTAGTTGATTCCTCTTCAGAGTTGTGGGTTTACTGATGCTTTAATAACGGTCTAATGAATTTATTGCGTTAGGCTTTGTGCATATTGAAGTCTGTACCCAAAATGTCGACTAAGAATTATGCAAGAAGGCGATGTTTTGGAATGGATGAAAGAAAGGATCCTAAAAGACATCTGCGACTCATGTTCAATCTTTTTAAGTATACCGACAGTGATTCCGATTCAGTCGATTAAAGAGACCACATATCCTTTGTGGTGAGGTAGGAAAGACAAAAATGTGGTGTCAAAGTTCTTGCTATCAGTGTTCAGTGTACGGGCTTAAATTACAGGAACACAAAGGAGAAATGTAAGTGAATTTCGTGGTAAATAGATCAACATCAATAAAACGTCTTTTTTCTACATAAAATGTTCATCTTATCGTTTTATCCATCTTACCCTCCCTGTGGGGTAATTTGTTTAGTCTTAGGAAATTTTTAACAGCTTCAATCTAAAGGGGATAAACGAAGCAATCATTATTCCACAAATAAAGTATCTGGTTGCAACATTAAGGGCCAGAAAAACTTTAATACACCTCCTTAATGGCGTCATCTTAGCTGACGTACCCATACTTAGGGAGTCTTTTTCAGTAAAAACAAGAAAACAGATACCTAATTAGATGCCCGTTTGGCAACAGCGACTAACAAGGAAAGTACTTGGGCTCGAACAAACAAATGTTCAAATGTTTGTAAAGCTTATGGGACTTAACTACGGGGTCATCAGTCCCTAAACTTACAAACTACTTATGAACTACTTACGAACTAGGACGGCACAAATATCCATGCCCGAGGGGGGATTCGAACCCCCGACCGTAGTGACCGTGCAGACCGTGACTGGAGCGCCTCAGTCTCCTCGGCCACCGCGACCGGCTCGAACAAACATCTGTATGAACGTTTGGTTACAGTATCTCTACGTACACCTCAATGTGCTGGTGGGTGTCGTTTTTATGCAAAACTTTGTAATTGTAGACGCCATACGTAATGCAGATATCTCAACTATAACTTATGTAATAATCGTCGTACTTGTTCTCTAGCGTATTGTTATCAAAAGCGGTGATGATAGTTGCAACCTTAACCTTCTTCTCGGAAGACTTGGTATTCACTGCTACTGCTTCCATCGCCTCTTCTCGCACTTACCGTAGCACTACCGCTAGCAATGAGTTCTTCGTCATTATCATCCCTATTATCATCATTATGTGTTGTGACAACAGTATCATATTTCTGTACCATAACAGGTACGAGAAAGCATGCAAATGATTCATCTTCTACACTAATACCACCTTCACGAAGAATAGTTCTTCGTACCTTCATCTCAACCAATCGCAATACTTTAGCAGGATTGATTATCAATCGCCGCTCCATCTAACGCTTCACCACACAAATAACATCACAGAACGCAACTTCGGAGGCACACTGCACCGTCCCTACTGGCGAACCGACAGGTCAAAGTGCAATGTGGCAAGGCACACGAGGAGGCCTCTAACGGGCGACTGCAGAGTTATGCAGATACGGGAGTGCCACTAGTGCAATAAGGGATCTTTAAATTATCTCTCGTACGATTTTTATGTATATGTGTTTGTTCGAGCCCAAGTACTTTCCTTGTAAGACGGTTTTTAGTTTCTACAAAATTCTAAGGAAAAGATCACCTAACAGAAACTTTAAAATCCGCTTAAATCAATCAACCATTATCCATTGACGCTATATGCATGTGAAACATTAACATGTAGAAAGAAAGATGAAGAAAAACTGTTAAAATTTGAATGAAAATAATTAAGGAAAATTTTTGGACCTGTATACGATGAAAATATGGAGCGGATAATAAGAAAGAATGAAGAATTATGAGAGCTGTACAAACATCGGAACATCGTCGAAGTGCTCAAGAAGAGAAGACTGAACTGGGCACGCCATATAGCAATAATGACAGAAGATGGGTTACCGAGAGTGAATTCAGCAGAATAGCTGGATCGAGAGAAAGAGGCAGACCCAGAAGCAGGTGGCGAGATAACATTCGACAAGACACAACTAGGATACTTGACAGAAAGCTGTTGAAGCTCGTAGAGGAGGCGTATGGTAAATAAGGCCCATAGCGACACGAGACAAACGTCAACTAGCGAGTAAATTTAATCGGATTATAAATGTGCGCATCCCGTACGTGAGTGTGAAAGCACCCTGAATGGTAAACAAACAAACCAGAAAATGTTAATAGTGCAAGGTTATTGTAAATTGTTGATGCTTTTTACATCTTTGTATAATTTAATAACTAATCTGGGCATTTCTGTGTGCAACATTTGGTATCATGTTTTTGTATAATATTTGCCTATGTTGTGTATGAGTTGTTCTGTGGTGTGTTAGAAATAAAGCACGTATTAATCTCATATATAAAGCAGAGTGTCCGTATGTTGTTACGTGTTGCATACAAATCTACAGTTTTGTTCCAATCTTTATGAAATTTTGTACACGTAAGCTTCAATCCATGAGGACGGTCGCCGTAAGAATCACATACGATATATAGTTCACGAGATATGACGTCATATGAAATGAGATGCGCGAAAAACTGCTGTATTTAGCGACAATGCGGCTCATTTCCTCCTAAAACAATGGACCGATTTCAACCAAATTTGGTACACACATTCCTTACCGTGAGGCAATAGTTGCTACAGGGTTAAGAAGCACATACCACTTATGGTTCAGAACATATACGTCATAAACAGTAAAAGTAGCAAAAAAAAAAAAAAAAAAAAAAAAAAAAAAAAAAAAAAAGAAACTGCCACATATGCGGCGAGACTTTAAAAATACGCTATATGAGAATGAGAGTACTTATCGACTTGCAACAAACTTTAAACATAATTTGAAACTTTTATTAAACTTTTTCTCGCTGGCAACCATAGTAAAATGGAAGGAAAAACGTTTCTCCCTTACTACTTTTTCGCTGTTTATGGAATAAAACTACGGCTCTCGGTTACAATTTATAATTTGAACACTACAAATTGTAGCCGCTGGACATTTTACAGACAGCATGCACATATATAGTTAATGTAGCTTCTAAATTTTATCACATTTCGACACGTAGTTCATGAGATATGAGCACATGAACAGTAACGTTCATGGAAAATCGCTCCTTCCCGCACAAAGTTTTAATCTATTACTTCTTTACTACTAACTGTATTCACAAGAGATTTTAGTGACGTACAGCCCTTATACAAATGAATATATATCTGATAAGTGGCAGGAATAAATAAATAAATACCCGGACAACGCCGGGTTTTCAGTTTGTAAGTGTATAAATGTTCGTTTTATGTAGTGAATTTAAGCATGTTATGGGCCCAGGTGCGTGTAAAAAATGCACTTGCTGGAAAACGAAAACATAACTGTGTATTACAAGCTATTTTTAAAGCTATCTCCACGAAGCTGATTGTTTTTGTTTGCGAGGTTATTATCTTCACACAACTAATGATGGATTATATAAGAATTATCAACATCGGACTTCTGGAAGGAAAAAGGAACTGGAATACCTGGAAATACAAAATAAGCATTTGTCTACGCGGAATTTCTGGCGCGATTGACGTGGAAGGCAGGTTAGTGAAACCTAATGTACTTTCAGAAAGTGCAACGAGTGATCAAAAGGCTGCGTACAAAAGTGCTTTAGAACTATTCAATAAAGCAGACAGCAATACTTTACTTGTTTTAACAACAAACATATCGGAAGAAACCTTGCAGAAAATAATGCGTTTGAATACATCTTACGAAGTGTGGACGGAATTGCACAAAATATTTGATGGTGTGTCTGAAGACAAAGTGTATAACATTTGTGTGCAATTCGTTAGCTACAAGAAGGCCCCTGAAGACGATATTGCAACACATATTTCAGAACTGAAAAATTTGTGTAGTGAATTGAAACTGAAAATTATCTGCCTCAAGAGGCTTCTGACAGAGTTGGGTCAGTTGAAAGCAACACCAGATTTGCAGGTTGATAATGAAGCTGCTATCCGGCTTGCTCAGAATCCTGAAAATCACCGAAGAACCAAACATTTTCACATCAGACACTTCTCTGTCCGTGAGTTAGTGCTGGTGAAATCACAATTTCAAAGGTAGACACTGAAAGGCAACTTGCTGACATTTTAACTAAACCGCTGTTTTCAGTACGATTTCAATGTTTGTTTACTAATATGGGGATTGATTTGATTTTTTCAGGGAAGCCAAAACAGTCTTGGTCCAACCCGCCACTGCCCTTGCCGAAACTAAGTTTATTGTGCGGTATCGCTCCCTGTGTATCTAGTAAAGCCAACCAATGCCCTTGAACAGTGCAGGGAGTCCCTTTACCAGTTCTTTATTAGACAATTCTTCGGGTCTGGTTGTCCCAAGTGTTCTGTGCCATTTACTCTACAAAGCAATGCATTCTAAGATTAGATGTGATACAGTTTCATCACCGTCATCATAGATCTTACATTTAGGGTCCTCTTCTGTTATTCCCATTGTATGTAGGTGTTTCTTGAAATTCCCATGGCCTGTCAGCAATCCAACCATGAGTCTAATCTCTCTCCTGTACAGGCCCAGGATTGCAGAGCTTCTTTTAAAACATGGCTTTGCCATCATTACCGTGCCATGTTTTTGTTGGTAGACTTTGGTCCAGTATTCTACGTGCTGTCTTCTGAGCCAGTTACGTAGCTCCAATTTAATCATTGCCTTGGTGATTGTCAGGACAGGTTCCGGTCCAATACATGGAGTCTCTGCCCCCATCCTGGCTAATCTGTCGGCATGTTCGTTGCCACTGATCCCCGAGTGGCCAGGGACCCACAATAGGTTTACTCTATTGCTTTCCCCTAGCTCCACCAGGAACCTGTGACATTCTGCAACAATTTTAGACCTTGTTGCAGGAGCTGACAGTGATCTCAGAGCTGCCTGGCTATCTGAATAGATATAGATGCTACGATCTTTGTACCACCTACGCAACTTCTCCTCCACACATGCCCTGATGGCAGTGATTTCGGCCTGGAATACTGAGGCCAGTTTCCCTAGAGGGATGACGCCCTCCAGTCTTGGCTGCACCCCTTATACCCCTGCCCCAACGCCTTGGTCTGATTTTGACCCGTCAGTGAACCAGACAATATCCATCGTACGGTGTCTAACTATTTTCTCCCACTGCTCCCTACTTCCAATTGTTATATTGAAAGGCTTGTTGAAGCAGTATGGGGTTATAATATAGTCGGTTGGCAATTCCCCAACCTTTCTTATATTTACCTCACTCACTATTTTAGTGTGTGATTCTGTATATCCCAAAGAGTTCCAGTTGTTGCCAGTTTTGAGTCTGTATGCACCAGCTAGTTACGAGGAACTTTAATTCTTTGTGTTGTTATGGTCTTCAGTCCGGAGACTCGTTTGATGCAGCTCTCCACCGTACTCTATCCTGAGCAAGCCTTTTCATCTCCTCATAAGAACGGCAACCCACATCCACTTGAATCTGCTTACTATACGCGTCTCTTGGTCACCCTCTGCGATTTTTACCCCCCACACACTTCCCTCCAATGCTAAATTTACGATTCCCCGATGTCTAAGAATGTGTCCTACCAAGCGACCCCTTCTTTTAGTCAAGGTATGCCAGAAATTTCTTTTCTCCCCAATTCGGTTCAGTACCTCCTCATTAGTTACGCGATCCACCCACCTAATCTTCAGCATTCTTCTGTAGCACCACATTTCAAAAGCCTCTATTCTCTTCCCGTCCGCACAGCTTATCGTCCATGTTTCACTCCCGTACAAGGCAACACTCCACACAAATGTCTTCAGAAAAGACTTCCTTGCCCTTAAATTAATATTCGATGTTAGCAAACTTTTCTTCAAAAATGATTTTCTTCCCATTGCCATTCTGCATTTTATATCCTCTGTACTGCGACCATCGCATGTTATTTTACTACCCAAGTAACAAAACTCATCTACCACCTTCATTGTTTCGTTACCTAAACTAATTCCTTCAGCATCGCCTGATTTTCTAAGATCGCATTCCATTATTTTTGTTTTGCTCTTGTTAATGTTTATTTTATACGCTCTCTTCAACACACTGTCCATTCCGTTCAACTGCTCTTCCAGGTTTTTTGCTGTCTCTGACAGAATTACAATGTCATCAGCAAAACGCAATGTTTTTATTTCTTCCCCCTGAACTTTAATCCCTATTCCAAATTTTTCCTTGCTTTCCTTCACCGCCTGCTCGATGTACAAATTGAATAACATCGGAGAAAGGCTGCAACCGTGTCTTACTCCCCAACTGATGCTTCCCTTTCATGCCCTTCGAATCTAATAACTGCGGTCTGGCTTTTGTACAAGCTGTAAATAACTCTCCTTTTCCTGTATTTTACCCCTGCTGACTTCAGAATTTGAAAGAGTGTATTCCAGTCAACATTGTCAAATGCTTTCCCCAAATCTACAAAAGCTAAAAATGTAGGTTTGCCTTTCCTTAATCTATCTTCTAAGATAAGACGTAAAGTGAGTATTGCCTCCCGGGTTCCTATGTTCCTCCTGAATGCAAACTGATCTTCCCCGAGGTCAGCTTCTACCAGCTTTTCCATTCTCCTGTAGATAATTTTTGTTAAAATTTTGTAACCATGACTTATCAAACTGATGGTTCTGTAATTTTCACACCTGTCTGCGCCTGATTTCTTGGGAATGGGGATTATTACATTTTTCTTAAAGTCTGAGGGCATTTCGCCTGCCTCATACATCCTACACACCAGTTCAAATAGTCTTGTCATGGCTGTCTCTCCCAGAGACTTTAGTAGACGGAGGAAAAATCGTGGTACGAAGTAGATCATTTGTGTGTGAACGCTTCTGCAGCTAAGGACAGTAGTGAGGAACCTCTGTACTACGGCGTGTTGACACTAGTGGAGAGTGAACGTCGACTGCTGCGCGTTGTCTTGGATGAGTGAGAGGCCCCGTGTGGTGATGAGTTACGGCGTGCCTCATTACGCAGGCAGGTCCTAACCTCGCGACCCACCCTCGTGCAATCCAAGCACCGGAGTTCTATACATAGCGCTGATGCCGCGTCTAACCAGCGACACCAGACCCTGTCGCAACATCCTCACTCCGCTCCACGCACAACCTAACTTGTCTAGGGTTGCCAGATGTCCGGGCGCCACCCGGAGTGCCCGGGTTTGGAATGAATTCTCCGGGTCTACGGGCCAATGACTCATCTCCGGGCTTGAATGTAACCTTCTTCTTAGCTTTTTTTTTTTAGACGCTTTTTAAGTACTATGCTCATGTAGCGACGATCTACATCGAACTTAACGTAACTTAAACTAAGGACGAACACAACATCCATGCCCTATGGGGGGATTAGAACCTCTGGCGGGAGCAGCCTCGCGCACCGTGGCACGACGCCTCAGTGCGCTCGGCCATTGCCGGCCGGCGCCTCTCTAGTAATTATGAATAACTTTATATAAATGTCAGTTTCTTATTTCAACAAAACGCTGCTTTTCTATTCCTCTGAAAACGTTTCATTGTTGCGTCGGTAGTAATCGGCTAGCGCATTATTAAGCAAACACTGTTGCGGCCAGGTGTCAACTGGTGACGTCTATTGTTTGTGTTCGTTCGTTCATTGTTTGTTATCAGTTTACCGGCAATTTTTGGAATACTCGGATCGTGTGTGAACAGACAAGCTTACATTAACTGAGATTAGTGAGTAATAACAGTGAAATGAAGTGACGATATCTAAGTTCGTTCCGTGAAGAATGGTTGCAGCAAGAAAATTATAAAGAGTGGCTACAAAAAGTCGATACTGATGAGTGTATGTGTAAGTGCAGAATATGCAATATCTCATTTACTGTTAAGTACGACGGGGTGAAAGCTGTGAATAAATATTTACAATCAGAAAGACACAAAGCGAATATTACCACACAAAAGAAGAATCAGTCGCTTCTTAAATTCTTGCCGAAACAATTTTCTGCAGAAGACGACAAAGTCACTGCAACGGAATTAACGTTGACTTATCATGGTGTGAAACTCCACCATTCTCACAATTCTCAAGATTGTGGTAATAAGCTATATCCTTATTTTTTTAGAGATTCCTCAGTGGCAACGAAAGTAAGATGCGGCCGAACAAAAAGCGAGGCATTAGTAAAAAAATGTGCTTCTGCCTTATGCTAAAGAGAAGCTACTAAGCGAATTAAAGCAAAATGTTCCGTCTTCGTTAGGTTCCGACGCTTCAAACAAGGGCAAAAAAAAATCCGATAGTTGTAACGTACTTCTCCAAAGATAAAGGAAAATAAAATGTAATGAAGTTCTTGATCTCTACTCGCTGGGAGGGAGGAGATTATTAGTTTTTTTTTTTTTTTTTTTTTTTTTTTTTTTTTTTTTTTTTTTTTTTTTTTTTTTTTTTTTTTTACATGTAATCCTTGTTGGGGGGGGGGGGAGGAGTTAGTCGCAGTTGGGGGGTGGGGGAGGGTGAGTCATTGGCACGTCTCGTCTCCGGGCCTGCCTCGAGTTCAATCTGGCAACGCTAAACTTGTCCCTTTTCTGGGACTTCGGGCCGGTGAGGAATATTTCCGGCCGTTGCCAGCTTCAGCTCAGAAACGATACACACACTTTGGCACAATAGTAGGAGCTGTGTATTGTTGATTGTAGTGTGCTGGTTCTACCGCGAGTAAAAAAAAGAAAAAAAGGGCAGGACTTGTTTCCTACAATTCTCCAGCCTCTGCAGCAAACCGTAAGTAACGCTAATATTGTGTGGTTACACAAGTATCCACTACAAAAGCTCCAAATCATTTTGATGTGTTTCGTGGTTTCGTGATACATTCATTTTCAAGAAGAGCAGAACACCTTAAATCTTTATATATAAAAGTAAGTGTCACGATTGACTGACTCATCATCGCCCAGCCCAAACCACTGAATATAAGAAACTTGAAGTTTGTGTAGTGTGTTGATCTTACTCAGTAGGCGTCATTTAAGAAGCGAATTTTCGATATTCCGACGGTAAGGGGGTGAAATAGGGGACGAAACGTTTTTTGAAAATACGTAGCTATTTAGGCAATTTTGAAGCTAGAACTACAAAATTTCGGATTTTAAATTAGGGTTCAAATTTACAAGACATGTGTCGGCATTTTTTGAAATTCAATCAATAAGGGGGTAAAGTAGGTGCCGCAAAAAATTGATTTTCAAAAATATGTTGCTGTTAACTCGAATTTTAAGCTACAACTACGAAACTTCGGATATGGAATCTTGGTTAGGATTAAAAATCCATGATTTTTAGTATTTTTGAAATTCAACAAATAAGAGGGTTAAATAGAGGATCAAAAATTCTTTTTGAAAACGCTTTGCTTTTGATACAATTTTGAAGCTAGAGCTGCAAAAAATGATATTTGTATAGCTGGTTAGACGTTAAAAAATACGCGTTTCGGTATTTTTTGGAAATTCAACCATCAACGGGGTTATATTGGAGAGGGGGTGTTTTTCGAAAATATGTCTCTATTTAGGCAATTTTGTAGTTAGAACTACAAATTTTCGGATTTGGATTCGGGGTTCAAATTTAGAAGACACCTGTTTCGGTATTTTTTGAAGTTCGACCAATAAGGGGGTGAAATACGAGATGTAAAAATTGATTTTCAAAAATATGATGCTGTTAAGTTTCAAGCTATTACTACGAAACTTAAGATGTGGATTCTTCATCAGGATTAAAAAGAAACAAGTGGTGCAGACCAACCAGCCTACGCATGCTAAGCAGCGGGGGTTCAGCTAGTGAATAGATATAGGAAGTTAGTATTCTGAGGAAATGATGAGTAATTCAGTCACCTCGGTTCAGCATATTTCCTCTTGCATAGTAAGTACAGAGTTCATAATAGCTTGACCCATGCGTGAGGGCAACGATGCGTATAAGGCGTGAAGGATATTCCGTGGTACAGTCCTCCATGCAGCAGTCACCTCGTTTGAAGTAAGGTGACCACATTTCTGGACGACGAAGCTGGGGTCAGTAGCGAATCCTGGATTGTGGTGTGTGCGAGATAATCGGAGAGCTAAAAAAATTAAAGAAGACTTCGAGTGAGTCTTAAGGGTAACTGAAACTCCATAATCCCCCCCCCCCACACACACACACCCTTACAATGATAATACCCTTACAATGAATAACAGGCACCAAATGATGATACAACAAATGTAAAACATGGAGGCATAAATTATTGTGTAATTATAGTAAACCCAATTATTAAAAGTTTGAGAAAACCTTGTTAGGGTAGCTTTTAAACAGCTTTCAACATTCAGTTGGTTATGCCATCACAGTTCTGTGATGAATGAATTTGATTCAGCAAATGTTTTCTTTCCTTTAAAAAGTCATACAATTATGAACAACTGTAATTAAAATTAATTTTCACCATCAGAATTGCTTTTAAGGTCTCTATTTTAATTTGAATTTTCTCAGGAGACCGTATCATATTCATCAAAGACAAGACACGCTCGACTGTTGCGTTTGGACCAGGAAGACGTATCACTAATTCCACAAGCTCTGAAATGTTCTCATATGTGTTTGGATGTGAAGCGCTTGAACATCTGTACTCTACGCATACCAGTGACAGGTTTTCCATGCTCCATTTCTCCGTCTGCTGAGGTGCTAAAAAAACTGCTGCATATTAAGACATAAGACACTCTTAGAATAAATGATAATGATTAATGTTGCGATTTGGTAACCCATTTCCGAGGGGCAGGTAACCATTTTTGTACCTCATACCAAGAATGTATCATCATTATATAAATACGTTAACACGAAAATTGTGGTACAGATTACTAATTTATTCGTAAAAGAAGGCCAATGAAAGTTACACAATTCGAAAGATTGTTTGTCCTAGATTTCACGAATATAAATATTATGTGTGCATTTATCCATTAAAAGTGGTCGAAGGACGTAGAAATTTTCCTATCTACAGCTTGGAGCAAGTTCTACATTCTCCAACAATCAGCTCACTGATTGGCTATTCGCCTCGACCAAAGACGATGTAATGCAGCGCACCTGCAGTATTAAAATAACGTATTATAATAAGTGAATATCGAAACATGGAGTGCTCCCATCTAACTTTCTTGTGCCATTCACATGCTTCATTTTCGCAGTGATTAAGAGTGGTTAAAGGAAATAGATGTTTTTATATGAATGTCGATATAAAGGATGATGGGCCGGGAGAGGCATCTAGCGGTGCTCGGATGGAACTACGAAGTCGAGAATGCCGATATAAATGATGATGCGCCGGGAGAGGCATGTAACGGTGCACGGGTGGAACTACGAAGACGACATGTTGTCAGCTCTGGAATTCTGAATATCGCAGTATAGAAATAACATTATTTCTTGGGGTTGTATAAATATACGAACACCGAAATTATAGTTCCATTTCAAATATTAGGCTAATGAAAGTTATATAATTCGAAAATGGCATGAGAAGTATATACGTCCGTTTTTATTTGTTGTTATTGAGTCAGGCATTTTCCTTACCACGTAAAAGATACCGTTTCATACCTCCCAGTGCCGTTTAAATTTTACCAAATACCCCAGCGGCCTCCTATGATTATGTTGGCAACAGATGCTGAATAGTGAGAATCCTGTGAGTCTTATTTTTAGCCAATCGCTTGCCAACGTTGATTTTTTCTCATGGTATCTTCGCTTTACGAGGGCAATTATTTTTACTGAGTGGACGAGGGCACATACAGGAACCTGTCAACCATAAAACAGGAACAGAAATATTTGTTTACTTCATGGTCTGTACGATACACTAATTGAGTCATTCTATGTTGTTCGAACACATGGGCAAAGATTTTCTATCGTGTTGTTGATGTTGCCAACATAACACGCGAGGCCGCCGACATTATACGTAAAATTTTACCCCCAGTGACCATTATAAACACAATTGGTCGATTTTCGATCACAGGCAATACTAGTATATTTTATAAGATCTGTAGCCTGAAAAGGCATAAAAATGACCTGTCACTGCTCAATGTATTGTGAAGTATGATAAGCTTCACAGATGGTGTGAGAGATACAGTGTAACACTATTACAATACTAAAAATGTAAGAAGTTATATGTTGAAACGTGACAGGACCGATACTTGGAGTTGCGGTGGAGTGACCGAGCGCTCCAAAGGCGCCTTGTTGCGGAGCCCGCGGTTTCTCGCCGTCGGAGGTTCGCGTCCTCCCTCGGGCATGGGTGTGTGTGTGTGTGTGTGTGTGTGTGTGTGTTTATTAGGTTAGTTGAAGTCCCATAGATTTACAAATAAACAAAACGATACTTGCATTTTATTTCTAAAAACCGGAAGATTTAGGCGTCTCATCAGAACCCGATGGCCGGCCGCGGGGATGAATATTTGTGCCGTCCTTAGTGTTAGCTAGTTCATAAATAGTTTGTAAGTTTAGGGACTGATGATACCGTAGTTAAGTCCCATAAGCCATACAAACATTTGAATTTTGAGAACCCGATGGTGACAACGGGACGGGACTCCAAAAACCGGAAGTGTCCCGGCCAAATCGGGACGTCTGGTCATTAAAGTTCATCTGTGGTGGTTGGTTTACGTCAAACTGATGACAGTGCACTGGACACGCACCAAATGTGATTTGTGGTTGTCCCCTATAGCACCCCACAACATAATGGTCTTCAGTTGTCACTGTATGTCTTGTGGGAATGTAGTCAGTGTGATGACGGTCCCCTGTCTTCGGCGAACAAAAATACAGCCATCTTTTTTAAGCAAACACAACCTGTTTTCGTCCGTAAACACTATATGATGCCATTCCTGTGACGTCATTCCATATACCATTGTCGTCTAACATGTTTCTGCACGTAAGTCGAAGGCAGGCGGAGACGTGGCCGACGCACGCGTAGCCCATGCCCTAATAAATGGCGACGGACTCACCTCTGGTACTGTACGACCTTGGCAGAGCCGAGGAGAACGTGGATTTATCCTGCAATGTCATTCGTATGTGTCGATCTTCTGGGGGCTGCTCTGGGTGGTGGGATCTGATCCCACCTCGTTGTGTTCTGCGGCCTTCCTGAACCATTCTGCATAAACCCATTAAACTGCCGAAACTTTTCGTTCTACACGAGCACCAATATCCCTAATGGATGCATTGTGTTCTCTCATGCCGACAATGCGCCCTCTTTCAATGTCTCGTACTCATTTGACGGGACGGTTCGGGCTTACGACTGCGAGGCATCCTGTACGCTTACTCCAGCCACACTGATCCATTACCATCGGTTTCTAACGAGAATCACAAGCGCATTTTACAGGTAAGTGAAGTTGCCCCACGATGTAGATGTTGATCTTGTACACGTGTGCCGACAGTTTGCAAACGCTAATCATATCGGGGTGCTTGAGATCCACGCCGACAGAGAAGATCTACACTCTCATAGGGATAGCTCCCCCTAGCATACGGCGGCAAGTAGCTGCCGAGGTGGAGAAGACAGACAATCGCCACCCCCTACCTGGGCACCAACAACAGCCTAGGCGGCTTCGCTCAAGAAGGAGCTTCCTTCGGACATCAGAGCCAATTGATGTCACTGTCGAAGAGAGGAGGCTTCAACTATAGAAAGAGGTAACACCTAATCCTGTCTTGGCCCTGAAAGAACAACTTGCAGCTGGAGGTAACAAATCCTTTACAACCTGGAAGGCTCTCAACAGTCTGAGGACTGGGGTCTCAAATTGCAAGTTCAACCGTTCAAGATGGGGCTACCTCGACGGAGAACCTCTGTGCGACTCTGGAAATGTCTAGACGGACGACCACTTACTGACGTGCCCAAACCTCAGCACATGGTGTACACGAAAAATGAAAAGTAAGTCATTTGTTCACAACATACTAAGGAAAAGCCTATCTACAGTCTTTCAAGATCTTTTCATTACTTATTTTCCTTTTAAATAAGTGTAGGCTCAATATGCTTGACATTCAAGACAAGCGAGCAATCTAAATTGTTATTCGTATGTTATTTTATTCCAGATTACCGGTTTCAACAAACCTTTGTTGTCATCTTCAGATCTGCAACTCTAAATTAAAAAAATAAAATAAAAGAAAAAGAAAAGAAAGCACCTCTCCATATACCATTTACAACTGCATAGTTGTCTTGCGTCTTGATTTACAATAATTTGCATCTGCCCGTCATTTAAAAATCTATAAAGTCAAATTATTTTTGACTAGTTATGACAAGTTTATTTGACGTTATACATCTTAAAATGACGAGCAGATGCAAATCCTTGTAAATCAAGACAACACGATTGAACCGTGTAGCCTGTAATAAAATACTGAACAGCGAACTTAGCAATATATATATTGAAAGAAACCGTTAATTGTAAAATTAATTCTAGCTGAAAGGAGCCAGTTACAAGCTTACTTTAAACATAAAATTCTGGCCGTAAAAGACCAGCTAAAGGATTCGCGTAAACTACTAACTACTTGAAAAAGAAGTTTTCTGGGTGTTGTACCGCGTCATGATGTAAGAAGGCTATTATTTTAATAACCGACCCAGATGAAGGCCACTGTAAGGTTGGCCGAAACGTCTGTTATTAAAGAAATAGCCTTCTCACATCAAGATGCGGTACAACACCCAGAAAACTTTTATGTCATCTGACTCTGGCTGCGAAAGCCTACGTAATTATACTAACTACTTCCTGCAACAGAATCTTGTTCCCTGGCCAAAGTTTAGAACTGACTCAAAATTTACTTTAGCAGAAGGAAGACAAAGAGACGGTGGTCAACACACATCGTAGATCACGAGAATTGCACACAATCATTAATATACAAGCCACTCCGAAGTAAACCATTTCATGAAGGTGGCTGTGAGAACATTTATGGTGCAATGGAATTAAAAACATGATAATATGCATCTGAATTTGTTCTCAGCACTGGTGAGAAACAACATTAAAAGGAGGGTATTCATTAACTAATATTCATAAAATAAAATTTCTCTGACAAATTATTTATTCAGTTCAAACATGAGCAAATGGAGGAAGCAATTTTGTTAAACAATAAAAACGCAGCCCATTGAACTGAACATCGTCGGGGGAGGTATTTACAATCAACAAGCATTTATCCACTCACATACGACAAGCAAAGCGAAACTCACCCAACTCAGGGTGCCGATACGAAGCAGAAGCAGGCGCCGTTATCATAGGCGAAAATTCAGCGAACCAGGATGGACCACACAATACTAGAAAAATAAACTTCTTAGGTGGCTCCGGTCTGTCTTTCTTTACTTGAGATAGTATGCGATAATGACGAGATTAATTTCCATTTAAATCGATCCTTGAGCATGCAGACTTACTAAGACACGCGTCTGCTACATTACATATTCGCACCCCACTGAAGGCGAAGTGCGTAAAGGTCGTATTCATTTCAACAAAAATCAACGGAATCATCGATTACGAAGGAGAAATACACAATAGTAAGGCAATGGCATGCGATCAGTGGCGATAACTCACGTGACTAGCTATAAACCCTTGAAGTCGGGGTTCGGAACCACTTGGTTCCGAAAACCAGTAAAAAATACAAAATTCAAGTTTCGAAAAATAAAGAAAAATATCTACGGCATGCAATGCTTAGGAATGCGTAGGATATCATAAGGAAGCTAAAGAAACACAGACGCGATTTGGAAGGTTTTATACGGATGGAAGAAGTCCAGTCTTCAAAAGTCAGAAAAATGGAATAAATTCAAAGTCGGGGTAAACCAACTAAGAAATACGGAATGCAGCCCCTAGAAATACGCAGTATTTCATAAGCAAGCTAATAAATGGGGTTGTACAAGGGTAGAAGAGAATTTACTGACGGAGTCCGAATCCAAAGTACAAGTTTGGAAACGAAACAGTAATTTAAAATAGGCGGAGAGGAGATCGCGATGTGCTAAAGGAAATAAGGAAATCAGAAGGATACATGCAGGATTTTTTGCCTGAAGGGCATAGAAACGGACACAGGAGTAGCTGAATGCTTTGTTCTAAGAACACACCATGTGGAGTACATATCATTTGTAGAAGAAGAAAACATTGCAGTACACAGAATAAAAATATTCCCACACATGAATTGCATCCCACAAAGCTAGAAAGAAGTTAAACCGAGTTCGTACACCGCCAGCTAGTCTCTCTAAGGTTACCAATTCTTAGCCATTATCAAACCAAATTAGTTACATATTCACCGAGTTTTCGAACGCAAAATCACCGAAATGAAATTGTATACATTTCATACATGATCGGAGAAACTTAAACCTAAAAAATAAACCTAAATTCTGAAATCTAATTTGAACACCAGACAAAGAATCGCTACATCTCAAGGGAGGAAAGAAAATCAGAACGTCTTACCAGGTCAAAGCGCAGCCACAGAGTGACCAGACGGCCCGTGAGCCCACCGCCAGCCAGGGCCGGAAATCAGTAAAACCCAAGAAAAACGAGGTGGTGGGGAGAGCTTAGACTCGCGCGTCCTGTCGAGGCTCACTAGCGGGCATTGCCAACCCAACTTTCAACTAAAGGGTGTAGGAACCTCTTGTAGCATCAAAAGCAGAGGCTGGTAACAACCAGCTATCGACACGAAACCAGAGATGCAAAGCGCACAGCCAGCAGCCGAGGACGAAAATTCTCATACATACACTCAGACTGCCATGCTAGAAGATTCTCATACATGCACATACAGAATAGAGCAAGTACAAATTCTCGCAGGGACAGTGGCGTCACGGAGAAACCGTTCATCTTGCCAAATTCATAGACACAATTATAAATTATTAGCATAATGAAATCCCAGCAATATTAACATAGTATTATAGAAACTAACATTTAAAAACATGAAATGAAATGCTATTCCTCATGCCTCCGAATGAAAGGGGTTCTCGTTTAGCAAAAAAGCCCATCTAGTGAACTTACATAAATAACAAAATTAAAAACCTAGGGATATATATCCGAAATAACAGACATGTTTATAACGTATACAATTTCCCAATGACTGGCAACGATCATTTCTTCAGTGGGGAGGCACTCCTAGGCCCTTACTCTTATGGGAATCAGTTTAAATAACTACGAGTAATAGTGGGCAGGGTGAAGTTGAGAATCTGTATGTGACGGGAGACGTGCTTGAGGAATCTATTGCAGGTGTGGAGATCGCAGTGTCCGCAGTCATGTAGCGCCATGGATCAGTGTGCGCGGTCAGGCAACACCACCCAGTAATTTTGACAACATTGTCAGACGAGAGAAACAGCGATATATTTGGTATGATTAATATTACAAAAAACAGTCTTGATCGCAGGTAACTGTTCCTTCTGGCAGCAGAACAGCCCAGGACAGCCCAGCCGAGTCCAGCACTGGCCACATGGGCTACATGTTATTCGGAAGATGACCTAAATCAGGTCGAAACCGGTAAATCAAGACTGTTTTTTGTAATATTAACACCACCCAGGGTCAGGGAGCTGAACGCCCTCTGTAATTAAAAAATAAAAAAAAATAGCTGAGCCAAGAACACGTCGAAGAACAATGAACGGATCAACGATCGCTACGAACGGAACTCTTCATAGGGCAATAATTAATTAATTAATTAATTAATAAAATAAACAAATAAAAGTGGAATAGGGGGCAGTGTAACTGCCTAGAAAGCAGGAGTCCCGGGTTCGAATCCTGGCTGGATACACATTTTCATTACCCATTCATAGTTAATGTCATACACTCCGTTAATATAATAAGTGAAGGTTTTGCCAGCCGCTGTGGCCGAGGGGACTGCGGCACGCCAGTCACGGTCTGCACGGCCCCTACGGTCGGGGGTTCGAATCCCCCCTCGGGCATGGATATTTGTGCCGTCCTTAGTGTTAAAAAAATGTTTGTTAATCTTATGGGACTTAACTATGGGGTCATCAGTCCCTAAACTTACACACTACTTATGAACTACTTACGAACTAGGACGGCACAAATATCCATGCCCGAGGGGGGATTCGAACCCCCGACCGTAGTGGCCGTGCAGACAGTGACTGGAGCGCCTCAGTCCCCTCGGCCACTGCGGCCGGCCGTCCTTAGTGTTAGCTAGTTCATAAGTAGTTTGTAAGTTTAGGGACTGATGACCCCATAGTTAAGTGGCATAAGCTCTACAAACATTTGAACATTTGAAGTGTAGGTTGCTTGCAGAAAACAATGAGTTCCCTTCGTACCATTTAGAGTGCACTGTACAATTTATTCTTGCTTCGCAATAATATCCATTGTTGTACCCACTGATAAAAAAAAAGAACACGCACTACGAAGGAGTTATTAAAATTGTTCACAAACTGATGTCCATACAACTATAGACTATAAATGCGGTGTGTGTCGCTGCAGTGTAGTGTAAAGATGTAAACAGGGGACATGTCGACAACAGATCACAAAGAGTCTGAGAATTCCATTGCGTGTTCTCAGAAAGTAACTGCCTCGCAGTCAGGCATGTGAATAGTATATGTAGATGTAAGCATTTGTGTTGTAGAGCAGTTGGATTCGGACAAGCCAGTTACCATAATCGGCGCTTTGATCGACATTTTAATAGGAGCGATGCCACTAATCCATCATGTTGGTGGCAGTGGATGAAACAGGTCGAACACGGTGTCAGGAAGGAAGCGGTCGACCTTGAAAGATTGCAGAACCTGTGCACGAAGTATTCGCCAGGGAGGCATTCAGGGCATTGGATTCTTCATTATCACCGATCCTCGTCCAACTGTTGCTTCACTAGCCACAAGAATCGTTAACAGGTACCTCAGAGAAGGCGGACTTAGCTAAAGGCTCAACCAGCACGGAAATCTCTACACCTAGTCTTCACAACAACATGGTACACTTGACAGCAAAAAAAGTGGATCATCCCTGAATTCCTGAGTGGAGACCGCACTTGACGCTATGCAACCACCATTTCACAGCTGCGTCGCAGGTCGTCAAATCATTGCACAGTACAGTTATTACCTACCCACAATAGATACTAAGTAAGTCTCCTATTTCTCCTTATGGCATTCAGGCAAGGTACAAACCAATACTTTCGTACAACAAATATTAGAATAAACATCATTAGAGATGAGTCAGTAACACTTGTAAATTAAATTTAGTTCCAATAAGTGAAAAGTCATATACGTTATCACACTTATTTAGTGACATGACATGTTTTTGTTCATGATCTGAATCTGAACGCACTGTTAAGCAAAAAACAGTTGTACCTCGTAACAGCATTGTTCACCGTAGACCTCTTCAATATATTGTTGATTTGTGCTTCGTATTGATTATTATCTTCCACTTTGTCATTTGCTAAAATAAGTCCACATACCCCGACGACTTCTTTTATAAGAAAGAAGGCTGTACTTTAAAGAGGTGTGAAGAATGTTAATTCTGATTTTTATTCTGTTACGACAATAAAAAGAGGTAGAGGGCGTTGTTACACCCGCTTAATAAGTCCCTTTCAAATATTAACATTTCGTAGATATGCGTTCCACTTTTCTATTACTCAAACATTAAAGTGATACTTAATTTCGTGTTCCATCTGTAACGCCTTAACCCCTTACATGTTGTTTCTTTTAAAACCTGTAATCTATACGCCGTAAGCTGCCGGCACTTGGGGAAAGAGGCGGGGCTTGTTCTAACAGCCAATCCGCTATGAGCTGAATGCAAGCTTCAGCTCCCAACATTCTCCGCTCAGGGGCCACGTTTAAGTGCGCGTGATCTCTAGGCATAAACACAGACGTTTTCATTAGTTTCTTAGATCGATGTCTGAACCCAGAAATAAATGATAATCTTAGCACTGCACCAGGAGTTGCATGAAGCTCCTATTGTTGCCGGGAGGTAACCGCTGAAGATACGTAATATAGTGCAATTCACAGATGTCATATATCATGAAGTTGTGGAATAGAATACAGTGTATTGATGATTTGTTAACTAAGCACAATCAGATGTCACATATCAAATATGTTCACAAATAGCGTTATACTGGTACCTGAAACGACGATACAAGTAATATTTAACCGGCAGGGAATCGAACCCGCTGATATATTTATTGTTTCTTCCGGGCACTCCAACCCTTCACATACCGTCACTCTTGACCTGACACCATGAGGCGTCAACTATCACATTGTCGTTCACCAGTAGTTAGGATCACACCGTTCGTAGAGACGTGGAAGGGGTTTGGTATTTTGCGAAAACTTTGTTTAATTTAGTAGCGCATGGACATGTGCAATGTTGATTTGAAACAAGGCAGAGTCCTGCGTTCTTTATTGGAGTTACTGGAGGTGTAGATGGTATTTTTGTGGCCGTTAAAAACTGTTACCCCCAGCGGGAATCGGACCCATACCTCAGCTATTACAAGTTAACCTCATCCCGGCCTCCAGCGAATTACAGATGCGTTGGCATAAAGTTTTGTCATAATGGTGTACTCATTAGACAGTACGACCAGTCAAAGAGATCATAGGTGTCTGGCTAGGTAAGACATTCCTGGCCGCACGGGATGGCCACGTTGTGTGAGGCGCGGATTTTGCATGATATTATACTACGTTTTAGTATGCTACATTACGATTTGGTATGGCATTCTGTAGTAAGCTTATTTAACTATGAGCTCATTATTATAAAGATTGTTGGGTAGCTGTTGCCACGATAACTTGAAGCCGGCCGCGGTGGCGGACTGAGGCGCTCCAGTCACGGTCTGCACGACCACTACGGTCGGGGGTTCGAATCCCCCCTCGGGCATGGATATTTGTGCCGTCCTAGTTCGTAAGTAGTTCATAAGTAGTTTGTAAGTTTAAGGACTGATGACCCCGTAGTTAAGTCCCATAAGCTTAACAAACATTTGGACATTTTTGATAACTTGAATATTAGGCATTTTCTAGTTATGAGGAACGTGGATTATGCGTAAAAAAAACTTTGAAATTCGGAAAGTAATTTCGTTTTGACATTTATTCACCACGTTCAGTAACACAAACAGGCTTCGATGAAGGAGGTTTCTGTGATTTACTGGTAAGGTCAGTGAGAAGGTATCCGATAACTGGCAAGTATGTCGAGAAATTATTCTTCACGGTGTGGTTGCCTTCAATAGTCATACTGAGGTTACAAAACAGCAATGTGGATTCTGATACAATGTCGCATCGAAATCCAATTGGGAAGGATGGGGGAGAACTTCAGTCTCTGCCATTTCAAAGCTTGGATACTGGTATTTGTCGGAATAGATGTCCATTTTAATGGCGACAATAGTGCTTGCTCGGTAAGGTTCAGTTGTCCATTATATCCACGTGATTTTCGAGAGTCAACGACAGAGAAATAATGAAAGTGATTAAAAAAAATCTGCCAAGCACAAAATTGTGAAAAGAAGCACGAAGATGCAGATAAATATTTTAAGGGAAGGGTAGCAGGAGGGAGGGCGGGATCTAGGAATGAACAGAAGTGCAGAACTGGAAAATAAGAGTGAAATGCTTGCAAGTACTTCTTACTTAGACATATATTACAGTTTGTTTTAGGGCCGAGAAAAAGATGGATTATCGAGAGATATAAAAGAACACTGCTTCATAGAGAGGACCCATCGACAGTAAAGAAAGCAGACATTAAAAGAATTAAAAGAGACAGTATTGTTTTAACGGAAACATAGACCAAAAGGGCAAATGAGGCTATAATGTAAGGGAAGTGACAGAGAGAAAGGAGGAAAAATTAACAACGAATAAATACAAGACAAATCGTTTGCATATTTTGTTAAGGACGGAGGGTGTATTAATGAATGGAAGGGAGGAGAGAAATAACAAAAATTACTTTAACAGCGTCCATCTAAACTGATTAGTCTGTATGCATGGAGTCTAGGTTTAAATCAATAAAAATAGGATATTGAGTGAAATGAGAAACATTGACTGAATATTTGTGCCACGGGCGGGAATCGAACCCAGACCTCCATACTTTCTTTAATTCAGTGATTTTCCTTTCACTTAATTTCTTTGACATACTCTAGGTATATAAATTTATAATAAAATAGGATAATAAAGAACTGTATATTTTAAAAAAATCAATTTAAAGGCAGCACAAAGGAAAAAGAAACTCATATTTTATTTCTTCTATAGTCTCACTTAGGAGATTAAAAAAACATTTTAAAGTACTAATAATTTATTCAGAATCCCTCATTATTTGTTTCTTTCATAAAAATCTCAGCGTAGAATCTATAACGCTGTCAGACCAGCTTTCTCTTTAGTAAGAGCGATGACTATCTCGAGTTGATTGCTCGCAGTGAGGGCCTGATTTGTATCTCGGCTGTCTGCTTTTACTATGATGCCACGAAGTAAACATTCTGTATTTACGTCAGAGCTCCACTCTGCGCTGTGCTGGGGGCTGTTGGGCATCACCGCGACCGCCAGCTTGCTGGCTTCCACCAAGCCTCGCCTTGGCACGAGCTGTGGTTGACCGGCCAGCCCATAGCTCTCGAGCCACGGCTAATACAGGCACAGACCGCAATACCAGGCTCAAACGTTTCTGCCAACCAACCCAAGCGTGTAGTATTAACTACCACAGCTAGAGCTATTTTGCTATAAAATGAGCAGCCACTTTCTTCTCACATTTCATTCAAATATTTAACGAAGTTAAAGAATAGAATCATGATAAACGCAGCTACCACATAATGTTTCACCTAGATAGCAGTCATACGACACAGCAAACTTTCTTTTCAGCGCTCTGCATTAGATTTAGACACAAAGAAATATGTATTCAACCTAGAAACTACGTATGTTTTAAAATTAAACAATTTTGGTGGAAACAACACAAATATATATATGTAGTATATCATTCACGTTTTGTGCACTTATAAAGTGTTCTCATTGTCTCTGAAACAATAAGTGCTACGAAACAGAAATACCTTCTGCTGAGGCCCTTCATTTAAATGATTGTTCTGTTATTCATAGTGAAGTGTTTCGTAATGGGTTCATAGGATCGCTTTAGTTTCTCGACTGTTCCACGCTTATACGAAGATCGAGAAAAACAAGAGCCAAAAAGGATATAAGCGAGTTCTAATTACCATTATATTATTCTTAAAATTCAAATCAAATGTTCGAATGTGTGTGGTATGCTAAATTCAACAGTCCCTAAACTTACACTTTACTTAAACTAACTTATTCTAAGGACAACACACACATACCCATGCCCGAGGGAGGATTCGAACCTCCAACGCGAGCAGCAGCCCGATCCATGACATGGCACCTTAGACCGCGCGGGTACTCTGCGCAGCCTTCTTAACAACTGTAACACCCTTTTTACTGTAATGATTACAAAAGCTCTTTGGTTTTAATATTTTGCTTTCCCACCTCATCCCCCTGCCGTCTCCGCCCCCTCCCCAACCTAAATAGTAAAAAAAAAAAAAAAAAAAAAAAAAAAAAAAAAAAAAAAAAAAAAAAAAAAACATCCGAGACCTTCTTTCCGCTAATTCACTATACCGCACAATCTGATATCTTTTTCCAACTTTTTCAGTGTCCTCCCTCTATACCGTCAGGTAATAATCGCACATTGCTCAGCAATACTGCGGAAGAGGTGGAGCAATTGTAGGGTTTATAGCCTCCTAGGAAGACGTTTTAATCTTCTAATGGTTGTGTCAATAACAGGCGCTTGTTTTATCTTCGCAAAAACATGTATATTTCGTAGTTAACGTTGTTTTCAATTATACCCACCAGAAAGTTTGTTAGGAGTATAATCCTTAGATTTGTTTTGTTTATAGATTTGACTGACGAAAATTTTCTGGTAATCATGTGGTGAACTATACGCATATTTATGTTTAGGGTCAATTGTCCAATTTGCAACGTGAAGATATAACTTCCATATCATAATCTGCCACAAATATTTCTCAATTCGATATAGCATTTTGTAGCTCTGTCAGAGAGTGGGTAAAATGTTACTCTCGCTCCAGTTTGTAACTGAGAGCTACTGCGTCTTAATCTTTAAAGAGCGTCGACATTTTCATGAAGGAAGCGAACAGCTGCAGCGTGAATCGCCTCCTCATTGCCCTTGTGAAGGCCGATGCAGATAATTCAGAAAGTAGGGATCGAGAATAGTTGTAGTTGCTACGTGAAATTATTACCCTTATCTGTAATCATATACAGGGTGTTTCACTAAGTGTGTTTGCCTCTGTAACTTATAAAATAATAGGTGACGGGAAATTTTAATGCGGTAGGTCAACACAAGAAATGTTACACTTTCTGCGGAGCTATGAACATAGTTTGTTGTATCATTTTCCAAAGAGTTACAACACAAAGATATAATTTTTTAAATGGAACAATAGTTTTTTCTATCGTGCATTGGAATCGTTGAAACCAGCTGCGTCCAAATCAATTTAAACTACATTCCTATCACTGTTAGTTTGGGAGCTACAACCCTGGGGGTGCAATTAAAATCAATGTTAACTGTAACACATGTTTTGGCGAAGGCGAAACAAACGGTCTGTTATTGACACTACCATTAGGAGATTTACACGTCTCCTAAGGAGACTGCTAATCCTACAATTGTTCCTCCCCTTATGCAGTACTACTGAGTAGTGTGCGATTATTACCTGATGGAATAGAGGGAGGACGTCGAGAAAGTTGAAAGAATATATCAGATTATAACTCGGACATACGCTATTTGACACTTGTATTTATTATTATTATTATTATTAGTAGTAGTAGTATTTCGAGCTTAGAATAAGCGTGGAACAGTCGAGAAACTGAAGCGATTATATGAACCCATTACGAAACACTTCACTGTGAATAACAGAACAATCGTGTAAATGAAGAGCCCCAGACACATTGCAAACACTTTATAAGCACACAAACGTGAATGATATACTACATGTATACATTTGTGTTGTTGCCACCAGAACTGTTTAATTTTACAACATTCTTACATTTCTAAGATAACTACATATTTCATAAAGTCTAGATCTAATGCAGAGCGGTGAAAAGAGAGAATAATTCTCTGTGTTATATGATTGCTATCCATATGAAACATTATGTGGTACTATGTTTATCATGAGTCTATTCTTTCACTTCGTTAAATATTTGAATGAAATGTCAAAGCCTCGCTGAGGAGCGTGCGGTTGCTCGCCGTGAAGGTTCGAGTCCTCCCTGGGGCATGGGTGTGTGTGTTTGTCCGTAGGTTAGTTTATCTAGTTTTAAGTAGTTTGTAAGCTACGGACTGATGACCACGCAGTTTGGTCCGATAGATTTACAGACATTTGAACATTTTTGAAGTGTCAGAAGATAACGTGGCGCTCATTTTATAGCAAAGTAGCTCTAGGTGTGGTAGTTTATAATATACGTTTGGGTAGGTTTGCATAAAATTTTCATACTTCAAGGGTTGCGTCTCGCTGTATTAGCCGTGGCTTGCGAGCTATGGGCAGGCCGGTCAACCACAGCTGGTGCCGAGGCGAGGCTTGGCGGAAACCAGCCAGCTGGCGGTCGCGGTGGCAGGCAACAGCCCCCAGCACGGCACAAAGCGGGGCTCTGACGTAAATACAGAATGTTTACTTCTTGGGTTCATAGTGAGAGCGGAAAGCAGAAATACAAATCAGGCCGTCTGACTGTGAGCCATCAACTCGAGATAGATTTGTCGCATTTACTGAAGAGAAGCTGGTCCGATAGCGTTATAGATTATATGCTGAGATGCATAACGGAAGAAACAAATAATGAGGGATTCTGAATAAATTATTAGTCCTTCAAATGTTTTTTAATCTCATTTCTATTTTCATATTTCGTAAGTGAGAGACTGTGGAAGATCTCTTGGCAACAGAAATAAAATATGGGTTTCTTTTTCCTTTGAGCTACCTTTAAATTGAAGTTTTTTTTTAATATTCAGTTCCTTTATTATCCTATTTTTATTATAAATTTATATACATAGTGACAGTTTTCTGTGTCAATATGTCAAAGACATTGAGTGAAGGGAGAAGCATTGAATTAAAGTAGGTATGGAGTTCTGGGTTCGATTCCTCCCTGTGATACAAATTTTAATTCAATGCTTGTCCTTTCACTCAATATCCTATTTTTTATTACATTTATACACAGCCTCCATGCAAACAGAGTTTAGATGGACGCTGTGAAAGTAATTTTTGTCATTTCTGATACGTCTCTCTCCTCCCCTCCATCCATTAATACACCCTCTGTCTTTCACAAAATATGCAAACGGTCTTGCATTTATTAATAGTTAAGGTCTTTTCTGTTCTCTCTCTCTCATTCGCTGTCGCCGCTCTTGCATCATAACCTCAGTTACCATTCTGGGCGGTTCCCTCACAATACAGTGATAAAATCTATTGGTTTCCGTTGACAGCTTGCACTCTTTTTTAATTTACGCTTTCGTTACTCTACATCAGTCTTCTCTATGTGACCGTGTCCTTTCATACCCCCTTACCTATAATAAATTCTTCGTTCTGTGAAATACAGAGCTCTGGTGTTTCGATTGACCTCCTCTGCTTTCATCCCAACAGACTATATCGTTACACATGGTATATATTTCCCGTTTTAGAAACCGTTTTCTAATACTCCTTGTTACTTGTTACTTTTATGATGCGTAATATTTCATTTGTTATGGTAAGAGCTATGTTACGTCCTTGAGCGCCGCGCGGAGTAGCTGCGCGTTTTAAGGCATCATGTCTTGAATTGGGCTTCTGCTCGCGTCGGTGGTTCGAGTCCTTCCTCGGTCTTGGGTGTCTGTGTTATCCTTATGTTAAGATAGTTTAAGTAGTGTGCAGACTGATTACGTTAGCAGTTAAGTCAAATAAGATTTCACACATATTTTTCATACAAACTTGAGCGAAACGAGACTATAGTTAAATAAACATACAGCAACATGTAATACAAAATCACCACAGAGCATGCTAAAACGTAGTATATTATCATACGCAATGCTACATAATTCTACATACTGTATATAACTTTTTTGTTATAGTCCTAATGGACAAATCACCTGAGGTCATTAGTCCCTACCTAGCCTTACATGCTACTTTAAATAATTTACGCTAAGGAACACACTCCGCGACAAGACGCCTCAGACCGTGAGGCCAAGAAATTACTGTTAGTTAGACAGATACCGCCGAACTATTTTACTTCTCGTACCATGTATTCTGCACTCCATTTTGCCGAAAACATTATAATACCACATCTGAAAATCGGTAGTTGATCGGGCTGATGCCATCTTGTAATGGCTCAGATATGGTTTGATTCCTGATGGGGAAACAGTTTTTAACAATCGCAGACATCCCCCTCTCCACCTCCAATAGCGGCAAGTAAGGAATCACATTACACATGTCCATTCGCTACTGAATAGAACAAAGTTGCATTAGTTTACGTTGTTTCTTCAAAATGCCAAACCCCTCCAGGTCTCTACGAACGGCGCGATCGTAATTACTAGTAAACGAGATTGGGAGAGTTGTTACCTGGTCATCTGAGGTCAACGCTGACGATAGGCGCGGGGTTGGAGTCCCAGGCAGCACAACGTTATTTATTGCTCTACTTCAAAATGTTTGTAAATCTATCGGACTCAACTGCTTGGTTATTAGTCCGTAGCTTACAAACTACTTAAACTAAGGTAAACTAACCTAAGGACAACACAAACACCAATGCCCGTAGGGGGGACTCGAACCCCCGACGGCGAACAGCCGCGCGCACCGCAACACGGCGCTCCAGTGCGCACGGCTAATCCGCCGCGGTTTGCGCTACTTCTAGCTGAACATACGCACATCCCGCTAATGGTGAGAACAGTAACTATTTCATCTCTTTGCGTATATGTAATAAATAGCGAATAGAGCCGGGGTTGGGTCCCTGCCGGGAAATAAGACAATTGTATCGTCATTTAAACTTCAAATATAGCGCTATCCGTGAATTTATTTAATATCTGACGTGTGATCGTGCTTCGTTAACGATTCATATAGGTACTGCGTTCTATTCCACAATTTTATGGCGTTTGACACCTGTGAGTTGCACTGTATTATATACCTATAGTGGTTACCTCTCAGAAACAATTTTAACTTCATGCCATTCCTGGTGCAATGCTAAAGTCAACCGGGTTCGGACATTGGCCTTGTAAACCGATACGAATGGAAACGTCAATGTCTTACGTCTCTTCATGCCTAATCTAGTCTCGATCAGAACCGCAAGCTTTTTTTGGTCAACAGTACGTTCAAATTCAGAGCACGAACAAAAACTCATTGTGTCATTTAATGAGTTTGATAAGGTACCCGATTTGTCTCTTATCGTAATTAAATTGAATTTACGTTGCTCTCTCGACTCTAATAACTTGTATTCTAATGTTTTTGTATGACGGTATTGAATTACATGTGGACCGACTGCCATAAGGAGCAATGTTCTCTATTGCATCTTTGGTATCCATTGTGAATAGTCAAACGACTATACTCTACAGGGGTTTTGAATGTGGAGTACCCGCACAGCTACGTTAGTTGGGTTGCATTCAGCAGTGATCCACTTTTTTTGCTTTCAAGTGTACCTTCAGGGCCGTACACGAACTGCATGCCATTTTCCAGTTAACATTCTTTTGGCAAATCGCAATAAACCAATAGTCCCGTGCAAACAGTGTGTAAAAACATTGGTTTATTGGTTTATTGTGATATGTGTTAAGGATGTCAGGACTGATGACACTACAGATAATTTACATCATTTACGATCTACGGAGCTTTGTGATCTTTCAGCATTAGCGTTGCTGTGTTTTTACATTGAAAAGGATCCATTCCAACGGTGACGTACAAAGGTATTGAAGGATTGTAAAGTTTGACATATATTACAGTATCTTCTAGTACCATTTGATACACATTGTTCTCGTGCGAACAGGTTTGTAAGACCACATTTTTATTGCTATTTGTGTTACGGATGTTAACACAGCGATGTCCAGGTAATTTACATAATTAACGATTTAGGGAGGTTCGTAATCTTTTAACCCTTTAAATGCGAAGTTAGCGCGCACGCTTTTCGTTGTTGAATTTCTATTTGATAAGTACATCTTGTGTTCTGGTTTGTGAACAATTCCTTGTGGCACGAGAACTCCAATAACGGTTTTTACCTTATTACTTGTATTCTGCCGACTGCGAATAATGGAGTCTGGGGCTAAATTTGGATGTGAAACTATGAATTGTTGTGCGTCAGGGGTTCGAATCCCCCCCTCGGGCATGGTTGTTAGTATCGTCTTTAGTATAAGTTAATTCATAAGTAGTTTGTAAGTTTAGGGACTGATGACCCCGCAGTTATGTCCCTTAAGTTTAACAAAGATTTTGCACTATGTTATGTGGTTAACAACTCATTAATGTAGATTCAGAAGTTTCGGAGAAAATGGGCAATTTAGCCTGATAAATGACATTTTGAAAAAATTGCGTATAAAGAAAAAAAATGGTATACAGCTAACCGATACATATAACAAATGTTAGAATCCTGCTGGCTGGCAGACATCTCCTTCTTCATCTTCTATTGACGTATTATTTGTTGCAATCTCTGTCATCATGGTTCGCAGTTGATCCAAGTTCATCACACTGCTAGAGGTGTTGTAACCTTTATGAACTCCAAGATACTCCAGAACCCGTAGTTTTTCAAACAGCCATTATAAAAAGTAAGAACACCGTCAAAAACACCAAGTTCAAAGACTGACCTTCCAAGAAACACAGAAACTAAAACACGACTGGTGAATAACTGTTGTTCTCAAACACAAATAAACTTACCGTTCAAATAATTTACTGCGAAGACTGCTAGTGTAAACAATTTGTTAGACAGACAGTCTGTACAAAACAAAAGAAACCACAGACTTCTAGACTATGAAGTTCCACATAAAAATGTCAATATGTCAAATGATGGAAAATAAAGTTCACATAAATTTCTTTATTTGAAATAGTAAATAATTGTATATTCCAATAAAACCAACTCCAAATTAAGCAGCCGGCCTCGGTGACCGCGGGGACTGAGGCGCTCCAGTCACGGTCTGCACGGCCACTACGGTCGGGGTTTCGAATCCCCCCTCGGGCATGGATATTTGTGCCGTCCTAGTTCATAAGTAGTTTGTTAGTTTAGGGACTGATGACCCCGTAGTTAAGTCCCATAAGGTTAACAAACATTTGATTTGAACAAATTAAGCATAAGCATACTTGTTTTCATAATTTTCAATAAAACAAAAAAGTGAAATCTTGTCATTTCGGTCAGTACGACGCCTCTTAAATGTCGATCCCCCAAAGTATTTCACATGAAACTCTCAACAAGGGTAAATAAAAGAGTTTTTGAAGTTTTTCAGATATCCCAAAGCAAAATCGATTTTGTGACATACAGCTTGGCTGTGTGGTTGAGTTCTCACCTGCAGCAGAAAAGCCGCGGTAGAGGGGGCGAGCGTTCTAAGGCGCCTTGCTGCGGAGCGCACGGTTGCTCGCCGTCGGAGGTTCGAGTCCTCCATGTGTTGTCCTTAGCATAAGTTTAAGTAGTTTGTAACCCTAGGGACTGATAACCGCAGCAGTTAAGTCCATTAGATTTACCAACATTTGAAATTTTTGTAGTAGAAAGATACAAATACCCTGTTACGAGCGGGACGTCAAGTTCCCAAACAGGAACTAGCACAGTAATCTGAACTAGTTTGAGAAACCAACAATCAATAACAGCAATTTAGAAAACCCCACAGAGCAATAGACAGGTGCCACGTGTGAGTATACCGACGGATCTAAATACATGAGTCCGTCAGCTGTGCTTCTGTTGTTGTTGTTGTGGTCTTCAGTCCGCAGACTGGTTTGATGCAGCTCTCCACGCTACCCTGTCCTGTGCAAGTCTCTTCATCTGAGAATACGTTCGGCACCCTACATCCTTTAGAATCTGCTTATTGTACTCGTCCCGGTCTCCCTCTACGATTTTTACCCCACACGCTTCCTTCTAATGCTAAGTTGACAATTCCTTGGTGTCTAAGAATGTGTCCAACCAATCTATCTCTTCTCTTAGTCAGGGTATGTCAGAAACTTCTCCCCGATTCGGTTAAGCACCTCCTCATTAGTTACGTAATTTACCCATCTAATTTTCATCATTCGTCTGTAGCACCATATTTCAAAAGCTTCTATTATCTTTTTATCTGAACTCCTTATCGTCCACGTTTCACTTCCATACAATGCTACACTTCAGACAAATGCTTTCAGAAAAGACTTCCTAAAATTTAAATTAAAATTGGATGTTAACAAATTTCGCTTCTTTAGAAACGCTTTTCTTCCCAAAGCCATTCTGCATTTTATATCTTCTTTACTTCGGACATCAGAAGTTATCTTGCTACCCAAATAACAAAATTCATCTACTACTTTTATTGTCTCATTACCTAATCTAAATTCTTCAGCATCGAGTGATTTTCTGACATTGCATTCCATTACCTTCGTTTTACTCTTGTTAATGTTCATCTTATATCTTCCTTTCAAGACACTGTCCATTCAATTCAATTGCTCTTCCAGATCTTTTGCAGTCTCTGACAGAATTACTATGTCATCGGCAAACCGCAATGTTTTTATTCTTCTCCCTGCACTTTAATTCCCTCTCCAATTTTTTCCTTCCATTCCTTCACTGCCTGTTCAATGTACAGATTGAACAACATTGGGGAAAGGCTACAACTCTTTCTTACTCCCTTCCCAACCTCTGCGTCCCTTTCTTGCCCTTCGACTCTAATAACCGCTGTCTGGTTTTTGTATTGGTTGAATATAACTCTTCGCTCCCTATATTTTACCCCTGCTACCTTCAGGATTTGGAAAAGTGTATTCCAGTCGACATTGTCAAAAGCTTTCTTCAAATGTACAAATGCTAAAAATGTAGGTTTGCCTTTCCTTAGCCTATCTTCTAAGATAAGTCGTAATGTGAGTATTGCCTCCCGTGTTCCTAAATTTCTCCTAAATCCAAACTGATCTTCCCCGAGGTCGGATTTAGAGGCTTGATCAAAAGTGACTGAAAAGCTATACAAGGACGCCTGGTAAGGATGAATCCACCGAAGACCCAAAGCTGAGGTGCAACCAAAGGCCATTAATACACACACACACACACACACACACACACACACACACACACACACACACATACTCACACACACAAATATGATTGTAGCAGAGCGTGTCTATTCGTTCGATATTCGTCGCCATACCCATTTAATGGCTACAGACAATGGGACATCATTCCGGTCTTTGCGGCACAAGGGTCTTGTGTGCTGTTTCCTTTGCAAGTACACTGAACAGATAAAAGCCAACAAGTAATCTCTCAGCAGGTGGCCAGGAAAGCATTAGCAGTTTCTCTTCTCATTTTGTATGTATATTCCACTTATCACTTACAGAGAGACAGTGTCGTTTTCACACACTTACGCAAATGTCCTAGTTACATAAAACATCTGAAACAGCTAATCTATCTAACTGCCATACTTTGACACTTTTAGTTAAATTATAACACTTTGGAACTATCCTATCCCTATGCATTTTTTGGTTTAGTTTGAATTTTAAATGATAAAGTGAAATATGAAAAGATAAATATATACACATAATTTTCTCCTAGACAATCTGGCTAGCACTGTCACTGTAACAATGGTGAACTTGAAGTGGAATAAAGGATTGGGGGAAGGTAAAATATTGTGTTTAGTAAAAGTTCGAGGTCTTGGGTAGAAATAATTATGGAGGTTTGTTGGGCTGGATATGAAAGTTAATGTAAGTGTGCAAGCGGAAGACATACAATAAAGTTGTGTTGGTGTGTAGGTTGGGTCAGTGGGAGAAGGGGTGGAAAGGAAGATTAGAGATGGGAGCATTGATGCTGGGTATGACATATGGGGATGAATTACAACTGATAGGGCTGAATATCCGTGCGCACAGAGGCGCCCTGCTGAGATGCGCGCTGCCGTTCGCCGTCGGAGATTAGAGTCCTTCCTCGGGCATAGATGTTTGGCATAATTTACTTTAAGTTAGTGTAAGTAGTTTGTAAACCTAGGGACTATACTGTTTCAAAGTAGTTAAGTCCCTTACATTTACAAAGATTTGAACATTTTTTGATAAATATCAGAACGGATTTCATAGTCTGGGAGGGGAAGTCGTATGATGTTGCATTGGGATAGGACATGGAAGGTGTGCAGGTGGAAGAATGGTGGGATTTAAGTGTA
Organism: Locusta migratoria; assembly: GCA_026315105.1. Lineage (NCBI taxonomy): Eukaryota > Metazoa > Arthropoda > Insecta > Orthoptera > Acrididae > Locusta > Locusta migratoria. The sequence goes on along the minus strand of CM048745.1, from coordinate 129,698,345 downwards.
AAGGCGTGGCGGAATAAAATTTGTTTTATTTTTCTCAAAAAGTTACAAGTAACTGACACTAGCACATATTTACATTGACTTCTGGCACATTTAAGAAACATTACAATGGTGCTGGTCTAGGAATATTCATCAATGGTGAATCGAATGGATCTATGTTGACTTCTGGCAGGTTTTACAAACATTACAATGGTGCTGGTCTAGGAATATTCATCAATGGTGAATCGAATGGATCCATGTTAACAGGAGCTGGTGGTGGTTCCTGCTGGTTGCTACTTTTCTTCTGTAGAGATTTATAGTTGATGCGCTGTTTGATTGTGCTGCCTTGTTGGCTGCATAGCATTAACAAGAGTCTGGAGCCGATTTTCTGGGAGTTTTGGGTAAATATACCACAACAGTTTTAAAAGGTTCTTTGGGACATTATCTCGTGACAACCCCGCAAAGAAAAACACATCAAAGATGACTGCAAAAAAGTCTGAAACTTCATCTTCCAATCAAATAAGTAGAGATACCAAAGAATGCCCTGTCATTTTTGCAGAAAGCGGAAGTTACTTAGGTGGAATGTGCGAGTGCTTTGCCTTATAATTATTGTCGGAGAAGGATTGATCTTGAGGTTACAGCAAGAGGTAAACTGACTGACAAGGAAAGTACTTGGGCTCGAACACGGTTTGGTATGAACGTTTAGTTACAGTATCCCTACGTAGACCTCAATGAGCTGGAGGGTGTCGTTTTTTATGCAAAACTTTGCAATCAGCTCTAGATGGCACTGTAGATGTAATTGTAGACGCCATACGTAATGCAGATATCTGAACTATAACTTATGTAATAATCGTCCTACATGTCCTCTAGCGTATTGTCATCAAAAGTCGTGATGATAGTTGCAACTTTGACCTTCTTCTCGGAAACTGTTGGTATTCACTGCCACTGCTTCCACTGCTCTTCCCCCACTTACCGTAGCACTACCGCTAGCAATGAGTTCTTCGTCATTATCATCCCTATTACCGTCATTATTTGTTAGTGTTACAACAGTATCTAACTTATGCTCATATTTCTGTACCATAACAGATACGAGAAAGCACGCAAATGATTCATCTTCTACAAAAAAATGTTCAAATGTTTGTATAGCTTATGGGAGTTAACTACAGGGTCATCAGTCCCTAAACTTACAAACTACTTACGAACTAGCTAATACTAAGGACGGCACAAATATCCATGTCCGAGGGGGGATTCGAACCCCCGACCGTAGTGGCCATGCAGACCGTGACTGGAGCGCCTCAGTCCCCTCGGCCACCGCGGCCGGCCATCTTCTACACTAATACCATCTTCACGAAGAATGATTCTTCGTAACTTCATCTCAACCAATCGCAATACTTTAGCAGGATTGATTATCAATCGCCGCTCCATCTAACGCTTCACCACACAAATGTCACAAAACGCAACTTGACCGACAGGTCAAAGTGCAATGCGGGTTGGCACACGCAGAGGCCTCTAACGGACGACTGCAGAGTTTTGCAGATGCGGGAGTATCACTAGATCACTAGTGCAATAAGGGATCTTTATATTATCTCTCATACGATTTTGGTGTATATGTGTTTGTTCGAGTCCAAGTACTTTCCTTGTGAGTCGTAGTTGGTGAGAGCGTTGGGATCTTTAGAGTGTGGGAGAGACGGTTACGAAAGCGGTGTCGTCAGCATACACAAGGAGGTGGACTGGTGTAGGTGGCCTGGCCGTATCAACGATGCAGAGGAGGTAAATAAAATTGAAAAACAATAAATAAAAATAAAATAAAAAAATAATAAAAGAGAGAGAGAGAGAGGACGGAGCGTTGTGGCACTCCTGCAGTGCCATTACAGTTTACTTCCCATATCTTGGATTCACAGTCAAGTACAAAATATTTAAGTACACCGCTTTCTCTTTTGAAGGTAAAAATTATTTATTTCGCAATTGCAGTTTCGGGCTGATTGCAAGTGTCAAGTGCTACTGCAATATATTCTAACTCAACAGCTGTCAGCGTCCGACAGATATACATGTCACCGTCAGAACTGATCTCATTCACTTTTATAACACAAAAACGTAAATTTAACCCTTTAAGTGCGATGGCGGATATATCCGTCCGCCGCGTTCTGTGGCTAATAGCTTGTGCCAATGACGAGATTTCGCCTTGACATTGCAACTGTGGTATTAGATAAGCTTCCAATACTAAATGGTAGCTCTCTTCTGGCAACACAATCTATTCTGGGATAATTATGACAGTCTACTCTATACTCCGTTCATCGAAACGAGAGACATACTGTAAACACAGCAAGACGCGTGACCACAGCACTGCCGTCGAGGGGTGTACAAGGCAGGGGCGCACAGTCAGTGTAGGCGTCTCAGTTGCAGGAGTGAGCTCGTTAGTGCGTGTTGTACAACGGCGATTCATCTCCAAAGACACTTGAAAGACTAGTTGAACCTTCTAGAAGTGGCTTCAAAATATTCTTCCTCGGCTTGCAGTGATTGTTGATGATAAAGTGCCGTACCATTATCGTAGAAAAGAAAAAGTTCCCAGTCCGAATTCCAATAAGCACGAAATATCAGTGTGGCTAAAATCTAAAAACCTCGATTTTGAAGACGGTATGTCGAAGAAATAACTTTTAGATATATTTCAAAATTACAGAACAGCGCACAACGAATACGCGATTGATGAAATGGAGAAGAATGCAGGGCCGCGGTGGCCGAGGGGACTGAGGCGCTACAGTCACGGTCAGCACGGCCACTACGGTCGGGGGTTCGAATCCCTCCTCGGGCATGGATATTTGTGTCGTCCTAGTTCGTAAGTAGTTCATAAGTAGTTTGTAAGTTTAGGGACTAATGACCCCGTAGTTAAGTCCCATAAGCTTTACAAACATTTTTTGAAGAATGCAGGGAAAACTGTTGTTAGAATTTCTCCATACCGCTGTGAATTAAACGCCATCGAGTAAGTGTGGCCCAGAATCAAAGGTTATGTTGCAGCGAAAGAAAAAACACAAAATGCTGGAAGTTAAAGAAGTGCAAGAAGAAGCAGAAAAAGCAGTGACTGCAGAAGTTTGTCACAAGTGCGTCCTCCGTGCCATATTTTTAGTTGAAAGTCAAATGTGGGAATTATAGAGAGGAGCGGTTTGGTATAAACCTCAATGAAAACAGTTCACGTTTGACATAATGAACCTTATTTCGCAGTCCTTTACCGTTATTATTACTGTTCAAATGTTCAAATGTTTGTATAGTCTATGGGACTTAACTACGGGGTCATCAGTCCCTAAACTTACGAACTACTTATGAACTACTTACGAACTAGGACGGCACAAATACCCATGCCCGAGGGGGGATTCGAACCCCCGACCGTAGTGGCCGTGCAGACCGTGACTGGAGCGCCTCAGTCTCCTCGGCCACCGCGGCCGGCTATTATTACTAGTAATGTTATTAAAATTGTGTATGAATGGAGCGTTTTTTTAGCAACCTGAATGAAAACAAATGTGTTTTGGCAGAATGAACTCAGTTTCACCATACTTTTAAAATTATTGTAACTGGCTTTGAAGCTTCCAGGTCGTGCTTTATTTCATTACATTGTTGTCCAGGTTTCTCAGGGTCCTCTATGACGTCAGCTCGGCAGCGAACCGACGCGACGCCACTAGCTGCAAAGCGTGCGCCAAGGATTTTGTACACCCCTTCGTATCACGTGAACACCGAATGCTTTCTCTGCAAACGATCGTAGCCGCTTACGTGACATTGTTTACGTTTCGTCCCAGCTCTCAGTGAACGGACTATAGGCTACGCGTCGACAGTTTGCGTCCAGTGTAGCGGCCTCGTGATTGGGAGATCTTTTGCGATGACGAAGATAAAAAGTTTATCAGATTGAGAGACAGAGCAGCTTATTTTAGAAGCGGTAGTTATGAAATTTTTCAAGGCACGAATGTTGAGGTTAGTGAAATTGACTTCGATTCACAAACAACCGACGGCGAGACATAACTGCAATAGACGGATGCTAGTGCAATTGAGCATGGTAGTCCAATTCGTAATCAATTCAGTGATAATACTGGTACAGTTAGGCGTCTGAAACAATATGACGTGGCGACTTGTTTTGAGTGTACTGTGGATGATGCTTTGTGAAAAACAATAGCTGAACAGACTAACTTACAAGGAAAGTACTTACGCTCGAACAAACAGAAATACACCAAAATCGTATGATAGATAATGTAAAAGTCCCTTATTGCACCAGTGATACTCCCGCATCTGCAAAACTCTGCAGTCGCCCATTAGAGGCCTCTGCGTGTGCCACGCCGCATTGCACTTTGACCTGCCGGTACGCCAGTAGTGACGGCGCAGTGTGCCTCTGAAGTTGCGTTTTGTGACGTTATTTGTGTGGCGAAGTGTCAGATGGGTCGGCGATGGGTCGCGCATCGTAGCATACCGCATCAATACGCTCGACAGCTCCGCCGCGGCTAACATAGATAGTACCATGATATCATTGCTCTGATTTAGTAGTATTTACTGTAATAGTTAAATTTCAAGAAATTAAAATTGTGAAAATTTACATTAAATTATATATTTAGGAAAAAATCATAACTTTTTGCACCTGTTATTTAAAAGTGACAGAAACAAGCGAGCCGCGGTGGAGTCACTTTGAGGCACTGCTGCGATGGGTGAGGCCGTTCACCGTCGGGGGTTCGAATCCCCCATCGGGCATGGATGTTCGTACCGTCTTTAGTATAAGGTAGTTTATACAGTGAATAACTTTAATATTCGGACACTAAGATATTTTTAGTTTGCTGCGTTATAACTGTATTCTGAACAAACAAAAATATAATATTACCAAGTATTAAATGAAGGTACATGTCTTGGAAATAACAGTATGAACGTTGTTTACATAACGCAAAACAGTTGTTAAAGAATGCGATTAATGTAAACCACTCTTAGATGGTCACGTTACTTTAATATCCGGACAGATGGCAGTGTCCCACTTGTCACCGTTCACGCCGGGGTGAGCAGGCCTGCTTCGTCAGAGGGCAGGTGTGTGTTTACAATCGCGGTTGACTGTCCAGACGATACGATGCCACGCAAAACTAATACCAGCTTTGAGATACAACTTGTGATTTTTCACAATGCGAAAGGAAAATCATATCGACAAATTGCTGCCATGCTCAACTTGAGTAAGAGTACTGTGGCAGATATTGTCAGGCGTTTCAAAAACGACGACCGTATGGACTCCATACCACAAATGGGCCAGCCACAGAAGTTGAATGGTCGTGACAAGAGGAAGCTAATACGAAAAATAAATAAGGATCCTACACTCAGTACACCGAGATTAGCACGTGAGCTTCTAAACGAGACTGGCAAAAAGGTACATCCTCAAACGATTCGCAGAGCATTGAAAGAAAGTGGATACAATGGAAGAGTGGCTAGGAAGAAACCGTATGTGAATCAACAGAATCGACAGAAAAGATTGGACTTTGCTAGGGAGTTTATTACGAAGGATGCAATTTGGAGGAATGACGTCATTTTTTCCGACGAAAGTAAATTTAACGTTTGTGGGTCGGAAGGACGAATCATGATGTGGCGGAAGAAGAATGAGGAATTTACAGTCACAAATATTAAACCAACTGTAAATCATGGAGGTGGTAGCGTCCTTGTCTGGGGCTGTATATCGACATTTGAATCGGGCAGATTGGTGTTCATCGACAATACTATGGACAAATATATCTACTTTAACATATTAAAGAAGTGCTGAAACCATGGGATATCAAACACCTTCAAATTTTACCAGGACAATGACCCGAAACATTAGGCTCGCAATGTGCAGCAATATTTGTTGTACAACTCCCCCAGAGTCCTACAACTACCACCTCTGTCACCAGACCTCAACCCGATTGAGAATGTGTGCGGAGAACTGAAGCAACGTATTAGAAGTACACCAATATCTTCCAAAGAACGTCTGAAGCGTCGACTAAAAGAAGAATCGGACGGTCTACGTGCGGACTATTTAAAAAAATATCATTAGCAGTATGCCGCAGCGTTTGAAAGAAGTGATAAAACAGAATGGCTACCCAAAAAGATATTGAAACATTTATTTTCCATAAAATTTTGTACTGAAATACTTAGTTCTGCAAAGTGTCCGAATATTAAAATAACGCGAATATAGGACCGAGTTGTATTTAAAGTGTATTATTAAGGAAGTTATGTAAGTTATCTTAATAAAATTTATATTATTACTTACAAGACACATCACGTAATGTAATAACTGGTTATCTGTTTTGTTTGTTTTGTTATAAATAAAGTTATGATGTTCCAAGATTGAAATATCACAGTGTCCGAATATTAAAGTTATTCACTGTAAGTATTTTGTAAGTTTAGAGACTGATGATCCCGCAGTTAAGTCCCATAAGCTTTACAAACATTTGAACATTTGAAACATGCGATAACATGTGGTAAACGGTTCCTGAAAAACATGGGGCATTTATGTAGCCAATTTAACATTGTCAAGGCGGTACGACTCCCCTTAAGGTCTGAATCTGTCGTATCATAAAAAATAAAGATTTATATATATATATATATATATATATAAAAGTAGTGTTACTGAATGATCTTCTGTCACTAATACTGATAATACTGTTAGGTTACTTTCAACCCATCTCCACCACTGTGAGATATCCAATGTTATCAGGAGACGAAGACGAGCAGGGAGAACAACAGTGCTCACGCTCCGATGAGAAGGATTGAATGTGTGCAGTCATATCACTGACAGAACAGTAAACTTTTATACGAGAAGGGAGGCGAAAGAAATATTGGGTTCTCCTTAAAGAAATTGACTTGTTTTAGACCTGGCGACTTTCATGCAAAATACAGAAACCTTATATCGGAAGTGCTGGTCAATGGCTTAAACCCCTCACCTACGAAAATTCAGGCCAGCGCTGTAACCACATCGCCAACTCTCTTTGTCCTAAACCCGACGAGAAACTGTTTTTGATTCGCGTGTCCTACAGGGTGTGCAGAAAAGGACTCCCTGATTTCAAAATTAAATATCTCGAAAACAAAGATCGATAGAGGAAAGCAGTAAACGGTATGTTTATTGTGAAAGGTGTAAGACGTTTATACAGCAGTTTGAAATAATAGTTACAAAAGCTGCTAACAGACGGTGCTGTACGCTGCACAGCTCATATCAGCATACATAAGTGAAATAATCGTATGCAACACTCTTAGCAAACAATCACATCACAATGTTTTCAAAATGTTCACCATTGACACTACAGAGGTGGCGCAAACGAAGAATGAAATTCGCCATCACATTTCGTAGTGTCTCAACCGAAATGGATTCACATGCCACAGAGATCGACGATTCAAGCTCGTCCAGCGTGGCGGGATGCTTCGGGTAGACCATGTCTTTCACTCTGACCCACAAAAAAAAAAAAAAAAAAAAAACACAGGGAGTCAAATCCGTCGAATATGGATGCCAATCCATGCTTGCACCAGTAAATTTGGGATAATCCAAATCAATGACTCGATTCCCGAAGTATTCCTCAAGAAAGCGAAACACTTGTTGGTCCGATGTGGTCGGGCTCCATCTTGCATAAACCGTTCAGTACCTGGTCGATCCTCTAACGCTTGCTGTGTGGCGACAAATTGTTCCAAAATTGCAACGTAACGTACACTAGTGACCGTTTTTCGAATGAAAAAAAGGGCCAATAATGCCTTTGCTGCATACTGCAGCCTACAAAGTAACTTTAGGAGGATACAGGGGTCTCGTTTCACACCAATATGGCTTTTCGGAACCCCAAAATCACCATTTCTGCTTATTCACGTATCCATTCAGGTGGAAGTGTGCTTCATCTGTAAACCAGATGCAGCCAACATCAAAGCCTACACTATCAATCATTGTGAGCATTTGATTAGCAAAGGCAAACCTTTGTTGCACAGCTCGTACGGGTATGGCCTGGTGCGTTTGAATTTTAAATGGCTCTTTCTCAGTATTTTCTGCGTGCTGGAACGATTCAGACCAGTCTCAGATGCAATTCTACGAACGGATGACATTGGATTTCGCTGAATAATTCCAGAAACGTGGCGATATTTTCAGGCGTAACTGCGGTTTGCTTGCGGCCAACATGCCCCACTAGATCATCAGTTATGCTGCCTGTTGTTGAAATTTTGCGAAGAGCGTACGAATAGTTTTCGCATCGGGTCCTTTTCGAACATTAAACCGTGCTTGAAAACTTCGCCTTGTTGCCGCAGGACTCTCTTCTAACCTGTGGTAGCACCAGAAAAACTCGTTGTTCAATGGAGTACATGGTTTTAATCTCTTCCTTCGGTACGCTAACCTCCTTTCACGTTTCAATAGTGGAAGTGATCGGTCTGGGCTTCGGATCACTATTTATACTAGGCATTACGTACGGCGATTACAGCTCCATCTGTTAGCAGCTTTTAACTATTATTTGAAACTCCTGTATAAATTCCTTACAGCTTTCACAATAAACCTACCGTTTACTGCATTCCTCTATCGATCTTTGTATTCGAGATATTTAATTTTGAAATCAGGGAGCCCTTTTCTGGACACCCTGTATATAGGTTCGCCCTTGCCATTACCCTTCCAGCTGGCAGACAAGCATTTTACTTCAGACCCTAGTTGCTTGTCTAAAGTTCGACTTGAATATGAAGTGTTAAGAGATGCTCGGAAATCTTCAAAATTGATTTTCAAACCGCTTTAACAGATTAATGTATGAACTTTAAACACGTAACATTGACGTAATAAATTACAAAATTTCATTTCCGGGTTAAGTTCGTAGCTATTCTTCAACATATCGGAGAAAAAGTATATGGTACTTTTGTACTTGAGTTTGTTGGATATATGGCGTTTTCGGTAGAAAAACGGTGAAAAGTAATTTATAGGACGATATTGAACACACTGCGCTCCTAAGTAGTTATTTGTCATCTGGTGAAAGTTCTAACTCTAAAGTTATCTTATCTTTGGAATACTGGAAAGTAGGTTGCTCAGAGAGTTGTGTAGTATGACTTTCCTGATTCATGTGTAGCAGCGTCTTTAAATAGTCTTCTTTTACGAGTGCGTTCGTTTAACTTAAAAGCTAGACCGTTAAAATATAACCGCCCCCACACACGCATTTCTCACTGTTATAGCTTCTGAACATAAAAGCTGCTACTATGGAATTACCAACACAAGCCTTCGGGTTTTAAACATCTGGGACTCCATGATGTATTACAAGCATTTAGTTCTGTTCGCGCTGTCTTCCTGCGCACTTCACGTCTTTTTAGGTCGCGTTATGTACGGGACGTTATTCTTCGCTTCTGCCAAGTTCGGAGAGCGTGCGGCGGGGATTGGCAGAGCTAGCGGAGTGGAGAGGACTCGTGAATCACGCTTGCGTATGTTAGACGCTAAGGAAACTGCTCGCGAAAGGCGTGCATCCGCTTTACGTAGACGGTCCGGTGCACTTAAAATCACGATGCGTTATACACTCCAAGACAGGTATCGATGGAAAATGCAAAATTGTAAACTTTGGAGGTCGATGAATGACTACAGTGTCAGAAATAAACATTAGTTCAATCTCGTAGAGCTTCCCGATTCATCCAAGATTTGTTGTTGAATCAGTGCAGATGGAGTGCATGAAATAAAATTTAAAAAAACCATAGCTCAAGCAGTTCTGAGGTATAAGGTGTCGATCCATGTTGAAATACCCATATTAGTATGTTGTAAAAAATGCTCATATTTAGTTACACGATCTTCCGTTGTATTAGCGTTAAAACGCGATTTCCCATCATCATCTCACTCAGCGTTCACTCAACAAAAGAGAACGAAAGTTGTAGCTTATCGGACCCCGGACCACAAGACCCAGGGTGCTACCAGCGTGTCTTGACTCTCTCCAAGACAGCGCTCACCAGGTCTACTTTGTACGTGTAAACGACCTTCAATTTCGTGAAGGCACAATCTGCTTTTTTCGCTGAAGACCATGGCCAGCCATTACAAACGATCCTCTGGGCCGTGCATGTCGATGTTGTGGCATGAGTGAAGATGGGACAGAGCCATGTATGGCCGTATTCGCACTGCTAGTGACCAGTGGGCAATAGTTCGTGTTGACACTTCTGTTCTTACAAACCCTCTTATCTTTCCTGTGATAGCTGTACGATTTGCCACTGCTCCCAGTACAGTGCAACTAATTGGCTGCCACCTGTGTTACGTGGACGTATAGAACCTCTATGGATGTGACAATGTTCACCTGACCATTGCAACCAGCACTGTTGCACAATTTACGCAGCACTTTTAACTTGTGTAGCAGTTCTCAGAAAGGACCATCCCGTCACTTGCAATTCCACAATTTGAAACCCGCTCAATTGACTGTAGGAAGCATAAGTGCGTCTTCACAGACTGACACGACACCTATAATTCGCGTCATGTAAAAAGGCGCTTCCGCACATAGAGTTGGAGCAATAGATGAAGCATGAAGGGGAGAAGCAACGGCCGAGCGACAACAGTGGAGCCTTGCGTAACATTGTGAAACATTGCGTAACTCGCGGCCAGCCAAGCGCCTACAGAATGAACAGTATTGGCTGCCAATGCAGTAGTGGAGGGGGATGCACAGAGCGGCTCAAAACTAGACCGCCTTCCTATGTGACTCGGACTATAGCCTTACAGCTCTAACATTGCCTATTAAAGGTCACACATAGACGGCATTCAGGCAGCTGTGTCAGGCCACGGTGGTGGCCTATTGTTCTAAGGTGCCTAGCTGCTGAATGCGCTGCTGCTCGCTGGCTGTGTGTTATCCTTAGCATAAGTTAGTTTAAGTAGTTTGTAAGCCTAAGGACTGATGACCACTGCAGTTTGATTCTATAGCTTTACGAACATTTTGCGAACGGCTTTGAAACGATTATCGGTACATCTACTAACCTCCGTGTGTCAGCTGCCCCCATAGGATCAAGATCGACGTCGTCTTTCCTGTTGGACTTGTTTCTTCCTGTAGTGTATGTGAAACAGCAAAAAAATTTCACCGCGCAGCCGCGATATAAAGTAAATCAGTGATTTGCTTGCTTGTACATAGATATTGTTCGCCTACTTTGAATTTATGTGGGACGTGAGTCATAAAAACTTCGGCACTACATTGGTGTCCCTGCATCTCTTCAAGAACGTGAGATCATTCACCAGTTTGCCCGTTTTGAGCCGCAGCGATTCAAGCTGCCTGATGGTTCCGTAGACATCCTGCCTATGCAGGTTCGTTAGATGTAAATGAAGGTTTCCGCGGTGGAGTGCCAATAGAAATAAACGATGAAAACACATAATAAGTACCTCTATTCCCTCCAATCACAGGTTATAATATAAACACCAATAAGAACGCCTAATACTTCCCTTCCCTGCCAGCAATATCGAATCAGCTTCTCTCACTATTATATACCAGGTATCCCTTGCATTCAGCAATCAGCCAAACACATTGACAAAGGCCACTTGCAACAGTGGCCGAAACAATAGAATTTTACATATTGATAGTGCGGCCAAAAATCCTGAAGAATTTCATTGACTATACTCAATTAGTTAAAAATTTCTCGAACAAATCGCACATCGGCACTCTGTAGGAAGTGATAGAACCCAATACTTTGTCTTCGATGCCGAATGCTCATCAGAGACTAGGGTATTGTCACGCGTGACCCGGGGAAGTGTGATAAGATCCGTTATTATTTTTTATCTGACGGGCAGTGTGAGTTGGAGTCCGCGGATATTTGCTGATGATGCTGTGGTTTATAGGAAGGTGTTGTCATTGAACGACTATAGTAGGATGCAGGGTGACTTGGACGAAATTTTGAAGTGGTTGAGGAATGGCAGCTAGATCTCAATGTTAAAAAATGTAAGGTGATGCGCATGAGTAGGAGAAACAATCTCGTAATGATCAAATACAGCATTAGTAGTGTGCTGCTTGACAGAGTCACGTCAATTAAATACCTAGGAATAAGGACGGTTAAGGCGGATGGTCGACTTCGGTAGATAGGGAGAATATAAAACGCTTGTGACACCGTGTCTTGAGAATTGATCAAGTGTTTTGGGGTCCCCATAACGTCGGTTTAAACGAAGATATAGAAGCAATTCAGAGGCGGGCGCCTAGAACTCAAATGAAAGTCGCTGGAGGAAAGGCGACGTTCTTTTCGAAAAACACCGTTGAAGAAATTGAAGCGGACTGCAGAATGATTCCACTGACGCCAACATACATTTCGTGTGAAGACCAGAAAGATAAGAGCAGAGAGATAGGGCTCGTACAGATGGATAAAAGCATTAGTTTTCTCTTCTATATCGAAGTGGAACAGGAAAGTAAGTAACTAGTAGTGGTAAGAGGTACCCTCCGCCACGCACTCTTGGTTGTATTGCAAAGTATATATGTATTTGTAGATGTAGCGTACCGGTACACTATAAGATTCACCACTGGTCTTTCGAGTGTCAAGGATAACATGGTGAGTTTATATGACAAGTCTGTTTTTTTTTTTTTTTTTTTTTTATTGTTTAGATACAGACTTGACAGTTATGTTAGTCGTTTATACTTCCATTGAAGCACATAGGAAATGTCATCTTTGGTCCTATTGTGGTAGTACAATTGTAATGTTAAAAATTAAACAATCATTAGTCAACATACAGGACAGGGGAACCAGGAGTAAACTTAATTTTAACCTGGACAATCTACGCGTATACCATTTTAAACAATTAACTAGTCGATAAATAAATTACCTGACGGACTGCCTAAGAATATTTTTAATAACTTTTACATTGGATTTTATATTGTGGGAATTAAAGGAAAACAAAGATTAAACTTTAACTGTGAACTGAAAAACTTTCTATATACAACATTTTAAATGCATGAACAATTTAAATTAGTTAATTTCTTCTCCCAACGTTACGGAATGTTTTTGAAATTTGGCGAACAAATCAGGAATAAACTTAAACTTTAAACTGGAAATGTACCAAAACACTTTCACCAATTAAATATTCCAGTAAAATAAATTACTCAACCAGACTGCTGAAGAGATATTGTAATATTTTCCATACAGTCATCTGTATCTATGAACTGAAAGGCTTCACCTATACAGCCTTTCGAATAAATTAAGAATTCCAGACTTTGCCAGAGTGCTAAGGAATATTTAGCATATTTCGGGAGGCAAGCATAATTTGACTTAACTTTAAACTGAAATGTACCTTTGTAGCATTTAGAAAATAATTAACTTAGGCAAATACACATGAATATAATGTGCAAAATGAATGCAGAGGTAGGAACAGAGAGTGTGGGAGGTGATGACAAAACATGAATGATTACATGAAACTCACAAGAGAGGAAGTGTTGAGTTATGTTTGATCATTTAATATTAAATCAGGGCTATGGGCTTTATGTTTATTGATTTCTAGTGCTTTTAACAGGTTGAATTTTGGCCTTTGTTTGCTATGCGAAAGACTTGGGACTGTGGCTGGTAATTGTGTCCTCCCCTCAGCAAATGTCCCAGTCATGATTCTGAACCTTCCAGCTGCGTTCTTGTTCAGCCAATGTTCCTGCCTGACTGTCCAATATAAAACTTATCAGTTTCTAGACCGGCAATTTTGTATACCCCACTATTGGATAATAACTGGGTCTTACTGAAGATACACTGTGCTGAGGTGTTGTTTCCATAGCAGAAAAACCTGTAATTGCACGATTTCAGTGACTTTGATACACTTCTCATAGTTGTCCTAGGTATGGTGTCTTACACCACTTCTTGCCTTCTTGTATACAGAAGGAGCTTAATGGAGGGGTATAATTTTCTTTTTCTGTTTGCTGTGCAAGATGTTGTCGATTAGGACAGGACTGGTGGAAGCAATAAATTTGATTGTCTCTAACTCAGCTTTAAAATCCTCTTTTGACGTTGGAGCAGCTTTGAGACGATGTACCATGAAGTGAAATGCTGCATTTTTGTATGGAATTAGATGTTGTGAGCAAGAAGGTATGACTGTATCTGAAGGTATAGTTTTCCTGTATATTTTGAGAGTTTGGTTATTTATGTCAATACTTGGATTAAGCAAATTTATTGATTTGCTACCAATCACCCATCGTGAATTTAATATTTTTATGTTTGCTATTTAAGTTTTTTTTTTTTTTTTTAAGTCGAACTGTCTTGTGGTGCCTGTCTACATAGTATGTCATTTACATATCTGAATCAGTATTTAATATTGACACTTAACGATTCATTGCAGAAAATGTTGCTCAAAAGTGTCCATTAATATTTCTGCCAAAAGTGGACTAAGTGAGGACCACATAGCTAATCCATCTGTTTATACAGAGTTCCCTGTAACTGAAAATAATGTTTTTTAAGCATGTTTTTCTATGAGTGGACATTGTCAAGTATTTCGTTTCCATTGGGTCGACATTATACCTGAACATTAACTCTGTTAAAAACACATCCCCCCCACTGGTATGATGGAAAACAAGTTGGTGACAGTACAGGACACTAATTTATCATTATATGAAATAAGATAAAAGACCTCATGAGAAAAACAATTTACCTTTTTTTTCGTAACGCATAGTTCTTGTCAATTCACCAAAGAATGTAATCCCGTCTTTCTTCTTGTTTATTCCGTTGCTATGTCAACAATCTAAGATCCTATTTTAACTAACTTTCCAATTAGTACTTCAAGGCGATTAATAGGTGGAAGAGATTTATGAAATAGCTCATTAAATAATTCCTTCATTATAATTCAATAATCTGAATCTATTAAAATTGCATTACATTTATTTCTGCCACTCGTAGTCGTAATTTCAGTTCACCAGACATTTTATCCTAGCTTAAGATTGTATCCTATGGTATGAATTGTTTATTAATACTCTGAGTTTGAAACAAAAAACTGCTCTTCCCTGTTAAACCTTGACTTTAAATTTACTACATATCTAAAATATTATCGAACGTGCCATGATCGCCTCTACTGCTGTTCAAACGATAGCCCAGTCTTTTTAGAGATTTTTACTTTTCCACTAAAACTGCTGTAAAACCAGAATACTAGTGATAGAAACATTTCAGAGCAGTTAAATCACATTTTAAATCCTGTCACCACTGAGGCGTAGAACTAAAATTGGAATTTAAATAAAGTAAAGATTGAAGTTAAATGTAGATTAGAAGTTGTCCCCACAAATAAAGGCGCGTTCTCACCAAATAAAATTTAAAAAATGCACACTACACCTCCAAACATCTTCTTCCACATTTCCCTATCAATCGGTCTGAAACTATATTTACTAGAAGGCGTGAAAATTATACAGTATGATCTTATCAAACTTCAGAAATTACAAGACTGCACAGCAGATTTTTCATAGAAAAAGAACAGAAAAATGCACATTTCATTTACAGATGTTGACATTTCCGGCGTGTGTACAGCACTGTACTTACCTATACAAAATTACATACAAAATTTCTTTTTAATTCTTAAATAACAATGATCACGGAAGAAACTCGGTGCTCCAGGCTGTTTTGTTGTGGTTATCAGTCCGGAAACTGGTATGATGTAGCTCTATCCTGAGCAGGCCTATTCATCTCCTCATAAGAATGGCAATCCACATCCATTTGAATCTACTTATTGTATTTGTTTTTTAGTCTCCCTCTGCGATTTTTTACCCCATACACTTCCCTCCAAGGCTAAATTCACGATTGATTGATATTTAGGAATGTGTCTGACCAATAAACCCCTGCACTCAATGCAGGTATGCCACAAATTCCATTTCGCCCCAGTTCTACTCAGTATCTCCTCATACGTTATGCGTTCTACCCATCTAATCTTCAACATTCTTCTGTAGCACCACATTTCAAAAGCCTCTAACGTTTTCCTGTCTTAACTATTTATCGTTCATGTTTCACTCCCGCACAAATGCCATCAGAAAAGATTTCCCTACACATAAATTAATATTCTATGTTAACAAATCTATATTTTCTTCTATAAACCTGAAGATAAACCTAAGATACAACTCGTCTGGTGATGCTTACAATTCTTGATGGCTACGAAGACACCCTCTCCTGACAAGTTGCTACCGTACTGCTCATGAAACAAAGAAAAACAGTTTTTAATATAAACGTATACAATATTATACTTATTACATTAGCAGCGTTTCCTACACGTCATAGAAGAATTCACCGAGTGTCATTGACGCCGGAAAGACCTATAATGACTTTTAAAGTGTTTCGAATTGGAGAAAGCTTTTGACAATGTCGACTGGAATACACTCTTCTAAATTCTGAAGGTATCAGGGGTAAAATACAGGGAGCGAAGACATTATATTCAACCTACACAAAAACCAGAGAGCGGTCATTAGAGTCGAAGGACAAGAAAGGGACGTAGAGGTTGGGAAGGGAGTAAGACAGAGTGGTAGTCTTTCCCCAATGTTGTTCAATCTGTACATTGAGCAGGCAGTGAAGGAATGGAAGGAGAATTTTGGAGAGGGCATTAAAGTGCAGGGAGAAGAAATAAAAACATTGCGGTTTGCCGACGACATAGTAATTCTGCCAGAGACCGCAAAAGATCTGGAAGAGCAATTGAATGGGATGGACAGTGTCTTGAAAGGAAGATATAAGATGAATATTAACAAGAGTAAAACGAAGGTAATGGAATGCAATGTCAGAAAATCAGGCGATGCTGAAGGAATTAGGTTAGGTAATGAGACAATAAAAGTGGTAGATGAATTTGTTATTTGGGTAGCAAGATAACATCTGATGGCCGAAGTAAAGAAGATATAAAATGCAGAATGGCTATGGGAAGAATAGCGTTTCTAAAGAAGCGAAACTTGTTGATATCCAATATTAATTAAAATGTTAGGAAGTCCTGTCTGAAAGCATTTGTCTGGAGTGTAGCATTGCATGGAAGTGAAACGTGGACGATAAGCAGTTCAGATAAAAAGATGATAGACGCCTTTGAAATGTGCTACAGACGAATAATGAAAATTAGATGGGTAGATCATGTAACTAATGAGGAGGTGCTTAACCGAATCGGGGAGAAAAGGAGTTTATGGCATATCCTGACTAAGAGAAGGGATAGATTGGTTGGACACATGCTGAGACATCAAGGAATTCTCAACTTAGCATTAGAAGGAAGCGTGCGGGGTAAAAATCGTAGAGGGAGACCGAGGGACGAATATAGTAAGCAGATTCAAAAGGATGTAGGTTGCCGAATGTATTCTCAGATGAAGAGACTTGCACAGGACAGGGTAGCGTGGAGAGCTGCATCAAACCAGTCTGCGGACTGAAGACCACAACAACAACAAAGTGTTTAGGATCACTACAATTTGTTATGAGTGTATCTTGATATACGAGTAACTAAGTTCTTGAATCGTGTTAAACTGAATACGGCACCCTCACACTTAACGACAGTGGGGAGTACATTGTGTTGGTCGGCGCTGCTTGTGTATACAGTCTGCCCAGTACTTCTCGACACTGGCACAGCGCTTACGTCACGTTATTACTCAAAAAGCTTGAGTAAGTGCCAACGCGTCCGGCTGGCCAGTGCTGGCTGGTTAACACCGCAGTTAAAGTTCTCCTCGGGCCATGCTTTTATCGCCGCTGCTCTAAGCGTCCAACACAGGCAGCCCTAACTTGGTTGTACACTGGCTGTAAACGGACGTTGCACAAGGGCTTCTGCATACCATCGCTTTTAAGGGTTCCGGACCTCATTCAGTAAAAACGGAATCCTTGTTGGATCGCTTTATGAACAATCGCAGTTGTCCTAGTCAAGAGAGCGCAGAATCCTGAGTCTTGTAGCTCCTCTTGTGTATTGCAAAAGACTCGACCGTTTTCTGGGCACGTGTATTTGTTAATGGATCGTATCGAAATCACAAAGCAAACTACATGAATTCGAATGTAACTGCAAAGAAGTATTATGCAACTGGAAACTAACAAATAATTGATAAGTTTTTTATACACAAAGCCAAATCAGTAATTGCTGTTGCATGTTAATTTTGTATTCGTAGAGAGAAGAATGCGGCGCACAATTTTTTTTACTAACGTACGCTTACCATAATACTAATTGGTACTCAGTCAGACGAGTTGCGGACGCAACTACAAGATCTGAAGATGATCCAAGTGATCGAAACATGTAATTAAATATATTACAACTGTTGACGGAAATAAACACATTTAAAATAACATCGTGCAGTTGCGGACACTCTCCAATCGATCATGTCGACTATAATCAAAATATTTGTATTGCTGAATCAATATAGAGGGCCTATATAGGGAGAGAGTGGCCATACATGAGACCGCTCCTGATTGACTGAGAGGCCAGGACGCCATGTTTTTACCAGATTTGGCGCTCCTTACATGTGAGTGAATAGCTACAGTGTACGTTTCTGTACTGTGGAGTGTCTTAAAAACTTCTGACAGCGATTTCTCTGTACAGTTACGTACAGGTTATATTACGGTAGGCACTGCTCCATTTATGTACGTTTTTTGTCGGTTCTATTTACGTAAATTAATGTGTTGTTCGTTGATTGGCTGTAAAAACCGAAGTAAAGACAGTTATATGATTCTTGTGTTCGCAAGGAATGAGGAAATACGGGAACAGCGGGCGTTGAAAGTTAACCGAGAAGGTGGGGACCGTAAAGGCGACTTATAGAAAGCAACACGATTTATTCCTGCCTGTGTGAAGTAAATATTTGCGGTTCCCCTCCCCTCCCCAGCCAAAAGCAAGAAAGTCACTGACCAAATTCAGTAACAGAACTACTGCTTTTTCGATTTCCCCTTTGGTGTGATGGTTGCGTACTGCATTCATAAAGTGAGGGCCACGAGTTCGAATCCGGTAAGTTGTAAATTGTTTTAAACAGCGCTTTCTAGCTTTCTGTAAGTTCATGGTCTGGTTTTTGACATATCGTGCTACAAAGTATGTTTTAACATGGCTACGGCACCTTCCACTTGGGTGTGTGTTAATGGTTATTCACAATCCTATAACTGGTTACGGGATGTGACGTGAGAAATGGAGGGGGCGGGACTATTGACTCATTGTAGATACTCAGTTACCTATTTGGGTCTCTTCTGCTGTTTCACTAGAGATAGTATTAGTATTTTTCCGATTTTCTGTCATATAGTGTTCCTAAAAGTATCTACAGAATGACGTTTTTGGTATTTCCCAGTGTAGGAAAATATTGTAACAGCGACAGCACACTAAAATGCATTATATCTGGGTGGAAAGCAATAACGTACTAATTTCAGCTATGGATATGCAGACAGAAAATTCTGAAATAGCATTTTTTTTTTTTTTTTTTTTTTTTTTGAGATACATAACATGAAATTCCTGTCTTTCTTTGTAATCAACTGCCAACTGCCGAAATTACCAGAATATCTTATAATGTGGTATTAACATTTGACAGTCATAGAAACTGTTTCACGAGATTTATTTGCTTACAAATTTATTAGGACTGTATGAACATAGATGACTGGCATTTCTTTAACCTCGTACTGATTAGTAAGCTAGAAGATGGGCTTTGGTGTCTTGGGTGGAACTGATGCCTTAATTCAACCGTCAAGTGGCTGCACTTCTGCCATGGGCGCTTTGTAAACGCACTTCCCTCTCGCAGTCTGGTAAAAACATGGCGGCCACCGGCCAGTTGGCCACTCTCTCCCTATACAGGCTCTCTAAAGCAATACACACAACAGGGTTATCTATTGTTTGTTTGGTGTACTACGAAACAAACAGCGCTTCTATTGATTCCTAACAAGCATAGCATACACCTAAAATTTCACATCACTGTATCTTTGCTTCCCTTTATCCGATTTTAATGAAATGCAGCCTATATGTTGTCCCAAGGTACTCTCAATTTACGTGTGAAACCCCACGAAAGTTTGTGTAGTACGTTTGAAAATTAGCCTGTGCAGATACTTACACGATTTCTTTTAGACAAATGTTTAAATAATTATTTTCGATGTTCTTAAAGAATAGTCGTTGCCGATGGCCCGCAGCTATAAATGTTAAATATACATTCATCACATCGCAATTAGCGATAATATCCGACTTTAGCTGCTCCTCTTTAGTTGGTTTATCATTTTGTAAGATATGAAAATTAGTGCTGACCGGGACTCGAACCCGGGTCTCCCGCTTTTCGCGAGCGGTCGTCTTAACTACTTGGCCATCCACTACGGCCCAGCAACAACGTCTGTTCTTTAAGAACAGACGTATCATTGTAAATATGAGAGCCAAGACAGGCTAAAGATGGTGTAGTATGTCTCTCCCCGTCGCGGGAACCACTGCTTAATGCGTGCGAGCACTAAGGGAAGTAGACATGTGTAATATATGGAAGTTTGGGTCTGACCGGGAGCGTGTCCGCGTGGCCAAGTAGTTAAGGCGACCGCTCCCGAAAAGCGGGAGACCCAGGTTCGAGTCCCGGTCCGGCACAAATTTTCATATCTTACAAAATGATAGACCAACTAAAGAGGAGCAGCTAAAGTCGTAAATTATCGCTAATTGTGATGTAATGAATGTATATTTAATTATTTTTGAAAACATTATGGATTAACAGCGATCTTATGAGTAATTGCTAATTATTGTAATAACGAAGTCTAGATCGCAATTCCTTTACATCCCTGGTAACCGTTATTGGTCACTTACATGACCGTCATCTGACCACAATGATATATAAAATAATATTAGAAGAATAAATCATTTTCTCAAGTTAGTATTTAAAAATAAGAATACAATATACCCGTAATGTTGGTCACGAAAACAACCGGTGGCCAACATTACGGGTATATTTTATTCCTCTAATGTTATTTTATATATCATTACAGTTGTGTTCTGATGATGGTCATGTAAATGACCGAAACCTATACCAAGGAACTAAAGCTACTGCGATCTAGACTGCCTTGTTGCATGAATTAATAAATGTTTAAATTTTTATATCTACCTCTGGTCCAATTTTGATGAAATGAAGCCTTTATCTATTCGCACGATACGGTGAATATCCCATGGAATTTCGACTAGTAGTTTTCAAGATTAACGTGTTGAAAGAGACAGGCATGATTGAAAACACGATATATTTTTTCTCCTGCTATTCTTGTGATGTGGCTATTGTGAAATCATGTGTACAAGTTGACCCAAACATCGCTAGAGTTTCCTGTGGAAACCTCATGAAAGTTCGTAAAGTACATTTGTGATTTGAAGTGTACAACGACAGACATACATTTACAGTTTCATTGTATAACGGAAGATATTGCGCGAAATCACAGTGGCAGTTCTACGTACGAGCGTGTTCATCATGTCGCACTGTGCCCTCGTCCGGAGGGGAACCATTCTTTTTATGTGAACGTGATGTCACTGTGACTAACCCGGCAGCTGTGTCACTGCGCTGAGAGGTAATGAGATTCAGAGGCCAGACCTAAAGTAGACGCTGCCTTCGAGCTGATTTTACGCCCAGGCACGTACTGCCGCCGCTAAGCCTACGCACAGGTCGTCACTGCCGAATTTGCGGTGTAGTACCGTTGAGGAACGTAATCAGTCAAGTGAAAGTTAGCCGTGAGAATAATTTCCAAGTAAAGACAAAGAGCTATCCTATACCGTATACCAGTGTTTTAAACCTTTTGGATGTGTGAGCCCCGTTCAAGTAAAAATATTCTGTTGACTCCTCGCTAAACCGCAAAACAACTATGTGTGTGATTTCATATGCAACAAATTTAATTCGCTTCTGTTGATACAACTTTCTTTTAAGAAAAAAGTACAGTATTATACATTATTAGATGAATTTCTTTATTTATTTTTCGGAATGGAACACATTATCCTAATTTCAGATTGATCCCAAGAGCAAAATATTTGTTACGTAACGAGTGTTACGCATTGCAAGCAAGACCTCTAAGTCTGACGTAGGCATGGCCTGTTGTAAGGCCTTGTCTCTAGGTGGTGTTGATTCGAACCCCCCCCCCCCCCCCCCCCCCTCGGGTATGGATGTTTGTGTCGTCTTTAATATAAGGTAATTCATAAGTAGTTTCTAAGTTTAGGGACAGATGACCCCGCAGTTAAATCCCTTAAGCTTAACAAACATTTGAATATTTTGAAGCAATAAGTTGACAAAGTTTTATCGCAATTGGATGTATGGTATGGCCGTGCATAACATACAAACAAAAGGGCAAACAAAAAATATTAATTTTTATATATTACATATTTAAATTCGCATTAAAACGATACGTTGGTAACAACAAATTCCTTCTGTTAGTGGTTTTCACCCCATTGATTTGGTACCCTTGGATGCATCGAAGCTGACAGCCAAAAAACCGTCATTTAAAAATCTGAATGAAGTATGCTTTCCACTGAAGCATTTTTTAAATTTATTACTTTAAATTGCTTACATAAAATTCACATGGTGTGAACAATATTTATGTTTTAAATTTTTTTTCTGTTTTTCTTTTTTCTTTTTCTTTTTTTTATCACTCTGAAAACTGTAACGTAACTTCCAAAGAGAGCTGCTAGAATTTTCAGAAATATTATTTCATCCGAAGCTTCGCCGAAATCTGAAAATTAACTGTTTAGTCACGTTAATTAACTGAAATGATTTGTATGTAATCAGAATATATTAATACAGCACTGAGAAAATGAATTGTTCAATCATATTTAAAAATTTCATCAGGATCGGAATACAACTGTAGAATCTGAAGAAGTCCATAGTAAAGTATCCTCCATCACGCACCATCAAAAATTTAATGGTACAGTGACCTTTCTCTTGTTTTGAAGGTCAAGTGTCCAAAATGTCATGAAGATTTTAGGGTAAATAAAGTGTCCTTATTCGCATGCCGCATAATACCACAGGTTTTCAGTCATATAATTGTTTATGATGTCACTTCTACTGAGCTATATGTCGGAAGCAGTTCTTACCCTACGTCAGTTGTTACCTCATGGAATGAATATGTCTACCAAATTTGGTTGAAATCCGTACAGTGGTTTAGAAGCAGACGTCGCATGATGCAGCACTTTTCCGTTTATTTTATTTTCTATAACATCATATCACCTGAACTATGTATCGTACAGTCATTTAATGGTGCCTATGACCATCGCGAAAGTGCAAGAAATATGTGGGCAAAGTTTCATCACAATCGGTTGAACGGTATGGCCGCGCATAAAATACAAACACACAAACATTCATTTTTATATATTGTCCTCTGCTGCAACTCCGCTCGTGGCCACGACTGCTGCATCGTTCACTTGGGAATCAGATAGGCGCCAGTAAAGACTTGGCTATCGGATAGGCACTAGGAATCATCAGTAGACAGGCCTCTATCTAAACTATGTATCAGCATTCTGCAGTCAAGAACTATGTAAAAGTTAAGTATTACTAAGTCTCTATGAAATATATATATCTCGTTCTAACTTACTCTAGTGTTTCTAGTTTCTGCTGTCCCACTGGCTGGTCACCTCCATACCACACAAGCGTGCACCCTTTATTCCTGTGTCGGTCTCTTTCTACTCGGCCACCGACACCTACAACCGGCGGAAACAAGACACAAAAATTATCATTCTAAATGCACTGTGTTAACAATGAAGAAACGAAAAGCCAGAAAACTTTTCAGAAACCTATCGATAGTTAAAATTAACAAGATGTAATCAGTAATGTTAAGAAATTCGGAAAAAAAGCACTGTATAATACAAGCAGAACAATCCGCCATTTTGAATCCCACATGGAAGGCGCATTTGAAGACTACGGAACACATACACTTTTTAATATGCTTTTAAGGCGATTGAATATACTTTCCTAATGCAGAAATATTACAGCGTAGTACATTTGTTTGCTTACATCTGAGTAAGAGGCAAGCAATTTAAAGTTAGTGGTTACATGGATATTTATAAATGTGATACATTCACTTGCATTGCAAATTAAGGCATATTTTGCCGTTCTAAATATTTACCACATACAGTTAAAATACGTTACAATTACGTTTTCTGGTTTATAAATGGTACGTCCACATATACGATAACAGAGTTGCTTTCGAAAACAGTTACGGAATATTGTTAAATTGTGATACTGTACTTCCCGTATTTCTCCTCTAATGTCCCGCATACTATACACACGCCATATTCCAGAGTAGATTTTACGTCAAAAATGTGTTTAATAACTATGAACGTCCGGATTCATTAGGTAACGACTAAAAGTCTCTCCGGTAGCATGCCCATCGAAATAAAGGAATGTTGTATGCTAAGTTTGGAATTTAATGCCTTTCCTGTAGGACTTTTTTCCTGTTCGCATTCTTTACGAAGTTTAATTTATTATTATTATTTTTTTTTTCAGACATTGTGTTCACAGTTGGGTTGGACCTACATATTCCCGTGTTGAGAGTCACATTTAAACTCTGAACTAATGCCAAATAATGTAAAAGCACTAGTTGGGTAAAGCCAACTGCACTCATGCATCACTTAAAATACAATAAACGGCCTCAGGATAACTCCTTAGTTGGTCTAAATAAAATCAAGAAAACTAGTTTATTTTAAACACACTGTACGTCATCTTACTTTAACGATGATGCAAAATTAAAATAAACTATTGCTTACATGTATATGCCTGTATTTTCATTACTACCTCTGTGAGCGTAACTATTTCTAATACAAATAAAACAAAGGTTTTGTTCTTAACGTTACGCGGATAGTTCCTGGATTTTGGCTTCCGTACTTGTCGCCTGGAATGTACAAGCCACCTTTTACGCCAGTCTATGTTTGAAGGAATGCGATAAAACTCACAGCGACCATGTCTGTTATTATTTGAGCCGTTTGGAGCAGCACAACCGACCTTTTCACACTGCGAAACAATAAAAATCACGAAATATTCGCTGATTCACTTCGCCACACAAAGCTTACAACACTGCCATCGGATTGGGATTCAAAATGGCGGATTGTTCAGCTCTGCATATGTAGTGCTTTACTTAGAGGCCCCGGCCGCCATCTGACTGGCCGGCCGCTGCGCGGCGGTGGGCGTGCCCCAGCCAACAGCCAGTGAGGTGGCGGCCGGGGCCTCTAACTGTGACGTAGGCACGGTCTGTTGTAAGGCCTTGTCTCTAGGTGGTGTTGATTCGAACCCCGACCGTAACGGCCGTGCACACTGCGACTGGTGCACCGCAGACTTCTCGGCCACTGCGGCCGGCCAACTTATTGCTTCCACTGCGAAGGTCATAGGCACACCAAATTTAACTTCGTTTGGTGCATGGCGGAGGGTGCTTCACAGTCAATTCGTTTCTTACGCCTTCACACTGAATGGCTGGACGGGTATGAATGAAATTTGGAACAGGGTGGCTTATACCCTGAATCAACGCATGTGCTACCTTCAGGAAGCCACCGTGTGTTAACACCTTTGTTACTCTTTACGCTGAAGCGGCTGGACGGAATTGAATGAAATGTGAAATGAAGATAACTTATCCCATGAAGTATTACTTGGGCTAACTTTCGTAAGCCTGTGTAGGTGCATAGCTAAGGGTACGTTACAACAATAATCCAAATTGTCTGACTGGTCACCATGAATGTCAGCACGTACATGTATGTTTTCATGAAAGAGACTTTTATAATCTGCAAGCCAGTGAATTTAGCATGGCGGAGGATACCTTGCGAATTTGACACCGTTTGACCAGTCACCATGAAACTTGGCGCATATATGTTTTCATATACATGAGAAGAATGACAGAAAGGGGAGGAAGGAGACGGACAGAGAGAGGGGAGAAGAGGAGAATGAGAGAGGGGAGATGGTGACAGACAGGTGAAAGGAGATGAACAGAGGGAGTTTGTGACACTTGTGGGGAGTGACACTTTCGGGGAATGGGAATGTGTAGACACTTGCGGGGAGACCTGGACGCTGCAGGTAGTGAACAGGATGTTCCAGAAGTAGGGATACACCATCCCTACTCCACGCCCTCCAGCCGGACTTCTTGAGGAGGAGAGTGAAACGGATATCTGATTGTAAAGCACTGCATATTACCTTAGACCTTTTTGACTGTACTGAACAGGAGTTCCGCGTATTCCGTAATTTATATTTATACAGTTAACAGGCAATGTAATTTATAACCAACTATTGGCTGCCAATTTCGCTTAATTTTTCCTGGAAGTCTTGCAACTTGTTTCTCCCTGTTGGTTTATGCCAAGTTCGGAGTAAAAATGGTTCTATATGACGGTGACAGAAAATAGAATTTATCTTTAGCATTTTTCGGTGTGTGACATTCCCTTACACATTCCGTATTTCAAACATTTCTTAGATGTATTTGTAATTCGAATACAGCCAAATCGTTTTGGGGTCTACGAATAAACGCTTCTAGTATGTAAAATACTCATTGACTTATTAACGTTTTAAAATTGAATGTTTAAGGTTGCGTCTCCTATTACAAAGCATAGCAGCTATTTTTAAAGAGATGGAAGTTGCGTGATAGTGGGGTTGACTACATAGCGGTCAATTACATCAACGTATCTGTGCAGGATGACTAATATATTTATTGATCGCTCAGGTGTCTTGATATGCTTAGTGTTCTGAATAATATGCTTTTAGGAGGTATCACTGTGGAAAGTCATCGTCTTGTAGTAGCAGAGAATGTCTTAATAACTCTCCAAACATTATCACTATTAAAATACCTTTTTGTTTTCAGGAGGAACACTCAACGAATTAATATGTAGTTAGAACAAGTTACTATATTGCTCTTCAGCTTGCAAAGGGTTGTGCAATTTCACTGAGTTTCGTGTTATGTTGACAGTGTGGAAACTTGACAACAGCAGTGCTAGACTTCTTGGTGTGCCAGTACCCAGGAGAAGCCATTAACCGTCCCAAGGGCCCCGGGTTCCCCGCAAGTGTCACTCCCCGCAAGTGTTCCAACCCCGAGCAGAGGTAGGGAGAGGAGGAAATGGACAGAGAAAGGGCCGGGAGGAGATTGGGGGGGGGGGGGAGCAGCAGGTGATCAGAGAGGAGGGAAAGGACGAGACGAACTAATGGAAGATTGGAAACCATATATACATTTGTTCGTTAGTACATATGTTATTCGCTGCCATAACGTTCATCTGATGGCGGAGGATACCTTTCAATTAACGTGGACACCACTTCACTGACCAACATGAAAGTTACTTAATTTTTCACAGATGGAGGAGACAATGGATTGAGGAGGTGGAGCAGGAGTTCGACAAAGGCTTGACTGGCAGAGAAACGGGAAGGTGGGCACAGAGAGTGGATATGAACAGAGAGAGGGGAGATGAACAGAGAGAGAGGGGGGAGGGGGGAAGAGAAGACGAGAACGGTGAGAGAAGGTAGGAGAATTGGGACACAGAGAAAAAGGGGAAGGAGAGAGTAACATAATACTGGAATAAATGAGCACCCTTTTCTCGCGTCACAAGTACTTCGTCAACGACAGTACATCAGCTCATTTCCGCACATTTACACCTGGTATCACTACATTATTGAGATGACTATAATAAAGAAAATCAGTCTTCTTGTTCAAGAATGAAAAGTGTTGGAAACTGGAAGTATGTGTGTTAGACCCTCAAACGTTACCATTCTTGTACTGAAGTTTTACGTATTTCTCAGGCCCAGTGTTGTGTCCTTAGAGATCACACAGAAGGTGGGTCCAGGTTGTAGGCCGCAATCGGGAACTCTGAAGAATTGCTATACACATAGAACCATTAGAAATGTATTCTAGAATTAGTAAGATACATAAATACAAGTACAGCAGCTATCCTAGATAGAAATCACGCAATGTATTCCGTTGAGTGCTGGTCGGCGTCCGAAGGTCTTCTGGCCTGGTTTCTTCTTGCGCGTCATACCAAGACGTTGGCGGCGCTCCCATCGGCTGTGGCTTCGCGGGGCGCTCTCTGTGGCGGCCCGCGAAGGTGATGTTGCCAACCTATCTCAGCTATCGATACAGCACCCCTCCCCCCCTTCGGGAGCCATGGCCGGCGCGTCTCTGTACCCTGGGCGCTGACGGCCGTGGGGAGAGGGAGCCGGGTGGAGACCACTGATGGAGCCCGGCGTCGGACTGCTAGCGGGGGACGGCCGGCTCGCGCGCCCGGATCTCACCGCGAGCGCCCACCGTAAACCCCGCGAGGAAAGCGGCGGCGGCGGCGGCGGCGCGCGTCTCCACGTCCGGCCTGTGGCAGGTGTAAGGGACGCCCCACGAGGGCGTTTACTTCCATCGGGCGGACAACCGTCGAAGGAGCAGGCGCCGGACCGGGAGGCGCCGACGGCTGAGGCGACGGCGGCAGCTGTGGGACGTCCACATCCATAGGCTCCTGGGACGGAGGCGTGGTGGCCGCGCTCTGCTGCTGCTGCTGCTGCTGCTGCTGCGGCGGCGGCGGCCGCTGGACAGCAGACTCCACGGCTGGAAACACAGAGCCCGCGCCAGAAACACAGAGACGGAGCTGATTGCGGTGCCGCTTCTGCAAGCCGCGCGCAGTACTAACTAAGAACATTGCGCGGCCGAGGCGGCGAGCAATTGTGCCGTGCTGCCAACGCTGGCGCGTGCCATAAGAGCGAAACCAAACAGGCGCGCCAGCACGAAGAGGCGACGACGGAGCCGACAGTCCGAACCCCGCGCTGCGTGGCCGTGGGTGTAGCAAATGAAGCAGCGTGCGATGCGTCCGGCCGTGCAAAAGTTCCGCCGGCGAGGAGCCATTGTAAGGCTGCGACCTACAGGTAGTCAGGAAGATGAGCAAGGCGTCATCGCGGGAATGGTCATGCCTAAGGCGGGTCTTATGTTCTTTAAACGTCCGCACGAGACGTTCCGCGGCACCGTTCGACGAAGGGTGAAACGGCGCGCTAGTGACGTGTTCGATACCCTGGCTCCGACAGAAGGAAGCAAACTCTGACGATGAAAACTGTGGGCCGTTATCAGTGACGATCGTTTGTGGCAGACCTTCAAGGCAAAATATGGACCGTAGAATCTTAACGGTGGCAGTCGCCGTGGTCGAAGACATAGGCACCACAAACGGGAAATTACTATAAGAATCCACTAACATTAACCAACGAGAATTCCAAAAAGGTCCCGCAAAATCGACATGAAGACGTTGCCAGGGCCCGGTCGCTTTCGGCCACGAAAAGAACCGGCGCGGTGGAGCGGACTGGTGCTCTGCACAAACGCGACAACGGGACGTCATACGCTGTATGTCCCCGTCGATGCCCTTCCACGTACAATGGCGGCGGGCTAACTGCTTCGTTCGGACTACACCCCAATGGCCCTCGTGCAGAAGTCGCAAGACTTGTGCGCGTAACGACGTCGGCACAACCACTTGCAACTGATCCGCTCCGCTGCGGAGCAAGATGACACCGTCTTGCAACGAGAGCTCATTACGGTGCGCAAAAAATCGGCGAACTTCGGAGTCTGCAATGTGCTTCGAAGATCGGGGCCAACCCGAACGAAGATAATGTACCAAAAGGTTCAGTGTCGGATCGGCGGCGGTAGCCCGTGCCACCGTCCGAGAATCAAGAGGAAAAGATGCAAGCCAGTCGGAAACCTGGGCGTCGAGCGCAAAACAAGACGCCGGCGACGAATCAAAATCTGGATCAGAGCCCACTGGAAGGCGGGATAAGACATCCGCGTTGGCGTGTTTCGATGACGGGCGATACAAAATTTCATAATTGTAAGACAAAAAGCAGAGCCCAGCGTTGCAATTTATGGGCAGTCGTTTCCGGGAGAGGTTTGTGAGGGTGAAACAACGATTGCAACGGTTTGTGGTCTGTAACAAGAAAAAATTTCCGACCATATAAATAATGGTGGAACTTCGTGACACCATATACCAGAGCAAGCGCCTCCTTCTCTATCTGAGAGTACCTGCGCTGCGCATCAGTAAGCAACTTTGACGCAAAAGCAATTGGACGATCCTGTTGTCCAATCCGGTGTGACATCACAACGCCAATCCCATAGGCTGAGGCATCGGCAGCTAAGACTACAGGAAGCGAAGGATCAAAATGAACTAAACATCTGTCACTAAAGAGTTCACGTTTTAAGGTTTGAAAAGCGGCGTCACATTCAGGTGTCCATTGAAAAGGAACATTCCGTTTCCGAAGACGATGTAAGGGTGCCGCGATTTGAGCAGCATTTGGAATAAATTTGCAATAGTAATACAATTTACCGAGCACAGATTGCAATTCCCGAAGATTCTTGGGAGTCGGCAAATTCTTTATAGCAAGTAGATGCGTCTGCATGGGATGTACACCCTGCCCATTAATGCGATGACCCAGATAATCAATTTCTGTTTGAAAAAAGACACATTTGTCCTTATTACAGCGGAGGCCCGCTTCCGACAACACTTCAAATAACGAACGAAGATTTCTCAAATGTTCGTCGGGGGTACGACCAGCAACCAAAATATCGTCCAAATACGTCGAACAACAGGGAACCTTGGCGGTCAACTGTGTTAAAAACCGCTGGAAAATAGCCGGAGAAGATGCGCAACCAAAAGGCAACCGCAAAAACTTAAATAAACCAATAGGAGTATTTATAACTAAAACATTCTGCGATTTCTCATCGAAAGGCACTTGTAAATAAGCATCTTTTAAATCAATTTTAGAAAAGTACTTTCCCGCCCCGAGTTGGTCCATGAGTTCTTCTGGGCGTGGTAGCGGGAATGTGTCCACAACCAGTTGAGGATTAACTGTCTTCTTAAAATCGGCGCAGATACGGAGCCGACCCGACGGCTTACGGACAATCATCATGGGGGAGGCCCACTGACTGAAATAGGTTCGATAACACCGTTGCGTTGCCATTCTGAAAGTTCAAATGCCACTTGGTCCTGCAGGGCGAGAGGCACACGGCGCGCACGACAAAACTTGGGTTGGGCCGATTCCTTGAGTGTCACTTGGGCAATACACTTTGTTGTTCTACCAAGGCCATCTGTGAAAAGTACAGCGAAGTCTTTTCACAATTTATCTAAGCTGTCGGTGGGCGCACACGATTGAACAGTCAGCACATTTTCCTGTATACTCATGTTGAACAAGTCGAATAAATCGAGTCCAAAAATGTTTGTTGAATCTTCCGAACACAGTACATGGAAAGTCACTGTCTGCGTACAATTTCGGTACTTTGCGGGCAAGCTACATTTACCGAGTACCTGTATAGTGTCCCCATTGTATGCTGACAATTGTACAGGAGTAGGTTGCAACGGAGGTTGGCCCAGCAATTTGTAAGTTCGATAATTTAGTAACGAAAGTGACGCTCCCGTATCTAACTGTAATTCCACAGGCAAGTTTTGAATCGTAAGGTTCACAAACAATTTATTGTTCTTACAAAGCAACGGGGTCTGTTCACTTTTCTTAGACACTGCAACACGAGATTTGTCTGAGACAACATTTATGAAATGCTCGTTCACTGTACTAGAAGTGATTAAATTTGTAGACGGCTCACCAGGTACCTGTCGCTGTCTTTGTAAACACACCGATTGTACATGTCCTTGCTTTCCACACGCAAAACACTGAGCATTTCGCGAGGGGCAGTTACTTCGTTTATGTTTGGACAAACAACGTGGACAAGATTTTCTAACATTACGAGCGGTGTCCGTGTGGCTCTGGCGCTTGTTGTCTTTCTGACGTAAGGCGTCCGAGCGGGGAGTCCGTGGCAGTTTCCGCGAACTATGTTTATTGCCTCGGCGGACGCTGCGGCCAGCCGTGTGTCGCTCATTTTGTGCCGCTACACTACACACTTGAGGAGAGTCAAAGCACTGGGTAGCTAATTCACACGCGTCCTGATGATCAATAATAGTCAATACTTGTTGTAATGAGGGATTACTATATTGTAAAATTTTGTCCCTAACTTTGTGATCTGTCACATTTTGTGTTACCGCGTCCCTGATCATAGAATCTGCATAGGAAGCACCACACACGCACTTAAATTGACATTTTTTTGTCATTCCCTGCAGTTCTGTCACCCATTGGCGATACGTCTGATTTTTCTTTTTTCTAAGTCTAGAAAACTGATAACGGGCGGCCGCTACATGCACGTGGTCTGAATAGTACTTTGAAAGGGCGTCTACTAAGGTGAAAAACTGTACTTGATCGGGTTTATTATCCGGGAACAGCTTTTCAGCAATCGCGAAGACTTGAGGGCCACACCACGACAAAAAAAAATGAATTTTGTCAGTACCTGGTACGTGATGGGCGATGAAATGCTGCTCCAACTGCTGAACATATTTTTCCCAGTCCTCCTTGTCTTCGTTGAAGGGACGGAAAGACGGCACTACCTTCGGTGTGGTGGCTGCTGGCTGCTGTTGCGACAGTTGCTGTGCTTGAGCCTGCAGTACTTGAGACAGTAGTCCTTGCAGAGCTGCTGTTTGCTGCGCCTGTGCCTGAATAACAGAGAATAAATCAACAAGTGTAGGTGGCGCGTTGCCTGGCTGTGACAGTTGAGGAAGCCCGGCAGAAACTGTGGGTGGGGGTGCAGTCATGCTTACAATATCTCACCACCACCAACAACAAAAGAAACACGCATCCCTTAGCAATATAACAACTTTCTTAACTACTTTCCCAACAAAAAATTAACCAATACGCCAGAGCATTGAACGAAGACCAAGACAACAAACACTATTGACACGAGGTGCGTGGTGTCGCAATGCTTGCGAAAAATTTGACCACTTGAGCAACGTCGGCCAGGCAATGCAGTGCGCTACTTACAAATACAGCCAATTACAATAGTATCTACAATCCCATCCTCGTCGCCATGTTTCTGTTGTGTCCTTAGCGATCACACAGAAGGTGGGTCCAGGTTGTAGGCCGCAATCGGGAACTCTGAAGAATTGCTATAGACATAGAACCATTAGAAATGTATTCTAGAATTAGTAAGATACATAAATACAAGTACAGCAGCTATCCTAGATAGAAATCACGCAATGTATTCCGTTGAGTGCTGGTCGGCGTCCGAAGGTCTTCTGGCCTGGTTTCTTCTTGCGCGTCATACCAAGACGTTGGCGGCGCTCCCATCGGCTGTGGCTTCGCGGGGCGCTCTCTGTGGCGGCCCGCGAAGGTGATGTTGCCAACCTATCTCAGCTATCGATACAGCACCCAGTGTCGTAAAGTAATATTCTTAGGTTTACCTTTTCTAAAGTATTTATTCGCTTTTCGGAATACCTTCTTCTTCACTTTCGTTCCAGTAGCGACTGAAACATAACCTATGCCACTATTTCGCGCTCGTTTGTCAATATTTCTTACCCAGTTGTTTGGTCGCTGTTTCTTCCCTCTAAGTCTAGGTGTAAAACAATGATTCGCACTTATCGTACTATCAGACATCTGAATCACTTTCACTTGATACAGAAGGCACATAATAAGTAGAATTACACACATGTCGAATTCTAACACCCCGCTAGTAAACGCCATTTTCTCCGCCTCCTGCTGTTCATGCAGTGCAGTATAGAGCTTTGCAATAACAGCGTAGTACGCGCTGACAGTCGTTGACAGCTTCTGACTTATAGGAACAACATACAGAACTAAGACCCGGCTTTTTTTAAAAGCAGAGGTTGTTTATGCGTGAATAGACTAATGCTGTTATTGCATCCGAGCCCTCAATTTATTCTTGTTGGCAGTTATAACCTCTACCTATACCAGTTCGCAGGAACTATCTACTTACATTCCGCTACAATATAAATTACTTGTGACAGCAATAAATACGCCACCCCCTGTTTTATTCAGTCTATCCTTTCTGAACACCATTCGCCCATTAGTAAAAATTTCAGCTGAAATTATCTCCGGCTATAGCCAGCTTTCGGTACCAATAATGATTTGAGATTCTGTACTTTCTATTAGCGCTTGGACTCTGGAAGTTTCCCTACACAGCTACGACAATTATTAGCCAAATGGTTTTTCGATCATATCTTTGACTTTTACCCTTTGAGACTGAAACCCTTGCTATATGTACCTAAGGCATCTAACCTAAAAAACCGCCCAGTTCACGCCACACAGCTCCCGGTACCCACGTAGCAGCTTCCTGTGTATAGTGGTCTTCTGTTCAGCGGAACCCAGAACCCCACCACTCGTTGGCATAAGGCGAGGAATCTGCAATCTACAGAGCGCAGAACCGTCTGAGCCTCTGATTCAGACTCTCCATTCAGCTCTGTACCAGAGTCCACAGGCGCTCTTGTCATTTATGCTGCAGATGGTGAGCTTGCAGAACAAAGACTTTTCACAGACCAGCAGAATGGTGTCATGAACCACATGGCCAGCATCTAGGACAAAGAGAGTGGGAATAAATAAAATAATTCTTAAATTTCTGACTACGGATTCCAATTTAATGAAAAATGACGATTTGTTTGAATTATTACAAAGTTAGGTCCGATTAATATTGGTAAAATTAATCGCCAAAATTAATCGCCTAAAATTACCGTTTGCTTGCTTGACCAGAGGACCATCGTCTCGTGGAGGCGCAATAATTTTCCGTGTCCTGTATTAATTAATATATTAAATTGGGCGATCAGTCACAAAGGCTACCGGAGTCGTTAATTTCAAATCTTTCGTGGAAGGACACTTCAGTTTCCGCCGTCTTTGAAGAGTTGCCGCCAAGACAGGCCGCCACCCTAGGAGTCGTGAAACCGGGCCTTGCAGGCCAGAACGAACGCACTGTACTCTGGGTCAGGTTGGTAACACGTCACTAGTTTTGCCGGCGGAAGAATCAGTGGTGCGAAACTCGCGTTAACAAAACTGGCGTGAGCGACGTGGCCGCTCTCAGTTTGGCAGTTGCTTCAGATGCTTGCAGTTCTTAGGAGGAAAGGTCCGCGATCGTCTGTTGTGCAGAAGCCTCCATGCTCAGTCTTGATGATACGTCGTTGGCCGACAGAAACTTCACAGTTCCACCGAGCAGGTATTCGAGATTAAAGTGAAGTAATTAAATTCGGTCCCGAGTTTAATAAATATGCAACGGTCTGCATATCGGGCGATAAGCGCGATGATTACTAAGACGCTTCTTCTTTAGTTTTTGTGCGGCCTCTGTTTCCGGCTCAGTCTACTGTTTCATGACCAACGGAAATTTTCATGAAACTCAATACGCTGTCTTTCTCTCTTCTTAAAGGCTGGTCGAACTATTTGAAAGTACTTTATTTTCGATGTTTGCTTTCTATTGTATGTCTTGTTCTGCAGCAAGAATCAGTAACCGTTTAATAAGATGTAACAGAGTATCTCGTAATTCTATATGCTACTTTCAGATTACAAAGATTATTTCAATGAACTTCCGACTTATTGTCTGTAGCCTTCCCCTGCTGCTATCGTTTTTATTCATTTACAAAATAACAGAAACCCCTGCTAGAAGAGAGGAGGTCCGATGCTGGCAACGGTCACACCAACAGAAG
The DNA here is from genome assembly GCA_026315105.1 of Locusta migratoria. Classification (NCBI taxonomy): domain Eukaryota; kingdom Metazoa; phylum Arthropoda; class Insecta; order Orthoptera; family Acrididae; genus Locusta; species Locusta migratoria. The sequence goes on along the minus strand of CM048745.1, from coordinate 129,663,112 downwards.
ATTAACAGGCAAGTCACCTGTTAATTGGGAAGCGGAAGTCAGACAGATTGATTTAAGTCATAATCTCGTTTCCTTCTTCCCACAACCAACCATAGGAAGAGACAGGCACTACAAGTTCTGCTTTCATGTTGTATGCAAGGCTGGCAGTCTTTACCACTTCAGATAGCCGCTCAAAACCTGAGATGATCTCTTCAGATCGAAAGCGACACACGTCATTGGTACCTACATGAGCCACCACCTGCAGTTGGCTGCACCCCGTACCCTTCATGGCATCCGGAAGGAGCTGTTCCACATCTGCAATGACTCCACCCGGTATGCACACGGAGTGCACGTTGGCCTTCTTCCCCTCCGTGGCTGCCAGCTCCCTAATGGGCCCCATTATCCGCCTAACGTTGCAGCTTCCAAGAGAGAATGCACCGGTAGAAAAATATCCAAGAAGCAGGTCGATGATTTCTTTGCCATTCTCTTCAATGTGACTTGCAGAGTATTTATGTAGATGAAGTGCATAGCTTTGCGTGCTACGTGTGGTCACGTATTCAGCTGCTGGAATTTGACCGTCGGCCAGATCGGAAGGTATGAGAGGACAACAGGTTTCAACACTTCAGACATGTATAATGTTGGCTGGTGTGTGTGGAAATGGAATCCAATACCACCCCAAACCATAATATCCGCTGCAGGAACACTGTGGCATCGCATAAGACAGCAGTTCGACAGCCTATTACCCTGGTGTCTCCGACCATCGCGAGGGGTAGGCGGCATCGAGATCAGCCAATAAAAAAAACGTCGTTCCTTTCGGATGCCCATTTGCGTCCGTTACCACACCATTTCCGGCACCATTTTTATTGTACGGGTGCAAGTAAAACTTCGTAAAAGGAGGACCAGTTACTTTTCATAGACATGTACTAGTTTTATCTACTTGTAAATGTCGTATCGTTGTGAAGCATTTCAAAATTTGAAAAATCTCTAGACATGGTATTATAAGGTGTTACACTCTAGAGCTAATTTCTGTGATCTTTTGGCCACGTGTTTACGAGAAAATTGTTCGATAGCTATAATGTGCCTTTGAGTAACCTGTTAGTCTATGTATACAGATTCGGCCCATATTCAAGGGCAGATAAAATTTATACATAGCATTAATTTCCTCCGTTTCGTGCAGATTCTCAGATCCTTGTGTGTTTCTAAGTACTTCCGTATAAGGCAGTTCCCCACATTATTTATTTTTTGCGTTTCAGTTCCACGATAGATGAACAGAAAGTCAAATCATAGTCCCAGACAAATTTGTTAACATCGGATATTAATTTAAGCTTAAGGAAGTCCTTTCTGAAGGCATTTGTGTGGAGAGTTGCCTTGTACGGGAGTGAAATATGGACGATAAACAGTGCGGACAGGAAGAGGATAGAGGTTTTTGAAATGTGGTACTACAGAAGAATGCTGAAGATTAGGTGGGTGGATCGCGTTACTAATGAGGAGGTACTGAACAGAATTGGGGAAAAGAGAAATTTCTGGCATACCTTGACTAAAAGAAGGCACCGATTGGTAAGACACATACTTAGACATCAAGGAATAGTGAATTTGGCGTTGGCCGGCCGCGGTGGCCGGGGGGACTGAGGCGCTTCAGTCACGATCTGCACGGCCACTACGGTCGGGGGTTCGAATCCTCCTCGGGCATGGATATTTGTACCGTCCTAGTTCGTAAGTAGTTCATAGGTAGTTTGTAAGTTTAGGGACTGATGACCCCGTAGTTGTCCCATAAGCTTTACAAACATTTGAACATTTGAATTTAGCGTTGGACGGAAATGTGTGGGGTAAAAATCGAAAAGGGAGACCAAGAGATGAAAACACTAAGCAAATTCAAATGGATGTGCGGTGCTGTTTTTATAAGTAGATGAAGAGACTTATTCAGGTTAGAGTAGTGTGGAGAGCTGCATCAAACAAGTCTCCAGACTGAAGACCACAACAACACATAGTCTCTAAACTTTCCAGAAGAATGTTTCCATAAGAAAAGGTTCGGGAAAAGTGGTTGAAGCGTGATTCACGTCCCACAAGAAAGCCGCGGTGGATTGGCGGAGCGGTCTAAAGCGCCATGCTGCGGAGCGGGCGGTTGCTCGCCGTCGGGGGTTCGAGTCCTCGCTCCGGCATGGGTGTGTCTGTTGTCTTTAGGTTTAACTTAGTTTGTAAGCTTTGGGACTGATAACCACAGACGTTACGTCCTATAAGATTTACGAACATATGAAGATTTGATCCCACAAGAAAATCGCCAACAAAAAGGAATTTATCAAGTGACGGTAAGTGTTGATGTTACCGTACTTGTGATTTCATTTTCAATGTTTTTCGAAGCAAATCGAAAAGCAAGTAAATGTTGTGGAATATTGGCTTCGACCCTAAAAAGCATAATGTTCTCGACCTTTACGCGTATAAACAAAGTTCGTCCGAGCTGTCACATTTTTAAGACGTCTATAAATAAAGAAACAAAGTATTACGATACTTTTGAAGGTTACCTGTGTGTAACTAGCGAAGTAATAACGCTCCAAATACACTTCGCCGTATGTGGGCTGTAGCGCGCCGTCCCAATATCACGTGACTTGAGTGCAGAAGTTACTGCGAGCAGAATTATCCTTCTGCGCACCCTAGGCTCACTCCTCAGATATTTTATGGACTACCTCTACTTGACCGTCTTCCCCCCCCCCCCCCTTTTCACCATTACATAACGGTTCCAGATGACGCTACTGGCAGCCGTGTTGTGCGCATGCGCTGAAATGCCAATCACGTGCGTCTCTCTCTAACGCATGCTGCAAATTTCAGCTGATTTGGCTGCTTACTTCAGGGCGTTTCATTTTGGGTGGCCAGCAATGTATAATGCATGCAGGCAAGCAGGCGTTTGTATGCAGTACAGACATACCATCTTTAAGAGCAGGCACGTGTTTTACCGAGCCATTCCACCGTCGAGAGACTCTGTTGGAACTTTTAATGCGAGCCATAAAACACTGCAGTGGCTGGTAGGAATTTCTCGCCAGAGTCTTTGTGCTAAATAACTGACCGACGCTGAAAATCTTTCTACACGGGAAGTGAGAGCTTACGAGATTACCCATGATGCACCGGTCACGCCGTCCGCGTACAGTGTAGACGCGTCCACTTGCACAAGATGCTAGTAGACGGAATAGGGATCCTATTCTCACGCGTATGGAAGTGCTTCGCGCATGCGCAGACGACCGAATGGGGAACCCAGCTGACAAACGAAGCCAAGTCGGGAATATGGTTGAGAATGCGTACTTGTCTCCTGCTCAGAGGAACGTAGTTTTTCGACTTAGTCGTAAGTATTTTAGGAGGTGATACTATAGAGGAATTGCATTAAAATTTTTAATATAACTTGTGTTAAATTTTATTGAATACAGAGATATAAATGTTAATATGAAATCCAAACAAACGTAGACCAAATGTAAATCAAGAAATTTTCACGGATTTATCCGTCGGTTCTTGGTAGTACAGTATCACACTTACTTAAAAGTAGTATTTTGTGTATGTTCTGCACGTTCATTTCCACTTAGTTACCCGGGTTTCGGCTTACTAGGACATATTCAGACTTTAAACTACGTCGAAAACCGGTTATTTAAATAAAAGTAAATATGCTGATCTACCAAGAACCGACGAAAGAATCAGTCACAATATCCAAATCAGTTTGTTGTACATACAAGGGCTGTGTCTCTGTGCCCAAAAAATAAAATAAAAAAATAAAATAAATAAATTAATTAATTAATTAATTAAATTAAATTAAATAAAAAAAATTGGACACACGTTATATGAAATTTTAACTGCAAATCGTCTTTATTACCATCTTCTAAAATATTTGCTATTTTTCCTGAAACATGCTGTAGTTAACAGATGAAACATTTGTTTTCGGTGAGCATTATTTGAAACTTAATCAAAGGTCTATGTATAGACACCTGAGCTTTTTCATCATACACATAGGCGCATCAAACCGCAGGGGCTGGAAGTATGTAATCGCATTTTATAATGAGGACGTTAACACATGTGAGCGACGTAGTTCCGCTTGAACTGCACGAAAACGATTAAACACAGTGGTAGTCTAAAACACAAATAAATGGTTTAATCTTCACAACATATACAGTTTCGAAAAGTGATGTTAACGCGGTGATTCATTTGCTGTAAGCTGACAAAAAACGTAGTAGACGCGTGAAACAGACGACTCAACAAATGCCTTCCGTTTGAACGCTTCTTTGTTGTTCGACGGTTGACGGCGTTGCAGCTGACAACGATTTCTTTGTATAGAAAAGGCTTAACGCTACGGTTACTCGACTAGTGGTCGAGCGGTAAAACTCTTGACTAGGTATAAAACGATCGTTGCATCGAATCCTGTTCGGCCCATGGAAGTTATCAGTTCGTCTTTAATCTTGTCGTCACTTCTCAACGATGTGAACAGTCGACATCCACGGCAAATGAATTGGCTTTAACGTCAAACGGTAGGTCCCCTTTCACCACTTGAACAAATAGGTACGAAGGTTGGAACCTAAATAGTGGCAACACTGTTGTGGAGACACTATGCAATGGAATCTACTAATGTCAGTGATAGCACACCTTATTCACATACATGCCTTACCTCCGAGCAAATGGACTCGCCCGTCCCACGTCACCAGCGTGTGTACAATCGAGGGAAACATAGTCACTTAAGAGCGAGCGCTCTAGCGGTCTATACTTTTGAAACTGGAACAACGAAACTGGATCAAGATTGAAAGTGACAGAGGTCGCTCAGCACGACAGTGTCATTAAGGTCTTCAAGAGGCCTGCGGGGAATCGTCAGTGCCGTACAGAATAGTGGTACATTGGGTAAAAGCCTCCAACGAAGGTCAGCAAACTATGGCAGATATGGATCGGGCAGGTCGTCCTAGCGTCTCTGAAGAAGTGCATACTGTTGCCGCGTTAGTGGACAGTGATCGACGCCAGAAGATTCGTGACCTCTCCAACGAAACTGAATTAGCGCATACGACTGTTCTTCGCATCCTGAAGGAACGCTTGGGCATGCGAAAAATTGCATCCCGATGGGTTCCGCAGGAATTGACACAAATGCAGAAATGATGCATTGTGCACTTGGAACGCTGTTTGCAATGGAAGATTCATCTCCAGGCAGATTCATCGGCAGGCAGTAGACGGCTCCATTCGCACAATCAACAGAATAGGCTTTGATGACGGTATATTACGTCTTCCACATCGCTGGCAACGGGTTTACACACGTCTGGTGACTACTTTGAAAGACAGTAACAGGTGCAAGAACATGTGACGCTTTTGTATCGGTTGCGAACAATTGGTTGCCACTGTTAGTTACAACCCTCGTATGTAAGAAGAAGCGTTTATTTCGAATCGCTCGAGAAACGAAAGGCTACTGTACCGGACGGAATAGCATTTAGATTCCACACAATGCGAAGGAATCTGCTACTGTTCTAGTCACACTACCGTAAGTCTCCACAGGAGCGAAGCATTCCTAATGATGGAAAAAATGTGCTGGTCATTCCGGCCGTCGCAAAGATGCGCATGTACCTCTACTTCCCTAACTATTGCGACCTTCCTATCAGTACTCACCAATAAGAATTGGGCAATACATAACTCAGGGCAGTAAAAGGTTTATGGCTCGTTGTCTCTGTTCATAGCGGTGAGTTATGTATGTCAGCTTCTATGTCCTAAACAACTACCCAATCTGTTAAAACAAGATCAATAATTGATCTGTATTTTAGCCAGTCTATCAATCTGCATATGATGACGTGAAAATATATTTTAACAAACATAAACATCTGAATAACCAACGAAATGGATTCTAACATAAAGAAGTGATTCACTCACGAAGTAATTCCTTATAAATGAAGTTTGTTACTGATTTTGGACCTGAAATGCGGAGGTGGTCCTACTTTATACATCGGTAAATAACTGAATGTTTCCCTAACTATTGTTCACGAGAGACACAATAAGTATCACACGCACTCGACAGTAAAAGTTCCAAATTATCACTCGTAAATTAGTCTAGTCCATCTAACATTGCAGTTCTAAATTAATCCGCAATTAAAGTATTTGTCATAAAACACAGTTTGTCATCACACGAGCCGGCCGCGGTGGCCGAGGGGACTGAAGCGCTCCAGTCACGGTCTGCACGGCCACTACGGTCGGGGGTTCGAATCCCCCCTCGGGCATAGATATTTGTGCCGTCCTTAGTATAACGTAGTAGATAAGTAGTTTGTAAGTTTAGGGACTGATGACCCCGTAGTTAAGTCCCATAAGCTTAACAAACATTTGAACATTTGATATCATCACATGAGTTTACGATTGCTGAATTATCACAGTTCCACAGCCCTACTACCGTGCATAGTTTATCATTTTTCAAGCAGAGACTAAGTTCTGCAGTCACAGTCCCGTGTACTCGTAGAATCTTGCAACCTTTTTGTGCTCATGTATTAACGCATTTTTGGAGATAAAAAATGTGTTTTCTAGGAATCAACTTTATTTTCAAAAGCAGCAGTCGTGTGAAACCCACAGTTCGCCCCATTCGTCGTAGGTCCTCAGGTACAGCCGTGTTAATTGACTTCCAGAAGACAAAGCGTTTAATGAAGGAAAAACAACAGTGCGGAATATCACACTATCTATAACAAAACTGAATATTTTCTAGGAAGCAGCATGATATTCTCAACGGTCATTTCTTCCGGCGTAAAAGTATGTTCTGCCGTACCCAAGGTGGTGCTGTAGGGTCGTTAATTTTGCCCAGCCCGATGTAAATGGTCTAGAAGATAGCGTTGGAAGTTCCATAGGGCTTTTCGTGGATGCTGCAGTAATATACAGAGAATTCGTAACGCTGGAAAGTTTTAGCGGAATGCCGGAGAACTTGCAGCGGATCGGTGCTTTCTGTGGTTGACATCAACATAAACAAATGTAATGTATTACGAATAAGTAGAAAGAAAGATCCTTTACTGTATGGCTACACAACTGTGGAACAATCACGGGAAGCTGTTCCTTCCATAAGGTATCTGTCGGCAGGCATACGGGCTGGTTTGAAGCCAAACAGCCACATAAAATTAATCGTGGGAAAGGTAAATGCCAGACAGATTAATTGGAAGAATCCTCAGAAAGTGTAGGCCCTTAACGAATGAAGTAGCTTACAAAATTCTCGTTGGATCAGTACTTGAATGGTGCTCATCATTGTGGGATCCGTACTAGACGTATAACAGGAACATAGCCGGATAAGTATTACTGAAGCACCCGACATCATTTACTGTAATTATGACTGGTTTGGAATACCGTTACAAATATTTATGAACTGCATACCTCAGTTTAAATCATATGGCTATCAAAATCCGTCACTAATACCTTAATGAGTTAGTAGTGTAGTATATTTGTTCCTATCTGTTACTTTCTTGCATATTTTAGCAAATATTTATGCATATAAACTGCATTTTTAGACCTATAGAAGCACAACGAAACTTGTATGTATTCAGTAAAGAATGTTATTGTTTACCTTCATTATTAAGATCCTAGAATGTTCACTACGATTATCCTTTTTTCATTAATTTCTCGCACTTTTCGACAGCAAATGTTCAAATGTTTGTAGAGCTTATGGGACTTAACTACGGTTCATCAGTCCCTAAACTTACAAACTACTTATGAACTAGCTAATACTAAAGACGGCACAAATATCCATGCCTGAAGGGGGATTCGAACCCCCGACCGTAGTGGCCGTACAGAACGTGACTGGCGCGCCGCAGACCGCTCGGCCACTGCGGCCGGCCTTTTCAACAGCCAATCATATATGTCAATAACATATTTAGACCTACAGAAGAACGATCTAATATGTAAATAGCGAGAAAACCGCATGAGTAATTAATTTGATTATTAAAAGTCTAGAAAATTCTATGTAACTAAACAAAACACATTTATTAATTCCGAACTAGGAATTAAAAATTAACAAACTGGATACAACATGGAAAAATGGTGCGTGTCGTTACAAACCATTGTAAATGATAACTGTATCAGAATCGTATTATTGTTCACGTAATTAGTTAAGTAAGTGTACAGCTTCTTTTGTGATTGCTTGGAAGATAAATGAGATACTGTGTACGTAAATAAAATTAAAGGATATGCAAAAAATCTTGAATTTCTTGGCTGGATTGAGGCTGACGCATTCAGGTGTTTCCGGTAGTCAGTTTATCACTCTGGATTCTTTTCCTAGAAACAAAGAAATAGTACTGCTACGCATTATAAACAGTTTTATTTGAAGCTACATGTTTCGAATTTACAGTTATTGTTAGGAAATTACATAAAGCAAGTGTGCAAAGCTTTCGAGGGATCAGTCAGTCTGTAGGAAAGAAGGTCGGTCAGTCAGAGAAGAGCAGGTTACTGAAAGAGCTTTGTACCAGTTTGATGTCGACAAGTTGTTGCTGTGAAAAAATAAATGACGTACCGTACTTTAAAGCTGAAGCAACATGTGTTTAGTCTCAAGAAGGACGCCGAGTATAACTCTCTGCGGAATATTTTAAAACGTCCCATCACGACAAGCGAAGTATTGCAAGCGAAGGGACGAGGAACATTTGTAACAGGATTGACGCAAAAGACAGAAACATTCCAAGAGAACAGCACGCTTCCTTACAGTTTTATTTAGTATTTGCGGAAACGTCATGGAGGTGATCGACAAACTCCACTGGCAGACGCTACAAGACAGGCTGTAGTCAAAGTTTCGAGAGCGTACTTTTTTAAAGGAGTCGAGAACGATTTTGCTTCCTCCTATATATACTATATTTTTATGAAGCGAAAAGACCAACAGGATAACTTTAGAGACATTACAGCCCACATGAAAGGCAGTCGTTTCTCCCGTGAGCCATACGAGACTGTAACTCGAAATGGAGGCGGTGACGTGTTGCAAAGTACTCTTTCAGAGTATAAATGTAGCTGTAGACTTGCACTCGGTTGTTGAGGTACCTGCAATCACGGCGATGAACAGGATATTGGTTTCCGATAGTTTTCCATACATCTTCCAAAGCTGCTCTATCACACTTTGTAAAAAATAAAAGAAATAATTTTTTCTGTAACACTTCGTACAGCTTTTTAAATTTTCCATACAGTTTTCATTGAACTTCATAATTACAGTTAATGATAAATTATGTACTCTGGAAATCAATACAGTCGCCCTTTGCCTGCGGTTTTTTATTTATTTATTATTCTTATTTGTTGTTTCACATTTATATAAATGATGTGCCTTCTTGCATAACAAGAAATTCTAAGATATTTTTCTGTTTGGTGACGTCACTAGCTTGGTACTGAAGGATGTTGTTGGCAATATAGATGCAGTGTCAAACAATGCACTTAAAAATAAGTTCATGGCTTGTAGAAAATAAATTGATGCTAAATCACAATACGACTCGGTTTTTACAGTTTCTAACACTCAGTTCAACAAAAACTGGAATCTCAATTACACAGAATAAGTGAGACTGAACAGTTCAAATTTCTAGGCGCTCAAATAGATAATAAGCTGTCGTGGGAAGTCCGTGTTCAGGATCTTGTTCAAAAACTAACTGTTATTTACAATTCCAGCAGTTCAACTCAGAAAGTAATCTATTTTGATTATTTTCATTTGCTTATGATATATGGTGTTATTCTGGGGTAACTCCTCTGGTTCAAAAATGGTATTTATTGCGCAGAAACGGGCGGTTGGAGCAATATGTGGTGTAAGGTCGCGAACCTCTTCTCGACCTCTGTTTAGTAGCCTGGGGAGTCTGACATTGGCCATTCAGTACTTATTTTCATTAATGTCGTTTGTTGTTAATGATAGTTATTTCCAAGAGTTAGCAGATTTCAATTACACTTTAATAGTCAAACCCATAACATCTCGAGTTACGCAGCACACATTTCGCAACACCATAATTTCGCTAAGTGCACACTTGTTGGAGTAAACGAGTCTCTGTTTCGTTGGCTGAGGTGTCATTATACTTTTTACAACACATATTTAACAGTCAATTGTGTAGAAACAGACATGTTCAAATGTTTGTTAAGCTTAAGGGACTTAACTGCGAGGTCATCAGTTCCTAAACTTACAAACTACTTATGAACTACGTTATACTAAAGACGATACAAACATCCATGCCCGAGGGGGAATTCGAAACCCCGACCGTAGCGTCCGTGCAGACTGTGACTGGCGCGCCGCAGACCGCTCGGCCACTGCGGCCGGCTGTGTAGAAACAACCAATATCATCTAGATTCTAACGATCCACATCAATAGTTACTCTCGATAAAAGATTGAAATATCGATTAGCCACAATCTCTCACACACAAGCCCAGCTCACAATACATCGTCATTTTCGGGTTTTGGTAGTGTCTAGAGTTCATCCTGCATACATTCCTTTCAAATACATTCAACAATACGTAGCCGGCCGCGGTGGCCGAGGGGACTAAGGCGCTCCAGTCTCGGTCTTCACGGCCACTACGGTCGGGGGTTCGAATCCCCCCTCGGGCATGGATATTTGTGCCGTCCTAGTTCGTAAGTAGTTCATAAGTTTGTAAGTTTAGGGACTGATGACCCTGTAGTTAAGTCCCATAGACTATACAAACATTTGAACATTTAATTTGAACAAATCTTAGAAATATTTTGAGACTTTGAATCCGACAGCAATTTTTTTGCTCAGTTCCAAGCAAGAGCTGTATACTTCATCGAACTTTCATCACTTCGAGGTAACTTCATGACATCTCTGACAGTATTAATATACTCCAAGGTTTTTGTAAGCCTGAGGGAACAAACATTTGAACATTTTTTTTAACAATACGTAACAAAATTTTTTGTCGTCATATACTTGTACTGTGTTACTGTTCAGTAACAGAAATCGAATATCTTTGGAACACACCCCCTTGACCCTTGTGCAGTATTCTGCTGCGTCCATTTTTAATAAACTGCCACAAGAAATTCAAAATCCTTAGTGGAAATTCACGGACTTTCAAGGCTAAACTGAAAAGTTTACTCATTCTTTCTATTCTGTCGAGGAATTCCTGGAAAAATTCTATAAATAACCTAATTTCTGTGTCACGTTATAAGTTCTTTTTACGTAGGCCTGTCGTGTGCATAGGATTGCTATGCGTTTCACTTTATTGATACTCTTATAGTCTCTTATCGACTTAAAGCCAACAAAATAATCTTAGTAAAATGAGGCAGCATTTATCTAGGTACTCCATGCAGTTACATCTGGTATTAGTAGCAAAGATAAATCTAGCACTTTATATGTAGCAACGCGTGTTGGTGCTTTCAAGAATATCTTTAATAGAAAACACTGTTAGTATATTTTATTAATGCTTTCAGATCTACAAATCTTTGCATTTTTGCGTCTGTTTACCTTTTAACATTGTCGTACTTAAGGCGTACTGTTTCAGCTACATGGTGTAGTGTAGAAATAAAAAAAATATAATAAAAAGGCAGTACCTACACTCTGTAAACGTTTTAGCAAGTCCAGATTACTTACTCTGTAGTTGGCAGGAAGAAAGACTGTGACTACCAAAAGATGAGGGATGGTGCGGAAGATATACTTTGCGTAACTTGGTGCAATGTTGGCAATAATCCTTCCCTTCTATCTCCTCCTTGACGAAGGAATTAATTTCCAAAACTTGTGTCTTTTTGTGTTATTATCTGCAGTATCAAATTAAGTACTGTTCCAAATCTTGTGTCTTTTTGTGTTATTATCTGCAGTATCATATTATTGTATTTATCTCTGAAATATCTGTGCCTGGAGACGTAAATAACCAATAACGTGGTCCATCTGTCAGTGTATGTACGATAATTAACCTTATTCTTTTCAAAGACATTATTGGTAGATCTGAAGCAGTGAATTAAAATTTGTGGTGTGGCCGGGAATCGAACCCGGACCTCCATGCTTACTAGGGAGACGTCTTAACCGTCAGACTACCACACCACTAACGATTAAGGTGCCTCGGAATAGTCTAACGATTAAGACGTCTGCCTAGTAAACATGGAGGTCCGGGTTCGATTCCCGACCGCACCACTAATTTTAATTCAATGCTTCAGATCTATCAATAATGTCTTTGACATATTTGAGACGTAAATCCGTCTCTGGGATTCTTTAATTGTGTTAATTGATATTTATATCACCGTAAGAGGATTGTTCCACCATGTCCATTGCTGAGGTGCTATTCCGCTGCATGGAGAGCCTTGGCAGTAGTGGCAATTATCTTTGGAACAAAGAAGCTGAATTAAAGTTTGTGTTGTGGAGGGAAATTGTACATAGACTATTCCGAGGCGCCTTAATCGTAAGTGGTGTGGTAGTCTAACGGCCCGGGCGCCGTGGCTCAGCGCGCCCGGTCAGGGGGCTCAACGCCCTCTGTAATAAAAAAAAAAGCTGAGCCAAGAACACTTCGAACATGAACGAACAAATATGATCAGCGTCCGCATTAAACAGAACTACCCATAGAGCAAAAAAAAAAAAAAAAAAAAAAAAAAAAAAAAAAAAAAAAAAAAAAACGGTTAAGACGTCTGCCTAGTAAGCATGGAAGTCTGGGTTCGCTTCCCGGCCGCACCACAAATTTTTATTTCAATGCTTCAGATCTATCAATAATGTCTTTGACATATTTGAGACGTAAATCCGTCTCTGGGATTCTTTAATTGGATTAATTGATACTTATTCTTTTCATTCTCCACTCCGAGGAGTAGACTCGTGGAGATCACCTCGACCAGCGGGTAGAACCGCGCCCGTGAGCACGGTATCATCTGCGTCGTCTCCTTGAAGTTCAACATAAAAACACTTATTCTTTTCATTCTCCACTCCAAGGAGTGGAGCGGGCTGTTTGAGATCCGGCTCATAAAGAGTCGCGGTTCTATTCAGCCAATTATCAGACAAGCTGATAGTGGGGCAAAGGGGGATCCCAATTGGGAATAAGTGGGAGGAGCTTACCAGTTCCGGCATACGCCTTACAACCAAGGAAAACCTCCCGAAAACCTTGGTCGGAACCGGGGGATTGGGACCAATTTAATTTATCTCTGGGACTTTGCCCCAGACTAAAAACTGATTATCGGGAGAGCACAACTGCACTCACGACAATCAAGTGTATATACACTTGTCTACATTGAGATTCAATTGCCATTCCCTGCAGCATGCGTCAATTTGCTGTAAATCCTCCCGCATTTCAATAAAATTTTCCATTGTTACAACCTATCTATATACTGCAGCATCATCTGCAAAAAACCTCAGTGAACTTCCGATGTTATCCGCAAGGTCATTTATATATGTCGTGAACAGCAACAGACCTACGACACTCCTCTGTTGCATCCCTGATATCACTCTTACTTCGTAAGACTTCTCTCCATTGAGAATGACACACAATTGGTCTGATAGACCTTATGCTCTTACTTTGTTCATTAAACGTTTGTGGGGAACTGTATCAAACGCCTTGCGGAAGTCAAGAAACACAGCATCTACCTGAGAACCCGTGTCTATGACCTTCTGAGTCTCGTGGACGAATAGCGATCGCCTTTTTCGAAACCCATGCTGATTCCTACAGAGCAGATTTCTAGTCTCCAGAAATGTCATTATACTCGAACGTAATACATGTTCCAAAATTCTATAACTGACCGACGTTAGAGATATAGAGCTATAGTTCTGCACATCTTTTCGACGTCCCTTCTTAAAAACGGGGATGAGCTGCGCAATTTTTCAATCTTTCGGAACGCTACGCTGTTCTAGAGACCTACGGTACACCACTGCAAGAAGCGGGGCAAGTTCCTTCGCGTACTCTGTGTAAAAACGAACTGGTATCCCATCTGGTTCTGCGGCCTTTCCTCTTTTGAGCGATTTTAATTGTTTTTCTATCCCTCTGTCAATTATTTCGATATCTGCCATTTTGCAATTTGTGCAGCAATCTAGCGAAGGAACTACAGTGCAATCTGCCTCTGTGAAACAGCTTTGGATAAAGTCATTTAGTAATTCAGCCTTTAGAGTATCATCCTCTGTTTCAATGCCATTTTCGTCACAGAGTGTCTGGAGATTTTGTTTTGATCCACCTACCGCTTTGATCTGCGACCTCATTATTGTTTTGATGTTTTTACATAATGCCGATCCGATATGCAGAGGAACAAAATTTAATTTTTAATTTTTATTTATGTGACTTAAAGCACAATTTCCGTTTGGTGGTTATGATATAAAATATTTTTAAAATATAGCATGTGTCTTTCGTTCACTGACTGAACATTTTCAGTGTATGGTAGTTTAAAGTCCAGTGAACTCATTTACTCTGCATACATTTTTTAACATCTAAAATATATAAAATGACTTTTCAGTTGTACATTACATGTTTAACTCAATGCTTGATCTGATGATAACGTGGATATAAGGTCAGAAAATTGAAACGGTACTATATTATTTTGTTAGCTTTCAGCGTTTGTGAATAAAATCAGTCACAGAAATTGGTTTTGTTTTTATGTGACGAGACAGTTGTAAACGAAGACAAACAAATGAAAAATCACAAAAACACTAATCACGTGGAGACTACCCCAGCACCCGCCCACTTGAAAGATGGCTGTCTGTCGTCTTCCCTAGGTTCTTAACTTTTTAATTTATTTAAGTTCACTAGGCGGGCTTTTTTGCTAAACGAGAACCCCTTTCGTTCTGAGGCATGAGGAATAGCATTTCATTTCATGTTTTTAAATGTTGGTTTCTGTAGTACTGCGTTAATCTTGCTGGGCCGCGGTGGAGTAGCCTAGCGGTCTAAAGCGTCTCGCTGCGGAGCGCGCGGTTGCTCGCCGTGGAGATTCGAGTCCTCCCTGGGGCATGGCTATGAGTGTTGTCCTTAGGGTAGTGTAGCTTAGTTTAAGTAGTTTGTAAGCTACGGACTGATGACCACGCAGTTTGGTCCGATAGAATTACAAACATTTGAACATTTGAATCTTGCTGGGATTTTATTATGCTACTAATGTATCATTCTGTCTATGAATGTGGCAATATGGTTTCTCCACTGTCCCTGTGAGAATGTGTACTTGCTTTATTCTGTATGAGCATGTATGAGAATCTTCTACCATGGGAGTCTTGAGTGTGTGTAAGGCAATTTTCGTCGTCGGCTGCTGACTGCGCGCTTTGCATCTCTGGCTTCGAGTCGATAGATAGTCGTTACCAACTTCTGCTTTTGATGCTACCAAAGAGTTTCCTCCACCCTTTGGTTACAAGTTGGGTTGGCAATGCCCGCTAGCGAGCCTCGACAGGACGCGCGAGTCTAAGCTCTCCCCACCACCTCGTTTTTCTTGGCTTTTACCGATTTCCGGCCTTGGCTGGCGGTGGGCTCGTTGGCCGACTTCGACAATCGGTGGCTGCACTTCGACCTGGTAAGATGTTCTGATTTTCTTTCCTCCCTTGAGGTGGTAGTGATTCTTTGTCTGGTGGTCAAGTTAGATTTCACAACTCAGGTTCATTTTTCGGAATAAGTTTCTCCGACCATGTACGGAAGTGTATTCAATTTCATTTCGGTGATTTTGCGTAGGTAAACGCGGTGAATATGTAACTAATTCGGTTTGATAATGGCTGAGAATCGGTAACCTTTGTGAGACTAGCTTGCCGTGTACGAACTGGGTTTAATTTCTTTCTAGCTTTGTGGGATGCAGCCAATGTGCGGGAATATTTTTATTCTGTGTAGTACATGTGAAATATTCTTTTCCGTTTTCTCCTTCCGCGAGTGATATGCACACAACGTGGCGTGTTGTTAGAACAAAGCTCTATGTCTGTTTCTATGCCCTTCAGGCCAGAAATTATGTATGTATCTTTCTGATTTCCATTAGTACCTCGCGATCTCCTCTGCGCCTATTTTAAATTGCTGTTTCGTTTCCAAACTTGTACTTGCATTCAGATTCCCCCAGTAAATTCTCCTCTAGCTTTGTGCAACCCCCTTTAATAACATGCTTATGAAATACTACGTATTTCTAGGGGCTGCATGCCGTATTTCTTAGTTGATTTACTCGGACTTTGATTTATTCAATTTTTCTGATTTTAGAAGATTGGACGTCGTCCATCCATGTAAACACTTCCAATCGCGTCTGGCTGTATTTCTTTAGCTTCCTTATGGTATCCTACACATTTCAAAGGGTTGCATGCCGTAGCTATTTTTCTTTATTTTTCGGAAATTGAATATTTGTATTTTCACTGGTTTTCGGAACCACATGGCTCCAAACTCCGACTTCAAGGGTTTATAGCTAGTCACTTGTGTTCTTGTCACTGCTTACACATCAGTGCCTTACCATTGTGTATTCTTGCTTCGTAATATGTGATTTTGTTGGTTTTTGTTGAAATGAATGCGATCTTCTTCAGTGAGGTGCGAATATGTAATGTAGCAGACACGTGCCGTGTGTCTCAATAATTCTGCATGCTCATGGTTTGATTTAAATGGAAATTAATCTCGCTATTATCGCGTACCATCTCAAGTAAAGAAAGACAGACCAGAGCCACCAACGACATTTATTTTTTCTTTTGTTGTGTGGTACATCATGGTTCGCTGAATTTCGCCTACGATAATGGCGCCTGCATCTGCTTCATACCAGCACACTGAATTGGGAGAGTTTCGCTTTGCTTCGCGCGTGTGAGTGGCTGAATGCTTGTTGATTGTAAATCCCTCCTCCGTCGATGTTCAGTTCACATTACTTTAGCTTAATTTCCAATGTGGGATGCATTTTTATTGTTTAACACAATTGGTTCCCCCATTTGCTCCTGTTTGGACGGAATAAATAAGTTATTATCAGCTAAATATCCTACTTATGAATATTTGTTAATTAATACCTTCCCTTTTTATTTAATGTTCTTTTTCACCAGTGCTGGAAACAAATTCAGATGCATATTATCATATTTTTAATTCCGTTGCGCTATAAATGTTGTCACAGCCACCTTCATGAAATGGTTTAGTTCGGGGTGGCTTGTATATTAATGATTGTGTGTAATTCTCGTAATCTACGACGTATGTTGGCCACCGTCCCTTTGTCGTCCTGCTATTAAAATGAAGTTTGAGACAGTTCTAAATTCTGGGACAGGGCACAAGGTTCTGTTGCAGGAATTAGTCAGTAGCTCAAGCGAATCATTTTGCTAGTTTTACGGCCATAGTTATATGTTTAGAGTAACTGGCTGCTTCCAGCTAGAACTAATTTTACAATTAACGGTGGTCTTACACACTACAACTCAGATATTCCTTGCTGTCTCCATTAGAGACCTATGAGACGTGGTCATAGCGATGCACTTGAATAAACTTTAGAGTCTTGACCACTAATATACATTTATTGAGGCCTTACGCGTTTCGACGTTGCGTCATTATCGAAGGCTACAGCAAGACAATGGAATTAATATTCATCACACATTTCGATAAAACATAAATGAGAACACAATCATCAAACTCACCATATCTTTTAAAACTTATTAAAAGTGAATCTAAACATTCCTTTTAAAAAATGACTGTCAAAGACATATGTCAAAAATAAAATAAATTTAAAATTTACAATTCCCCCAGAACATCCCTGTAGGATGGTCAAGTGCATACTAACTTCAGCGTTGCGGTCAGTTATTAAGTGGAGAATCCGCCAGATGGCGGTGTTGTCATTCTACTTCTCTCTCACTCACATATGCGCACTCACTCCGTCTGGATTTTTTTTAATTATTATTTTTTTTATTTTTTTATAAATATACCTTAAACCTGCACAATATTTTGTTACTGTTATGTTATACAATTATAAACATACAACTAAAAATTTTACATCACTGTGTACAAAACTTTCTTTTACATTATACAATTATATGAGTGCTGCACCAAATTTTTCATACTATATTTTGACATCGTTAGGAAAGATAGTGTTTAGTGATACATTGCTGGCAGTCATCAAAATCATGTTATCTACACAGTATTCTGGTGAGGAAAGTGTGTGGAGGGGCGGGGTGAAGGGGGACGGACATAAAAGTGCTGGGAAGGAAGAACAGCCACCAAGCACCATCCGCTTACAAAAACCACACGGTGGTCTCCACGCCGTACAAGCCCGCACTCCCCCCTCGTACAAACCACAATGCTGGCAACAACAGCAATGCAATATGTCAAGCAGTGTCACACCCATTTAAATCGGTTATTTTTTGTAACATGAGGAAGTACTATGTACAGTATTACAGTTTAGACAATGCTGATGTGAAACAATATCTACAATATAAACTCTTAGGGTAGTTAAATATCATCATCCGTAAGTGTATTGCACATGTTAGCCCTCTATTGTAAAACATGAAATAAAAGAGTTTTAAGCTATACTGATTAAATGCTTTACAATCAAGGCTCCTAAAATGAATGTTTTAAGTAAAAGGGGGGGGGGGGAGAGGGGGAGATGGTTGATGGAGCAACTACAGGTTATAAAATATAATTTTGTGCACTCTTACATTTTGTAGTAATATTAACCTAACTATGCAGCTCCATGAAAGAAACCTTAGATTTACTATAGTAGACTGTTAATGGAAAATGGACTTTAAGTAATACAGTATACTACGAGCTACGATGGGACTGTGTGGAATAACAGAATGTTCGTGGAAGGACGTAATATATTAAGGGCAGGGAAGCTATTCGGCTAGGAAAACTCTTAGTGAACGCTGTACTGTAGTGGAATGCAAAGTGTCGCCATCTATTGGCGTCTGTTGTTTCTATGGAAGTGCCTAACGGAGTTGATGAATAGATTGAAGCATCATCTAACAGCTACATTCGTTACCATAGAATGGTCTACAAATGTTCGGCGAAAAGACTAAAGAACCAGTTTTTCGTAAAATCAATTTGTTCGTTTATTATGTGAGAGGGAGATTTTGATTTTTCCACAAAAATCTCTATTTCCTCAAGGGTGTTAAGCATTAGGCCTTTTGGTGCGCTGTGTAGTATTTTCAGGCTTTGTTCTATTTCTCCTAATCCGTGGTTATTTCGTGTGAGGTGTCGTTTGATACATCCGTCGTTGCTGTCTCGCGTGTGTCCCTTGAATCGCTGCCTGAATGACCTGCCCGTTTGTCCTACGTAAAGCTTCTCGCAATCTCTACATGTTATTTTGTATACACCCGTGCCATCAAACTTGTCTCGTTTGGGTCCCACTGTGTGTCGTAACCTAGCAAACTAGGCAAAAGAAAGTTTTGTACACAGTGATGTCAAATTTTTAGTTGTATGTTTATAATTGTATAACATAACAGTAACAAAATATTGTGCAGGTTTAAGGTATATTTATAAAAAAAAATAAAAAAAATAATTAAAAAAAATCCAGAGGGAGTGAGTGCGCATATGTGAGTGAGAGAGGAGTAGAATGACAACATCGCCATCTGGCGGATTCTCCACTTAATAACTGACCGCAACGCTGAAGTTAGTATGCACTTGACCATCCTACAGGGATGTTCTGGGGGAATTGTAAATTTTAAATTTATTTTATTTTTGACATATGTCTTTGACAGTCATTTTTAAAAGGAATGTTTAGTTTCACTTTTAATAAGTTTTAAAAGATATGGTGAGTTTGATGATTGTGTTATCATTTATGTTTTATCGAAATGTGTGACGAATATTAATTCCATTGTCTTGCTGTAGCCTTCGATAATTACGCAACGTCGAAACGCGTAAGGCCTCAATAAATGTATATTAGTGGTCAAGACTCTAAAGTTTATTCAAGAACAACTCAGATAGTTGTGCGCATGCGCGACTCTGGCAGCTTCAGCGGACCAGAAATATTGTTCCGGTAGAATCTGGCAGCTTGCAGTTACTGCTTAAACAGCAGACAGCTGCTCGGCAAGTAGCCAGAAGCGGGAGAAGGCGCTGCTTGAACTAAATTTCAGCTCTGTTCACGGCGCGAGTAGCCCGCTGGCAGCTGCTCAAAAAACATAAAACTGCTCCTATTCAGGTAGGCTTGCTTGAACACAACAAAAGGAGATTTAAAGCTTTAATTCTATATAGATGTACTGTACATGCAGAATGCATACATACATGCATACATACATACATAACAGAAATCCGACCGAAACATGATTTGCGGCCGAAACCGAAACCGTAACCGAATGTTCGGCTCCTTTCCAGTTTCGGCCGAAACTGAAACATACGCCATCAAGTTAAAATTTCGGTAAATTTACGTGATATTGTAAATAACTAGTTTTCCCACATTTTGCAAGAGCCCCTCCATGTACTAAGCCTTCTTGAGTGTGTGTAAGCCTAACTTGGAGTCCGTAGATGATGATAAGATCGTGTATAGATTTACTGCTCTAAACTCTCCATCCGACATTTGCGAATATTAGGCCAACCACTCCTTAAGCTGGACTTGTGAGCGAGCTGAAACGAATACCTCATATCTGTTATTAGCGAAACTGTGTCGTTTTTCCTCAGTTCTCGTGGCGCTTTGCTTTTCTAATGAAAGTGCAAGATAGAAAAAAATAGAGGCCTTACAAAGACAGGGAAATGTAGCCGGCTGCGAGCGCGACACCCAACCAACATGGCTGCCGAGCGCCAGCCGGCCACAGCTGCGAGAACAGGGTAGTTTACTGAGTTCGCTGTCTGCTAATTCCTTTTTCTTGTATTAAAGGCGTTCCTTTTTGACAATCTATTTTTGCGATAAATAAATTTCATCTAGGGATAGCAAATCATGCTATTATATAAAATAGAAGCACATTTTCCCCTGTCTGTCCTTTTAACCTTTTATAACTGTAGGAGTACCGAACGTATCGTCAAGCGGTTTCATTTAATGTCAATACTAATATATGAAAGAAACTAAAATAAGAAGCATAAGGTAGAATCGTTTACCGCTTCTGCACATTAGTCACCTCTGGATCCTAAACTATAAGAGCTAGGTAGTGCACATAGTATAAGCTTGCAGAACTCACAGCATTAAAAAAAAAAAAAAAAAAAAAAAAAAAAAAAAAAAAAAAAAAAAAAAAAAACCTGCGCACATTTATAATTTTTTTCTTTTCTAAAGCACTGGCGCCAGACGACTTCCGAAGATGGCTTCAGACTACAGATATAGTGATGTGGGAGATCTGTAAAAGTTAGACATATGGTATGGTCTCGCATTGTCTTTTTATTTATTTTAATTAATTATTTTTTTTTTTCAAATCGTGGTGTGTTCTGTAATTCTGTATTATATACTCTGGCTCAGGTCTCATTGTTTACGCTACAAAGCTCACGAAAGTGCGGAAGTGGTAAACAATTCTACGTTACTATTCTCATTTCAATTATTTCTCATTTTCGTACTGGCATTTAATATAGCGTACCTTAAACACAGGATTATACCGACGAAACTGAAAGAAACCGCAGAAATACGTTTTACAGTTCTCGAGTTAAAGAAATTTAAAGATTACCCGTGCAAAGCCGGAGCGGCACAGCTAGTTACTAATAAAATAAATAAAAAGTGATAAGTCGTAATTATTAGATACCGAAAATTATATCCCAAATTACAAATGTTTATCACTATTGGTCACAAAGTATAAGGTGAGTGGGCAACAGAATCTGTGCTCGCTGGTGGGCAAGCTCGATGAAAGTAACGAGTAGAACTATTGTATCCAAATTTGTAAGAAAACCAGGGGAGATACAAAAAAGTAGTTTAAATAAAAAGAAAAGTTCATTTCATTATATACAACTTTTTCGCTGACGAAAAATTCCAGATCACAAAACAAAAAAAGTGGCAGGCGACTAACTTTTTCATGTCACAATTTTTATTTCATATAAAAGTAATAGTTCCAATTATTATTTTTATACAAGCAAAATACTATTGTACTTGCTAAGAACACTGTTGCACTCCTTCAGTATTCACCTGTCTACGTGAAAAACTTGGTTATTTTTTCCTGTCCTAAGGGGTTCAAATGATAATGTAATTGAGGCGAGCGCCACTTGAACTATGCATTTATCAGGTCAACTCCGTTTATATATCCAACCAAGATGGCTGCCGCGATTCACTGCCTGTAATCTGATGTAGGCGGTATAGCCTCTCTATGTTACTCTGTCGTCGATGGGCAGAATAACTGAAAATCTACTAAGATGTTGGGAATAGATATCTTTTCAAATTGAAGTCCGAGATCCCAATTACGATACTTTTATTGCTGACGACGCTGTAATACAGGAATAACATTTACAATTTACCCTAACACTGACATGTAAGCAAAATTGTGGAGCATGGTCACTGCATGACAGACGTGCCTCGCGAGCATCCAAGACCTCGTATGTACTTTAAAAATTTCGTTGGGTGATCGTTGAAATTATTATTTTTCATTTGTTTATCAACGTAATTAGATTTAAGCGAAGTAAAGTTGTTTTTATATAGTGCTGTTACCGCGCTCCCGGGTTGAGCTGATACCTACCAGTTTAGGAGAGCAACTATGGCGTCAGCGCACACGAGATCCCCCGATATCCATCCACGTCCCATAGATTAATTAAATTGGCCGCAATACCCCGCTTCCGACCAAGGTTTGCGGGAGGCTTTCGTTGGTTGTAAGGCGCATGCCGAAACTGGTTTGCTTCTCCCACTTATTTCCATTTTGGATCCCCCTTTGCCCCACTATCAGCTTGCCTGATAATTGGCTGAATAGAAGCGCGACATTTTATGTGCCGGATCTCAAACAGACCGCTCTATTCCTCGGATCGGAGAATAAAAAGATTAAGGCGGGTAAGCTGCAAGATTGCGCATGCGCATAGCTGCTTATGGAACTCGACAACAGCTCTGCGCATGCGTAGTTCTATCGACGACAAACTGATAGTCTGACAAACACTTAGGCTGTGTTCACAGTGGCACCGACAGACGCTGTCGACCGTGTTCAACTAATAACATCGACCGACGGCGTGGCCACACTTCATCCGATATAGTTTGTCACTTGTTCCGGTTAAAGGAGAAAGTTAGGTTAGGTTTGAATGTGTTCTGTGTCTGAAGTGTATTAGATTTCAATTCCCTGGGGTGCAATGGATTCCACCGACATTTTATGCTTGCAAATTAGTGCTACAATGCAGCTTTTGTTATTAATAAAGACTTCGAACGCATACGAATGAGCTACACCTGTCTCGAAAAAAGGAAGTGGCGAGGATTGTGTACTGTCCTTAGTTATTGCTACTCCCAGACAATCTTTACGAATATGTGAGTTACCGGTAAAAGGAGAAATTTCTATTACTTACTTGTGATATTTCGTGGTGTCATTGACAAGCAATTTACAGTTTTGCTGAATTTATATGAAGTTGTGCAGACATACCCCAGTTAACCTTCATACTGTAAATAATGAAAACCTACACGAGTTAGGAAAGGATATCGCTTATCACAACGACTTTCGAGGATTTATTCGCGTCGTCTAGGGCATTTGTTTACATAAGTACGGTACTTATTTGATGTTCTAATGTGTGATTTCCATACACACTTGCACTACTTGCACTGCAGTTGTCTCTTAGGTTAGCTACTGAAATTCGGAAAATCAGACAGACTTCTGCTTAAAGCTATTGTGCCTCTTCCATTATTCAGAATATGCAACATAAGTTAATAATCGTGACTTAGGCCTACCTGTGTACAAAAACCACTGTAAGTGACGATTTTATGTTGTGATATCCAGTTTAACGGAGCAGACACAATACCTACAAGTACAGACAGATGTACTATTTAAAATGTAAAAAAAAGTTGCCAAGATTTCATTGTGTATGCTATGGTTTCCCTTATTACAGTAACCTCAAAAAGTCATCTGTGCAAGTGCTGCATAAAATCACTCATAGTAACGTCACGATGTATTTATGTAAACAAATGCACTAAAAACGTGAAAAACTCTCTAAATGCGTTGTGCTAGGCATAAAAATACATAATAGGTGCAGTTTTTCGGTATTTAAATTCATGAAGAACACAGTTATAGGGCACGCATCCGGTTATGATGAACGAAATGAAGTTACGGTACATTGAACTTCAATGACTTTCAATATATTTGTGAAAGACAAGTGTGAAATAAGAATAATTTTGTACACATAAACCACAGAAAAGCGGGATCACACGTAGGCCTGCACCATGTTTGCAGGTCAATTCATAGAAGAGACTTATCAACTTCTTAATGAACGCCAGAACCAGTAATAATAATTTGTGGGCATCTAATACCCGATTATCACAGTGCAAAACAACGAAAGATAGCCACTACAATAACATTAAGATACGCCACAATCCCGGATTGAACACATTTTTGAGGTTATAATTTACGCCTAAAATTTCTGACAAAGGGTTTAACCAACTTGGGGTTTCCAATAAACTGTAATATCAGACCATAGATTCCTAATTATATCCAAACTGTGATATTTATCGTCTTCTGAGTGCCACAGTATCTTTCTTTCTTTCACTAAGTATAGCTGTTGCTCACCGTCCATATCTAGCATGTGAGAACGTCGGTCGATTTGACCGAAGAAAAAAACTGATTTGAATTTAACCGACTGTCGTCCTAAGTATCTACGTTGGGGCGATGAGGTCGCGTACACTGTGACCGTGCTCATAGTGGAGTATTGATTTTAAACGATCGGCCTTTTTTCGCCGGTGTCTGTCGTCGGTAAAACCCACCGATATCGGAGCCACTGCGACCACAGCCTTAAGCGGCTTATACGTAAATAAGCCACTCCCATGAACCACAGACATTGCCGAGGTGGGGTGGCTTGCGTGCCTCAGCGATACAGATAGCCGTACCGTAGGTGCAACCACAGCGGAGGGGTATCTGTGGAGAGGCCAGATAAACGTGAGGTTCCTGAAGAGGGGCAGCAGCCTTTTCAGTAGTTACAGGGGCAACAGTCTGGATGATTGACTGAGCTAGCCTTGTAACATCAGCTAATGTGGCTTTGCCACATAGCTACTGCGAACGGCTGAAAGCAAGGGGAAACTACAGCCGTTAACTTTCCCGAGGACATGCAGCTCTACTGTATGAACATATGATGATGGCATCCTCTTGGGTAAAATATTCCGGAGGTAAAATAGTCCCCCATTCGGATCTTCGGGCGGGGACTACTCAGGAAAATGTGATCATCAGGAAAGACAATACTGGCATTCTAGGGTCGGAGCGTGGAATGTTAGATCCCTTAATAGAGTAGGAAAATTTAAAAAGGGAAATGGATGGGTTGAAGTTAGATATAGTGGGGATTAGTGAAGTTCGGTGGCAGGATGAACAGGATTTCTGGTCAGGTGAGTACAGGATTATAAATACAAAATCAGTTGGGGGTATCACAGGAGTAGGATTGATAATGAATAAGAAAATAGGAATGCGGGTAAACTACTATGACCAGCACAGTGATCGCATTATCATTGTCAAGATAGATACGAAGCCAACACCGACAACAGTAGTACAGGTTTATATGCCAACTAGCTCTGCCGATGATGAGGAAATCGAAGAAATATATGAGGAGCTAAAGGAAATTATTCAGACAATTAAGGGAGAGGAAAACTTAATTGTTATGGGAGACTGGAATTCGGTAGTAGGACAAGGAAGGGAAGGGAATATGGTATGGGCAAAAGGAATGAAAGAGGAAGCCGCCTGGTAGAATTTTGCACAGAACATAATTTATTTATAACAAACACCTGATTCAAGAATCACAAAAGAAGGTTGTATACGTGGAAGAGACCAGAAGACACCGGGAGATACCAGATAGATTTTATAATGGTAAGACATAGATTTCGGGGCAGATATAGACTCTGACCATAACTGGTTGGTTATGAACTGTAGACTGAAACTGAAGAAACTACAAAAAGGTAGGAAAATAAGGAGATGGTACCTGGATAAATTGAAGGAACCTGAGGTTCTTAAGAATTTCAGAGGGAGCTTTAGGCAACAATTGACAGAAACAGGGGAAAATAAAACAGTAGAGGAGGAATGGGTAAAATTGAGAGATGAAATAGTGAAGGTAGCAGAGGACAAAATAGGTAGGAAGGCAAGACCTACAAAAAATCCTTGGATATCACAGGAGATACTAAATTTAATAGATGAAAGGAGAAAATATAAAAATGCAGTAAATGAAACAGGCAAAACGGAGTACAGACGACTAAGAAATGAGATTGACAGGAAGTGCAAAATGGCTAAGCAGGAGTGGCTAGAAGGCAAATGCAAGGATGTAGAAGAATGTATAAATAGGAGAAAAATAGATACAGCCTACAGGAAAATAAAAGAAACATTTGGGGATAAGAAAAACAGCTCTATGAATATGAAGGACACTGATGGAAAACCAGTTCTCAGCAAAGAAGGGAAAGCTGAAAGGTGGAAATAGTATATAGAGGGGCTCTACAAAGGAAATGAACTTCGAGACAATATTGTAGGAAGGAAAGAGGATGTAGATGAAGATGAAATAGGAGATACTGTACTGAGAGAAGAATTTGACAGAGCCCTGAAAGGCCTAAGTCGAAACAAGGCCCCTGGAGTAGATGATATTCCCTCAGAGCTACTGAAGTCTCAGGGAGTACCAGCTATGACAAACCTGTTTCACCTGGTGTGTAAGATGTATGAGACAGGCGAAGTACCCTCAGACTTTAAGAAAAATGTTATAATCCCTATTCCAAAGAAAGCAGGTGCAGACAGGTGTGAAAACTACAGAACCATCAGTTTAATAAGTCATGGTTGCAAAATATTAACACGAATTATATACAGAAGGATGGAAAAACTGGTAGAAGCCGACCTCGGGGAAGATCAGTTTGGGTTCAGGAGAAATGTAGGAACTCGGGAGGCAATACTCACTTTACGGCTTATCCTAGAAGATAGATTAAGAAAAGGCAAACCTACATTTCTAGCTTTTGTAGATTTGGAGAAGGCTTTTGACAATGTTGATTGGAATAAACTCTTTCAAGTTCTGAAGCAAGCAGGGGTAAAATATAGGGAGCGTAAGGTTATTTACAACTTGTACAAAAACCAGACAGCGGTTGTCAGAGTTGAAGGGCATGAAAGGGATGCAGTGGTTGGATAGGGAGTAAGACAGGGTTGTACTCTTTCTCCATTGTTATTCAATTTGTACATTGAGCAAGCTTTAAAGGAAAGCAAGGAGAAATTTGGAGAAGGAATTAAAGTTCAGGGCGAAGAATTAAAAACATTGCGTTTTGCCGACGACATAGTAATTCTGTCAGATACAGCAAAGGACCTGGAAGAGCAGTTGAACGGAATGGACAGTGTGCTGAAAGGTGCATATAAGATGAACATTAACAAGAGCAAAACTAGGGTAATGGAGTGCAGTGTAAGAAAATGAGGTGATGCTGAAGGAATTAGACTGGGAAACGAAGCAATAAAGGAGGTAGATGAGTTTTGTTACTTGGGCAGTAAAATAAACGATGGTCGCAGTACAGAAGATATAAAATGCAGAATGGCAATGGGTAGAAAAGCGTTTTTGAAAAAGAGAAATTTGTTAACATCGAATATTGATTTAAGTCTAAGGAAGTCCTTTCTGAAGGCATTTGTATGGAGTGTTGCCTTGTATGGGAGTGAGACATGGACGATAAACAGTGCGGACAGGAAGAGGATTGAGGCTTTTGAAATATGGTACTACAAAAGAATGCTGAAGATTAGGTGGGTGGATCGCGTAACTAATGAGGAGGTACTGAACAGAATTGGGGAGAAAAGAAATTTCTGGCATACCTTGACTAAAAGAAGGGATAGATTGGTAGGACACATTCTTAGACATCAAGGAATTGTGAATTTAGCGTTGGAGGGAAGTGTGTGGGGTAAAAACCGCAGAGGAAGACCAAGAGATGGATACAGTAAGCAGATTCAGACAGATGTAGGTTGCCGTTCTTATGTGGAGATGAAGAGGCTTGCTCAGGATCGGGTATTGTGGAGAGCTGCATCAAAACAGTCTCCGGACTGAAGACCACAACACAACACACGTAAATAAGAAGTGCCCCTTGCTGTGAAATAAACTTGTTAATAAAACTTTTCAACATAACAGTGTAATAACAGATTTCATTAAGTACAATACTGAATAAGTCAAATTGTTACAGTATAAAAATATCACTAAAAGATACAGTTACGTTATATCATGATTAACAACAAAATACACTTTTTACGCGCACTGAATCCATTCCGAACGCGACTCGACTTCATCCGTAAGTCCACGCAAGCTAGTTTCGGCCAAGACGAAGATTCGGCTGATTTCTGACCGAAACCGAAACTGGACCGAAACCAATATTTTGCCCAAAACTAACCGAAAGCGAAAGCGAATATTCGGTCGACCCTTAATAGACACAGTAAGTAATTGAGCTGAGTGAAAACGAAACTACACACCGCTATCCGCTACATAAACGGGGAACATAGAACGGGGCAGGCGATGGACACAATGGGAAGCAAGTGGTAGATAACAAAAGAATGGATAGAATACGTACGCAAGCAGTGCCGGGTGCTGAGGCTAGTATTGTAATAAGTTTTTACTTACCATCATTCCTTACGCGCACTGACTGTAACTTTACAGGAACACTTGACAAATAAACTTGTAACTTCATTATGAAACAACGTCCAAACGGCCTAATTTAGCGAGACGGCGGATGGATTTTGTCGGATGAGGCGCATTGTCTGATCGTATATGGACTATTCCATTTGATACCGGACGAAAAATAACAACATTGACCTCGTATTTTTTAAATAATTAACGTTTTCTTTTGTATTGATTGATACACGTGGAAATTAACTGTCCTGAATTTATTCCCTAATGAAGTTAGCGTTGTTTTCCTAACGCATCACGTTGTGTGCTGTGTATCGTACAACTCAAGAACCCCACACCGGATTTCAGTGAACCAATGTTCATTTTCAAGCTGGTGAAGTTGGTGTAGGTAGATTACAATAATATGACAATAATTACTTCATTGTTGTAAATTCTTTTTTCATTTATTAAAATACGTGCATTTTTATAAGGATTAAACTTGCATAGACCTGAACTTCTTTTTATTACACCTTGATTTCCGTTTTAAGTATTATGGAACCGCTTATCATTTATGTGGAGGAAATAATGACATAATAAATATGTAAGCTCACGTTGCAATAACAAGTTAGACTGCGGCCGAGCGCATTCAGGCGCTATGCTCCGATGTGCGAGGCCTAGGGTTACCATATGTTAATCATATAAAAAGGGGACAGTTCATATAAAAAAGAGGGCACTTTATTGTTAACACAATGTAATTTACAACTGTATTAATGAACCACGTAAAACTACTACAAACTAAAACAGTAACCTTGTGTGGTTATTGCAAAGCAAAATATTATGAACCCAGACAGTTTATTCCCCATCGCTACACTCAATTCTCTCATTCTTGTTTTTATTTTTTATTTTTTTATTTTGAACCAACTATATTTGCAGGACGACGAAATCCTCTCAAGAGCTTTTTGTTTTCAACAAGCTCTGATAAAAGCTCCAGTATTTCAATAATTGGAATTATACGGTACACATATAGTAGCTTTTATATTTTCTATTTTAATTATATTCCTGTCTTTAGTCCACTGTGTGTACACAAGAGAAAAAAAAACACGTTCGGCGTTGGCATTATGACTAGGTATAAACCCCCCCCCCCCCCCCCCAGGGGGCTCACGGTTCTTTCGTAAGTACGTGCTTCGCGAGCACGGGGCCCCGAGCTAATGCAGTCTTCCTTCCTTCTGTACTTCCCGGACTGCATTTCCTTTCGCCTCCCCTCCTTTTCTATCCTCACTCCTTCCCCTCCCCACCGGGGGACCGATAACCTCAGTAGTTTAGTCCTCCTATCCCAACCAAACAACCCAACTAGGTATAGAAAGGAAGAATTCTACACTTTCAGCAGAACTGATTGAAATATGCACTGATTGAAATATGCACACCACACTTCAGCAGCTGGTCCGTTTCCTTTGATAATTTTTTTAAAATTATAAAATTACAAAACTGATCAAAGCACAATACTTACCTTTGTTTGATCATTGAGGTACATTGTAGTTTTTCACAGCCTCCCAGATAGGAATTTCTGAGAGTTGCATCCACATGAATGGTCTGAACTGTTGATACTAAGCCATCCACTTCTGTAGATATTCAACAGCGAACGAACCCGATGTCGCCAAAAATAAATTTTCTTACTCGGAACTCAAGAAAGAGGACATTTTGTAGAATTTTATAAATTTCCGCCGGATACATTTTCTTGTCCGGAAAAAAAGAGACCGTTTCCCGTCGGGGGTTCGAATCCTCCCTCGGGCATGGATGTTTGTGCCGTCTTTTTATTTATTTATTTATTTATTTATTTGTTTATTTAGCCTGATCAGATTAGGGCCATCAGGCCCTCTCTTACATCGGACCAGGGTTTTACACATACAGTATTTCTTTACATTTGAGTTACCTATAACATACCAATGATTTTTACAGATAAGCAATTAATAATATAATTTATAAAAGTTAAGTACATGTAACAGGATGTAAAATAAAAGGTATTGACTTAATTCTAATAGGATTAATACTAGTAGTACCACTGAGACACCTTCGGCTGCTGTTGGTGTAATAATAGAAGTAACAACATTGATATTAGCAGATACAGGATGTACTTTTGAATCGAGACTGGTTAAGGCAAGGCGAATTCTGACAAAAGGAAGTTAAGAAAGCTGTACCTGGCGAGAGCAATGGCAGGAGGGAGGAGGAATGGATGTGACGTACCTGGACCGTAGGGTATTAAAGACTGGCGTAATTATTGCTTTAGTAGATAATCCATTAACTGTCGTTTGAAGCTGGCAGTGTTATTCAGTTCTCTGATATACTGAGGTAGATTGTTCCAGAGCCTCGTTCCTGCTACTGAGAAGGATTTTGAGAAACCGGCTGAGTGATGGATAGGGACAGAAAGGGTCTTTGGTATAAGCTAGTTCATAAGTAGTTTGTAAGTGTAGGGACTGATGACCCCGCAGTTACGTCCCATAAGCTTAGCAAACATTTGAACATTTTTTAACAAGTTAGACTGCAGCGGGCTGCAGTTCGCCACTCAACATGGGAAGACGCCTCGCCTCGCAGATGGACACGATTGGTCAACTGGGGGCTTAAGGACGGAACGACTGGTTGCATACAACAGTGCGTTGCACTGCCGGCGTAGTACGGAGACACCATAAAACTGTTTACTGATATTGTTTTTAAAGCAAATGCTGAACAACATCCCATTCCATTTCAAATTGCACTTTATAGACAAAATATGAGAAATGATGAAAAGTACTTGAGATTTAAATTCTACAAATACTGCGTGAATATCACAGCAATCTATACAGTAGTGTCGTAATCACGTGATTTCACGAAATTACGTTCTTTTCGCCCCTAAATAACAACCGGAAGCGTTTACTTATCTCAGTTGCGAGTTTGTCAGAGGTATTAACTTAACGACTACTTTCTGTGACAAGAAAATGAAACCGCACAGAGAAATGGAAGGTTTTCTGCTGTCCGATGTGAAATGGAAATAGCAGCAGCTGTGTCGGCTGGCAGCTGTCTTGTCAACTGCTGGACAGGAGGCCGTGCCACACGAACGCTTCGCGCATCAGGCGGTCGTGCGGCAATGCTCTGTAACTGAGCGCCGTAATTTTCACTTTTCCACTTTAGTAAATCTTGTAAACGATTAAGACAGACTGGATCAGAACTTCTAAGTATACGACATTCGTTAACCTTCGCCATATTCGTTCAAGTCGACTATGAAAAATAAATTAATTAAAAAACTGCTTTAAAAAATGATGGCGACACTTCGTCGTCCCACACTGCGATGACGCCCATGGATTCAAATGTCTTACTGCTACTGAGTCTTTTATCACCGTTTTGAGCCTGAAGTATTCTGTAGATTTCAGCTAGTTTTGTGCCAAAATGTTCAAATGTTTGTAAATCTATCGGACGAAAGTGTGTGGTCATCAGTCCGCAGCTTACAAACTACTTAAACTAAGGTAAACTAACCTAAGGACAACACACACATCCATGCCCCAGGTAGGACTCGAACCTCCACGGCGAGCAACCGCGCGCTCCGCAGAGAGGCGCCTTAGACCGCTCGGCTATTCCACCGCGGCAGTTTTGTGCCCTAGTTCACTAAAACCGTCATCACAAGACGTTCTTACACGAAGACGTTCCCATTGTTGTCCGCCATTTTCAATGACGGACTATCCAGAAGCGCCGTAAATGACCGGCGTCCACCAGTAACAAGACACAGGGGCTAGTCTGCTAGTTTTGCTGTGTTATGATATTTTGTGGCTGCTAACTCCCTATAGGCAGCTTCCCTGTTAAGGGGTAGCACTTTCAAAAGAGATAAACAAAAACTTACGTTCGAATATCACAGACGATTTTTACTATTAAATATTGCTTCAAGTCATAATAATAAATATAACTGTGGTGGTTCATGGTGTGGGTTCCTGTAGTCATGTCCTAGTTCATGAACCACGGGCAACATATGAGTGGCCAAGTAAGTGGTCCTGACGGTTGGGATACCAGTTACTTTGGAATAAGGTTGGGCATCTCGGACATATTCTGAGTCGTGGCCACCTTTGTGCTCAGACGGCAAAGACTACCAAATCCACCGGTTAGTCCCTCAACCGTTAGGGGTAAAACCCAGTGGGGCCCTGGGCAAGTAAGGCTAGCAACCTGCTTCCCAGGTACTTCAATATCATGCTGGCAACAATCAGAGCAAAATGCTTCGGACCTTTGGAAGTGATGGAGTCCCACCTCTAATTGACAGACCAGGGACTCCTCAGATACGACTTGGCAAACGATCTGGGATGAGGTGGGGAGCTATTAATATCCATGTGTATTACAATGGGAAGAAGGTAGAACAGGCGGAGGCTTCAAGTAAGATGGGGTTGGATGTTTTAGCTGTTAGTGACGTTAGAGTAAGGGGAGAGAAAGAGGACGAAGTCGGAGAATACGAGATCTACCTGTCAGGAGTCAAAGTAGGAAGAGCACAGTGGGGTGTAGGGTTTTACATCAGGAAAGCCATCGAACCCAGCATAATTGCAATAAGGTATGTAAATGATCGACTGATGTGGATAGATTCGGCCATCTTCAGCAAGAAAATTAGGATTGTGGCAGTGTATTCACACAACGCACTTAGTGATGTAGTTGTTAGAGTGAAGGATAAGGATAGTTTTTTACTCATGGGTGATTTCAACGCCAGGATAGGAAATATACAGAAGGTTATGAAAAAGTTATGGGTACGTTTGGAGAGGATATGAAGGCCAACAGGAACGGTAAACAGCTCTTGGATTTCTGTTCCAGTATGGGCTTAGTTATCACAAACTCCTTCTTTAAGCGTAAGGGCAGTCACCGCTATACTTGGGAAGGAAGGGGAACCAGATCTATCATTGACTATATAATAACAGAACAGGAATTCGGGAAGACAGTCAAGGACACACGTGTTTTCAGGGGTTTATTTGATGATACTGATCATTATTTGATCTGAAGTGAAATTGGTTTTGTGAGGCCAAAAGAGCAGAAAGTCGGGTCCATGTGTAGAAGGATAAGAGTGGAGAAGCTTCAAGACAAGGAAATTAGGCACAAATACATAACAATGATCTCGGAAAAGTACCAGTTAGTTGAATTTAATGATTTACAGTCTCTGGAAGAGTAATGGTCAGGGTACAGGGACACACTGCTGGAAGCAGCTAGAGAATGTGTTGGAACTGTAGTGTGTAAAGGCAGGAAGAAGCAGACAGCTTGGTGTAATGACACAGTCAAGGCAGACTGTAAAAACAAAAAGAAGGCATTTCAAAAATGGCTCCGTACTAGAAATCAGGCATAGAGAGAAAGTTACGTTGAAGAAAGAAACAAAGCCAAACGGATAATTGCAGACTCCAAGCAGAAATCATAGGAAGACTTGGGAAACAAGTTAGAAACTCTGGGTCAAGCCGCGGGAAAACCATTTTGGAGCGTAATTAGCAATCTTCGAAAGGGAGGGAAGAAGGAATTAACAAGTGTTTTGGACAGGTCAGGAAACCTGCTAGTCAATCCTGTGGATGCCTTGAGCAGATGGAGGGAATATTTTGAAGAATTGCTCAATGTAGGTGAAACGTTCAATGATGTGTCAGATTTTCAGGTAGAAAGGGATAGAAACGACGATGGAAACCGGATTTCATTTTAGGAAGTTGAGATCAAATGTTCAAATGTTTGTAGAACTTATGGGACTTAACTACGGGGTCATCAGTCCCTAAACTTACAAACTACTGCCGGCCGCGGTGGCCGAGGGGACTGAGGCGCTCCAGTCACGGTCTGCACGGCCACTACGGTCGGGGGTTTGAATCCCTCCTCGGGCATGGATATTTGTGCCGTCCTAGTTCGTAAGTAGTTCATAAGTAGTTTGTAAGTTTAGGGACTGATGACCCCGCAGTTAAGTCCCATAAGCTTAACAAACATTTGAACATTTACAAACTACTTATGAACTAGCTAAGACTAAGGACGGCACAAATAGCCATGCCCGAGGGGGGATTCGAACCCCCGACCGTAGTGGCCGTGCAGACCGTTACTGGAGCGCCTCAGTCCCCTCGGCCACCGAGGCCGGCAGGAAGTTGAGAAAATGTTCAGTAGATTACATGCAATAAAGCGGCTGGGGTGGATGAAATTAAGCCGGAACTCGTCAAATACAATGGAATATCAGGCCTCAAATGGTTACACAGTATAATTGAAAAGGCGTGGGAATCGGGACAGGTTTCGTCTGACTGGACGAAAGCGGTAATCACGCCTATTTTCAAACATGGAAACTTAAAAGATTGCAACAACTATCGAGGTATCTCTTTAATTAGCGTTGTAGGCAAAATATTCTCAGGTATTGTTGAAAGGAGAGTGCGAGTATTAATTGAGGACAAGTTAGATGAAAATCAGTGTGGGTTTAGGCCTCTTAGAGGTTGTCAGGACCAGATCTTTAGCCTGCGGCAGGTAATGGAAAAGTGCTAAGAGAATTGTATCTATGTTTCATAGATCTGGAAAAGACTTCTGACCATGTTCCTAGGAGGAAGCTACTGTCAGTTCTTCAAGATTATGGTAAAGGAGGCAAACGTCTGCAGGCAATCAAAGAGCTTCACGTAGACTGTCAGGCAGCAGTTAGAATAGATGGCAAATTAAGCTCATGGTTTAAGGTAGTTTCAGGGGTAAGACAAGGCTGTCACCACTGTTGTTCATACTATTCATGGATCATATGTTGAAAACAGTAGACTGGCAGGGCGGGATTAAAATAGGTGAAAACAAAACAAGCAGTCTCGCATATGTGGATGACTTAGTTGTAATGGCCGATTCGATTGAAAGGTTACAAACCAATATTTCAGAGCTCAATCAGAGGTGCAAAGATTCTGATATGAAGATCAGCATCTCCAAAACGAAATGAAATGTTTGTAAATCTATCGGACCAAACTCCGTGGTCATCAGTCCGTAGCTTACAAACTACTTAAACTAAGGTAAACTAACCTAAGGACAAACATACACACCCATGACCCAGGGAGGACTCGAACCTCCGACGGCGAGCAACCGCGCGCTCCGCAGCGAGGTGCCTTAGACCGCTCAGCTACTTCATCGCGGCATCTCCAAAACGAAAGTAATGTCTGTGGGAAATAGATTCAAACAGATAGAGTGCCAAATAGGAGAAACAAAGTTAGAACAGGTAGACAGTTTCAAGTACCTGGGATGTATTTACTCACAGGATGGCAATATAGCGAAAGAACTGGAATCGAGGTGCAGCAAAGGTAATGCAGTGAGTGGTCAGCTAAAATCTACACTCTTCTGCAAGAAGGAAGTCAGTACCAAGACTAAGTTAGCAGTGCACCGCTCTATCTTTCGACCAACTTTTTTGTATGAGAGTGAAAGTTGGGTGGATACAGGTTACCTTATTCATAAGGTAGAGGTTACAGATATGAAAGTAGCAATAATGATTGCAGGTACTAACAGATGGAAAAAATGGCAGGGGGGTGTCCATAATGAGGAAATCAAAGAAAAACTGGGAATGAGCACCATAGATGAAGCAGTTAAAGCGAGCAGACTGAGATGGTGGGGTCATGTTACACGCATGGAAGAAGCAAGGTTACCTAAGAGATTAATGAGCTCGGCAGGGGAGGGTAAGAGAATTCGAGGTAGACGTAGAAGAAAGTACTTAGATTCGGTGCAGAATGATTTTGAAGTAAAAGGCATAACATCAGACGAGGCATCAACGTTAGCATTGAATAGGGGATCATGGAGGAGTTTTATTAGAGGTTCTATGCTCCAGACTGAACGCTGAAAGGGATGCTCAGTCTCTAATGATGATGATGACATAAATGTGGGCTCGGTCCGGGTCCTCAGTTTTTGGACCGACAGTTAATGATCTATTTTTTTCTTCTCTCAGAATCTCTCGGGAAACTAAACATTCTGCAGCCACCTCTGGAATGATCTGAGCAGTTTATGGCAACACAACCACCCATAATATAGTGGTAAAGTGCCGTGACGCAAATCCTACAGGACCGCATTATGTTTAAGTTAAGAGCTACGGGAATGAAAATGGCGGATGCGTCAGCTCGTAATTATAGGAGCCTTAGACGCACTCGCGATGCGGTTGACGGCTGATTTACACGCAGGCGCGAAAGGCGCACGCACTTCGAGCAGTCGATTTTCAGCAGAAAGGCGCTCGTGTAAAAGAGGCTTAAAAGAGTGGGCAGCTAACGGGATTGTGGGGACTCGATATGGAGAGCGTCGCGCCGCTCGCGGTGCCAGCAGAAACATAACAGCGGCCAGCCGTGGCGACCAGTAGCCGCTGCCCGTAGCCCGCATCAGTTGCGCGAGGGTCAACGACCCCTAGCGTGCGGCCCGAGGTCAGCGGACTCGCCGGCTGGTGGCGGAAGGCGCACGCCCCTCCTGAAAGATACACGGCTGCCCTCACGCCCTATCGCTGCGTGCAGTCGCTCTGAAACGCGGCGCACAACTGCTGTGCCACAACCGTATACCTCCACACTGGCACAGTATACACAAAAAGGCCGTGGAAACTCATTTAGGGCGATTGACTGTGCTCAGACATACTTTCTACATCTACAACCATAGTCCGCAAGCCACCCGACGGTGTGTGGCGGAGGGTACTTTGAGTACCACTATCGATTTTCCCTCCTATTCCAGTCACGTATTGTTCGCGGAAAGAAGGATTGTCGGTATGCCTCTGTCTGGGCTCTAATCTCTCTGATTTTATCCTCATGATCTCTTCGAGAGATATACGTAGGAGAGAGCAATATACTGCTAGACTCCTCAGTAAAGGTATGTTCTCGAAACTTCGACAAAGCCCGTTCCGAGCGACAGAGCGTCTCTCCTGCAGAGTCTTCCACTGGAGTTTAGCGATCATCTCCGTAACGCTTTCACGATTACCAAATGATCCTGTAACGAAGCGCGTTGCTCTCCGTTGGATCTTCTCCACTTCCTCTATCAATCCCACCTGGTACGGATCTCACACCGGTGAGCAGTATTCAAATTCAAGTTGTGGGCGAACAAATGTACTGTAACCTACTTCCTTTGTTTTCGGACTGCATTTCCTTAGAATTCTCCCAATGAATCTAAATCTGGCATCTGCTTTACCGACGATTGATTTTATATGGTCGTTTTTTTTTTTTTTTTATCTATGGGACTTAACTTCGGGGTCATCAGTCCCTAAACTTACAAACTACTTATGAACTACTTACAACTAAGGACGGCACAAATATCCATGCCCGAGGGGGATTCGAACCCCCGACCGTAGTGCAGACCGTAACTGGAGCGCCTCAGTCTCCTCGGCCACCGCGGCCGGCTATGGTCGTTCCATTTTAAATCCCTCCTAATGAGTACTCCCAGATAATTTATGGAATTAACTGCTTCCAGTTGCTGGCCTGCTGTAGTGTAGCTAAATGATAAAGGATCTATCTTTCTGTGTATTCGCAGCACATTACACTTGTCTACATTAGGATTTAATTGCCACTCCCTACACCATGCGTCAATTCGATGCAGATCCTCCTATATCTCAATACAATTTTCCATTGTTAGAACCTCTCTATATACTACAGCATAATCCGCAAAAAGCCTCAGTGAACTTCGATGTTATCCTCAAGGTCATTTATATATATTGTGAACAGCAACGGACCCACGACACTTCCCTGTGGCACACCTAGCATAACTCCTACTTCGGAAGACTTCTGTCGATTGAGAATGACCTGCTGCTTTCTGCTATCTAGGAATTCCTCAATCCAATCACACAATTGGTCTGATACACCATATGCTTTGTTCATTAAACGTTCGTGGGGAACTGTATCAAACGCCTTGCGGAAGTCGAGAAACACAGCATCTACCTGAGAACCCGTGTCTATGGCCCTCCGAGTCTCGTGGACGAATAGCGCGAGCTGGGTTTCACACGAACGCCTTTATCGAAACCCATGCTAATTCCTACAGAGCAGATTCCTAGTTTCGAGAAATGTCATTATATTCGAACATAATACATGTTCCAATGTCATTCTGTGGCTGTTTGGACACCGAGTCAGTACGAGTTCGAACTCGCAAAATTAGCAGTTGCCGAGTTTCTTTCCGCAATAATGCCTAACGCTTGCACAGGATACGCGAT
Organism: Locusta migratoria; assembly: GCA_026315105.1. NCBI lineage: Eukaryota > Metazoa > Arthropoda > Insecta > Orthoptera > Acrididae > Locusta > Locusta migratoria. The sequence goes on along the minus strand of CM048745.1, from coordinate 129,624,624 downwards.
AAGCGATAAAACTACACAGGTCAAAACAGTTAGAGGATTGGTCGAGGTATGTAGGTTCTGAAGTATTCGCATCGGCAGAATAAACTAAAATGGTTCGGCGTCTTTCTGTCGACTCTACGTAGCGGAGAGAACAACATTACGGCAACCGACATAGTGGTAATAATAGAAAGTTGCTGCAGGGAGGTTTGGTATTGTTTAGTCTACCAAACGAATTACACAGAAATCAAAACTTCCGGGCTGAGAGGCCGTGGTCGAACAATAGAAATTCTTTCCTCTGACGTTTCGTTGCCGGCTGCGGACAACATCTTCCGAGGCGAGTCGACGACTGGCTGATGGGCCGTGGAGGTCCTGCTTATATGGACGCATAGAGGGCGCCACCACTCGTCACGTGATGTCAACAGTAAAACTATCTATGGCTGGCGTCATTACTCTCGATCAAAGGTAATCGATTGTCACATCTTTGGTACAAAGTCGACCGTCTTATCTGATCTAACTTCAAGCCTTCTTTCTTCCTGTTAAAATTATAGTGATGTTTAAAGATCTCTGTATCCTCTCTATACATACGTGCATAGTAATACGATGTCTTAGCTAGCACGCTCGTCTCACTAAATTTTATTTCGTGGTCACCATTTTCAAAAATATGTTCCGCTATGGCCGATTTGTCCGTGTGTCCTAGTCGACAGTTCCTTTTGTGTTCAGTTAGGCGAGTACTGATACTTCTTTTCGTTGTTCCAGTATAAACCTTCCCACAACTACATGGAATTTTATACACACCAGGAGTAGCTAAAGGGTGTCGCGCATCTTTCGCTGATCGTAAGCATTCGCTGATCTGGGTTTGAATATTGTTTCTACTCTAAACTTGGCCAGTACTCTCCCGATACGGTCCGTGATATTGTGAACGAATGGGAGAACAACTTTCCCCGTAGGACCTCCACGGCCCAGCAGCCAGTCGTCGACTCACCTCGGAAGATGTTGCCCGCAGCCGACAACGAAAGTCAGGGGAAAGTATTTCTACGGTTAGACCACGGCTTCTCAGCCCGGAAGTTTTAATTACTGAAGACGCCGGCCGTGAAAGCCTACACGTTAAGATAAGAATTACACAGAGTTGCGTTCATATAGTGTAGTGGGTAGGTAGTACAATGCAACAGCAACGTGACTTACCCGGAGCTATGGCATGAAAGAAGGGAAAGAGACAGAGGGAGGTAACTGCGGATATTGGAGTTATTTTATTATTATTATTATTATTATTTTAAATCTGAGAGACTTCACTGCTGCGGTTATCAGTCCTTAGGCTTACAAACTACCTAATATTATGCTAAGGACTACACGCAGACCCATGCCGAAGGGAGTACTCGAACCTCTGACGGCGAGTAAACGCGCGCTCTGTGGCAAGGCGTGTTAGAGCGCTCGGCCATTCCACCCAACACCGTCTAGAAGACAAGGCCTCACAACTGCCTGTGCCTACGTCACACCGATAGACCGATAGTTGAGTGGCTAACCACTGGGACACGCCCACTGTCTCGTAGTCGCCGGCCAATCAGCTTGCGTTCGCAATCTCTCGGTGTGATGTAGGCACGTCCGGTTGTGAGGCCTTGTCTTCTACGTGGTATTGCTCCACCGCGGCTTATCGAAGCGTCCCAAAATAAAATTTCCAGGACCTAGACGCGATTTCAGACAACAGGAACCGTTAAGAGAAGGCAAGTACAACGTCGTCCACGGGTAACATCGGCAAGAGATGACCGTTATCTCCAGTTAACAGCTCGTCGAGATATGAAGCTGAATGTAACTCAGCTGCAACGAACTCTCCAGGCAGCAATAGGACAAGCAATAAAATAGAAACCCGAAATCGCCTTCGGGAATGTACCCTCTACGCACAGAGGCCTATATTGTTTTGTCACCTTACAACCACGATACCGTTCAGCCCGGATAAACTGCACGAATGAATATCAGGACTGGAGTCGTACAGAATGGCGCCGGGTCGTGTTCACAGATGAGTCAATAGTCTGCGTTCAGCCGGACAATCGTCGTTCCCTCATCTGCAGAGAATGTGTAACTCGGGACAATCCTGCTTATGTGCTGAAAACATCACCGTATTATGGTGGTCGGCGATTGGTGCGAGCAGCATTGATGAACGTACGGAGCTCTATGTCGTTCAGAATAATGCTTTGAATGCTCAGACGTATAGAGGCGAGATCCTTCTACCTTTCGTTGTGCTCTTCGCTGGTGCCATAGGAAGGAAGGAAGGAAGGAAACTTATGGTTTAACGTCCCTTCGACAGCGTGGTCATTAGAGACGGAGCTTACTCTCGGAATTTTGGGGAGGGACGGGGGCAGGAAATCGCCCGTGCTCTTTGAAAGGAACCATCCCGGCATTTGCCTGGAGTGATTTAGGGAAATCACAGAAAACTAAATCTGGATGACCGGAGGTGGATTTGAACCACCGTTCTTCCGAATGTGAGTCCATTGTGTTACCGCTGTGCCACCTCGCTCAGTGGTGCTATAGGAGACAGGTTCCTTCTGGTGGGCGATAACGCTCGTCCCCACAAGCTGTACTGGAAGACAACGTACTTGAAGCTGAGGGAATTGAACGAATAGAATGACGAGTGTGTTCACCGGACTTGAACCTGACTGATCCTATTTTAATATCACAAAAAACAGTCTTGATCGCAAAAAATAACAGTTTTCTTTGACCGGTTTCGACGTGATGTAGGTCATCTTCGGAACAAAATGTAGCCCATGTGGCCAGTGCTGGACTCGGCTGGGCTGGGCTCTCCTGGCTGTTCTGCTGCCAGCAGGTAACTGTTATCAGGTCTAAGGAGTCATGCTATGGACTGGGTGGCCGTTCCAGCCCGGGGTAACAGTTACCTGTTGGCAGCAGAACAATCAGGACAGCCCAGCGCAGCCAAGTCCAGCACTGGCCACATGGACAACATTTTGTTCCGAAGATGACTTCATCAGATCGAAACCGGTCAATGAAAACTGTTAATTACCAAATAGATATCAGTTTCTCTCCTTTGATAATGTTGTCTAAATTACAGACTGATCCTGCCTGTGAAGCAGACGCACTGCAGACAGACAAGCACCTCCAACGACGTTTGCCTCTTGGAAGACTGGCTAAACATCCCTCAAGAGCTGACTGACGACGTCATACCGCCTGTACTACTCAGGTATGGAACTGTACTGGTCGTCCGAGGTATCGCACCCCCTATTAGAGGGCAACGAGAATCAATTTTTCAATATTATGTTATCCCCATGGGACTTGCTCTATGTAAACGCGATGTAAGCTTCAAGTAATGAACAGCAAAATATCGTACTGTATCACACATAAATTACATATGTAACGAACTGTATCTGAATAAAACACGTTACCATATAAATATTGTGTATGATACCTCATCACCAGATTGTTTTGAACAGTCTACAGCTGTACGGCGTGTGGACAAATAATATGAACACCAAGTAGTATACTACATATTGTTCCAAGTGCCACGACTACGTACGTGTTAACATCAGAGAACTCAGTCATAAACTGGAGAGAATACTCCACGAAGTGAAGACGTGAAGCTATATGTCACAGTCACCACGTTAGGTCGGAGCAAACAGTCAAATCTTCTACTAAAGAGGGCTAGTGACATTACTGTTTACTAATATTACTTGGCCGCGGCGGAGCGACCGAACGCATTGAGGCGCTATGCCATGATGCGCGAGGCCATTCGCCGTCGGGGGTTCGAATCCCCCCTCGGGCATGGATATTCGTGCCGTCTTTATTATAAGCTCGTTCATAACTAGTTTGTAAGTTTAGGAACTGATGATCCCGTAGTTAAGTCCCATAAGCTCTACAAACATTTGAACATTTTTAATATTACTTGAAATTGTCTGGGTTTAGTTTGTAGTTCAATGAAAGAACCATTCGAACGTCGGAAGCGCCAACACTATTAACATCCCCGTATGGCACTCGACAATATTGCAGACCCGCCAAACGACGTCACGTATTTCTATGGAAAGATACCTGTGAGTGGATACCCCAGTTAATAGAGTTTAACACTGAGACACGACCGCTGTGGTCTAAGGAGTCATACTCGGGCAAGGGTGTGTGTGTGTGTGTGTGTGTGTGTGTGTGTGTGTACGTTGTCCTTAGTGTAAGTTAAATGTTCAAATGTTTGTATAGTCTATGGGACTTAACTACGGGGTCATCAGTCCCTAAACTTACAAACTACTTATGAACAACTTACGAACTAGGACGGCACAAATATCCATGCCCGAGGGGGGATTCGAACCCCCGACCGTAGTGGCCGTGCAGACTGTGACTGGAGCGCCTCAGTCTCCTCGGCCACCGCGGCCGGAGTGTAAGTTAGTTTAAGTAGTTTGTAAGTTTAGGGACTGATGAAAATGTTCAAATGTTTGTTGAGCTTATGGGACTTAACTACGGGGTAATCAGTCCCTAAACTTACAAACTACTTATGAACTGACTAAGACTAAGGACGGCACAAATATCCATGCCCGAGGTGGGATTCGAACCCCCGACCGTAGTGGCCGTGCAGACCGTGACTGGAGCGCCTCAATCCCCTCGGCCATCGCGGCCGGCAGGGACTGATGACCCTAGCAGTTTGCTCCAATAGCTTTAAGAACATTTGAACGACTGCAGTGCACAATTGACGTTCTTAGTCTTGGACGTAGCCTAGGAGTATGTTATAAGTTTTGTTCTACGACGATCAGCACAAATGATCGGTAAAATGCGCCCTCTCTGAGACTTTCGAGAAAGCATCGTCGGTAACGTAATCGAAACAAGGTAAAACATCTTTGACGCAGAGGAATAGTAGGCGAAACCCGAAGTTAACTGGTGACAATCGACGAGTATTAAGAACTATTGTGGCCAGACAACATAAATATACCACCGTAAAAGCGACTGCAAAACTCAACATCGGCGTCCGGCAAGACGATGGTCTCTCACCCATCCTATTCAATGCAGTCTTAGAGAAAATAATTCGTACTTGGGAAGGAGAAGTCAAAGGAATTCAACTAGGCAGAAATAAGGAAAAGACAACCCACATAAAATGCCTCGCTTTTGCAGACGACATCGCCATACTCTCGAATACCAGAACGGAAGCACAACATGCTCTAGAAAAACTCCACGAGATAGTCATGAAAACCGGTCTACAAATTTCTTATGAAAAAACACAATTTTTTTATACAAAAACATCAGATATACTCCTACTAAAAATAAAGTACGGAAAAGTTCTACAAGTCAGTGAGTTTAAATATTTAGAAGAAACTATACAAAAATCTGGGCTAAACACAAAAGCAAACGAAGAAAGAGTCTTAAAATTACAGAGAGCCTACAAACTCACCTGGTCCCACTACAATAAAAAATGTATTTCCACGGCCGCAAAACTACGACACTACAACACAGTAGTCTTACCAGAAGCTCTCTACGCATCAGAAACTACGAGCACCAAATGAATGGCAAAAATTAAGGAGATTGAAAAACAAGAAAGGAAAATTCTGAGAAAAATTCACGGTTCAGATTTTAGAGAAAATATCTAGCAAAAAAGACCCACGGAAGAACTATACAGACACTCTGAAACAATGACACATATCAGAAAACGCAGAGCAAACTTTTTCATGCATATCGCCGGAATGAAAGACACCAGACTAACTAAAAGAATATTCAACGTAATTTCTACATCGAAACTGGGCACATTCTGGTACAAAGAAACCATAGAAGACCTTTAAACATTAAACATCTCTATAGAAGACATCCAAGACCGCAAAACCTGTAGGGAAAAAACAGAAACCAAAAAGTTGACTTTAAGACACAACACAAAAACAACAGACAAAAATGCACAGATGAACAAAAGAAGTCACAAAGTGAAAGAATGAAAGGTTTTGGGGAAGAAAACAGACGGGAGTAAAAGCTAGATTTTTGTGTTTTTAACGCTCTCCTTAAGCGGAATGTACGCAAATTATATATATACTCTGAAAATCCCATTTAAGTGTCTGGCAGAGGGTTCATTAACCACTTTCATAACTTTTCTTTACCGTTCCATTCTCTTATAGCGCGCGGGAAGGAAGAACACCTAAATCGTTCCGTTTTCGATCTGCTTTCTCTTATTTTATTGGGATGGTCATGTCTCCCTAAGTAGGTGGGTGCTAGCAAAATATTTTCACATTCAGAAGTAAGAGTCAGTGATTGAAACTTCGCAAACAGATCACGCCGCAAGAATAACATCTTTCTTGTAATGATTTCCATTTCCGTGACACATCCCCCCCCCCGTAACGTGATAAAACAAAACGAGCTGTCATTCTCTGAACCTTCTCAGTATCTTCCGTCAGTCCCACCTGGTGAGGGTTCCACAAGGGGCAACAGTACTCCAGGAGAGGACAAGTGTGATGTAGGCAGTCTGGTGGAGCTGGTTCATCTACGAAGCGTTCTGCCAATGAAATGTAACCTTTGGTTCGCCTTCCCCACAATATTTTGTATGTGTTCTCTCCAGTCTAAGTTGTTCGTAATTGCAACTCCAAGGCATTTGGTAGAATTTACGACCTTAAGGTTTGACTGATTTATCGCGTAATTCAAGTTCAGCGGATTTCTTTTGGTGGTCATGTGTATTACTTCACACTTTTCTTTATTTAGTGTCAATTGCCAATTTTCGCACCATGCAGAAATTTTGTCTAAATCGCTTTGCAGTTGCTTTTGCTCCTCAATTGACTTCACTAACCGATAAACGACAGCATCATCCGCGAACAGTCTAAGGGAGTTATTCAGATTGTCTCCTAAGTCGTTTATAAACACGAGGAAGAGTAGGGGATCTATAACGCTTCCCTGTGGAACGCCAGATATCACTTCTGTTTTACTCGATGACTTACCGTCAATTACAACGAACTGTGTCCTTTCTGATAGGAACTTGTGAATCCAATCGCACAATTGTGGAGATATTCCATAAGCACACAATGTCATTAGAAGCCGCTTGTGGGGTTTCCGGAAATCCAGAAATATGGAATCGATTTGAAATCCCTTGTCGATGGCACTTATCACTTCATGTGAATAAAGGGCAAGCTGTGTTTCGCAACGGTACGGCTGTAGGTTAACATTCATGAAAGGTCTGTAGATGCTAAAGCTTTAATAATGGAAGCCAAAGCAAAGCTGCGAAAGAAGTGGAACCACGATCATAAATCCTGGGCACTTGATGACTGGAAGTATGTGGTACGATCTGATGAATCATCTTTTACGTTGATTTCTACAAACAATTGCGTTTATGAATCGAAGACTCCAAAAGAAGTTTACTATGCAGCAAGCTTGCTTTTTGCAGTCAAGCGTGGGAAAGATTCTGTCATGATTTGATATATCGTAGAATTCAGCTCTTTCTATCATTAGCCTCACTGATCGAATAACGGGGAATTAATATCTTATCATCCTCTACAACAGCTTTCTGTCACTAACGTATTGCTAACAAACACTGCCAGTTTCTAAAATGATAATGCACCCGCACACACAGCCAAAAGGTTCAGGAATGTATTGCACAGCTTCAGACAATGGGCATCTTCCCTGGACAGCAAAATCTCCATGTCTCGTCAGAACTGAACCGTTATGGGAAGTTTTAGGGCAAAGCGAGGACCAAATTTACACCTCCAGCTTCGTCGAAGTAATTGCTAGACGTTTTGGTACCAGAATGGATAACATTACGTAATTACACTACACCTTCGTCAATAGCCCACTCTGCGTGACAAAACCGCAGCACTACTATCTCATGAAGCGATCACTGGAAGAATGACACGATCGCAGTTCTCAAAAGTGTACAAAATACCCACCAATTAAGTGGAGTACATATTCGACGCTGAAACGTGTTCTGACAAACCTTTGTCCACAGAAATGGAACACCCTTCTGATACAAAGGAACCACAGTTTATGCAATGTTAGGGATGAGTCTACTGCGTTAGGTCCCTATCATGACTTGGAGTTCTTTATCATTGTGGGTGAGTAAGTCGCGATCCGTACTCGAACGCGATTGAGGCCAATAAATGCCATTCACATTTCTCGCATGACTCAGATAGTCTATCTTCATGTAAGAAAGAACATGCCTGGACTGGATATGTAAGGTGACTCACATACCTCTGAAGAAGGTCAAACCGGCCGCGGTGGCCGAGGGGACTGAGGCGCTCCAGTCACGGTCTGCACGGCCACTACGGTCGGGGGTTCGAATCCCCCCTCGGGCATGGATATTTGTGCCGTCCTTAGTTGTAGGTAGTTCACAAATAGTTTGTAAGTTTAGGGACTGATGACCCCGTAGTTAAGTCCCTTAAGCTTAACAAACATTTGAATTTTTTTTAAGAAGGTCAAGAAGTGATCACAGCTGGTAATAAATAAGTCTTTCGGTTGTGTAACGCCGCGCGGGACTGGTCCTGTGCTCCAAGGCGCCTTGCTGCAGAATGCGCGTCTGCTCCACGTCGGAGGTTCGAGTCCACCCTCGGTCATATGTGTGTGTGTATGTGTGTGTGTGTGTGTGTGTGTGTGTGTGTGTGTGTTGTCGTCCTTGCGTAAGTTATTTTAAGTAGTTTGTATGTTTACGGACGCATGGCCACTGTATTTTGGTCCCAAAGCCTTAAAACTTTCGAAAATTTTTGATGGTGTAACTGTTACTTTTCTTTAATCAAAAATTACAGTGGTGTCTGATTGTCGACAAAATACTACAAAACGAACACTTTTAATTTTACATTTTAAGCCTGCCTCACTTTTAACAAAGGTCTAATATTTTCTGGATGTTCTGATGGCGTACACCCAGAGATGACTATATCATCCATGACACATGAAAGGTACTTTTGATGTCAGTTGTACTGAAAATTCTTTGGTATGTTCAAATGTTTGTAGAACTTATGGGACTTAACTACGGGGTCATCAGTCCCTAAGCTTACAAACTACTTATGAACTAGCTAAGACTAAGGACGGCACAAATATCCATGCCCGAGGGGGGATTCGATCCCCCGACCGTAGTGGCCGTGCAGACCGTGACTGGAGCGCCTCAGTCCCCTCGGCCACCGCGGCCGGTATTCTTTGGTATATCACCGGAGCAGGTACACTAACAAACGGCAATTTCTGAAAACTGAGCCTGTTCTTCATAATGACAAAAAGTTTCTTGGATTGTTCATCCAGCGGTAGCTGTAAATATCTAAGATATAAGTAAATTTTGAGAAAAAATGACCTTCACCAGCAATGTTCATGGACAGGGTAAAGGAAAGACTTCAACGACAGGTTGTAGACTGTCATTTTACCTAGAAGTCTGAAAAACGTGTAAGTTCACCCAGTAGCTTCTTTTCATCACATGAGACGGGGTGGGGTTGCTTTAAGTACCTAACAATCCTGACAACACTATAATTCTTTTGCAATTTCGTCCTGTAATGCATGTGGGACCGAAATGCAAAACTTTTGGAAAACTTTGTCTTTTAATATAACATGGACTTCGAAAAAAGAAACTTTTCCTATATTCAAAGAACTGCGTTTAAAAGCATTTTCAAAATTCCAGCTTCTCGATATTTTTTGGTACTATATTACTGATGTCTTTTATTCTTTGGTATTCAGTTTATGGCTGTCTAGAGAGCTTCCTCAGGTCATCTACCAAGTGTACCAGAATCTCCGAAAAATGCAAAGGCCTTTCAACATGAGATGGATAACGAGGATGGGAAACTATTTGTCGATTGATAAAAAGCAATTTTTGTAACTTTGACTGTTATGACATCTGCAACAAAGGATTTGTACTCCTAATAGGCATACTTAATTGACGTATAACATATTTCCTCTGAAAGGACGAAACTGTCCATAACAAAAAATTATTACGAGATGCATGTTGCGAAAGGAACAAATATTGGCGATATCCCCAGCTGTGTGTTAAATATTCAGATATTTCTTCGCAATTTGCGTAATCTTCCGACTTCAGCTACACTTCATGAGCTATTTCAGTCTGCCATTTTGTGACGCATGAAAATTTCTGCCGAAGCCTTCGCAAAGAGCGGGAGATGAAGGTTCGAGTCCTGTTCGGTCAAAAATTTTCATGTGCCACGAAATAACAGACCAGCTTACAAAGTGCAGCTGAAGCTGGAAGATTTCGCAAATTGCGAATTAATATCCGATCATACAAAAAATATTTGAACGCATGCGTGACGTTAAGACATGATAAAGCTTTTGTAGTGTCATGGAAGGTCCAAACAGAGGAATATTCCTTTCATTGAAAGCGTAATGTGAGCTAAGTGGCTGTTGCTGCGAGAGTCCTTGTATGATGCAGCAATTTAACGGTTTCAACTAATTGAAATTTTACATATTTGTCGCAAGCAATGTGCGAACAGGTTATTTGCTTGCCTACTGATCATTGCAGAACCTTTGTTCTCACAGCCAGGTTGGCATAGGTGTGGCGTAAACTACATTCACTTCCATCATAACTACGTTCTGTTTGGAGTTGGAAAATTGCCTGGTATTACCCGACAAGGTCAAGGATTAATGCGGCGGTAGTGGAAACTAACTTGGTCACATGACCAGGTACAGTCACGTCCTATTAAAATGGCGCATGTTGTTGAGTACGAGCTGAAAGGTGCAAACGGAAGATGTCTGCGCGGGTAAAAAAAAAGGTTCAAATGTTTGTATAGTCTATGGGACTTAACTACGGGGTCATCAGTCCCTAAACTTACAAACTACTTATGAACTAGCTAATCCTAAGGACGGCACAAAGATCCTTGCCCGAAGGGGGATTTGAAACCCTGACCGTAGTGGCCGTGCAGACCGTGACTGACGCGCCGCAGTCCCCTCGGCCACCGCGGTCGGCTGACCATGAAAAAGGAACGAATTTATCGTGCTTGCGGAACATGCAGGCGAAATTTTAAAACTGAGTAAAGAGACACAAAATGGACTACAGTGGAATTCAGGTTTCCAGAGAACGACTAGCAAGATGCCCAGTGAAAGTATTCCATTGACGATGTGGATAAACATATTATGAAGCAAAAACTTCAACTTTTTTACAAATCATGTAAATAAATTCCAGTTTCACGAAGAACTGACCAGGTCTTTTCACCAAGAATTCAACTTCCGAGGTATCAAGGCAAAAAATTGTCTATAGTATTTAGTTTAAAATATTTTAAAATAAATGTGTTATTTCATGTGATGTCAGGATCATATCTTAAGCTTACGGCAGATAATGGAGAAATGCTATGAGTGGAACAGGGAACTACATGCTTTATGCATCTAGAAAAGGCTTATGTCCGTGTTCCTCGAAGGCTTAACATCATACTAGGCATCAATATTAGTGTTTAATAGTGAATCAATGAGGAATTCTATTAGGAGGACTATGCTCCAGACTGAACGGTGAAAGGAATAATCACTCTCTAATGATGATGATTACATATGAACGACAGGGCATGATTGCGAAAGGCGTTTTTTTTTTCTGTGAAGAATGAAACACCAGAATAAAATCGACCTATGCGTTACTTACATGACATGGGGATAAATAAATGTTGGCAAAGTGAGAGTATGCGGTAAGTATTGTCAAATAAAATCGCCGGTCAGAATTTAACCGTTGTACATGCAGGAGGTGATCTGGGTTCCGTTACGGGACCGGGTTCACACCTTATTTATCGGACTGACATCCAGAATCAGACAGCAAAATTTTTCCAAAACACAGACAGCCTCAGCTTATATCAGGCTGAACTTTAAGAAGCATTGTTCTTTATGACAAGGAGTCGGAACTCACACCACCTTTCATGTCATTCTTGTACTTAAACTAAAATGTAGGAAACTGCACTCATTTTTAATATTATAGAACGCGTGGACTGCAGTATCATACTAAATACTTTTGTTAATTGCTAGCAATATCTATTCTCAGTTAGAATATTTCTAGCAATATAAGTGCCAAAATTGTTTCATTACAATGACGTTCAACCAGTTATCACTTTGCAACTAATTTTCACAATACACATCGTCTGGTGGAAATAATAAAACAGTAACGAATGGATAAGATTTTTAACATCTATTCTTGAATAACCTCCTTTCTACGTTAACTAAAATAAGGGAACCATTACAAAGGCGCTAGTAATCCCACTTCAAGGAGTATAAAATTCTTCCCATCCCATTTCGGTAAGACAGCCTATGGCTGCATTTTGACGTAAACATCCTTTATCATAGGTAAGTAATACATCAATACACACATTATTACAATCGTTATTACTGATTTCAACATTGTTTTGTAGCTAAAAAATTTTAAGTTATTGTAATATTACCATGTAAAAATGGTAAGATGTGGATAATAATTTCTTCTTTGTCAGAAATCTGAAGATGCTCTAACCGGGCGCAACGCGTCATTTCAATAAAACATTTTGCAACCAAGACATTCTTTTATTCCAGACATCAAGGAGTTGTCTAAATCGAACAGTAGATTTACATAATCCTTCCGTGTCGGACACGATACACTCGAAAACAGACATTTGCACGAGTTAGTAATATAGATTCAGGCCACCGTGTACACCGAAGAGTGAAAGAAGCTGGCACACCAAGAACACGTAGAAGTGACGCAACACGACGTCCCGTGGACTCGACTGATGTCTGAATCAGTGCTGGAGGGAACTGACACCATGCATCACGCAGGACTGTCAAACATTCAAATGTTTTTAGAGCTTATGGGACTTAACTACGGGGTCATCAGTCCCTAAACTTACAAACTACGCATGAACTAGCTAATACTAAGGACGGCACAAATATCCATGCCCGAGGGGGGATTCGAACCCCCGACCGTAGTGGCCGTGCAGCCCGTGACTGGAGCGCCTCAGGCCACCGCGGCCGGCCAAGGCTGTCCATAAAGCCGTAAGAGAGGGTAGAGAACACTTCTGAACAGCACATCGATAACGTTCATGTCTGGAGAGTTCGGTGGCCAGCGGAGATGTTTAAACTCAGAAGAGTCTTCCTGGAGCCACTCTTTAGATATTCTGGGCGTGTGGAGTGGCGCATTATTCTCCTGACAATGGCCAAGACCGTCGGAATGCGTAGTGAATATGAATGGTTGCAAGTGATCAGCCAGGATGCGTACGTACGTGTCATCTGTCAGAGTCCAGTCTAGACGAATCAAAGGTCCCACACGCCCCACGCCATTACAGAGCCTCCGTAGCTTGAACAGTCCACTGCTGACATGCAGGGTTTCCATAAGGTTGTCTTCATCATACGCGTGCGACCTTCCTATCGGTACTCACCAATAAGAATTGGGCAATACATAACTCAGGGTTATAGGGGTGAGTTATGTATGTCAGCTTTTATGCCCAAAACAGCTACCCAATCTGTTTAAACGAGATCAATAATTAATCTGTAGTTTAGGCAGTCTATCAAACTGCATATGATGACGTGAAAATATATTTAAACATGCATAAATTAAAGCTCTGAATAACCAACAAAATGGAATCTATGATAAAGAAGTAATTCTTTATAAATGGAGTTTATTACTCTTTTTGGACATGAAAATACGGAGGTGGTCCTACTTTATACATCGGTAAGTAACTGAATATTTCCCCAACTATTGTTCATGAGAGATCGCAATAAGTATCACACGCTTTCGAGAGTAAAAGTTCCAAATTAATCCGCGATTAAAGTATTTGTTATAAAACACAATTTGTAATCACACGAGTACACGATTGCTGAATTATTACAGTCCCACTACCCTACTACCGTGCATAGCTTGTCACTTTTCACCAGAGACTAACTTCTTCAATAACAGCCCCGTAAATTTTCTAAGTTCACACATGCCTGTCTCTTCAATTCACAAGTTCGTAACGCGGCTTCAGACCGCCCAGCGTCACAACCTTTCACCACCACGTCCAAGTTACGAGTCCTTTCCCAAGCGTTAGAAAGCGTGCTCTACCTGCTCCCAAAACTGTATCCTTCCGCGCATCCTAATGCTTCATCTTAAAAATACAATTTCCCTGCCATAATATTAAACATTTGAATATCACAGAATTAAATGCTTTGACCACCTCCCTACAAATGTTGTTTACATTTAACAAACAAATACATATTTAACAATACTGAAATCGGTTGAGACTGAAGCTCGTTGTTCAGGTAGCTATTGACTCTTCAAATATACTGCCGTCATCGAAATATAGTTACACAATTAATATTTAATTTATCATTGCTTTTTATGCAAATATATTCAGTTCTTGTCCACAATCAATATACATAATTTTTATGTATAAATTATCTGCCGCATATCTACTATTTTTAATCAGCCATGAAATATTTAAGTGACAATGTACAACATAAAAGGAACGTTACTAAGAATAATATTAAATATAATAAACGGAATATATAAATGTAATGCGCTTTGTTGGGTTCATTTTTTGTGTTTCTGTGGTCGAATCTATTTTCTGACGCAAGAATATTACTACCTCAACGAAAAGCAGAACAAGAGAGTAAAACAAAGTTTATTGAAAGAATACGGAAATACGTGGTACGTCTTTTAAGATAGGTAGCGTGGTGCAGTGCTGCCCATTTTCTTCTTAAACTGTTACTGATAAACACTACGTATCAATAATTGTAAATATAAGTCATCATTATAGTACTGAAATTTATCCGCTTTTTATCTGTAAGGGATATTAAAATTGTAATTACGGCGTTTGATTCCCCCAAGACTCCTGAATCCTGTCATATAATTATATTTGCTGTATGATCATTCCCTGATTTTATATGGATTTCTCCACTCCCATGAACCACAGACATTGCAGAGGTGGGGTGGCTTGCGTGCCTCAACGATACAGATAGCCGTACCGTAGGTGCAACCACAGCGGAGGGGTATCTGTGGAGAGGCCAGACAAACGTGTGGTTCCTGAAGAGGGGCAGCAGCCTTTTCAGTAGTTACAGGGGCAACAGTCTGGATGATTGACTGAGCTGGCCTTGTAACATCAGCTAATGTGGCTTTGCCACACAGCTACTGCGAACGGCTGAAAGCAAGGGGAGACTACAGCCGTTATTTTTCCCGAGGACATGCAGCTCTACTGTATGAACATATGATGATGGCATCCTCTCGGGTAAAATATTCCGGAGGTAAAATAGTCCCCCATTCGGATCTCCGGGCGGGGACTACTCAGGAGGATGTGATCATCAGGAAAGACAATACTGGCATTCTACGGGTCGGAGCGTGGAATGTTAGATCCCTTAATCAAGTAGGAAAATTAGAAAATTTAAAAAGGGAAATGGATAGGTTGAAGTTAGATATAGTGGGGATTAGTGAAGTTCGGTGGCAGGATGAACAGGATTTCTGGTCAGGTGAGTACAGGATTATAAATACAAAATCAGTTGGGGGTATCACAGGAGTAGGATTGATAATGAATAAGAAAATAGGAATGCGGGTAAACTACTATGACCAGCACAGCGATCGAATTATCATTGTCAAGATAGATACGAAGCCAACACCGACAACAGTAGTACAGGTTTATATGCCAACTAGCTCTGCCGATGATGAGGAGATCGAAGAAATATATGAGGAGCTAAAGGAAATTATTCAGACAATTAAGGGAGAGGAAAACTTAATTGTTATGGGAGACTGGAATTCGGTAGTAGGACAAGGAAGGGAAGGGAAGATAGTGGGTGAATATGGTCTGGGCAAAAGGAATGAAAGAGGAAGCCGACTGGTAGAATTTTGCACGGAACATAATTTAGTTATAACAAACACCTGGTTTAAGAATCACAAAAGAAGGTTGTATACGTGGAAGAGACCAGGAGACACCGGGAGATGCCAGATAGATTTTATAATGGTAAGACATAGATTTCGGAACCAGGTTTTGAAGTGTAGAACATACCCAGGGGCAGACATAGACTCTGACCATAACTTGTTGATTATGAACTGTAGGCTGAAACTGAAGAAACTACAGAAAGGTAGGAAAATAAGGAGATGGGACCTAGATAAATTGAAGGAACCCGAAGTTCTTAAGAATTTCAGAGGGAGCTTCAGGCAACAATTGATAGAAACAGAGGAAAATAAAACAGTTGAGGAGGAATGGGTAAAATTGAGAGATGAAATAGTGAAGGCAGCAGAGGACAAAATAGGTAGGAAGGCAAGACCTACAAAGAATCCTTGGATATCACAGGAGATACTAAATTTAATCGATAAAAGGAGAAAGTATAAAAATGCAGTAAATGAAACAGGCAAAATGGAGTACAGACGACTAAGAAATGAGATTGTCAGGAAGTGCAAAATGGCTAAGCAGGAGTGGCTAGAAGGCAAATGCAAGGATGTAGAAGAATGTATAAATAGGGGAAAAATAGATACAGCCTACCGGAAAATAAAAGAAACATTTGGCGATAAGAAAAACAGCTCTATGAATATCAAGGACACTGATGGAAAACCAGTTCTCAGCAAAGAAGGGAAAGCTGAAAGGTGGAAAGAGTATATAGAGAGGCTCTACAAAGGAAATGAACTTCGAGACATTATTGTAGGGAGGGAAGATGATGTAGATGATGATGAAATAGGAGATACTATACTGAGAGATGAATTTGACAGAGCACTGAAAGATCTAAGTCGAAACAAGGCCCCTGGAGTAGATGATATCCCGTCAGAGCTACTGAAGTCTCTGGGAGAACCAGCCATGACAAAATTGTTTCACATTGTGTGTAAGATGTATGAGACAGGTGAGCTACCCTCAGACTTTAAGAAAAATGTTATAATATTAACACGAATTATATACAGAAGGATGGAAAAGCTGGTAGAAGCCGACCTCGGGGAAGATCAGTTTGGGTTCAGGAGAAATGTAGGAACACGGGAGGCAATACTCACTTTACGGCTTATCCTAGAAGATAGATTAAGAAAAGGCAAACCAACATTTCTAGCTTTCGTAGATTTGGAGAAGGCTTTTGACAATGTTGATTGGAATAAACTCTTTAAAGTTCTGAAGCAAGCAGGAGTAAAATATAGGGAGCGTAAGGTTATTTACAACTTGTACAAAAACCAGACAGCGGTTGTCAGAGTTGAAGGGCATGAAAGGGATGCAGTGGTTGGAAAGGGAGTAAGACAGGGTTGTAGCCTTTCCCCACTGTTGTTCAATTTGTACATTGAGCAAGCTATAAAGGAAAGCAAGGAGAAATTTGGAGAAGGAATTAAAGTTCAGAGTGAAGAATTAAAAACATTGCGTTTTGCCGACGACATAGTAATTCTGTCAGATACAGCAAAGGACCTGGAAGAGCAATTGAACGGAATGGACAGTGTGCTGAAAGGTGCATATAAGATGAATATTAACAAGAGCAAAACTAGGGTAATGGAGTGCAGTGTAAGAAAATCAGGTGATGCTGAAGGAATTAGATTAGGTAACGAAACAATAAAGGAGGTAGAGGAGTTTTGTTACTTGGGCAGTAAAATAACAAATGATGGTCGCAGTACAGATGATATAAAATACAGAATGGCAATGGGTAGAAAGGCGTTTTTGAAAAAGAGAAATTTGTTAACATCGAATATTGATTTAAGCCTAAGGAAGGCCTTTCTGAAGGCATTTGTATGGAGTGTTGCTTTGTATGGGAGTGAAACATGGACGATAAGCAGTGTGGACAGAAAGAGGATAGAGGCTTTTGAAATGTGGTGCTACAGAAGAATGCTGAAGATTAGGTGGGTGGATCGCGTAACTAATGAGGAGGTACTGAACCGAATTGGGGAGAAAAGAAATTTCTGGCATACCTTGACTAAAAGAAGGGATAGATTGGTAGGACACATTCTTAGACATCAAGGAATTGTGAATTTAGCGTTGGAGGGAAGTGTGTGGGGTAAAAATCGCAGAGGGAGACCAAGAGACGCGTATAGTAAGCAGATTCAAGTGGATGTGGGTTGTCGTTCTTATGAGGAGATGAAAAGGCTTGCTCAGGATAGAGTAGGGTGGAGAGCTGCATCAAACAAGTCTCTGGACTGAAGACCACAGCAACAACAACAACATATGGATTTCTAGAATAACGAGAGAGTATATTACGGCGGGGCATCTTTTTAAAAAGACAGGGAGGGTCGGTCAGTGCATAGTTGACAAAGTTCTTAAAACACCTCCCCTCTTTCATGCCTTCCCTCGGCGATGTTACCAACGCACTTCGTGCCAGTGCCCTGGTTTTTAAACAGGGTAGCACTGCACGCGAGGTACCGTGTCGATATGAAACTTCACTCTTTTACTAACCTTGTGCCTTCTGTCGTAGTTGATGTCCCATTGCGCAGTTGAAGCACACAGGTCGCGCATCCGTTGTACCTGAAATGATGCTTAAAGAGGTGTTGAGATGTGGCTAGGAAGCACTGCACTACGATTAACTTTAGCTTTTGTAGTATGCCAGTGCTTGTTTTTATTGACAAATGCCAGTGTATATCCAAGCACAAATATACAGACTGAGTAATATTGAATATATAAGCGACACATAACGTATAAACTGTCCCTGGCCCGCACTGAACTAACATGAATGTGCAAGGTATCGCGGTCGGCGCTCGACTGACTGTCGCCGCCTCTCGCTGCGCGCCACAAGCCACCGTTTTGGCGCCAAGCGAAATTTCTAGATTAACATTGTTAAACTTATTACAAAATATACAAATAATTAAATCTTTGAATTAACCGGAATATAGCTTAGCACAAAAGCATTACAGAAAGTATAAAGACAATTTTTAATAAACATAGGAAAGTTAAATATTAATAAAAGAAGCTTAAAGTTTTGGCGGACAACTAGTATAGGCCGGAGCCAATCAGATCTCAACTTGCAATAGGGGCGGAGCTTTCCCACGGGATACAAGCTGATCTACTGTCTGTCTCTCTCTCACGCACCGGAATATAGCTTAGCAGAAAAGCATTACAGAAAGTATACAGACAATTTTTAATAAACATAGGAAAGTTAAATATTAACAAAAGAAGCTTAAAGTTTTGGCGGACAACTAGTATAGGCGGGAGCCAATCAAATCTCAACTTGCAATAGGGGCGGAGCTTTCCCACGGGATACAAGCTAATCTACTGTCTCTCTCTCTCTCTCTCACACACAGTTCTCCAACCAAGAAAACTTCTTAAACATCTAATATATTGAGATGCGAAATAAATGGCTCCATGTCAGCCCCCTCACAATATACTGTGTTCCAGTTGCAATCTGGGAGACCCGCCCTCGCTCATCCAAGACCGCCGTATCCTGTTTCCGAGCAGATTAGGAAAACCCTAACTACCTGTATTCCACTCACTAGGTCCAAACTGTTAGCCGGCCGGCTGGGCAACTCAACAGCCTGACAAAACACGCCTTTCACATGGAAACAATCAGCTTCCCCCCTGTATCTGTAATGTCACACCCGTACAGGTCCGTTCGCTCGATACAATTGGAAACGGGACCCGTTACACTAGGGAACATGTTTCCAGACATCAACAGTCCAAAGTCGGTGTCGACAGGCCCAAGCTGGGCTAAAGCTTTGTGTCATGCATTCAAGAAGGATACGCCAGTTGATCTCCCATATATGTTTCGTTGAATGGTTCAAACGCTGACACTTGTTGGTGGCCCAGCATTGAAATACACACCAATTTACGGAAGGGTTGCACTTATGTCACGATGAACGATTCTCTTCAGTCGTCGTTGGTTCCGTTCTTGCAGGACCCTTTTCCGATCGCAGCGATGTCGGATTCCCTATATTCACGGTGCACTCTGAAACATACACTTGCTATATAAGTAATTACATTTCATTCTACCACTTTCCAACATAATACTCATCTTTTCAACAATACGATGTATGGGGGTTCTGCTCGCTGCAACATTATTCTTCTGGGGCGTCGTGGTAGAAATAAATACTCGTTATGTACAATTTTTCACTTCTTCTTTAATTTGAAACCAAACTGCTTCTCCACCAAAACATTACAAATTCAAACTTGCGTACAACAACAACACAGACTGACATAGATTCCAAAGCACTTTGCGAAAGCCAGAACTCGAACTCCTGCATGCAAGGCGGTGAGGCAAATATATAACTTCGGCAATAATGGCATTACATTACGCATTGTTCATAACAATTGAATATACTGATTTACAATTAACAAACATAACAGAAAAACATTTTATGTGCACAAAATTAATCACAATAAAAAATGAAAACTATACATACAATAATTTTACATGGCACGTATTTTTTTAAGTCGAAATCTCTGATC
The DNA here is from genome assembly GCA_026315105.1 of Locusta migratoria. Lineage (NCBI taxonomy): Eukaryota > Metazoa > Arthropoda > Insecta > Orthoptera > Acrididae > Locusta > Locusta migratoria. Next base: position 129,604,483 of record CM048745.1, on the reverse strand, counting down.
TTTCTGTTGACAACAAACGGCAATGTTAAATATCAATTATTTAGTTAATGAGTACATCATACATGTTCCTAACATATATTGAACTATCAAATATCTTCACAAATCTGAAAATAGGTTCAAAATCTCACGTCAGACAATATAAACAAAGAATTACAATATTGGAATTTCGACTTTTAAATTAATTAAAACAATTAGCTGGTCAACACAACTTGTTTATGAGCCTGACATATATACAATGCTATTTATTTTAATGTCTTCATGTGGATACAAAAGTGTTTACCATTCGTCTGTTTAGTTAATGAAATAACATACAATGACAAAACTATTGTTTATAGAACTGTCTGGAAACGTCTTATACAAATCTCTTAGATTTCATTAATTATCACTCGTTTCAATCACAGTATCACCGAGACACTGTCCTACACTGATTCCTAGACTGGCTATTTCGTTTGTAACTTCACACGCAAAATATATCACTATTGAACCACACGATTGCGGGTCCGACGCAGACGGTATCCTACGATAACATTGAGATGAGAAGGCCAGCAGTATCGTCACAACTCGTGGAACGGTCGCGCGGGCGAAAACTCACCACATCGCTACCTCGGAGATGCTGTCACTCAAACTACTTACCGCGTGATAACCTGCGATCGTAACATGAGTAGCCGATATATAGCCTGCGCCACACACCTGTTGTCATATATAAGCGTTGCCGATCGTGACGCCGCAGAGTGGGGCGGAATCCCGAAAACGTGGCCAAAACCCCGAAAAATGAATTTTCGATTCCCGGAATTTTGATGGTTGGTTTGGTTAGGGGAAGGATTGGTGCATCTCATTCCAGGAGAGGTCGGCACCTTCGACACCTGTCGTGTTATATCAGTTCAAAAGTGACCTTCGTAAAGAGTACACGCGGCACTGTGAAAGCGAGACAAATTTACTCTCGACTTGTAAGTGAATATTTTGGTAGTGAGTGAAGAAAACCAGTTCTCCGAAGTTAAAACGATTGCTACAGGCATGTACAAAGTGTTAGTACACTAGCCGCGGTGGGGTAGCCGAGCGGTCTAAAGCACCTTGCTGCGGAGCGCGCGGTTGCTCGCCGTGGAGGTTCGAGTCCTCCCTGGAGCATGGGTGTGTGGGTGTTGCCGTAGGTTAGTTTACCTAGGTTTAAGTAGTTTGTAAGCTACGGACTGATAACCACGCAGTTTGGTCCGATAGATTTCCAGACATTTGAACATTTGTTAGTACACTAAATCGGTACAAATTTTATAGTTATCCTATTTATATAATATTTTTTATTGCCTGTGCAAAACGACCATGCTTTGCCGAACTTGTATTTTCAACTAGAGCAAAAGTAGCATATATCGCAATATATTGCGGAATTTCAACTCCCATAGTATAGATTGATTTATTATCTGATGGAATTGACAAGAATCTGCTGCAAAAATCTACCATTTCTCTTCTATAATGATCATTTACAAGTGCCCGTGCGGCCGACATTTCGTATGCATCAGAACTACATCTTAAATCATATTAGTGTGCATTGTTAAGAACGATTGTTTTTATTAGCTACACTTACTACTTGTATCGTTGATTATACTATTACATTTATTATTTATGTTCTGTCACCGACTTTGAAGATTGTTTCATTATATTATTGAATTACAATGTATGTGGTATCGAAGAATTTTTTCCCGATAAATATTCTGTTATTTTGTTACAATAAACAAATCACGTTGGCAGTGTATTAATAATTACTGTCTAAATACTATAGATACGGTATTATTAATAAATTATTATGATTTTCATGGTTCACGTTACTATATTAGCTCCGCCATTTTGTTTAGACAATTTTTATCTTGAAATTCGTAATCAGCGACCTCAAAAACACCCGAATGATGAGTTTTGTGTGAATTAGACTTCTTCTTGGGGTTTTGCCCACGCTTTGGGAATCCCGTCCCACTGTGTGCCGTCCTCTGAGTGTTTACATATCTCTGTGTTTGCATACGCATGACTATATTTATTTATTTGGCTCTTCAGTGCATAAAAGACAGCGAAAAAGCATTTCGATTTGTACAGCAGTTTGCCGGCCGCGGTGGCCGAGGGGCTGAGGCGCTCCAGTCACGGTCTGCACGGCCACTAGGGTCGGGGGTTCGAATCCCCCCTCGGGCATAGATATTTGTGCCGTCCTTAGTGTTAGCTAGTTCATATGTAGTTTGTAAGTTTAGGGACTGATGACCCCATAGTTAAGTCCCATAAGCTCTACAAACATTTGAACATTTTTGTACAGTAGTTTTCCGTCTTCGATAAATTGTGCCACTTTTAAACTTAACCGTATTTCTTTGATTTCATTATGTACACCATCCTGCCATTGTTCTCATCTATTAGTAGCTGCAATCATCATTGCTATTTTCAAATCTGTAGCCCCAAACTTACGAATAAGGTAACCTGTATCCATCCAGCTTTCACTCCCGTACAACAAAGAGCTAACTTAGCCTTGGTAATGACTTCCTTCTTGCATAAGAGAGTATATCGCAGCTGAGCACTCAATGCATTATCTTTCCTTTACCTTGATTCCAGTTCATTCACTATGTTGCCATCCTGTGAGGAAATACATTGTAAGTTCTTTAAACTGCGAGTCACGCGACAGTGACGTTGTACTATTTGCATGAACAACGGTGTATGACAGTATTGCTTTCCCGTCCGTGCTTCTCACATAGCCACTGTGGCTAGGTTACCAATTGGCTTTGCCGAGTAATACCTTTTTGCTTTGCCACACGCTATATGGTCCCTGTTTGCAGCATTTTACGTATAAAGAAAAGTGTCCGTGTGTTTCTGTTGCATACATATCTACAGCTTTGCTCCGATCTTGATAACGTTACACACACGCGACCTTGAAACCAAGAGGAAGATCGCCTTGGGTGTAAGAAACATGTACGACACAGAGTTCACGATATATGTCATAAACAATGAAATGCACGGAAAACTGCTGCAACACGCGACATTGTTGCACATGGCCTGCTAAACTACAGGGCCGATTTCAAACAAATTTGGTCCACATATTCCTTAAAGTAACAATTGCTGTGGGGGTTCAGGAGATATGACACGTATGACACCTGTCGGAGGGTACTTTAGTTACGGATTGCGCCGAAATCTATTTATTTATTTATCTATTTTTTTATTTTTATTTTTATTTTTTTTTTTTTATTTTTTTTTTTTAAATTCTCATGTTCATGAAATTTTGTACATTTCACCTTCAACAAGTTACCTATAGTGCTTGGCAATGTAATTCTATAGTCAACTACGCCGACCCTGTGAAAGCTGGTAAAGCTATATAGAAAAAGTAGAAAAGTGGAGGGTAGGAGGAGATAAACATTGGAGGCGGAGATGAAGAGAGACAGGGCGAGGAGTGAAGAGATCGCCCGAGGGAGAGAGAGAGAGAATGAGATGAACAACAGAGCGGGAGGAGAGAAAGAGATGGAGAGGAGTCTAGACTGACTCTGAAGTAACAGGCGTAACATCAAACAAGGTATCAATGTTAGGTTTCAATAGAGAAACATTGAGAACTTTTATTAGACAGACTACGCATCGCCGGGTATGGAGCTAGTGTAATGCAATATTTGCCGTTCTGGCGCGGTCGCTAGGCACGATCTTGAGCGTGAAAACATTGCAAAAAATGTTCAAATGTTAGTATAGCTTATGGGACTTAACTACGGGGTCATCAGTCCCTAAACTTACAAACTACTTATGAACTAGCTAATCCTAAGGACGGCACAAATATCCATGCCCGAGGAGGGATTCGAACCCCCGACCATAGTGGCCGTGCAGATCGTGACTGGAGCGCCTCATTCCCTTTGGCCACCGCAGCCGAAAACATTGCACATACGGAATGAAACTTTCACCCTGCAGCGGAGTGTGCGCTGTTATGAAACTTCCTGGCTGATTAAAATTTTGTGACAGAACCGGGACTCGAACCTGGGAACTTTGCCTTTCGCGAGAAAAAGCTCTACCACTGAGCTGTCCAGACACGACTCACGTCCCGTCCTCACAACTTTACTTCTGCCAGTACCTCGCCTCCTACTCTCCAAACATCACAGAAGTTCTCCTGCGAACTTTGCAGGAATAGCACTTCTGGAAGAAAGGATATGGTGCAGACATGGCTTAGCCACAGCCTACGGGATGTTTGCAGAATGAAACTTTCACTCTCTTCTTCCACGAGTGCTAGTCCTGCAAGGTTCGCAGGAGAGCTTCTGTGAAGTTTGGAAAGTAGGAGGGGAGGTACTGACGGAATTGAAGTTGTGAGGACGGGCCGTGAGTCGTGTCGGGATAGGTCAGTGGTAGACGCTTGCTTGCGAAAGGCGAAGGTCCCTGGTTTGAGTTCCGGTTCCGGCACACAATTTTAATCTGCCAGGAAGTTTCATTGCACATACGATTTCCTTATTTGTGCATCTGCCGCTATGCGCAGTCGTCGCGGTATGTCATTCTGGAAACTTTACTTTTGGCTTCGACAGCATTGCGTAATGGTACCCTTTGTTGACGTTGCGGAGATTGCATGCTATAACCCCTCGTTTATATTTTAATTAATCTTTTATGACTATTTTGTGGACAATCAATTATTTTTCGTAATAGGGATTTCATAACTTAAAATTATTATTATTAAGTTTAGGTCAAATTAATTACGGCGGGGGGGGGGGGGTTAGCAGCATAGAAGGCGAATATAGAATAGGCTGTTTTCTCCATGTAGCCATATCATCATCATCATTAGAGACTGATTATGCCTTTCAGCGTTCAGTCTGGAGCATCGTACCTCTAATAAAATTCCTCCATGATCCCGTATTCAATGCTAACATTGATGCCTCGTCTGATGTTATGCTTTTACTTCAAAATCATTCTTCACCGAATCTAAATACTTTCTTCTAGATCTACCTCGACTTCTCTTACCCTCCGCTGCCGATCTCATGAGTCTCTTAGGTAACCTTGCTTCTCCCATGCGTGTAACATGACCCCACCATCTTAGTCTGTTCGCTCTAAGTGCTTCATCTATGGTGTTCATTCCCAGTTTTTCTTTGATTTTCTCATTATGGACACCCTCCTGCCATTGTTCCCATCTATTAGAACCTGCAATCATTCTTACTACTTTCATATCTGTAACCTCTACCTTATGAATAAGGTAACCTGTATCCACCCAACTTTCACTCTCATACAACAAAGTTGGTCGAAAGATAGAGCGGCGCACTGCTAACTTAGTCTTGGTACGACTTCATTCTTGCAGAAGAGAGTAGATCTTAGCTGAGAACTCACTGCATTAGCTTTGCTGCACCTCGATTCCAGTTCTTTCGCTATGTTTCTGTGAGAAACTACACCGCAGGTACTTCAAACTGTCTACCTGTTCTAACTTTGTTCCTCCTATTTGGCACTCAATCTGTTTGAATCTCTTTCCCACAGACATTACTTTCGTTTTGGAGATGCTGATCTTCATATCATAATACTTGCATCTCTGATCGAGCTCTGAAATATTGGTTTGCAACCTTTCAATCGAATCTGCCATTACAACTAAGTCATCTGGATATGCGAGACTGCTTATTTTGTTTTCACCTATTTTAATCACGCCCTGCCAATCTACTGTTTTCAATATAGCCATATAAAAAGAAAATTTCTGCTTTGTTAAAGTTAGTTATGTTAATTTAGTTCTCTCGTGTTTAATATAACGGAGCTAAAACCATGTATAAAGTTATTAATAGTTATACGTGAGATTTAACGTCGCATAACAGTTCGTGATCAATCTGTGATATATCGAAAAAAAAATCAGCTATTTCATTCGATACATATCGGTTGAACGTGTATTTGTGGCGCGGACTTCAAAATGTTCAAATGTTTGTTAAGCTTATGGGACTTAATTTCGGGGTCATCAGTTCCTAAACTTACAAACTACTTACGAACTAACTTATACGAAAGACAACACAAACCGAGGGAGGATTCAAACCTCCGACCCGCAGACTTCAGTTTGATTCAAAGAATTACGGGAAGTGTGTTAAGGGACCAGGACGATCTTATTTAGAGACTTAAAGGGCATTTTCATTCATTGTCATTACATCTTTAAATATTTATGAATACATTCGGACATACTACTTACGAGTGTATACTTCATTTATATTTTATATATCTAGGTGAATGAACGTCTCATCATCTTCCTCTTCCAGTCATGCAGGAACAGTTGTGTGGTCTGGAGCGTCACGTTACGGTTTGCACGACCTCCTGCGTCGGAGGTTAGAGTCCTCCCTCGGGCATGAGTGTGCATTTTGGCCTTCGTCAGTTTAACTTAGTTTAAGTAGTTTGTAAGTGTAGGGACTGATAACCAAACCAGTTTGGTTTCATGGAATTATGAACATCTGACTTTCTTCCTCTTTCTCATCCTCTTCATTGTCACTATTATCGTGGTCGCTGTGGCTTTAATTGTCCATCCTGTAGCTGCTGTCGTGGCGTTGCATATAGGCGTGTCTCTTATATCGTATTCACCGAGACTTGCTATTTTGTTTTTGAGATACTGTCTGTTAATGCATTGAACTGTGTTCATTGTTTTTGGGCCTCTTATTGGTTTTATATGTATTTCTGATTCTATGTAGTTTAAGTGTGTCTGTGTTGATATTACTTTTTTTTTATAAAGGGGCCTATGTGCCACCGCCACTTTTGCCCTAAGAAAAAAAAATTAACTGTACCTCTTCAGGCGTTGGCTCCTGTCTATCCCAAATCAAACTAATCTAGATACACTATGTGATAGGAGGAAAACATAGGAATGGGAAGGAGTTATTTGCAATAATTTATTTATTTATTTTTATTTCTTTGTTGTAGTGTTCTATGTCTTGTTCCCTTTGTGCAGTTCTGCACCCGCCTTCAGTGGGGAACATCCAAACTCGTCTTCTCGATAATTTTTGTAAAGGTTCCGTTTTCAGTTCGTTCAGTACTCGTGTCAACAATAACATCACATTAACTTCTCATAGTTTGAACGTTCCAGCTGGTAGGCGGATCGTGAAAGACGCTCCATAAAAAATTGGAAAAGTACTGTTGGTATTTTGGGTTACGAACGATAGCGCAATGGCGATCATTGAGATACGTCCAGTAATCCAGTTCTGATTTCTCGTCTCGGTCGAAAAGGTAGCGGACGGTGTGGCCGCGTATCCAGTTCACAGCGTTAGTTTTCGTGGCCGGGTAATAAATCGTGTCCGGGAATAGCAGCGTCTGGAATGAGAGCTGCGCAGGTGTACGTCGGGTGACGAAAGCGAGAATGCGTTGTGCGAGTCTCCAGACGTCAGAGAACGGACCACATTCGGACCGGTGGTTGTCGGAGTCATCCACCCCACAGTGAAGACATAGGGGTGTGTCAGCGACACGGATACGGTGCAGGCGAAAACGATTGACTTGTTTACCGTTGACGGTGTTATACCAGGCGGACTGGACGCTGGAATCGAGAAAAACTGCATGTACTGCTTTCCATGCACGACGCCATATGATTTGGGGAAACTTTTGTTCAATAGGATTGGAGGACTGCCGGCCGCGGTGGCCGAGGAGACTGAGGCGCTCCAGTCACGGTCTGCACGGCCACTACGGTCGCGGGTTCGAATCCCCCCTCGAGCATGGGTATTTGTGCCGTCCTAGTTCGTAAAGTAGTTCATAAGTAGTTTGTAAGTTTAGGGACTGATAACCCCGCAGTTAAGTCCCTTAAGCTTGACAAACATTTGAACATTTTTTTTTTTTTTTTTTTTTTTTTTTTTTTTTTTTTTGATTGGAGGACTGATGTAGTTGGAGGGCCTCATAGACAGTCTTTGCCCGTAGTATTCGTGAAAGAGGTAAGGATTGGTAAATGTAGCTTAATTCCAGAAAGAAGTGTCGGATGTAGTAAAAAGGGCCTGGAATGTCAGATAAATTGACTGGGGATGTTTTAGAGACGGGGTGCATATTCGCGTAGAAGCAGTCCGGTCATGCTCGTCGGGCAGTGTCGCCATATTTTCAGTTGGGAGCTAACAAACAGTGCCGTAACTTTTTGTGGGACGTGGAATAGACCGACCCCACCACGATCCCGTGGGAGGGAAAGTGAGGCATATTGGACCTTGAATAATAGTCCAGTACAGACAAAGGATCCCATCGCCATCATCATGCGACGGGCAATGGATATCGGGATCGGAAACACTTGTGCCACATGGGGAATGCGAGAGGCGTGATAAACGTTCACGTATCGCGCACGTTGAATCACATCCAGGGATCTAAATCGGTGTTGAAAGAGGCTTCCCCGGATCGTTTGGAGCAGACGCCTGGCATTTAAGGTCGCCGAACGACGAAGATCTTTTGTAAAGTCAATGCCTAAGTAGCGGACGGTGATGGCCACACTTAGGGGGGCAACGCATCTAGCAGGTAGACCCTCTCCAATAAGCAGAACCTTCGATTTAGCAACGTTGAGAGAACTGCCCGATGCTTCTCCATATGTTGTTATCCATGTCAGAGCTGCGCGAACGTCGTCTTCACTGCGTAGGAAAAGCATGAGATCATCAGCGTACGCCACACAGCAGAAACGGTGTCCGTGCAAAGACATGCCCGTCAGACGTTGGCGAAGTCCTTGTAGCAGGGGTTCTAAGACAAATGCAAACAGAATTGTAGAAAGTGAGCAACCTTGTCTAACAGACCGTGCAATCCTAAGAGGCGCAGTGAGGCGTCCATTATAGAGTACTCTGGAAGTGGCGCCACTCAAAAGGCGCTTTACTACACTCACTATTTGTGCCGGAAAGCCCATGTGTTGAAGGACCGTCACCAGAAAAGTGTGATCTACACGATCGAATGCCTGACTGGTCAAGCGAAGCCAGTGCACCACGCAGTTGTCGGAACTTGGCGAGCGCAACGGAAAAGGGCCGTTCGAACATTGTTGGCTCCACCCAGGGAAGTATGGTCGTGGGATGTGACGTACGGTGCTGCCTTCTTGAGTCGAGTTGCTAACAAGCGGGTGAATATCTTTAAGTCACTATTGAGAAGAGTGATGGGCCGGTAGTCGCTGATCCGTGATCCGTGATCGCACGTGAGGTTTAGGGACGGGAACAATAACACTGTCGAGGAAGGCGGGAGGGATCGTCGTTACTGGGGACATCAGTTCACGGCAGATAGCTGTCCAAGTGGGTACCAACAGGTAGCTAAAACTCTTGCAAAATTTGAGGGGGAGGTCGTCAGGTCCGGGGGATTTATTGGCGGCTCCCACCCTGATAGCGTCCACCACTTCGTCAGTGGTCACGTCTTCTTCGAGTTCAGTCGCCACGTCTTCCGGAACAGTGTTAGTGATGAGTGCCGCAACCTCCTCGATTAAAGTTGGATTATGTGGAGTGGCCATGTACAACCGGGCGAAGTGAGAATGAAAAGCTTGACCAATATCTTTTTGAAATGTATGTCGTTGGCCTTCCACATTGACAAGATCTTGTATAAGAGCTCGACGTCGACGACTGCGTTCTGCAAGTAAGTAGTACATCGACGGTGGTTCCTGAGGCATGAGATCATTAGTACGGGATCTCACAATGACGCCTTCTAACCGTAGACGCGTGAGAAGGGTGATATGTACTTTAGCACGATGCACGATCGTCTGTCGAGATGGAGAGAATGGCATCGAAGTGCACTCGCGTAGGATCGCGTAGTGAAAGTCTAAGGTGCTTGCTTGCCAGGCCTTGACATCTTTACCGTATCCCATCAATGCTTTTCGTAGTGCCGGTTTCGCGCAGGATAACCACCATGATAAAGTCGACGTGTAGGCGGGGCGACGGCGGCGGCAGAGGGCCCATGCGTCCTCTACTACGCATCGACAGTCAGGAGCAGTCAGGTGGACAACGTTCAGTTTCCATGGACCGCGACTGTGCCACACTCGTTGTCGGGCGAGGACGACGTCGCAGATGTAGGCTTCATGATTGGAGAAGGCCATAGGCCATACTTCAGCATGTCGTGTGGCGTCAGCGAGGGTGCGTGTAAGGTAAACGCGGTCGAGTCGACTGGACGAGTGTGCTGTGTAGTATGTGAACCCCGCGCGTGTTCAATAGAGTTTCGTCCATGAATCGATTAGTTGTAGTCGGTCGATAATGGCAGACAGGGCTGCGCACGGAGAATGTGTGGGGAGTTGATCAGTGGGCCCTTGTGCGCAGTTGAAATCCCCGCCAAGCACCAGATCATTCAGTGGAGCCACAAAAAGCGGCATTACCTCGTCAGCAAAGAATGCATGTCGTTCTCTACGTCTGTTGGAGCCTGACGGTGCATATACGTTGATAACACGCACACCGAACAGTGTAAGGGCCATTCCCCTCGCATTAGGAAGGTACACGACATCTTCAGCAGGGAGCCCTTCTCGGAGGAGGATGGCAACTCCGCTACCACTGTCGGAGGCGTGAGAGATGTGCGCTTCGTAGCCGGTAGGAGCGTAGAAGGCCGAGACGAACACTTCTTGGAGAAGGGCAGCGTAAATGGTGTCACGGAACATCGCCAATTTGTGAGGAGCTCGGATGGTAGCAAGATTCATCGTTGCAATGTGGTAGTGTTGCGGACGTGCTCCTGCTGATGTCGATGGGGGTCCTGTTAAGATGTCCGGTGGGTGTGGGGCGTCAGAAGCCGCCACTGTGTCTGCAATCACTAGGCGGAAGTTTTGTCGGGCGCCACCGAGGGATTCGCCCCATCCGGCGGGCCAGAGTTTTGATCTGCCTCATCTTCGACATCGGCGCTCCAGGGGGCCGACACGAAGGTCAAGTGATTCTCGCTCCCTTCGAGTGGTAGGGGTGGTGATGCTGCCACAGTGTTATCCTGTGGAGATCCACTGTTGTCGGGGGAGATAGAAGGCAGTGAATAAGACGTTCTTCGGTTGGGACATCGGGCACGGCGGTTTCCGTGGTTGTGACGCTCGAAGAGAGAACACTGTCAGAGATCCTGTCTTCTTCCTGTGGGGGGATGTCGGAGGAGGACGTTCGACTTCTCTTCTTCCGTTTCCTGGGCGACCGCTGCTTTCGAACGTGCTGCTCCGTGTCGGAATGCGGGTGTCCGTCGTCCGACGTAGTTCCCGTCTGTATGAAAGCTGCGGTGGGCACCACTCGTGGGTCGAGGTTCCTCGCTTCGACCTCGCCGTCTTTCATGTTCTGAAAGTTTGTCGGTCTCGTCTCAGGCATGGTAGAAGAGGATGCGGAAGTCTCTTCCACGCTGCAGTCCTCGGGAGGAAGCGTTGGCGGGAGAAAGGACGCATCCTGAAGTGTTGCTTCAGGTTTTCGCACGGCTGAGTCTTAGGAGTCTGATACAGGTGGTGCTGTTGCAGCTGGAACTGCCTCATCTGTCGGAATCCGGAGTAAACGGCGATGGAGACATTCGGAACGAACGTGGCCCTCTTGTCCACAGCCTGCACAAGTCCGTGGTTGTCCATCATACATGACGATGGCTCGCACACCACCAATCATTAGGTAGGATAGTACGTGTTTTGACAGTTCGATCTTGATCTGTCGTACGCCGTTTAATACTTGGTACGTCGTGAACGTCTGCCATTTTCCGCCATGTGACCCACAACCTTGCCGTAGGGGCGAAAGGCTTCAACAACGGCGTCTTGCTGTACCTCGAATGGAAGCTCAAACACACGAAGTGTTCGCAGTCCGAATCCTGCATGGTCCACCGTCACCTCCCCGATATGTCCATCCGAGTGTTTAAATTTCAGTTCTTGTGCGTGTTGTCGTACGACTTCAGCACATGCGGTCTCAGATGTCATTTTGATGTAAACGACACTGCCGGTGATCGAGAAGTGGATACCTATCACTTCCTGTTGGTTCAATCGTAGCTCTCCACAAATAAATTGTTCAATTTCGTAAGCGCGTGGTCGTGGATGTTCTGCTTGGAATGTAACTTTCAGGGTAAGAGTGCGCCATAACGTACACAGTTACTGGACTCGAGACAAATACAATTACCGCGACGCGGAAGTAAACAACACGGCAGTGGGGCAGTACCCTGCGCGCGGAGCCTACGGCCGAAAGCCAACTGACTCGTCCTGTAGCTGCCTAGAATGTGCTTTGCAGCTGAATTGCATTCAACCTTCTGTCTCGACGGGCTGTTAACTGGAGATAACCGTCATCTCTTGCTGCTGTTACCACTAGACGACCTTGGCTTTTTTTAACGGGTTCTGTTGTCTGAAATCGCGTCCATTTCCTGGAAATTACACTTTGAGACAATTCAATAGCTGAAGCCAACTCCGTGCTTTGCAGCTGAATTGCATTCAACCTTCTGTCTCGACGGGCTGTTAACTGGAGATAACCGTCATCTCTTGCTGCTGTTACCACTAGACGACCTTGGCTTTTTTTAACGGGTTCTGTTGTCTGAAATCGCGTCCATTTCCTGGAAATTACACTTTGAGACAATTCAATAGCTGAAGCCAACTCCGTTTGTGTCTGCCCCGCTTCCAACCTTGCTATAGCTCTTCATGCCATGGCGTCTGTGAAGTCAAATTGTTGTTGCATTGCACTACCTGCTCACTGCACTATGTGAGCTCAACTGCTTGCGTAATTCATTTGGCAAACACAAGTCAACACAAACCCCCTCTGCAGCAAATTTCTGTTATTACCGCTCTCTCGGTTGCCGCAATGTTAATGTTATTGTCTTCACTCCCTAGAACCAGTTTAGTTCGTTCTGCCGATGACAATATTTCAGAACCTAGATACCTCAGTTGAATAGTTTAGACCAGTGTGTCTAGAGGGGTGGCTACCTACACACTCTTGATTGGGCAGTCTAAATCGCTCACTTCTAGACTTGTGTCAGCTCTACGGTGCCGACGTTTGGTGGCTCTTCACCGCGATGCATACTACAGGGTGTCCCAAAAAGAATGACGCGATTTAAAATATAATTATGTATTACGAAGAAGGACTTAATACCAACAAATTGCATACTAAATTACTCACAAAAGAAAGAAGTTTATAATAATCCACCATAAATGTTCAGTATATCCTCCATTGGCTGCATGGACGACATCTAGCAGATACCCGAATTCATCCCAAACTGAGTGTAAGGTGTCCTCTGTCGCTGAATCTACAGCAGTTGATAGTTTGGATTTTGGTTCACCAATATCACGAAGTAAGGGAGGAACGTAAACACATTGTTTAGCATGTCCCCAGAGGAAGAAATCACATGGTTTTAAGTCAGGGCACCTAGGAGGCCAAGAGTGTGAATACTGGTCTCGCGGTACTGTACGCCCTATTCAACGTTACATCTACATCTACATCCTCATACATACTCCGCAATCCACCGTAAGGTGCGTGGCGGAGGGTACACTGTACCACTACTAGGCATTTCCTTTCCTATTCCACTCCCAAATAGAACGAGGAAAAAAAAGAATGCCTATATACCTCTGTTCGAGCCCTAATTTCTCTTATCTTGTCTTTGTGATCACTACGCGAAATGTAGGTCGTCGGCAGCTAGATCGTACTACACTCAGCTTCAAATTCCGGCCCTCTAAATTTCCTCAAAAGAAATTCACGTAAAGAACGTCGTCTTTCCTCCAGCGATCCCCAATTTAGTTGCCGGAGCATTTCCAAGACACTCGCGCACTGGTCGAACCTACCAGTAACAAACCTAGCTGCTCGCTTCCTAACTGCTTCTATGTCTTCCTTTAAACTGATCTCCTGCGGGTCCCAAACACTTGAGCAATACTCAAGACGTGGTCGTACAGCGTTTTATACGCGGTCTCCTTTACAGGTGAAGTACATCTTCCCAAAATTCTCCCAATAAACCGAAGTCGGCTGTCCGCCTTATTCACAACTGTCTTTACATGTTCGTTCCAATTTATACCGCTCTGCAATGTTACGCCTAGATATTTGAACGACGCGACAGCATCAAGAAGCTCACTACTAATGCTGTATTCTTACATTATGGGATTATTTTTCCTACTCATGCGCATCACCTTACACTTTTCTACATTGAGAGCTAGCTGCCATTCTTCGCACCGACTAGAAATTTTGTCTAAGTCATCCTGTATGCTATTGCAGTCAGTTACAGACGACACCCTCCCATACACCACAGCATCATCAGCAAACAGCCGCAAATTACAAGGTACTCTGTCCATCAGATCATTTATATAGATAGAAAATAACAGCGGTACTATCACACTCCCCTGGGGCACGCCTGACGATACACTCGTCTCTGATCAACACTCGCCGTCGAGAACAACGTATTGCGTTTTATTACTTAGGAAGTCTTCCAGCCAGTCACAAATCTGTGGATCTATTCCATAAGCTCATATCTTCGTTAGTAGTCCGCAGTGAGGCACCGCGTCGAACGCCTTTTTGAAGTCGAGGAAAACATAATCCGCCTGTTGCCCTTCGTCCGTGGCTAACAAGATGTCATAGAATTCTACATGAAACTGATGTCAACGATATTGGCCTGTAATTGTGTGGGTCAGTTCTCTTTCCTTTCTTATAAACTGAAGTCACCTCCGTTTTTTGCAATCACTAGGAACTTTGCGCTGAATTAAAGATTCTCGATAAATGCAAGCGAAGTAGGGAGCCAATGCCGCAGAATACTCTTTGTAAAACCGAACTGGTATTCCATCCGGACCAGCAGACTTTTTCGTATTAGGTCTCTCATCTGCTTCTCTACACCGGAAATACCTATGTCCTCCATTTCGGAATTAGTACGTTGATCAAATGATGGTACATTTTTGCGGTCCTCCTGCGTGAAAGATTTCTTAAAGGTTAAATTTAGAACTTCAGCTTTCCGTTTGCTTTCTTCTATTACTGCCCTGGAATGATCAACGAGTGACTGGACAGTAGGCTTTGACCCGCTTATCGATTTTACACAGGACCATAATTTTTTTCGGGTTCTCGGAAAGATCTTTTGCTAAGGTATGATTGTGGTAATTATTGTACTCTTCGCGCATCGATCTTTTTATAGACAAACGAATCTCTACTAACTTTTGCCTCTCATCATTTGCATGTTCTTTTTTGAATCGAGAGGTCAGCAGTCTTTGCTTTCTCAGCAGCTTTCTAACATTATTATTATACCACGGTGGATCTTTTCCATTCTTAATCGTCTTTACTGGCACATATTTCTCCAACCCTTTATTTACAGTGCACTTAAATTTGGTCCACAATTCCTCTACATCCATTGTCCCGGAATTAAACGATGCCCATTCATTACGTTAAGGCACGCTCCAGGTTAGCGCACAATACACCTTCCCGCCTGGAAGCAGGCATGACCGTTACACTGCTTAATCGTACCGGTCTGCTTCCAGGTGCATCGCCATCGTTCCTGCTGCTGAGGCGCTTCCTGACCGTGCTGCCCATCGCCTGCTGGACCTGCTGCTGCCGCCACCGCCGCCGTCCGCCGCCGCAGTCCGGACGCCCTCTAGCTGCCGCTGCCGCTGCCGCTGCCGCCGTTGCCGCCCCCAGCCCTGCTGCCCGCCGGACCGGATGGCCGCCCCAGGCTCATCGCCGAGGCTCGGCACCCCTCCATCGTCGCCGCTACGGTGCCACCCGATCCCTGAGGCCCCTGCGTTCCAGATCGTCGCTTCCCAACCCGGGACTGGTCGGACTAAGCCCCCTGGTCGCCGCCGCCGCCTCGACGTCGCCGCCGCCGCCCCAGCTGTTGGTGATCTTCAGCCGCCCTTCCGCAGCCTGAGGTTGCTGCGGTCGCGCTCTCGTCTTTGCCTCATCTCATTAGCTTTCTCTTGGACTGTCCAACCTTTCTTATTCTCTTTCCTCTTTCCCTACTATAACATACATCCCTCTCATGGCCAATATCCCCACCACCACCACCACCACCACTACCCTTTTTTCCATTGCCCCTTCCCTTCCCACTTCCCCATAGACCCCTATGGCAAGCCCTTCCTATACCAATATCATAATGTACGCTCCCTTCCCACCAACAAACACCTTCTCATGCATACCGTCCTGTACCACTGCATGGATGCCTTCCTTCTCAATGAAACATTCCTTCAACCCCATCATCATATCAGCACCGCTCCCTACCTCCTCCACCATACAGATGCCCCCTCCCCCCGCCCGTGGCGGAATGGCGATAGGCCACTTATGCCAGCACCCCGTCTGGCTCCCACTGAGCACTTGATCCTCTTCCTCTTTCTTCCATCCCTTACAGTCACACTAGCCACCATATATATTCATAGTACTGCTCTCCTCCTGTATGCCTTTCTCTCCCACATCGACCGATCCTTTATAACCTATGTGATGTATTTAAGCTTTCTTCCCGTTCACCTGCCGAACTCCGGTGGAGGCGTCATTTCGTCAACACCTCACTCCGGGGCAGCATCCTCCCCATACCCCATCCCACCTGCCCCAAAACAACACCACACCTGACGTTGTACTGGCGTCTCCCAACCTCCTCAGGAGCATCATGGCAGACGTCCTTGACCTTATAGGCAGTGACCACGCCCTGTCCTACTCATCCTTGACCACCGCCCCCGCCCTGCCTGTGCTCCCCGTCCTATGCCCCCTCCTAAACTTGACCACAATTACTCTCGTGCCGACTGGGATGCCTACCATCGCTCCATTGACACCTCAGTTGCAAGCCACCCCCTTCCCCTCCATACCCCTGATGACATTGACCATGACCCCTCCTTCCTCCACCAGGCCATTGCTGATGTGTTCCATGCCCACATCCCCACCAAGGCTATATATCCTCACCATCCTACCTTTCCTCCACAGGCCATACTTCTCCTACATGAATCCTGTCGCCTCTACCGCTCCTTTCTCTGGACTCGTGACTGGGATACACTACAACACCACCGGCAACTCCAAAGACACATTAGTTACATCTTGTCCACGAAAAAACGCTGGGACTGGCGCCAGACGTGCACCTGCTCCCCATCAACTCCTCCAAGTACTGGCATGCCTTCCGCCGCCTTACTGGCAGTCACTCCTCCCCCCACTACCCGCTTCTCCATGATGACTATCCCTTTCCTGACAATGCCAGTAAGGCTGAACATCTTGCCTCCTGCCACTCCAAAGTGTTTTCCGTTACCAACAATCCTAACTTTGACTATTCTCTCTTGCCTGATGTCCATGAGCGAACTGACACCTCCTCCCCCACTCGTACCCAGCTTACAGTACTCTCTCAGAATTGAACACGCCCTATCACCGCCCATGACATAACCGAAACTCTTTGCACCAAATGCAACACTGCCCCTGGTCACGACCGGTTGACCTACCGACACCTCCATGCTTGCCCCCCTCCTTCCATGAAGTGCTCACAACGCTTTACAATGTCATCCTTTCCACCGGATTTTACCCCGACCTGTCGAAGACCTCCCTTATTCTCATGTTGTGCAAACCTTATAAGACCCCATCCCAGACCTCAACCTATCGTCCCATCAGTCTCACCTCTGTGTTCTGCAAGGTCCTGGAAACCATCCTCTCCCATCATATCCATCAGCACCTCTGCCGTCACCCATTTCTCCCCCTCTCCCAGGCCGATGACCAGATCCTTCGTCTCACCCACCTCCTCTCTGCCCAGCTTAATTCCCGTCACTCCGCCATCTTTGTCTTCCTTGACATTGAAAAAGCCTATGACCGTGTATAGCATTCAGGACTCCTTTTCAAGCTGCAGTTCTACGCCCTTTCTGTAAATTATATCTGCCTGATTGTTTCCTTCTTCACCCACCGCCTCTCCTATGTCACTGTCTGCAACTCCAACTCCCGTTTATTCTACCCGTCTGCCGGGGTGCCTCAAGGCTGCGTCCTTTCTCCTTACCTTTATATCTACTCCACCAATATGCCCCAACACCAAACTCACGTCTATCTCTTCCAATATGCTGATTGTACCGCCTTCCATCGCCCCCTCCCTTGCCCGTTCCCAGTTTTTGCTCCAGTCCCACCTCACTGAGTTTGCCTCATGGTGTAACTGGTGGCTGCTTTCCGTCAACCCTGGAAAATCCCAGGCAATCATTATAGGCCGTACACCCGTTCCTTCCGCCTCCCTGACTTCTACCTTATCCTCCACAAAAATGTTCAAATGTTTGTTAAGCTTATGGGACTTAACTACGGGGTCATCAGTCCCTAAACTTACAAACTACTTATGAACTACCTAAGACTAAGGACGGCACAAATATCCATGCCCGAGGGGGATTCGAACCCCCGACCGTAGTGGCCGTGCAGACCGTGACTGGAGCGCATGTCCCCTCGGCCACCGCGGCCGGCTATCCTCCACAATCGTCCCATCTGCCACACTCCCACTCTCAAATACTTCGGTCTAACCCTCGATTGCTCCCTCTCCTGGACGCCATACCTCCACCCTGGCCGCCACCCTACCCCTCTCTACCTCGCAGGGTCTTGCTACATCAGTTTTAACAGTTCCTCGTTCTGCAATGTGTGTGCAGTGCTACAGTGTGCTTTATCTGCGTCCACCGCTTACAGACAAGTGTCGCATCGTTTGCTTTTAATACTGTGTGCTTTTAATACTGTGTCACCATCAGTGCTCGCCATCCTGTTTTGATTTCATAATTCATGTTTTTAATGTCACCGTGGCTCTTTGTTTTAACTGACTACATGTGTTTTTATCCATCTGTCAACACTGAAAGTACCTGAAGATTTTATTCATATCTATAATTTAATTCACCATTGTTTTAACTTCGTTTCATGTTATCTGTCTTCACACACATGTTTTACTGATGTAGGAAACACCCAAAATATGCTCCAAAGCCACATTCGCTCCTTAGAAAAAAATTTTAATATACTTCTGTCTATTAGAGCTATTAAAGCACTATTAGTTTCTGTTTTTTATGGCGTCACTTTCAAGTTTAATATGGTTAAATCATTGTAATATTTTTTGTAATCTTGAGAAAGACGCCATAGTGCGCTGAAACTAGTAATGCGTTCGTAGTGATTTCCCTAAATCACTTCAGGCAAATGCCGGGATGGTTCCTTTCAAAGGGCACGGCCGATTTCCTTCCTCATCCTTACCCAAAAACTCTGAGCGCAAGCTTCGTCTCTAATTACCTAGCTGTCGATGGGACGTTAAACCCTAAGCTTCCTTCCTTCATTAGTACGTTCGTAGTTAGATGGAAGGATATTAATTCGACAATTGAAGACAATTTTACCTGGTTATGCCAGGAGCAGAAAACATGTGCACTAGTTGCAGGGCATTCATTTATTTCGGAGCGCTGTCAACGTTACGCTGCCCCTAGACACGAAACACTGCACACGTTGTTACGGGTAACGTTTCCAACACTGCGAGGCTGCCTTCCGCTCACTGCTCCTCGCCTCCCGGCAGCCATGGTACACGCCTCCTGCCACTGCCAACAGCCAGCGCATGAATCGTGAACTTACCGTGGGCAAACAATGCTGTATCTGCCGTAGCTGTTTCATTATCAAACAATGCATTGGACAACAGTCAAACAGCCAGTAAATATGTCGCGGTAAGTTTGATATTAACTCAAAATCTAAAATCAGATTTCCTGTGTTGCGTTGTACTGAATCAGTTTCTTCTTCGTGTTTTGTAAAGGTACTACGCAAAACGTGATGAGTTTTTAAGACAGCTTTCCCGATCAACAAAATTACACATGATTGTGTTTCTATAAGAATTTCTACTAGCATGAAAATCTTTTGCACCTGATGTGCGGAAAAATGCCATTGAAATTTCTAATTTACTCCAATAACTGGAAAATCGAAACGTGTAGCTTCAAATAAAACTGTTTATAATCCGTGGCAGTACTATTTATTAGTGTCTGGGAAAAGAATACAAAGTACAGAGTGATAAACGCCGAGCGGTCTGGAGCGCCACGTTATGCATCGCGCGGCCTCCCGCGTCGGAGGTTCGAATCCTCCCTCGGGCATGGATGTGTGTGTTATCCTTAGGTTAGTTTCACTTAGTTTAAGTAGTTTGTAAGACTAGGGACTGATGACCAACGTAATTTGGTCCCATATGAATTACACACATTCAGAGTGATAAACTGATTACCGAAAAGAGCTGAATGCACCAGCCTGAACGCAGGCCTAGAATTTCACGCTTTTTTCACATAAATCCTTTAACTTTATTTACGTATGAATAAAACGTACGTAATGTCTCATTTGTCTCTCCAGCAATAACAAAACTATAGACTTTTACTTAGTTTTATCGTAAATTACTGACAAAAATGAGGAAGAAGCAATTAAAAGGAAGCATAACACAAAAAGTCAATTGACGTTATGTTAATTACAGGGATTTTGCCTTTTTAATCTCACACTTACATGCTGTCTGTAAGTTAAACCTAATTATTCATATGCTGAGATTCTCTCCCTCCCTCTCGCCCCCCCCCACTCTCTCTTGCTCCCTCCCTCCCTCCCCCTCTCCCCCCACTCTCTCTCTCTCTCTCTCTCTCTCTCTCTCTCTTTTTTTTTTTTTTTTTTTTTTTTTTTTTTTTTTTTTTTTTTTTTTGCCAGGCTGTCTGCTGTTTGGAGGGGGCCATGTGCCCGGGCTGTACCCCCCCTCCTACATCCGCCCTTGAGTTTTAGCATTACGATGTAGTTTTAGTATTGTAGTTGCTATTTTGATCCGATAAATAGGTTAAATGGTACGACGCTTCTCGCCAGGATGCAGTGGTTATATTGGCACCAACGGTAATGATGGCAACTCAGATGATCAATAAATATTTTTTCGTGACAACTGCAATTAAAACAAAAAAAATTTTTTTCCGGTCGGACAAGGGTACATACAAAAGTCTGGCGACCGTAGAGCAGGTACAGTATTAAATTTGCTGCGAGTGAAACGAGCAGCAATAACATTTACTCTGTAGCTCGTGAAAAATATTAACGCAATTCTACACTTCATTGTTCATCTGTTGCCAACAAAGCACTGGAGCCGACGAGAAGCGTCGTAAAATTTTACCGATAAATAATTGAGAAAGAGAAGCAGTAGTTGTAATACACTACGTTTACATGCAACACATCTTCCGGAAGACGAAAAGCGATTTTCGTAGAACGTTTTTCGCTGTCCTGTTCACATGTCACACCCTGAATCGGATTTCGTAGCCCACTTAAAATGGCGGCTGAAAAACAGCTGATTCCGTTCCTGATTTAGTAAGAACAATCGCTATTTTTCTTTATTTAAATACACAGATTCATGTTCACTCTAATATTTATACTTTTATTTCATGGTAGAAAATGTCAGTCTGTCCACACGGGCCGAAAATTCTTAAGAAGGAAACACAATCTGACAATCCAAGAACGCTTCAAAAACGGTTGCGTTTACATGGGCACGAAAATCGATTGTGGAACTGGAAAACCGCTTTTCAAAAGTGGATTTCCAGAATCGATTTTGATGTGTTTACATGACAACCAAAAGCGGATTTGGGAAATAGGTTTACGAAATCCGGTTTTGGAAGCCCATGTAAACGGGGTTCGTCCTGAAAGCAGTGGCGGCTCGTACAAAATTTGACCAGTGTGCTACAATATTACAAAAATAAACAGGAAACAAATATACTAAATAAAAAGTCAACTTTTGTATGTTTGCTTTTAATTAAATATCAATTAATACTGTATTGACAGTAAGACCTTCAGGGTAATCTATAACAGCGCTGCCAACTGCATGTTTTCACCGCATATAAAGTTTAAAAAATATTAATTTTATTTACAGAAATTAAAAATGTAGACTCAGAGGTATTTGAATACGAGCCTCACACAGGTAGGTTTGAGAGACAACGCGCAGGA
Source organism: Locusta migratoria (assembly GCA_026315105.1). Taxonomy (NCBI): domain Eukaryota; kingdom Metazoa; phylum Arthropoda; class Insecta; order Orthoptera; family Acrididae; genus Locusta; species Locusta migratoria. The sequence continues at coordinate 129,582,818 of CM048745.1, read as the reverse complement.
CGCCTCAGTCAGCGCGCTATTTGACTCTGTAAGCCGCAATATTCGTCACACACTATTCTTCCGCAGCCGTTACACGCAGCGCGAAGAGAAATATTGATGTGGTGCTGCAGTCGGTCTCAGCACACCTGAGTCGCCAGGCCTGACGTCACGTCTGCGCATACGCACTCGCGAAAAGAAGACTGCGCCACCTCTCTGCGCACGTACCAGCGCGGCTGAATCCCACTTCAGCACACGGAGTTGGTTTCCAGCTATCGCAGCGAGACAGCTCCAGAATGCGTTTCATCCTTATTACTAGCGTTCTAATACGCATTGGAAGGGAATTGGCATAATTTCGTGATATCTGGCTCGTATTCCAAGAGAAAGCGATTTCTCGCTTGCATTCGAAGAGAAATGGCATAATTTTAGTAATATATTTACAGTGTGCTGCAGCACATTAGCACATTATCATCAGCTGCCACTGCCTGAAAGTCTTCCAAAGACGACAGCTGTGCAGTGATTGGAGGCAGCATACACAGGCGCCGCGCGGTAGACAAGCAGAACACGTCGGTCGACTGCCGGCTTGGTGGCTGGTCATTCCCGCCGTCCCGTCTGTGTGCTTCGCTTGCTAAGCACGCGAGAGTCTGTGTGACCTTGGCGGCGGCGTGTTTGTATTGCTGTCTACGCGTCACCTAATGTGTGTTTGGCTTTCCCACGCAAACGGAGACGCCACGTCTCCACTGTGTGGCAATCATTTCTCTAGGTTTCCTTTCACGCCACAACCACAGGAATGGAAAGTGTGGTACAATTTGGTTTGATTGATGTTCAAATCAAATGGTTTTAAATCTAAGGGGCTTAAACTATATTGTTTAATAGATTGCAAAATTTTCAAACGTTTGTAAAGTTATTGGATCAAAGTGCAGTAGCCATCCAGTCCCTTGGCTTACAAATTACTTAACACTTATAACGAAACATGCCGGGCGCGGTGGCCGAGGTGACTGAGGCGCTCCAGTCACGGTCAGCACGGCCACTACGGTCGGGGGTTCGAATCCCCCCTCGGGCATGGATATTTGTGCTGTCCTAGTTCGTAAGTAGTTCATAAGTAGTTTGTAAGTTTAGGGACTGATGACCCCGTAGTTAAATCCCATAAGCTTAACAAACATTTGAACATTTTGTTAAAAAAAAAAAAATAAAATAAAATAAAATAAAAATAACGAAACATGATTTTTTATAACACGAAGCATACGGTCAATTTGACCGTTTCGATTTTTCTCCTGATTTTGCTTGTTATTTCATGTAAGTTTTCACAGGGAGCATTTTTTAAATATTTATTTTAATATTCTAGAAAAATCGAGAAGAATGAAATAAAAACAGAAAAACATCGGATAATTCCGAGCTACTTAACGGTATTCAGATTTTGAAAACCGTAATAAAATGAATTTTAGTATACTACATTGCTTATACATACAAATAATTAAATAAACAAATTAGCCCAAATAGTCTAGGTATATTCTGGAAAATCGACAACTTCAGCAAATGCATTTATTATATTTTCTGCAGTGTCTCCTTGCTCGACCAGGTTGGCATCATCTTCATCTTCAGATGAACTGGAACTTGGTTCAATTTGGCCTTCTTCAAGAGTTTGATCATCAGACGTGACAAAATCCGGATCAGCTTCTGAATCATCAACGTCAACGTCAAAATCACTGTCATCTTCACTAATGACCGCAGCCAACACTCTACTACGTATTTGCTAAACAAAATCTGCATCGCAAGGCCGTACATGACGACAAGAACCAGGATTAGCCACTTTATATGCAACAAAAAATTGTTTTGAAGTAAAACAGCGATCCGCAACACATACCACTGCAAGCTGTTGAGCGAAACATACGGTGTATTTGACCGATGACTGCTCGCCGGTAAGGGAAACAAGTTGTATATCTGACTGACCGGCTTTACACTAAGTGCCTGTTCTGGGGGAAACCGTCAGGCAGACTAACCACGGAGGGCCAGGGAGATAAGGGAGGGGTCAGGAGGAAGGTACAGGGAGCGGCAGCCATCAAGGCTACACAGTTTAGCCAATACAAAAGCATAAAAAACCCAATCAGTCCAAACTGACCGATGTTTCGTTATAAGTGTTAAACTAACGTGCACACACACACACACACACACACACACACACACACACCAATGCAGAGTTGCCAATTTGGGTGATAAGTCGCTAAATCTGGGGGACTGAAAGATCCTCTTAGCAACAAACAATTTATTTTAGCGATTAGCGACCTTCTTTAGGGTAATTTAAAGATTTTGGGGGGGGGAATTGAAACGCATTTATTGAGTAATAACTTTTATTTGTTGTCAGTTAAAAGAGACTTCAGCGAAAGCTCTGTAGGCCTAACAACAAAAAACTGTTACAACCATGTTCTTTTCTTTAACATCTTCTCTTGTGATTTCTTATGCGACGAAAGTGAAATGCGTAATTTTTCTTCGATTATGTCAGTAATTTGCAAACTACTGTAATTCAGAACACCGATTTCTTTACAAAACGTAAAATGAAGATGCATTTCTAATTGGTTGCCTGAACGCCACTCCTGATTGGCTGCCTTCGCGTCTCGTCATTCATAGCGCCGCTGCCAACATAACACGTCGAGCAGCTGCCCTGTTTATGTTGACTAAAATGTAACCATAAAATCTACTGTGTTAGTAATATACGTGAAGTCCATAATTATTACGTTGGAGACGAATCATGAATGTATTCTTTCGTAATTCCATGTCTTAACAGCAACAATCTTTTCAAGCCCACACTTATTCCGATAGAGGCGGCACATATGTTCGTTTCTTCGAAGGTTCACGATTTCTTCCACCAGAGGCGTTGCAAACGACCTGTCATTTCATAGTGTTTCGCTTTTTATTGTGATTTTATCCTCTACTAAATGTTGAAATGTTTGTTAAGCTTATGGAACTTAACTGCGGGGTCATCAGTCCCTAAATTTACAAACTACTTATGAACTACCGTATACTAAAGACATCACAAACATCTATGCCAGAGGGAGGATTCGAACCTCCGACGCAGGAGACCGCGCGACCCGCAACGTAGCGCTCCAGACCGCTCGGCTACTCCCGCGCGGCTATCCTCTACTCTCAACAAATAGGGTTATTACATTCTGCTCCAGCTTGTTACCTGCTCTTAATCGTGTTGCCAACATATAACCTATATTTTAGAAAATATCGTCAATAATTAGTTAATCACGATATATGCGTATAAAACCATAGTTTCACTCTTGAAAACGTCAAGGTATACACCACTATCAATTTCTTAACGTAATGGTATATTCGGAAGGGGTGTCTAATACGTAACTTTTACCCAGTTACACTACTTTAACAATTTCATGCAAAGTATGAAGTTATAAAAATATTACTAAATTACGAAAGATATACATTTAAAAAAATCTAATTTTTATTTTTTGAATAGCCTTTAGCGACTTTTGGCAGGAACTAGTTGGCAACCCTGCTGTGCAGTGCCTGCACCAATGCCCAAGGGATGACTCGAACTTCCAACGGCGGGCAGCGGCGCGCTCCGCAGCAAGGTAAATTAGAGCGCTCGGGAACCTCACCGCGACTTGCTCTCTCGGTGAAACTGTGTCCGCAAGAATTCTTTTCTTCACTTTCACATTCATTTCATAATATACTAAGTGACAGCAAAGTATTTTCGGGTTTACAGAGTACTGCTAATTATCTTAAAAATTCCTTACGAAGGATGAATGGTATAAATAAACAGCCTTGGTCGCGTATTCTACTTTCTGCAGCGGTTTCGTGTTGGTATGTCAATTGTGGTCCTACCTCGCGCGCCGCGGCGGAGTGGCTGAGCGCATTGACGCGCTATGCTCAAATACGCGAGGCCGTTCCCCGTCTGGGGTTCGAATCCCCCCTTGGGCATGGATGTTTGTGTTGTCTTTAGCGTCTTTTAGGTAGTTTATAAGTAGTTTGTAAGTTTAAGTAGCCATGGATGAAGGGCAACAGGCGGATTGTGTTTTTCTCGACTTCAAAAATGCATTCGACGCGGTGCCACACTGCAGACTGCTAACGAAGATACGAGCTTATGGAATAGGTTCACAGATTTGTGACTGGCTGGAAGACTTCCTAAGTAATAGAACGCAGTACGTTGTTCTCGACGGCGAGTGTTCATCAGAGACGAGTGTATCGTCAGGCGTGCCCCAGGGGAGTGTGATAGGACCGCTATTATTTTCTATCTATATAAATGATCTGATGGACAGAGTAAGTTGTAATTTGCGGCTGTTTGCTGATGATGCTGTGGTGTATGGGAGGGTGTCGTCTGTAACTGACTGTAATAGCATACAGGATGACTTAGACAAAATTTCTAGTTGGTGCGAAGAATGGCAGCTAGCTCTCAATGTAGAAAAATGTAAGGTGATGCGCATGAGTAGAAAAAACAATCCTATAATGTTCGAATACAGCATTAGTAGTCACCTTCTTGATGCTGTCGCGTCGTTCAAATATCTAGGCGTAACATTTCAGAGCGATATGAAATGGACCGAACATGTAAGGACAGTTGTGAGTAAGGCGGACAGCCGACTTCGGTTTATTGGGAGAATTTTGGGCAGATGTACTTCACCTGTAAAGGAGACCGCGTATAAAACGCTTGTACGACCACGTCTTGAGTATTGCTCAAGTGTTTGGGACCCGCAGCAGATCGGTTTGAAGGAAGACATAGAGGCGGTTCAGAGGCGAGCAGCTAGATTTGTTACCGGTAGGTTCGACCAATGCGCGATGTCACGGAAATGCTTCGGCAACTCAATTGGGGATCGCTGGAAGATAGACGACGTTCTTTTCGTGAATTTCTGTTAACTAAATTTAGAGGGCCGGAATTTGAAGCTGAGTGTAGTACGATCTTGCTGCCGCCTACTTACATTTCGCGTAAAGATCACAAAGACATGATAAGAGAAATTAGGGCTCGTAAGGAGGCATATAGGCATTCTTTTTTTCCTCGTTCTATTTGGCTGGAATAGGAAAGGAAATGCCTAGTAGTGGTACAGAGTACCCTCCGACACGCACCTTACGGTGAATTGCGGAGTATGTATGTAGAAGTACTGATGACCCCGCAGTTATGTCCCATAAGTTTAACAAACGTTTGAACGTTTCCTAACTCGCTCGAAGCTTGCATTGCCTGGCAGCGCGTTAAGGAAGCCACCGATAATCATAATATTTAACAGCTAATAATTAGAGCTTTGTGAAATTCTGATATGCTATAAACTCTAAATAAATGTTATAAATGCTACATGAGTGCTATGAATGCTAAATAAATGAAAGTTGAACGACTACTGAAATTACCTATTTCAGTGAAATTTATTGCTCAACTGCTAAAATAACATAGTGAGCAGTCTTTTACTGATTATAATATGCACACATTGTATGTGAAACCACCAGATAAATACAGTAAAAGATTGAAAATTAAAATTACTAATAAATACTTGTTACCTAACTACATATGTGCTTTATATGATGTTCTGTTAATCTTTGGGAGACATATTTATGCACTACCTAGCTGCCACATAGTAAATGAGATACGTCTCTGTGATATTTAACATCACTGAAATACTAGGGATATTTCATTTATATCTGGGGGCATAAAGAAGCATGAAGATTGATATAAGTTTACAAAATTTTACCGGAATTCAAACAGTATATTTTCTTGCTTCGTTGCTTGTGCAGATTTTTTTTATATTTTATGCAAATGATGTTTTACTTCTTGATCATTTGTTTCATTCTCTACACAAGTATATATTCAGGATCCTTACACTAAACAGAAATATTTGTTAGGAAAGTAGCGAATATATACTGGTGTTCTAAATGATAAACTGTTTGCTTGTTTTTCAAAAAATCACATGGCATTTCAACCATATTGCAAGTTGCCTTCTCCACATCCTGAGGCAGGTTACTTCCAATAGTGGCCCTATCAAATTTAAAATGCATTGACATAGACTGAAAATTATTACCGAAAATGACAATGGGCGCAGAAACCTATGATCACATTGACTGAAGTGTGTTCAAAATGCATATACCTGAACTGAGTTTGCAGAAGTGATGCAGTGCGTATCTGAAGGAAGATGTCTTTTATGTTCATTACTAAAATTCCTGTGTGTTACTTGACTGGAATACCCTCTGAAGGTACACTTCTGAAGGTAGCAGGGGTAAAATATAGGGAGCGAAGAGTTATATTCAACTTGTACAAAAACAAGACAGCAATTATTAGAGTCGAAGGGCATGTAATGGTCGCAGTGGTTGGGAAGGGAGTAAGACAGGGGTGTAGCATTTCCCCCAATGTTGTTCAATCTGTACACTGAGAAAGCTGTGAAGGAATGCATGGTGAAATTTTGAGAGGGGATTAAAGTCCAGGGAGAAGGAATAAAAACATAACGTTTTGCTGATGACTTATCTGACAGTATTATTAATACTGTCAGGGACAATAAAGAACGTGGAATTAAATTGAATGGACAGTGTCTTGAATGGAAGATATAAGATGAACATTAACAAGAGTAAAACGGGTGTAATGGAATGTAGTGTCAGAAAATCAGACGATGCCGAAGGTATCATATTGTTAATGAGACGATAAAAGTAGTAGATGAGTTTTGTTATTTGGGCAACAAGATAACTTTTGATGATCGAAGAAAGAAAGATATAAAATGCAGAATGACTATGGGAAGCGTTTCTGAAGAAGCGAAATTTGTCGACATTCAATATTAGTTTAAATGTTAGGAAATCTCATCTGAAAGGATTTGTCTGTAGTTGAGCATTGTATGGGAGTGGAACTAGGACGATAAGGAGTTCAGACAAAAATATGATAGAAGCTTTCGAAATGTGGTGCTACAGATGAATGATGATTAGATGGCCGCGGTGTAGTAGCCCAGCGGTCTAAAGCGTCTCGCTGCGGAGCGCGCGGTTGCTCGCCGTGAAGGTTCGAGTCCTCCCTGGGGCATGGGTGTGTGTGTTTGTCCGTAGGTTAGTTTACCTAGGTTTAAGTAGTTTGTAAGCTACGGACTGATGACCACGCAGTTTGGTCCGATAGATTTACAAACATTTGAACATTTTTGATGATTAGATGGGTGGATCACGTAACTAATGAGGAGGTGCTTAACAGAAAGGGGGGAGAAAAGGAGTTTCTGGCATATTCTACTGATAACAGACGGGACAAGTTGGTGGGATACATCCTGAGACATCAAGCGTTAGAAGGAAGTGCGTGGGGTAAAAATCGTAGAGGAAGACCGAGGGACGAATATAGTAGGCAGATTGAAAAGGATATCGATTGCCGAACGTATTCTCAAATGAAAAGGTTTGCACAGGACAGGGTAGCGTGGAAAGCTTTTCAAACCAGATCGCGGACTAAAGACCACAATAACTTTCACAATTTTCAAATGAGAAAAAAAGTTTAGAAAAAAAACATTTAAATAATATAAATGCTATATAAATGCTAAATTTGAATTTCAAGATGCTAAATTTTCAAACTTTATTTGCTTATTTCATGTAGCTCTACTGGTATTCCAAGCACGCTTGATGTCTTCGCCCGGTGGCCAATCACTACCCACGAACTGCCTCTGCCCAGACTAGTAAATATTATCTGAGGATACCTACTGTAGTTGAAACGCGACTTTGAAGTATAAAAATCCGCAATCAAGACGGTTTATTTATATCTTCCTTCAAACTGGTTGCTGCACCAGATGAAAAATGGAATGGAAGAAGCTTCGAAGGACAAATGTTATATTAATATGGTCTTCTTGTCCCAACTGAAGTAATCACAAGGGTTAAAGAACTTACCTACTACGATATATTTGTTCTAAAAGATCAGACATTGCTGATGGTCCGCAGCTATAAATGTTAAATATCCGTATCTTAATCCGCAATTTGCGAGAACTTACGACTTTAGCTGCTCTTCTTTAGGAAGTCTATCATTTGAAAAATTTGTTGCGGTTTCTGGACTCGACCCGGATCTCCCGCTACTCTATCCGTATCTCCCGCTATTCGCGACGGGAGATCCTGGTTCGAGTCCCGATCCGGCACTTTTTTCATATGTTACAAAATGATAGAGTTTCTAAAGAAGATCAGCTAAAGTTGTAAGTTCTCGCAAACTGCGAATTAAGATATTGGTTAATGAACTATTTACCCCAGAGCGAACATTGCGGTAATGCCAAGAAGCACCATATCAAGACTCGAGTAAGAAATATGTATCTTGTGCAGTGTTATGCACCCACGGAACAAGCAGACACCCAAGAAAAGGACAGATTTTATGAACAATTGGGAGAGGTTCTAGACAGGATCAAAAAGAAAGACATAAAAATTGGGAGACCTAAATTGTCAAGATTGGTTGTGAAAATGAAGGACTGGAGAAATTTATGGGAAATCATGGTATTGGAGCCCAAAAGACAACGGAGGGCGCTTCATTGACTTGTGCCTTAACAAAAGGCTAATTATTGGAGGTTCGGTGTTGCCACACAATCTCTGCCATAAAGTAACATGGCTCTCGCGAGATGGTAAGACACAAAATCAGATCGAACATTTTGCAATTAGTCTGATGTGGAGGCGCTCCCTTCTTGAAGTCCGAAACAGAAGAGGTGCAGACTGCGGAAATGACCACCATGTAGTAATAGCCGAAGTACCGAAGTACGGTGATTGCTGCTCCTGGTCATCAAAATGCAGAAAAGATTCAATATTAGAAAACTTCAAAACGAAGATATTAGAAGAGAGTTTGTGCTAGAGTTGAAAAACCGATACAGTTAGAGGTGGAGGATCAAAGTGAAGAAGAGGTAAGTACACAAGTGGAGAGGAAGTGGAATAAAATAAAGGAAACCTTTCTAAATTCCAGCGAGAAGATATTAGGAATCCAGGACACCAGAAGGAAGCCATGGATATCAGAGTATACATGGCAGAAGATTGAAGAAAGAAGAGAAATAAAGGCATCTATCAACCAGTGTAGGGACGATGCAGTTCAATGCCTTAGGGTAAGGTACAACGAAGTTCATCGACAAGTGAAGAGAAGCGCTATATCTGATAGAAGAAAGCGGGTAGAACAGCTTTCTGAAAAACCCCAGCGGCAGCAGAAAGAGACGATTCGAAAGAACTATACAGGGTGTTACAAAAAGGTACGGCTAAACTTTCAGGAAACGTTCCTCATACACAAAGAAAGAAAATACGTTACGTGGACATGTGTCCGGAAACGCTTAATTTCCATGTTAGAGCTCGTTTTAGTACTTCTCTTTAAATGTAAATTGAAATAATTCGTGCAGACAATTGTCAAAATACTCAATTGTTTCGTTAGTATGTACTGTACTTCATTGCTCTAAAGTACTAGCATCAAGCACATCAGTACGTAGCATCAACTGGTTAGTGTTCATCACGAAGGTACGGCCAAACTTTCAGGAAACATTCCTCACACACAAAGAAAGAAAATATGTTACGTGGACATGTGACCGGAAACGCTTACGTTCTAGTGCTGTGTGTTTCCATTCCATGATTAATGTGATTTGAAGAGAAGTAATAAAATGAGCTCTAACATGGAAATTAAGCGTTTCCGGACACATGTAGACATATTTTATTTCTTTGTGTGTGAGGAATGTTTCCTGAAAGTTTGGCCGTACCTTTTTGTAACATCCTGTATAAATAACCAAATAATTGTCCTGGAAAATCTTTAGCGAAATTCAGCCAGTGAGGTCCATAGAGGATGAACTGCTGACCAACACCGAATAGCAGCTAAAGCGCTGGAAGGAATATTTCAGCGAGGTATTTAATACGACCCTGATGCCTCAAGAAGTACAAGAGCAGGAGGAACTAGGGCAACAGGAAATGCCGGTACTGCAAATTAATACTCCCACCCTCCAGCAAGACTGAAATCATCAGAGCTCTTAAAAGCTGCAAGAATAAGGCACCCGCTGTAGACAGTGTGGTGGCAGAATTGCTCACAGCATTATGATGAAACGGAAAGAGTTTCTCGCTCACTACTTTTCCGCTACGGCATTCTGTTTGACGTTACAGTTTGTAATTTCTACACTACAAATTGCACTCGCATGAAATTTTACAGACAGTAGACACACATATAGCTGAATGTACCGTAGAAATTGAGGAGGCAGAGAATACCACGCTCCCGGGTGCGGGAGACGCTTGTCCACTGTTGGTTGAGCTGACGTCTACGAGTTTACGAGAGTAACCCGGGTGTCCGATCTTTGTCGTTAGTACACTCGCGCTCCCCCGAAAATCCACCCTTAGTCTGGGGCAACGTCCCAGAGATAAATCAAATTGGTCCCAATCCCCTGGTTCCGACCAAGGCTTCTGGTTGTAAGGCGTATGCCGGAACTGGTAAGCCCTTCCCACTTATTCCCAATTGGGATCCCCCTTTGCCCCACTATCAGCTTGTCTGATAATTGGATAATTGGCTGAATAGAACAGCGTCTCTTTATGGGCCGGATCTCAAACAGGCCGCTACATTCCTCGCAGTAGAGAATGAAAAGAAAAGTTCACTTCATTACGATTAACTGTATTCGCAACAGATTTTGAGAAAATACAGCACTTATAGAAATGAATATATACCTGAAAAATTATACAATTGTACAACATATAATTAAATAAATATGACATATGTATTACGATGCGTGTCACGTGATGCACCACGTTTTAATCCATTTCTTTTTTACTACTAAGACACTAATGTATTCCAGTCAACTTAAGAAAATTCCTGAAAGCTGACAGTGCTGTTGACCACTTTATACTGTGAAGCGCACACAGCTGGCGAAAGCAGTAGACTTCTGCAGAGCTACAGGGGTAGGGAAGAGAACGAAATAGTGTTCATCCAACGAATACCCTTTATTTCCGACAGATCTACCTTCCAACTGCAGTTTCCAGTGAGACTTGAAATTTCTACTATGACTGATAAATCACAGGGCAATTTATCAAATACTGTGGATTTGTTATCTCTATGTTTCTCACACAGACAACTTTATGTAGCGTGCTCAAAATTGGGCTCACCAAGGCATTTATTCATACTAGTTCCTGCACAAGGAACCAGAAATATTTTTTATACTCAAGTTTTGAATTAAAATAAATATGTGAATGTACATATCAATTGTGTCTTGATGACTACATTTCTTTGTGTGGATACTGCACTTACAATTTTGTAAATTACGCAAGACGGCCTTATATCTTATATTTACTCACATAAGTATCCCCGCCAGGTCCTAGGATTTTTATCTGTCACTTTCCACTTCTTTCACCTCTGGCAGTATTGCTCATGTGAAAAATACCGAGTAGCACCGTGGTTCGGAACCCACGTTAAACTGTAGGTCCCCCTATAGCTGGCTGGGTAAGTCAGTTCGAAGGTCGGAGGAAGGCAACGGCATACCACCTCCAAACAGGACCATGCCTAGTAAAGCACTGTGGTGTTCAAACCAATCTTCGGATTGTTGACTGCTTTACCTTACCTTAAGTATGACACGTTTTTAGAAATAAAGGAGGTGGACAGAGAATGAGACAAATGATGTGAGACGTGATAACTAAATGATTGAATAAAAAAAATAAATGAATAAAATAAACACTGACCTGGAAAGGTCGGTTTTCAGCTAGATACCATAAAGGTAGTAACAGTAGGAAGTGGCAAAACTGTGTTAGGTATTTTGTCTGCTGGTGCCTCTTAGAAACAAGACAGTTCTCAGGCACTTCAGCAATTTGCTTGTAACATTATTTCTAATTACTTTTGTAGAATATCTGCAGTGTATTATGTACTTGGTTACACAAAGGAAATGAATGTGACAGTTTGGTCGCAAGATACGTAATGAGTTGTGAGTTGCGGCCAAGGCGGTCAAAATGACCGGCATTGCCTCCACGACAAGCCTTCCTGTAGGTAATGGTGGATTTGATTTTACTGTCATTTAAAGGCGAGAAATTGTAAAAGAAATTCAAATAAGGCTACTTCGACGCTAGAGCAGTTGCAAGACGGTATTATAGCTCGCATAAGTAGGAATTCTCTACGGTCAGTACCAAAAGAACAAAAAGGAATATCTTTCAGCTCCTTCCAGTATTCAGTAAAGAAGAGAACTAAATGTGGCAAGAGATTACAAATATGTTTCATGCCGTCGGTAGAAGTTGGAAGAAATTCCTGTGAATTTTCAGGGAGAAACGAAATAGGTAATAATTTCACCCCTGTTTCGCACATGGCTGATAACCATTGGTTAGAGAGTTTTCTGACAAGGACTCGCACCAATTCTGTAAAGAAGCCGCGATTTACAACTGTGAGTCGAAAGTTAACCAAGAAAGAAGTTTACGCATTCATCTTGATTTGAGAGTTGGTTTCCTTCTTTATAGTGTTGTAGTTTTTATGCTTGTGACCGTGTGACCTTCACTTCTTAGTCATAATTCCATAAGGCTTTCTCTGATCGCCACTACTCCCGTCTGTGGATACTGCTTGTCAAAGCGGTATTTTCATTTGATTCATTCCAACACGAGAGCTTTGTCAATCTGGCGTTGAATAAGGTTAATCAAGTGTTCGGGTAAGGAACATATTCTGAAACTTCATCCGTACCTTCTTGCTACGCTTCCCATTCATAGGGTTAGGAATTGTCATCGTCAGAAATTATCAAACACTTGTTTTGTGGTCTCTCCGACAACATGAGAGTGGTGTTTGAAAAGTCCGTGCAAAGCCCAAGAGATGGCACCACCAGCGCGTATCGAGGTCATGTTTAATTAGTAACATCTTTGGAAAGAACGCACATCAAGTTTCAGCCATATTGGTCTATTTCTTTGTGTTTGGCATTCGTGTGAATCAAGGAAGTCGAGTGATTGTCAAAGTATGGACGGAAAGAATTTCGTGTGGTGATTAAATATTACTTTATGAAAGACAAAACGTTTCAGGAGACTAAAGAGAAGCTTGATAAACATTATGATGACTCTGAACCTTTGATTACAACAGTTTATAAGTGGTAACGATGTTTTGGGAGTGGCCAAATGGGTACAAGTGACGGTGAACGTTTTGGACGTCCTGTGGAGGTTACGACTCCAGAAATCATTGATAAAATCCATGATATGGTGATGGAAGAGAGAAAGTGCGTGAGATTGCTAGTTCCGTGGGCATCTGGAATGGAACGGGTACATAATATTTTGCATAAACGTTTGGACATGAGAAAGCTATCCGCAAGATGGGTGCCGCAGTTGGTTACGCTTGACCAAAACAGAATCGGTGAAGTGTTGCAAGGAAGGCTTGCAGCTGTTCAGGGAGAAGCAGCAGGACTTTAAGCGTCGTTTCGTCGCTGTGGATGAAACATGAATACGTTACTTCTGAGACCAAAGAACAATCTATCAATGGATTACCAACGAAGAATCTGCACCAAAAAAGGTGAAGACCAGTCCTTCGGCCGGAAAGACTGTGGCGACGGTCTTTTGGGAATGTGGGAATGTTTGTAAATCTATCGGACCAAACTGCGTGGTCATCAGTCCGTAGCTTACAAACTACATAAACCTAGGTAAACTAACCTAAGGACAAACACACACACCCATGCCCCAGGAAGGACTCGAACCTCCACGGCGAGCAACCGCGCGCTCCGCAGCGAGACGCTTTAGAGCGCTTTTTTTTTTTACTCTCTTTTTTTTAATTTCTTTTTTTAATTTTTTTCTTCTTTAGACCACTTTTTCCCTCTCTTTTATTATTATTATTATTTAAACAAATTGGTTTCCCTGATCTATTTACGCCATATATGTAAATGAAAGTGGTGTCAGCCTGGTACCATAAAATATACGAGTGTTTCCAGTTGTGCCGTACGATCTGCGCAGTACTGTGCCTCCGAAGCGACGTCAGGGCTCAGAGTTCGTCTACTCGAAGTTCTGGGTTTCCGTGTCGTATCGGTCAACAATTTCTTCAGTTTCCCGGATCCTATGTTTAATTATGTTAGTGTTTAGCTCCTCTGCTCTTAACTCTGAGGGTAGAACCCGCTGAGAGCTCTGTACTATCATTGGTCTGTGACTTTAGTGCCTACAATTGCCTGAAAGCTGCTGCTATTGGCATAACCTTCTCTGTTTCAGAAATAAACATAAATAAATAAATGAAAAGTTTGTAGCAAAGAAATATTTCTTCAATTTATACAGACATAAAGAAACACTTCTCCAATGAAGAATATGATTTCCATAATAAATCAGCTGGTACAAAACTTCAGTATTGTAAACAAAAATGGTGCGTAACTTCTGCAGCCTTTAAGGAATTCTCCAACTTAAACAGAAGAAGGAAGGATACTTGAACATTTTTTGCAGCGTCGCTAGCGTTATACACAGAGTATAGATTGATCATACGGCTAGGAACGCACAGAAATAGAAATAATAGTAATCAACAATAAAATTAAATTAAAAAAAGAAACTGCCTCGTTTGTCGATAACTTAAAGGCGTCCATCGTTTAATGCAATGGTGAGGGAATTCTGAAACGTCTTTTTATACTTTCGATATTTTTTGATCGCAAAGTATTCCGCAGTCAGGTACATATGATAACCATTAAGAGTTGGCGTTTCGTCAGTCATAATGTAATAAAGAAATTGGCCCGTTAACCAGGTACAACTATTATTCTTGGATTCTGGAAAGAGCCGCCAATCAGGGTGAAGTACGTCTTGTAACTGTATGGAATTCTCTGACGTTTTGTTGATTAGTGCCAGTTTCTTCCGTGTCCAAGTCCATATTTGATTCTGATCTCTACACAGCAATATATGATGCAGTGTTTCCACGAGATTACAGAGTGGTGATGGTCGAAGCTTAATGTTGAACAGTTTTTCTCCGGTGGGGATTACTTCATTGACCACGTCATACCAAACCGAACTGACGCCGGATCGAAGAAAAGGATTACTAATATTCTTCCAGATATGCTTCCAATTTCTGCTCACATACCTCTCGGCTACTCCACAGCGGCGACGGTCTTTTGGGATTCGCAAGGGATAATCCTCATCGACTATCTGGAACAGGGTAAAAGTATTACAGGTGCATATTATTCATCGTTATTGGACCGTTCGAAAACCAAGCTGCAAGAAAAACGCCGGCGATTGGCCCACAAAAAATTCCTATTCCATCACGACAATGCACCAGCTCACACCTCAGCAGTTGTAGTCGCAAAATTATTGGAATTAGGATTCCACCTCGTTTCACATCCCCCCTGTTCTCCAGACTTGGCTCCCTCGGACTACTATTTGTTCTCCAATTTTAAGAAATGGCTGGCGGGAAAAAGTTTCATTCAAACGAGGAGGTGATTGCAGAAACTAATAGCTATTTTGCAGGCTTGAACAATTCCTTTTATTCGGAAAGGATCAGCAAATTGGAATAGAATTGGACGAAGTGTATGTCTAAAATGAGACTACGTCGAAAAATAAAAGTGGTGTTCCCCAGACTGATTTGATTTGATTTTCTCAGGGAAGCCACTGCCCGCACTGCCCGCACCGAAACTAAATTTATTGTGCGGCATTGCTCCCTGTATATCTAGTAAAGCCAACCAATGCCCTTGAACAGTGCAAGGAGTCCCTTTACCAGTTCTTTATTAGACACAATTTCTTCGGGTCTGGTTGTCCCAAATGTTCTGTTCCTTTTACTCTCCAATGCAATGCGTTCGAAGATTAGATGTGATGCAGTTTCATCACCGTCATCACAGATCCTACATTTAGGGTCCTCTTCTGTTATTCCCATTGTATGTAGGTGTTTTTTGAAATTCCCATGGCCTGTCAGCAATCCAACCATGAGTCTAATCTCTCTCCTGTTCAGGCCCAGGATTGCAGACCTTCTTTTAAAACATGGCTTCGGCATCATTACCTTGCCATGTTTTTGTTGATGGACTTTGCTCCAATATTCTACGTGCTGTCTTCTGAGCCAGTTGCTTAGCTCCAATTTAATCATTGCCTTGGTGATTGTCAGGACAGGTTCCGGCCCAATAAATGGAGACTCTGCCCCCATCCTGGTTAATCTGTCGGCATGTTCTTTGCCACTGATCCCCGAGAGGCCAGGGACCACCCATAGGTTTATTCTATTGCTTTCCCCTAGCTCCACCAGAGCCCTGTGACATTCTGCAACAATTTTAGACCTTGTTGCAGGTGCTGCCAGTGATCTCAGGGCTGCCTGGCTGTCTGAATAGATGTAGATGCTATAATCTTTCTAGCACCTACGCAAATTCTCCTCCACACATGCCCTGATGGCAGTGATTTCGGCCTGGAATACTGAGGCCAGTTTCCCTAGAGAGATGACGCCCTCCAGTCTCGGCTGCACCGCGTATACACCCCCCCCCCTCAGACACGTTAGTATTTTTTATTTTTGCACGGACTTTCCAAACGCCCCTCGTATTATTTCGTCATTTGTATTACTTTGTCCCGTAGCATTACTCAGCAAGGACCCTATTTCCTAAGGCCTTTAGCACCCGTGGAAGCTTTCGGTGCCGGTTTCACGGACGGAAGCAGCGCCTGATTAAGCAAATTAAAACATTAAGGCCAGCCGCTAAGTGGATTACAACGCTCCAGGGGTCAACTGCGCCAAAACCCCGCGCTTCCTGCACGGCCCCACGGTTTCGCAGTAGTTGTATCACTCATCTTATGCATTGATTTCAGCACC
Source organism: Locusta migratoria (assembly GCA_026315105.1). Taxonomy (NCBI): domain Eukaryota; kingdom Metazoa; phylum Arthropoda; class Insecta; order Orthoptera; family Acrididae; genus Locusta; species Locusta migratoria. The sequence continues at coordinate 129,566,227 of CM048745.1, read as the reverse complement.
ATCGACTTCTTTTGAAAGATGATTTATTCGATCGGCATGATTCGGCTGGGAACCAACTCCGATTTCGTCGTTCAAACCTTGCGTATCTGCAGTTACTCAGATGCTCAGTTTCCATTTGAGCGAAAAACTTCCCACCCCATGACCCTAGCTCAAATACGAGGTATGTCCACAAAGTAAGTTACATTTGGTTATATAAAACAACGGTGAACAGATACGGAAAAAAAAAATATTGTACAAAAATCTACAACTTTTAAAATACTTTTCTCCATAGCTTCCGAAATTTTGTAGGCACTTGTCATAACGTGGCACACGTTTTTGTACGTCTTCTTCATAGACGATTGCCGTCTGTGTATTCAACCATGTGGTAACATGTTCTTTCAGCTCGTCATCATCGTTGAGGTGTAAGGAGAGTTGAATGCCGGCCGAGCTGGCTGCGGCGCGCCAGTCACAGTCTGCACGACCACTACGGTCGGGGGTTCGAATCCCCCGTCGGGCATGGGTATTTGTGCCGTCCTTAATATTAGCTAGTTCATAAGTAGTTTGTAAATTTAGGGACTGATGACCCCGTAGTTAAGTCCGAAAAAAAAAAAAAAAGTTTGTAAATCTATCGGACCAAACTGCGTGGTCATCAGTCCGTAGCTTACAAACTACTTAAACCTAGGTAAACTAACCTACGGACAAACACACACACCCATGCCCCAGGAAGGACTCGAACCTCCACGGCGAGCAACCGCGGCGTAGTTAAGTCCCATAAGCTCTACAAACATTTGAACAATTTTGAACGTTGAAAGTCGCTAGGGCTGTACGGAGAATGATCAAACACGTTCCAGTGAAATTCCCATAAAAGTTGTTTGCTCACATTCGCCGTGTGACGTCAGACATTATAGTGAAGGAAAAAAAAAAGAGAAAGAAAGAAGATCACCTTTTGACAGTAATCTTAGGCGCTTGTTTTGTATTGTGCGGTGCAATTTCTTCATGGTGTCGCAGTAACCATGTGCACTGAAAATGTTCAAATGTTTGTAAAGCTAATGGAACATAACTGTGGGGTCATCAGTCCCTAAACTTACAAACTCCTTATGAACTAACTTATACTAAAGACAACACAAACATCCATGTCCGAGGGAGGATTCGAACCTCCGACGCGAGAGGCCGCGCGATCCGCAACGTGACGCTACAGACCGGTCGGCTACACCAGCGCTGCTGTGCATTGATTGTTTGACTTTGTGGTATGAAATCAATCAGAAAATTGACTTTTCTGTCCCAAAAAACGGTACACATGTTTTTTCGAGGTGTTAATATTTCCTTAGGCTTAATCTTCTTTGGGGATGAAATATGCGCCGCGGCGGAGTGCATTGCGCCGCTATGCTGCGATGTGCGTGGTCGTTCGTCGTCGGGGGTTCGAATCCCCCCTCGGGCATGGATGTTTGTGTCGTCTTTAGTATAAGGTAGGCGGCCGCGGTGGCCGAGGTGACTGAGGCGCTCCAGTCACGGTCAGCACGGCCACTACGGTCGGGGGTTCGAATCCCCCCTCGGGCATGGATATTTGTGCCGTCCTAGTTCGTAAGTAGTTCATAAGTAGTTTGTAAGTTTAGGGACTGATGACCCCGTAGTTAAGTCCCATAAGCTTAACAAACATTTGAACATTTTTAGTATAAGGTACTTCATAAGTAGTTTGTAAGTTTAGGAACTGATGACCCTGCAGTTAAGTCCCTTAAGCTTAACAAACATTTGAACATTTGATTAAATGTGCATCCATTCCATTGATTGCCGTTTTGTTTCAGCAAGGGCACTAAGTGTAAACTGCTGGTGCTTAATCTTCTCTTCATTTGTGTGAACCAGTTCATCAGTAACCACAGACGGGCGTCCACTTCGTACTTCATCGTGCACTTCATCACGTCCTTCGTTGAACATTCTGACTCATTTTCTAACCATTGAATCACTCATAGCATTTTGTCCGTAAACCTCTCAGATTTGCCGATGAATTTCGTTTGGTTTAACTTTCTTTGCACTTAGAAAACGAATCACAGATCTGATTTAACACGCGGCGGCATTTTCAGTTACGGCTGACATTACAAAGAAGCACTATAAAGCACATGTCGGCAGCAGCGAACTGAAAATGGCGTACATGTCTTCTTCTTGAGTCAGAGTAATTGCAGCGCATGTTCGGAACTGCGATCTTAGCTCTGCCGTGGATAGAAATAGATACGGAACTTACTTTATGGACGATCCTCGTAGGAGCCAAGATCAAGACACACAAAAATCTTTTCGTAACCCCACTCGAGCGTGATGTTTTACAAATTTGGAAGGTTCATGTACCCTTTTCTTCTCAGACAGTTTGAGCCGAGTCTGTGAGTCCCAACCCCCAGCCGTGATGCGTGATCTAATATATAAAGCAGAGTGTCCGTATGTTTGTAAGTGTTGCATACAAATCTACAGTTTTGATCCAATCTTCATGAAATTTTGTACACGTAAGCTACAATCCATGAGAACGGTCGCCTTAAGTGGAAGAATCACGTACGATACATAGTTGACGAGATATGACGTCATAAACAATGAGATGCGCGAAAAACTGCTGCATTTTGCGACAAAGTTACTCATTTTCTCCTAAACCATTGGACCGATTTCAACCAGATTTGGTACACACATTCCTTACCGTGAGGTAACAATTGCTGCAGGGTTAAGAATCACATACGGCACATGGTTCAAAAGATATTACGTCATAACCAATAGAAATCGCAAAAAATGCCACATAATGCGGCGAGACTTTGATATACACTGTATGAGAATGACAGTACTTAGCGACTTGCAACAAACTTTAAACATAATTTCAAACCTTTATTAAACTTTTTCTCTCTGGCAACCAAAGTAAAATGATGAAAGGAACAAAGTTTCTCCTTACTACTTTTCCGTTGTTTATGGAGTAAAACTACGGCTCTCGGTATGACGTTACAATTTATAATTTGAACACTACAAATTGTACGAACAGGACATTTTACAGACAGTATACGCACATATAGTTGAATGTAGTTTCTAAATTGAATCACAGTACAACAAGTAGTTCATGAGATATGAGAACATAAACAATTACGTTCCGTTGTTCATGGACTAAAACTACGGCATTCGGTATGACGTTACAATTTATAATTTCTACACTACAAATGGTAGCCGCAGGAAATTTTACAAACAGTATACATGCATATAGTTGAGTGTAGCTTCTAAATTGTATCACAGTACGACATGTAGTTCATGAGATATGAGGACATAAACAGTAACCTTATGAAAAACCCGCCCATCACGCACCAAGTTTTAATTTATTACTTCTTTACTACTAATTGTATTCCCAAGAGATTTTACAGACACAGCCCTTATACAAATGAATATATACCTGGAAAATGCCAGCAATAAATAAGTACATAAATACCCGGGCATCGCCGAGTTTTCAGCTAATTATATTTATAAGTGTTATGAGAGTACAATTGGAGTGTCTCTTTCTCCAGGGAGTTTCCTACTCTGGCGACAGTAGTTGTTCTGACACGGCTGCACACAGAGTCAGCCCCGAATTGGATGGCAGTGTTTGTTGTGACTCCACTGACAGGCAACGTGTTGTGTTGACTCAGTTCATCGGCTGCTCGGCACACGTGACCAGACGTTTGCAGTGAGTAACATATCTTAAAATAGACTGCGCATCGATGTAATCGGGACAGCTCAGGTACCATGCGGTCTTGCTCTATCTTGTTGAAAACAAGCTACAGGCACCGGTTTCAACGTTCCAGAAAAATAGCGGACTTGATCAAGATCTACATCTACATCAATACTTCGCAAGCCACCCAACAGTGTGTGGCGGAGGGTACCTCGAGTACCACTATCGGTTCTCCCTCCTATTCCAGTCACGAAAGATTGTCGGTATACCTCTATGTGGGCTCTAATCCCTCTGATTTTATCCTCACGATCTCTTCGCGAGATATACGTAGGAGGGAGCAATATACTGCTAGATTCCTCGGTAAAGGTAGGTTCTCGAAACTTCGATAAAAGCCCGTACCGAGCGACAAAGCGTCTCTCCTGCGCTCTTCCACTGGAGTTTATCGATCATCTCCGCAACTCTTTCACGATTAACAAATGATCTTGTAATGAAGCGCGCTGCCCTCCTTTGCATCTTCTCTACTTCCTCTATCAATTTATGGAATTAACTGCTTCCAGTTGCTGATCTGATATATTGTAGCTAAGTGATGAAGGATATTTTTCTATGTATTCGCAGCACATTACACTTGCCTATATTGAGATTCAATTGCCATTCCCTGCACCATGCGTCAATTCGATGCATATCCTCCTGTATTTCAATACAGTTTTCCACTGTTAAAATCTCTCAATATACTACAGCATCATCCGCAAAAAGCATCAGTGAACTTCCGATGTTATCCACAAGATCATTTATATATACTGTGAACAGCAACGGGCCCACAACACTCCCCTTTAGCACACCTGACATCACTCTTACTTCGGAAGAATGACATGCTGCATTCTGTTCTCGATGAACTCCTCAATCCAATCACACAGGTGGTCTGATAGACCATACGCTCTTTCTTTGTTCATTAAACGACTGTGGTAAACTGTATCAAACGCCTTGCCGGAAGTCGAGAAATACGTCCTCTACCTGAGAACCCGTGTCTATGGTCCGCTGAGTCTCGTGGACGAACAGTGCGAGTTGGGTTTCACACGATCGCCTTTTTCGAAAGCCATGCTGATTCCTACAGAGTAGATCTCTAGTCTTCAGAAAAGTCATTATACTCGAACATAATACATTTTCCAAAATTCTACAACTGACCGACATTAGAGATATAGGCCTATAGTTCTGCACATCTGTTCGACGACCCTTCTTGAAAACGGGGATCATCTGCGCCATTTTCCAATCTTTTGGAACGCTACGCTCTTTTAGAGACCTACGGTACAGCAAAGATCATGACTGTAGGAGCCAGATTTGGACATTCTGTATATCCTGTAGCTAAGAGTCCAAGCAAGGTAACCCTTTAATGCATGACTTTTTATTTGAATTTATAAAAACGACCACGATTAATGTATAATGCGTATATATTGAGGAAAATATTGGAAAAAAAATTAAAATTATTATGCACTACTAGCAACAAAAGGTTCACAGTTGCTCAACTATACAGTGCTTCCTTGATATACCCGAAGCAGTAAATGCCACTATTATGCCTCTAATATTTCCAGAAAGTAACTCATAATGCAACTTTTACATGGCAAAGGAGGAATACTAAAGGAAACAAATGCACATCTTAGGAGTAACTCAATGCAGCTAACTGTCGAACTGATTCGCTAACACTCTGCAATTTATAATTTCTAGGACAAGCTACTAGCATATGTAACACTATGTATAAAAGCAGCTGCAAATGAATTTGTGGTAAAATTTTGATCGGTTTGAGAGATAATGAGAAAAATAAGGTCTATAGTTGATCGGCTACAGTATGCATTAAAGGGTTAAGATGCACCCTTTGAAACAACGCCGTGGTGTTTTTTTTTCTCTTTTTTTTTGGTTTTTTTTTATCTAGGAGCAGTTTTGTCTCTGCATACAGAACTGAACATTTTCTAACAGACTGCCATAATTTTGCTTACTATTGTTGTTTTTCTTTATTAATGAGTAGGGCAAGGGATGGAGACGAAGAAATTTGTATAATTTGTCACAAGTTTTACTGTTGCGATGAAAACCGTTAATATGTACAGGGCTATTCAAAATGTAGGAACAGATTTCAAAAATGTATTGCTTTCAAACTATAAAATATAGAAACACAATTACAAAGTTCCCGGAAAGAGAAAAGGTAAATTTTTTGTACATTCAATATGAGCGCCGTTACATGACAAACAGTGGCTCATTTCTTGCCACACATGAAGCAGCTGGTTTCTCGTTATCAAATTCACAGCCTCAACAATTAGATGTAGCAGACTTTCAAACGTGTCAGGCAACATCGGATTAGAAACACTGTCTTTTACGTAAGGTGCGAGGTCTGAAAAAGTGGGAGGCCATGGTTGATGAAGTTGATCTTCTGCTGATTCTCATCCAATCCAACACCCTATAATGGTGTCATTCAGATAATGTTGGATGTTGATACAGAAATGAGGCGGGGAACCATCTTGCATGGAGATGATTCCATCTGAATCCTCTTCAAGTTGAGGAAACACCAATTTTGAACCATTTTTGCAAGTTTAAACCTGTAACGGTTTTCTGAACAGAAAAGGCCCATAGATTTCGATAAGAGATATGACACAGCAGATATTAATCTTCAGAAACTGTTTAATGTTCAAACAGTACAGTGTTATCTGTCGAGAAACATTGAAATTGTGGTCCTATCTTTTGTAGTTTGGAAGATATAAGTCATTGAAATCTGTTCCTCTTTGAATAGCCCTGTATAATGGCTTATTGGTTTGATTATATTTCATAGTAAATCTATTACTGGCTGACACTTGACATATTATTTCAATCTTTTATTGAAGATTTACTGAAACGTTTGAGTTCAGCTACAAATACTATTAGCGTTATTCAAAATTTCGGTGACAAACATCACACTAAATTCGTTAACTGCTTTCGTATGGCATCATATTTTAGGGTAATTTATCACTGAAGAAAAAAGTATTCACCATACAAAAGTGTGTAATCAATATGACACCTGCAGCCCGGTAAAGATCATCGTAGGGACATTCATTTAAGAATTTATGGATCTGCACAGAAGCTTCACAATATATACATATTTTCATTTGTGAGCTGCTTTATTAATAACACAATCCAATTCAAAAGTAACAACAGAGTGTATAGCTACAACACTATGAGAAAGGATGACCTTCATTGATTAAGATTAAATCTAACTTTGACACAGAAAGGTGTGAATAATGCTGCTACAAAAGTCTTTGGTCTCTTATAAATATTAATCTAGTATAATTTTCAAAAGAAAAAAGAAACTGCTCTTCTTCAATCGAAGTGTCACAAACTCATTTGTAACTTTAGAACACACTAAAACTGTTTAAATGTTTGTAAATCTATCGGACCAAACTGCGTGGTCATCAGATTTAGAACACATAATGGAGAAACAGCGAGCTTAATATAAGGATTAAAATTAAAATTAAAATTAAAAACAGCCCAGTAGCAGCATTTTCGTTTTTATTTCATGACCGGTTAGTCTATGTATACCATCTTCAGATGAATACCGCCACCTGCCATCATAGTTACAAGTCAAGTGCTCATGGTTCTTAGGTTGTGCATTTTCACGTTTTCTGTACTGTTTTCCTTGTTATGTTCCACGTTCCACACTACCTCCTCCTATAATATGGAACTAAAGAGTTTTCAGTATAAGGGATTTCGTTTTACAGCGTCATCGGCTGATATTTTCCAACGTCGGTTCCTTATCAAAATATTACGTTCTCACTCCCCTGGTATTGTGCCTTATCTATGGAACAAAATTGGTGAAAGAATTTCCTTCCTTCATTTATATTCTATGCAAATTAGTCATTCGTAACATAATGTATAATTCTAATCTATCTGATACTTTAAATTGTTAAAAACACAAAAAAGCTTTCTTTTATTGTCTGCTATATTTTGTCTCTTTACGTGATTTTTGATGGTCGATAGATTTTTAGGTTCGTACACATAATGTATATGAAAACTACATTTATTTCCAACCATAAAACCCCGGTGGAGTAGCCGAGCTGTCTAAAGCGTCTCGCTGCGGAGCGCGCGGTTGCTCGCCGTGGAGGTTCGAGTCCTCCCTGGGGCATGGGTGTGTGTGTGTTGTCCTTAGGTTAGTTTACTTAGGTTAAAGCAGTTTGTAAGCTACGGACTGATGACCACGCAGTTTGGTCCGATAGATTTACAAACATTTGAACATTTCCAACCATAAACAAGCATTTCAAAATTATTGCTGTAATTGTTCGTTCTATAAAATAGACTGGGAAAGCATGAAATCCGATACAGTCTCACGCAATTTATTATGAACAGCAAGCGGGCCAATTTGATGTGTGTACTTAGTATTTCCAGCTCATTGTAAACTAAAAGGGTAAAATAATATTACTAGTAATTTTTAAGGCCCATTCTCATTATAAAAAGGTAAAGTATTTTACCGGTTTATTATGACAGATATCTATTAAAATGGCTATAAAAATTAGACACTGCCAACAGACGTTAGTTGCAGCGTACTTCCGCCGTGGGAATGACAGAGAAAAACAGAATACTTCCCTATTCTCTCACCCACCTTAGTGCGATTGGGCGTGAGGTAAAGAGTCTTTCTACTGTGCCAGAGTTCAGCTGACAATAAGAATTCTTTCACTGTCCCCTCCCCCCGCGTCACCAGAAGAACGTCCTGGATCCGCCCCTGCTCATAAATGAAGATATGCTACACCCTCTAAAGTCCAAGAAGTCTTTAACGGAAATTTCGGAACGATCTGTATGCTGGGAAAATGTAGGAACACGCGAGACAATAAATGTTCAAATGTTTGTTATGCTTAAGGCACTTAACTGCGCATTAGGGACTGATAACCGTCGCTGTTTAGTACCTTCCAAAACCCAACAACAACAACAACAACTTAACTGCGGAGTCATCAGTCCCTAAACTTACAAATTACTTATGAACTACCTTATACTAAAGACGACACAAACATCCATGCCCGAGGGGGGATTCGAACCCCCGACCGTAGCGACCATCCAGACTGTGACTAGAGCGCCGCAGACTGCTCGGCCACTGTGGCCGGCGCGAGACCATACTCACGTCTTCACTCAGGAAACAGGTTAAGGTCAGGCAAGCCTACACTTCTAGTTTTTATAGATTTGGAGACGGTTTTTGATAAAGTTGAATGGAATACGCTCTTTCAAATTTTGAAGGTAGCAGGGGTAAAATGCAGGGAACGAAGAGTGCAACATGGACAAAAATCAGACAACAGTTATAAGAGTAGAAGGGCATGAAAGGGCAACAGTGATTGGGAAGGGAGTAAGACAGGGTTGTAGCCTTTCCCAATGTTGTTCAATCTATACAATGAACAAGCTGTGAAGAAATGCTAGGAGAAATTTGGACAAGGAATTGAAGTAGAGATTGAAGAAATGAAAAACGGTTTGCCGATGTTCAAATGTTAATAATCTAAGGGACTTAACTACGTTGGTCATTAGTCCCTACTCTTACAAACTACTTACACTAACTTAAAGTAACTTATGCTGAGGACAACACAAACACACCCATGCCCGGGGGGGAACTCGAACCTCTGACGGCGAACGCCCGCGCGCATCGCAGTTGGGCGCCTTAGTGCGAACGGCTATTCTGCCGCGGCTTGCCGATGACATAGTAATTATGTTAGAGCTAGCAAGGGATCTGGAAGATCAATTGAACGGAATGGACAGTGTAATTGAAAGGAGGTTATAAGATGAACATTAACAAGAGCAAAACAAGGGAAATCGAATGTAGCTCAAGAAAATTAGCCGATGCTGAAGGAATTGGTAATGAGTAGATGAGTATTGTTATTTGGGTAGAAAAAGAAGCTCTGACGCAATTTTCTTCCTTCGGGACATCCACAACCGTCCATCTCCTCTTTAATAAATGGATGCGAAACAGTTGTTAACAATAATCTTTTTTTATTTGTATGCACTAGCCGAGTTTCGAGACGTATATCTCATCGTCAGGTGCAAATGCAAATTACATTCAAATTAAATAGTGACGTCTGCCAGTAATAAAATGGCCTCACTATATCTTTACTAAAATATTCAGTACAAAGGGAGTATACGTACTCAGTGAGTTCGTTAAACTGTTACATGTAGGAACAGATTAAAATAGTGAGTCTGTGCTACATGCAACAAGTTGGGAGGCACTGTAGGCAACTTGGGCGCGACATAGCCACTCACAAGGCAGGGTCTGTATGTAAAACAATGTCCCATAATTAAGAAGCGGAACATCGATAGAAAATCGGCACTATTAAGAAGAGAAAAGTGTATGTTCCGCGCGCCGAACCAAAAATGTCCGCCCATGTAGAAATGCAACTTACCGAACCGCCCGGGCACCGCATTAGCCCACCAACGGCCACCGCAGCAGCTGAAATGCCGGCAAGCAGCGGTATCGTCAACCATGCACTACCGCCACCGTCCTTCATTCACACTCTCAATTGTTGTGGTCGTAATTATACAAAATGAAGCATAATAACTAGCGGCCAGTTACTGCATTCTTACATTAGACTACTGATGGCCGAAGAAAAGAAGATATAAAATGTAGAACGGCTATGTGAGGATAAGTATATTTGATGAAACGAAATTTGTTGACATAAAAAAAAATTAAACTGTTAGGAAGTCATTTCTGAAAGCATTTGTAAGGATTGCAGCATTGTGCAGGTGTGATACGTGGACGATGAGGAGTTCAAACAGAAAGTTGATAGAGAGATTTGAAATGAGGTGCTACAAGCGAATGCTGAAGATTAGGTGGGTAGATCGCGTAACCAATGAGGAGCTACTGAATAGAATTGATGAAATAAGGAATTTCTGGCATACCTTGACTAAAAGAATGGATCGATTAGTGGTACACAGTCTAAGACACCAAGTAATCGTAAATTATTACTGAAGTGTGTGGGGTAAAAATCGCAGAGAGAGAGAGCGAGAGACGAATTCAGTAAACAGTTTGAAATAGATGTGGGTTGCCGTTCTTATAAGGAGGCCTGTTCAGGATAGAGTAGGGTGGAGAGCTGCATCAAACCAATCTCTGGACTGAAGACTACAACAACAACAGACGAATGCGTGCTCGTTTCGTTAACGCGACAGGAAACATAACCTTCAGCTTGACCTAGCACACAAAACTTACACAGGTAATTTTCCACTGATGCCGAGATTATTTTAGAAAATTCCCCAGTGAAGAGCGTTCTGCGCTGCCTTTCTCGCCTCACCTACAAGTGGACATGTGGACTGTTGGAGCGTTGGACTGGTTTTGCTATCTCGTGCAGAGTGCTCAGCAGAGAGTCTGTATCGTTCTATTTGTCGTTGGCGACGTCTCAGGAGGGCGGCCGTTTCCTGTGGCTGTAACGAGCAAAACAGAGGTTACGCAAGCGCTTCGTGCAGCGGTCACGTGGGCGTGCCCGTATAGAGTTTCCAGCGGCTGAGTCGCCTGCCTCAAGGACACCACCACCTTCGTCCACAGCGGTCGGGCGCACGTTCGCAACGGCAACGGCCGGAGCACGCATCCCAGCAGCGATGGAGTTAGCGGACTAAAATCCCGTTGATTTTACTGTGAAGAATCCCCGGAATTCAACGGCGATTCATCCACATAATTACTCTGAAAATCAAACTCCATGGTAGAAGGTTCATCGAAGATGAGTAGGAGAATCAATCCCTTATTGTTCGGTTACAGCATTAGGAGTGTGCTGCTTGACAAAGTCGTGTCAAATATACCGTGTGATCAAAAAGTCAGTATAAATATAAAAACTTAATAAATCACGGAAGAATGTAGATAGAGAGGTAAAAATTAACACACATGCTTGGAATGGCATGGCGTTTTATTAGAACAAAAAAATGTATTTCTAGACGCGAGAAAAATTTCTTGCGCGCATCGTTTGGTGATGATCGTGTGCTTAGCCGCCACTTTCTTCATGCTTGGCCTTCCACGTCCCCAGACCTCAGTCAGGCGATTATTGGCTTTGGGGTTACTTGAAGTCGCAAGTGAATCGTGATCGATAACATCCGACGCCAATGCCTGACCATAACTCCGAACATACTTTACAGAGCTGTTCACAACATTATTCCTCGACTACAGCTATTGTTAAGAAAGGATGGTAAACATTATTTTGTCAAGTAGGCTCAACCACATAGATCGTGTATAAAATACTATAATATGACGCGTTTCAAGGGTCAAGCCCTCATCATTAGATAAAATATACAAGAATCTTTAAAACCCGAGACAAATAAAATCTAAAACGTAATAAAAGAAAACGTGGTTACTTCCCTTGTAACCGTGTCTCCGTAGAAAGCTCCTCAGCATACTGTGCTTCGTCAATATTAAAAACATCCCCAGTACTGGCGGCGCATAGCACGCTCGTGTTGTTGACTCGGTGCGCTTCACTAGTGCTATGCGCCGCCAGTACTGGGGATGTTTTTAATTTTTGCGAATCACAGTATGCTGAGGAGCTTTCTAGGAAGACACGGTTACAAGGGAAGTAACCACGTTTTCTTTTATTACGTTTTAGATTTTATTTGTCTCGGGTTTTAAAGATTCTTGTATATTTTATCTGATGATGAGGGCTTGACCCTTGAAACGCGTCATATTATGGTGTTTTATACACGATCTATGTGGTTGAGCCTACTTGACAAAATAATTAAGTATACAACCACGACCTCACATCAATAATGGATATAATTAAGTTGATGGTTAACATATTGAGCATTTTCTGTAAAGAACATCAACTTTTCTTTTCATTAATTTGTTATGCTAATTATTGCTTTTCTGATCAGATTAAGAGCCATCTGTCGGACATTTTTGAACTTTTGTTTTCTTTTTTTCGTTCTAATAAAACGGCATGTCGTTCCAAGCATGTGTGTCAATTTTTACCTCTCTATCTGCATTATTCCGTGATTTATTAAGTTTTCAAATTTATACTGACTTTTTGATCACCCTGTATAACGCTGTACAGCGTTAGATGATGACGGACCTCTAAATGTGAATTGGTAAAAGACTTTAAATACCTTGGGGCAATGCTCAATGAAAGGAACGAGGTAGACCAGGAAATTACCGCACGAATACAAGCAGGAAACATGTCAAGGTTTTCTCTAGGATAGCTAGGAAAGTCCCGGTTACTACTGAGATCCTCAAAGACTAACATCTATAAGAGAATAATACAACCTGTAGACTTATATGGAGCAGAAACTTAGACTATTACCCGAAAGATGGAAAGAAAACTCCTGATCATTGTGGATGCCATCTTCAGATAGATATTTAGGCCAATGAAGGATGGAGATGAATGGAGGAAAAGAAACAACTGTGAATTGCTGAAGTTATTTAAGTCGATGCACATCGTGGCAGTTGTTGTTGTTGTTGTTGTCTTCAGTCCGGTGACTGCTTTGATGCAGCTCTCCACAATACCCTATCCTGAGCAAGCCTCTTCATCTCCACATAAGAACGGCAACCTACATCTGTCTGAATCTGCTTACTGTATCCGTCTCTTAGTCCTCCTCTGCGGTTTTTACCCCATACACTTCCCTTCAACGATAAATTCACAATTCCTTGATGTCTAAGAATGTATCCTACCAATTGATCCCTTCTTTTAGTCAAGGTATGCCAGAATTTCCTTTTTCCCCAATTCTGTTCAGTACCTCCTCATTGCCACAGTGGAGTAGCCCAGCGGTCTAACGCACCTCGCTGCGGAGCGCGCGGTTGCTCGCCGTCGGAGGTTCGAGTCATCCCTGGGGCATCGGTGTGTGTGTGTGTGTGTGTGTGTGTGTGTGTGTGTGTGTGTGTTGTCCTCAGATTAATTTACCTTAGTATAAGTAGTTTGTAAGCTACGGACTGATGACTACGCAGTTTGGTCCGATAGAATTACAAACATTTGAAACTTTTACCTCCTCATTAGTTACGCTATCCACCCACCTAATCTTCAGCATTCTTCTGTAGCACCACATTTCAAAAGCCCCTATCCTCTACCTGTCCGCACTGTTTATCTTCCACGTTTCACTCCCATACAAGGCAACACTCCACAAAAATGCCTCCAGAAAGGTCTTCTTTAGGCTTAAATCAATATTCGATGTTAACAAATTTCTCTTTTTCAAGAACGCTTTTCTACCCATTGCCATTCTACAATTTATATCCTCTGTACTGCGACCATTATTTGTTATTTTACTGCCCAAGTAAAAAAACTCATCTACCTCCTTTATTCTTTCGTTACCTAATATAATTTCTTCAGCATAGCATGATTTTCTTAGACCGCACTCCATTACACTAGTTTTGCTCTTGTTAATCTTCATCTTATATGCATCTTTCAGCACAATGTCCATTCCGTTCAACTGCTCTTCCGTGGCAGTAATTAAATAAAAAAGGATGAAGTGGTATGGACACGTAATGCCCCGAGAAGGCTAGACCATCATGCAGATAGGGGAAGAGGACACCAGAGGCTACAGGCCAAGGGGAAGACCACGACTGCGATGGGCTGACCAGATAAGAGAGGATATGAGTACGCTGGAACTGTATGAAGAAGATTACATGGTCCGAGGGCCCTGGAGGAGGCTGATTGGTGAGGCCAAAGACCGACTGAGGTTTGTGTGGCCAACGCAGTAACTAAGTAAGTATAGCGATATGGAATGGAAGTAGACAGTCGTGGGGAAGGCGAATAGTCGACTTCGTTTTATTCGGAGAGTTTCGGGATAGTGTGATTCGTCTGTTACGGAGACCGCATGTAAAACGATTGTACGACCCCGTCTTAAGTATTGCTCAAGTGTTTGAAATCCCCAACATATCGGTTTGAAGGAAGATATAGAAGCACTTCAGACGCGGGCGACTAGGATTGTAACTAGAAGGATCGATCAATGCGCGAGTATTACTGAAATGCTTCGGGAACTCAAATGGGAACCGCTGCACGGAAGGTGACATCCTTTTCGAGAAACACTGTTGAAGGAAACAGAATGAAACTTTCACTCTGCAGCGGAGTGTGCACTGATTTGAAACTTCCTGGCAAATTAAAATTGTGTGCCGGAACCGGGACTCGAACCTGGGACCTGTGCCTTTCGCGGGCAAGCGCTCTACCGACTGAGCTATCCCGACACGACAATTATATCAGCGCACACTCCGCTGCAGAGTGGAAGTTTCATTCAGGAGACTTCCCTTAGGCTGTGGCTAAGCCATGTCTCCACCATATTCTTTCTTCCAGGAGTGCTAGTGTTGCATTTTTCGCAGGAGAGCGTTTGTGAAGTTTGGAAAGTAGGAGGCGAGGTACTGGCGGAAGTAAATTTGTGAGGCGGCATCGTGAGTCGTGTCGGGATAGCTCAGTTGGTAGAGCGCTTGCCCGCGAATGGCAAAGGTCCCAGATTCGAGTCCCGGTTCTGACACCCAATTTTAATCTGCCAAGAAGTTTCACTCTTGAAGAAATTTAGAGGGCCGGAATTTGAGTCTGACTACAGAACGATTCTACTGCCGCCAACCTACACTTCGCATAAAGACCATAAAGAAAATATCGGAGAGATCAGGGCTCGTACGGGTGCAAACAAGCATTCATTTCTCCCTCGCTATACGTGGAACAGGAAAGTAACTAACCGGGAGTGGTACCGAGTATCCTCCGCCACGCACATTTGGGTGGATTGCGGAGTATGTATGTAGGTGTAGAACCACTTTTATATTTCTCTATCATTCCATTCTCTAATAGGGCGCGCGAAAAAGAAACACTTGAATTCTTCCGTTTTCGATCTGATATCTGTTATTTTATTATGATGATCATGTCTAAAAAAAAAAAAAAAAAAAAAAAATGTTTGTAAATCTATCGGACTCAACTGCTTGGTCATTAGGCCGTAGCTTTCAAACTACTTAAACCAAACTAACCTAAGGAAACACATACACCCATGCCGGAGGGAGGACTCGAACTCACGACAACGAACGGCACGGCGCCCCAGTACGCACGGCTAATCTGCCGCGGCGATGATCATGTCTCACGATAACAAAATACACTACTGACCATTAAAATTGCTACACTACGAAGAAATGCAGATGATATAGGGGTATTCATTGGACAAATATATTATACTAGAACTGACATGTGATTACATTTTCACGCAATTTGGGTGCATAGATCGTGAGAAATCAGTATCCAGGACAACCACCTCTGGCCGTCATAACGGCCTTGATACCCCTGGGCATTGAGTCAAACAGAGCTTGGATGGCATGTACAGGTACAGTTGCCCATGCAGCTTCAACACGTTACCACAGTTCATCAAGAGTAGTTACTGGCGTATTGTGACGAGCCAGTTGCTCGTCCACCATTGAACAGACAATCGGTGAGAGATCTGGAGAATGTGCTGGGCAGGGCAGCAGTCGAACATTTTCCGTATCCCCAAAGGTCCGTACTGGACCTGCAACATGCGGTCGTGCATTATCTTGCTGAAGTGAAGGGTTTCGCAGGGATCGAATGAACGGTAGAGCCACAGGTCGTAACACGTCTGAAATGTAGCGGCCACTGTTCAAAGTACCGTCGATGCGAACAAGAGGTGACCGAGACGTGTAATCAATGGCACCCCATACCAACACGCCGGGTGATACGCCAGTATGGCGATGACGAATACACGCTTCCAATGTGCGTTCACCGCGATGTCGCCAAACACGGATGAGAACATCACGATGCTGTAAACAGAACCTGGATTCATCTGAAAAAAAAAGACGTTTTGCCATTCGTGCACCCAGGTTCGTCGTTGCATATACCATCGCAGGCGCTCCTGTCTGTGATGCAGCGTCAAGGGTAAGCGTAGCCATGGTCTCCGAGCTGATAGTCCACGCTGCTGCAAACGTCGTCAAACTGTTCATGCAGATTGTTGTTGTCTTGCAAACGTCCCTATATGTTGACTCAGGGATCGAGATGTGGCTGCACGATCCATTAGAGACATGCGGATAAGATGCCTGTGATATGAGGCCGTTGGGATCCAGCACGGTGTTCCGTATTGCCCTCCTGAACCACCGATTTCATATTCTGCTAACAGTCATTTGATTGCGACCAATGCGAGCAGCAATGTCGCGATACGATAAACCGCAATCGCCATAGGCTACAATCTGTCCTTTATAAAAGTTGGAAACGTGATGGTGCGCTTTTCTCCTCCTTACACGAGGCCTTACGCCAACGTTTCACCAGGCAACGCAGGTCAACTGCTTTTTGTGTATGAGGAATCGGTTGGAAACTTTCCTCTTGTCAGCACGTTGTAGGTGTCGCCACCGGCGCCAACCTTGTGTGAATGTTCTGAAAAGCTAATCATCTGCATATCACAGCATCTTCTTCCTGGCGGTTAAATTTCGCGTCTGTATCACGTCATCTTCGTGGTGTAGCAATTTTTATGGGCAGGAATGTATGTTCTTATTCGCAGTAGAAAGTTGGTGAAAGGAATTGCGCAAATGGATATCGCCGGAACAAATGACACTTTTCTTTTTGTGACTTCCACGCCCGCCCCCTCCCTTTACATAATCTCTTCCCTATATCGCGATAATACAAGTTGCTCTTCTCTGAAGATTCTCAAAATCCTTCGTCAGTCCCACTTGGTGGGGATCCCACAATGCACACCAATACTCCGAAGTAGGACGTTCACGTGTAGTGTAAGTAGTTTCTTTAGTAGGACTCTTGCATCTTCTATGTGTTCCGCCAGTAAAACGTAGCCTCTGATTCGCCTTCCCTTTGATCCCTTTTATGTGATTTCTGTAATTCAAGTAGTTTCTTAACTGGAATTCCTAGTTATTTAATTGAAGTTACAGATTGTAGAGTCGACTGGTTTATCGTATAGATGAAGTTTAACATATTTCTTTTAGTGTCCTAATGGATGACTTCATACTTATTATTTAGGCGAGGGTGCAAAATTTATGGACGCTAGCTCGCCATTTGCGATCGGAAATTGGCAGCTGGCGATCTAGACTTGCAAATAATTTTTTTGTTTTTTTGTTTTTTGAAAACATTAGAGCTGAGTTCAGAACTTGTGCAAGGCGGAAGAGGTAAGCGGTAATTTAACGGATTAATAACGCAGTCCTGCTTTTCCATGTAGTTGTATCAGTTTATTTTTTATTTTTTAACATCCTTCCTCACTATTAGTGCAAATAACAGATATTAAATGCCTGTTTTGTTTTGACATCACGGCAATCGTACCTTCTCCGTACAGGCAGCTGTCAGCGGGTTCTCGCTCATGTTCAGAGCTGAAATTATGTATAAGTTGCCTCTTCTCCTGCGCCTTCTTTCCGTATAAGCAATGACAGCAAGCAACCTGACTCGCAGACTCTACTCGGATTTTTTTTTTTTTTCTGGTGCTTCCAAGCTGCCAGATACGCGAATGCGCAGAGTGGTCCGAGTTGGGGTGGGGTTAGACTCACGTGATAAGTGTTTTTATTTTAAGCGGGCTCTTGAAAGTCTTGTTGTAAGAGTACACCTGTCGCTGTATCTTACAGTTTCATTTAACGTAATGTATAATATATTGTCTTAAATTTGTTCATTTCACGTATTTTTCATTTCTTGTATGCTAGATATATTTCTTATGTAACGTCATTTTCTATATTGAATCATTTAGTGTAAACATATACTCTATGTGTAAACCCGCATGAATGCACGGACATTCTTATGCTGTAAGTTGGCAATGCGCCAGAGAAAATGTTGAACCTGTTGTAAAGACTGTCTTTTGTACAGAAGTAGTAGCTGTGAGCGTCGCGCTGCTGAAGCAGTCGCGGAGTGGACTCACCAAAGTAAACACATAAATATTTTGTTGATGGTGCAGAGGCACGGTAGGCGCAGTTTGGCGCGAGTTTAATGCAATTACAATAAGCCTGTGAGGCGTACTGTTTAATGTATTGAAGGAAGTGCGAGATAAGTTTATTTATACTCGAAAGTGATCAGAGTAAAGTTTCTTCATGTGTGCAAGAAAAGTAATTTTTTGGTTATGAAGTCTATTGTCACCGAGTGTGTTCGTTGTTGTAATTACGGAGATTAGAAGGTGTATCGAGGTGATATCAATGCATGGAGATTTCAGCCAGACGAGCTGAACAAAGAGTTGTCGATAAAAATATTTTTGAACCAGCAGTAAGAGTACCTATTGTAATCATATCTGTCTTGTATGGACTTCACGACGAAGACGACGAAAACAGATGAGTTCGTTTGTAACATTTTATTTTGTATGCATTTAAATGTAGTGTCAACCCAATCAGAATTTTGGTTCAATTATATATGACTTATTTTGAAACCAGTCTAAATTTTGTAAGTAGTTGTAGTCACCCCATTACCACCATTATTAGAATTATGTTGATTATGCAAGCCTGTTCATTGGCTAACAAGTTCAATCATTTTTCAAAGTAATTACGATCAGTTTTAAAGAAATTTCTGGACGAATTAAAGAATTGCTAAACGTGTTACATCCACAGAGACTAGTAAATAAAGTGTAGTGCTGTTCTAAGTTTTGCAATCAATTTTTTAAGCCAAAGATTTTAATTTGCAAGAGAGTTTGCACGTAAAGTTGGTTTCATTTATATTGAAAGTAACCAGGCTAACAGTATTCAAAGTATTATAGTAGTTTTACCAGACTTGACGAAAGTAATTTTTTATGAAATACGTTAAATGCCAAACTCTGCTCAGCCAGTTACACGCGTACGCTACCCAGGACCTGGAACCAATCAACAAAAAAAAAAAAAACAAAAAAAAAAAAAAAAAAAAAAAAAAAAAAGAATAGTTCACGTAAAGTTTTATAAGGAAGTTGACTGCTTTAAACAATATTATCAAAATTATTAAGAACTTTGACTGTAGTATTTGTGAAGCTCATTGCACAACGGAGTTTCACAATACTGAGCTATTATCATTGCAATCAGGGTCTATCAACTATTACGATTTTGATTACAACACGAACACGCCATCACCACTACATGAATTCTGACACATTTATTAGTGAAGTTGTGCTGTTCGTGAATCGTAAGAGGCGATGGTTGGAGGCTGTAGTCAATGCTAAGTCAGATAGGGCCAAGCTTAATTAATTACCACAGTGACTGTTTCAAGTTAATTAATATCATTTTTTATTTATTCAAAATTTTAACTTTCACTGCGAAAGTGTTGTTGCGACCCATTAGTTGTGATTTGCTGCAACATTCAATAACGAAATTATTATTACTAGAGTATATTATTACGCATTCCGAATTTTGAGATTTTTTGATGACCTCCAACAGGCAATTTTCTTACATTGTAAGTTGTTTCAAATTCCGCCTTGGACTATTTCATACTTAATTATATATTTTTGACGACGTTAAGGCGTTCAATGAATTAAATAAATCGCAATCTGCGATCAGTTATGGCTTCACTGTACTAGGTTTAGGTGGTATACAGTATTCAGGCTGCGAACATTACAGTGCAGATAGACTGTGGTAATAGCGTGGCGAATGGAGATTTGGGTGTGGCGGGAGACGTGTAGGGAAGAGTCCTTTGCATTGGTGCTGGTCGCTGTGTCCTCGGTGGCGGAGTGGTCAACGCATCTGCCTACTAAGCAACCTACATCTGCGGGTCGGACGCCTTAGCTCAGCGCGCCCTCTGTAACAAAAAAAAAACTGAGCCAAGAACATTTCGAACATCAACGAACAAATACGATCAGCGTCCGCATTGAACAGAACTACACATAGAGAAAAAAAAAGTAAGCAGGAGATCCCGGGCACAAATTTTCAATCGCCGCAGTTTGGTATTCCATCTAAGCCTAGTACAGTGAGGCCATAACTGATCGCAAATTGCGATTTATTTCATTTCATATTTATGTTTAATGGTCAATTGTAAGTATTTTATTTAATCTTATAAAACACCTTTACACATAGTCAGCCGATTCATCCGCGAGAATTCAACCGGAAATGGCTCGAAACACGTATTAGCAGAGCAAGCACCAAATACTAAAAGCACCGTACAGGGCCTGGCTGAAGACAGATACACTGTAGGATTTGCTGGTAATATCTGTGAATGGACCTCCTCTGTCTGAGATTGGCCCGAAGGTGCCACTGATAAGTGGAACTTCTCTTCAGATAGAAAACGCTACACAAAAATGAAGTGCTAGACCGCTAGACTGTGGTACGGGTATGTATTTTTCTATTAAACATTTTGATATTGTATTACATGGAAAGATATTGTTCGAACAGTGCCAGAGGGGAGGGAGGGGAATTATTTAATATACAGATAAAGGGGTTGTGTCGACCAAAGTTGTTGGACTGGCTTATGACTTAAGAAGCCCTGATTTAGGTTGTTGTTGTTTTATAGAGGGGACTAGACTGCGTGGTCATCAGTCCCTGATTTAGGGTCAACTGCCATTTTTGCTCCATGCAGATTTCTAAATCGTTTGCGGTATAGTTTTGATCTTCTGGTGTCTTTACTGCAAACAATGTAACAGAGCTGTTCAGATTGTCTCCTAAATTGTTTATAAAGATAAGGAACAGTAAAGGCCCTATAACACTTACCTGGTGGAGCATCCGATATCAATTCTGTTTTATTTGATGACTTCCCCTCAGTTATTACGTACTACTCTGACAGAAAATTGCGAATGCAAATTCAGAGCCTGTCCTAGCTACCGCGGGACCCTGAGCAAAACGCCCGCGCTGGGTTCTCTGCAACTCATCAGTCCCTAAACTTACAAACTACTTATGAACTACTTACGAACTAGGACGGCACAAATATCCATGCCCGAGGGGGGATTCGAATCCCCGACCTTAGTGGCCGTGCTGACCGTGACTGGAGCGCCTCAGTCACCTCGGCCACCGCGGCCGGCTCTGCGCTATTCGAGAATGGAATGGGAGATAAATAGTATAATTGTGGTTCGATGAACCCTCTGCCAGGCACTTAAATGTGATTTGCAGAGTATCCCATGTAGATGTAGATGTAGAACGTCCCCTCTCCGCACCCTTCCTGCAGAGGTTAGGCACCTTCGTCACGTTCAAATCAATTCCGTCTCATCATTGATATTCTATATATATATATTGGGTGAGTCATAAATGAGGAAAAATATTTTGTGCAAATTGTCACACACTGAGTTACAAACATAAATTCGTTTTCCGAATGTTCCTATGTCTATAAATGACAATGCAAATGAATGGTAAAAATCTGCAAATATGAAGTGGACTTTTGGGTGTTACTCTGCGCCGACTTTGGCCAAGCGTACAGATCGTCAACATGGCACAATTTCCTTTCCCTTTGCCAACTAGCCACGAAAACCAGTCAGCGAAAACGGTACGAGATAGATGTGAGCGCTGTTTTTGCTTGAAGTGTCACGCAGACCGTCGCTTGACGCCGCATGCCTCGCCTTCTCGTGAGCGGCTAGACTACCTACAACACTCGCATGTTGTGCCCTGTTGCCGATATGCTCCTTTGGCCAACGTCGGCGCACAGTAACACCCAAAAGTCCACTTCATCTTTCCAGATTTTTACCATTCAGCTGCATTGTCTTTTATTGACATAGGAACATGCGGAAAACGAATTTATGTTTGTAACTCAGTGTGTGACAAGTTGCACGAAATATTTTTCCTCATTTATGACTCACCCTATATATATCAAAAGACTTACTACAGGAAACTATGATAAGAGAACCGGAGAAGAATCTCAATAAGTATGGCAATTACTACAATCTTAATAATAAAAAGTTACTTTGCTATTGTAATCCTTCCATTGTAATTAAATTCAAAATCGGAAAAAGTCCGCAGGTGTTGTCCAGGATATACACCTACATGTTTTCAACTCTTTACGTGCTCTGTTCTTATAAGAAATTAAGGGTGTTCTGCTTTACTCATTTGACACAAAACATCTTTTCTTTGCTAAATTCATCAATAATATCTTCAAAACTCAATTCTGAAACCACTTCGTCTTCCGATGATTACATGGCAAGAAGACAGTCGTTATTGCGAGATGCTGCTTCTGAAAAAAAATTCTTGATTGGCTTTAAACGTGATTAGCTCCTTTCAGCAGAGACGATAGTCGCTGGCAGGGTTAGAAAAAATCTGTAGGCAATATAATAAAATGCTGGGAAATGGATTTCCAATGTCATTCAAGTATTTCCATAGGCGTTTTCACATCCTCAGGCACCATTTCTCTGAACACCTTAATTTCTGTCAAAAGCGCTGATGTCTTTCGAACAGTCACCATTCATGATCACACTTAGCTCTTTCTCTAGGTTTGTACTAAGCATTTTCAGTTCTTCGTCCCGTATGCTTTTTAAACTTTCTCGAGAAAACAAAAAGCCGAATATTTCGGAATATTTAGCCAGTTGCCCAAACATTTCTTTCAAACTTTTTATCAATGTGTCAATGACAAGTTAGCAAAAAATCGATTTGTATTTATTCTATGGAGGTTCAACTCTGTAAACCATGTCATCACCTTCGTAATCAAACTGCTTCGCTTTCTTGTCAATTCTCTTTTCTTCAAATTTTGGTTCAATATGTAAACTTTCAGCTATCTCTTTCGCTGTCAGCTGCGCATTAACAAAACCTTCTCCACGGAACTTCTCATTAAACGTCACTAAAGTTTGTAGGGGTTTAGTTGCTGCTTTTATGTCCATGTTCTCTGCTTGAAGTGTCTCACTTGCTGTATTAACAGCAAAGGGGAGGTAATACTACACGACAACGGCCACAATAAACTATAAGCTATCTAATTCGTTCACAAAAAGGGAATGTGCTTCGCTCTTTGTTTTGGATTCAACAGTGTTGTTGCTTGGCTGTAGAAGTGGATCTCTGCTTTCTCTTGTGTGGTACCTTATAGCTGTGGCACTCTCTACCCTACTGTCCCATCAAGTATCTGATAGCTTCTTCGCTGTTAAAGTTGGTACTCTGCCCAATAATACTTCCCACTGAAAACAGTGTATACTCTTTATATTACACCAAAAAGCAGTGAGTGTTGTAAATTTTGCCGTATCTGACAACACAATATGAAGACATACAAAATGCTCCCGGATCGCATTTTAGGTTTCCGATAACCATCTTTCAAATTTGCACCATTATCGCAGCTTTGGCCTCTGCAATAATGGATATCGAGATCTAGATGATCTGGTTTCCAGAAAGGGTTTCAGTCAAACTTTCTCCTGTTGGTTAAGAGACGTTCAAACAGTCGGGGAAATTTCCTTCTGTAGTCACTGCGTCTTATGATAAACTGGCTGAAACCCGCGGCTCCGCTCGCGTCTTCGTTGATTATGATAGATAAGCTATCTTTCAGTAGTGTGCTATGAGACTGGTTTTTAAGGATGAAACGAAATACAATACCTTCTTTAGAAACAAACATTGTAGAACGCATAGACCAAAGATATGACATGTGGCATCACGTTTCGCTGTATGTAACCTCCTTGCTATAGAGTCGCAAACGTCAAAAATGTTCAAATGTTTGTATAGTCTATGGGACTTAACTACGGGGTCATCAGTCCCTAAACTTACAAACTACTTATGAACTACTTACGAACTAGGACGGCACAAATATCCATGCCCGAGAGGGGATTCGAAACCCCGACCGTAGTGGCCGTGCAGACCGTGACTGGAGCGCCTCAGTCCCCTCGGCCACCGCGGCCGGCCTCGTAAACGTCATCACTGGCCTTCAGTCCGAATTTTTTTTATAATTTGACGATTTTTAACCACCATATCTTCCACCCCCTTATAGCTATCAGCATGGAACTGCTAAGGTGTACAACGGAAGACTTCGGACAACAATTACACACAGACCTTTCGCTGCAGAGCGAAATATTAACACTCCACACACACACACACACGCACACACGTAGAATTTTATATACACCGATAACTTTCCATCCCAATATACTCCACCCTTTTATCATAATCAACCCTCAAGCAACAATGCAACCAATAAAACCATTTTCAAAGAGTAATTATTGTTCCGCATTTCGCGTTATATTCTTCAAATTACTAAATATCTATCAGATCGCTATAAAACCGTGCCTGAAACCTTCCTCAGGTATAAATTAGTAATTGAACAAATATTTAAGTCTCTGCGTCTTGTCGTTCGGACATGATAAGCGTACACAGTCAGACATTCATCCGATCGCCATAAAACCGTGCCTAAAGCCTTCCCCGGGTAGACATTAGTAACTGTACAAATTTTTAGCTCTTTATGTCTTGTGGTTCAGACGTGATAAACGTACACCGAACAGACATTCACATTTAGAGTTATAGATTTACAAACCTATCAATCAATGTCATTTGTTCACTGTGACTTGTATCAGGATTACAACCAAGTATGACAGAAAAATATTTACTTTCTTTTACAAAATTAACAATGGTGTATTTTTTACTTTGTTCGTAAGCAATTTTATGAATTCATTTTGAATTTTTTTCCCAAGACAATGGTCTTGAATTTATTGAGTTTTACCCGCCCTAAATGTTCCTGCAAAACAGAGTCAAAGTCTGCTAGCATTTCTATCAAACCAGCAAAATTAGCAGTAGACTATTTTTATATAATAGAGCATATCGCTGGTTCTCTTGGAGGCCATGTTATGTTGAGCTAGACACCTGATGGTGAGTATAATTTTTCTTAGAAACTGACGTCAATGTTACTTCTCTTTTGCAGTAGTTGAGGTCAATTTGATCAATACCACTTTTTTATTCCAAACTTATTTATCCTTCTTTGCGCAGTTTTTGAAGTTAAATAGAATTGCATAGCTCTTAATTTGAGCGTGAGCTATAGATATGTATTGACACTAGATATTATTGCAGCGGATCCGTATCATAACCCCTGGTTCCTTCGACATCCATACAGGCACAATTTTCTAAATCTGAGACGTACTCCAGTGCCCATAGTCGGGGCACAATGCGTATACACTCGAATTACATCACACTAAAAGTAGTTTGAGAAACAAATTTATGGATGACAGTATTCAAATTATGTTGTAATGTTTTGCGCAGGGCCCCTAGAAGCACGAGGCCCTATGTGACTGCACCTTTTGCACATGCCTAAGGCCGACCGTGAATGCAATCGCACAATTGTGTCGATATCCCGTAAGTCCACAATTTGATTACAATCCGCTTCTGAGGTACAGTATCAAAATTATTCCGAAAACCTAGAAATATGGAATCAATTTGAGATCCCTTGTGGATGGCACTCATCACATCATGAGAGTAAAAGACGCAACAACGACGCTTTCTGAAGCCGTTCAAAATGTTTCAAATGTTTGTAGCTCTTATGGGACTTAACTACGGGGTCATCAGTCCCTAAACTTACAAACTACTTGTGGTGTCGCACAAGTATGAAGTGCGCGCCCCGTACTTTCGCCGCGCGCCGCCATGCACGCACGGCGCGGCGTTCTTGCGACGTCAGCCACGAGCGCCCTCTGCTTCAACTCCGCTCGTGGCCACATCTGCTGCATCGGCCACTTGGGAATCAGATACGCACCAGTTAAGACTTGGCTGTCGGATAGGCACTAGGAATCATCAGTAGGCAGGCCTCTAGCTAAACATGTATCAGCATTCTACAGTCAAGAACTATTTAAAAGTTAAGTATTACCAAGACTCCACGAAATATATATCTTGTTCTAATTTAGCCAAGTGTTCTAGTTTCTGCTGTCCCACTGGCTGGTCACCTCCGTACCTGCACAAGCGTTCATCCTTTATTCCTGTGTCGGTCTCTTTCTACGCGGCCACCGACACCTACGACAACCGGCGGAAACGAGACACAAAAGTGGCGACGAGGCTGTGACACAAAAGTGGCGACGAGGATGGGATACAAAAGTGGCGACAAGGATAGGATGCAAAACTACTTATGAACTAGCTTATACTAAAGACGGCACAAACATCCATGCCCGAGGGGGAATTCGAACCCCCGACGGGGAACGGCCTCGCACATCGTAGCGTAGAGCCTCAATGCGCTCCGCCGCGGCTCTGAGTCAGTATTGACTACGAGTCAATTGGTCGTTTTCTTAGAGATAGATAATAATACTCACAGAATATATGACATCAACTGCGAATGGGCAAAGCTGAAAACGTCTACCCAGCCGGGATTCGAACCCGGGTCTCCTGCTTGCTAGGCAGTTGCGCTCACCACTACACCACTGGGGACACAGTTCAAAAATGTTCAAATGTTTGTATAGTCTATGGGACTTAACTACGGGGTCATCAGTCCCTAAACTTACAAACTACTTAAGAACTACTTACGAACTAGGACGGACAAATATCCATGCCCGAGGGGGGATTCGAACCCCCGACCGTAGTGGCCGTGCAGACCGTGACTGGAGCGCCTTAGTCCACTGGGGACACAGTGACCACCGCACCTGTAAGGACTACCTAAGCACGCGTCTTGTCTGATACGCCGCGGCGGATTAGCCGTGCGTACTGTAGCGCCGTGTTGCGGTGCGCGCGGTCGTCCGTCGTCGGGGGTTCGAATCCCCCCTCGGGTATGGATGTTTGTGTCGTCTTTAGTATAAGATAGTTCATAAGTAGTTTGTAAGTTTAGGGACTGATGACCCCGCAGTTAAGTCCCTTAAGCTTTACAAACATTTGAACCTTTTTTGTCTGATACCAATTCGCAGCTTTACTCTGCCCTAAGTATTCAAACTCGTAGTTTCGAAACTAATTTGCGAAAGCAGGAGACCTGGGCTAGAATCCCGGCTGGGTACACATTTTCAGCTTTGCCCATTCGCAGTTGATGTCAATATGAAAGAATAACATCTGCAGGATCAGAAGTGACGTTTGTTCTTCCGGAACAGACGCCACATGTATGTATATAATAACGTTTGAGGGAAGTTTATGTTTTAAAATCCTGCTGCAAACCGACGTGAATGTTACCTTTCTTCAGTATTCGAGTGACGTGTGCAATTTTCAGGCTTTCGGTACATATCTTTCTGTTAGCGAACGATTGTATATGATAGCTAGGTACGAAGTTATTTCATCAACATTTTCTGAAAGTAACCCTGTTGGTATATAACCTGGGACGGGAGACTTGCTTTTGTTAAGTAATTTAAGTTACTTTAATACTGCAGGGATATCTACTTCTAAATAACGCATGCTGACAGTTGTTCTTGAAACGAATTCTAGAGTACTTCCTTTATCTTCTTTGGTTAAGGAATTTCGGAGAGCTATGTTTAGCAATTCTGCTTCAGTAGATCTGTCATCCGCAGCATCACCATTGCTATCGCGTAGAGGGGGTACTGATTGTGTTTTGCCGCTAATGTACTTTACATATGACTGGAATTTCTTCGGATTTTCTACCAAATTAACAGGGTATCGTTGTGGAAACTAGCTTCTCACATTGATGTTGGAGATACATTTTGAGTTTCTGTATAAGATTGCCAGTCTTGTGGATTTTGTCTCTGATTAAATTCGGCATGCTTTTTTAGTCCTTTTGCAGAGTGATCTAACCCATCTTGTGTGCCACGGCGGGACAGCCCCCTCTTTTGTTAATTTATTTGGTATAAATTTCCCAAAAACTGTCCATTTTATTTTTTTGAATATAAGCCACATCTGATTTACACTCACATTGTTAGTTTCGAAACACTAGAGATATGTAGGAAAGCGTTATGCGAATTTTTATCTTTTCTTTTTAAATTAAAAGATGTGCTTTTCGTTTGCATATATAATCAGTAAAGACCTTGTCCATTGCTTGGATGACTGAAGTGACGCAAGAGAAAGGATGCCTCCTGATACCACATGGGACGTCCTTTTGCTCCACAAAATGCAGCAGTTTGAGATGATATGGGCTCAACAATCCTCGGATTCCGCCGCAGTAATATTGAGCCATGTTTCTTCTATTATCTTCACTATCAACAATGGTTTTCTACCGTGTTAGCAGGTCATTTGGATCTCCATCGGTTTCTTTGTTTTTCTGAATGTACTGCAATACATATAACACCCAGTATCTGAAATCTCTTTCTCACTTACCTTTTCTTTTCTTCCACATAGCTTCTTAATACAGGGTGTCCCATTTCAGTTTCACCCCGAATATCTTCGGAACAACAATAAATATTGAAAAACTATTGTCACTGGGGTTAAACATACGCGTAAGGGTTTATGAAAATAAGTACTAAAAGTCATTCTGAAACGTAAAAATATATTATTTTCAATATAAAATTATTTTTTGTTAATATACACTCCATATTCTTTAAGCATTCTGTAGCATGAAAAATTACAGAAATTGGTTTTATTACAATACGTCAAAGAAATTCTAAGGAAGTGCAATTTGATGCTTAAATTAAATGAAGCATGCAGACAGCGGACGGTTACGGGCGGCAGGAGGCCCAAGATTGACTTTCGTGACTTGTTTTAGCGGCGCGTTGAGTTTATTTCAAGCGTGAACTTCGTTTCGAAATTTCTGGGGATGTAATTGGCGGTTTCAGGTACAACCTACGCCACTATTTTTGTGATTTTTCATGCTATTAATTGATTGCATAAAAATTATTGAATGTCCATTTAAAGAAAAATAAGTTTGAGCTAAAATAATATTTGTTTAGCTTTTGGAATGACTCACAGTAATTGATTTTATAAGCCGCTGGTGTTCATACATGCCATAAAACTCATTTTTCCGTATCTGGTTTTGTCCCATACATATTAGGAGTACAAAATTTAAGTAGGACACCTAAATCAGTTAAGTTGACTACTATTTATAATTGTCTTTGCTCTCCCGCTCTTCTCAATACATCTGCCGTTTTCAGTCTGTCCATCCACCTACTTTTTTTTCAGCCATCGCCTTGTCAGCGTTTCAAAATCTTCCAGCATTGACCTGTCTTCCTTCTTCAGTGTCCGTGTTTCAGCACAACCGAGAACTCTCCATACGAAAAATATTCTTAGTCTTCTCCTCAGATCTTTGTCCATATTGCAGCAGAAAATTCTTTTAACCATAGTACGCCACGTTCGACATAGCTTTTCGGGTTTTAATTTCTCTGTTGCACTTCCAGTCAGTTTCTATTCTGATTCCAATGTATTTAAAGCTTTGCATTTGTTCTAATACTTCTCCATTCAGAGTTATCTTTGCTTATCGTCCCAGTTTTGTTCTTTTGTACTGATACACATAAATCTATCCTTTACTTTCAAAGGTAGCCACTATATACTTTAATTATATTATCATCTTTTGAACCATGTCGTCTGCAAATCTCAAACACCATATTCTTGTTCCTCTAATTTTAAACCTCTTATATACACTGATCACAACAATTAGGAGATCAGGTGAGATATCGTACACAATATAGATATGGTTACGTATTTTATTCAGATATTGGTTAGTTGTAATATGTATGTGATACAGTACGATATTTTGCTGTCTCAACTCTTTACTTGAGGTTTACATGGCGTTTATTTTTGGGCGAGGCACCATAGGGCTATCATAATAGTGAAGTCATTCTCGTTGCCCTCTCATATGATGTGTGATCACCTCGGACGGTCAATACATTTTAATACCTGTGTGATATGGATAGTATGAGGTTATCAATCAGCTAATAAGTGGTGTTTGGCCATTCTTCAATGAGTGCAATATCCAGCTCTACAACCGTCGTGGGAGACGCTGGTCTGGCTACAATGCAATACATGTTAAATCGGGTTTAAGTCCACTGAACAAGCTAGCCACTCCATTCAATTCCCAAGGCTTCAAGCATGTTTTCTACCAGTGCAGCTGTGGGGATGAGCTTTACCGTACACGAGACGGAACCAATCTTCTATGGCATCAGCGTAGGGTACGGAAAAAGGTCGAAGGACCTCGTCTCTATACCTATGAGCAGTCAAAGCGCTATTCTGAACATCAAAGA
This sequence comes from Locusta migratoria, assembly GCA_026315105.1. NCBI lineage: Eukaryota > Metazoa > Arthropoda > Insecta > Orthoptera > Acrididae > Locusta > Locusta migratoria. The sequence continues at coordinate 129,535,827 of CM048745.1, read as the reverse complement.
GGTGCGTAAGTCCGCCAATACTCACTCCTTCCCAAACCATTAGTCCCCCACCATGCTATGGTGATGTTTCCTGCACATAAGCAGGACTGTTTTGAGTTCCACTTTCTCTCCAAATCAGGGAATGACGATTGTCCAGCTGTATACAAAATATTGACTCATCTGTTAGGAGGATACAGCGTCATTCGTTACGATTCCAACCCCGATTTTTACCCTCCTAGTTTCTGCGGGCTACACGGTTTCATTCTTTTAGTGGAACACACACCATAGGTCGTCGTACTTGCCACATTGCAGAAGGAGATTTCGGCCCATTTGTGTAGATATTGCGCGTCCTGTTGCTGCCTGCATGGTGCGTTGCATTCAGCCTCCAGTCTCGACGGGCTGTTAACTGAAGATAACCGCCATCTCTTGCTGATATTGCCTGTGGACGACCTTGGCCTTGCCTCTTTTAACGGTTCCTGTTGTCTGATATCCAGATCCTGGAAATTACTCTTTGGGACACTCCAAAAGCTATAGCCACCTCCTTCTGTGTCTGTCCCGCTTACTACCTACATATGGCTCTCCATACCATAGCTTCGGGTAAGTCAGGTTTTTGCATTGCACTACCTACTCACTATACTCTCTGAACCCAACTGCTTGTGTAATTCGTTTGGTAGAGTAAACACAAGTCAACACCAACCCTCTCTGCAGCAACTTTCTGTTATTACCACTATCTCGGTTGCTGTAATGTTATGGTCTCCTCTCCGTAGAATGACAGAATCACAAACAATTTTAGTTCACTTTGCCGATGATAATAAATCAGAATCTTGATATCTCAACTGCTCGCCTAATTGTTTTGACGATTTTATTAATCCACAATGATGGAAATCAAATCAGATTATAATATCAGTGCACCAAACATCAGGAAGCAGTCGCAGAATACTGCAGGTCCTGACCGTCATATCGCTATACTTATAAGACGCATTTGTTGTCTGTCTGTTTGTTCTCTTATAATTCAGGATCCAGACAACCAAATAACTTGAAATTTGGTACACGTACACAAAATTACATGGGGAAGGTTCTTAAATAGGATTCGTTCCATTTTTTTGGAAAACCAACCGGAAAATTTGAGAAAAAGTGAAAGTGCGTTTTCAATGTGTCCGTGTAAATCTATATCTTCGCACTCTTGATGAAATTGTGCACAATTTTCCTTCAAAACAAGAGGAAGGGCACGGTCTACATAAAATTTCGTTCAGTACATGGTGGAGGGTACTTATGAATTTCGACAAAATCCACAGTTTTGCTACGATCATGATGAAATTTTGTACACTTGACCTTGAAAACAAGATAAAGGTTACTGTCTACATAAAATTTCGTTCGGTGCCTGGGGGAGAGTACTTTACTTACAGACTTCGGTTGCAATTTCTATACATATAAGACGCATTTGTTGTCTGTTTGTCTGTTCTATTAATTTTAAACCCGGGCAAAGCCAGTTACTTGCAGCTACTTATTTATGTGAACAGAAAATAATAATGGTCCTACCACTCTTCCCTATTGCACTCCTGACGGTACCCTTGTCTCGTATAAACAGTCACCGAATGCGGACGTCAGAGTAATTGTCGAGAAGAAAAAAAGTGTCGGGGGCAGAATTACGTGTGGGACTCTCGTACCTGTTACGAAACAGACAACGTAGTTACGGCAAGGAAAATATCTTCAAGGCTATAAAGGTTGCCTACAAACATTTTGTAGTCACGGGACGACTTTTGTTCCAGATGATTGCTCTCTTATATTGTGCATTGTAATTCCAGTTGTTCAAGAGTGATAGTTTCATAGACAGACAATAATAGCGATGTTAGTCAGGCTGAAAGTTTTGAGCTTTGGTGACGTTAGTGTAGCACTTGAAAGCTGAAACTGAAAGAAGGGTTCGAGAAGTGCGAGCTTTTAGTCAGTCGTTGCAGATAAGGCAAAATAGAGAAGGTTTCAAAGCATTTCAACATTCGAGCGAGACTCACTTAAAAAAATAAATTGTTTACTTTTTTAGGCATGAATTCCTCACGTGCGCCGATCTCTTTATCTCTTTCAGACCCAAGGATCTAGATGATATGACTTTACTATAGAGAGGTACGTTTAAGATACGAAATACATACAGTACTTCATTAAAAAAATTATTTTCAAAAACTATGTACCCACACAATAGTCTGTTTTGGGTATTGACTATAATTTTTTATGATCTACACCATCTTACAGTAAAATGCCTTTGAAAGAAATGACATAATAACATCAGTTGTCTGTTTTGGGCCTTCACTATAAATTTTTATGATCTACACCATCTTACAGTAACGTTGTTGTTGTTGTGGTCTTCAGTCCAGAGACTGGTTTGATGCAGCTCTCCACCCTACTCTATCCTGAGCAAGCCTTTTCATCTCCTCATAAGAACGACAACCCACATCCACTTGGATCTGCTTACTATACGCGTCTCTTGGTCTCCGTCTGCGATTTTTACCCCACACACTTCCCTCCAACGCTAAATTCACAATTCCTTGATGTCTAAGAATGTGTCCTACCAATCTATCCCTTCTTTTAGTCAAGGTATGCCAGAAATTTCTTTTCTCCCCAATTCGGTTCAGTACCTCCTCATTAGTTACGCTATCCACCCACCTAATCTTCAGCATTCTTCTGTAGCACCACATTTCAAAAGCCCCTATCCTCTACCTGTCCGCACTGTTTATCTTCCACGTTTCACTCCCATACAAGGCAACACTCCACAAAAATGCCTCCAGAAAGGTCTTCTTTAGGCTTAAATCAATATTCGATGTTAACAAATTTCTCTTTTTCAAAAACGCCTTTCTACCCATTGCCATTCTGCATTTTATATCATCTGTACTGCGACCATCATTTGTCATTTTACTGCCCAAGTAACAAAACTCACCTACCTCCTTTATTGTTTCGTTACCTAGTCTAATTCCTTCAGCATCACCTGATTTTCTTACACTGCACTCCATTACCCTAGTTTTACTCTTGTTAATGTTCATCTTATATGCACCTTTCAGCACACTGTCCATTCCGTTCAATTGCTCTTCCAGGTCCTTTGCTGTATCTGACAGAATTACTATGTCGTCGGCAAAACGCAATGTTTTTAATTCTTCACCCTGAACTTTAATTCCTTCTCCAAATTTCTCCTTGCTTTCCTTTATAGCTTTCTCAATGTACAAATTGAACAACATTGGGGAAAGGCTACAACCCTGTCTTACTCCCTTTCCAACCACTGCAACCCTTTCATGCCCTTGAAACTCTGACAACCGCTGTCTGGTTTTTGTACAAGTTGTAAATAACCTTACGCTCCCTATATTTTACTCCTGCTTGCTTCAGAACTTGAAAGAGAGTATTCCAATCAACATTGTCAAAAGCCTTCTCCAAATCTACAATAGCTAGAAATGTCTTACAGTAACATGCCTTTGAAATAAATGACATAATAACATCATAGAATCATATAAAATGAACTGGCTGACAGATTTGATAGCTCTACATGTCAAAACAAGGATATCAACATCTTGCCAATACGTCTTTATTGCCACCATTGTAAGTGTACTGAAAGTTTGCCGACTTTGTCGGCTGCTAGTGTAGACACATGGAAGTAAAACACGTTGCCCGAGTTACCACAGTACATCCACCATTGTGTGATGCAGGCCCGAACTGCCTAGCGTGAATCACAAATTAAATAAAGCGAGCAAAACCAGAACCACACAATTGTGCATGCAGGGCCGGAAAGTGTTATTTCAAAGTAGCACTTGCATCCTATATCCTCAATTATGTGGTGTATGTATTCCAGAATTTTGTCTTCCTCTACAGCTCCCTGTACTGTCACGGAGGATATTCCTTGATCTCTTGACACACGTCGTATCAGCGTGTCTCTTCTTATTGTCAGTCTTTTCCATATATCCCTTTCTTTGCCGATTCTGCAGGAAACATTATTCCTCATATATTCGCCTAATTTACAACATCATCTTGTATCGCCATATCTCAAACGCTTCGATTGTATTCTTTTCCCTTCTGTCGTACTGACAATTTTTTATTCTGGTCAATGTTTGAGAGTAGAAGACTTCTCTTGACCACGCCGGCCGCGGTGGCCGAGCGGTGTGCAGCGCGCCAGTCACGTTCTGCACGGCCACTACGGTCGGGGGTTCGAATCCCCCCTCGGGCATGGATATTTGTGCCGTCCTTAGAATTAGGTAGTCCATAAGTAGTTTGTAAGTTTAGGGACTGATGACCCCGTAGTCAAGTCCCGTAAGCTCTACAAACATTTGAACATTTTGACCACGAATGCCCCCGTTTGCCCTTGCTGCTTTACTTTTTGATTCTCCTTGCTTTCAAAGTAGCACAAGTTTACGTGACAGTGGGTCGCCAACGTGATGCCGCCATGAGAACGTGTGCTGCAGTGAGCGGTTTTAATAGCGCCGCAATCAGCTTTTCTGAAGTTACGAGCCGATTGTTCATATGCGGCGACCCGCTGCTTAGCAGGTCAGCGGCGCCACCGAGTGGAAACTTATGAAGGCCGCCAAAAACTACGGACGATAACTGTATCATTTTAGTTCAGTTTTTACACATAGAGTCTCATCTTAATTACATCTACATACATACTCCGCAATCCACCGTAAGGTGCGTGGCGGAGGGTACACTGTACCACTACTAGGCATTTCCTTTCCTATTCCAATCCCAAACAGAACGAGAAAAAAAAGAATGCCTATATGCGTCCGTACGAGCTCTAATTTCTCTTATCTTGTTTTTGTGATCACTACGCGAAATATAAGTAGACGACAGCAAGATCGTACTACACTCAGCTTCAAATTTCGGCCCTCTAAATTTTCTCAATAATTCACGGAAAGAACGTCGTCTTTCCTTCAGCGATCCCTAATTGAGTTGCCGGAGCATTTCTGTGACACTCGCGCAATGGTCGACCCCACCAGTAACAAAGCTAGCTGCTCGTCTCTGAACTGCTTTTATGTCTTCCTTTAAACTGATCTGCTGCGGGTCCCAAACACTTGAGCAATACTCAAGACGTGGTCGTACAGCGTTTTATACGCGGTCTCCTTTACAGGTGAAGTACATCTTCCCAAAATTCTCCCAATAAACCGACGTCGGCTGTCCGCCTTACTCACAACAATGTTCGTTCCATTTCATATCGCTGTGCAATGTTACGCCTTAGATATTTAAACGATGCGACGGCATCAAGAAGCACACTATTAATGCTGTATTCGAACATTATGAGATTATTTTTCCTACTCATACGCATCACCTTACATTTTTCTACATTGAGAGCTAGCTGCCATTCTTCACACCAATTAGAAGTTTTGTCTAAGTCATCCTGTATGCTATTACAGTCAGTTAAAGACGACACCTCCAATACGCCACAGCATCATCAGCAAACAGCCGCAAATTACAAATTACTCTGTCCATCAGATCATTTATATAGATAGAAAATAATAGCGGTCCTATTACACTCCCCTGGGGCAAGCCTGACGATACACTCGTCTCTGATGAACACTCGCCGTCGAGAACAATGTACTGAGTCCTGTTACTTTGGAAGTCTTGCAGCCAGTCACAAATCTGTGACCGTAGCCAACAGCACGCTCAGCTGTTCGTGAAGTACGGCCAACTCCTCCTACGTCCGCACACAGCAGGCACACATCCTATCGATACAATTAAGTGTAGAGAGTAGAAAACTAAATGATCAACTTTCACTAGTCTGGTACTTTAATAAAGGCGGCTGGCATCTGAGTGAACTGTGGTCAGTGGTAAGTACACTGTCAAAACAACGAAACTGAGTCCGGCAGTTTTCAAAATAAACAAGAAAATCTATGGAGTAGACTGTTATCAAACGCGCGGGAATATAAGCTTTCTCAAAGCAGAACACGAAATAAGAAAGTGACAATATGATCACGTAGCTTGCAGCAGACGAAAACTATACACACGGTATTTATCAAAATATGCGAGAATAAACTCTTAAAACAGTAGCACAAACGAAATCTGCTAAGTAGGTGAGAAGAAACCTTTTAAAAACAGAAACACAAACGAAAATTAAGAAATTAACTGGCAACTAAATTTCAGGCAATTAAATTTTTATACGTAGCGATCTGGGCGATGAGGTAGTTGTAACATCAGAGAGCTTCTTATATTTCTAATAGCGAATTATAAGAACCCTTTACCATTAATAAATTTATTAGGCCAGAGGTGACCACAGGGGGGAGGGGGGTGAAAAATGAGTACTTTTCGCGAGGCTGGGGTGATGGGTCTTTGTAAAACAATTTACAAAACGTGAAATAAAAGATATTTAATGTAAATATCAAATCGCGAAACCATTATTATTACGTAATAAACTAGGAATCCTGTCGCTGTTTGGCGGGGGGGGGGGGGGTCATTGCCCCCCCTCCCCCGAAGAACCAAAACCTGGTTGCACCACTGGCTTAACTTCGTCTTTAGTAATTTGGTGTTCAGTTTGTCACTACTCTTATTTTTCAGTTTACTCTCAGTCCGTATGAAATATTGTTCAATCCACGAATCAGATCCTGTAACCCTTCTTTGCTTTCTACATTTTCTTTGATAATAATGTCATAAGAGAGTATTATCTTTGAAATCTTTTCAACGTGAATTTTTACCCCACTGTTGCACCTAATGTTTTATTTTTATCAATGATTCCTCCATATATATATATTTAATAGTAGGGGCTAAAGGCTGCATCCCTGATCCCTGCGTTACACCCATTGTTTATTTTATATATATTGAGCAATTCGTTCTTGGTCTTACAGTCGTATTGTCACCTCTTCGTTCTTGTACGTACATACAGTATATTACCTGTCTTTTCTAATGACTTACTCGTATTTTTCCTCAGAATTTGGAACAACTTGCATCATTGTACATGGGTGATGATTTTTCTGGGTTGACAAAATGCGATGGCGTCACGGGTCAGAGCTGACGGGTGGTACCCTCGTTTTCAGGTGAGCCCATTTTTATGTCTTTCTCACTCACCTGTTCCCCTCCTACTTTTGTACGTATATATAAGTTAATTTAATACGCAATTGTACTTACTAGTATTCACTGAACCATTGTTTGTTTCAACCTATTTGTCGAAAATTAATGTACAGTTATGTCTTAGTTTAAGTTTTGTTTTAATTGGTTGGACGTCTCTGTTTATAAAATACTTAAAGACTACATAGTCTATGACTAATAAATATCTTTGTAAAATCTTTGTACTCGAAACACAGCAGCTGGTGTAATGTGGATAATCTGCAGTATTGACCTGTGTCAGTGCCCTCTAGCGGCCCAACCATAGCGCCATCTTTTTCCCCCCTTCAAGCTAGAAAAGTTTTGTTCTTTGTAGTTTTTCAGTTTGATGCTTATTTCGTGAGATATTTGGCCTGGTCAGTATCAATGGACCACCCTGTATATGAAGATGTACATACCATGACGGAACTATCACCTACTTGCACAGTGACTAAGCTATGGTCTGTCTCTCGCTCCTCCTTGGTCTACACTAATATCTCTTATCGACTGGGCTAACTGGGAATAGGACCACACCTCCGCACCGTTCGCCAGAAAGCCCTCACCCGTCTTAATCTCTTCAAACTCCTTACCGGCCAGACGTGGGGTGTCAGCACCTCCACCATCCTCTACACTTACCGCTCCCTTATGCGTCCTGTCCTCCTCAGTTTCCATCCCGCCTGGATTTTCGCTCCCCATTCCTACTACAAAACCCTCCAAATCCTTGAACGCCACGCCCTCCGCCTCACCTATCGCATCCGACTACCCTCCCCCATGTGGATCCTATATGACCTCATCCCGTTTCCCCATCTTCTTGAATACCTTGAACACATCTGGATCCTCTACATCAACCGTGAAATATACTCCCACAACCCCGTGGTAGACCCCATCCTTACTAACCCCAGGCCTCTTCCACGCCTTTACCGCTGCATCCCTCGCTCCTATGACCTCCACACTCTCCACGTCCTTTCCCAGGGTAACTTCCGCCACCTCCCCCTTCCTGATGACATCCTCCGTCCCGACATATACCCATCCTACCACCCCTGATCCCTCCCCATAGACGAAGCGTCCGCTCTCCCCTCCCTTTCCTCTCCCCCCCCTCCCGCTTGGCTATCTCCCTTCCTACACTGAAGTCCCTACGACTCCTCCTCCACCTCCTCTCCCCCCCCCCCTTTCACCTCTTCGTTCGCGCTTTTCGCCTTCCCCTACCCCACGGGGTCCTGCGACGTCAGTTTTAATAGTGCTACATTCAGTGTTGTGTGTGAAGTGCTCCCAAAAGTGTGTTTCTATCTATGTCCATTGCCAACTAGCAAGCGTCAGATCGTGTGCCTTAATATTGTGTCTCAGAGTGCTCGCCGACCTGTGTTTGCTGTCATACTGTATGTTTTTAATGTCACCGTGGGTCTTCGTTTTAACAGACTAAATGTGTTTTTAAATCACCTGTCAAGCTGTGTGTACTTCAAACTGTCACCGTGTCCATGCCTACCTTCACCGTTATTTTATCTCCTGTTTATTTTAAATGTTTTGATGTCTATAGTCAATCAGGGTAACATTTTACCAGTCAGGGTATCTTTGTACCACTTAATATTTGGCTTTCATATGTTCCACCTATTGGGGAATTATTTATAACAGAGGTATTAAAAATTACCTTTAGAAAAAAATGCCAAATATTAAGTGGTACAAAGATACCCTGACTGGTACAAAGTTACCCTGATTGACTGTTTATGTTCATTCTCTCGGCTGAAGAGCAGCCTATCAAGCTGCTGCCAGCCGACTGTCATTGTACTGTGCTGGTATTAAAATACAATAAAGAAAAAAATGGGAAGAAGACCGTTCGTGCAGTTTCTTCAGCAGTGGTCAGTCGGGGCTGTCGGCTGGTAGCACAAAAACGTCAGACATACAGCACCGGAGGCGAGTGTAGCGGAGCCGAGGCTGTCTGAGTGATGGCGTCCTGCTGGAGGCCAGAATTAGCCGCGGCTGCCTGCTCTGCTCTGGCCTGGTCTGGTCAGGGGCCGCCACCGCCACCGCTCATCATGACTCATCTCCTCCCGGACCGCCGCTGCCAATCCGCGCTCCGCTCTCTGTCCCCTACTGGACACACCGACACCTCACACCGTCTCACTCCTCCTAATGTCTGAAACAAGTGATAGAACAATAGCAGTCATATACGAGGGTGCTTCGAAAAGTTCTCGGAAGGGCATAGAAAAAAAAAAAAAAAAAAAGACTAAAGGTGGGTTGTGCAAGACGCGGCTGTTACCTGCGATTGCGGCTCGGCCCCCCTCCCTTTTCCGGCAGTGGCGGACGGTGGCGAGCCGGGAGCACGACGCGAGCCGCTGCTGTTTACCAAGGCGCGGCTCCTGGTCGGCGACTCGGAAAATTCTTGGTCAAAATAAAATTTCCGTCTTTTTGCTTTAAAAAATACTGGACGTTAAGGAAGCAAAGCTACATTAGTTCCCATATTTAGTTTTTCGTTACAGATTCTCGTTTTCCGTTAAAAAATTAAAAACCACTACTTTCGGTTGCGCGTGGTTTTTTTTTTCACTTTTTATTGCATCTCAGTCGAGTTTGAGGAAACTAGCATGCAAAAAAATTTGGTTTTTGCATATCTTGTAGTTTCATACCCCAGCTTGGTAACGAAGTGTCTATTTTCTCAAAATTCCTCATAGTTATTCAGATACTTAATTTTTAAGTAACCTATTGCATTAAACTTGAAGTGTTTACATCGAAAAATGTAGTCGCTGGCTACTTTGCGTATGGTTTATTTTAGGTCATACATTGTTGCGGATGAAATGAAGCCAATAATTCGAAATTATTTTCAAAGTTGAGAGCAGGACGATACCTGTCTCCGTTTTCGAGATGTTGGCTCGTATATCTACGGTACGGGAGCGTCGCGACTAGCGCGCCATTTCTCTCCACGTGCAACCTGAATTGTGCGGAGCTAACAATCATCACATCTTCTAAACTGTTGAAGATATTGAACCCTTTTTTTAAATGATGGCCTGGGAAGGAATTCATGTTTTACACAATCAATATTCAAAGCTTTTTTTTCTACAGGTATACAGGAATAACTATAGTTTTTTACGATGAAACGAGGTATTAATTGAACAGTATTTAATATTTATGGAGGTTTATTTCCATCTATTGCAACTAAATGAAAGGCGTTCCGCTTCTTTATTTTTGAACCATCATCAGTGGCAGTTTTTTAAGTGTTAATTCTATGTGCGACCTCATGGAGCTGCATGTGTATTCTCCAAAGGGGTGGAAGTTCTGGTTCTTTATTTCAACACATTTCCGTGTACTTCACTATATCACTGCAGAATTTAACTGTTAGAGTTTTCTATATATTGATTCTATTTTTGTGACACATGACCATGAAAGCTGTTAAAACATTTTTATTAACAGGCACCTTTCAAATGACGACACGAAATTCATACTTGAGTTTAGATTAAATGTCAGCCAGTTTGCACATGAATTGGAACTTGCAGAGAGTGACATACAGAGAAAATCCTATAACCGATTCAACAAATCTCAGTGCAGCTGAAAAAAATAAATAAAAATAAAACGCAGTGACGCTAAGGTAATTGTTCCTTTATTTTCTTATTTACGATTGCGGTGCTGTTTATAAGACCAGGAGTGTGTTTATCTGAAACTCCTGATGCAGCTTGCATCTCTCTCGTCTCAGGCTTTTTTCATTTTAACTGATTGGATTCACCTTCTGTATTGCCTTTGAAATAAGTCCCAGTGTTCAAAAACGTACAGTTGAATTTTTTTCCAAGGGAGATCAAAAATAGCAAACACATACCAAACAAAAGATTTTTCTGTAGTTTGTTAAATGTATCAACAACAGTTGTAAGACTGTTTGCTGTTTTGTTATAATTTATTTCATTCTGGCTGGTTTCTGCCCTAAACCATCTTCCAGGGAATATGGAAAACAAAAAGATTTTAAAATATCGAATATGTCATCCATACCGTACACGAGACATTTGAATCTAAATGGTACATCACAACATTTATCTTTGTTCATAAAAACTAAGATAATTTTTACGGCGTGCCACAAAACGGACTATATTGGTATGAATGAAATTAATGAAAATATTACATTAACATTGTCATGCATTTCCTTACACCTGTCGGATCACCTAAACAAAAAAAATTAGTTACCACCGGTCACATTTTTTTTATTTCCATAACAACAGAGGCCAATACAGCTCCTTTTCCAACCTTAATTTCTCGTTTATTTCTCCTAATATTTTCAGTCTACTCTTATGTATATCACTACATTGCCATGAAATCTAAATCTGTACAACGTACAAAGACAATAGCTTAATGGCGAGACGAACTCATGAGTGGTTCATTTTGTGTCCCAACTTCGACGTCGCTTTTGTGTCCCTGCCTCGTCGTAGGTGTCGGTGGCCGAGTGGAACGAGACCGACTCAGGAACAAAGACAGCACGCTGGTGCCGGTACGGAGGGGAGCAGCCAGAAACTATAAACACTCGAGTAAATTAGAAAGAGATATATATTGCACAGAATGTAACAATACTTAACTTTTACATAGTACTGCAGAATGTTGATACATAGTTGTTAGAGGCCTGCCTAGTGCCTGTACGATAGCAAAGTCTTCACTGGTGCCTATCAGATTCCGAAGGTCCTAACTGGTTGCTATCTCAGTCCGAAGTGCTCGGTGTCTTTCCGTGGTGGCCACGAGCGGAGTTGCAGCAGAGGGCGCTCGTGGCTGTCGTCGTGAGAACGCCGCGCCGTGCGTGCATGGCGGCGCGCGGCGAAAGTAGGTGGCGCGCACTTTGTACTTGTGCGACACCACACCCCTCCCCCCCCCCCAAACCGCCGCGCCGTCGTGGCGTAGGGCTGAGGGCCACGGCGACGGCACTGGGAGGAGGGCCTGGGCGGGGGCGTTACTGGTGGGACGGGCGTCGTAGCTGAGGCTGGGATCGAGACGCCGTCCGCGCCCCGGCATCCGCCTTGCGATCCTCCAGGGAACCCACCGAAACCTGGGGAAGGGCGCACCCCCCCGCCCAGAGGGAGCAGGTCATCTTCTTCTGAGGTGCGTGGCCCAGGCGGCGGCGGCACGCACGGTCCCGGAGTCCCTCTCGGTGACGCTGTCATCTGCGGCGGCGACAGCGGCGGCGTCGCGTCGATCTCCATCGGGACGATCTCGTAGTCCGGGGACGCTGGACCCGTTGACGAACGATGTGGTTGTGCTCCCTGGCGGTGAACTGGGTCTGGAATCAAGAAACCGGAGACAGGATCGCGCGGCCTATGCAGACGCAATTGGTTTGCGTGGCGCCGCAGCTCCGACCCTGTGGAAGAACGTACAACATACATATTGCGACCGAGCACGCGTTGAATGGTGCCCGGCAACCATGTCTTCTTGTTTCCAGCAAACACCCTGTACAGCACCGGCGTGGAAACCTGAAAACGCGTAGCGCCATACGAACCGACTCGGTGCGTGGGAGGCTGCAGCAGGTGAAGGAGAGTGCGGTGACGGCGGCCGTGTAGCAGCTCGGCAGGAGACGGGCCGTCACGTGGCATGCACCGATACGTAGACAGGAAAATTTGAAGAGCTTGCTGCCTGGAGTGCTGACCTTTCATCTTCTCCATGTGAGACTTGAATGTTCGAACGAAACGTTCTGCTTCACCATTGGACTGAGGGTGAAAAGGTGGGGTGGTGATATGCTGAATACCATTCACACGACAAAACTGTTGAAATTCCGCACTAACAAACTGAGGTCCATTGTCACTGACGATAGTTTCAGGCAAGCCTTCGATGCAAAACACTGATGTTAAGGCACTGATTGTACTAGAAGCTGTCATTGAGTTCATGGCAATCACAAAAGGAAACTTGCTGAAAGCGTCCACAACAATTAACCAGCGCGTATTCCAGAAAGGTCCGGCAAAGTCAATATGTAAACGTTGCCATGGTCCCTTGGGGCGTGGCCAGTCTGAGAAACGTTGCGGAGGAGCCGCCTGATGCTCCGCACAAACAGTACACTGTGACGTCATGTTCTCTATCTGAGCGTCCATACCAACCCAGGTACAATGACGTCTGGCCAGTTGCTTTGTCCTAACAATACCCCAATGTCCTTGATGCAGGAGGCGTAACACTTCTCGTTGCAGCGAACGAGGAACAATCACTCTTGCTTGGTCGTTGTCGGTATGCAACAACAGTACACCCTGACTTAAAGATAATGCATGACGTTGTGCAAAATAACGTCGAACCAGAGGCCGATCAATGTCTTTGGCTCTGGCAGGCCACCCTGAGCGAACAAAACGTGCTACCACACTTAGGTCTGCATCCGCAGCTGTTTCCTGTGCAACCTGACGAGAGTTCAAAGGAAAGTCTGCGACCGCGGAAGCATCTCTGGAGTCTATCTGACAACATGCCATTTCTGAAGAATCAAATGATACATCCTGGCCAACCGGAAGTCGGGAAAGTGTGTCCGCGTTGGCATGTTTAGTGGTAGGTCGGTACAAAATCTCATACTGATAATTTGACAACATTAAGGACCATCTCTGAATCTTTTGTGCGGCTCGTGGCGGAATTGGCTTTCTGGGTGAGAACAACGACGTGAGAGGCTTGTGGTTTGTCAACAAATAGAATTTTCTGCCATAGAGATAATGATGAAACTTTGTGACGCCGAAATTATTGCTAAGGCCTCCTTTTCTATCTGACTAATTCTGTTGCGTTGGCGTCAGTTGCTTGGACGCAAAGGCAATAGGACGATCGTGACATCCAATACGATGCGACAAAACTGCACCCAGACAGTACGACGAGGCGTCAACTGCTAACACTACAGGCTTCTGTGGGTCAAAGGGAATCAGACATGCATCACTGAGTAGTGCAGACTAATTTGTCAAAGGCTACTTGGCAATCTTTAGACCATACAAAAGGAATATTCTTCCTACGTAAGTGATGCAGTGGAGCTGCAATCTGAGAGGCATTGGGAATAAATCTGAAATAATAGTTAAGCTTTCCCATTACTGCTTGCAATTCATGCACATTCTTAGGAGGAGGCAAGTCTTTGATTGTTCTAAGACGTGACTGTAAGGGATGAATTCCTTGGGCATTAATCACATGGCCTAGGTACTCTATTTCAGTTTGAAAAAACGAACATTTTGCTTTATTGCAACGTAGACCTGCTGCAGTCAAAACTTTGAAAAGGCACTTCAGGTTTGATAAATGTTCTTCAACTGTACGTCCGGATACCACAATATCATCTAAGTAGTTCGAGCAACATGGTACAGAAACTGTCAGCTGTTCCAAAAAGCGCTGAAAAATAGCGGGGGCGGAAGAACTGCCAAAGGGTAGGCGCTGAAATTTAAAAAGACCCATGTGAGTATTAATGACGAAAAACTTTTTTGACTCGTCATCAAGCGGAATTTGTAAGTATGCCTCTGCTAAATCAATCTTAGAAAAGAAACGAGACTGTCCTAATTTGTCCATTAGTTCCTCGGGTCTGGGCAGGGGGTAAGTGTCTACAATTGTTTGACTGTTCACTGTTGATTTGAAGTCCGCACAGAGACGAAGTTTTCCTGAAGGCTTGGGTATAATTACTATAGGCGAGGCCCACTGACTCGCAGAAACAGGAGAAATCACCCCACTATCTTGCCAACGTTTAAGTTCTTCGGCAACTGTATCACGCAAGGCGATAGGCACTGGTCTAGCTTTACGAAATTTTGGAACTGCAGATTCTTTTAAAGTTACATGTGCCACGAAGTCTTTTGCACAACCTAGTTCCGGCGAAAACAAGTCACTGTATTTGTCACACAATGCATTGATTTTCTCCTGAGGCACTATTGACGAAATTTGAAGCACATCTCTTTGAATTGATAAACCAAACAAGTCAAAAGCATCTAGTCCAAAAATGTTCTGTGTTGATTTGGCCTGAAGAACTACAAAAGCAACTGTTTTTGTGACACCTTGAAAAGAGGCGGGCAGGCTACACGTTCCTAGCACGGGAATATTTTGACCTGTGTACGCTGTTAGCACTTGTTGACACGGCGACAATTTTGGCGAACCCAGAAGTTCATAAGTATCGTTATTTATTAATGTGACAGCGGAACCAGTATCAAGCTGAAATTGCACAGTCTTATTTTCTATGGAGAGATTTACAAACAGCTTGTGCTTCTGGCGCACGACCGGTGCGCGAATGTGGGCAACATCTGATAGAACTTGTTTACTGCGCTTTTTGCGCATGCGCGGGCCGCGTAGTGAAGGAAGCGGCGTAGACTCGGCACGCAGCAGATTAACAACACTGTCACTAGATGGCACTACCGCCGGATCGGCGTCCGCGCAATGCGAGGCTACTACAGACTCACTAACTACTGCACTAAACTTTTGAGTAGCTACATCAATTATACTGTCACTTTATACACAGTACTGGGCACTATTACAAGGAGAAGTTGCAGGAGGCACTAAGTTCACTACAGGAATGCACTGTTCATAGTCAGTTTGCTTGTCCCGAACCCTTTTCCGTTGCACTGTTTTACGCGCTCGTCGGCGCTTGCTACGTGGTGCACTATATAGTTTTGCCATAGGCGCAGAACTACTTTCTTGCAATTGAGATCCAAGGAAAGCACTGTTCAATTCCACAGCCCCTATAACATTTACAGAATGAACTGTTCTCGCACTCTGCGAAGCACTGTTTCTAACGGTACCGTTCTTTGAGTTTTTAATTCGCATACACACAGACTGTACATGTCCTGATTTGCCACATTGATAACAGGTTGCGTTGCGACTAGGGCAATGAGCACGCTTGTGGCGAGACACACACTGGGGGCAAGACTTACGAATGTTTTTCTGAAATGAGCGTTGGCGCCCGTTATTCAAATTACTGTTTCTAACACGACGGGGCGACCTTAGTGTCGCACTTTTACACTGGCTACTGTTCACTGTTTGTTCAGCACGGCCTGTACTATTGTAAGAATCACTAGTGCTACACTGAGAACTACGGCTAGGAAAGCGTCCGTTACGGCGCACTGAATTTACACTGTGGCTTTGCATTTCTACATCTGCTAAGTCAAAAGTATCATGCGCTTCTATAAGCTGCAGTACACTGTCTAATGAAGGGTCTGACTGTTTTAGAATTGCTGCCCTAATTCTGGGGTCCTGAATATTCTGCGTAATCGCATCCCTCAACATCACGTCACTATACGAAAGTCCACAAGAGCAATTAAATTTACATTGGCGGGTTAAGCCCTGCAATTCCGTAATCTACTCTTGGTGTGACTGCTGCGGTAATTTTTTTAGTCTGAAAAATCGGTACCGCGCAGCGGCTACGAGAACTTTCCTCTCGTAATGAGCATTCAGTGCATCTACAATTTGTTCAAAGTCTACATCACGAGGAGATGCGAGAGGGAAAAGTTTTTGCAATAGTACGAAGGTCTGGGGGCCCACAATCGATATGAAAAGGTTCTTCACTCTCTGACCTGTAATTTGATGAGCCGCGACGAGTTCTTGAAACTGTGCGAAGTAGTCGCTCCATTCTTCCTCACGTTCGTTGTACTGGCGGAACGTAGGGAGCGGTACAGCGGCAGGTGTGGGCTGCTGATGTGACGGCTGTTGTTGTTGGTGAGCAGCCTGTGCCGTCAACTGCGACACGGCCTGCAGTAGTTGAGTGATTTGCGCCGTCTGTAACTGAATAATTTCCATTAAGTTTGGGTTCGGGGTAGTGGCCATGCTGACGGATTAGGCGCCGCACATACAAGTAAATTATAACAAAACACAAATGCAAAATGAAAGAGGACACTCTGCAACAAAAAAGTCCACAAAACACGTAACTGAAAACGTTCCCCCAAAATTCTTATAATAAGGGTGGGTGGGCGGGAGCAATTTTTGCGTGCTCCGACTGCTGCTGTCTGGCTGCTACAAGCGGGCTGGTCCACGGTTCTATCACTCCTCGTCGCCACTTTTGTGTCCCAACTTCGACGTCGCTTTTGTGTCCCAGCCTCGTCGTAGGTGTCGGTGGCCGAGTGGAACGAGACCGACACAGGAACAAAGACAGCACGCTGGTGCCGGTACGGAGGGGAGCAGCCAGAAACTATAAACACTCGAGTAAATTAGAAAGAGATATATATTGCACAGAATGTAACAATACTTAACTTTTACATAGTACTGCAGAATGTTGATACATAGTTGTTAGAGGCCTGCCTAGTGCCTGTACGATAGCAAAGTCTTCACTGGTGCCTATCAGATTCCGAAGGTCCTAACTTGTTGCTATCTCATTCAGTGCATCTACAATTTGTTCAAAGTCTACATCACGAGGAGATGCGAGAGGGAAAAGTTTTTGCAATAGTACGAAGGTCTGGGGGCCCACAATCGATATGAAAAGGTTCTTCACTCTCTGACCTGTAATTTGATGAGCCGCGACGAGTTCTTGAAACTGTGCGAAGTAGTCGCTCCATTCTTCCTCACGTTCGTTGTACTGGCGGAACGTAGGGAGCGGTACAGCGGCAGGTGTGGGCTGCTGATGTGACGGCTGCTGTTGTTGGTGAGCAGCCTGTGCCGTCAACTGCGACACGGCCTGCAGTAGTTGAGTGATTTGCGCCGTCTGTAACTGAATAATTTCCATTAAGTTTGGGTTCGGGGTAGTGGCCATGCTGACCGATTAGGCGCCGCGCATACAAGTAAATTATAACAAAACACAAATGCAAAATGAAAGAGGACACTCTGCAACAAAAAAGTCCACAAAACACGTAACTGAAAACGTTCCCCCAAAATTCTTATAATAAGGGTGGGTGGGCGGGAGCAATTTTTGCGTGCTCCGACTGCTGCTGTCTGGCTGCTACAAGCGGGCTGGTCCACGGTTCTATCACTCCTCGTCGCCATTTTTGTGGCTCGGTGTCTTTCCGTGGTGGCCACGAGCGGGGTTGCAGCAGAGGGCGCTCGTGGCTGTCGTCGTGAGAACGCCGCGCCGTGCGTGCATGGCGGCGCGCGGCGAAAGTAGGTGGCGCGCACTTTGTACTTGTGCGACACCACAGTTCATATCCGTTTTTTCTTTCGTCCACTTGGCTCGACATCTTTCTGCCGCTGCCTTGAGTCGTCCGACTCCCATCGCAACACTGCTCACTGCTGCAGTCCTGCGATTGTCGCCGCATCAGCCGCGCGCCGCACTCCAAACTCGAAGTGCGCATGCGCGAGCAGCCAGCCTCTGACGTCACGAGCCGATCCATCGCAGGCAGCAATCGCGCTTTGGACAACCCACCTTTAGGGGAAGGTGAGGCAAGGTGAGGGAGCTAACTTTGTCACTAAACAAATCGAAATAATTTGGATTATAATTTGTTTATTTAACTATTTAATTATAATAAAATGCAAAGAAAACTGCAACATTTAGTTACATACGAGGCGCGTTTTTTAAGTAATTACCGTTTTGAAATTAAAAATGACATGTAAGATATCTCAATAATCTTATGCGTACTGGGTACCTACATCCAATGTAGGTCGTTGCCTACCAACGAGCTATATAAACTACTAGCTGAAAACCCGGCGTTGCCCGCGTATTTATCTCTTTATTCCTGCCATTTTTCAGGTATATATTCTTTTGTATAAGGGCTGTATGTCTGTAAAATCTCTTGGAAATACAATTAGTAGTAAAGAAGAAATAGATTAAAACTTGGTGCGTGATGGAGCGGTTATCCATTAACGCAATTATTGCGGGATGACTTTCGTAATGTTTCTCGTAGAGTTTTGTATGGCATTGTGACCGAGCAGGACGATGACGTAGGCAAAACAGTTGTGATGCAGTGGTTAACAAATCAGGTGGCAGACTTCTATGAGGAGGGTATTCAAAAACTGGTACCACGTTATGACAAGTGTCTCAATATTAACGGAAAATATGTAGAAAAGTAGATTTATGTACAGGCTTTCATGAAAAAAATAAAATTATTGAGATATCTTAGCACGTCTTTTTTTAAATTTCAAAACGGTACTTAATTAAAAAAAACACGCCTCGTGTATCTCGATTTGGAAAATAAACAACAAATTACCCGTCTTGCACCATAAGCGGGGTAAGATAGGGAACTTGCATGAGTCATCTGTAAAGCTTTAAGCTTCTCTGTAAAGCTTCCCTGAGGAAGACACCTGTAACGTGTCCGAAACGTTTGAAATACACTATTAGTCATTAAAATTGCTACACCAAGAGGAAATGCAGATGATAAACGGCTATTCACTGGACAAATCTATTATACTAGAACTGACATGTGATTACATTTTCACGCAATTTGGGTGCACAGAGAAATCTGCGAAATCTGAACCAAGAACAAACACCTCTGGCCGTAATAATGGCCTTGATACGCCTGGACATTGAGTCAAACAGAGCTTGGATGGCGTGTACAGGTACAGATGCCCATGAAGCTTCAACCCGATACCACAGTTCGTCAAGAGTAGTGACTGGCGTATTGTGACGAGCCAGTTGCTCTGCCACCATTGACCAGACGTTTTCAGTTGGTGAGAGATCTGGAGAATGTGCTGGCCAGGGCAGCAGTCGAACATTTTCCGTATCCAGAAAGGCCCGTACAGGACCTGCACCATGCGGTAGTGCATTATCCTGCTGAAATATACGGTTTCGCAGGGATCGAATTAGGGGAAAAGGCCACGCATCGTAACACATCTGAAATGTAACGGCCACTGTTCAAATTGCCGCCAATGTGAACAAGAGGTGATCGAGACATGTAACCAATGGCACCCCTTACCATCACGCCGGGTGATACGCCAGTATGGCGATGACGAGTACACGCTTCCGATTTGCGTTCATCGCGATGTCGCCAAACACGGATGCGACTATCATGATACTGTAAACAGAACTTGAATGCATCCGAAAACATGACGTTTTGCCATTCGTGCATCCAAGTTCGTCGTTGCGTACACCGTCGCAGGCGCTCCTGTCTGTGTTGCAGCGTCAAGGGTAACCGCAGCCATGGTCTCCGACCCGATAGTCCATGCTGCTACAAACTTCGTCGAACTGTTCGTGCAGATTGTTGTTGTCTTGAAAATGTCCCCATCTGTTGACTCAGGGATCGAGACGTGACTGCACGATCCATTACAGCCATGAGGATAAGATGCCTGTCATTTCGACTGCTAGTGATACGAGGCTGTTGGGATCCAGCACGGCGTTCCGTATTGCCCTCCAGAACCCACCTATTCCATATTCTGCTGTCATTGGATAGCGACCTACGCGAGCAGCAATGTCGCGATACGCTAAACTGCAATCGCGATAGGCTACAATCCGACCTTTATCAAAGACGTAAACGAGATGGTACTCATTTCTCCTCCTTACACGAGGCATCACAACAACGTTTCACCAGGCAACGCCAACGGTCAACTGCTGTTTGTGTATGAGAAATCGGTTGGAAACTTTCCTCATGTCAGCACGTTGTAGGTGTCGCCGGCGCCAACCTTGTATGAATGCTCTGAAAAGCTAATCATATGCATATCACAGCATCTTCTTCCTGTCGGTTAAATTTCGCATCTGTAGCACGTCATCTTCGTGGTGCAGCAATTTCAATGGCCAGGAGTGTAAAATACCTTATTCGTTGTCAATAAAAACAATAAATTTGTCCGTGCAAAAATCTGTTTTTTATGTTATCACAAACGACAAGTCCATCATAAAATAACAAATAACACTAAGTAAAAGGAAAGGTAGCAGATATGCACTACAACAAGCCGTCAAAATGATCGTAAAAATGTTTCTCCTTGAAGTCCAATTGCTCAATTAATAACGTCAATGGCTTTTGGGCTTTTCTTTTGTGACGAAAAAGTATTTCAGCTTCTTCAAGGGCATGCAATATGGGCCCTGTAGGTGTATTGTGTAAGACCTATAGAGTACATATATATATACATGTGGCGTTTGTTCCGAAAGAACAGACGTCACTTCTGATCCTGCAGTTGTTATTTTTTAATATTCACAGAATATATGACATCAACTGCGAATGGGCAAAGCTGAAAATGTGTACCCAGCCGGGATTCGAACCCCGGTCTCCTGCTTTCTAGGCAGTTGCGCTGACCCCTACAGCACTGGGGACACAGTGATCAGCGCACCTGCAAGGACTACCTAAGCACGCCTCCCGTCTGTTCTTTCGGAACAAACGCCGGTGACGGGCAATGAGCCTATCTTTAGTGGGGAGGGGTGGGCATGTTCGAAGCCCTTACTCTTACGGGAATTAGTTTGATAACTACGCGTTTGAGTACTGTGGGCAGGGCGAAGCTGGGAATTTGTATCTGACGGGAGGCGTGCATAGGTAGTCCTTGCAGGTGCGGTGATCACTGTGTTCCCAGTGGTGTAGGGATCAGCGCAACTGCCTAGAAAGCAGAAGAGCCGGGTTCGAATCCCGGCTGGGTACACATTTTCAGCTTTGCCCAATCGCAGTTGATGTCATATATTCTGTGAATACTATAGAGTATAGATGCGGGTTAGCCGTGCACCTGGGGTGCCGTGCTGGGGTGCGCGCGGCTGTTCGCCGTCGGGGGTGCGAGTCCCCCCTCGGGCATGGGTGTTTTTTTGTCCTTAGGTTAGTTTACCTTAGCTACTGTCCTTAGGTTAGTTTACCTTAGCTACTGTCCTTATGTTAGTTTACCTTAGCTACGGTACTTTGTAAGCTATGGACTAATGACCATGGAGTTGAGTCCGATACATTTACAAACATTTGAAAAATTTTGATTCGTGTGAATAGAACATTCAGAAAGTTTGTTTTGCAGTAGGTGTTGGCCAAACACAGATTTACCAGCTTAAACGATTCACGCAGTGGGAAAACTACATAAAATTTCACATAAAACCGAACAGCAGATATCTTATGAAAAAATCCAATATATGGAAATACAGCGAGAAAATAAATCCAGTTTCATCACAAAACATGTTAAAATTGCACAAGTCTGCCATTTGAATAGCTCGGAGAAACTATACAGACTTCAGGATAAAACTGAATCGCCAATGAACAAAGAATCACTAAGCTCCAAAAGTCCGACAAGCTAACATGGACGCATTACAACAAGAAGTGCAATTCGAAAATCGCAAAATTAAGACACTTTAGAATAGGTGATTCTTCCAGAAGCAATCTATGCAGCTGAAACTATGGTGATTGACGGCCATTCAAAAATTAGGGCAATAGAAAAACCCAGAAAGAATAATTCTCAGTAAGATTTACGGTGGGATCATCAAAAACGGCATTTGGAAGAGACCACGAAACTATATAGAAAGGTTAACACAGTCACAGATGAAATCAGAAAACACTGAGCCAAATTTTATACACACATCTACAGCATGGAAGACTCTAGAACAGCAAAGGAACTATTCAATATTATAACACAATGCTCAGACTAAACTATTAGGGGACAATTAATGCAACTAAAAAGTTTTCGTTTATATGAACTTAATGCTTTGTGTAGTTCCTTATTTTATGAAAATGTAGCAGAATAGCGTATTAATATTTCACATTTTCTCACTTTTTAAGAAAACGTTATATACGCTGCAGGCCCTACTTGTTGCCCCTTTAATTCTGTGATTCCACTGAGAACTTTATTTAATATTTGTATATGTATATTATTCTTAACTGTTTCCTATTCAGGTACCTGAAGAAAGGCAATAATGGCTCGAAATCGGTTGTGAATAAAACTTCAACTGGTGGCTGTTTCCCTTCTAACCTATAAAACACAGTCACTGCTATGTATCATGTTATTATTTTCGGTAGAAATTGTCCTCAAATCAGTTAGGGAATCAGGTGAGATATCATACACGATATACATGTGGTAAAGTATTTTATTCAGATATTGGTTACAGTCGTGATTTGTGTGTGATGCAGTACGATATTTTGCTCTCTCTGCTTACAGCGAGGCACCATAGGGCTTCCATAACAGTAAAAAGTAATTCTCGTTGCCCTTTGATATGATGTGTGATAAGCTCGGACATATGCGTGGCATGGACAGTAAGAGATTATCAATCAGCAATTCTCAGCTATCAAAACGTTGTGGGAGGTGCTGTTATGGCTGTAATGTGCCTTCCAAGAGCGTTCCAGACATGCTCAATCCAGCTTATGCCCAGTGAACATGCTCACCACCCAATTCGTTCAATTCCCTTACCTTCAAGCATGATGTCCACCAGTGCAGTTCTGTGGGGACGAGCGTTATCGTCCACCAGAAGAAACCCATCTCCTATGGCACCAGCGAATGGCACAACAAAAGGTCGAAGGCTCTCAACTCTACGCCTCTGAGCAGTCAAAGCGCCATTCTGAACGACATAGAGGTCCGCATGAGCGCCAATACTGACTCCTGCCCAACTATTCGTCCATCACCATGATATGGTGATGTTTGCTGCACGTAAGCATGATTGTTTAGAGTTCCCCGTTCTGTCCAGATGAGGGAACGAAGATTATTCGGATGAAAACAACACCTTGACTCATCTGTGAGCAGAAATAGGCACCTGACATTCCTCCGCCCAGTTTTTGCGGTTTACACGGTGTCATGGTTTTAACGGGACACACACCATAAGCCTCGGTGTGTAGAGGCCACATTCCCGATGGTGATTTCGGGCTGTTTGCGTTGATATTGCGCGTCCTGTTGCTGCCTGGAGGGTGCATTGCCGCTTAGTTGCAATCAGCCTGAAAGCTCTGTTTATCTGTGTGGGTGGTTAAGCGATCGGGTGTTTTCATGTGGGTATGACACTATCGAATTCTTCTATTAGCCTATGCACAACGGAAATGAGTAAACATAAGGCAAGTGGTTCAATTACGTGTATGTGGTTGAACTGGGGATGCTGCGGAGTTTAATTAATTTCTCATAACTAGGGGGGAGGAAAAGCATTGAAAATTATTCTCTGTTCAGTGGATTATTTTCTACACAAGCAGATTTAAGACTGTTTCACTAATAAACAAAAACCGTTACTTCCATGCTATATAAAAGTTCCTATCAAAAAATGTATTTCGAAATTCAATCAGAATCAGCAAACACATCATCTATGTCTTTCTGCAGGTGGGAAATTCGTGAAATCCTAATAGTTTGACATAACTAGGGTTGGCTGCTTAAAATTTATAAAATTGGGAATTAGCGGAAATGCTTTATGCTTTACTCATGGAAATAAGAAGGGAAAAATCAAATCTACGAAATAGACACTTGCTGCGAACAAGAAGACTAATTATTATTGAACATTAATTTTAAAATTACTTTGCTCTCTTTGTAATACATATGCCATACAATTGTCATCAATACTGGACTTAGTCTGTTCCGTCTCAAAATAGGTAATCAGTATCTCTCTTCCTGGGGCGTTACTTCTACATCTACATCTACAACCATACTCTGCAAGCCACCCGACGGAGTGTGGCGGAGGGTACCTTAAGTACCACTATCGATTTTCCCTCCTATTCCAGTCATGTATTGTTCGCGGAAAGAAGGATTGTCGCTATGCCTCTGTCTGGGCTCTAATCTCTCTGATTTTATCCTCATGATCTCTTCGAGAGCTATACGTAGGAGGGATCTATATACTGCTAGACTCCTCAGTAAAGGTATGTCCTCGAAACTTCGACAAAAGCCCGTACCGAGCGACAGAGCGTCTCTCCTGCAGAGTCTTCCACTGGCGTTTATCGATCACCTCCGTAACGCTTTCACGATTACCAAATGATCCTTTAACGAAGCGCGCTACTCTCCGTTGGATCTTCTCCACTTCCTCTATCAATCCCACCTGGTACGGATTCCACACCGAAGTATTCAAGCTGTGGGCGAACAAGTGTACTGTAACATACTTCCTTTGTTTTAGGACTGCATTTCCTTAGAATTCTCTCAATGAATCTAAGTCTGGCATCTGCTTTACCGACGATTGATTTTATATGGTCGTTCCATTTTAAATCCCTACTAATGACTACTCCCAGATGATTTATGGAATTAACTGCTTCCAGTTGCTGACCTGGTATAGTGTAGCTAAATGATACAGGATCTTTCTTTCTGTGTATTCGCAGCACATTACACTTATCTACATTATTTAATTGCCATTCACTGCACCATGCGTCAATTCGATGCAGATCCTCCTGCATCTCAATACAATTTTCCATTGTTACAACCTCTCTATATACTACAGCATCATTCGCAAAAAGCCTCAGTGAACTTCCTTCCAACAGGAAAATATGCAACAGCCGGTACAGGTGTAAACAAGTATCCTGTACTTGAGAGACTGCTCCCTGACAGTATTACTCCACGACACTATACATAACGGCGACTGCCACTCGCCACTCGCAACTAGCAAACTCCAACTGGCAACTTGCCACTTCCTTTAACTGACCACTGCCTTCATTCACTCTGTCTACACAGAAACTATTCACTGACCGTTCACACTCAGCCTATCCGCTGTGATTGACCACGTTCCGACCATGGGCCTCCTGCCTCTCCTGACACCCTCCGACCTTCCTCAACGCCGGCCGCGGTGGCCGAGGGGACTGAGGCTCCAATCACGGTCTGTACTCCGACTACGGTCGGGGGTTCGAATCCCCCCTCGGGCATGGATATTTCTGCCGTCCGCAGTATTAGCTAGTTCATAAGTAGTTTGTAAGTTTAGGGACTGATGACCCCGTTGTTAAGTCCCATAAGCTCTACAAACATTTGAACATTTTTTTCCGTCTCAAAATAGGTAATCAGTATCTATCTTCCTGGGGCGTTACTTCTACATCTACACCTGACGGTGTGTGGCGGAGGGTACCTTAAGTACCACTATCGATTTTCCCTCCTATTCCAGTCACGTATTGTTCGCGGAAAGAAGGATTGTCGGTATGCCTCTGTCTGGGCTCTAATCTCTCTGATTTTATCCTCATGATCTCTTCGAGAGCTATACGTAGGACTTGCCACTTCCTTTAACTGACCACTGCCTTCCTTCACTCTGTCTACACAGAAACTATTCACTGACCGTTCACACTCAGCCTATCCGCTGTGACTGACCACGTTCCGACCATGGGCCTCCTGCCTCGCCTAACACCCTCCGACCTTCCTCCACCCCATCGCTGCTCCCTGGCGCCGCTATATCAGACGTCTTTCAGTCACCACGCGCATTTCCTCTGCGCATCCCCAAAGAGCCTACTGCTCATAGTTATGTCTGAGCCGTCTGGGCTCCCTGCTTTGTATTACGCGGGTCATCGTTGCGTTTTGTTTCCTATGGTTCGGCCTCGCTTATTAACTTGATCGGGAGATGGCGCTCGGTGTGCGCCGAAATCTCCATGGCGACAGTGGGCGTTAGGGCACATGTGGAGAGGAGGCGAGCCGGCCTTGCGAAGAGCCCCGGAGTTGTCGCAGAGGAGTGACGCGCTTGGCCACTGGAGGGTGGCTGCCTGTCGGGCGGTGCAGCTAGAGGGGTGTTTAATAGTAGTCACCCTAATGTAATTATTTATCGAGAGGTTAGCACCACAGAGTGTGTGTTGAGCTTGGTGTAATCGAATTGAGTATAATTCTTTCTGATACTGGACCCTACTAGCAAGGACTTGAGAGGCCACGTAGTTAAATGTTGAATGTAATTATTTATCCAGAGGTTAGCGCCATAGAGTGCATACAAAATTTTTGTGTAATTGAATTGACTGTAAAAATTTCTGACACTGGCCTCTGCTAGCCAGGACTTGAGAGTCCACGCAGTTAAATGTTTAATGTAATTATTTATACAGAGGTTAGCACCACAGAGTGCGTGTTGAACTTATTATTGTAATTGAATTGCGTGTAAAACTTTCTGATACTGGCCCCTGTTAAGAAGGGCTTGAGAGGCCACGTAGTTAAAGGTTGAATGTAATTATTTACCCAGAGGTTAGCACCACAGAGTGCGTATTAAACTTGTGGTAATTGAATTGTGTGTGAAATTTTCTCATACTGGCCCCTGTTAGCAAGGATTTGAAAGACCACGTTGTTATATGTCTTGTGTAACTATTTGTCGAGAGGTTATCCCCACAGAGTGTATATGTAAGTGTTGGTTCTATCCTTTCTGTAATGTAGATATGTATATGTGAAAAGGCAAGACGGTTACTTGGCTTTACCCCTCCACTCCCTTACCTTACCAATCCCTAATTTCCCGATATCAATGTCTTTCACAGATATGTTAACTCTATAATAAATTTATAAATGTCCTTCACAAACGTGAAAAAATGTATTATAACTTAAGGTACTGTCGTCTACAGATACAACAAACGTGTTATGGTTTTATACAGACTCCTTTCAAGCCTCCTGTCTCGACGGGATGTTGACCGTAGATAACGGTCATATCTTGCTGATGTTGCTGTGAACTACCTTGGCATTGCCTTGTTTTAACGGTTCCTGTTGTCTGAAATCGCGTCCAGGTCCTGCAAATTAAACTTTGGGACCGTCCAATAGCTGCATCCACCTCCTTCTTATCTGTCCCGCTTACATCCTTCCTATGGCTCTCCATGCCGTACCTTATGGTAAGTCATATTGTTGTTGCTATGCACTACCTGTTCACTATGAACCCAACTGCTTGTTTAATTCGTCTGGAAGAGTAAACACATCTTTCTATTATTACCATTATCTCGATTACCGTAATGTTGTTGTCTCCACTCTGTGGAACCGATAGAAAGACGTCGAACCATAAACCGGGTATACTTTGACCGCCGTGGTTACTTTGACCACCCAAGCCCAAAAAGTATTACATCTCTTGCTGTCTCTCAGTTGGGTCTTTTATGAATATTCTTTTTTGTAAAAGATGTAGCACATGTAGCACCGATTTTCTTACACAGCAGATGGCGAACTTGTTGAGACTTGAAGTTGTCTACTAAAAAGGGTGCTAAAGTTGGTTGTGCAAAATCCACCAATATATCACAACAGCAGAGCTATTGGTGTTTTAAATTACATCTGGTATCTTGGAGAATCGGGTGTCTGCCGGTAAAGCGCGTAACCTGGGAACTTTGCCTTTTATTGTTGGGACCTAGGAGCCGAAGTACTGGCAGAAGTAAAGTAGTGAGGCGGTACCGTGAGTCCAGTCGGGATAGCTCAGTCGGTAGAGCGCTTGCCCGCGAAAGGCAAAGGTTCGAGTCCCAGTTCCGGCATAAACTTTTAATCTGCCAGGAAGCTTCATATCAGCGCATACTCCGCTGCAGAGCGAACGTTTCATTCTGAAAACATCCCTTAGGCTGTGGCTAAGCCATGTCTCCACCATAGCCTTTCTTCCAGGAGTGCTAGTCTTGCAAGGTTCGCAGGAGAACTTATGTGAAGTATATTTAGCCCCGAGTGTCAGACACAGACTTGATACATGAAGTACAGGCAGTCCTAATTATCACTGCATCAGATGTTCTAAAATGGAAATATAGGTTTAATAAGGATGAACTTGAGGGTATTAAGCTGAACTAATCTTGTAGCTATATGTGTAGTTGGCTACTCCATCTAGTAACTTTCATTATGTTTATAATTCTGATAATGGTTCGCATTTATGTACCTCTCTATGTTTTCTCAAAAAAAAAATGTTCAAATGATTGTATAGTCTATGGGACTTAACTACGGGGTCGTCAGTCCCTAAACTTACAAACTACTTATGAACTAACTAAGTCTAAGGACGGCACAAATATCCATGCCCGAGAGGGGATTCGAACCCCCGACCGTGTTGGCCGTGCAGACCGTGACTGAAGCGCCTCAGTCCCCTCGGCCATCGCGGCCGGTAATGTTTT
This sequence comes from Locusta migratoria, assembly GCA_026315105.1. Lineage (NCBI taxonomy): Eukaryota > Metazoa > Arthropoda > Insecta > Orthoptera > Acrididae > Locusta > Locusta migratoria. Next base: position 129,507,178 of record CM048745.1, on the reverse strand, counting down.
CTTTTTTATAAAGATTAATAAAGCGCTTAAGATAAATTTAGACGAATTCATTTATTTCTGGGTGGTCAAGGGTTCACTGTGTTGTTGTAATATTGACCTCAGATGGAATTGTAGTTGACTGTGGTGTTGGAGATAGAGGCCAATCAATGTAACCCCGAACTATTTGACATTATACAAGTTCAAATTTGTAGAGATTAAGGGACTTAACTACGGGGTCATCAGTCACTAAACTTACAAACTACTTATGAACTACCTTATACGAAAGACGGCACAAACATTCATGCCCAAGAGGGGATTCGAATCCCCGATGGGGAACGACTTCGCGCATCGTAGCATAGCGCCTCAAAGTGCTCGGCTGCTTCGCCGCGGCTTTGATATTATACAGGGAATTTCTTAGTGTAACTCTGACCATCAACAATTTTTCCTATAGAAAATGTGTTGTACTGATTAGTGTTTCACCCTTTCATACATACCGCCAAATTGAGTAACTTAAACATCACATCAGTTAAAAAAACAGTCATGTTAATCACATTTGAATCTGAAAATCGGTCAAAGTATACCCCGTTTACGGTACGTACTACTTCAGAACCTAGATATCTCAACTGATTCCCTAATTGTTTTGGCCAGTTCAATACTGTGACATAAACAGCGCAACAACATTTCTGTTTGTACGTTCGCATTATTTTCATTTTATCTATGCTGGTGATGCGTTTGATGTGCTCAAAAATATTATGCAGCGTACCGGGTAACATCAAGCCACGTGCGTCGCTCATTGCCCTTTCCACGACACGTCATACCTGGTAAGCTCGCTCGATTCTTAAAACGGATTTATGTACGTCAAAAACGATGCGCAGAAGGTCAGAAGGTAGACGTTGTGAATACATCCATCGGGCCTTAGCTGCATTGCGGTGTGGCTCTCCATAGATCATCATCATACCTGTGACGTTGTTAGCTGTCGGACTCTTTAACTACGGCCACACTGCCACACGGCCTTATCAGAGCGGAACCAGGAGAAAACACACGCCGATGGCGGCACAGCTCACTGGAGGGTCTCCTGTATTGTACGCACACTTTCCCCTACATAGCGGTAACACTGCGGAAGCCGGGATGTCGGGCGTTGGCCAAGTAGCATATAAATACACTCCTGGCCATTAAAATTGCTACACCGCGAAGATAACGTGCTGCAGACGCGAAATTTAATCCACAGGAAGAAGATGGTGCGATATGCGAATGATTAGCTTTTCAGACCATTCACACAAGGTTGGCGCCTGTGGCGACACCTACAACATGCTGACATGAGGAAAGTTTCCAACCGATTTCTCATACACAAAAAGCTGTTGACCGGCGCTTCCTGGTGAAACGTTGGCGTAAGACCTCATGTAAGTAGGAGAAATGCGTACCATCACGTTTCCGACTTTGATAAAGGTCGGATTGTAGCCTATCGCGATTGCAGTTTATGGTAATGCGACATTGCTGCTCGCGTTGGTCGCGATCAAATGCCTGTTACAGAATATGAAATCGGTGGTTCAGGAGGGCAATACGGTATGCAGTGCTGGATCCCAAAGGCCTCATATCACTAGCAGTCTAGATGGCAGGCATCCTCATGGCTGTAATGGATCGTGCAGCCACGTCTCGATCCCTGAGTCAACAGATGGGGACGTTCGCAACACAACAATCTGCACGAACAGTTCGACGACGTTTGCATCATCGTGGACTATCAGCTCGGAGACCATGGCTGCGGTTACCCTTGACGCTGCATCACAGACAGGAGTGCCTGCGATGGTGTACGCAACGACGAACCTGGGTGCGCGAATAGCAAACGTCATTTTTTCGGATGAATCGAGGTTCTGTTTACAGCATCATGATGGTCGCATACGTGTTTGGCGACATCGTGGTGAACGCACATTGGAACCATGTATTCGTCATCGCCATACTGGCTTATCACCCGGCGTGATGGTATGAGTTGCCATTGGTTACACATCTCAGTCGCCCCTTGTTCACATCGACGGCACTTTGAACAGTGGCCGTTACATTTCAGACGTGTTACGACCTGTGGCTTTACCCTTCATTCGATACCTGGGAAACACTACATTGCCGGCCGAGGCCGAGGGGACTGAGGCGCTCCAGTCACGATCTGCACGGCCACTACAGTCAAGGGTTCGAATCTCCCCTCGGGCATGGATATTTTTGCCGTCCTTAGTGGTAGCTAGTTCGTAAGTAGTTTGTAAGTTTAGGGACTGATGACCCCGTAGTTAAGTCCCATCAGCTATACAAACATTTGAACATTTTGAAACACTACATTTCAGCAGGATAATGCACGACCGCATGTTGCAGGTCCTACACAGGCCTTTCTGGATACGGAAAATGTTCGACTGCTGCCCTGGCCAGCACCTTTTCCAGATCTCTCACCAATTGAAAACGTTTGGTCATTTGTGGTCGAGCAATTGGCTCGTCACAATACGCCAGTCACTACTCTTGTTGAACTGTGGTAGCGTGTTGAAGCTGCATGGGCATCTGTACGTGTATAAACCATCCAAGCTGTGTTTGACTCAATGCCCTGGCGTATCAAGGCCGTTATTACGGCCAGAGGTGTTTGTTCTGGGTACTGATTTCTCAGGATCTCTGCACGCAAATTGCGTGAAAATGTAATCACGTGTCAGTTCTAGTATAATATATTAGTCCAATGAATACCCGTTTATCATCTGCATTTCGTCTTGGTTGAAGCAAATTTAATGGCCACTAGTGTACATCAGGTCGTCACTGGTGCTCTGAATATCACTAAATATATCAATACAGTCTTGATACAGACGGTGACCTGCAGCTGGGCTCGTCACGGTAACCAAACACCGTGAAGCTGAAGCTGCCACATCAAACGCCGAGTCTCTTAAGTCTAAATACGGCGATGTTGCGAGCACTACTGATGTCACATCTGGCAGCTAGCGTATATAGTCAAATTCGAAATATTTAAACATTTCGACCGTCTCAGAGCATTGAAATAAAGTTACATGTGCTGCCCCCAGTCCATAACAAGCAATATTATCTGTGGGTATTAGTTAGTATTCAGCTGGCATTCTGTACATCATCATCATCATCATCATCCGGTTTCGGAAGTTCGGATCCCTAGATTTAGCGCGGCGCAAGGCTAAAATGGAGTTTGACTTCAGTTTTGTTGATAGACTCAGTCGTTTCCGTTCTAGTTTCCTTTGTCTCAAATTGATGTATTTTAGCTTCTCCATCAACCATAGAAATAGTGTAAAATCATCGCAGAATCATCCTGTGTGTTAATTGAAAGGCGACTTTGTGAAAATTTGAAAATAATTTACGTCATTCAACTACTATAAGAACAAAAAGTCAACGAAGTCTCAAACTTTCACACTGCAATAAAATATAAAATTGAAGTGTAGACCTGCAGGCTGAGGTTATTAGAACATGTAAGATCTGAATGATGTTTATTCCAGACTTTTACGCCTAGGGTTTTTTTTTTTTTCGTATCAAGGATGAAATCCACAATTTAAGATATCAGTTTTATTATTTTTATGTGATAATCAGTTTTAGCTCTTTATCGAATGTCAGCAAACAAGATTTTCATAGATTTTTTTTCTTTTTTGAATGATGTTTCCCTTCCACCTTCCACAACTGAAGTCACTATAATTTGCTGGTTTTACTTGTACTCATGAACCATGTCGGATCTGTTACTGCGGTCGGCTCGTGTATCTTCGCCTTTGATGCCTGTGTGACAGAGCGAACGAGATGGCCGGTGGTTAGAACACTTTTCTAACATTTGGCAGGGCAGTGATTCAAATATCCAGTCACTCATCCCAGCATCTGTGAACCTCATAAACTGATCACTTGCAAAAGCTGGGATGACTGCCTTGAGAGGATGGCGCTAGAGTCCGTACTTTAGTTCGAGCATATGCTATGTTGTCGGCAGCATATTAATATCCAACCTTCCTTTTACTTATTGGGATGTAATTGTCATGCGAAAAATCCACGTTGGTATATCCCGGACTGAAGTAACTGAAATGTCTGTTGCGAAGAAGCTTGTAATTTCGAATTGCTACTTTGTTCTTCAAAATCCAAATTCGTAAACTGACGTATGTAGTATGGAGGTGTTCAAATGGAAAGGTACTAAACGAAACTGTGGGTATAATTGAAGCCTTTATTCAAAAGTAATCTCCAGAGGCCTGACCAAAACTATCCCACCGTTTAACGAGCCAATGGAATTCCTGTTCCCAGAATTCCTGTAGCTGTGACAAGAGCCAGTCCTCTACTGTGTCGTTCAGGCCGTCGTCCGAGTTGAAACGTTTTCCGTTGAGATGTTTTTTAGCGGAACAAACAGATGGAAGTCACAGTGTTGTAGGGCGGATGCTCAAGCTGCTTGCACTCGAATGTGGCCAGTACACTTTGTATGAGGTGTGGACGAGCATTATTATGCACCAGAATCACTCCGTCCGTAAGCAACCCAGCCAGTTTCTTCTTGATGGAGTTATGTATGTTACGGAGTGCCTCACAGTACATGTCATTGTTAGGCTGTGTTTATAGGCCGCACTTCCTCCACGGTGGAGTGGCACCACAATCACACCGTCCGTTAGCAAACCAACCCGTTTCTTCTTGATGGAATTACATAGGTTACGGAGTGCTTCACAGTATATGTCATTGTTAGGCTGTGTTTATAGGCTGCAGTTCCTCCGCGGTGGAGTAACCGCCGTGATTTTGCGCTTGTCACTCACGCAGCAGGCGATTCAGCCGCAGTGACCTTGAGCACCCTGTTCCACCATGGCAGGGCAGACAAATGGCGCACTGCCATATGGCGAAGCCGCCGTGTAAGCACATGCCACTGCGGCCCACTCAAACGTCGCGATCTGGAAGTGCAGCCGTGGGTATTTTGACACTGCAGCGAAAGTGCAGAGGAGCCGCCACCGCAGCCGCGCCTATAAACAGAGCCAATGCTGCCTTCTGAGAAACAGCACACTGCCAAACCGCCACAATTCCTCTGCCGTGGAGGTACCGCGGGCTATAAACAGCCAATGGCTCGAGGAATTCGATGAGCATCAAATCTCGGACAACGAAAAGACGGTGAGCATCACCTTGCCTGCTGAAGACACAGCCATGAATTTTTTAGGTGGAGGTGACAATACATGCTTCGCTTCACTAGGTGTTGCACTAAGTTATACACTCCTGGAAATTGAAATAAGAACACATTGACGCCGGTGTGTATGACCTACCATACTTGCTCCCGACACTACGGGAAGGCTGTACAAGCAATGATCAAACGCACGACACAGTGGACACACCAGTAACCGCGGTGTTGGCCGTCGAATGGCGCTAGCTGTGCAGCTGTTGGGCACCGCCACAGTCAGTGTCAGCCAGTTTGCCGTGGCATACGAAGCTCTTTATTAGTCTTTAACACTGGTAGCATGCCGTAGCAGCATGTACGTGAACCATATGTGCAGTTGACGGACTTTGACCGAGGGCATATAGTGGGCATGTAGGAGGCCGGGTGGACGTACCGACGAATTGCTCAACACGTGGGGCGCGAGGTCTCCACAGTACATCGATGTTGTCGCCAGTGGGTCAGCGGAATGTGCACGTGCCCGTCGACCTGGGTCCGGACAGCAGCGACGCACGGATGCACGCCAAGACCGTCGCATCCTATGCAGTGTCGTAGGGAAACGCACCGCCATTTCCCGGAAAATTAGGGACACTGATGCTCCTACGGTATCAGCGAGGACCATTCGCAACCGTCTCCATGAAGCTGGGCTACGGTCCCGCGCACCGTTAGGTCGTCTTCCGCTCACACCCCAACATCGTGCAGCCCGCCTCCAGTGGTGTCGCGACAGGCGTATGGAGGGACGAATGGAGACGTGTGGTCTTCAGTGATGAGAGTCGCTTATGCCTTGGTGCCAATGATGGTCGTATGCGTGTTTGCCGCCGTGTAGGTGACCGCCACAATCAGGACTGCATACGACTGAGGCCCAAAGGGCCAACACCCGGCATCATGGTGTGCGTAGCGAACTCCTACACTGGCCGTACACCTCTGATGATCGTCGAGTGGACACTGAACAGTCCACGGTACATTCAAACCGTCATCGAACCCATCGTTCTACCATTCTTAGGTCGGCAAGGGAACATGCTGTTCCAACAGGAAAATGCACGTCCACATGTATCCCGTGCCACCCAACGTGCTCTAGAAGGTGTAAGTCAACTACCCTGGCCAGCAAGATCTCCGGATCTGTCCCCCATCGAGCATGTTTGGGACTGGATGAAACGTCGTCTCACGTGGTCTGAACGTCCAGCACGAACGCTGGTCCAGCTGAGGCGCCAGGTGGAAATGGCGTGGCATGCCGTTCCACAGGACTACATCCAGCACCTCTACGATCGTCTCCATGGGAGAATTACAGCCTGCATTGCTGCGAAACGAGGATATACACGGTACTAGTGCCGACATTGTGCATGCTCTGTTGCCTGTTTCTTTGTGCCTATGGTTCTGTCTGTGTAATCATGTGTTGTATCTGACCCCAGGAATGTGTCAATAAAGTTTCCCATTTCTGGGACAATGAATTCACGGTGTTCTTATTTCAATTTCCAGGAGTGTATTAAGGAAACTACAGTATTCAGTTATATACGTTGCTTGCAGTGGCCATTTTGAGCAGCAGCTGAATTGTATTTCACTGTAAGGTTTTTAAAGTAAACGCCTTTTGCTACTTCATTCGCAGTAGCAAAAGGCGTTTACTTTAAAAACCTTACAGTGAAATACAGTATTCAGTTTTCAACCAGTTAGGTTGTTAAAACAATTCGTACCTTTTCGTTTTACGAAAATATCGTTACGGAGTCAAGGGCATGCACACCTCTCCTGCCCCTCCCCCTTCCCTGTTCCTGCCTCCTTGTATCCATGCCTGTGTTGAATTTCAAAACATAGGGAATCTAGTAAGTGAGTCAACGGCTGCTACTAAATAAGGCAGGACTAGTAACTTACTTTCTCCCACTCACTGTCTCCCTCCCAGTCGATGGTTCAAATCTATCTCCGGCGATGCAGAATTATCTTTTCGCTGATTTCCCTAAGTAACTCTGGCAAAGTACAGGATGATTCCTTCGTTTTCCTTCCCCATCTGACACGTGCTGGCTCCAATTTCGTTGTTGTTCCTCTTCCTGTGCACTGGCGCCAGTTGCCAGTCACTCGTACTTCACTATCGATATCTCTTCGTTGATTCACCTTGGTGGTGGTGCTAGCTTTTCTTTCGTCTCTTGTTTCGCGGGTGGCGCTAGTTGCCCCGGTTGGAGATTATATCTCGCAGCGCGTCAGAGTTCGCAGTGTGCAATCCAAGACAATAAAAAAACTCATGTTTTCTAGATTATTCAAACAAGATGCACACACAATTAACTGCATGGTGTGAGAGTTCTGCCTCGACCGAGAAAACGGCGAGAACAGCTCCCATCGAGGAAGTAGACGGCCCGACAGTGAGCCGCCCGGCTCGCGTGTTGTTGTTGTTGTTGTTGTTTTGTTGTGACAGCTTGCTGCGGGATGGGCTCTGCGGACCTTCAGTGGTAACAGTCGGCTGTGATCTCGTATGTACGCATCCGATGTCATTTCCCTGTTGGAATTGGTCGCCCCTGGAGTAAAGTTCCGTCTTCCATGCCTGACGTGTGTTGGGAGAGTTGAATAGTATGTTGTGTTGATCTCAAACCACATCACATATTGGAACTGCTTTAGCCTTCGGCATATATGAAGTGTTTCTCTTTGACGCCGATACCTTTCGAGATAAGTAGTGTTCTTGTGCTGCCTCCGCTGCGCTTGTGATGGCATCTGTGCGTTTCAGAACCCGCCGCCTTGAAGACCTGAGTGTAGCTGATACTTGGTCGCTTCTCCTTACCTAGACATTTTTGTTTCGGTCCTTCGTCTTCTATGTTATGGAGTTCCCATTTTGTTTGTCTCACTGTGTAGGCTTGTTGGTTGAACACCAACATCTGGCATTGCCTAATGTATGTGTCTTGCTTGTTTCGTCTTGGTGGCCTGGATGTTGGTTACCGGTGGCTCGTGGTATGGGGGATTGTACCTTGCCACTCTTGTTATTCCAGTTTGATCATTAATTCGTTTTCTGCCAACGCTTATTGAGGGCGTCTGGAGATTTTATCTGGTGTTAGCCCGCTTGTTGCTCCGTTACATACCTGGGGAACAGGCGTTATTGCAGGCAGTGTGATTTACCCTCTGCATGGTGTTCCTGCCCACCCGTGGTTGTATTTTGGCAGTTGTCGTTTATGCATATTTTCACTCATATATTACATTTTGTCTAATCTGTCCGCCTATCCTTTGGTGACCTTCCCGTTTCCTACCAGTCCAGTCGTTGTTACCCAGCCGTTTATATAAGAGTTCAGGTTCTTATTTAGATGAGTCATTTCTGTTTCAATTGACTTCTGGGCACTGTAACTAAAGATAAGATGCATATGCTTGTCTTTCTGCCTGATTATTTATTTATGTTAATAATGATTGGTAAGCTGTCTTAAAACCCGTTCTATCTGCTCCATTATCATGTAATGGTTCTTAATCTAACGAAAAAACTTTTAATTGAGAATTCTTGAGTCGATAGTTTACCTAAGCGTGATTGTATCTTGTTGTATCTGCATATTTATAGACCTTATGTTAGTCAGTGTTAATTGTTATTCAGCAATGTTGTAGTATTAAATGAATTATAATTAATTTTATTCCCCAGCAAGTGGTGACTATCTTTAGTAAACCCGCCTAGCCTCTCCCTTCCCTTTATTCGTCAAGTGCTTAAAATAGTATTATAATTGTAGAATTCAACCTAATCTCCCCTAACCTAAACAATCCGAGCAAGAGCTTTGTATTTCCATGCTGTCGACGGATCGTTTAACTGTAATGCTTTCTTCCTTGCACACTAGTCAAAGGTACATGGAGAATGGACAACAGTCCCGTACGCCATGCCGTAATAAACTGTCACCTCTGATAGTGTACGATGTTTTGCATTGCTGCACTGTTGAACGGTACCCGATGGGGACGCACGTATGTCCTGCAATGATATTCAGATGAGGTGTCAATCTTCTCGGAAAGGGAAGGGAATAGTCTGGGTACTGCAACCCTCGTTGCGTTCTTCCTTGAACCATTCTGCACACACTCGTTTCACTGTTGGAAAACACTAGCACCATTTTCTCGGATGGATGCATTACATTCTCTCATGCCACATGCACACTCTTTCAAACTCACTGATTTGGCGGTACAGTTCGCGTTTAAGGGGACCTGGACGTGAACGGGCTGCATTTTCATTGCTTGCTGTCACTGCACATTACTCTTGATCTACGATGCGGAGGAAGTTGCGATTTTGTACCAACACTGATTGACATTAACTCAAGCTGTAATAGGAAATTTACTGAGATATCTGTTATAGTTTAAGAATTACCATATTTTGCCTAATAGATCGTTTTATAATACACGTTCGCAGCCGGCCGCGGTGGCCGAGGGGACTGAGGCGCTCCAGTCACGGTCTGCACGGCCACTACGGTCGGGGATTCGAATCCCCCCTCGGGCATAGCATTTGTATCGTCCTTAGGATTAGCTAGTTCATAAGTAGTTTGTAAGTTTAGGGACTGATGACCCCGTAGTTAAGTCCCGTAAGCTATACAAACATTTGAACACGTTCGCATTCTGGAACCATTTTCTGGTGCGTCGCCACTCTAGCAGCTTTTAGACTGTGTAAGGCTGCTCTCATCATTCGTAGGAACACATTATGCCTCTTGTTTTGTAGTTTGGAGTATATCCCAGGAATTACACTTCATTACTATTTTGTCTAAAATTAACTTTAAAATTATATTATATGACAAACATAGGTAATTTCTGCAATGTATTAGGCATAATACAAAGATACTGTCCCATTCTTCAATTGGGAGAAATTTAGTGAAAATAGCTAAAACCATTACGAAGATATATGTGCCCAATGTTCTGAAAATGTAGTTTGGAGAAAATTAGAAAAGAATGTTCGCTGTGTTTTTTCACTCACAGTGTGCCTCTTTCAGAACATTCCAGTGGCATAATATTGCTGGCCAGCTGCTTCATTATCCTCTGCAGACGTTTTCAGAAGTCTATTCCTTTCTATGGACTCTTTAGCGGTGGCTTTCGCACCCCTTTCAGCTTCGTCGCTGACGATCTATAGCAGTCAGAGCAGCTATACTATTATTTTCTGGTTGGATGCTTAATTTGTCCATTAATTTCGTCCTGATAATTAAACCATCATTGAAACAGATAACAGCATCCATCAGACCTATTTTAAGTACTGTCAATCCAACAATCACTGTTTTCGATACTCGTTGCCACACGCAGCTGTTGAAACTCTCTTTAAGATTTTGGGTACGGCCTTGTAGACATTTGCTAAGTAATTTTTTTTATCTGCAAGGTCCTTGTATATTGCCTTTATTGTTTTCATGACTGTGAAAGGAATGGAATGTTTACTGTGATATTCCTTGCCTGAGGCATCAGCATGGCCATTGTGCAGACATTTGTTCAAAGAGCATTTATAATAACTATTTAAATGTAAATAAACAATATTTTTTTCAGCTGGAGGCAAATTTGTTTCGAATTTTTCAGTCACTTTCACGTCCAGGTCCCCTTAAGTCTGCAATGGCAATCTGCACGTCTGCCAAACACAGTGATCCATTACCTTCTGTTTATATAAACAACGAGAACAGCAGGAACATTTTATCAGTATGTGATTCTGCTCCACGATATTGACGTTGGCTACGAACCTGCGGACCAAATGCTAATAATTCCTACAGCACATAGTAAGGTACACTGCTCCAAACAAATAGGGGATCAGGTGAGAAATCATACACAACATAAACTATTTTATTCAGATATTGGTTACAATTGTAATCTGTGTGTGATTACAATATTTTGCTGTCTTAACTCTTTACTTGACGAAACTAGGGGGTCATCAGTCCCTAAACTTCAATTACTTATGAACTAACTAACACTAAGGACGGCACAAATATCCATGCCCGAGGGGGGATTCGAACCCCGGACCGTAGTGGACGGGCAGACCGTGACTGGAGCGTCTCAGTCCCCTCGGCCACCGCGGCCGGCTTTTACTTGACGCTTTGATGGCGTTTACTTAGAGCGAGGCACCATGGTGCAACTATAATAGTGAAAAAGTAATTCTCGTTGCCCCAATACAGTTGCACACTTGCGTGGCATGGACAGTATGTGGTTATCAATCAACTCTTGAGGGATATTTGGTCATTCTTCCACGAGTGCAACATACAGCTTTGCAACCGTTGTGAGAGGTGCTGATCTGGCTGCAATGCGTTTGCCAAGTGCAACCCAGACATACACAATCGGATTTAAGTCTAGTGTACATACTAGTCTCTCCATTCATTCAATTCCCTCGGCTTCAAGCATTTTGTCCACCATAGGAAGGAACCTATCTCCTATGGCATCAGCGTAAGACACATTAAAAGTTTGAAGGATCGCTTCTCTATATCTCTGACCGGTGAAAGTACCATACAGTGGGACGGAATCCCCAAAACGTGGCCTAAAACCCGAAAAATGAATTTTAGATTCTCGTAATTTTTATGGGTAGATTGGGTAGGGGAAGGATTGGTGCATCTCATTCAGAAGGAGAGGTCGCTACCTTCGATACCTGTCGAGTTACGTCAGATCAAAAGTGACCTTCTTCGAGAGCACAGGCGGCAATTTTTCTCTCGGCTTGTGAGTGAATATTTTGCTAGTGAAGTGAAGAATTTCCGTTCTACAAGCCGTAAACGATTGCTACAGGTATGTACAAAATGTTCGTACACTAAATCGGTATAAATTTCATGGTTATCATATTTATATTTTTTCCGATGCCTTTGCAAAACCACCATGCTTGCCGAACTTACATTTTCAACTAGAGCAAAAGTAGCATATATCGCAACATACCGCGGAATTTCAACTCCCAGACTATCTATTGATTAATTATCTGATGGAATCCACAAAAATCAGCTACCAAAATCTGCTATTTCTCTTGTATAATGAATATTTACAAGTGCCCGTGCGGCCGACATTTCCTACCACAACTTGGTCGATGCAGTACGTGGCGCGGTAGGCTACGGAACTACATTGATTATACTGTTACATTTATTATTTGTGTTCTCTCACCGACTTTGAAGATTGTTTCATTATATTATTGAATTAGAATGTGTGTGGTACTAAAGAAGATTTTTCCGATATATTTTCGCGAATATTCTGTTATTTTGTTATAATAAACAAATCACGTTGGCAGTGTATTAATTATTAGTGTCTAAATACGATATACAAGCTATTATTAATAAATTATTATAGATTTTCATGGATCAGGTTGCTATATTAGTCTCGCCATTGTGTTTAGACAATTTTTATCATCAAATTAGTGATCAGCTACCTCCAAAACCCCGGTGTGATGAGTTTTGTGTGAATTAAACGTCTTCTTGGCCACGTTTTGGGGATTCCGTCCCAGTGTGCGCCAATGCTAATTCTTGCTTCACCACCATGATATGACGATACTTCCTGCACATAAGCAGGATTGTTCCACGTTCTGTCCAGATGACGGAACGACGATTGTCTGGCTGAACACAAAATTTTGACTCATCGGTGAACAGCTCTGGTGCCATTCGTACGACTCCAATCCTCATGTTCCTCAGCCCACTATCTGCGGGCTGAACGGTGTCGTGTTTTAATGGGACATTCACCATAGGATTCCGTGTGTAGAGAATACATTTCGGAAGGCGATTTCGGACTGACTACGTTGATATTGAGCGTTCTATTGCAGCCTGGAGGATGCTGAGTTGCATTCAGTCTGCTGTTGCGTCTTGCTTTTAAGCGGAGATAACGGTCATCTCTTGCTGATATTACCAGCGGGCGACCTTGGCCTTGTCTTCTTTTAACGGTTCCTTAGTGTGAATCGCGTCCAGGTCTTGGAAATCACACTTGGTGGCACTCCAATAGCTGCAGCCACCTCCCTCTGTGTCTGTCCCGCCACCAACCTTCCTATGGCTCACCATGACATAGCTTCGGTTAAGTCACGTTGTTGTTCCATTGTACTACCTTCTCATTACACTATCTGAACCCAACTGTTTGTGAAATTTGGTAGATAAACACAAGTCAACACCAACCTCCTATGCAGGAACTTTCTGTTGTTACTACTATCTCAGTTGCCGTAATATTGTCTCTACTGCGTAGAACCAACAGAAAGGTGTCGAACTAGTTTATTTCATTCTGTCGATGACATTACTTCACAAGCTCGATTTCTCAACTGATTCTCTAATTGTTTGACCAATGTATATACAGTGTATCTCTAGTCTTTGAAAGTTTTCTGTTAATTTTGTAATAGGAGAGTATTTTTCTAATAACCGTGTAAACACACCGGCATTGTTGCTAAAATTTTTTGGTTTTAATTTTTTAACGGGTAATGTTCATTTATAAAAGTTCCATTAGTTTGAAATATTGGGTGATTACAGAGTGGAAAAGCCATCTGTCCCACATAATATCAGTGCAGTCAGTTTGATCTAGCAAAAATTATAAAACCTGGCACAGCAGAGTGGCCGAGCGCATTGACGCCCCATGTTCCGACGCGCAAGGCCGTTCCCCGTCGTGCTGTCTTTAGTATAAGTTAGTTGATACGTAGTTTGTAAGTTTAGAAACTGATGTTCCCACAGTTAAGTCGAATAAGCTTTGCAAACATTTACAGAATTGCTGAGACAATGATTTACTTGTTGCGAGGTAGCGTGGCCTCTCAACGTGAATTTGCCGGCCGCGGTGGCCGAGGGGACTGAGGCGCTCCAGTCACGGTCGGGTGTTCGAATCTCCCATAGGGCATGGATATTTGTGCCGTCCTTAGTGTTAGGTAGTTCATAAGTAGTTTGTAAGTTTAGGGACTTATGACCCCGTAGTTAAGTCACATAAGCTATACAAACATTTGAAACATTTTTCAACGTGAATTTGCAGAGCATAATACTCTCTCCGACCTAGTCCGAACGGTAGCCCCTCGCAAACCTTCAGTACTGGTTGTATTACAGGATGGCACGGTCCCTAGTTTGGAAGTATTTTACTAACAAGCAGACCCGATTTCGGCAATTCAGTTCGGGATAGGACTTAGCAGACTAGTACGTACCCATCAAGGGTGTCCGCTCATAGATATCATAAAGCGCACTAGCCAGAAAAGTCCAAGAAAAATAACACTATAATTTTAAACGCAGCACAAGTACAAGTGATAGACCTATCAGTGAAGGGTGTCCTGCGTTAATTTCAGATAGTTTAGGTACTAGCGTGTTCATGTGTTATATAGACGATCCAGGTTCGAAGGTGTCTTCAAGAAATATTTTTATTCTTATTATTTATTCGTCCCTTCCTGACTGCCTGTTTGTATTCATATTTCTACTTAGTGCGAAAAATGGCAGCTAGTTCTAAATGTAGAAAAATGTAGGGTGATGCGCATGAGTAGGAAAAACTCATTCAGTCGCGTCATTCAAATATCTAAGGCGTAACATTGTAGAGTGATATGAAATGGAACGAAAACGTAAGGACAGTTGTGAGTAGGGCGGACTGCCGACATTGGTTTGTTGGGAGAATTTTGGGAAGATGTACTATATCTGTAAAGGAGACCGCGTATAAAATACCTGTACGACCCCGTCTTGATTATTACTCAAGTGTTTGGGACCCGCAGCAGATCAGTTTAAAGAAAGACATGGAAGCAGTTCAGAGGCGAGCAGCTAGGTTCGTTACTGGTAGATTCGACCAACGCGCGAGTGTCACGGAAATGCTCCGGGAACTCGAATGAGGATCGCTGGAGAAAAGATGACGTTCTTTTCGAGAAATTCTGTTGAGGAAATTTATAGGGCCGGAATTTGAAGCTGAGTGTAGAACGATCTTCCTGCCACCTATTTACATTTCGCGTAATGATCACAATGACAAGATAAGAGAAATTAAGGCTCGTACAGAGGTATATAGGCATTTTTTCTCGTTCTATTTGGGAGTGGAATAGGAAAGGAAATGCCTAGTATTGGTACAGTGTGCCCTCCGCCACGCAATTTACGGTGGATTGTGGAGTATGTAGATTGTGGTGTATGTAGATGTAGATATAATAGGGTAACAGTAACACTCATGCTCTTCCATAAAGAATCCGGTTCCTCGAAATTACAACGAACATTTATAATCTAATATATTATGTAGTAAAATTGTAATGACAATAGTATTTAACCCTTTAATCTACCTACATCTATTGTAAAATGTTCAAATGTCTGTAAATCTATCAGACCAAACTGCGTGGTCATCAGTCCGTAGCTTACAAACTACTTAAACCTAAGTAAACTAACCTACGGACACACACACACACACCCACACACACATCCATTCTCCAGGGAGGACTCGAACCTCCACGGCGAGCAACCGCGCGCTCCGCAGCGAGGTGCGTTAGACAGCTCGGCTACTCCACTGCGGCAATTGTAAAATGCATTTGGAGTTATTCGAACTTTAAAAAGCAAATATTGTAATTAAAATTTTAGCTTCAACCATCATTTCATAAATAAAGTTCTTTATGATTTAATTAATAATATTTGATAGCATTAATTTTATTTAAAAATGGTTATAATTTTTAAAATAAATAAAAAATAAAATGTTTTTAGCATACAGGGTAGAAGTATGATCACTCACATAACAGTAACGAACGCTATTTACCTCAGCTATTTCGCCACACTACTGCACAAAACTCATTGACTAGTACAGGCCTCTAGTGCGTGATCTGAGCGAGCCAGACACAGCGCTTAGGAAGGCGACAGTTGTTGTTTGCGAATGGAGCTAGGCAGAGCAACGCGTCACTTGGTGTACTGGTATTAAAACAAATAACAATAATAATAATGCCAACTGTGTGTACAATTAGAAAAAATAGTTTTATACCGCTTCTTATTTTGCACTAATTTTGTACATTCTTTGTTGATATTCTACAGCGCTTTGAAGCCACTAATTTTCCTATATTTGGAACAATCGTTTTGGCAGTTGTAATTGGAAGTATAGCTTCCAACGAAGCATCAGACAAATACGACCTTGTTTTTGTTTTGTTAATATTCATAATTGAGAATGTTTGTTCACAAACGAACGTTGTTCCGAACATAGCAACGCATTTCAGGGCAAGAGGCATGAATCCTCGGGAATTCTTATTTATCAACGCCTTTATGAAATGAAATGAAATCACCATTGCCATCGTAGGTCGGAGGTTCGAATCCTCCTTCCATAGAATTACAAACATTTGAACATCCTCTGGGTGCACAGAAAACGGCGTCATAAAAACTGTCGAGTGTTTGTTTTCGTTGCTTTATTTATTTAAATCTATATCCAAATTATTATGCAATGACTGTAATGTTATTGTGTACTCGCGGATTTGAACATAAATACTTAAATACAACGATTTTAAAGAAGGAAAATTGTCTAAATTTCCTTCTTGAAGCTGATTTTTAAAAAGTAAAAGCTGCAAGTTGAAACTTTCAGTCCAGTCACACATAGTACCGATTAATTTATTTTTATCTTGCAAGGATATAGATAACCTGTGATATCTTTCATGAAAGGGAGATCATCATCGAAGTCTGATTGAGGACAACCTTTCATATCACTGAACAGAGCTATGTCTTCTCTCAAATCGAAAAAGACAGTAATTTTGAACCAACATACCCATCGGGTGGTACAATAAAACGGAATGTCTTTGTGAACTGATTGAAGATACTCTAAAAATGGTTCGAGCCTTGCTTTCTACAAAAGTTTACTATTTTCGAAACTTTATCTATGATGGAACTAAACTTGTGGAACACTTAACGCACATAGCTGTTCCTGACGTAAAAGGCATTGTATTGTCACAATTGGGGGAAGGACAGCTTCGAATGATTTTCTTTTCATATGCCTTACAAAATCTACCCTTTCCAACGCGGTGGAGTAGCCGAGCGGTCTAAGGCACCTCGCTGCGGAGCGCGCGGTTGCTCGCCGTCGGAGGTTCGAGTCCTCCATTGGGCATGGGTGTGTGTTGACTTTAGGTTAATTCTCCTTAGTTGAAGTAGTTTGTAAGCTACAGAGTGATGACCACACAGTTTGGTCCGATAGATTTACAAACATTTGAAAATTTCTATTCTTTCCGACAACATTGCAGGGGCCCCATCATTTGCAATGCTGTGCAGGCGCTCCACTGACAACTGCATAACGTTCAGAACCTCCTCTACAGCCAGGAATGTGTCTTGTTTGGTTGTGGTACTTAAAAAAAAACCATCCACAGTTTTTTGGTAACACTGAAATCTTTTTCGACACCCCTTACAAAAATTGCAAGTTGAGCAACGCTGCGATTGTCAGTTCACTCATCGGCGGCAGTCGAGTAGAATACGAGGTTACGACCTTTAGTGCGCATTTAGTCCGCGTCAATATTTTGCACTCGTTGAGAAATTGTTTATTCAGACAAGGTTAACGGCTCAAATTGTGGCTAATAAACACTCTTTTACAAATTCGCCGTCCGTAAAAGGTCTTCCAGTTTTTGCAATTTTCAGTGCAAGAATGTAGCTTCCTCGCACTGCGCTTTCCGATGTACCGTTCAGTTCACATTTCTGCCGGATAACAACAGCAACTTTAAAACTTACCACACAAAACAGTATCATAATTTAGTTTAACAAACATATCTAAAGGGAAGAAGAGCAAATCTCTATAGAAATGAGTACAATAAAAAAGTTATATTTTTGTTTTCTTTTACAATGGAGAGTATAAGTAACTCTTACCTCTTCGTAATGTGGTAATTCTGATTTTAATGTAGTAATCAGGTCTCTAAATTAAAATCAGAATTGTCACAATCTGAAGAGGTAGGCTAACACTTCTTTTAGTTCGACCACCCTCATGACCCACAGACATTGCCGAGGTGGGCTGATTTGCGTACCTCATCCATAAGGGTAGCACATCGGAGGGGTACCTGTGAAGAGGCCAGACAAACACGTGGTTCCTGAAAAGGGGCAGCAGCCTTTTCAGTAGTTACAGGGGCAACAGTCTGGATGATTGATTGAGCTAGCCTTGTAACATCAGCTAACATGGCTTTGTCATGCAGTTACTGCGAACGGCTGAAAGCAAGGGGAAATTTCAGTCGTTAATTTTCCAGAGGACATGCAGATCTACTGTATGAATATATGATGATGGCATCCTCTCGGGTAAAATATTCCAAAGGTAAAATAGTCCCCCATTAGGATCTCCGGGCGGGGACTACTCAGGAGGATGTCGTCATCAAGAAAAACAAAGTAGGCATTCTATGGATCGGAGCGTGGAACGATCTATCTCTCACTCAGGTAGGTAAGTTAGTAAACTTAAAAAAGAGAAATGGATAGGTTACAGTTAGATATGGTGGGGATTAATGAAGTTAGGTGGCAGGATGAACAGGATTTTTAGTCAGGTGAGTACAGGATTATATATACAAAATCACTTGGTTGTAACGGACGAGTAGATCTGATAATGAACGAGAAAAAAAGGATGCGGGTAAGTTACTAAGAACAGTATAATGAACGCATTGGCGTAGCAAAGATCGACACGAAGCCAACACCGACCACAGTAGTACAAGTTTATATGCCAACTAGCTCTGTCGATGTTGAAGAGATCGAAGAAATGTATGAGGAGATAAAAGAAATTTTTAGAGCGTAGGCTGGTAGAATAATGTGCAGAGCACAAGTTAATCATCACGGACACTTGGTTTAATCATCATGAAAGAAGGTTATATACGTGAAAGATACCCGGAGACACTGGGAGGTACCAGATTGACTTTATAATGGTAAGGCAACGGTTTAGAAATGTTCAAATGTTTGTAGAGCTTATGGAACTTTACTACGGGATCATCAGTCCCTAAACTTACAAACTAGCTAATACTAAGGATGGCACAAATATCCATGCCCGAGGAGGATTCGAACCCCCGACCGTACTGGCCGTGTAGAACGTGACTGGCGCGCCGCAGTCCCCTCGGCCACCGCGGCCGCCAAAGGTTTAGAAAGCAGGTTTCAACTGTAAGACATATGCAGGGGCATATATAGACTGATAATAACTTATTGGTTATGAACTGTAGATTAAAACTTCAGAGACTGCAAAAAGGTAGAAAATTAAGGAGATGGAACGTGGACAAATTGAAGGAACCGGAGGTGGTTGGGAGTTTCAGAGGAAGCATTAGGCAAGGATTGACTGAAACGGAGGAAAGTAATACAGTAAAAGAGGAATGGGTAGCTCAGAGAGATAGAGTAGTGAAGGCAGCCGAGGATCATATAGGGAGAAGGACAAGGCCTAATAGAACTCCTTGAATAACACAGGAGATACTGAACTTAATTGATGAATGGAGAAAATATAAAAATGCTGCAAATGAAACAGGCAAATGTAGTACATGTGTCTTAAAAATGAGGTTGACAGGAAGTGCAGACTGGCTAAGCAGGAGTGGCTTGAGGAGAAATGCAATACCGTAGAAGAATGTATAACTAGGGGAAAGACACATACCGCTACAGGAAAATAAAAGAGACATTTGGAGACAAGAAAAGCAGCGGTATGAATATCAAGACCTCAGATGGAAAACAAGTACTAAGCAAAGGAACGAAAGCTGAAAGGTGTGGGGATATATAGAAGGCCTGTACAAAGAAAATAAACGTGAAGGCAGTATTATAGAAATGTAAGACGAAGTAGAGGATGATGAGGTAGGAGATACTATACTGCGAGAAGAATTTGACAGAGCATTAAAAGATTGTAGTAGAAACAAGACCCCTGCAGTATATTATGTTCCGTCTGAACTGTTCCAGTCATGAGGAAACTGTTCCACCTGGTATAAGGCATGGCTGCAAAATACTAACACGAATTATTTACAGACTAATGGAAAAACTGGTGGAATCTGACTTTGGGTAAGGTCAGTTTGGATTTAACAGAAATGTAGGAACACGTGAGGCAATACATTACGACCTATCTCAGAAGATAGACTAAGGAAATGGAAACAAGTTTTCAGCATTTCTGGATATGGAGAAAGCTTTTGACAGTGTTGACTGCAATACTCTTTTTCAGATTCTGAAGGTAGCAGGGGTAAAATACAGGGAGCGAAGACCTATATTCAATTTGTACAAAAACAAGACAGCAATTATTAGAGTCGAAGAGCATGAAACGATCGCAGTGGTTGGGAAGACAGTAAGACAGAGTTGTAGCCTTTCCCCAATGTTGTTCAATCTGTAAATCGAGCAAGTTGTGAAGGAATGCCAGGAGAAATTTGGGGAGGAAATTAAAGTCCAGGGAGAGGGAATAAAAACCTTGCAGTTTGCTGAGGACACAGTAATTCTGTCAGAGACGGCAAAGGACCTAGAAGAGCTATTAAACAGAATGGACAGTGTCTTAAAAGGAAAGTATGAGCATTAACAAGAGTAAGAAAATCAGGCCATCTGAAGAAATTAGATTAGGTAATGAGACAATAAACGTAATAGATGAGTTCTGTTATTTTGGTAGCAAGATAACTTCTGACGGCCGAAGTAAAAAAGATGTAAAATGCAGAATGGCTATGGGAAAAAAGAGTTTCTGAAGAAGCGAAATTTGTTGACATCGAATATCAGTTTAAATGTTGGGAAGTCCTTTCTGAAAGCATTTTTCTGAAGTGTAGCATTGTATGAAAGTGAAATGTGGACGATAACGAGTTTAGACAAAAATTTAATAGAAGCTTTCGAAATGTTGTGCTACAGGCGAATGATGAAGGGTTGTCGGGTAGTTCCCGTAACTAATGAGGAGGTGCTCAACAGAATTGAGGAGAAAAGAATTTTCTGGCATATCCTAAGTGAAGGGATAGGTTGATGGGACACATTCTGAGACATCAAGGAATCGTCATCTTAGCATTAGAAGGATGTGTCTGGGGTAAAAATCGTATAGCGAGACTGAGGGACGAATAAAACAAGCAGATTCTATAGGATGTTGGTTGCCGTACGTATTCTCAGACGACGAGACTTGCACAGGACAGAGTAGCGTGGAGAACTGCATCAAACCAGTCTGCGGACTGAAACCCACTACATGCGGACAGAAGACCATAACAACAACAATCAGTTCGTTTCTGCCAGGATCAAAAATTCCCTCGAGTGTTACGGAATGTTTATTTTTCTAATGATACTGAATGACATTAACACATTCTGTAATAGGAAATTGATTAAAATATATGTTATAGTTTAAGAATTACAATTTTTGCCTAATAGATTTTTTGTAATACATGTTCCCACGCTCACGTTTTTGGCGCATCGTCAGTCTAAAAGCATTTAGATTGTGGCGGGCTGCAGTCACCGTTCGTGGGGACACACTTTCACGTTTGTTTTGTAGTATGGAGTATAACTGTGGAAATAGAAAAACCCTTATTACACTTCATTACTACTTTGTTCAAAAAATTAATCTTAAATTATATACAGAATGACAAACAAAGATCATTTCTGCAATGTATTAGGCATAATACAAATATACTGTCACATTCTTCTATTGTGATAAATTTGGTGAACATAGCTAAAATCATCACGAAGATATATGTGCCTAATATCCTGAAAATGTAGATTCGAGAAAATGAGAAAAGAATGTTCACGGTGTTTTTTTACTCGCCGTATGGCTCTTTCAGAACATTCCAGTTACATAATCTTGCTGGCCAGCTGCTTCTTTATCCTCTGCAGACTTTTTCAGTAGTCCTTTCCCTAGTCTGGCTTCCGCAGCTCTTTCAGCTTCAACTAGTCGCCGACGATCTATGGCAGTCAGAGCAGCTATCATATTATTTCCTGGTTGGATACCTAATTTACTTTTGTCCTGCCATTTACACCATCATTGAAACAGATAACAGCATCCATCGGACCTATTTTGAGTACTGCCCATCCAACAAACAGTGTTTTTGGTACTCGTTGCCACACGCAGCTGTTGAAACTCTCATCAGGAGTTTGTGTATGGCGATGTATACATTGACTAAGTAACTTTTTACCCGCAAAGACCCTGTGTATTGGCTTTAGTGTTTCCATGACTTTGTCAGGCGTGATATTTCTTGCCTGAAGTAACAGCGTGGCCAGTGTGCAGACATTTGTTCAAAGAGCGTTTAAGACTATACTATTTAAAAGTAAATAAACCATACATTTTTCGAAACGGGAGAAATTTGACTTTCAGACAGAGGCAATTCATTTTTTCGATTTTTCACTCATTTTCATGTTCATGTGCCCTTAATCCCTGCCTATAGCAAGTATGTTCATTATACGTACCGGATGAACAAAAAGTCAGTATAAATTTGACAACTTAATGAATCACGGAATAATGTAGATAGAGAGGTAAAAATTGACACAAATGGTTGGTATGACATGGGGTTTTATTATATATAAAAAGAAGTTCAAAAAACGTCCAACAGAAGGCGCAAAACATCAGTGACTGCTACCGTGACGGGTGAGAGGTACGCCGATAGTTACAGAATCGCATTATCCCCAGCCTGTCTGATAAACACCTGCTGGAACGTACGATTTTTATGCAGGATGGCGCTCCACCCTATATTGCTAGACGCGTGAAAGATCTCTTGCGCGTCGTTTGGTGATGATCGTGTGTTCAGCCGCCACTCTCGTCATGCTTAGCCTCCCAGGTCCCCAGACATCAGTCTGTGCGATTATTGGCTTTGGGGTTACCTAAAGTCGCAAGTGTACCACGATTGACCGACATCTCTAGGGATGCTGAAAGACAACATCCGACGCCAATGCCTCACCATAACTCCGGACATGCTTTACAGTGCTGTTCACAACGTTATTCCTCGACTACAGCTATTTTTGAGGAATGATGGTGAACATATTGAGCATTTACTGTAAAGAACATCGTCTTTGCTTTGTCTTCATTTGCTATGCTAATTATTGCTTTTCTGATCAGATGAAGCGCCATCTGTCAGACATTTTTTGAACTTTTTATCCGTTCTAATAAAACCCCGTGTCATTCCAAGCATGTGTGTCAATTTTTACCTCTCTATCTACAGTATTCCATAATTTATTAAGTTTTCAAATTTATACTGACTTTTTGATCACCCGATACTTTTAAGTGAAGTGTATTTATTCAAACACGTTTGTAAATTCCCGAGAATTTCTGATGATGCCTAGAACAGCGAAACATGTTGAGATAAAAATTGTATGCGTGGGACCAAAGCCGTTTTCGCCAAAATTTCTGTACATGTTGTCAACGAAATTTTCCATGTATCTTTTCTGTCTTTGTTTTTAAAAAGTAATAGCAAAACGAACATACAGGATACTTAAAAAAAAAAAAAGGTGGGGAATAGATTCTTCAAAAGCCACTTGAGTAATTCTATTATTTTAAACTGGAAAGAGCCCCTGTAATCGAACACCCATGGTTTCACCAATGATGACCATCCGTCTGCTGTATAGTCCGCGTGGAATGTGTCCGCTGCTGATGGCAGTAGCTGCGTCGCAAACGTCTCTGAGCGTCTGAGTTTGCGCTCTGTCAGCGTTGCTGGGCAACAAGGTAGCTGAATGCCACTGGCAAGACGTCACGTCCTGCACTGAGCCACGCCGTGATAAGGCGTTTAGTGTTACAGCCTAGTTTAATGGTCGCCTTGAGACGCGCACTCAACCTCTCCCAGCGCACGGCTCGTGCACCGCGGTGGAGTGGCCGAGCGGAGCGCGCCGCTGCTCGCCGTCGGAGGTTCGAGTCCTCCCTCGGACATGGATATATGTTGTCCTTACCATAAGTTTGTTTAAGTACTTTGTAGTAACCAGAGTAGTTAAGCCCCATTGCTATACAAAAACTGCTCTTACAACAGTCGAATAATAAATACTACCACACCAAAATGTGCTCCCCATTTGGTACTTTTAAGAAATCAGACCCTGTAACCTCTATGTTTTGTGTCTCAATTCCGCCGATTGCCGTAGCTTTCGGTGGCCGAGTAGAAAGAGACCGACACAGGAATAATGGATGCACGCGTGTGCAGGTACGGAGGTCACCAGCCAGTGGGACAGCAGAAAGTAGCAACACTAAGCCAGATTAGTATAAGAGATATATTTCGAAGAAAGATTACAATACTTATCTTTCATCAGTTTCATGACTGCAGAAGGCTGATACATAGATTATCTAGGTAGAGGCCTACTGATGACTCCTAGTGCCTATCCGATGGCTAAATCTTAACTGGTGCCTATCTGATTCCCAAGTGAACGATGCAGTTCAGTGGTGGCCACGAGCGGAGTTTCAGCAGAGGGCGCTCGTGGCTGACGTCATAAGAACGCCGCGCCGTCCGTGCGTGGCGGCGCGCGGCGAAAGTACGTGGCGCGCACTTCATACTTCTGCGACACCACACTATGCTCCTCGTGTTCCTACATTTCCTGGCACTGTTTACATTTGTTCTCAAGTAGCATAGCTTCTCCGCTACACCCTCAGTTTGTAATACTGACTTGCCGATAAATAGAGCCGTAGGCTCTCTTGTAAGCCCTGAACAGCCGGAGGCATCTCTTGGGTTCACCCTACGCCATATTGAGCTGCTAGAATGGTTGCAGCGGAGACAAGGCAGGCAGGCTAGAAGTGTCTACCGTAGGGATTGCGGCTATGAGTGAAAAACCGGTTTTCGGGTACACCGGTTTATTCGTCTCCAGTTTAACCTAACTATAAAAACCGTCAAGATAACCGGTATTTTTAAATAACCAGTTTTCGGTTTTTATTGTTACTATTTCAAGTAATAAATGTAGAACTTAAAAGCTGAAAATATTTGACATAATACTCGAGGAAACCACCGAACTGACCAAGGGGGACTGGTGATCCCCTAGTTAAGTCAAAACCTGGCCAAGGAACAACGCCAGTGGGTGTTAGCTATACTACGCCAATTTTTGGGTGCATTCACAACTCAGCAGGGGAAAAGTCAGACGAAACGGCCCACGATAAGGTATCGTATCAATCCACCAATTAGCCAGCGTCCGTATAGAGTGTCGCCATCTCAAATACGGATAATTCGGAAGGAAGTGGAGAAGATGTTGCACAATGACATCATTAAACCTTGGGAGAGTCCTTGTTCGTCTCCGGTGGTCCTCGTAAAGAAGGATGGCACGTGGCGATAGTGTGTCGACTATCGGCGGCTGAACAAAATCACAAAGAAAGATGTCTACCCACTGCCCCGCATTGACGACAACTCAGACTGCTTGAACATGCAGACAGGTTACTGGCAAATAGAGGTTGACGAAGCAGACAGGGAGAAGACGGCTTTTATTACACCCAACGGCCTCTATGAATTCAAAGTAATGCCATTTGATTTATGTACTGCTCCGGCCACATTCGAACGCATGATGGACAACTTGCATCGACACCTTAAGTGGACGACGTGTCTTTGCTATTTAGATGACATTGTCGTTTTCTCGAAAACATTTGAAGAACACCTGAGTCGCCTGTCAACTGTGTTGAAGTGTGTTCAGACAGCAGGACTCCGCCTCAATGCAAAGAAGTGCCTCTTCGTCTCCAAAGAGATAAAAATCCTGGGGCACTTAGTCAACGGAGATGCTGTCCGTTCTGATCCAGATAAAGTAAGGGCAATCACAGAATTTCCAACTCCTCAGCACATTCGTGATGTGAGAAGTTTTCTCGGGCTGTGCTCATACTACCGACGTTTCATAAAAGGATTTTGTAACAAGGCACGTCCATTGCAAGAATTTTTGCAGAGAGACGCCAAGTTTTAATGGGATGAGACAAAAGAAAGAGCTTTCCGGGCACTTAAGGAGGCTCTAACTTCCGCACCAGTTCTAGCCTTGTACGACGAGAATGCGGAAACTGAACTTCACACAGACGCCAGTGGTTATGGGATTGGTGCAGTGCTTGTACAAGTTCAGGAAGATGCTGAAAAAGTGATAGCCTATGCATCAAGAGTACTCTCAAAGTCCGAGATAAACTGCTCTACAATTACCTCCTAGCGGTATGTCAGGTGTTCACTTTGTTTTCCTCCTAGATACGGTGGCTTTCCTTCCACCAGTAGAGCGCTAACCTCTGTGCTGATTTTATCATCAGCGGCCGAGTGAATTTTACTCATATAATTGTAAGCAGTTAGTGTGCACTAAGTTCTGAGACCTAAACCGACATGCTTTCATTCTGGTAAGCCCCCTTCAAGTGATTCCACTTACGCTCTGCTTTGCGTTTCTGATTGTCTTTAATGGGCACATATATTTGTTTACTATAGACTGTAAATGTTTGGTTATATTAGTTTCCGCGTTTCATTCTTATCCTACAGCATGTTCCCTCCTCTTTCTAGGCCTGCTTTTGTAGCAGTCAGGCAAGTGCATTTGATATGCATCCGAGAACCGTAATGGGCATCATATTGTTGAATGTGATTTACCGGGTACTTCAAGTGATTTCCTCATAGTCGTAAAAAGTTATCTGATACTCCCGTTCGTTAGTGCTTCTGCTTTATATTCCGATCCCTGTATTTTTCCTAGGGCGTCCCGTTTGCCTGTCATATCAGTTGCATATTGACCAGCGCCTTTTGTAAGCTTGACTTCAGCCCATTACGACATCAGTTGTGGGTGGTTAAAGGCAACATCGAACAATGCGACTCCGTAAATCTTTTCGCTACCTATACATATTATAAAAATATATGTACGTTTGTGTGTGTGCCACATCTCCCACTAAATTACTGGACAGATTTCCACCAAAATTGACACACATATTTCTTATTATCAGACAACAATGACCGTGGTATAAGAACCCCCTAAGAGACATGTTTAAGGAAATTTGACTTCATAGAGATTGAATCACAAAAGACTGTCCTATAATGCAACTCCTGAATAACGAGAGTATCCATCAACTATTTGAGAACGAAATCACTTGGCGACATGAAAAAAAAAAAAAAAAAAGAACAACGTACATTTCAGTTCAAACCTATACGAAACTTTTCCTCACTGTCAACCCCAATAAAATGATGAAAGGAAATAAGTTTATCGCTTATTACTCTTCTACTGTATATGCAGTAAAACCACAGCATTCGGTATGACGTTATCATGAATTACTTTTACACTAATAACTGAATTCGCGAGGCTTAAAACCAGTATACACAAATACACTTAGTGTACTTTCAGAATTATAATATAGTTCGACCCATATTTCAAAACCAGCCAGATACGTGCGTACACTGATGACATTGCTGTAGGAGGGACAAATATCAACACACTCCACGAAACATATCGGGCGATGGAAGCAGAAGCATTAAAAATCGACATCGTAGTAAATGAAAGCAAAACAAAATATATGGTAATGTCGCAATCTGAGTCTAGAAGAACCCCTAAAGAACTAAACGTCAATGGGAAATGCTTTCAAGGAGCGTCGTCTTTTAACTACTTACTAATCCTAGTAAGTAGTAACAAGTGAAACACTGTTGATAAAACTCTTCTGGCTATTGGACCGCATCGTCAATATATCAAATAGTTCACCGACGTTTCAGCCACTATTGCAAGCGGCCATCTTCTGGGTGTTACAATACCCAGAAGAGTTTTATCAACAATGACAACGGCCGCGGTAGCCTTCGTTTACAAGTGAAACACTACTGGAAAGGCTGTAAAAGAAAGAATACAAGCAGGATATACGGCTTACTTTGCAAATATACAACGTTTCAGAAATAGCCAACAAGAGTAAAACGAAGGTAATGGAATGTAATGTCAGAAAATCAGGCGATGCTGAAGGAATTAGATTAGGTAATCAGTCAATAAAAGTAGTAGATGAATTTTGTTATTTGGGTAGGAAGATAACTTCCGATGGCCGAAGTAAAGAAGATATAAAATGCAGATTGCTGTGGGAAGAAAAGCGTTTCTAAAGAAGCGAAACTTGTTAAGATCCAATATTAATTTAAATGTTAGGAAGTCCTTTCTGAAAGCATTTGTCTGGAGTGTATCATTGTACGTGAGTGAAACGTGGACGATAAGGAGTTCAGATAAAAAGATGGTGGAAGCTTTTGAAATGTGGTGCTACAGACGAATGATGAAAATTAGATGGGTAGATCACGTAACTAATGAGAAGGTGCTTAACCGAATTGGGGAGAAAGGAGTTTCTGGCATATCCCGACTAAGAGAAGGGATATATTGGTGGGGCACATTCATCAAGGAATCGTCAACTTAGCATTAGAAGGAAGTGTGTGGGGTAAAAATCGTAGAGGGAGACCGAGGGACGAATACAGTAAGCAGATTGAAAAGGATGTAGGTTGCCGAACGTATTCTCAGATGAAGAGACTTGCACAGGACAGGGTAGCGTGGAGAGCTGCATCAAATCAGTCTGCGGACTGAAGACCACAACAACAACAACAACAACAGAAGAAAAACAAAACTGTTATAGACAATGCCCTAGTCCTTCCAGTTATTACTTCTGGTTCATTCAGTGTTTTAGTTGGGCCGGTATGGGGCGGCACGGCGTACCACCTAAATTCAAACTCACTACTAGCGTACCGCTAAAATTCTTTCTTAAATCTGTAAAAAATATACCAACTGTAAACTGTCGAATGGATTTCGGAAAGAAAAATTGGAAAGTTTTAGGTTAGTTGTAGTTGCGATCATAACCGTCGAAGCGTTCAAATTGCACTTTCGCACAATTCCAATGGAATCTGACTGGAGGTCAAATGTTCGATTTATCCAATTCCGACTAGTCTGAATAAAGACAGAGGAAACGCTTCTTACCGACTCCAAAGCGTTTAGGAACCTTGCTCCAAAGAGCAACATTCTGACTTAATTTCCATTGATCAAATTGTGAAACACTGCACAAGTTACGTATGTTTTCATGCTTAGCACGACAAGTTTTGAGAACGATTCACTGTCAAGATTAAATATTTACCGTAAATATTATGTTTACTTAAGTCTTTTCGTACTGTAGTCAGTTCAAAATTATAAAATAGTGTGTCGAAGCACTAGTAGGAACTAACATAGAAACGAATTTTAATGTCTTTGGCCAATGCTTCTTCACCCGGCTGGATTTGTACATGTTCAACGGTTGGTAACGCTGCCGCCGGCCGCGGTGGCTGAGGGGACTGCGGCGCGCCAGTCACGGTCTGCACGGCCACTGCGGTCGGGGGTTCGAATCCCCCCTCGGACATGGATATTTGTGCCGTCCTAGTTCGTAAGTAGTTTTTAAGTTTAGGGACTGATGACCCCGTAGTTAAGTCCCTTAAGCTATATAGACATTTGAACATTTGGTGACGCTGCCAGTTTTCCTTCTTACGCAGTTCCATTGTCCGAATTTTGTAATGGTTTTCATGTGATATAAGTCTGCCTTTAATTCCTGGCAGCAACACGCAGTTTTATTGTCTTCTGGAACGCCACTCCTGATTAGTTACGATAAGATGTCGTTGTCCAAAGCTGATGGGTGGTATCCTCAAACACTAAACCCTTGAATACATTTAAAATGAGTTTGAATCTGTAAATTGCTGCTATATTTTGTTAGTGTATCCACATGCTTAAATCTTTAATTTCTTGATTTTCTAAAAATGTCCACTTCATTCACTTCATGTGGAATGAGCAGAGAACAGCCTAAAATTTTTTTCCAACTAAAGCACTAGTGCCAGATACATGGACACCGACAGAACCTTGAGCGGAAAATACTACTCAAAATCTATTATCCAAAAGGGAGGCAGAAGGCTGGAGAATACGATACAATACTGAATTACAAGTATTAATACAGGGTAGGGACATAGTAAAATTTGTGAAATCACAGCGAATCCGATGACTAGGACACATGGAGAGAATGGCAGAAGACAGAAATTTAAAGAAAATGATGAAATTCATTCGGATAGGCGAAGAGGGAGACCGAGAAGAAGATGAATTGATGACGTAATGGAGGATATCACCAGTATGAGAGTCCGGGGGTGAAAAAGAGCAGGAAACAACCGAGAAAAGTGGAGGAAGATCGTTGAAGAAGCCAAGGCTCACCAAGGGCTGTAGCGCTACCGAAGAAGAGTTACGCTCAGACCGTTAAGAAACTTTTTCTCACTGTCAAGCCCAACAAAATGATGAAAGAAGTTTATCGCTTATTACAATTCTGCTGTTCATGCAATAAAATTATGGCATTCGTTGTGACGTTATAATGAATTACTTTTACACTAGTAATTGTAATCGCGAGCTGCTTTAAAAACAATATATACAAACTAATACGAATTAATTACAGACGAATGGAAAAACTTAAGGAATTTGACCTCGGGGAAGATCAGTTTGCATTTAGGAGAAATCTAGGAACACAGGAGGCAATACTCACATTACGACTTATCTTAGAAGATAGGCTAAGGAAAGGGAAACGTAGGTTTTTAGCGTTTGTAGATTTGGAGAAAGTTTTTGACAATGTCGACTGGAATACACTCTTCCAAATTCTGAAGGTATCAGGGGTGAAATATAGGGAGCGAAGAGTTATACTCAACCTATACAAAAACCAGACAGCGGTTATTAGAGTCGAAGGGCAAGAAAGGGACGTAGAGGTTGGGAAGGGAGTAAGACGGTTGTAGCCTTTCCCCAATGTTGTTCAAGCTGTACATTGAGCAGGCAGTGAAGGAATGAAAGGAGAAATTTGGAGAGGGCATTAAAGTGCAGGGAGAACAAATAAAAACATTGCGGTTTGCCGATGGCATAGTAATACGGACAGAGACCGCAAAAGATCTGGAAGAGCAATTGAATGGGATGGACAGTGTTTTGAAAGGAAGAGTAAAACGAAAATAATGCAATGCAATTTCAGAAAATCAGGCGATGCTGAAGGAATTAGAGTAGGTAATGGGACAATAAAAGTAGTAGATGAATTTTGTTATTTGGGTAGCAAGATAACTTCTGATGGCCGAAGTAAAGAAGATATAAAATGCAGAATGGCTATGGGGAGAAAAGCGTTTCTAAAGAAGCGAAACTTGTTAAGATCCAATATTAATTTAAATGTTAGGAAGTCCTTTCTGAAAGCATTTGTCTGGAGTGTAGCATTGTATGGGAGTGAAACGTTGATGATAAGGAGTTCAGACAAAAAGATTATAGAAGCTTTTGAAACGTGGTGCTACAGACGAATGATGACGATTAAATGGGTAGATCATGTGACTAATGAGGAGGTGCTTAAACGAATTGGCGAGAAAATGAGTTTCTGGCATATCCTGACTAACAGAAGGGATATATTGGTAGGACTCATTCTGAGAGGGAGACCGAGGGACGAATATTGTAAGCATATTCAACAGGATGTAGGTTGCCGAACATATTCTCAGATGAAGAGACTTTCACGGGACAGGGTAGCGTGGAGAGCTGCATCAAACCAGTCTGCGGACTGAAGACCACCACAACAACGCCACTAAATGTACCATTCAAACTATAATATCATAGTACGATGCATATTTCAGAGGATCTGTCAAAAACCGTTCCAACAGGCACGAAGTTGTAATTTTTTACGTATTTATACCAACTCCATTCGCAACACATTTCGCATACAGTTACCTAATATTTCACTCTATGAACCTGGAAAATTATATTATTGTAGTAAGCAAAATTCAGGAGATAACAATTGAGCAGTATGAAAACGAAACTGAAATGGTTAGAGAATAGGGTAGAAGGCGACCAAAGGAGAGAGAATAAGGAGGTGGAAAGGAGTAAGTACACATTTGCACAGGGCCGGGAAGTTACTCTAGAGAAGTTAAGAACTGCGAGTCTTCTCAGTTATGCTTGTGGAAAGGTAACAAATGTTCAAATGTTTGTATAGTCTATGGGACTTAACTACGGGGTCATCAGTCCCTAAACTTACAAACTACTTATGAACTACTTACGAATTAGGACAGCACAAATAACCATGCCCGAGGGGGGATTCGAAATCCCCGACCGTAGTGGCCGTGCAGACCGTGACTGGAGCGCCTTAGTCCCCTCGGCCACCGCGGCCGGCGAAAGGTAACACCAATATATTTTCTGTATTACTGCTATTGATAAAAATTCTTACCGACTGCTATGTATTATTGACAGACACCATAACCTGTAGACCGTTTTGATGTTTTCATCAAGATTAGATGTCAAGGGACATCCTATGGATTTTATTGATGTGACTGATGAGAATGTTAGATGATGTATCCATTTAATCAGTTTGCTTAACTTACAGTCCGTGATGATGGTTTAAAACCGAGACCGGCCGATGTATATAAGTAAAATAAACACCTGACGGTTAGTATCATGCACTGCCTAAAGTTGACTATAACAGGTATTCCATCTTGTGCTAACTGCAATTAAGTCATTAACGCCAGACGCGATTAGCTTTTTATTTTAAAAGCATTTTCTGTGGTCTGAAAATGATACAGAGGTTTGTACAAATTGTTTTGTATATATAGATTAAAAAGAGGTTTCTTTCTTTTTCTTTTTTTTTTTTTTTTTCAAACTTTGTGCACGTTAGGCCTATGTGTTTTTCAATTGATATTCATTCTACTCACAGTGTTCTTGTTCTTCTTTAGATCTCACTGCTGTTTCTCTGTCTTGTTGGCTGGAGTTGGTTGGTTCTTGATGTGTGTTTTCTTTGGTTGTGTACGTCACTTTTCGCCTGTTTCTGTGTCGTTTCTTCCGTTTCAATCGTTATCAGTTCAATTATTTGAAACTGCGCACAGTTTACATATCACGCGTTTTAAGCGGAATGCCTTTCGTTTTGTTTATTAATTTATCACAGTGTCTTTATGTTGCTTTTGTCTATTCATTTGTTTTTCGTGTGATCTGTGAGTGTTACTTATGTAATATATATATATATATATATATATATATATATATATATATATATATATATATATATAATTTGAATCAACGTATGTGTGTGTGTGTGTGTGTGTGTGTGTGTGTGTGTGTGCGCCTGAGTATTTTTAATTTCAGAGAATGGGATGTCTGAGGTGTTATTAAGATATGTAAATGCTGGTTTAACCCTTTCATACCTGATTTTTTTCTGGAGGAAGATTATTATTATTATTATTATTATGCTGTATTCCTCTTAAGTTAAGTTTTTAATGATTTTAGAAACAAGATTTACGGTGTTGTATGCATCCATTTACAAACTACAAAATTGCATATACTGAAAATCACGGCTTCTTTTTATGGTCTAAAATAATTAATTTTGTAGTCCTAACGTTTGTACTAAATAAACTGATCACTCAATAGTTGCCATGCAAAATAAGTACTACTATTCAGTTGTACAGTGGAATAGAAGTAACCCACAACTTGCGTGGTCTTTGGAGTTCACAAGCTGCTGCGCAGTGCAACACTGACTACTGTACCTGGAATTTTTATAGTGATATTTCGCAGTAGACAGTAAGTGTGCACGATGGAAAGGTAGTCATATACATGTTGTTTCAATTCAGAAAAAATATTTCTGATCTGTCTTAGACACTGTAACAGTTATGTACACAATTGTAGCCAGAGGGTCCGAAAGGGTTAATTTGGATGTGGTGGTGGGGGGGGGGGAGGCGATGGTTGTGCGTAGTGGTTTGAGTGTTTGTGAAAGGGGGGGTTGGCTTTCAGAGTATTTTTATGTTAAGTGATCAATAAGCTTGAAAACTGTGTTGTTAGCTAGAATGGTTTGGTCATTTGTCAGTAGTTTTCTTGGAGGGCGAGAGCGTGTTTTTTGTTGTTGTTTATTCTTATGATTTCCATGTCTGTGTCTCTGGTGGTGATTTTCTGTTTGGTTTGGTGTAAGTGCTCTGCTTCCAGTCATTCCAATAAAAATCTGATAGTGTGAAGATACTGTTCTAACATCACGAAACGTTGTTGCCATTAAAAGCGTCCACCTACGGGACCTGGTGTCACAAGCGCTGTTAATTACTGTCATTGTTTACGATCGTTTTAACTGTTATTGGATTTTGAGTGTCTTTTTACTCGTAAAGTCCTCGGTTGTTCTGATCAGAGCCTAGACAAGTACTCTCTCTTCTACACCGTTTGCGGGCAATCCACATGGATGGTGTCTGTGCCCAAAAAATATCCCTAGCCAATACGAACGTTGTTGAAGTTTTCTATCAACAAAGGCTTTCGTTTTGGGCGCTCTGAAATATCTCCCGTTGGTTGTCGTTGTTATGGTTTGGTGCCAATTCTACACGATGTCCTGTGCAACCCTAATTAATCTCCGAAACAAAACGGCAACGGAGTTCCATTTGATCCTGCTTATTGTATTCGTCTTTTGGTCTCCTCCTGATTTTTTGTTCCCACACTTCCCTCCAATAGTAAACTGAAAATTTCTGATCCTATCAATCGACCCCTTCTCTTACAAGGAGATCACATGGGTATCGGATTTTTTTATAATTTTTTTATATATTTATGGTACGTGAAATTCAGGATTCAAATAAAAATTAGCCAAAGCAATTCGACGATACTCTCAAAAATACTCGAGAAAATCGACTTTGCAGTTTTTCAAGTACCCGCAAGTTGCAATAATTAAGATGTTGTTGTTGGTTTTGAGGGTCCTAAACAGCTAGGTCATCAGTCTCCAATAATTAAGACAATTGCAGCATCTGTCAGTGTAGCTAATAAAAATAAATAAATAAATTTGGTAGCGTTCTAAGCTCTGGTCCGAATCCCACCGTGACACATTCTTTTTCTATTTGGTTGTGTTCGTATACTTACACAATTTTAATATCTAAGGGCAATTTTAGGAAAAATGCTGGTATTTCGGTCTATTCGTAATTTTCTATATTTTATAAAAGGTCGTAAATAATGATAGTTTCAATTTTAAAAATTGTTACACTTTTTACAATATTGGCTTCACTATTATTTAACGATGGTTGTCTTTGATTGTTCAGTTTGTGAAGAACTACGACGCTGTTTTTGGAAAGTCATCTCCACAGCTACTAATGGCTTTCCAAGCAGCTAACCTACTCAACCATCTTTTAGGTGACGACAAGATGTTCAGCTCTTACGTTGAATAATTAGAGATTCCAAAATGTTTTATATAACTGGATTCTAAAACAACGAAAAAAATACTTGTTACTATGGGATTCGAACCACTGATTGCCAGAACGCTACCTCATGAGCTGCAATTGTTTAAATTATTGTTACTTATATGTACGTGCAAAACTTCAAAGTCGATTTTCACGATAATTTTTGAGAGTTGTTTCGAATGGCTTTTCCCGATTGTTAAGTTTCGAACTTCACGTACCATAGATATAAAAATATTCTAAAATCCGATTCCCATGCGGTCTCCCTGTTAGTCAAGATATTCCCCAACTCTGTTCAGTACCTCCTCATTGGGTATGCAATATACCCATATAATATTCAGCAATCTTCTATAGCACCAAATATCAAAATATTCTTTCCTCTTCATGTTTCACTCCCGTACAAGGCTACATTCCAGAAAAGGTCTTCAAAAATACTTCCTAACATTTAATTTAATAGATTCGTTTCTCATGGGCCTGCAGCATGGTACATGTCTTAATGGTTCATTTATAATCGAAGAAGTTACCACAAAGCTGCTAAACTAGCTGTTATTTATTGCTGTTAATACATTAGCAGTAAGCCTCTTTCGGATATCGTAAGGATATATCCTTTGTGCATCTTGGTGTGGTGTCATTGTTTTTATTGTAATTGCTGCTTGTAAATGTAACTTGATTTTATAATTCTGTCTCTATTTTACTTTATT
Source organism: Locusta migratoria (assembly GCA_026315105.1). Taxonomy (NCBI): domain Eukaryota; kingdom Metazoa; phylum Arthropoda; class Insecta; order Orthoptera; family Acrididae; genus Locusta; species Locusta migratoria. The sequence goes on along the minus strand of CM048745.1, from coordinate 129,471,600 downwards.
TATGAGTAATGCAGTTTTCATTTAGGTCAGATTACACAATTTTCGCTGGTAAAGACTGTACCCCCTTTCGTTAATTTATTAAAAGCAATAAATAACACCTATTTTACCAGCATTTTGTTATCTTCTTCGATTATAATACCATCAATAAGACTTGAATTAATTTTCAAACAAATTTCTCTTCTTTAGAAATGTTTTTCTTTTGATTACCATTCTGAGTTTATCTTCTCTACTCCGGCCATCATAACTTATTTTGACTAAAAAAGGATATTTTCTGTTATGTCAAATTTATTTTTATGTTCCGGAGGTTTGAAACTCCATATTCAGGTGGATTGTTTTATTGTTGTTATAAAATGGATTGTAGAAACCAGAAGATAACACGGGGCACTGTCAACTTTAGAAACTGGTTCTGTATATTTCTTTCACTGAAGCTTAAATGTAAATATATAAATGTGGAGAAAACTTACCTGCAGTGGTCATAGATTTCTTTCTCTATGATGACGTCACATGTAAACAGTGACAGACACCGTCGTTCTTTACAAAAAGATGCAAAGAATTTTCTGACATGCTGTACAGTTAAACACTTAATGTGTCTCCATCGACTCATATTAAAGCGATATAAATATTTAAATTATGAAATGAATAGCAGTCGAGCCAGCTTTCAAGTTTGCCAATATCAAAATACCTGATATTAGTGACCGTATCTTTTTATTGCATTGACTTAATTTTTTTAAGCTGTACCGCCGATAGTTACACAAATGGAGAAAAAGAAAAAAGAAAAAAAGAGGACGAAAAAGGACTAGCTTTCGGAACACAGTTCCTTCCTCAGGTAGGAGAGAAGGGAAGAAAAAAGGATGGGAACGGAAGGAAAAGGTAATTCACGACCTAGGTCATGAAGGAGGTGGTGTTTCACCCAAGTCGTGAATTACCTTTCCCTTCCGTTCCCATCCCTTTTTTTTTCTTCCCCCCCCCCTTCTCTCCCACCTGAGGAAGGAACTGTGTTCCGAAAGCTTGTCCTTTTCCGCCCCCCCCCTTTTTTTTTTTCTTTTTCTTCATTTGTGTAACTATCGGGGGTACAGCACAAAGGAAAGTACTCGCCAGCTAATCTATCTCTTTTGAAAAATAATTTATCATCTCTGAGGAGAATTTCCGTCATTAATTGACTTAAATTTGTTTATCCTACTCTGACAAGAGACTACATATAATGACACAAATTTGAACTTGCTACCTTTATCAATTCTGATAAGAAGGATCCTTAATGGTATAAGACACGCAGACAAACAGATGGTCAACTAGGTAAAAGCCTTAGGTTCCTTTTTTGCGGTTTAATATATGGAACCCAAAAAAGAAAGGAAGAAGGTATGTTACTAAAGCTGTCCTACAAGTATTTCGTAAAGCTTCATCTGTGAAGTTTAAGATGTACTCGTATTTTATGAACTTTGTTCAACTGAAATGAATTAAAAAAAAATTAAGAACTGAACAAGTTCTGTAATGAAGATGTCACAAGAAACAGAGAGCAGAGGAAGAAAGGCCCACCTTCTATGACCATTGACTAAACTGAAATTTCAGTACTGTAGAACACAACGTTCTTGAAATTAGCGGTAAAAACACTAACTGCAACGTTTGTTTGCCGATGCACTATTTATACATAATCATCATATAAATATGCTAACACGAAAATTGTGGTACAGATTACTAATTTATTCGTACAAGAAGGCCAATGAAAGTTACATAATTCGAAAGATTGGTTGTCGTAGATTTCACGAATATAAATATTATGTGTGCATTTAGCCATTAAAAGTGCTAAGAGGAAGTGGAAATTTTCCTATCTACAGCTCGGATCAAGTTCTACATTCTCCAACAATCAGCTCACTGATTGGCTATTCGCTTCTACCAAAGACGCTGTAATGCAGCGCATCTGCAGTATTAAAATAACGTATTAAAATAAGTGAATATCGAAACATGGAATGCTCCCAACCCACTTTCTTGTGCCGTTCAAATGCTTCATTTTCGCAGTGATTAAGAATGGTTAAAGGAAATGAATGTTTTCATATGAATGCCGATATAAAGGATGATGCGCCGGCAGAGGCATCTAGCGGTGCTCGGGTGGAACTACGAAGTCGACATGTTGTCAGCTCTGGAATTCTGAATATCGCAGTATAGAAATAACATTATTTCTTGGGGTTGTATAAATATACGAACACCGAAATTATAGTTCCATTTCAAATATTAGGCTAATGAAAGTTATGTAATTCGAAAATGGCATGAGAAGTATATACTTCCGTTTTTATTTGTTGTTATTGCGTCAGACATTTTCCTTGACACGTAAAAGATACCGTTTCATACCTCCCAGTGCCGGTTAAATTTTATCAAATATCCCAGCCGTCTCCTATGATGATGGTGGCAACAGATGCTGAATAGTGAGAATCCTGTGAAGTCCTCATTTTAGACAATCGATTGAGAACGCTGATGTTTTCTCATGGAATCTTCGCTTTACGAGGGCAATCGTTTTTACTGAGCGGACGGTGGTACATACAAGAACCTGTCAACCATAAAGCACGAACAGCATTATTTGTTTACTTCATGGTCTGTACGATACACTAATCGAGTCATTCTATGCGGTTCGAACAAATGGGCACAGATTTTCTATCGTGTTGTTGATGTTGCCAACATAATCACGCGAGGCCGCCGACATGATACCTAAAATTTTACCCCCAGTGACCATTGTAATCACAATTGGTCGATTTTCGACCACAGGCAAAATATTTGTTCCAGAGTTTTATAGTTTAGTGCAAAATTTTGCAGAAAACAGGCCGCAGCCGAACTCAAAATGTTAATCAGAATCATCTTTGCTACTTGTTATCAGAACGAACTACTGAGTATAACATGAAGGAATCCAGATATTCAGCTATCTGTATTTAGGTAACAACAACCCTAAATATGGGCTCTATACCCTAATTGTCCCACACGATGTTTCATTCAAGCTTCAGTAACCATCATGAGTAAGCTTCATGACTGCACTAACTAAAGTGAAAATCGTATTTACGAAGTGGTTCAAACAGCTAGCGAGAACTGAAGTTGATTTTTTCCTCTGATAAACAGGATAAAATTACATATGGAATCCGTATGAGTTATTTAACCTCAACCATGTATTTAGGTTCAATGAGGAATGACCAAATTATGCAACAAAAATGAAACAATGATCTAGACTGATACAGGGCACTCTGTTACAGGTCTTACTTGACCGTCCTCAATTTGGGATTTCCATTGTGTGGATCAGTATGCGCAACATTATTTATCTTTTAATTGATTGTCCGTCACAATTTGAGACTAAAATGTTTTTATTATTGTTTACCTAAGATACGATGAAAAATAATTATGAGATAAATTTCCCAGTTTATCCGATGCAAATGATTCAGCTCCAAGCAAATAACTTCCGATTGCCTTTAAATTCCTTTGTGACACCTAATATCTATTGAGCATATGAGTGATTTTCTGCCTAGATGCGAGGTACCACGGAAGTGCTATATTATCTCTGTTAGTTGGCTCATATAGACATTCTTGTTGTTTGTTTGTGTGGTATCTTCTCTAGAATATTATTACAAGTTGTGATGGGTGTTTAGTGTTTACGATGTGTATAGTGGTTAGTCACAATTTTTCAAATCCATTTGAAAATCAAACTGTTGTCGTGAAACCTGGCTCTGCTTACCTTTTTCGGAAATACACGTTTACTACAAGTATACTGGCAGTAATTATCTTAATTCCCATACCTTTTTAATGCTCATTCTGGTGTATGTGTGTTGAATATCAGCGACATAGTAATATTTAAAAAAATAATAATAAAGGGGGGTAGCAGTGATTTGATCACGACACGTACAATTTATTAATGTGTTACATTTATTAGTAAATAATCTAATTAGAAAAAATAATTACAGTTATATAGTATTTTAAAGTTTAAGCCTTTTGTACAGTCTAGATACATCTTTAAAGATACATAATACAGAAATATTTATTGAAATATCACAATAAAATGTTTGAGAATACTTAAACCTTATACTCTATGTGCAATGATTTTCTGTATGTATGTGTTAGACACTAAGAAACCTCGTGCTTAAAACAAAACAAAAAAGTTTGCGCTTCAGTGCTTTGGGTGCGATAAAAAGAAAAATTATTTATATACTCTTGTTGAGTGCGACCTTAAAAAAATCTTAATTTTTCCACATTTGAAAGTATAATAAGAAGGTAAATGTGTCGGACAATACCGCCACAAATACGTTTCTCTTACTCTTTCACGAGCATTGTACTTTCATGTAAGGTTACGTATTTTAAGTAGTAGCACAATAATATTGCTTGTTGTCAGTATTGTTCGTAATGTCTATTGATTTGTTCACTTTTGTACCCTCTTATAAGTGCCACGCTGTTTACAAAATAGTTTCTCCCGGAGACTGTCGGAGTGAAATAGTACATTATCGAGAACGTGTAGGTGCGAGGATTTCGTGTATCGTAGAGTTCCGACGCTAGATACAGTAAACGGTGTGTTCCAGATTAGCACAGTTCAGATACTGATAAGTAGTTTTTATGCGAGTAAGTTTAGCGAAATAAAAGGTAAAACACGATTAGGCGTGGAAGTATATTTTTGGTACAAGAAGTCCGCAAATAGCTGTCAGTTGTACCAGTTTTAATTTTTTTTATTTGAGGCATTGCCGGTTTGACCCTTGTTTTCCACCGACTCTCGAAAGTAGCCTCCTGTCGTCCTGTTTTTTATGCATGGACCATCTGTCTCCTAGATGGTAATTTACTATGAACCTTGGAAGTAAGAAGAATTAAGGCATAAAGGACGGAAGATTCGGTTTTAACATCCCGCCGACAGCGTGGTCATGAGAGAGCGTCAGAACGTTGGGCCTTCTACATTGTTCGTCATGTCTTTTACGAAGTTTTAATTTTTATGTGCATCTGTTACATGGCAGAGCATATTTGTGTCGTCCAAATTTTAATCTACTGACGATCCGTCCCACGGATAATATGGTTTTAAAGTATGACGGGTGGGTGTATTTTCTTCGACACACTTACCACCGTTTATAATGCACGAATACACTCCTCCGTTTCTGTCCTAATGGGCTATCTGCTTTCGTACGACGTGTGGGTTTCATCTGGTCTGAATTTCGTACCTCTACAGTTACGAAGGACACGCTTTAATAAGTGAGTATGGTGTATCTCTAGACAGTGACCCAAATATATATTGTCATGCAGGAGTATAAGCAAATGTTTGAAATAGCAAACGCAGAGATGACAATACTTGTCGAGCGAGAGAATGACTTGGGGTGATTGTGTATGGTAATTCTGAACTGTGGACTGTACTCGAGAGTTAAAAGAAGACGTTGAAAAATAGTTTGGTGAGCCTGAAAAAGAGATAGATTGAGTTGGCCAACCGGATGCACGGAACGCTCAGAGAGAGAGAGAAAGAGAGAGTGCCATCACTTTGAAACTTAGGCACTAGAGGCGACGCTCGATGATAGAGACGTTGGAGGCGTCAGGGCACGTTGTTAATTTTATGTGCACATGATGTTGCTATAGGGCATGAAACCGCAAGGATATTAATTTTTGTGTGCAACTGTTGATGGTATAGGCTACGAAACCAGTGTGGCCTTATTACAAGTGACAGCTATATGCGGAGTTCTTGTATTAAAGAAAATAAAATAAATAAAAATAAAGGTTTTAAGTAGCTTTCTCGTACCGTGCGCCACCAAAATTACCGTTGGAATGAATGATGGAGTGATGACAGAACTTCCTGGGCGTGGAATATCGGGTAGTAGCATCACTGGTGACGGAATACTGTGTCGGGAGGGTCGGAGCACAAGGTTTCGAGCACTGAAGCGCCGGTTAACTATGGGGAGTGGAGTCCGCCCGCCAGACAGAGAGAGTCAGGCGCGTCACAGCACCGAATAGGCGGTAGCGGCGGCGACGGCGGCGAGCGGCAGCAGCGCCGGGCTGAAGGCGGTGGCGGCGTTGCAAAGGTCGCTCGTGCACGTCGAGCACTCCTCCTCGCGGATGTAGGCGCCCGACGGGGACGGCGGGCACGGCTCCTCGGGCTTCACCCACGCGCAGGAGCGCACGGTCTGCAGGTCACCGTTGTTCACTGCCGGAGACAACAAACCACGTTAAAATGCAGGACACTCTCTCACAACACCAACATATGGCAGCAGAAGATCGCACACGCACACACACACACACACACACAGTCCAGAAATAGTTTAAATCATACTTAACTGGAAGGCAGCACACTCTCTCACAACACCAACATATGGCAGCAGAAGATCACACACGCACACACACACACACACACACACACACACACACACACACACAGTCCACAAATGGTTTAAATCATACTTAACTGGAAGGCAGCACACTCTCTCACAACACCAACACCAACACCAACATATGGCAGCAGAAGATCACACACACACACACACACACACACACACACACACACACACACACACACACACACACACAGTCCACAAATGGTTTAAATCATACTTAACTGGAAGGCAGCACACTCTCTCAACACCAGCATATGGCAGCAGATAATCACACACACACACACACACACACACACACACACACACACACACACACACACAGTCCACAAATGATTTAAATCATACTTAACTGGAAGGCAGCACACTCTCTCACAACACCAACATATGGCAGCAGAAGATCACACACACACACACACACACACACACACACACACAGTGCACAAATGGTTTAAATCATACTTCACTGGAAGAGTGCAGAAAGTTGAAATAAGCAGTTCACATGATATAGATGAAACAATTAATTTCTCTAACTGGGGAGTTATCAAAAATGAGGTCCCTCAAGGTTCGGTCTTGGGTCCTTTGCTGTTCTTAATATATACAGGGTGCGTCACCTAACATTACCGCTGGATATATTTCGTAAACCACATGAAATACTGACGAACCGATTGCACAGGCTACTGTAATTGCTTAATACAAACCGTTTTTAATGGAACCCCATGGAATGGAAGTTTTTTTTAGCACATCTGAACATATAAATAAATACGTAAATGCTTTTGTATGGAGTATGGCATTGTATGGGAGTGAATGTGGACGATAAGGAGTTCAGACAAAAAATTATAGAAATGTGGTGCTACAGAGGAATGATGAATGAGTTGGTCACGTAACTAATGAGAAGGTGCTCAACAGAATTGGAGAGGGAGACCGAGGGACGAATACAGTAAGCAGACTCAAAAGGATGTAGGTTGCCGAACATATTCTCAGATGAAGAGACTTGTACAGGACAGAGTAGCGTGGAGAGCTGCATCAAACCAGTCTGCGGACTGAAGACAACAAGAATACAAACCACAGTGGTTACACCCAGGATCACGAATGGGGCAGTCGTGCCGTCCTTAGAATTAGTTACTTCATAAGTAGTTTGTAAGTTTAGGGACTGATGACCCCGTAGTTAAGTCCCATAGACTATACAAACATTTCAACATTTAAACTTAACAAACATTTGAACATTTTTTTTGATTGATTTGCAAACTGTAATGTATCTATGAAAATTTAGAGAAAAATAATTTTACAAAAGGCTGAAGAAAGCCTGCGCCGACGAACGCGAAATATGGCGAGTGCAAGGACGGGCTACAAGGGGAGGATGGAGGCCCAAAACAAAACAAAAACATATTCTCTATTAAAAAAGGAAAAAAGGGGGGAAGCGGTCTAAGGCGCCCCGCTGCGGAGCGCGTGGTTGCTCGCCGTCGGGGGTTCCAGTCTTCCCTGGGGCATGGGTGTGTGTGTTGTCCTTAGGTTAGTTTACCTTAGTTTAAGTATTTTTTAAGCTACGGACTGATGACCACACAGTTTGATCCGATAGATTTACAAAATTTGAACATTTTGAAGAAGGTATAACAGCAGGTTGCTACTAAGGAGGTTGGTAAGGTGCGGAGATTGGCCTGTTCAGTCTTAAAAGGCGGAATTAGCAGCACACCAACTGCTGGGATGGAAACCATGCTGGATACGACCCCATTACACTTTTGGGTCAAGATGCATACAAGTGCATACAGGTTCAAATCTGGCAAATCTCTAACCCATTGGGATATCCAGAATCACATACTAAAATAATGAGTGAGGTAAATATAGGAAAGGTTGGGGAAACGCCGGCCCACTATATTGTAATCCCAACAACGCCTTGTTAATATAATGGTTCGATAATATTAATACCTCTCAGCACCTGCCTTATATGGAATTAACATTATATGGTTTCTATTTACATATGAATGGCTGCGCGGGAGTTGCCGAGCGGTCTGGAGCGGCACTTTACGGATCGCACGGCCTTCCGCGACGGGGGTTCAAATTCCCCCTCGGACATGGATGTGTGCATTGTCCTATGTATCCAGAATGAATCTTTCACTCTGCAGCGGAGTGTGCGCTGATATGAAACTTCCTGGCAGATTAAAATTCTGTGCCGGAACCAGGACAAGAACGTGGGACCTTTACATTTCGCGGGCAAGCGCTCTACCGACTGAGCTATCCCGACACGACTCACGATGCCGCCTCACAACTTTACTTCCGCCAGTACAGTCGGTAGAGCGCTTGCCCGCAAAAGGCAAAGGTCCCAGGTTCGAGTCCCGGTTTCGGCACACAATTTTAATCTGCCAGGGAGTTTCATATCAGCGCACACTCCGCTACAGAGTGAAAGATTCACAGTGGAAACATCCCTTAGGCTGTGGCTAAGCCATGTCTCCATCGTATCCTTTCTTCCGGGAGTGCAAGTCTTGCGTGTTTCGCAGGAGAGCTTCTGTGAAGTTTGGAAAGTAGGAGACGAGGTACTGGCGGAAGTACATTTGTGAGGCGACATCGTGAGTCGTGTCGGGATAGCTCAGTCGGTAGAGCGCTTGCCCGCAGGTCCCAGGTTCGGGTGCCGGCACCGGCCAGAAAGTTTCTTTATTTTATGTAGTTTGTAAGTCTAGGGACTTATGACCAAAGTAGTTTGGACCCATAGAATTACAAACATTTGAACATCTCAAGGTGCTTCGCTTTTCTACTGTAGGTGGCCGATAGGGCGATCGCTGTATCAATCAACACTGTGGAGATCTTTTTCCATTTGGGCGGACGAAGTAAGGCGGACGCGGTACTCCGCGACGTTGGGTGCTTTCCTTTGTCGGCGCACAGAGGTGGCCGACCTCTTTAGATGTAACGTGACGCCGAAACCCGAGGCTCTGCAACCATTTCCATTTTGGTCGAGTCACCGGGAACACTACACCACCGTCGCGCGGGCACGCCTCATTAAGCGACGGTCTGGTCTTTCTGCGCAGGGTTTCAAAACCGGAGGAAGTCTGACGTTAAGGGGGCCAACTGGCCCGGCGAAAATGCCTTCGAGCCTTTTTGTACTTCGCGGAGTCACTAGCGGGTCAGATAAAGGCATTGCTGACAATATTGTTGTTGTTGTTTATAGGGGACTAAACTACAAGGTCATCAGTCCCCCCTTCCAAGTAATGATGTGACATTTGACGAAATGAAAACACAGAGAGAACACGGATGAGAGAAATCATTGATGGCTGTAGAACGAAAATAAACACTTCACCGAAACACACAGGAGTGCACAAAAGGGATAAAATTACTGGTACAGGAGACTAAAATTTCACAGCAGAATACAATGACTGGTTGATCCCTAGGATAAAAAGGGATAAGCGAGCCATTCTGTACACACTAAAAACCACCTCAACCGAAAAGGGAGAGGCTATCAATAACTTAAAAGCACTGTAACAAAGAGGGCCTTAGAATCACGCATAAGCGCCTTCCATTAAATGGAATGGTAAAAACCAGATGTGCGAATAAAATGTAAAACCGTAGTAGCCGTGGAGGCATTGCCTCCTAAAACTGAAGGCAGCATATCTGGTAGATTAAAGGACTGCCTCAAGGTGGCTAAAAGCGGACAATGCATCAGGATGTGGACCACGGTCAGCAGGGCGCCACAACGGCAAACTGGTGGGCCCTCTCGACGCAAGAGGTGGCCGTGCGTTAACCACGTATAGCCTATGCGCAGTCGGCAGAGTACAACAGAGTCCCTACGAGAGGCTCGCAGGGAGGACCTCCACATTGCCGTAGAGGGCTTAACAGCACGGAGCTTATTCGGCGCGCTCGATTCAGCCCACTCAGTATTCCATAGTCCCAGTACATCTACATACATACTCCGCAATTCACCGTAAGTTGCGTGGCGGAGGGTACACTGTGCCACTACTAGGCATATCCCTTCCTATTCCACTCCCAAATGGAACGAGGGAAGAAAAAAAGAGTGCCTATATGCCTCCGTACGAGCCCCAATTTATCTTATCTTGACTTTGTGATCTTTACGCGAAATGTAAGTAGGCGGCAGCAAGTTCGTACTACACTCAGCTTCAAATTCAGGCCCTCTAAATTTACTCAACAGAACTTCACGAGAAGAACGTCGCCTTTCTTTCAGCGATCCCCAATTGAGTTGCCGGAGCATTTCCGTGACACTCGCGCATTGGTCGAACCTACCGGTAACAAATCTAGCTGCTCGTCTCTGAACCGCCACTATGTCTTCCTTTAAACTGATCCAAACACTTTAGCAATACTCAAGACGTGGTCGTACAAGCGATTTATACGCGGTCTCCTTTAAAGGTGAAGTACATCTTCCCAAAATTCTCCCAATAAACCGAAGTCGGCTATCCGCCTTACTCACAACTGTCCTTACATGCTCGTTCCATTTCATATCGCTCTGCAATGTTACGCCTAGATATTTGAACGACACGACAGTATCAAGAAGCTCACTACTAATTCTGTATTCGAACATTATAGAATTGTTTTTCCTACTCATGCGCATCACCTTACATTTTTCTACATTGAGAGCTAGCTGCCATTCTTCGTACCAACCAGAAATTTTGTCTAAGTCATCCTGTATGCTATTACAGTCAGTTACAGACGACACCCTCCCATACACCACAGCTTCATCAGCTAAAACCGCAAATTAGATAGAAAATAATAGCGGTCCTATCACACTCCCCTGGGGGACGCCTGACGATACACTCGTCTCTGATGAACACTCGCCGTCGAGAACAACGTACTGCGTTCTATTACTTAAGAAGTCTTCCAGCCAGTCACAAATCTGCGAACCTATTCCATAAGCCCGTATCTTCGTTAGCAGTCTGCAGTGTGGCACCGCGTCGAACTCCTTTCTGAAGTCGAGAAAAACACAATCCGCCAGTTGCTCTTCATCCATGGCTCGCAAGATGTCATGTGAGAAAAGGACAAGCTGAGTTTCACATGAACGATGTTTCCTAAACTCGTGCTGATTCATGTTTCTGATTGAACACCGTTCGGAGATCCCTGTACTGGAGGTCGATTTCCAGCATGGTTGAGGTACTAGTCTCCTTCGCCAGGTGGTCGACACGTTCATTCCCTGTTATGCCAATGTGGCCTGGAGTCCAAAGGAAGACGACAGTGCGACCAGATGTAACTAGTCTGTATACAGCGTCCTGAATGGACCATACCAAAGGGTGTTTCGGAAAGCACTGGTTAAGGGCGTGCAAACCACTCAAGGAGTCAGTACAGATAACCACAGACTCCCCGGGGCAGGCTCTGAGATGTTCAAGGGCCCGCCAAATGGCGACAAGTCCCGCCGTAAACACACTACTCCCACAGGGCAACGAATGTTTTTCAATATGCCGGCCGTGGGTATAGGCATACCCAGCATGGCCATCAACTAGGGAAGCATCGGTGTATACAAATTCAGCGCCACGGTACGAATCAAGAAGGGCCTGAAATTGGAGACTTTCGAGTCTCGGAACAAGTCCAATCGAAGCTGGAGGCGAGAAATGAGCCAAGGACGAGTACGAGAACGGTACTGAAAGGTGAGAGGGATGGGAAGGGACTCTAGGGAAGAAAGAAGGGAAAGAACACGGACCGCAATCGGGAGACCCGACCGCGGACGTTGCTGACAATTGACAACTGAATGTCAGATTTCAGTTACATAAATGAAAAAGGTAAGTTACAGTTGTTGTTGCTATTGTTGTGTTTTAAGGGGACTGAACTGCTTGGTTATCAGTACCCTGTTAAGTTACGGGTCGAGGACACGATTACCTTCTTAAACTGGAAACCTTTGAGGTATGTTTGGGTTAGAATCACTAGAGACGTGTTCTTGCTCTATTTAGGAAAAGTAAACACCAAGCTCCGTACAGCTGGGCCAAGTCAAGTCATGTTCCGAATAACAATGGAAGGAACACGCGTGCGGACGAAAGTGGCTCTAAAACTGCTACCAAGAAGTGATCATGTTTGGAGGATGACTACAGAACTGTACGACTCTCGTTCACTTTTTTATCAGACCTCATGGGCATTAGAGCGATAGTACGCAGCCACAGAATAGAGTTCGTTCTCCTTTGTCAATAACTGACAACGTATGAACCGTGGCTGTGGTATTATAATGTTTATAATTAAAACAGCAACCAGCCACAAGTAAGGTACAAAAATGTAATTTATTTAAACCAAGGACGGTTTCGGGTTTTCTTACAAAACCATCTTCAGATGGTTGACATGGTTCCCAGCTGCAGTCTCGTTTTATGCCTGTTAGAGTTTCGCAGCCCTAGGACAAACCGAAAATAATTTGTTTGCCATTTGCTGAAGTTTAAGTTAGGTGTTCCTATATTCGTCTGAGCCCATCGCGGTCCGCTAGGAAGTCGCAGGTAACCTTGCTTCACTCATACGTGTAACATAAACTCACCATCTCATCCTGTTCGCTTTACTTCGTCTGCGCTGTTTATTCCTACTTTTTCTTTAATTTCCTCATTGTGGACACCCTCCTACCATTGTTGCCATTTATTTATATGTGTGTATAGGACACAATATTTCGCTTTACTTCGTCTGCGCTGTTTATTCCTACTTTTTCTTTAATTTCCTCATTGTGGACACCCTCCTACCATTGTTGCCATTTATTTATATGTGTGTATAGGACACAATATTTCGGCAATCGACCATGTTGCCCTCATCAGGTGTGCTGAAGTACTGCCATGGGGACGCCCCACATCTTTCGGGCGCTCCGTCTGAGCCCATCGCGGTCCGCTAGGAAGTCGCAGGTAACCTTGCTTCACTCATACGTGTAACATAAACTCACCATCTCATCCTGTTCGCTTTACTTCGTCTGCGCTGTTTATTCCTACTTTTTCTTTAATTTCCTCATTGTGGACACCCTCCTACCATTGTTGCCATTTAGTAGCACCTGCAATGACCCTTGTTATTTCCATAACTGTAACCTCAACGTCATTAAGGATTAAAAAAGTTGCAACCGAGACTGCCTTATTTCAGTCGACACAAGAAGTGGATCAGCAGCTCCAGAGCAAAGTGTGCGTTAGCCAGCAGCTGGTAGGCAGTACACACCTCTCTGCTTGACCTTCTTGCAGACGGGGACCTCCTTGGGCTGCGCGCCGGTCACGCCGACGCTCTGGCAGTCGGTCATCGGCACGTACGACTTGTTGAACGGGTCGCCGCAGTTCTTGTTCGCCACCGTCGAGCACGTGTAGCAGCGCAGCGTGTCTGCAACACAAAGCACAGCCAGTCAGAGCCGACGCCACACGGTGCCGGTAGCTGGAAAGGCAAAGGCGAACAAATACATCAAGCATACAATCCGCAGTATACAAGCATTTACACGACAGGCGGACTATACTTTTTATTAACAATCAATTTCGACCAACCAATCATCACTAACTCTGAGACGTCATGAATACCGGATTTTATAAAAAAAAAAAAAAAAAAAAAAAAAAAAAAAGTTCAAATGTTTGTAACTATCGGACCAAACTGCGTGGTCATCAGTCCGTAGCTTACAAACTACTTAAACCTAGTTAAACTAACCTAAGGACAAACACACACATCCATGCCCCAGGGAGGACTCGAACCTCCACGGCGAGCAATCGTGCGCTCCGCAGCGAGACGCTTTAGACCGCTCGGCCACTCGACCGCGGCCGGATTTTATATATACAGGGTGTTTCAGTAAGTGTGTTTGCCTCTGTAACTTATAAAATAATAGGTGACGGGAAATTTTAATGCGGTAGGTCAACACAAGAAAAGTTACACTTTTTGCGGAGCTATGAACATAGTTTATTCTATCATTTTCCAAACAGTTACACCACAACATAATTTTTTAATGGAACAATAGTTTTTTCTATCGTGTATTGGATTCGTTTAAACCAGCTGCGTCCAAATCAATTTAAACTACATTCCTATTACTGTTAGTTTGGCAGCTACAACCCTTCAAAGTTCCGGGGGCGGAGGCTGCGATAGCATAGCTAACTGGCCGAGTGGCTAACCCCTGGGACACAGCCCACTGTCTCATGACCACCAGCCAGTCAGCTATGCTGTCGTAGCCTCCGCCCCCTAAACTTTGAAGGGTTGTAGCTCCCAAACTAACAGTGATAGGAATGTAGTTTAAATCGATTTGGACGCAGCTGGCTTCAACGAATCCAATACACGATAGAAAAAACTATTGTTCCATTTAAAAAATTATATCTTTGTGCTGTAACTATCCGCAGAAAGTGTAACATTTCTTGTGTTGACCTACCGCATTAAAATTTACCGTCACCTATTATTTTAGAAGTTACAGAGGCAACCACACTTAGCGATTATATATATATATATATATATATATATATATATATATATTGCACGCGAAGTTCAGAACTCAAATAACAATCAGCTAAAGCCATTCGACGCAATTCTCAAAAGTTCTCGAACAAATCGACATTGCAATTTTGTAAGTCAACGTTAAGAACAAATACTTTAGGATATTTGCAGCATCTGTCGGAGTAGCTGAGGTGCCGGGCGCCGTGGCTCTGCGCGCCTTGTCAGGGGGCTTGAACGCCATCTGTAATAAAAAATGTGAGCGAAATATTCGACGAAGAACCATGAACAAACTGAACGAACGACCGGAACGCATAGATCTACACGAACAAATTAAAATATATATAAGTGGTAGCGTTCTGGCTTAGCAACCGAAGGGTCTATGGTTCGAATCCTGTCATAACAGGTTTTTTTCATTGCGTTCGAATACTCACGCAGTTTTAATATCTAATGGTAATCTTTTTAAAAGTGCACGTATTTTTGTTTATTCGTTATTTTCTATATTTTATAGAAATTTTGTTAATAATGCTGCCGGGCTCAGCGCGCCCGGTCAGGGGGCTAAACCAACACCACCTAGATGTAAGACCTTTGCAATGCCTGGCAAGAGTAGTCATAACACAAGCAAACTCTTTCTCTTATGTAGCGTTGTTCTGAGTTTTGGAATACGTACACGTTGCACAGTGCGTTGCAGAATGTTTTTCGTGTTATCTATGTGATGCTCCGTGCAGATTTTTGCTGGTATGAGGTAAAATGCCTAATACGAATCGTCTGATTCCAATATCGGTGAGATATCTTACTAATAGTTCGTAATAATTTCATACCAAAACAGATCTGTCTGTGAATCACATAAATAACATTAAGAACATCCTGAAACACGGTATGCAACGAATGCGTATTCCAAAACTGAGTGCAACGCTACATAAGGCAAATACTCTTTGCAGGCAGCGCACAGGCCTTGTATCTAGGTGGCGTTGGCTAAATGCCCTCTGTAATGAAAAAGCTGACCCAGTTATTCAACGAACAACCAGGTACGAACTGAACTAACGACCGCAGAACATCTACCTGAGAAGAAAAATAAAAAAAAAAATAAAAATAAAAATAAAAAGGGGTGGTAGCGTTCTGGCTTAGCAACCGCAGGGTCAGTGGTTCAAATCCTCTCATAACAGATTTATTTATTTTTTGGATTGTTTTCGAATATTCATACAATTTGAATATCTAGTGGTAATTTTTATGAAAAGTGCACGTATTTTCGTTTATTCGTTATTTTCTATATTTTATGGAAAGGTTATTAATAATGGTGCTTTCAATTAAAAAAAAGATAAGTTACGTTTTCTACAGCATTGGCTTCACTATTAGTTGACGACTGTAGTCTGTTCAGTTCGTGAAGAGCTACGACACTGTTTTTGGAAAGTCATCTCCACAGCTACTAATGGCTTTCTAAGCAGCTAACCTAATCAACCATCGTTTTACGTGATGACAAACTTTTCAGCTCGTCTACGTACACATAAAGAAAAACTGACACAACACGTGAAATTAGAGATCCCAAAATATTTTGCATAATTGAATTCGAACACAGAATATATTTGGCACAGTGGGATTCGAACCACCGCCCCTATGGTTCTGAGGCCAGAACGCTACCACATAAGCTACAGAGACAGATACCGCAAGGGTTTTAATTATTGGTACTTACATGTTCTTTGCAAAACTTCAAGTCTATTTTCGCGAGAATTTTTGAGAGTTGCGCCGATTGGTTTTGCCTGATTCGTTATGTTATTATGTTATTTACTTATTCCCATACATGTTTCGGAACCTTTATTCCATCATCAGTGGGATATTTATTAGATCTGTAAGTATATAACATTTACAATGTACACTGTAGTTTATGATTCGAAAAAACATATGAACAATGCAAGAAATATGGTTTACCTGGCGTTTTTACATTTTATATTCCAGAGTGAAACATTCCAGTAATTCATTACCTGTCATCTGCAAACAAATTGCGTTTTTGAGGGATGTACGCTTTATGAAAACAGTGAAAATTTTTATATAAAATGTAAAAACGCCTGGTAAACCATATTTCTTGAATTTTTCATATGTTTTTTTTTTTTTTCAAACCATAAACTACAGTGTACATTGTAAATATTTTATACTTACAGATTTAATAAATATCCAACTGTTGATGGAACAAAGGTGCCGAAACATGTATGGGAATAAGTAAATAGGCGGACCCTTTGCCATTTATTTAACTGCATACAAGCAAAAACGAGTACAGCATAAGCAACACGATGAACCACTAACCAGATGTACGATGTAGGAGTGTTTCTCGTGATAATGCTATAGAATAGTGTTTTCCAACACATGGACCGCAGGCTCTGAGCTGTGTACGCTAGTCGAGACATAAAAGGTATCGGAAGATACGGGAGTTTCACACGTTAAGGTCAACGAGTAAAGAATAGGAGGTGAAACACCCTGTCGCTGTGCTATAACACAAGTCAATATGGTTCATTCTGTCATGTCGAACACATTGTGTCCCTGGTCGGCTATTCATGACGTAAACATGAAAAGTTATATTCAACCTATACAAAAACCAGACTGCAGTTATTAGAGCTGAAGGGCAAGAAAGGGACGCAGAGGTTGGGAAGGGAGTAAGACAGGTTTTTAGCTTTTCCCCAATGTCGTTCAATCTGTACATTGAGCAGACAGTGAAGGAATGGAAGGAGAAATTTGGAGAGAGCATTAAAGTACAGGGAGAAGAAATAAAAAGTTTGCGGTTTGCCGATGACATAGTAATTTTGTCAGAAACTGCGAAGGATCTAAAAGAGCCATTGAATGGAATGGGCAGTGTCTTGAAAGGAAGATATAAGATGGAAATTAACAAGAGTAAAACGAAGGTAATCGAATGTAATGTCAAAAAATCAGACGATGCTGAAGGAATTAGATTAGGTAATGAGACAATAAAAGGACTAGATGAATTTTGTTATTTGGGTAGCAAGATTTCTTCTGATGGCCGAAGTAAAGAAGATATAAAATTCAGACTGGCTATGGGAGAAAAGCGTTTCTAAAGAAGCGTAACTTGTTCACATTCAATATTAATTTAAATGTTAGGAAGTCCTTTCTGAAAGCATTTGTCTGGAATGTAGCATTGTATGGCAGTGAAACGTGGATGATAAGGAGTTCAGACAAAAATATTATAGAAGCTTTTGAAATTTGGTGCTACAGACGAATGATGCAGATTAGATGGGTAGATCACGTGACTAATGAGGAGGTGCTTAACCGAATTGGGGAGAAAAGGCGTTTTTGGCATATGCTGACTAAGAGAAGGGATAGATTGGTAGAACACATTCTGAGACATCAAGGAATTATCAACTTAGCATTAAAAGGAAGTGCGTGGAGTAAAAATCGTAGTGGGAGACCGAGGGACGAATACAGTAAGCAGATTCAAAAGGTTGGAGGTTTCCAAACGTATTCTCAGATGGAGAGACTTGCACAGTACAGGGTAGCGTGGAGAGCTACATCAAACCAGTCTGCGAAGAGCACAACAACAACAACAACAACAAACATGCGACAATTGGTCAGATTGGTCGTATCCGGGACACAGTTGTTCGCAAGAACAAGCAAAAGTAAGGAAGATAGGGTTTAAAGTCCCGTCGACATCATGGTCGGTAGAGGTGCAGCCCATGCTCGAACAGTTCTTATCAGGGATTGGGAAGGAAATCGGCCGTTCCCTCTAAAGGAACCATCCCGGCATTTGCCTGGAGTAATTTAGAGACAACACGGAAAACCTAAATTACGATTACCGGGCTTGAACCGCCTTCCTCAGAAGCTCAACTCTCGCTCTTTTAATATCGAGACACAACGAACAGCAATAGGGGGAATATTAGCGTATTATATCGCGTCTGAAACTAAGATTATGAGAGGCGGAGAGTTGCTCGCATTTCTTACTGCTGGAGGGGGAGGCCACACATGTTGTAAAGGACCACCTGGCTGAGCGTGGAAAACCGGTAAATGGATGGCGACCCAATAACCGAACCCGATTCTCTCTAATGTGCTCAATCTTCGTGGAGACAGCGCTGACAGTATTCATCATATCTGGCTGCTAACCGATTTACCGTTTTCACAGTTTGTAAAACTCATGTTAAGATACTAGCATTTCGGCACGTAAAATTAGCGTTGCAAAATAAAAAAAGAAATTTACACGTAAAAATTCAGAATACATTGAAAAGGCAGCATGTGTGGACTGCTGTATCTGAGATCTGACACCTCCGTACACCGGCCGCGGTGGCCGAGGGGACTGAGGCGCTCCAGTCACGGTCTGTACGGCCACTACGGTCGGGGGTTCGAATCCCCCTTCGGGCATGGATATTTGTGCCGTCCTTAGCTAGTTCATAAGTAGTTTGTAAGCTTAGGGACTGATGACCCCGTAGTTAAATCCCATAAGTTCTACAAACATTTGAACATTTGAACGTTTGAACACCTCCGTACATCGTCCACTGTTTCTGACCGTTTTATGCGGAAAAAGAATTAACGCTGGCATATTCTGCGTACAGACGCAGATTTAATCAGAGTTTGACACTTCACTGACATAATACAATGTACATATACGTCGTACGTATATGGGTGCCGGCTGCGGTGGCCGAGGGGACTGAGGCGCTCCAGTCACGGTCTGCACGGCCACTACGGTCGGGGGTTCGAATCCCCCTTCGGGCATGGATATTTGTGCCGTCCTTAGTATTAGCTAGTTCATAAGTAGTTTGTAAGTTTAGGGACTGATGACCCCGTAGTTAAGTCCCATAAGCTATACAAACATTTGGACATTTGGACGTATATGGGTTTCTCTGTGTTGGGTATATTCTTTACTTGAGTATTTAGTCACTGGGTCTCCAATCCTGGCTGCGGCGGAGCGGCCGAGCCGCATTCGAATCCCCTCTCGGGCATGGATGTTTGTGTCGTCTTTAGTATAAGGTAGTTCATAAGTAGTTCGTTAGTTTAGGGACTGATGACCCCGCAGTTAAGTCCCTTAAGCTTTACAAACATTTTGAACGTTTTCTCCAATCCTGTTATTGCAAAATAGACGGGGCACACATCTACAAATGCTGTGAACCGAATTTAAATTTAAATTAAGAAACCCTGAGACGGTTTTTCGTCTCAAATATGTCAATGACATTTAAGATGAAGGTGAAGGTGAAGAAATGAATTAAAAACGTGACGCGGCCGGGAATCGAACCTGGACCTCCATGCTTATTAGGCAGACCTCTTACCGGTGTTTTTTTTTTTTTTTTTTTTTTTTTTTTTTTTTTTTTGACACCTTCTTCGGCGTTTTCTTTCTTTATCTCTTAACTTTGTGTTGTTTATCTCATCTTCCTTTCTTTTGAAAGATTTTAGTAAACGAAAAGATTTTTCTTGATATGTTCAATAAACTTAAAATTCCCCTTTTGCTTATGGAATGATAAAGGCAACAGAAGATTTTTTCTCTATGCATATTATGATTTAATGTTTCAATTATACCGTTAGACCACCGCACCAGTAACGATTAAGGCGCCTCGGAATAGTCTAAGTACGACTTCCCTCCACGTCATAAACTTTAATTCAGCTATTAATATTAATTATTAACAACCGAATCTTATGCTTGAAGAAACGTTAATGTGGTAGGATTTCATTTTGCATCAGGCATTTTTTATTTTTCTATTTTTTTATTTTTTTTATAAATAAGGAAAAGGATCAAGGATACAAACTTTATTTAACTTCTGTAATAATATACAAGGTGACTAGTCAATTTTATTTTGAAACAATTATCATGACCTTTCACCCAGATACAAGCACCCTCTTGCTCATTAATTTTTTGATGACTCCTCGTCCTGAATGTAAAAGGCATGCTAGAGGTGAAATAAGACTTCCAACGTCACGGTTGCACACTTCAGCAACTTTAAATGTATAGAAAGCAATCACATATCTGTTATTAAAACTCTCCAATCCGGAAACTGCCTTAACAGTACTACCATCGTACCGTACTATAGCAACAGTTATCCATCCATTGCCATGACTAGGTGAACCTTTCTGTGTGAGGAACCTCTGGGAAGCCTTTCAGTATAACAATTGGAAGTAGGGAGCAGTGGGAGAAAATAGTTAGACACCGTACGGGGAATATTGTCGAAATCGGGTCGAAATCAGACCAAGGCGTTGGGGTCGGGGTATACGGGGTGCAGCCAAGACTGGAGGACGTCATTTCTCTAGGGAAACTGGCCTCAGTTTCCAGGCCGAAATCACTGCCATCAGGGCATGTGTGGAGGAGAATTTGCGTAGGTGCTACAAAGATCGTAGCATCTATATCTATTCAGACAGCCAGGCAGCCCTGAGATCACTGGCAGCTCCTACAACAAGGTCTAAAATTGTGGCAGAATGTCACAGGGTTCTGGTGGAGCTAGGGGAAAGCAATAGAGTAAACCTATTGTGGGTCCCTGGCCACTCGGGGATCAGTGGAAACGAACATGCCGACAGATTAGCCAGGATGGGGGCAGAGGCTCCATTTATTGGACCGGAACCTGTCCTGACAATCACCAAGGCAATTATTAAATTGGAGCTACGTAACTGGCTCAGAAGACAGCACGTAGAATATTGGACCAAAGTCCATCAACAAAAACATGGCAAGGTAATGATGCCAAATCCTTGTTTTAAAAGAAGCTCTGCAATCCTGGGTCTGAACAGGAGAGAGATTAGACTCATGGTTGGATTGCTGACAGGCCATGGGAATTTCAAAAAACACCTACATACAATGGGAATAACAGAAGAGGACCCTAAATGTAGGATCTATGATGACGGTGATGAAACTGCATCACATCTGATCTGCGAATGCAATGCATTGGAGAGCAAAAGGCACAGAACATTTGGGACAACCAGACCCGAAGAACTTGTGTCTAATAAAGAACTGGTAAAGGGACTCCTTGCACTGTTCAAGGGCATTGGTTGGCTTTACTAGACATACAGGGAGCGATACCGCACAATAAACTTAGTTTCGGTGCGGGCAGTGGCGGGTTAGACCAAGACTGTTTTGGCTTCCCTGAAAGAATCAAATCAAATCAACCTCTGGGAATCTCCGTGAGCCACAGCGCGCTCTCTCTCTCGTACAATAGGAGGAGGTGTTCTCAGTAAGATTCACCTAGTCATGGCAATGGATGGATAACTGTTGCTATAGTACGGTCCGATGGTAGTACTCTTAAGGCAGTTTCTGGATTGGAGAGTTTTAATAACAGAGATGTGATTGCTTTTCGTACATTTCAAGTTGCAATCTTGTATTTTGCAATGTTCTGTTCCTGAAACCGGACTGATTTGGCATGAGCCCCAACTTGAATCCAATGGAACACTTTTGGAAAGAAATGTTCAAATGTTTGTAAAGCTAAAGGACCAAACTGCTAAGATCATCGGTTCCTGAACTTACAAATTACTTAAAGTAATTTACGATAAGGACAAGAGACACCAACCACGCCGGAGGCAGAACTCGAACCTTCGAGGGGAGTGCCGCGCAATCCATAACTTGGCGCCTTAGACCTCGCGGCCATTCCCGCGCGGACTTTGTAAAGAGAAAGTCGCATCTGCACCAGTTCCCAGTGTTATCGTTGCTTCTTTTTAGTTATTTAGGAAGACCTGCTACTCCTCCACAGAGATGCAGATACCTTAATGATCGTCCTTCCCAACACGTTTCAAGCTGTCATAAATACAGATGGGTAGTTCGCGTAGGAACGGTTCACAATAGTGAACTGAAGGACCGAGGAATTACATACGAGGGACGGCAGTTCGCCCTTCAGTTCTCCTAGTCGGTCCCATTCGGCGGTCCCGGTCTGGAACGGTTGCGACGATTTTCAGTTTCAGGAACTGCCTCGTGGCCCTTCCGTTTCTAGTTCCACACAGAACGCGCGAGGAAACCCGTTCCGGTCATTGTTCCAGTTCCTTAGTTCCAGCTTACTGCTTGGTATCGCGCTGTCGTCCGTCGCGCTTTCACATTGTGTTTCACACTCTTTTTGAACTTTGGACTATTGGTTCTTCGCGCATTCTGTTTACATTTCACAGTTTTTTTATAATTTTGTAAGTTAACGCACATAAAAATTGCGTTCTGTGTAATACACAATATTTACAGGCATCGTAAAAGACAAATCTGCTTTATTTCTTCGGCAGAAGTAATTCTTGCGAATTTTTTAAATTATTATTCGTACATTTCTTTAGATTTCACCTCTTTTATTCAATATCTAGTTTTTAATGAAGCTTTTAATCAATTCACTAAAATGTTCTGTAACAGTTTTCAGCTAAATAGATTTTCCCCTTTCCACGGTAGCCGATGCGTAACAATTTTTAAGTTTCTTTGTTAGACTTTTGTGTAATAAATAAGTTGTTGTTCGTAATATCGGCTGAATAGGAAAAGTGATTTCGATTTCGAAAGTTTAGACTCCAATAGTATCGTATTTACTTTTTATCTCAGAAATTATTTTATATTCCATAGGGCGTAGTAAAGGTCAGCAAGTGACATAATAACAATAATAATACGTAAAATCGCTGCTATTTAATATTATTCAATCGAACACGACGGTCCCGTTTCGGCTTAAACTGGCCGGCCGCAGTGGCCGAGCGGTCTGCGGCGTGCCATTCACAGTCTGCACGGTCGCTGCGGTCGGGGGTTCGAATGCCCCTTTGGGTATGGATGTTTGTGGCGTCTTTAGTTCAAAGTTCATACGTAGTTTGTAAGTTTAGGAACTGATGACCCCGTAGTTAGGTCCCTTAGGCTCTACAAACATTTGAACATTTCGGCTTAAACTGCCATTTTCAAGTGACTTGCGTTACAAAGTGGATGGTATTTAGGTGGAATAAATTATTCCGTGATAGTACAATATAGAATTTAACATTTACTTACGTATATGTCTAGATGGTCTGAAATACGTAGGTCATCTAGGGCTTCAGTTTATTGAATGTCAAAATTGATTGGTAATTTTTATTCTGATTTGGTAGTTTGACAATTGCAGCCAAAGATTCTATAAATTGTAATAACGTAAATATGACGTTTAAATGATTTGTTAACATACATCGTGTCCGCAACTGTCAGACTAGCAAATCAGAATTAAAATTACCAACCAATTTTGACGGTCATTCTACTGAAGCCTTAGATGTCCTACGTATTTCAGACCATCTAGACATATACGTAAGTAAATGTTAAATTCTATATTGTACTATCACGGAATAATTTATTCCACCTAAATACCATCCACTTTGTAACGCAAGTCACTTGAAAATGGCAGTTTAAGCCGAAATGTTCAAATGTTTGTAGAGCCTAAGGGACCTAACTACGGGGTCATCAGTTCCTAAACTTACAAACTACGTATGCGTAAATAAATGTTGATTTCTATATTTTAATATTATACTATAAGGTCATAATTTATTCAACCTAAATGCCACCCACTTTGTAACGCAGATCACTTGATAATGGCAGTTTAAGCCGAAACGGGACCGTCGTGTTCGAATAAATAATATTAAGTAGCAGCGACTTATCAGAAATTAATGTTCAGCTTTTATAAACAAACTACTCACATTCTGTTTTCATTATCTGTAATTGGATAGCCGCGGTGGAGTAGCCGAGCTGTCTAAAGCGTCTCTCTGCGGAGCGCGCGGTTGCTCGCCGTGGAGGTTCGAGTCCTCCCTGGGTCATGGGTGTTTGTGTTGTCCTTAGGTTAGTTTACCTAGGTTTAATTAGTTTGTAAGCTACGGACTGATGACCACGCAGTTTGGTCCGATAGATTTACAAACATTTGAACATTTTGTAACTGGATAAGGACTGGACAGAAAAGGAACGGCCGGCCGCGGTGGCCGAGGGGACTGAGGCGCTCCATTCACAGTCTGTACGGCCACTACGGTCGGAGGTTCGAATCCCCCCTCGGACATGTATATTTGTGCCGTCCTTAGTATTAGCTAGTTCATAAGTAGTTTGTAGGTTTAGGGACTGATGACCCCGTAGTTAAGTCCCATAAGGTATACAAACATGATACAACTGCAGTAATTCACACCGACAGCAGGATTACTTTGGACTCTTTGCGAAATCCGAAGAACCACAACTTGCTGATTGAAGAAATAAGAAGTAAAATCAGAAGGTTGCAGACACACAACTGGCTGGTGCATTTCGAATGGGTTAAGGCACATCAAGGGATATGGGGAAATGAACTAGCTGACAACCCTGCTAAAAGAGCAGCTCGATCACGACAGTCAACACGCTATACCTACAAGTGCCGTAAAGAAGAAACTTCGAGAAGAGTTTAGGAACAAATGGGAGTGGCACAGAACAAAAAACGGGGGAAGCACTAAACCGTATTTTCCTACGATCCGACAACGTTTACTAATTAAACTTCCAATATCTCAGAATTTTACAGCTATGTTAACAGGTCATGGGAAACTGAAAGCCTACTATCAGCGGTTCAAAATAATTGAAGACGGAACGTGCACATGTAACAGAGCTGTTCAAACTATTGACCACGTGCTGCAATTTATTGAAAGAGAGGGACCATCTCAGGAAAAAAAAATAGCTGCCAAAGGAGGAGGATGGCCCGTCAGTAAATATGACTTAGTACATAAATTCATTACAGACTTTTACAATTTTTGTAATTCAATAAGATTTCCTAATGTATAAAACTTTTACAATTTTTGTAATTAATTAAGATTTCCTAATGTATAAAATTGTTTGTTCCTTTGTAAACCCTGTCAACTTATACACTGTACTTGTGTTTGTAAAAACATTTGATGTAACCGCCTGAATCAAACCATCAAACATGTAATATTACTATGTAATGGAGCATGTTAAATAATAAATAAATAAATAAAAATAAATAAACATTTGAACATTTTGAAAAGGAACGGCGAACGAGTGGAAATGAACAGCTCCCAAAAAGTAGCTCACAAAAATGAACTAGTTAGTTATCTCTAGTCATAAAGACAAAGAGGTGTCACGCCCAATGTATCGGCAAAATGCTCGACATCTGTTTTCCCTGACTGGTGGAAAGTAAGCAATGTCACTCCTTTCTCCGCAGCGCTGCCAACGAGAAGTGAGTAATCGTAACGTAGCAGGTATTGCGCAAGAGGTAAGCGAACCGTTTCGGCCTTGAGTGGGAGGGGAGAGGACAGGTAATCCAGTGTGGCCGGAACCTTTGTTGTGGTCTGGCTGCCGCATTGCGACTTCCCGCCGTGTGTGGCGGTTGTGCTCACTCGCTCTTCCGCCTCGCAAAGTAACAACGCAGTAGCGTGGGTTTTTCTTTCTTCTCGTCGTGAGATTCAGGTCAAACCGCCAAGGGCGCGACAGGCAGAAAGAAAACAATTGTCAGGTTTCGCTTGAGTGGTTTACACAAACGACTGTTTGTCCTCGTTTGCCCTGGTCAAGGTGACGACAGCTCAACTGTAAATAAAACAAAAATATTTTGTTGTCATCCTGTTTCATGAGGATAAGGTCGTATCATTCAAAACGATAGGACGAGTAATTCAAATGTTTGTAAGCCTAAGGCACTTAACTACGGGGTTATCAATCCCCAAACTTACAAACTACTTATTAACTAGCTTATACTAAAGACGACACAAACATCCATGACCGAGGGGGGATTCGAACCCCCGACGGCGGACGATCGCGCGCACCGTAACACGGCGCTCCAGCACGCGCGGCTGCTCCGCCGCGGCGACGAGCAATTCGCAGGGAATAATCGTAACTCTAGTCTAAGAGTCTGCACGAGAAGAAAAACGCGTACATGAAGTTGTACATAGTATAATATCGGAAGTTGAATCAGTTTCCATATTTTGTGGGTTTCCATCAAGCAACTTTGGAGGGAGATTGTTGTCTTCAGTCTAATCACTGGTTCGATGCGGAGTGGCCTGTCCTACACAATCATCTTCAAGTCTACTACTGAATCATATTTATGTGAAACTGCTTACTATAATTAAGCCTTGATCTCTCGCAGCCGCGGTGGAGTAGCCGAGCGGTTTAAAACACTTCGCTGCGGAGCGCTCGGTTGCTCACCGTGGAGGTTAGAGTCCTCCCTGGGGTATGGGTGTGTGTGTTTGTCCGTAGGTTAGTTTACCTAGGTTTAAGTAGTTTGTAAGCTACGGACTGATGACCACGCAGTTTGGTCCGATAGATTTACAGACATTTGAACATTTTTGATCTCTTGCACTTTTAGGAAGCTACAACATCTTCGGTGCAATAACATGCAACCTGATGTTCAGTTACTTTATTTTTCGTTAATCCCCGTCACAGTAGCCTTGATACACAGTTCCTTTGGTGACTGGATTCAAAAGAAGACGCTTATAAGGCTAGGGTTTGGAAAAAAAGGACTCGTCACTATAGGAACTGTGTATGAAAACAAATCTGATGGACATTTATGAAAAATAAATATATTTCTGACACTCTTTCAGCTTTACTCACTGACATTGAGACACGAAGTTTTAGTGATATGCAAGATCTGAAGCTGGGAGCCTATGTCAGCCGAATCCAGTGGAATAACAATTGTATAGAGCGATCATAGGCAATCTGTTTTTGATTTTGATGTTTCTTTTTAATTTATTAAATTACTTTACAACTTATTACCCACCCCTGTCACCTAGAACAAGCAAACGCGCATAATATATATATGGTGAATCACCTAATACTTAAAATGCAAATATTTCGGAAAAGGATAGTGAAATTGATGTGCGGTTTTTACAGGATGGATTGGTAATCAAGGACTCGAATAGTTAACCAATAAACATATTGTAAAAATACATAGAAAGTGTATTTTTTATGCAAACATACAGTTTTTCAAATGGAACAGTGGTCGTTTCTATCATACACTGGAATTTTTGACACCAGCTGTGTACAAAGAATTATGAATGACATTTTTATCACGTTTAGTTTGGCAGCTGCAACCATTCAAAATTTTGGGGGCGGAGGCTACGACAGCGTAGCTGACTGGCTGGTGGTCATGAGACAGTGGGCCGTACCCCGGGGGCTAGCCACTCGGTCAGTCAGCTACGCTATCGCAGCCTTCGCCCCCGAAACTTTGAACGGTTGTAGCTGCCAAACTAAACGTGATAAAAATATCATTCAAAATTATTTGTACACAGCTGGTGTCAAAAATTCCAGTGCATGATAGAAACAACTATTGTTCCTTTTAAAATTCTGTATGTTTGCATAAAAAATTACACTTTCTAAGTAATATTACAAACTGTTTATTGACTAAAACTACGAGCCCCTGACTACCAATCCATTCTGTGAAAACCGCACTTTCCGTTTCCGCAATATATGCAGTGCAAGTGTTAGGTAATTCACTCTGATGACCCCAACATTACTACGAGGGAGTTTCTAAGGATGTTTCTAAGGTGACTGCCATTAGTGGCACGCCGGACTGATGTTCACATGTTTCTTTATTTGTGGCTTCCATTGAGCTGGTAGCTCGATTGGACACCTGTGAACATTGAACACTGTAGGGCATATGTATTTTGTGGTGTGGGTGCCGTCGGGTACGATCGTAAATCACTGTTGGCACTTATCATGGGCTCAGTCACCAACCACCACACACAGATGGCCACTGTGAAACTGTTTTCGTGCAGTTCATGCGTAACTACGTCGCTCACATATGTTAATGTCCTCATTATAAAACGCGATTACATACTTCCAGCCCCTGCGGTTGGAGGCGCCTATGTATATAATATACAAGCTCAGGTATCTAGACGTACACCTTTCACTATGATAAAGCTTCAAACAATGCTCACCAAGCAAATATTGCATCGGTTAACTACAGCATGTTTCAGGCCCAAATAAAAGTATCTGTGAACTAATTGCTACTTTCAGTTGCAGACCTTGCCCACGATCTTAGCTAGCCACGGCCCACCTCCCAAACCTGCATTTCACAGAACAGCATCCCGAGACGAGTACACGAAACTTCAGTCTCTGCGTTCCCCTACAGTTTTGACCCTGTACAAATGTCTTGAGTCCCACACAGCAGGAAGCAAAACTGACGCGTTGGTCCTCCTCTGCCTGGAGAGACGTGTGACGTGAGCAAGCCCCTAGCACGCCGCAGCGGAGAAGCGAGTCAACTCAAAAAAATATTCAAATGTTTGTACAGTCTATGGGACTTAACTACGGGGTCATCAGTCCCTAAACTTACAAACTACATATGAACTACTTACGAACTACGACGGCACAAATATCCATACCCGAGGGGGATTCAAACCCCCGACCGTAGTAGCCGTGCAGACCGTGACTGGAGCGCCTTAGTCTTTTTTTTTTTTTTTTTTTTTTTTTTTTTTTTTGCTCTATGGGTGGTTCTGTTCAATGCGGACGCTGATCGTATTTGTCCGTTGATATTCGAAGTGTTCTTGGCTCAGCTTTTTTATTACAGAGGGTTTTGAGCCCCCTGACCGGGCGCGCTGAGCCACGGCGCCCGGCAGTCCCCTCGCCCACCGCGGCCGGCGCGAGTCAACTGTCCCCGAATAGAAGCAGCTGATCGCCGCCATTTGCAGGGAGAAATCGTAGTACTGCGGTTGTTAGTTCAAGTGTATGAGACGCAACAAGAGCAAAATAAAGCACAAAATAAACGCATCTTTGTTTAAAAAAAATTACTGATTATTGCTGTCTGTTTAAAAAGTATTCATAAATGAATAAAGTTTCGTAATTTTCGAAATAACGTCTGCATAGAGACACGAAATTTAAGAATGTAAGGCTCTTTTCTGATAAGGTGGAGCGACTTTTCATCGAGATATTTGCATGAGATGATTCCATGAAACTTGTAAAGTAGCAGAGAGTGCGATTATTTTTTTAATTCACGTAATTTTCTGTCAGGCGCTGTTCACGTTTCGCCGACTACTCTCTAAAGGTTTTGCACGCGTATTTTTGTACATCACATTTTTGTCTACATTCCTTTCCATATTACATAGAATTTTTCTTTCAACTTCCTCGAATTTGGGTATGAATAATTGTAATAACTCATAAAATTTTAAATACGCATTTCATTCTCACATTACTTTTTAACACAGTACTTCCCAAAGTGGTTGAGTATGTAACATTCGATCAACTAATGACCATTTACGAAGTGCAATTACCACCTGTTAAGTGCCTAAAAACAATTATTCCACCTACTTCTGCATCATACTTACATGTGATAAATACCTTTTATACACCTAGTTATTCATTCAACTCAAATTAGTATTTTTATTAATTTATATTAAAATAAAATATAAATACTTGACATGCACCAAAGTACGTTTCTCAGTTTTGGAGAATCATTTGTAAGAGGAAACCTAAAGAAAAACAAACGTTCATTTCTTTTTTATCCATCAAAATAGTATACGGAACACAAGTAATAACTGTTTCCGTCTTCCTCTTTGCTCCTGCTCGGTTACAATTAAAAGCAGCACACGAACGGACCATTTTGCGCCGTTTCCCTGCAAATGGCGGCTTCTGTCACGTTCAGTGTGGGGACGCGACACTAGCGCCAGCGAGCGGTCTAGTTTTTATTTACTACGTCTATGGACGCGGTGCTACCTGGGAGCGCCTTTTACTCCAGCGGCTTGGCCTGGCGTGGCCCGGCCCGGCCTGCCCGGCGCGGCGCTCTATTTTCACGCGTGACAACAGGCGCTGCTGGCACCACGTCAAGACCGGCCACGGCGGCCACCCACTGGCTTCCTCTCGCAGAGGATGCCTTCCATTAGCCTGCTGTGCGGCCATTTCCCTACGTGGACTGCGGCGCAAGGTGCCGGCCCAAGTCAGGAACAACCAAACTCTCACGTATTACAGAGAAACATTTCACTAGGGATACTACCTAGCGTTGCCCAGCTATTTATTTACCCAGTTTTCATTACTCCATCTTTCACTTTCACATTCTGTCCATCGCCTCCTAGCCCATTCGCTGACCATTTCACCTTCGACATACGATGGGTGCTCAAATGCAAACGTATGAAACATCTTAACAACCAAACGGGTTGAAATTTGAATACGTCGCTTTAGGATGACGTAGTGTGACATCTAGGGAGCTGAAACATACGTCGCTGTGCCCCCAGCAGACAAGGTGATGAAACTTCCTGGCAGATTAAAATTGTGTGCCGGAACCGGGACTCGAACCTGGAACCTTTGCCTCTCGCGGACAAGCGCTCGCCGGCCTCGGTGGCCGAGGGGACTGAGGCGCTCCAGTCACGGTCTGCACGGCCACTACGGTCGGGGGTTCGAATCCCCCCTCGAGCATGGATATTTGTGACGTCCGTAGTATTAGTTAGTTCATAAGTAGTTTGTAAGTTTAGGAACTGCTGACCCCGTAGTTAAGTCCCATAAGCTATACAAACATTTGAACATTTTTTTGGCAAACGCTCTACGACTGAGCTATGCCAACACGACTCGCGGTGCCGCCCCTCAATTTCATTTCTGTCAGTACCTCGCCTCCTACTTATCAAACTTCACAGAAGTTCTCCTGCGAAACTTGCAGACTAGCACTCCTGGAAGAAAGGATAGCTCAGTGGTAGAGCGCTTGCCTGCGAAAGGCAAAGGTTCCAGGTTCGACTCCCGGTTCCGGCACACAATTTTAACTTGTCAGGATGTTTCATATCAGCTCCTTCTCCGCTGCAGAGTGAAAGTTTCATTGTGGAAACATCCCTTACGCTGTGGCTAAGCCAAGTCTCCACCATATACTTTCTTCCTGGATTGCTAGTCTTGCAAATTTCGCAGGAGAGTTTCTGTGAAGTTTGGAAAATAGGAAGCGAGGTACTGGCAGAATTGAAGTTGTGGGGCGGCACCGTGAGTCGTGTCGGGATAGCTCAATCGGTAGAGCGCTTGCCCGCGAAAGGCAAAGGTTCCAGGTTCGAGTCCCGCTTCTGGTACACAATTGTAACCTGCCAGGAAGTTCCGTATCGGCGCATACTCCGCTGCAGGGTGAAAGTTTCATTCTGGAGACAAGGTGATGCTTACCGCTGCCGAAGTGTGCTTTGTAGTGCTTCTCTATATTATGCCAGCCGTAATTGAAAATGCCTCCGCGTGTGAAATCAGAACTGTGATTCGTTTTCTTAATACAAAGCAAGTTAAACCAAAGGAAATTCATCGGCAAATCTGGAAGTTTTGCGACCTCACACGGCGAATGTGACCAAACAGCTCTTAAGGGAATTTTACTGGGACGTGTTTGATTATCCTCCGTACAGCCGGAACATTTTCCTAGCGACTTTCCTCTCTCCTTACACCTAAAAATCTGTCCTTGGTGGTCAACACTTCAACGATGATGACGAGCTGAAAGAACATGTTACCACAGGTGGCAACTTTCTATGAAAAAGGCGTACAAAAACTTGTGCCACGCTATGACAAGCGCCTACAAAATTTCGGAATCTATGTAGAAAAGTAGTTTAACACTTGTAGAATTTTGTACAATACATATTTTTCTGTGTCTATACACGTTTCTTTTATACAACCTAACTGAACTTGCTTTTTGGACGTACCTCGTAGATGAAAGGTTGTTGGAATTGAAAAAACCTGCCCAACTACTGCTCCCCAATTAACAGATATGCTTAACCGAGAATAATCGATAGTACTGCAAAGAAGCTGAATAGCTCGCAGTAATTGAAATTCACACAGGCACAGCATTTCTTTATTATGACGTGTTACAGATATTTTCCATCATCAGATATTCATCTGCTTTGTGAGCAATAGCAACACTTAGACATGTAACATGTAGGTACACAGGTGTGGTTAATGAGGTGTTCGATATTAGATATAGGCAATCATATGTATAGACATATCCTAGCCCTAGTTCAGTGAACAGTGAACAGGCGTCGTATCAATTATGTGCTGCGACTAATATATGCCGCATGTGAAGATAAACGTCTCTGTACAAAGTAATAAAAAAACGTATACTCTTTCCCATAGTTCTGTAAAGGCAGATCGGGTACCGACCGGACGCCATGTTACCCTCCGCCCGAAGGCGTCGTCGGATGCGGTATGAAGGGGAACGTGGTCAGAGAACCGCACTGCC
Source organism: Locusta migratoria (assembly GCA_026315105.1). Classification (NCBI taxonomy): domain Eukaryota; kingdom Metazoa; phylum Arthropoda; class Insecta; order Orthoptera; family Acrididae; genus Locusta; species Locusta migratoria. Next base: position 129,438,956 of record CM048745.1, on the reverse strand, counting down.
TCCCGTTGTGTCTGTTTTTGTTATCGGAGCCGCTACTTCAGTCAAGTAGCTTCTCAGTTGGCCTCACAAGGGCTGATTGCATCCCGCTTGCCAACAGAGTTCTGCAACCACGGGCGGTAACCCAGCCACTCGACAGTGTTTAACTTCGGTGATCTAGTGGGAACCGATATATACACTGTGGCACGACCGTTAGCTCTGTACAATGTATACAACAATTAATTGGTAAGTCTCCCCTTCTCTGCTCAGTGAACTAGAAAAAGTGAACAAATTTTAGTTTTATGTTCTGCCGATGACATTCATGAATTATATTGTCAGAAAAGTTGAGTATGCCGAAAAAGTGGCGAGGAGCAGCACTTGAAATTTTCCCATAGGGTGGCAAAGTCCCTGGAGCCGGCCCTGGCTGTATTCATACTGCAAGCATGAACAGCGAAAAAGCAGTAAGAGATAAACTTGTTTCCTTTCGTCGTTTTTCCCGGGTCGTCAGCGAGAAAAAGTTGCATAAAGGTTTGAAATCAAATGACAAGTTCGTTGCAGACTGCTAAGTACTCTCATTCAATAATACATCACATCGCAGTTCTTCGCGTATCTCTTTGATCATGACGTCATACTGAACAATGAGTTGTAGGAGGTTCTTACACACAGTGATCTTTCTCTTGGTTTTCAGAACAAGTGTGCAAACTTTGAACAAGATCTGAATAAAATTGCAGATTTGAGTGAATTACAAACAAAAAATCGGAACGAAGGAAGATAGATTTTTAAGAATTAATAGTCACATTGCGGAAGATGAAACCGGTTTCCAAATGCAAGTAAAATAATGCCACAGCAAGTGACGTGATGGCAGCACCTTTTGCTGTCAAAATTATAGTGGCACCGTTCTCAATAGGACATCAGCTGAGTTACTTCGAGAGAACACTGGTATTATGTATTTTATCATGGCATGAGCCAAGAATCCACTAAGAAGAAGTGAAGGTATAAGTGTAACATTCGGACGTAGACTGCGCAGAAATAATATAGGGACGTCAAACATAGTAGTAAAAAAAGTGCATTCGTAAACTAAGATCCGCTCGGTAACTACTTGCTTATAGCAACGCTAAATTTCGAGTACGAGCGATCGAGCGCTATTGAGAAATCTTCCTTATTCAAGCTGAAACTACCAGTGGCATCTAGCGAGCGAAAAGCATTACCTTGAAGTTATTGCGCAATGTGTTAGATGCCCTGAATACTTTTCAGTGATGAACCGCTAATTATTTAGTGAAATAAGAAATGTTCAAATATTTGTAAATCTAAGGGACAACTACTTTGATCATCAACCTTCAAGTAACTTACGCTAAGGACAACACAAACACCCAAGCCCGAGGGAGGACTCGAACCCCCGACGGCGAGCAATCGCGCGCTCCGCAGCAAGGCGCCTTAGAATGCTCGACCGCTCGACGGTGGCAGGGAAATAAGATAACATAGATAAAGTTATTGTAAGCCAACTTTTGGAGCGATGCTTTGTGTAAACTGCACTAAAGGACACCGTAATGCAGTTGGCGATTGGATATTCATGACGTCGAAATTATACTGCCTACACGAACCCTTCTATTCACAAATACACATAACAGATGGAATTATCTCCTTAAGTTGCCAATGTTACAGTCTGAATAAACTGTCAGTATGGCCCTAATTTTAGTTATTTTCCTAAAGAGATGGCTCCTCGTGCAATTTAAGAAACTATAGAATTGTTCCTCATGCCCCTTTTTCAAACATTTGTAGTCCCTCAAAAACACACACATGTTAAAATTACTGACACGAAAACCAGAATACAGCAATCATGCTTGCTGGTACGGGAAGGACAATGGCGTAACGAAGTTAAAGCGGCTCTCATAATGGGGTCGGCAAAAGTAGCGTCACTGTTGTGGCGCCACAAGAAGCCAGGTGCTTTTTAACTTCAGACACGTCACTCGAGGAGTGATAGTGTAGCATCACTTCAGCCGCATTTGGAAAACCTAATCTGCAATTCAGAAAAGGTGGAGGTAGGGTCCATTTTTTCCCTGCCCGAATTCCGCAACTTGTCCTGCAGGTAGAACGCTTAAATATCTCTGCATAAACACGTCCTCTACGACTGAATAACGAAAAAGGCGTGGCCTCGTTTCGGCATAGTTTGAATCGACTCAGCCCAAACATTAACATATTTTGTCACGAGGGAATAGTCTGCTCTGATTCCACATCAAAAAGTAGCAAGAAAAACTACGGAACATATCGATTATAAAATTTTGCTATGGCAAAATGTTAAGATGGACTGATTCCACTTATTTGATGTGAAATTCGAACAAAGAATCCTACATAAAAGTACTTAAACTCTTTACTACAGAGGGTGATTCTACTGTAAGAGCTGCCAGAAATATTTTCGATTATTGTAGCTTACGAGTTAGCCGTTTCCGCATGTAGGAATCTTAATTCAAACTGGAACATGTATCCACCAACCTAGAAAGTCTGTAACATCTTCACAGAATCATCTTGCACATCAATTTTTAGAACGTTTGTCATCATTCTTATTTCAGGATTTTTAAGATATTTATTTACTTTTTGAAAATAAACTATGTATTAAATGTAATATTACTCTTAAGATCAACATTGTCATAGTCGTATAACACGACTTCTTGGCGTGTTGTGGGAAGTGGGCGAGAGAAAACAGCAGGTCTGCACTTAAAAGGTGATTAACATTCGTGTAGATGTTGTTTGGAATTTCACGTACTAACGGGGAGGAGAGTTTTGGGCGATATTCAGAGTTTGGCTGTTCTTGTGAGCCTTATTTTATTTCTAAAATTGAGCATTTTCACATATGTCCATAAGGTTAGCTCATCGCACATTTAGAAAAAGAAAGCATCTGAGGAGCTTTCTGCTCGTATATTGAAAAGGTGACACTGCACTATGCGTAAAATCTGAAGGAACTGAGATACCAACAGCCGTATGTATAATAAAATATTTATTGTATCACAACCAGTTTCGGCATTCCACTATGCCATCTTCAGGTCCCTACATCGGAGCATAATATCCATAAGTAGGGATAACAAAACTGGATTCGTGGATTTGTGTCTCTTACAAGGGGAGGCCGCCAATTGTGAAATGCAGATTCGATTCATATTGCGCATAATGAAAGGTCATGGCCAGAGGTGTAATTTGGCAAAGCACCAAGATGCACTTCTCAGCCGTTGTCGAGAAAATCGACAATTAAAAAAAAAAAAAAGCCGTTGCGGTGAAATACTCTCTACGATGAGCAATGTTGTACAGATGCGTGGCGTAGCGGTAAGCTCTCGGATTCGTAATCCGAAGGTCGCCGGATCGAATCTCGTGGCATGCAACTTTATTTTATTATTTTTACTTTCAATTGTTTTTTAAATTATCTGTTGGGAAACACACCTTACTGACTTTCTGAAAAATTGTTCTATCGTTCGTCAGGTTTGACTTACACTATACGTATTCGTCTCGGAATATCGTTTATACTTCTTCCGTTAACTATACGTGGTAAACATTATGAAGACAATAAGATTTTTTGTGAAATACAACTTTGTTTGCGGAAAACATAATGATGTTCGAAGTCGCCATTTGCATATAATAAGTGGTTTGAAAGTCGTTTGTCGTGGAAAAGCTGGCGACTTCGCACATCAAATGTTATTCAAGAAAATCAAATGTTTGCAGAGTCTATAGGACTTAACTACGGGGTCATCAGTCCCTAAAAATACAAACTACTTATGAACTAGCTAATACTAAGGACGGCACAAATATCCATGCCCGAGGGGGGATTCGAACTACCGACCGTAGTGGCCGTGCAGAGCGTGACTGGAGCGCCTCAGTCCCCTCGGCCACCGCGGCCGGCTCACATGTTATTAATTGTGTGTGTGTGTGTGTGTGTGTGTGTGTTTTGAATTAAAGAAAGAACAAATAATAAAAAGTTGCATGCCGCGAGATTCGATCCAGCGACCATCGGATTACCAACCCAAGCGCTTACCGCTACACCACGCCTCTGTATGATTACTAACCGTAGAGATCGTAGAGAGTATTTCACCGCAACGGCCTTTTTATCGATTTTCTCGACAACGGCTGAGAAGTGCATCTTGGTGCTTTGCCAAATTACACCTCTGGCCATGAGCTTTCATTATGCGCAGTATGAATCGAATCTGAATTTCACAATTGGCGGTCTCCCCTTGTTAGACCGCTCGGCTACTCGACCGCGGCTGCGGGGTCATCAGTCCCTAAACTTACAAACTACTTACGAACTACCTCATACGAAAGACAGCACAATCCTCCACGCCCGAGAGCAGTATCAAGCATGTACCTTTCCTCCAGACCCGCTCCGTATATTTCGATATCGAGATTTACTTGGAAGACGTAAATTAATGAAACACGCTGTGAACGTTTTGAACCTGGCGTTACTGCTACGTCATATTTTTGCTGTGGTGCAAAACGAATGGCTCGGTTCCTTTCACTACTGCATCCGCCATTACTCGTCTAAAGGAAGCAGAACACTGGTTGAGAACACTGGCCCTACTTTGCTTCGCTCACAGCGGGTAACTGAAATTTCCTCGCTGTGGAGGCAGGGATTGGGCAGAACGAAGCGGGCATCCGCAGGATGCGGCCACGGTCGCCATGTCGCGTCGCTCCAAAGTCAATGCCGCGGGTCGCTGGAGTCGGAACGGCCTTCTGCCGCCATCCGCCTATCTCCGGGAAGGACGCCATCCTCTCCACGCCTTGCAGAATTTCCGCCCCCGCTACAATCGACTTTCAAGAAAACCTATCTCAAGCGGAAACATCGCCAGCCTGACCTCATATTGTAGAGACGAAAAAAACACACTAATATGAGCTCGAATATAGTACTTTTCCTTGAGATTGATAAGCTTCCTTCTATGAATCAGCACGCGTTTAGGAAACATCGTTCGTGTGAAACTCAGCTTGCCCTTTTTTCACATAACATCTTGCAAGCCATGAATGAAGGGCAACAGGCGGATTGTGTTTTTCTCGACTTTGAAACAGGCATTTGACGCGGTGCCTCACTGCAGACTGCTAACGACGAAACGAGTGTATGGAATAAATTTCACAGATTAGTGACTGGCTGGAAGACTTCCTAAGTAACAGCGGAAACATCGCCGGCTTGACCTCATATTGTAGAGACGAAAAAAACACACTAATCTGAGCTCGAATATAGTAAACTTCCTTGAGACTGATAAGCTTCCTTCTATGAATCAGCGCGGGTTTAGGAAACTTCGTGTGAAACACAGCTTGCCCTTTTTTCACATAACATCTTGCAAGCCATGGATGAAGGGCAACTTGCAAACTGCGTATTTATCGATTTCAAAAAGGCATTTGACTAGATGCCTAACTGCAGACTGCTAACGAAGAAACGAGTGTATGGAATAGATTTCACAGATTTGTGACTGACTGGAAGACTTCCTAAGTAACAGCGGAAACATCGCCAGCTTGACCTCATATTGTAGAGACGAAAAAAAAAACACACACTATTCCGAGCTCAAATATAGTAATTTTCCTTGAGACGTATAAGCTTCTTTCTACGAATCAGCACGCGTTTAGGAAACAACGTTCGAGTGAAACGTACTGTGTCCTTTGTCAGAGGAGATCGCAAATCAAATGGCTCAGTTGTGACAAATTTCCTCAACATAAATTCACGAAAAGAACGTCGTCTTTCTTTCAGCGATCCCAAATTGAGTTGCCGGAGCATTTCCGTGACACTCGCGCATTGGTCGAACCTACCGGTAACAAATCTAGCTGCTCGTCTCTGAACCGCCACTATGTCTTCCTTTAAACTAATCCAAAAACTTCAGCAATACTCAAGACGTGGTCGTACAAGCGATTTATACGCGGTCTCCTTTAAAGGTGAAGTACATCTTCCCAAAATTCTCCCAATAAACCGAAGTCGGCTATCCGCCTTACTCACAACTGTCCTTACATGCTCGTTCTATTTCATATCGCTCTGCAATGTTACGCCTAGATATTTGAACGACGCGACAGCATCAAGAAGCTCACTACTAATGCTGTATTCGAACATTATGGGATTGCTTTTTCTACTCATGCGCATCACCTTACATTTTTCTACATTGAGAGCTAGTGCCAAACTTCGCACCAACTAGAAATTTTGTCTAAGTCATCCTGTATGCTATTACAGTCAGTTACAGACGACACCCTCCCACACACCACAGCATCATCAGCAAACAGCCGAAAATTACAACTTACTCTGTCCATCAGATCATTTATATAGATAGAAAATAATAGCGGTCCTATCACACTCCCCTGGGGCACGCCTGACGATACACTCGTCTCTGATGAACACTCGCCGTCGAGAACAACGTACTGCGTTCTATTACTTAGGAAGTCTTCCAGCCAGTCACAAATCTGTGAACCTATTCCATAAGCTCGTATCTTCGTTAGCAGTCTGCAGTGTGGCACCGCGTCGAACGCCTTTTTTAAGTCGAGAAAAACACAATCCACCTGTTGCCCTTCGTCCATGGCTCGCAAGATGTCATGTGAGAAAAGGGCAAGCTGAGTTTCACATGAACGATGTTTCCTAAACCCGTGCTGATTCATGGAAAGAAGCTTTTCCGTTTCAAGGAAATTTTTTATATTCGAACTGAGAATATTCTCCAAAATTCTACATGAAACTGATGTCAACGATATTGGCCTGTAATTGTATGGGTCCTCTTTCCTTTCTTATACACGGGAGTCACCTGCGCTTTTTTCCAATCACTAGGAACTTTGCGCTGAATTAAAGATTCACTATAAATGCAAGCTAAGTAGGGGGCCAACGCCGCAGAATAGTCTTTGTATTCCATCCGGACCAGCAGACCTTTTCGTATTTAGCTCTCTCAGCTGATTCTCTACACCGGAAATACCTATTGCTATGTCCCCCATTTCGGAATTACTACGTTGATCAAATGATGGTACATTTGTGTGGTCCTCCTGCGTGAAAGATTTCTTAAAGGTTAAATTTAGAACTTCAGCTTTCCGTTTGCTTTCTTCTATTACTGCCCCGGAATGATCAACGAGTAACTGGACAGTGGGCTTTGACCCGCTTATCGATTTTACCAGAATTTTTTCGGGTTCTCGGAAAGATCTTTTGGTAAGGTATGGCTGTGATAATTATTGTATGCTTCGCGCGTCGATCTTTTTATAGACCCACGAATCTCTGCTAACTTTTGCCTGTCATCATTTGCGTGTTCTTTTTTGAATCGAGAGTGCATTGCTGGGGATGATGCGATTCTGTAACATATCGGCGTACCTCTCACCCGTCACGGTAGCAGTTACAAAACGACAATCACGCAGTTTCTCGAAGAAAAAAGGCCCGATAACTGTAGATGTGGTTCTAATGCTTTCTCAGCAGCTTTCTAACATTATTATTATACCACGGTGGATCTTTCCCATCCTTAATTGTCTTTACTGGCACATATTTCTCTAACCCTTTATTAACAATGCACTTAAATTTAGTCCACAATTTCTCTACATCCATAGTCCCGGAATTAAATGATGCCCATTCAATTTCTAAGTGCGATCGTAACATTTGCTTATCGGCTCTTCCCAACAAAAACACGCTCCTAGCCTTTTTGATTGGTTTATGAACTTTGGTCACCATCGACGCTATGACGATATCATGATCACTAATTCCTGTCTCTACACAGACATCGTTAATAAGGTCAGGCCTGTTTGTGGCTATTAGGTCTAGAATATTTCTATTGCGCGTGGGTTGCCGGTTTAACTGCTCAAGACAGTTTTCGGAGAATGTGTCCAAAAGTAGCTCGCAAGAGTGCTTTTCTGTACCGCCTGAAATGTAACTAACGAGGTCCCAATCTATACTCTTAAGTTTGAAGTCTCCTCCGACTAATATTACATGGCCCGGATACCTATGCACTAACTGGTGTAGACTTTCTTTGAATGATTCTAAAACTTCTACAGCAGCACTGGGGGGTCGATAAAAAACACCCAACTATTAACTTTACTTCTTTTAGACCTGTTATATGTGCCCAGATAACTTCGCAGTTACTTTCAACATCGATCTCAGTGGAAACAATATCTTTATCCACCGCAATGTACACTACTCCTCCAGTTGTATCCGATCTATCTTTCCGATATACATTCCACGCTTCGCTAAATATTTCTGAACTTTTCACATCATGATTTAGCCAGCTTTCGGTGCCTAAAACTATCTGAGCGCAATAACTTCCATGCAGTGCGGCAAATTCGGGAACTTTGTTTCTAATACTCTGTAAGTTCGCGGCTGATATTTTTATGTTCGAATTTTTGTTCCGAACGTGGCCTGAATTTGCTGTTTGAATGCTGACAGGCGAGTGCTCATCAGAGTTAGCGCCTAGCCTAAAAAAAAAACCCATGTGCACTCCACAAGTACTCTGCTACCCGAGTAGGCGCTTCCTTAGTGGCAACACTGCTGTGGAGACAAAATGCAATGGAGTTTACTATTGTCGCTGATAACACACGTTGTTGAAATACCTACCTTACCTCCGAGCAAATGGACTCGACCGACCCACATCACTGGCGTGCACACAATCGAGGGAAAGTCACTTGTTAGCGAGCTGTCTAACGTAACGGTGTCACTATGTTTTCGAAACAGGAAACGGAGTTGGATCGAGCTTGAAAGTGCCACAGGTCGTACAATTTAAATACAATTTCATTTATTTATTTACAATTACAATAACAATTTAGGTCTGTTACCTGTATAACTAAAACAGACCTTTACAATCAATTATTATACATTACAAATTGTTTGGTTGTTAGTAATGACAACTCTAAGTATAATTCCCGCCTCTTAGCAAGCCTCCTGAAGGGAGGCCAGTACCCATCCCTACGACGTGGACGTGGGCGGGGCCTACTTACTAATGTAACCACTGCAGCTCGTATTAATTTATTAGATTGTTACATTTACAAACGAAAGTAAATTACACTACTTCTACTAGTGGTGCACTGATTTACACTATCCATCTCCTTTGTACCACTGGATTTCTAGTCTAGATTGGATTTGGAAGGTAGCGAGGCAGCCAACACCAGAGAACTTATTCCAGTGACTTCTCCCTTATACCTTGCTCACGCAAGGCGGGGAAGTCGTCCAGCTCTTCACTCCTTGCCTCAACTAACCTTCCGGTCATATTCGGTTCCATCCGTGGTGCCAAACCGACGTTAGCCGGCAAGACGCCAGGGATGGTGATGTCAATCCGGTTTTACGTACGCAGTATATTGCTGCCAATGTATGCCTCATAGAGGCATGCACGGCTTTTCTCTCCTGTTGTTTCGCAGCAGACTATCCTCGATAGATCTGCTGCGCGTGGGTTGATACTTTCTCAGTTAGTATAATGAGGATCTCTACTAACTCATCGTTCCTTCAGGTTGTACAGCACGACAGTGTCATCAAAGTCGAAAGCGCGTCAGAGCCTCAGGCGCCAAAGCGCTCTTCAATTTGTCCGCTGTTCGCAGTTGGCCGCTTACGCGATTGTTGGGGCTCGGTCGGAAAGTGATGGTAGGTTCCCGCTACACCTGTGACATGTCTCTGTGCGCGTTCCAGCTCTAACAACAGGTGAAGCGCAGATTTAAAAGAGCTACCTGTTTCCTAACGGAACAGACCCTCGGCTGTTAAAAGCGAAGCATCAGAGAGCTGTTGTGCGCCCGCCGAGAGAAACCGTGCCCTGCACAAGTAGGCGCACCGCAACAAGGAGCGCTGTGCGCTGTGCGCCACGCACTGCCGCCGTGTGTGCGACTGCTCGCACAGTATTTGCGCAACCGCCGCGGCCGCGGCCGCCCCGCTCGTTAGCACTTACTGCAGACGTCGTCCCCCTGGCGCTCGGCCAGACCAAATGCAGACCTCCCTGCACTCGTGTCACACCGATCGCTCTCTCCGATAGCGCTAGCTCTGCTGAAACTTATATCCGCTCCCCTTTCTCGCTTGAATAATTAATCTCGCCACTGCGACCTACGTCTTCGCTGCAAGTTTATTTTTCTGCCCTGAAACTGTTCAGATGTTTTATACCCTGTCATTTGTTGCACGGCGAAGTGATCTACAGACTGACCCAAAAGTCCCTTCGCCTTTTAATGTGCACAGTGTCAGCGAATGATGCAGGTAGAGTCGTAGAAATTGATACGCGTGCTTGAAATGACGTGGGTTTTATGCAAAACAGCAAACGCATAAACAGGCCACCTGTCGGCACTGCACAGCAACTCGTCAATGACGCCACATGAGAATCTACAAATATTTTTAGAATTTTTACAGGGTGTTACAAAAAGGTACCGCTAAACTTTCAGGAAACATTCCTCACACACAAAGAAAGAAAATATGTGGACATGTGTTCGGAAACGCTTAATTTCCATGTTACGGCTCATTTTAGTATTTCTCTTTAAATGTACATTGAAATAATTCGTGCAGACAATTGTCAAAATACCCAATTGTTTCGTTAGGAGGTACTGTACTTCCTCGATTCACCGCCAGTTGGCCCAATTGAAGGAAGGTAATGTTGACTTCAGTGCTTGTGTTCATATGCAATTCATTGCTCTACAGTACTAGCATCAAGCACATCAGTTCGTAGCATCAACTGGTTAGTGTTCATCACGAACGTGGTTTTGCAATCAGTGCAATGTTTACAAATGCGATGTTCAAATGTTCAAATGTTTGTAGAGTCTATGGGACTTAACTACGGGGTCATCAGTCCCTAAACTTACAAACTACTTATGAACTAGCTACAACTAAGGACGGCACAAATATCCATGACCGAGGGGGGATTCGAACCCCCGACCGTAGTGGCCGTGCAGACCGTGACTGGAGCGCCTCAGTCCCCTCGGCCACCGCGGCCGGCCAAATGCGATGAATCGAGGAAGTACAGTACATACTTACGAAACAATTGGGTATTTTGACAATTGTTTGCACGTATTATTTTAATTAACATTTAAAGAGAAATACTAAAATGAGCTCTAACATTGAAATTAAGCGTTTCCGGACACATGTCCACATAACATATTTTCTTTCTTTGTGTGTGAGGAATGTTTCCTGAAAGTTTGGCCGTTCCTTTTTGTAACACCCTATATATGTACCGGGTAATCAAAAAAGTCAGTATAAATTTGAAAACTTAAATCACGGAATAATGTAGATAGAGGGCTAAAAATTGACACACATGCTTGGAATGACATGGAATTTTATTAGAATAAAAAAAAGTTAAAAAATGTCCGACAGATGGCGCTTCATCTGATCAGAAAAGCAATAATTAGCATAACAAATTAAGATAAAGCAAAGTTGATGTTCTTTACTGGAAATGCTCAATATTTTCACCATCATTGCTCAACAATAGCTTTAGTCGAGGAGTAATGTTGTAAACAGCACTGTAAAGCATGTCCGGAATTATGACGATGCACTGGCGTCGGATGTTGTCCTTCAGCATCCCTAGAAATGTCGGTCGATCACGATACACTTGTGACTTAAGGTAACCCCAAAGCCAATAATCGCACGGACTGAGGTCTGGGGACCTGGGAGGCTAAGCATGACGAAAGTGTTGGCTGAGCACACATCACCAAACGACGCACGCAAGAGTTCTTTCACACGTCTAGCAATATGGGGAGGAGCGCCATCCTGCATAAAAATCGTACGTTCCATCAGGTGTTTATCAGCCAGGCTGGGGATGATGCGATGCTGTAACATATCGGCGTACCTCTCACCGGTCACGGTAGCAGTTACAAAACCAGAATCACGCTGTTCTTCGAAGAAAAAAGGCCCGATAACGGTAGATGTGGTTCTAATAGAACCTCATGTCATTCCAAGCATGTGTGTCAATTTTTACCTCTCTATCTACATTATTCCGTGATTTATTAAGTTTTGACATTTTGATCACCAGGTATATAAGTATCTGTGTGTGTGTGTGTGTGTGTGTGTGTGTGTGTGTGTGTGTGTGTGTGTGTGTGTGTGCGCGTGCTTGTGTGTGCGCGCGTGCCTGTGTATGTTTCCCACATCTGTTCGGAAACTACTGGACAGATTTTAACCAAACTCGGTGCACATATTCCTTACTATGAGGCAACGATCTCTGTGGCGGAAAGAACCATCTAAGGTGGTATGACGTCATAAACAATGTAACTCGCGTAAAAAATGCCACATCTTGCTACGATGTTCCACATCACCTCTTAAACGAATGGGCTGTTTTCAAGTAGATTTGGTACAAATATTCTTTATCGTAAAGAAAAAATCTCCGACTACGACATATAGTTCGGGAGATGTGACCTCATAAGGATTGAAATACATGAAAACAAAACTGAAATGGATAAAAGGAGGGCAAAAGGTAATGGGCAGAGACGGAACGTGGAATAAATGCACACCCAGGAAACACCGGCAACTGACACTGCTGTTAACAAAAAGTAAAACCGCCTTTGGCAAAAAATAACACCACCTTTGATCTAAATAAATAAATAAATAAAGAATTTCGCCCAAAAATAAAACTCTATCTTTCCTTTATCTACATATCATTAAAATCATGAATTCGTTTCATTCCCAAATAATCCCAAAGAATGTTTGCTGACGTACAGTTCATTGTTACAGCACGAAAATTCATTGCCGTGCTAAAAAAAATAAAACTTTAATCAATAAAATCAAAGATCCCACAGGTTGCATAGTAAAATAGTAAATACTTCACCTCGTTTCAACATTAAGCAAGGACGTCTTCATCAGAAGAAATATTTTAAAGAATATTACCTAGGGCGGATTGTACACAAAGTATTAGTAAGGAGTTACATAAAAATATTTTTAGTTTTTGTAAATATTTTAATGAAAGGCAAAATAAAATGTTTATCAGTGGCAGCAGAGGTGGCTTATCGGTTAAAAAGGAACAGTGTTATTACACAATGCTATGAGTGCACGTATAGGGTACCATTAACATACCTGAAGAAGGGCAATAATTGCCTGAAACTAGTTGTTATTAAATCTGCAACCCTGCAAATAGGGTCTGTTTCTTTTTTAACCGAATGCAGAATTCTTACTCATTTGTTTTACACTTAAATGATAAGTGCTCTTGTCATGCAACATTAACACCAGGATAGTCGTATAATAAAATACATCAATCCACTCTAATGGATTTTCATGTCATTCTTATCTAATATTTTGTCTAAAATGCATTCTATGTGAATATTTCTTCTGATGAAAACACGCATTGTTCATGTTGAACCTAGTAAAAATTTTACTGCTTTACTATGCAACTTGAGGGCTGTTTAATTTTATTAAAATAACTAGCTGATAAAAGCCCACCTCAATGGGTTGCTAAGTGTCTGTTAGCAGTTTTATTAATATAATGGCGTAAAATGAAAAGCGCTACAGCGCTTCAAGATACCTGAAAGCTAAATTTATAATACGACGGGGAATAAGTGTGAGTAGTATGGATTAAATACATTTGTAACAGTTTTACAATAGGGAGTAGGTGTACTGGCGTAACGAATCGTTACGTGACAAGGAAAGTGCCTCTCATAATAAGAACACAACATAAGTTTGCCCTCTGCTAGGGCGCTAATGTCATTGCAACTGTGATATGGTAATAAGGCCATAGCAATTAATGTCGTGACAGGATATGTTGGACAGTGATGTAATCATCAGATCACGGTACGGAATATTCCCGCGTGTATCGCAACAGTTGTCCTCCTTACAACGTCACTGCCAATACTAGTGACTTGTCCTACATTCCGAAAAAGTAAAGCAAGTAATTCTTATAGCCTCGGTGGAGTAGCCGAGCGGTCTAAGGCGCCTTGCTGTGGAGCGCGCGGCTGCTCGCCGTCGTAGGTTCGAGTCCTCCCTGGGGCATGGGTGTGTGTGTGTTGTCCTTAGGTTAGTTTACCTTAGTTTAAGTAATTTGTAAGCTACGAACTGATGACCACGCAGTTTGGTCCGATAGATTTACAAACATTGGAACATTGGAAATTGTTGTATGACTTGCTACTAATTTTTGAAGCTACCTCTATAATTACGAATTTAATTTGTATCCAAGTCAAATCTCATTCGCAGCAGCTGATCAGTATGAGATGCGCTAGACAAAACGTTTCTGTCGTCAACAGTACTTCATTACTGACGCTAAGTGAATATAAGAAACTACGACTAACCGTAAGTTTTCATCCACTTAACATCCATGACCAAGCAAACCACCATAGTGCACAATGCGAGATTGAAAACTACACCCATGTATCATCGTCAGTGGCCTGCAGTGAATAGTTTTGGCTACAAATGGAAACATACGGACACAAGTCTTTTTTATACATGTACTAGCTGAAAACCCGTCATCGCTCAGGTACTTACTTAATGCAGTCTAACGTTAGTCCATTCTCCTACCCTTTCCTCTCTTTGTCGCCTTCTCTTTACTTCTATGTCCATCTCTTCCTCTTATCTTTCTCTCCCCCCCCCCGTCTCTCTCTCTCTCTCTCTCTCAGCGCATTGAGGTGCTATGCTACGATGCACGAGGTCGTTCCCCGTCGGGGGTTCGAATCCCCCATCGGGCATGGATGTTTGTGCTGTCTGTAGTATAAGATAGTCCATAAGTAGTTTGTAAGTTTAGGACTGATGACCCCGCAGTTAAGTCCCATAAGCTTTACAAACATCTGAACATTTTCTATCTCTTTCTCACTCTGTGTCCATCTCATTATCTCCCTTCTCTCTGTTCATCTCCTCATACCCTTCTCTCTGCCAAACTACATCTTCCCCATTAACTACCAATTACCTCCTCGTCTGTCAAATTCCTCCTCCACTTACACAGTATACTATCTCTTCCACCTGGAAATTCTTAACTTCCGTGGTGATGAGTGTAACAGCGTCTAAGTTTTATGCTGAGTACCCTTCGCCATGCACCAGGCTGAGATACCGTGGTCCATACGTAAAAGTTTCCCCTGACGTTTCGCCTTCGATGCGAAAGGCATCCTCGGAGGTGAAGTGGCAAATCCCCTAGGATGCTTTCCGCAGTCGAATGCGAAACGTCAGGGGAAATTTTACGCATGGACCATGCATCTCAGCCCGGAAGTTACAACTTATGACAACTCCTGAAAGCCTACATTAAATGGTGGTGTTTCTCTTGCTTTGAAGGTTAAGTGAACAAAATTTCATCAAGGTCGGAATAAAACTCTAGATTTTGTCGAAGTTCGTAGGTAAAGTATCCTATGCATGCGGCATACAAAATGTTACGTAGACAATCCATCGTCTCACTTTGAAAATCAAGTGCGCAAAGTTCCTCCGAAATCGAATAAACGGTACGGCAGTGAATACGAACAAAGGGTTTGACGTCTTCCTGTCAGTTCTACGGAGTGGAGACAATGGCAGCTGGCCGCGGTGGCCGAGGGGACTGCGGCGCATCAGTCACGGTCTTCACGGCCACTACGGGCGGGAATTCGAATCCCCCCTCGGGCATGGATATTTGTGCCGTCCTTAGTGTTAGCTAGTTCATAAGTAGTTTGTAAGTTTAGGGACTGATGACCCCGTAGTTAAGTCCCATAAGCTATACAAACATTTGATTTGAAACAATGGCAATAGAAGGGAAACCAAACACCAAACGCCCCATCACTGGATGGACGACCTGCCGAAAGACCTGGCAGCCCTGGTGATCTACGTCTACATGGGATACTCTGCAAATCACATTTAAGTGCCTGGCAGATGGTTCATCGAACTACCTTTATACTATTCATCTCCCATCCCATTCTCGAATAGCGCGCGGGAAAAAAGAACACTTGAATCTCTACGTTAGTGCTCTTATTTCTCGAATTTTATTCTAATGATCTTTTCTACATATGTAAGTGGGAGTCAACCATATATTTTCGCATTCGGAGGAGAATGCTGGCGATTGGAGTTTCGTAAGTAGCCCACGCCGCAGCGATAAGCGCCGTTGTCGTAATGGTTCCCATCCCAGATCCTGTATCATTTCCGTAAGCTGTCCCCCTGTATCGTGACAATACGAAACGAGCTGCCCTTCTCTGGACTCGATGACCTACGTCAAACCCACCTGATAAGGATCCCACACTGGGCAGCAGTACTCCATAAAAGGACGGACAAGCGTAGTGTATGCAGGCCGGCCGCGGTGGCCGAGGGGACTGAGGCGTTCCAGTCACGGTCTGCGCGGCCACAATGGTCGGGGGTTCGAATCCCCCCTCGGGCATGGATATTTGTGCCGTCCTTAGTCTTAGCTAGTTCATAAGTAGTTTGTAAGCTTAGGGACTGATGACCCCGTAGTTAAGTCGCATAAGTTCTACAAACATTTGAACATTTTGAAGTGTATGCAGTTTCTTTAGTAGTTCTGTTGCACCTTTTAAGGGTTCTGCCAATAAAACGAGGTCTCTGGTTCGTCTTTCCCATGACATTATCTACGTGTTCTTTCCAATTTAAGTTTACGGCCTTCACATTTGATTGATTTATCATGTAAACAAAGTTTAACGGATTTCTTTTGTACTCACGTGGACGACTTCACAGTCCACACCTCAGCGATAAGCGCCGTTGTCGTAATGATTCCCATTCCAGACCCTGTATCATTTCCGTAATGCTGTCTCCCCTGTATCGTGCGAGCTGCCCTTCTTTGGACTCTTTCCATGTCCTCCGGCAAACCCACGTGATAAGGATCCCACACTGAGTAATACTCGAAAAAAGGGGCGGAAATGCGTAGTGTATGCAGATTGAAGACACCCGGAGAAACCGGGCACAAAACAGGAGGGAATGTAGGCAGTTTGTGGAAGCAGCGAGTGGTCTTCAGGGCCTGTGATCGCTGGATTTTTTTTTTTTTTTTTTTTTTTTTTTTTTTTTTTTTTTTTTTTTTTTTTTTTGCTTGTGGGACTTAACTACGGGGTCATCAGTCCCTAAACTTACAAACTACTTATCCTAAGGACGGCACAAATATACACATATCCATGCCCGAGGGGGGATTCGAGCCCCCGACCGTAGTGACCGTACAGACCGTGACTGAAGCGCCTCAGTCCCCTCGGCCACCGCGGTCGGCGGATTTTTTGTTGTTATTATATTTGATTACAGTTGCTGCCTCCTAAAAGTCACATGACAATCGTAATTTTGTTTTAGCCAAGGGTTACATACTGTCCCAGTAAGATACTGCCGAAACCTTGTACGTCCATATTAGTTACACGGTGCGTGTGTCGGGAGAAGTGTCTTAGCTCCTCGTTCCCGTTGGACAACGATTGTGTGTCTCCCGCTACGGAGGCGCCGAGGAGACGCTACCGGAAGCGGGCTGGGCGGAGCGCTGTTCACGGACGACGTGCTCGGTAGTGGCGTCCTTGTTCGCTAACAGCCCGCGCATGACGCGTCCCGCTCCCGAAAAAGGCTCACGGGTTCCGCACGCATCGGCCGACACGAAGACGGAGTGCCCAGTGCTGGCTAAAAAGGCACCGTTGCGTCACCCGCCTTTAGCTATTCAGCACGGGGCTCGGACACAGGTGTACGTGCCCGACGGATATATGTCATCTGGCGCTAGGCGACACGCGACACGCACGCACGCAGATAGTGCAGGCGAACCGGTCGGCGACGCGCGATCGACCAGTCCGTTTCTTTTGGGCCCCGGTAGCTTACACGGCCGTTGCGACACAGCTCTCTGCAGCCGACTAGAATTTCTGTTGCGCGATGCGGCCTGTTTCCAGTAGAGCCGTGTTGCGACATAGTCGCACTGCGTACGCAGCCGGGTACGAACGTACGTAGCGGTGTTCTTTGTGGCCAAGAAGTGCTGGACAGTTCGCAGCTGTGGTCGAGCCGCGAGGCAACCTCTCGTGTCTAGGGTGGAGGTGTCCGGACACTTGCTACGCCGGACATTTGCCACACTTTTACCTGCTGCGAAGGGTCGGGTGCCCCTGTCTCGTCCTTCTCCTCCCCCCTCCTCCTAATCCTCCTCACTCCCGTCCCGAAATCTACATCTACATACATACTCCGCAATTCACCGTAAGGTGCGTGGCGGAGGGTACACTGTACCACTACTAGGCATTTCCTTTCCTATTCCACTCCCAAATTGAACGAGGGAAAAAAAATGCCTATATGCCTCCGTACGAGCCCTAATTTCTCTTATCTTGTCTTTGTGATCTTTACGCGAAATGTAAGTAGGCGGCAGCAAGATCGTACTACATTCAGCTTCAAATTCCGGCCCTCTAAATTCCGTGGACGGTATCCAGTCACCTGCAGTTCCTACTGTAACAAACAGTATCGAAGTTATTACAACGACCAAGGGCAGGCCTTTGCCTATTACAATGGTTACGAGTATAAAAAAATAGAGAGAATCAAAGGAAAGTGTCCTTACATCGATGTGCTTACTCCGAAAATAGGATCATTGCAAGGGAAAGCTGCTTTCGAACGACGGAGAACTATTGAGCGTATTAGAACATCCGAGAGAACCACCTGACGACGCAACCTTTATTAGTTGTATGAATAAAAAGAGTGTTTCAGGACTCAGTATCCCTAAATAGCTTAATGATGAAACTATCTGGTGCCGTTTCGGTTTCAAAAATTCAAATGTTTGTAGAGCTTATGGGACTTAACTATGGGGTCATCAGTCCCTAAACTTACAAACTACTTATGAACTAGCTACTACTAAGGACGGCACAAATATCCATGCCCGAGGGGGGATTCGAACCCCCGACCGTAGTGGCCGTGTTGACCGTGACTGGAGCGCCTCAGTCCCCTCGGCCAACGTGGTCGGCCGTTTCCATTTACTAGTGTTTAATCAATAAGCAGTCAAACTTGACTAAACGAAGCAAAAATATTAAACATCACTGAAATGATCGTCCTGCAACTAGAGTTAACCGTTACATCTACCGCTTTTCAATTACCAATTTATTATTTGGGTAAGAGCATCTATGGTTAACACGTTAAGAGAATGTTTTTCAAATCTTCTAAAACTATGGCCATACTATTAAATAATAGTGACTTCTAAAATTATCTCGCCGCAAGAGATGAAGTGTATCGTTCTTCTTTCCTTTTTTCTTTTTCTATCATGCAGTTGTAGCAATTAATATATGTATGTACAAATGCAGTGATCAAACTTGAATGATCAGCGAACGTTCGAATTATCTTCATATCGTTCCTTTCGTGTTCCTTCCATTTCGATGGACTGTTGCTATCGCAATCAGTAAGTGTGGAAGAAAGCTACTGTACAGACGGAAGGAGAATGTATCCATATTTGTGGTCTGAAGAACTAATTATACACTGACAAATACGACGGTATTGCTTTCGTTTTCCAAAAGTTATAAATATATCGATTTCAGGATATTGGAAAGAAGTTGTACATTTCGGCGAGATGTTGAAGATCTCTTTCGTATTGGCTGTATCGAGTAAGATCGGAGACGGAGGTTTGGAAGCAAACAGCAGGAGTACGGGGAAGGGCGTCCCTTGCCTGAGGGGCCGCTATTCCTACTACCTGGCGAAGGGTCAGGTGTGGCAAATGTCCGGCGTTGCAAAAGTCCGGCGTGGCAAGTGTCCGGCATTCAGGGTGGAAGATTACGTCAAGTCTTGGAAGCAAAAAGGGGGAATCTTAACAGACCAGACTCAAAGGGAAAGTGCCATTCGCCGAGTGTAGTTTTTCATAATACACAGGGCCCATAAAAATGAAACTTTACAATTAAGGGCATAGGAGTCCCCCAAAGAGAAAGTCAGGTCATAATTCGAAACGCTTTCCCTGTTTTTAGACAAAGACAACGGAGGTAATCTCGTTACAAACAGTCGTGATCAAATGTTCAAATGTTTGTAAATCTATCGGACCAAACTGCGTGGTCATCAGTCCGTAGCTTATAAACTACTTGGACCTAGGTAAACTAACCTAAGGACAAACACACACACACACCCATGTCCCAGGGAGGACTCGAACCTCCACGGCGAGCAACCGCGCGCTCCGCAGCGAGGCGCTTTAGACCGCTCGGCTACTCCACCGCGGCTGTAACATCTTCACAGAATCATCTTACACACCAATTTTTAGAACGTTTGTCATCATTCTTATGTCAGGGTTGAAAGTCTGTAACCTCTTCAATTTGAATTTTGAATTTTAAATGTTCAAATGTCTTTAAATCTATCGGACCAAACTGCGTGGTCATCAGTCCGTAGCTTACAAACTACTTAAACTAAGGTAAACTAACCTAAGGACAACACAAAAATCCATGCCCCAGGGAGGACTCGAACCTCCGACGGAGAGCAACCGCGCGCTCCGCAGCCAGGCGCCTTAGACCGCTCAGCTACTCCACCACAGCACAGTCGTGATCGCGAAAGATTAATTTTATTTATAATATGACAGTTTTAGATCTCTGAGTAATCTGTTTCTTCATGATGGTAGGACTGTCATGTAGGAGGTCCATCCATCCACCACATCCGTACTCCGCAATCCATCCGACGGTGGGTGGCGGAGGATACCTTGCTTGAGTACCACTATCGGTTCTCCCTCCTATTCCAGTCACGTATTGTTCGCGGAAAGAAAGATTGTCGATGTGCCTCTGTGTGGTCTCTAATCTCTCTGATTTTATCCTCATGATCTTTTCGCGAGATATACGTAGGAGGGAGCAATATATTGCTAGACTCCTCGGTAAAGGTATATTCTCGAAACTTCGACAAAAGCCCGTACCGAGCGACATAGGGTCTCTCCTGCAGAGTCTTCCACTGGAGTTTATCGATCATCTCCGTAACGCTTTCTCGATTACCAAATGATCCTGTAACGAAGCGCGCTGCTCTCTGTTGGATCTTCTCTACTTCCTCTATCAACCCTACCTGATACTGATCCCACGCCGGTGAGCAGTATTCAAGCTGTGGGCGAACAAGTGTACTGTAACCTACGTCCTTTGTTTTCGGACTACATTTCATTACGATTCTGTAGTGCTTGGGAACCGGTCATCTTATGAATAAAATTAATCTTATGCAATCACGACTTTTTGTATGACAATTATCTATACTAAAATAGTTGCTGATTCGTATTAACAATGCTCCAAAAACATTAAAGACAACGTAGTTACGTGAAAAACTTCATAGCAAGTGATGGAGGACTGGATGCAGAAATACAGCACACTATGTGTATGGATGAACTGGAGGACACTTAGCGGAGTACTGTGTGATAAGAAGGTTAGTTGTGGAATGAAAAGAACGCTTTACAAATCTGTGGTGACGCCTGTGATGCTGTATAGTGCAAAAACTTAGACTGTTACAAAAGCCCAAGAGAAATAGTAGTCGCATAAATTTGAACGTTAAGGTGGATGAGTGGGTTGACACGAAATGACAGACTAAGGAATATCAGGGGACCCCATAGGGAAGAAGATCCAAGAAGCTAGCTTAAGGTGGTATGGACATGCGCAGAGAAGAGGGGAGTACTATGCGGGGAAATCGAAGGATCAAGAAGAGGAAGACAGAATCTGAGATGGAAAGACAGCAGGGGGAGAAAGGATGGCTCATTGGAGAAGCACTGAATAGACATTTATGAAGGAGTAAGATCCAGCAAAGCAACGCCGACTCCAATGACATGGGTAAAGGCTGAGATGATGGAGATACATGAAAAACTTAGTTGGCAACAATTACAGAAATGTTTGAGTTGTTTTTGTACATAGTCACGAAAAGAATTAAGGCACTTGTCATACAGTGCGATCAACTAATGCCTTCTTGAGTCGTAAAAGTCTGCCGCCTATGAATGGAACCAATCATCTTCAAGTCTTCGTGGTTCTCAAAACCCTGGCTGCGGGACAGGAATTTCTTGAGGTGCAAGAAAATATGAAATGCTCACTGCAGGCGTTGTGCTGCTCCATGACAGTGTTCGTACTCCTACGGTTCGGCACATAGAAACTGTTGTGCGGAAGCTCGGATGGTAGCTGTTTGATCATCCTGATTTCCAACTTTTCTTGCACTCAAGAAATTCATGTGCTCCGGCAGATCGCCGGATAGTTGATTCCACGATACGACATCTCAAGTCTATTGGCGACTACGGCGCAAAACGGTGCAAGCTTTGCTTTATCTGTTGCAAACAAAGTTTTCCGTGTAACCATATTGTTTTCATTTCTTTTTCTTAATGCTTATGCTTTGTAAATGCTTTCATGAGTTACCTGTATGCTCAGTTCATTGTTACTGTTTTGGCTGAACACATCTCGTAACACTTCTTCTAAACCTGATACCATGTTTACACTTAGGATGGTAATCTCTGATCCTAAAAAAGACCAAAATGATGTTTCTGGTGTGAAACCTTATCGGACGCTACTTGGGTACGCCCAATTGCTTTATCATCGCAGAGATCTTACATTAAAAAAGACTAAGGGTAACAACCATATTCGCAAACCGGGAGGCAAACAACAGGGCTTACAGCCACAAACTAAGCGCTTTTCTGCAATGGCACTGAGCTTTTCTATGGCTGAGCAGGCAAATTCTACCTGGCGCAGGCCATCTCATGCTACAAACAGATGCAGTCCTCAACGAAACATGCAGATTGATTACAGATTTCTTAAAGCATATCCCAACAGATAAGGTTTATTAGTAAAACTGGTTCCACTCCATGCTGGTGGATGGTACAGCAACAAGTTATGAATTTATCTCAAAAGTCAGTCTCAGTTGCAAAATTTTCTTTACATCAATGACGCGTTTCGCCCTTTTGTGGCAGCATCAGATAATCTGAAGGCAAAAAATACTTATGATTTGGTGCATACTACATATATCTACAAGAATTTTAACAGTTATGACAAAATAACAACTCTGGAGTATTTTTTTTTTTCGTAACTGTTTAACTTATTGTACATACATGTAGTATGCACTACATCATAAGTGTGTTTTTTTTCCTTCAGATTATCTGATAATGCCTCTAAAGGTCGAAACGCGTCGTAGAAATAAAAAAAAAATGCAACTGAGGCGGACTTTCGAGATAGCTTTATTAGTTGTAACGAATAGCGCCACCCTTGCACGCTCCCAACAAGGAGAGACAGAAATCGAACAGAATGCATATCCGCTGCGCGGATATAATCCCTCACAGCAGAGGCTGAGATCCCGAAATAGCTTCCTGAGGACATCTGAGATACTTACCGTCTCACGAGAGAAGGAAAGGATCGGTTTATGGAAGAAAATGACCTTTGTCGTCTGTACTGAAACGCTATGTTCTCAGATCATGCAATGAAGTCTTTGACGACCCGATGCCATAGTTGCTGGTAGATCTTCCGTTGACAATCGACAAGACTCAGCGGAAGTAGGACGACCTCCGAAGAAATCAGGTGCAGCTGTGCCAAGTTTTATGGAGCATGGCATTGTAACCCGGAAGATCTACCAGCAACCACTTAATTTAATCAGGTCACTCTTCAGTGCCTGCTCGCAGGGCTTGAGGTCATTATCCTGGAAGACTAACACTAGGTCGTCTGCATACTGGATTTTCTTGTAGTCCGTGTCTGGAATGTCATGGATATACAGGGCGTTACAAAAAGGTACGGCCAAACTTTCAGGAAACACACAAAGAAAGAAAATATGTTATGTGAACATAGGTCCGGAAACGCTTAATTTCCATGTTAGAGATCATTTTAGTATTTCTCTTTAAATGTAAATTGAAATAATTCGTGCAGACAGTTGTCAAAATACCCAATTGTTTCGTTAGTATGTACTGTACTTCCTCGATTCACCGCCAGCTGGCCCAATTGAAGGAAGGTAATGTTGACTTCCGTGCTTGTGTTGACATGCGACTCATTGCTCACTGGAGCACGTTATCATGATTTCATACGGGATACTCTACCTGTGCTGCAAGAACATGAGCCTTCACAAGTACGACACAACATGTAGTTCATGCACGATGGAGCTCCTGCACATTTCAGTCGACGTGTTGGTATGCTTCTCAACAACAGATTCGGTGATCAATGGATTGGTAGAAGCGGACCAATTGCATGGCCTCCATGCTCTCCTGACCTCAACCCTTTCGACTTTAATCTATGGGGGCGTTTGAAAGCTCTTGTCTACGCAACCCAGGTACCAAATGTAGACTCTCTTCGTGCTCTATTGTGTACGGCTGTGATACAATACGCCATTCTCCAGGGCTGCATCACCGCATCAGGGATTCCATGCGACAGATGGTGGATGCATGTATCCTCGCTAACGGAGGAGATTTTGAACATGTCCTGTTGCTGTGTGTTCCATTCCATGATTAATGTGATTTGAAGAGAAGTAATAAAATGAGCTCTAACATTGAAATTAAGCGTTTCCGGACACATCTCCACATAACATATTTTCTTTCTTTGTGTGTGAGGAATGTTTCTTGAAAGTTTGGCCGTACCTTTTTGTAACACCCTGTATAGGGTAAATAGGATGGGACCATAACTGAGCCCTGGGGTAGGCCGTTATTTAGCGTCCTCCATCTGCTAGAGTGTCCATTCAGAAATACCTTAATGCTTCAACTTTTATCCTGGTCGTGACCTGTTCAGATTCCTTACCAGTTAGAGCTTTCGTTCTGTCTAGTTGGAAGCTCTTCAACTTCTGGCATCCATCCGTATAGGTGAAGGGTTGTCGTTTTCCATAAACTGAACCTTTCCTTCTCTGGTGATGAGGGGATCCCTTCCGTTTAGTGTATGTACGAGGGAATAGGTCTGAGGAGGGGGGGGGGTGGCAGACGTGGGACAATAGGTCCAAACCTCCCGCCCCATTCCCAATCACACTCCCCAGAGACATGTCCATGGTTTTCCCCCCTCACGTTGCTACCCGTGTTACAATTTTAAACGGCTTGACGGTTCACCTGCATGTCATGGATATATAGGGTAAATAGGATGGAGCCACAATTGAGCCCTGGGGTAGGCCGTTATTTAGCGTTCCCCATCTGCAAGAGTGTCCATTCAGAAATACATTAAAGCTCCTATATTAGAGCATGCTTCAACTTGTATCTGGACTTCCACCTCCTGGTCGTGGCCTGTTCACATTCCGTACCAGTCAGAGCTTTCGTTCTGTCTAGTTGGAAGCTCTTCAACTTCTGGCATCCGTCTGTTTAGGTGAAGGGTCGTCGTTTTCCACAAACTGAAACTTTCCCTCTCTGGTGGTGAGGGATCCCTTCCGAGTAGTGTTTGTATGAGGGAAGAGGTCTGGGGAGAGGGGGGGGGGTTGGCAGACGAGGGACAAGAGGTCCAAACCTCCCGCCCCCTTCGCAATCACTCTCCCCAGAGGCATGGTTTAAAAGGCTTGGCGGTTCACCTGCAAATATTTGGAGACTGACCTAATGGACCTGAGAAGTGTCTCCTCCCCCAGAAGACAACTGAAGCGCCCTCCCCCCTTCCGAAGCATAAATTGTGCACGCACCTGTTGCGAGAGCAACGAGCCCGTCACCCAAGAGTGGTGTGTAGGTGAGGCCACGACCGCACTAGGTGTACTGCGCAGTAGGCGCCGCGCCGCCTCGGCCGCAGCTTTCGCTGGCGCGTCGGCAAGTAGGCCGCTGGCCTCGCCGCGCTCGCGACACGCAGGTTCATCGGCCTGCGTGGGACCTGCGAAGCGAGCGCAGCCACCAGCCACGTCCTTTTCCGCCACTTTCTCTGGGCTCTCCGCCTTTACGCACTGGTCGCCACGGAAAGATGCCCCGGGGACTCCTGCCTTTGTTAGAAACTACCAACCCGGCCATCCAGCGTGACCGTCTACTAATGAAGCATCAACGAACGAGGCAGCGCCAGTCTCTAAGACACCGGACGCGAATTTGGGGGAGGACGTTTCAGAGTTAAAATAAGAACAGTTGGCGGTAGAATCGTGTACACAAGGCACGCATCGTGCACACGATAAATGCACGGAGAATTGTCCGAGCTACCAACTGGACTTCAGGTAATCATGTCAACAAGTTTCTCCGTTGATTATAGTTGCACGGCAGACTTTGGAGCGAAATGATAGTTGGACCTACATGCATGGCACATTCCATTTCGGAAATTGTTAGGGAATTCCGTGCCGCAGTGGATGCACCAGTTCCCGTTAGATCACCGAAGTTAAGCACTGTCGGGCTTGGCTAGCATTTGGATGGGTTACCGTCCGGGTCTGCCGAGTGCTGTTGGCAAGCGGGGTACACTCAGCCCTTGTGAGGCAAAACTGAGGAGCAACTTGATGGAGAAGTAGCGGCTCCGGCCTGGAAATACGACGCAACAACGGCCGGGAGTGCGGGGCGCCTATCCGGTGACGCCTACCGGCAGAGGATGACACGGCGGCCAGTCGGACCCCCTTGGACCCTCGCGGCCTGTAGAGGGCGGAGTTTAGTTTACGGAATTCCATACACCGAGATACAGTGTCGAGAGTATGTTGAGAATAAGTTTCTGGCATAACATCTCTGCATGGATATATATACTGCTCAAAACAATTTGGGGATCAGGTGAGATATCATACACTATATACATATGGTGACGGATTTTATTCAGATATTGGTTACTGTAGTAATTTGTGTTTGATACAGTACGATACTGTGCTGTCCTGAGTCTTTATTTTAGGTTTACGCAGCATTTAATTAGAGTGAGGCACCACGGTACTACCATAATAGTGAAAAAGTCTTTCTCGTTACCCTGTAATATGGTGTGTGATCACCAGGTATGGCCAGTACAGTTGCACACTTGCGTGGCATGGACTGAATCAGGTTATCATTCAGCTCTTGAGGGATATTTGGCTATTCTTCCATGTCAGCTCTGCAACCGTCGTGGAAGGTGCTGGTCTGGCTGCAATCCGCTCTAAGTCCGGCGAACAAGCTGCAACTCCGTTCAGTTCCCTCAACTTCAATTATGTTGTCCACCCGTGCAGCTCTGTGGTGACGAGCATTATCGTCCATCAAAAGGAACGTATTCCCATAGCTTAGGACCCAACGAAAAGTCGAGGGAGCAGTGAAAGCGCCGTTCTCGACGACTCAGAGGGTTGTACGTCCGCCAATACTGACTGCTGCCCACACCATTTGTCCACCAAAATCATATGTTGATGTTTCCTGCACACAAACAGGATTGTTCCGAGTTCCACGTTCTCTCCTGATGAGAGAACGACGATTGTCTGGCTGAACATAAAATCTTCACTCATTTGTGAACAGAACCAGACGCCATTCGTTACGATACCAATCCTGATGTTCCTCTGCCCACTCACCACAGAGGCCAAACGCAATCCCGGACTGTGTGTTGATATTGCGCGTCCTGTTACTGCCTGGAAGATGCATTGCAGGTGAATTGCATTAAGCCCCCATCTCGACGAGCTGTTAACCAGAGATAAGAGTCATCTCTTGCTGATGTTTCCAGTGGACGACCTTGGCCTTACCCTCCTTCAGTCCTGCTAACTGAAATCGCGTACAGCTCATGGAAATTTGGGACACTCCAATAGCTGCAGCCACCTCGCTCTGTGTCTGTCCCTCTTCGAACCTTCCTATGGCTCTCCATAGCATAGCTTCGATTGGGTGACATTGTTGCATTGCACTACCTGCTTACTACACTATCTGAACGCAACTGCTTTTACAATTCGTTTGTTAGACACAAGTCAACGCCAACCCTCTCCGCAGCATCTTTGTTATTAACACTATCCGGTTGCCATAGTGACGTTGTGTCCACTCCGTAGAACCGACAGAAAGACGTCGAACTATTTTAGTTCATTCTGCCGATGACAATACTACAGAACCTAGATATGTCAACTAATCCACCATTTGTTTTGATCAGAGCATTTCCTTCTCAAGTAGACACCCACAGTTGTGTCGAAACGTCGGTTAAGGTGAATAAAATATTACCTGCAATTGATTATGTGCTGTACAGCACTTAATCCAAAATGTTCAAATGTTTGTTAATCTTAAGGAACTTAACTGCGGGGTCATCAGTCCCTAAACTTACAAACTACTTAAGAACTACCTTATACTAAAGACGACTCAAATATTCATGCCCGAGGGGGGGATTCGAACCCCCGAGCGCAGCGGCCGTGTAGACCGTGACTGGTGCGCCGCAGACCGCTCGGCCACGGCGGCGACTTAATCCTTATCCCAGGGATGATAGCGAAATTGTACAGCCCATCTCACGGCTGCACAAATAAGATGGGTTGGAGGCGTTGTCTGGATGGAAGTAGATGCGCTAAAGGCTTGTGGGCGCCCTAGGAAAGTGTGGCAGATTGGCAAATAAAAGATAGGATTCAAGTTATCATTTGGTATATTCTGAAATACAGAATACATGCCGTGGGGTCGGATGCAATGAATGAGTGCCATTCTAAGTTGCGGATTAGAAAATGGAAAAGGTAAAGGTTACGGCTATGGTTCACACAGTTGGTGGCTGATACCGAACAGCCGCTAGGCGGGAGCGGACGGCATATGACCGTTCGCCCCGCACCGAGGCTGGACCTCTCGAGTGCGAGTGTTCTGTACGAGAACTCAAACTGAAGAGAGACAAGGAACTGGTTCTCGCACCTCTGAGTCCTACTGCAGTAGCACACGTGATCAAACGTGGGTGTCTGCTATTGGCTCCACGATAGCATGGAAACGTCAGTAGTTTCAGCACGGACGCCAGAAGGGTGGCGTGACTTTAGACTCAGCAGTCAATACTGGTTCTGGCCGGCAAGGTGGACAGCCTTGGTCACGTTGTCACGGCGTATGTCGCGGTGGAAAAACACTTGTAAAACTTAGGTGAATTTTTGAATTATTTCCCCACCCTATTTCAGACTGGCTGGTCATCCTGTACAGTGCTCGTTAATCTGGTGCTTTGTACAGTTGCTGACAACAGCCATGTTTATGTGGAGGCAGTGGCACACTGGGCGTCAGCAGGCTGCATAACGCAGAGGCCAGTTGTGTCAGAGATACTGGAGCTGTCAGCAGAGGTATGCGCCCCTGCCGACAAGTTTACTGGACTCCCGCCCTGTTGGCTGGAGAGCGCCATTCATCAATGCATTCAGATGTCAGATGCAAATGGCCCTGCTAATCCTGTGGCAGGTATCTAGATCGCAGGGGAAAGCCACCGGCCTACTTTGACCCGCTGGCGTGCTCCAGTCCTGGGACGCGTCAGCTGCGACCAAAGGTCACGCTTGTAGTGGGTCAGCTCAGGACACGCGCCAATGCAAATCCACTCCACAGGCGGCATTCAGTGGGCGCTGGCCAACAGGTCGGCCCTCCCACTGGCTCAACACGCATTCGTTTTCAAGCCGCAAACCTGTCTGGACTGGGTCGACAACAAGTAACACTGAAACGATCGAAACTATCAGCCAAAAAATGTTAACATTATCCTATACTGAGTATCATTTCCCAAGCTTCAAAAATACTGACAACAATAACATAGAATAGAACTGAATGCAAAATAGAACCTTTGCTTGCTGATGATCAGTTTGGATGAGGAAGAGGAACTCGCGAAGCAATTTTAGCTCTGACAAGGAGTACACCAAGTATGGTGCAAATGAATTTTGATGGGTCGCAGACGTGTTGTGCGGCAACTCCTCCAGACCACTTTCCTCAAGAGTGAACTTGCTTCGCAAGATTGCTGGCAGGAATCGGGGTGTGGACACCAATACCTTACGCTCTGCTGCGCTCGCTCCTGTGTATTCTGCTGGGGAATACTGCGCGCCAGTGTCGGAAAACGGCGCTCACACAACGAAGATTGAAGTCCAACTTAATGAGGCCATGAGGATTATCACTGGCACTGTCAGATCTACGCCCATTCAGTGGTTACCTGTCCTGGCTAACATTGCTCCGCAAGATCTGAGGAGGAAAGCAGCTAAGGTAAAATGGTAAAGAATGTCAAGGCTCACAAGAACCCTCCCTACAGGATCCCCCAGCATGTCGTCTCAAATCACGAAAACCTCCCTGGTGTGATACAGAAAGCACCACTTCCTTCGATGTGACCTCCAAGTGGCAAGAACGCTGGAACGAAAATGCACTGCACAACGGCCACCTCGTGCAAGATCCATCAAAGAAGGTTCAGGGATTCCATCTACTACGCCAAACCTGGTCGAGGCTGACCCTCGTCAGGACTGGTCAAGGGAGGTGTGCTTACAACATGAAGTGCGGTTTCCTTCCGACAGACTGCTGAGCGCAGGAGCAAACCATAGAACACATCATCAAACAGTGTCCGCTGCGAGCATTTAGCGGTGACTTGGAGAGTTTACATCAAGTGACAGAAAATCCTCTGGACTGGTTGTCAAATTTAGATATTTACATATATTGTTGTATACTTGTATAACCATACGATAAATAAAATCCAGACCAACAAACTGAAAGGATTTGGTCCAATGCGCCTTGGTTTCCACGAAAATTGAGATCAAAGTCCAGCGCGTAGCTCCTATATCTGTTTTAAAGGCTCAGGTGGTAGGTGAGTCAGCATGGTGTAATCATAAAGGCCCTCGACTGCCATACAGACGACTCGCGTTCAAATCCTGCTTGAAAACTACTCTTTTCTTTTAACACTTGTCCGACGACTGATTGTGCATTATTATATGCTTTCATAGCCACTCTTATGTTAATGCTTGAGTAATTGGTCGTGATAATAACTTATGTAAATTGCTCAATATGTTATGTATTGCCCACGATTATTTTATTCGTTATTTGGAAGCATACTTTTACGGCGACTGGAAGATCAGTAAACCGCCTGTAGTTATCACCCCCATTTGTGCAGCATTTGCTAGCTGCGTTTACAGTACCGGTCCCAGTGTTGTTATACCGTCGAATGGAGTGTGTGCCCACTTGCCGCGTCCCAGAGGATTATTATGCTGCGGCCAGGCGGCAAGTCATTCGTAGCAAATCGTTCACATGTAACTGTAATTACCTGATATAACTTTACCTTTGCAAAAAGAACTGATAAAGTGGGAACAAGGAATATAATTATACACAATCAATCGTCGGACAAGTGTGAAAAGAAATTCCCGAGCAGGATTTGAACAAGGGTCGTCTATATGACAGTCGAGCTCCTACCTAATTACACCATGCTACCACACGAAAAATGTTCAAATGGTTGTAGAGCTTATGGGACTTAACTACGGGGTCATCAGTCCCTAACAGACTACTTTGAACTAGCTGATACTAAGGATGGCACAAATATCCATGCCTGAGGGGGGATTCGAATCCCCGACCGTGATCGTGCAGATCGTGACTGGCGCGCCGCATTTCCCCGGCACCGCGGCCGGCATTGGGCGATTGGAGACAATACTTTTCATCATAGATAAGTATCCTGTACCTTAAGATGTTGGTTTTTGACAATTTGAACCTTGCGGCGACAGGTCTGTAGATGATTTGCAGAGGCAAACGACAGCTGGCGTCGTTTTAATAGAAGTGAAATCACGGCTGCTACGACGTGGCGTCAGTGACGAAACGTGGGACGTGCGTACACGGACGGCATGGAGGCGGCGAAGGAGTGCTGGTGTGACGTCACCAGGGAGTGCCGGGGAGCGGCCCACGCGTCCAGCCACCAGCTCAAGGCTGCTCAGGCGCGCCACCACAAGTGAAGTGCGTGCTGCCCACGCCACCGCAGACTGCCAACTGCTGCTACTCACCGAACCTCAGTCTGCAGGTCAGTGAAGAACGTTTCTAGTGCTTCTCGAGAGGGCTTGTACTCCAACTAACATTTTTACCTACAATAACACCCGGGATGACATTGGGCAACGAGTGGCTTCGCAGCGGGAGAAGCAAGCGTCACGGTCGACTATAGTCCGCGTAACGTAAACAGTGTCACGTGAGCGACTGCGATCGTTTCCAGAGAAAGCATTCGGTGTTCACGTGATACAAAAGGGTGTACACAATCCTTGTAAAATGTAGTGTCAACCCAATCAGAATTTTGGTTCAATTATACATGACTTATTTTGAAACCAGTCTTAATTTTGTAAGTAGTTGTAGTCACCCCATTATCACCATTATTAGATTATGTTGATTATGCAAGCCTGTACATTGACTAACAAGTTCAATCATTTTTCAAAGTAATTACGATCAGTTTTAAAGAAATTGCTAGACGAGTTAAAGAATTGCTAAACGTGTTACATGCACAGCGACTAGTAATTAATGTGCAGTGCTGTTCTAAGTTTTGCAATCAATTATTATGCCAAAGCATTTAACTTGCAAGAGAATTTGCACGTAAAGTAAAGTTGGTTTCATTTATATAGTTGAATTACCAGACTTGACGAAAGTAATTTTTATGAAATACGTTAAATGCCAGACTCTGCTCAGCCAGTTACACGCGTACGCTACCCAGGCCCTGTAACCAATTCATTAACAAATAGTTCACGTAAAGTTTTATAAGGAACTTGAATGCTTTAAACAATATTATCAAAATTATTGGGAACTTTGACTGTAGTATTTGTGAAGCTCATTGCACCACGGAGTTTCACAGTACTGAGCTATTATCATTGCAATCAGAGTCTATCAGCTATTACGATTTTGATTATAACACGAACACGCCATCACCACTACATGAATTCTGACACATTTATTAGTAAAGTTGTGCTGTTCGTGAATCGTAAGAGGTGCTAGTTGGAGGCTGTATTCACTGCTAAGTCAGATAGGGCCAAGCTTAATTAATTTCCACAGTGACTGTTTCAAGTTAATTAATATCATTTTTTTTTATTTATTCAAAATTTTAACTTTCACTGCGAAAGTGTTGTTGCGACCCATCAGTTGTGATTTGCTGCAACATTAAATAACAAAATTATTATTACTACTACTACAGCATATCATTACGCATTCTGAATTTTGACTTTTTTTTGACGACCTCCAACAGGCCACCTTTTACACTTGGCGCACACTTTGCAGCTGGTGGCGTCGGCTGGCTGCCGAGCTGACGTCATAGCGGACCCTGACAAACCTGGACAACAATGTAACGAAATAAAGCACGACATAGAAGATTCAAAGCCAGTTACAATAATGTTAAAAGTACGATGAAACTCAGTGAATTCTGTCAAAACAGATTTGTTTTCATACAGGCTGCTAAGAAAATGCTCCATTCATACACAATTTTTAATAATATTACCAGTAATAATAATGGTAAAGGACGGCGAAACAAGGTTCATTCTGTCAAACTTGAACTGTTTTCATTGAGGTTTATACCAAACCGCTCCTCTCTCTCTCTCTCTCTCTCTCTCTCTCTCTCTCTCTCTCCTCTACAATTTCGACGCATTTCTGCAGTCACTGTTTTGACAACTTCTTCTAGCAGTTCTGTATTCCGGCATTTTGTATGTTCTGTGTTTCGTTGCAACATAGCCTTTGATTCTGGCCACACATACTCGATGGCGTTTAATTCACAGCGGTACGGAGGAATTCTGAGAACAGTTTTCCCTGCATTCTTCGCCATTTCATCTATCGCGTATTCGTTGTGCGCTGTTCTGTAATTTTGAAATATATATAATAAAAGTTATTTTTTCAGCACACCGTCTTCAATATAGAGGTTTTTAGATTTTAGCCACCCTGGTGTTACGTGCTTATTGGAATTCGCACTGGGAACTCTTTCTAGGATAATGGTACGGCGCTTTATCAACAACAATAACTGCAAGCCGAGGAAGAACATCTTGAAACCACTTCTCGAAGGTTCAACTAGTCGTTCAAGCGTCTTTAAAGATGAACTTAAGAGATCCTGAACAATGGTGTACAACACGCACTAACGAGTTCACACCTGCAATTGAGACGGCCACGCTGACTGAGCGCCCCCGCCTTGTACACCCCTCGCCGACAGCGCTGTGGTCACGCGCCTTGCTGTGTTTACAGTACATCTCTCGGTTCGGTGAATGGAGTATAGGTCGTGTCCTACATGAGGGACAAATGTGAGCGACAGCTTCCAGCGACAGATCTCAACCGCGTGTATGTTTACGGGTCTGTCCTAAGTGAGCGACATTTGCTGCGCTGCGCGTCAGACGCGACAGCGGACGACGTTTGAGAGTCAAATCTGCTGGACTCTTGTCGCTGTCGCACGCGATACAAAGTGTCCAGGCACGTTGAGAATAGGCTCCTTGTAGAGGTTATAAACCATATCACAAGAATTCTGCGAGCTAATAATCCCTGAAGTACGGTATATGCAACTGCAACTGTTTCTGAAATAACAGAATGTAAAATTGTACATACCGGGTTATCAAAAAGGCAATATAAATTTGACAACTTAATAAATCACGGAACAATATAGATACAGGAGTAAAAATTGACACATATGCTTGGAATGATGGGGTTTTATTAGAACAAAAAAACAACAAAAAAACAAAAAACAAAAACAAAAAAATTCAAAAACTGTCCGACAGATGGCGCTGGACAGCAAAACGCCTGTGACTGCGCATGGCGGGTGAGACGCACGCCGAAATGTTACAGAATCGTATCATCCCCAGCCTGGCTGATAAACACCTGCTGCAACGTACGATTTTCATGCAGGATGGCGCTCCATCCCATATTGCTAGACGCGTGAAAGATCTCTTGCGCGCGTCGTTTGGTGATGATCGTGTGCTCAGCTGCCACTTTCATCATGCTTGTCCTCCCAGGTCCCCAGACCTCATTCCGTGTGATTATTGGCTTCGGGGTTACCTGAAGTCGCAAGTGTATCGTGATCGACCGACATCTCTAGGGATGCTGTAAGACAACGTCCGACGCCAATGCCTCACCATAACTCCGGACATGCTTTACACTGTTGTTCACATCATTCCTCGACTACAGCTATTGTTGAGGAATGATGATGAACATATATAGATAGCATTTCCTGTAAGGAACATCACTTTCGCTTTGTCTTAATTTGTTATCTAATTATTGCTTTTCTGATCAGATGAAGCGCCATCTGTCGGACATTTTTTGAACTTTGTTTCTAATAAAACCCCATGTCATTCCAAGCATGTGTGTCAATTTTTACCTTTCTATCTACATTAATTCCGTGATTTATTGATTTTTCTAATTTATACTGATTTCTTGATCACCCAGTATAACGAAGAATGTGGATAGTAAGTGTCCTTAAAGAGCTAGCTCGTAAATTTTCTTTTGGACTCGATAGTCGACTTAAGTTAAATTTTTAAATTATTTCCGTCAGTCTTCTTTATTTTTATTCTCAGTGGTAATCTGATTTACACCATGATGATCGTGTTTTGAACAATTGCTCGCGTTTGTGTGCCTTATGCATTTGCAAATCTTTGACAGTAACAAATCCCCAAGAGAGAGAACAGCAGGATGTCAGACGAGATGCATGTAAAATTACGGTCCTGAGCAAAATATCTTTGTATAATGAAACTTCCTGGCAGATTAAAATTGTGTGTCGGAACTGGGACTCGAACCTGGGACCTTTGCCTTTCGCGGGCAAGCCCTCTACCGCTGAGCTATCCCGACACGACTCGCGGTGCCGCTCCACAACTTCAATTCAGCCAGTACCTCGCCTCCTACTTTCAAAACTTCTCCTGCGAACGTTGCAAGACTAGCACTCCTTGAAGAAAGGATATGTTGAAGACCTTGCTTAGCCACAGCTTATCTTTGTACAACGTTTCATTATGAATATTGGGATATGTGTTTTTGAAATTAAAGATACACTATATTGGGAACAACTTAAAAGAACTTTGCACAAATAACAGGTGAAAGGGTTGTAGTTGGGGGAATTAAAATATAAGATGGAAAGGAAATCGAAGCAGCAACCACAAAACTTACAATTTAGGAGCCCAGAACACTACCCCTGTACTATGCCGACTGAAACAGCATCAACCACTTTTAAATTAATTAATGATTTCTTTCGTTAAGATTATCTTCGTACTTAATCAGTTGTTGATGGTTGTACTCAAAAAAGGAGACCTCATTGACAACATAGTCAAACGTATCTGTACTCGTCGTCGTATTTTCGAAGAACTTGATTTGAGATCTTCACAGTCTATTTGAAGTTATGAATGAAATAGTCCAAGAACATTCCTCGCTTCGTAAATGCGGAACACTCTTTTTACGCCTTATTTCCCAAAGTAAATAAAACTGTATTGCCTTACTCTAAAGCTATCAGTATTCTAAGGTTTATGGGTGCAAGATTTTAGGAACAGCTGATCGGTTGTAGCGGCTATCTTGTAGCGAGAATCTGTTGCGTTCACGTAGGACACACGGCCGTGTCGCCGAATGTCGCTGCTTGTAGCTCTCGTGTCGCGTAGCTGAAATATCGCGCGCTGTCCCTCGCTTTTGCCGCTCACGTAGGACATGGCCTTACTGGGTAGTGAGGTCAATGCGCCCATGCGACAGACGCCATTTTCCTTTGTAGTATTAAAGAACACTGAAAGCTGAAAAACTCTTTTGTCGTTTGCTCCAATTACAGCTTTGACACACTAACCATGTTTTAGTGCGCTGCCGGCGATGTCTTTCCTTGTCTGCTTCATTGGCTCTAACAGACAGGGGGGAAACAGCTGTTCCGTTTCCTTTCGTTTGTCTGTCTCTGGGGTGAATTCCCGACGATGACGGTGCGGCCGTAGTGTAAGCAGACGGCTGAACGGACGTGTTGTTTACGAAGCGCGGAGAAAGACACAGCCTCTTTCGGAGAGCTATATCTGACGGCCGTGATGTCAGCGTTAAACTCACGGCGCTAGGCGAGCCACCTCGCTCTCTTGTGCACGCTTGCCAGGAGCCTGGCGGCGCCGAACAGCAGCCAGCCAGAGGGAATGCTTCCAGCTTCCGTTCGTTGTCTCGTCCAAGGAGGTTACAACACAGGGAGACGCCCTTACGCTGAAAAACTGAAGCCTGCCTCCGCCATATGCTAAGACTTGGACAATTATTCGTAATGTAGAGCTACATCTACATGGGATACTCTGCAAATCACATTTAAATGCCTGGCAGAGTGTTCATCGAACCACCTACATGCTATTCATCTACCATTTCATTCTCGGATAGCGCGCGGAAGAAAGAACATTAAAAAATATGTTCAAATGTTTGTATAGTCTATGGGACTTAACTACGGGGTCATCAGTCCCTAAGCTTACAAACTACTTATGAACTACTTACGAACTAGGACGGCACAAATATCCATGCCCGAAGGGGGATTCGAACCCCCGACCGTAGTGGCCGTGCAGACCGTGACTGAAGCGCCTCAGTCTCCACGCGGCCACCGCGTCTGGCGAAAGAACATCTGAATCTCTCCGCTTGAGCTCTGATTTCTCGTATTTTATTCTGATATTTCTACCTATGTAGGTATGTCTTTGCAAAAAAAAATGTTCAAATGTCTGTAAATCTATCGGACCAAACTGCGTGGTCATCAGTCCGTAGCTTACAAACTACTTAAACCTAGGTAAACTAATCTACGGACACACACACACACACACACACACACACACACACACACACACACACACATGCCCAGGGAGGACTCTAACCTCCACGGCGAGCAATCGCGCGCTCCGCAGCGAGGTGCTTTAGACCGCTCGGCTACTCCGCCGCGGCTATGTTTTTGCATTCGGAGGAGAAGATTGGCGATTGGAGTTTCGTAAGTAGCTCACGTCGCAGCGATAAGCGCCGTTGTTCTAATGATTTCCATCCCAGATCCGGTATCATTTCCGTAACGCTGTCTCCCCTGTATCGTGACAATACGAAACAAGTTGCCCTTCTTTGGACTCTTTCGGTGGCATCCGTCAACCCCAACTGATAAGGATCCCACATTGGGCAGCAATACTCCAAACAAGGACGGACAAGCGTATTGTCCGCAGTCTCTTCAGTAGTTCTGTTGCATCTTTTAAGCGTTCAGCCAATAAAACGCAGTCTCTGGTTCGCCTTTCCTACGACATTATCTACGTGTTCTTTCCAGTTTAAGTCTGATGTAATAGTAACTCCCAGGAATTTCACATTTGATTTATTTATTTTGTAAACAAAGTTTAACGCATTTATTTTCGTACTCATGTGGACGACTTCACACTTCTCATTATTTAGAGTCAATTGCCTCATTATTTGGAGTCAACTGCCAA
Organism: Locusta migratoria; assembly: GCA_026315105.1. NCBI lineage: Eukaryota > Metazoa > Arthropoda > Insecta > Orthoptera > Acrididae > Locusta > Locusta migratoria. Next base: position 129,401,197 of record CM048745.1, on the reverse strand, counting down.
TTTTTACACTATAATGATATCTTATTTAGATTGATGTGCAGTTCGTTTTGATCTTCAGATGACTTTACTAGACGATAAATGACAGCGTCATCTGCAAACAACCTAAGAGCTGCTCAGATTTTCTCCCAGATCATTTATGTAGATAAGGGATAATAGTGGACCAATAACACTACCCTGTGGAATGCCGTTTATCACCTCTGTTTCGATCTCCTTAGTGTCGAGTATCTGTATCGAAGTTATGACAACCTCCTCACGCTGTGTCCTCTTAGGCAGGCGTAGTGTACGCGAAAGAACGTTAATGTGTGCTAACAGAGAAAGCGGGCAGCAGGCTACCTGCTTCCTCCGCTTGTCGCCCGGTGACGTAAGCGGTGCTCCACCTAGGCGGCCTTGTGCGACTCAGTGCGCCATCTGTCTACGGACTGGCGATATGAGCGGCGCATTGCGAAATTTCTGCGGCTCCACCGCCTCCCCGTTTTGCAATACTCGCCTGACGCTTCCAGAGCGCGCAAGTCTACGCTTGGGGAAGCATCGTACAGCGTATACGCAACATACAGTTAGCCGCGTGGAGCGAGCAGTGCTTCCTGTTCAGAGGTTAACGTACAGGAAAAAGCTGAGACGAGGAAAAGCAGTCTGCGTGCATATAAAGCAGTCCTGGTTGTATAATACTGCTTCGGTGACACGTTTCGCGTTTGTAGGCCTCATAAGGTTACGTTCGTAGAGAAGAGAAGGAAAATAAGAATTTGGAACTATCGTGTTCAAAAAATGTTTGTATAGCCTATGGGACTTAACTACGGGGTCATCAGTCCCTAAACTTACAAACTACTTATGAACTACTTACGAACTAGGACGGCACAAATATCCATGCCCGAGGGGGGATTCGAACCCCAGACCGTAGTGGGCGTGCAAACCGTGACTGGAGCGCCTCAGTCTCCTCGGCCACCGCGGCCGGCGAACTATCACGCACGAGTGTAACAGAACATGCAGTGTGTTCGGTAAAACCCGTTACAAAATTCGACGATTTGTAGAGGAGAGTGAGAAAATAATACAAACATTTGATCATTTGAACACGCTCCGATTTATCGTACGACCAACAAGATGTCCAACGAACCAACCAATTGGTAGCAGCTTACACACGTTCCAACCAACTGCACACAGCGCCACCCTGTTCTGGTGTCTCTTTGTCGAACTGTTTGTTTTCGCGTGTTCGCTGTGCGGACGACCTCAGGCATGGAAGTTGGTCGGGATGTGCTACAGCCGGCCGCGGGGACTGAGGCGCTCCAGTCACGGTCTGCACGGCCACTACGGTCGGGGGTTCGAATCCCCCCTCGGGCATGGATATTTGTGACGTCCTAGTTCGTAAGTAGTTCATAAGTAGTTTGTCAGTTTAGGGACTGATGACCCCGTAATTAAGTCCCATAGACTATACAAACATTTGAACATTTTGAACAAACTACTTAAACCTAGGTAAACTAACCTAAGGACAAACACACACACACACACACACACACACACAACACACACGCCCCAGGCAGGACTAACCTCCAGGGCGAGAACCGCGCGCGCTCCGCAACGAGACGCTTTAGATCGCTCGGCTACTCCACCGCGACTTGTCAATATTTTTCTCAGTATTTACGCACTATAAGAATAAATGTTTGTAGAGCTTATGGGACTTAACTACGGGATCATCAGTCCCTAAACTTAAAAACTACTTATTAACTAGCTAATACTAAGGACGGCACAAATATCCATGCCCGAGGGGAATTCGAACCCCCGACCGTAGTGGCCATGCAGACGGTAGCTGGAGCGCTTCAGTCCCCTCGGCCACCGTGGCCGGCTGTACGCACTATAAAATGTCATGCATTAAAGGGTTAAATTCTGCTGCACTTTTGACAGTTATAGAATTCCGCCTCGGCTGCCAACTCTGCTGTAGACTGAAGCACGGGCATATAGCTAGTGGACGCCTGATCGATAAAAATTATAGGGCGTTGATTCTGTCTGAGACTTGCTAGTGGCCAGCGCGGGCGTTTGAACCGCCCTCCCCGCGTCCACCTGTGACCAGCCGGGCCTTGTTTACTTGTGTCCTGTGCGTCGCTGCCGGCAGCTGCTGCCCGGCGTGGCGCTGACACCAGCGCCTATTCTTAGCACCGCCAGCTCAATTGGCCGAGATTCAGCCGCTTGCGGGTTAGCGCACGCCGCTACGTCTGCCCGCGACAACAGCTGGCGCAGTTCCGCAGTCTTACGACCTGACGTCTCTGTAATATTCCTTCCTGCTGCTCGCCTACACTGCCAAGTCACGTCTGCCCACAGTCTAAGCTGGTTTAGCGTGACGAACGTGCTTCCAAGTAGACACCGCGGACTACCGCGGCGCACCTGGCGAGCTGTTACGTAACTAAGCCGTCACTAGATGCAAGAAGGCGCGCCCACACGACGCCGACTCTGCCTCAAGGAGGGACGACGCTGGAGCTGTCTAGGGGCAGTATTTTTCAAACCTTTTGAAATCGCGACCCCCTTTCTGCTAGACTTTTATACAAGATAAATCAATCAAAAGTGAAGGCCGTAAACTCCACAAAATACCTAGGAATTACTATTACTTCAGGCTTAAACTGGAAAGAGCACGTAGATAATGTCGTGGGAAAGGCGAACCAGAGACTGCGTTTTATTGGCAGAACCCTTAAAAGATGCAACAGAACTAAAAAAAAGAAAAAAGGTTGGATAGTCTATGGCACTTAACTACGGGGTCATCAGTCCCTAAACTTACAAACTACTTATGAACTAGGACGGCACAAATATCCATGCCCGAGGGGAGATTGGAACCCCGATCGTAGTGGTCGTGCAGACCGTGACTGAAGCGCCTTAGTCCCCTCGGCCACCGAAACAGAACTACTAAAGAGGCTGCATACACCACGCATGTCCGTCCTTTTTTGGGGTATTGCTTCCCAGTGTGGAATCCTTATCAGGTGGGTTTGACGGAGGACAGCAGGTCGCGGTGGCCGATGAGACAGGCACTTCAGTCACGGTCTGCACGGCCGCTACGGTCGGGGGTTCGAATCCCCCCTTCGGCATGGATATTTGTGCCGTCCTTAGTTGTAGGTAGTTCATAAGTAGTTTGTAAGTTTAGGGACTGATGACCCCGTAGTTAAGTCACTTAAGCTTAAACATTTGAACATTTTTTTGACGGAGGACATCGAAAGATTCCAAAGAAGAGCAGTTCGTTTCGTATTGTCACGATACAGGGGAGACAGCGTTACGGAAATGATACAGGATCTGGAACGGGAATCATTACAACAAGGGTGCTTATCGCTGCGGCATGGGCTACTTACGAAACTCCAATCGCCAACATTCTCCTCCGAATGCGAAAATATATTGTTGAATCCCACTTACATAGGTAGAAATGATCATCAGAATAAAATACGAGAAGTCAGAGCTCGAACGGAGAGATTCACGTGTTCTTTCTTCCCGCGCGCTATTCTAGAATGGAATGGGAGATAGATAGTATAACGGTGGTTCGAAGAACCCTCTGCCAGGCACTTAAATGTGATTTGCAGAGTATACCATGTTGATGTAAAAATGTCCGGCGACCCTCCAGGCCCGTAGAAAAGCTATGTTACTGAATCCAAAGGTAAGATATTTAATTTTCTTTCTTAGATATATCTAAGATCTGCGCAGCCATTTACGCCTAGTGAAAGCTGCAGTAGCGGAAACGAATAAAAACGGAAAAACGTCTTTATGACTACAAGTATTTGATGTATGACTTTATTGTGATGAATAATGGATTTCAGTGTGTGATATGTGACGTGTTGTCATGCGCGACTATGAAACCATCAAAGCTGACACATCACTTCTTAATATTTCAAGGATGTTCATAAATTTTGGATGTCTTCGAAAGGATACTGAATACCCTTAATCAGCATCAAACTACTAAGGTCCAATAATAAAATTGTATTGTTATTAGTTGATTGAAAATAAGATCAATCGAAAATTCTTTACCAGCTGCAAACTACTATGATCCAATAGTAAAAAGGTATTGTTATGTATGTATTTAAAATAATATTTGTTAGTGATTATTTTTTTCTGACATTACTATATTAGACTACACGTTCGCTGTTGACTACTTAATTAACATGTCATTATTAGGTTGAAAAATGACTTAATTATTTCCCGTTTCGGTCGGCCCATCATCAGAAATCAAAAGTGTCATAGGTACATATTGTACCCGAGTCATAGGTTCAAATTGTACCTGGAACACCCAAAACATGTCAAAGCAAAGCCTATTTTCCACTTACGGGTGACTTGTTAATTAAACGACTTTCACACAACCCTATCACTTCTGTATAGTACGTCTGCTATAGTAGCTGATCGTCACGAAACGTAGATTTGCTATCGAACATACTGCTACAGCGTCCTACTGCGTCGCAGACCCGCTGAGCAAGGCTTTGAGACCCTCCAGGGGTTAAAACAAACTGGTATTCCGTAGCGAAATTTGATAGATTACAGAGGTGGCGAGATCAATGTTTCACTGAGTCAGGGCCTAGGAAAAAAGTTGATTAGCACAATAGTAGACTGCCAGGCTATGAATCCGAAGGTCGCATTCCCAACTAGGTCTTAGGATTTTTATCTGACAATTTCCACTTCTTTCATCTCTGTCAATGTTGCTGCTGTGAAAAATGTCGAGTAATACCGTGCTTCGGAATCCACGTTAAACTGTAGGCCCCCCTATAACTGGCTGGTTAAGTCAGATCGAAGGTCGGAGAAAGGCAACGGCATACCACTTCCAAACAGAACCATGCCTAAAGCACTGTGGTGTTCAAACCAATCTTCAGATTGTTGACTGCTAAAAAATGTTCAAATGTTTGTAGAACTTATGGGACTTAACTACGGGGTCATCAGTCCCTAAGCTTACAAACTACTTATGAACTAGCTAACAGTAAGGACGGCACAAATATCCATGCCCGAGGGGGGATTCGAACCCCCGACCGTAGTGGCCGTGCAGACCGTGACTGGAGCGCCTCATTCCCCTCGGCCACCGCGGCCGACACTTACGTGCTAAATAAAAATAAATTTGGGTATATTCAAACTATTATTCTTCATTTCATTCTCGTATCAGATCATTTTATCTTCATTTTCAAGTTTAGTAGCATGAGTAATTAGTAAACTGTCAACAATTGCAACACCCGTTTGCTCTACCCCTCCGGGGTGTCCCAGGGATCCATCCTCTCTCCCTGCCTCCACTTAATTTAGTCGGCGGACATGCCAAAACCCCAGCCTCCTGTCCATCTCCTTCAGTACGCTGACGACACTGCTTTCCTTGTCCTCGCCCCTTCCCTCGCTCGATCCCAGCCCCTTCTCCAGTCGCACCTATCCGAATTCTCCACTTGGTGTAACCAGTGGCTCCTTTCCGTCAACCCCACCAAAACCCACGCAATCATCATAGGTCGTACCACCCGTGTCTTTTGCCACTGAAAACTGTATCTTACTCTCCATGATCGTCCTATTCCCCAAACCAACCCCCTCAAGTAGCTTAGCCTCTCCCTTGACCACCCCCTATCCTGGACTCCTCACCTTAAAACCGTACACCAGAAAGCCCTGTCCCGCCTCAGCCTCCTCAAGCTTCTCTCTGGCCAAACATGAACCCCTCCACCATCCACCACATCTACCATTCCCTAATGCATCCTTGTCTTATGTAATTTCCCCTCAACCTGGATCTCCACCACCACTACCTATTAAAAGTCCCTCCAAATCCTTGAGTGCCCTCCACCTCACTTACCGCATCCGACTCCCTTCCTCCACATGGATCCTATAACACCTCATCCCTTTTTCACACCACCTTAAATTCATGGAGCATATCCATAGCCTCTATGTCTCCAAAAAACAGAGTCCCCCCACCCTATGGTTTCCCCTTCTTCATCCTGAATCCTGGGCCTCTGCCACATGGATACCTACATCTTCCTCCCTCCCTTCACCTCCACACTCTTCATATCTTTTGTGGATAATTTCCGTCAGGTTCCCCTCCCGGATGACACCCTCCGCCCCGACATCTACCGCTCCTACCAACACCCTAGACCCTCCCAGTGTTTGAAGCGCTAGTCTCCCGCCCCTTTCCCCATCCCTCCCCCGCTTGGCTTCCCCTTTCCAGCCCCCTCCCTGTGGAGTCCTTAAGTCCCATCTTCACCCCCTCCTCCTACTCACTTTCACCCACTCCACGCATTCCCTCCGCGCCCTGTCCACTGCGGGGCCTGTGCAGTGACTTTAACAGTGACAGAGAAATAGTGTTATGTGCTTCTGTGTGATTCTTTAAACTTGAACAACCGATGAACAGGTATAACAACTGTGTCATGTATTTTATGCAGAGTTCATCGTCTCATCACTGTAGGCTACCGGCAATGTGATTTACAGGGATTCGGCATCGAAATCCAGTATCACCACAAGGAGCCGTATGGCAATGCATAACGTAACAGCTCAACTACGTCTGCAATATACAGGGTGTCCCAGCTATCTTGTCCACCCAAACTATCTCTGGAACAATAACAGCTATTGGAAAACGACTTTCAGCGGTATCAATGTACGGCTGGGACCCATAAATGTACCTATTTGGAAACATTCTAAAACGAAATCAAATGTGTTTTTAACACAAACTTATGTTTTTTTAATGGACACTATATTTTTCTTCAGCAATCCATAACATGACAAATCACAAACAGTGGCGTTGATTGCATCGCAATACGTCAATTACATCCCGAGATATTGCGTCGCGAAGTTGACGCTTGATAAACGCGAAACGCGCGGCTAGCGCACGTCCTGAGCAGCATGGGGTTCTCGCCTGAGTCTCAGGGCGTGCGCTAGCCGCGCGTTTCGCGTATTTCAAGCGTCAACTTCGCGTCGCAACATCTCGGAATGTAATTGACGTATTGCGATGCAATCAACGCCATTGTTTATGTGATTTGTCATGCTATGGATTGCTGAAGAAAAAATATAGGGTGCCTGCGTCACTACGATGCCAGGATTATAGTTTGCCGACACATTGGCGAGTTAAAGGTGGCACAGTCTTCACCTCTGTGTATAGACAGATTACTAATTTTTTGCCAGTGAGTTCATTTCATAAAGGCACCACATTGTCTACAATTCGGAGAGAGGTAAAGTAGCGCTAATTCAACCTACAGCGTACCTATCATAGCAACGAAGCACAGTTACAAACCGGTATTACGTAACATTTTCATATGCACCTCCTTTGAAGTGATCCGTAAAGTTTGGGTGCAAATGAAAGATCCGTAAATAACTTGACGAGTCTGACTGTCCTTCACATAGGAACAGGAAGCGGAGAGTGGAAACGTTTGCGATGTCGAGTATTATGCAGCAGGCGTTGTTTTTGCATAGGCTGACTCGGCTGGAATATTTGAAGCGATGGCGTCAGACAGGCACGCCAATGGGCGGTAGTGACAGGTCCAGCTCGTGACCTACAGAAGCCAGCCCAAGGCCGCCAAACACCGCGGGCGCGACCAGACATACTGCTAGTGTCATTACGAGTACATGAGCTGGAGTCCTGTCCTGAAATTTGTTAATAACGCAACCAGTCACAAACAGATAAATAACTGGTGTAGTAAAGAAGAAGACGGCTGCTGACAAAAAGAAATACATAAAGAAAATGTAAGCATCTGAAAATGAGCAACCTAGCTCGAAACTGGTGATGATTTGAAATAAAACATTTTAAAAGCATATGAGTTTGGTTGTATTCACAGACGCCTTAATCAGATTAAACCTGCACAAATGGGACAATAGCGGAAGGAAAAGAGTAAGTGAGATTGAATGCTAGAATAATTCGTTCATCAGGTCACAATGGTTGATATAGTGTCTGCTCTTTCCGACATGTCCGAAAGAGTAGACCTTGTTGACAGACACTTAAAAGCTAGTTTACACGACGACACTACGTTTCATGAAACTGCGCTACTGGCCAATGAGCATGCGCGGCAGGCGTTCGCGCAACTCGTTGACGAAACTAAATAGTTTCGGCGCGTTCCAACTTTGGCGAAACTGATTGCGCGTGTTTTTAGGTTAGAGGGGAACGGAAGAAATAATTCGGTTTTTGAACATATATGCGTTGCGTAAGTGTTTGTGCGATTTTAACGGCGTGGTGCTCTTCTGGCAATTATTTGTGAAATTAAATATTGATGGGTTGACGATTAGTGAATTGCAGACTAAAATACATCCAATTCTAAATACCTATACATACGAAGTATGGCAATTGTGGATTTCTGAACACGGTACAAGTAATACAGATACGAATATCTACTTGACAAGAAATGTAATGGAATTTGTAATTTCAGTTCTGTTAACAAGGCTTCACTCACAACGGTAACTTGTTTCTTTATTGAATTACTAACTGTGTTTAAAAGTAACGTTAACTGCTCTGGTGACATTCTAAGTTGATTAAAATAACTTCTAGGGTCTTCAATCACAATTTCTTTCAGCAAGGTCACTGAGCAATAGAGCTGATGTCTTTTTTAATCCATTCAGGAACCCAAACACGTTTCGTATTCTTTTTATGTTTAGTCTGATGCAGCGACTTCACAGAAAAGCAATAGATTCGCCACAACACAGCTACCAAAACTTTCATTTTACGCCGACTACGGCACTCACAAAACAACGAAACTGAAAATTTCAAATGTTTGTATAGATTATGGGACTTAACTACAGGGTCATCAGTCCCTAAACTTACAAATTACTTATCAACTAGCTTATCCTAAGGACGGCACAAATATCCATGCCCGAGGGGGGATTCGAACCCCCGACCGTAGTGGCCGTGCAGACCGTGACTGGAGCGCCTCAGTCCCCTCGGCCACAGCGGCCTGCAACGAAACTGAACTGCATGGTATTGGCGTCGTGTCTACAGACATACACGAAACCAGCTGCGCGCAACTCATTTCATGCAACGAGTGTCGCAACCTGGTGTCGTCGTGTAGACTAGCCTTAAGGCCAGTAAACTTAACCATCGTAGTGTGCTGTTATTACTGGAGATTTTGGGCAGGATGGGAGCCGTATCTGGACAGCCTAATTCGTTAAGGCGACCACTGACTCGAACTGGGAAATCCGGGTTCGAATTCTGATTCAGCACAAATTTTCAGTTTCGCCACTGCAATAGTCGAGATGTTTCAACATTTCTAATCCAGATCATACTAAAGCTGTCACCATTCGGAGACTGTCTTGAACACCACAGTAGTTTATTAAGTAATTAAAAAATGCTCAGTCTCTGTTGCAATATTTTCTTATCCAATAACGCGTTTCGCGCTGTTAGCGCAACGTCAGACTGGAAAAAGACAAATGTTTTGTTACAGTTCGTGTATCTGGCGGGCAGCGAATCTAATGTGGCTAAGGTGAGTAAATTTGAAAATTCAGACTTACTTGAGCGGAGATGGAGCCACAGAGCTATCTATAGCTGTGTAGGAAGTATCTTAACAATATGTGTTGTCATTGGGCGCCTGCAAAGAGGGTTATTTGAACTAGAATAACTAGGGACTAAAGGGTGTGGTATGGAAATTAATGGAACGCTTTTAATACCACACCCCTTTAGTCCCTAGTCATTCTAGTTCAAATAACCCTTACGTACTTTGTACGTCATTGCAGGCGCCCAATGACAACACATATTGTTAAGATACCTTCTACACAGCTATAGATAGCTCTGTGGCTCCATCTCCGCCCAAGTAAGTCTGAATTTTCAAATTTACTCACCTTAGCCATACTAGATTCGCTGCCCGCCAGGTACACGGACTGTAACAAAACATTTGTCTTTTTCCAGTCTGACGATGCGCTAACAGAGCGAAACGCGTTATTGGATAATAAAATATTGCAACAGAGACTGAGCATTTTTTAATTATTCAACACTGTTGCTGCACCAGCCGCCGCCACCACCACCACCACCACCACCACCACCACCACCATGGAATGGAATGTCTAGTTTATTAAGTTCTCCACAAAGTCACACAAACAATTCATAATGATAAAAAAATGGAAATGTCTAATGATTCTGTCTCTCTAACGTTAATAGGGGCAAGCTATGATAATGCATCAAAATGGGAACCATCTAGCCAACATGAGGGTAAATTAATGGAAGGGCTCGTCTAAAGAGAAGCTCGTGGCTACTGTAAAATTTGATTTATTTGTCTTCAGACAAGTAGAATTAGGTCTACTGAATTACAGAACAGCATTGCAAATTGTGTAATTTGTCCTTAACGCAATTAATCGGGTAAAAAATAAACAATTTAAAAAATAAGCTGTAGGCAACATGCGACCAGTTCTCATACTGAATAAACGTAAAAGCAAACGACAAAGGCCAATACACTGCGCAGAGTGCCCCAAGAACCAAGGACTTAATGTAGGCATTGCGCTCAGATAGTTGCCTCACGATTACAATTTAACGGAACTAGTGTGCTGTCTTGCATGACTGTTGCATTTACGGTGCACCTTACCCAGAGCGCCTTGAATACAAAGGGGCATCACCACCTCTCGCTGGTTGCTAATGGATCTCGGAGACCCATCGTGCACGAAGTATCTTCTCTAGTGCTCGCCAACAGTGACTTTTTACCATTTTTCTCTTTTTTGTGTAAATTCTCCCATTTTTGCTGCTAATGGAAACCGACTGTGGCCATACTTTCCAGATTGGTCCAGTATTATATCCAGTTATTTCTTAATAGTGTAACAGGATCTCATCTATAGAGAAACGGTTAATCAATGGAAAATAGCTTATGGCTTGATGGAACCAAGTCTCTGCCACCTAAGGGATACTTCTCGTCCCCAACAAATCGCAATCCTTCCCTGTACGAATCACTAAAAAGCGCTCGTTTTTCCAGAAATTAACAGCAGTAACATATCACTGTCAAGCTGAATTTGAATAAACATTCAATAGGAGACTATGAAAGTTCGCGTCCTTGGTTGCCATACCTGGTAAGAAATGCAGCTGTGAATTAACCGCCTACAAGACATGCCACTGCGTGTTACTGAAGTGAGGCACATTTGTCGCTTTTGCAACTCGCGCTCTCGTTAAAAAGAAATACAACACAACGTTAATGGCTCCCTTCCTCATCGAAAAACATATCCTCCCTCCCCCCCCCCTCCCCCGGCTGGTCAGAGCGAACACGAAACAGATAGCCTACATCTAAATAAAACAGTAATAATGAAATCATTGGCCGGCCGCGGTGGCCGAGGGGACTGCGGCGCGCCAGTCACGGTCTGCACGGCCACTATGGTCGGGGGTTCGAATCCCCCTCGGGCATGGATATTTGTGTCGTCCTTAGTGTTAGCTAGTTCATAAGTTTAGGGACTGATGGCCCCGTAGTTAAGTCCCATAAGCACTACAAACATTTGTTGGCATGAAATTAGCTTACAGTGACATGAAAGCATCGTATCTCCGTTCCATATACTGCCTAACGATATCGAAAGATTTTAGACAGTAGTAGTTGTAATCGTAAGGCAAAATAGTGGTTTGATGCAGCTCTCTACGCTACTCTATCCTTTTCAAAGTCTCTTTATCTCTGAATAATAATGCAAACGCAGATCCACTTCCACCTGCATACTGTTGTATTTGTGTCTTGGTCTCTCTCTGCTATATACTACCCCCAGTTCCCTCCAATACCAAATTTAGGATTGCTTTATGTCTCAGAATATTATCAATCGATACCTTGTTTTATAGTTGGCGACATGTAGGAAGGCGCTTCCGCGCATAGAGACGGAGCGATAGGATAAGCCTGACGGGGAAGAGCTACAGCCGAGCGCCTACAATTGAGCCTGCGGGAGAAACGTTTGATGCGCTGCTGGCTGAAGTAACCAAATTTCCTGACGCAGACGGCAGTGCTAGATCTACGATGTAATACCCAAACTAAGCGCCGTTCTACACAGGCCTCGAGAGCCCATTGGGCACCGACAGACCACCGTGTCATCCTCCGCCAGTAGGCGTCACAGAATGCGGTATGGAGGGGGACGTAGTCAGCCTCCCCACTCCCGGTTTTAGTGTCTGTTTTCCAGACCGGAGGCGCTACTTCTTAATGAAGTATCTCCTTTTTTTCTCTCTCTATTTTTTTCCTTTTTTGTGGGGCTCCCTTCTCCCCTACACCCCGTCCTTGCGCTCTCCAATTTTCGCCTTCGTCGGCGAGCTTCTAAGCTATAGTATAACTGGTGAACGTACAACAGTCCGAGGTAAGAAGTAAATAAACAGTTCCGCTGTACAGTGCTTTCTATTCTGCAGTGATGCACTTCAAGTTTGATAGTGAAAAGTCTCAACTAAAAGTCCAAATGGTAATGGAGAATCCAATCGTAGGCATGAGTAAAAGATGTCTCTTCTTGGAAATAAAGAACCATCCTCAACACTGAAAGTCGGCGGGCAGACCTGCGAAGCACTATACACTCTTAATAGAACAAAACCGAAAAGTAAGGATAAAACAATGGGGCAGATACTCCATTTATTGGATCGAACCTGTCTTGACAATCACCAAGGCAACGATCAAATTGGAGCTACGTAACTGGCTCAGAAGACAGCACGTAGAATATTGGACCAAAGTCTATCAACAAAAAGAAGCTCTGCAATCCTGGGCCTGAACAGGAGAGAGATTAGACTCATGGTTGGATTGCTGACAGGCCATGGGAATTTTAAGAAACACCTACATACAATGGGAATAACAGGAGAGGACCCTAAATGTAGGATCTGTGATGACGGCGATCAATCTGCATCACATCTAATCTTCGAATGCATTGCATTGGAGAGTAAAAGGCACAGAACATTTGGGACAACCAGACCCGAAGAAATTGTGTCTAATAAAGAACTCCTTGCACTGTTCAAGGGCATTAGTTGGCTTTACTAGATATACAGGTAGCGATGCCGCACAATAAACTTGGTTTCGGTGCGGGCAGTGGCGGGTTGGACCAAGACTGTTTTGGCTTCCCTGAGAAATCAAATCAAATCAAGGATAAAACAAAGTTGAGATCTGCATTGAAGCACACGCACATAAAGTGTGACATGCCACAAACATATAAAGTGTGACATGCCACAAACATATAATTTTACTAGCACATTTTTCGTTCTGTGTAACAGTCACACGATAATGTTCCGTCGAATTACATTATAGCCACAGTCCACGTCCATAGCCAAAAGTCGTGGTCCGATGAGGGTTTGGGCTGTCGTCTAATTCCCTTCACAAAAATTTATTGTATGCATGTTCAATTGCTACGATCAAAAACCATGCAAAAAGTGTAGAATAGATCGTAATGGGCAATTAGTAATTATGTGGGTCATCCTTTGCATGTCTACTCCACAGTCACATGACTTGTCTGTGCCTCCATTTGAATTTCCAATAGTTACAGCGACCAACACCAGTTCGGAAGCGGTTGATCAAAGACCATTCTCTCCAGGGAAGTCCAATCCTTGGAGCTGCTTAGAGGGATCGTCTATCCAGCTGATGTTTTTTTCCATTAAACGGATCCCAAGTTCTTGCCCAGTTTGATTTAGGCGAGAAGCCACTCTCATGTAGTTGCACAGCTGTTTTAAGAGGGCCGGCCGCGGTGGCCGAGGTGACTGAGGCGCTCCAGTCACGGTCAGCACGGCCACTACGGTAGGGGGTTCGAATCCCCCCTCGGGCATGGATATTTGTGCCGTTCTAGTTCGTAAGTAGTTCATAAGTTGTTTGTACGTTTAGGGACTGATGACCCCGTAGTTAAGTCCCATAAGCTTTACAAACATTTGGACATTTTTTGTTTTGTTTTAAGAGGTGGTTTACGTGATTTCAGCCGGCTTACCTGTGGTGGAAGGTCTTGCAGGATAGGAAGCTCAGGAGTGGACAAGATCTTATAATACTCTCTCATTAAGGCTTCCTTCCGTCTTAGATCAGGAGGAACGATGTTGCATAATATTGGGAGCCATTGAAGTGGTGTAGCCATCAGAGTACCACCGATCAATCTCATTGCTCTATTTAATTGTACATCAGTGTCTCTCACATGAGCACTGTTGGCAGGAGAACAGTATTCAGCTGCAGAGTAAACTACATCTACATCTACATAGATACTCTGCAAATCACATTAAAGTGCCTGGCAGAGGGTTCACAACCACTTTCATAACTTTTCTCTACCGTTCCATTCTCTAATAGCGCGCGGGAAGAAAGAACACCTAAATCGTTCCGTTTTCGATCTGATTTCTCTTATTTTATTGGGATGGTCATGTCTCCCTAAGTAGGTGGGTGCTAGCATAATATTTTCACATTCAGAACTAAAAGTCGGTGATTGAAACTTCGCAAACAGATCACGCCGCAATGAATAACGTCTTTCTTCTAATGATTTCCACCCCAATTCTTGCAACATTTCCGTGACGCTTTCCCCCCTGTAACGTGATAAAACAAAACGAGCTGCCCTTCTCTGAACCTTCTCATTGTCTTCCGTCAGTCCCACCTGGTGAGGGTCCCACAAGGGGCAACAGTACTCCAGGAGAGGACGGACAAGTGTGATGTAGGCAGTCTCTTTGGTGGAGCTGGTGCATCTTCGAAGCGCTCTGCCGATGAAACGTAACCTTTGGTTCGCCATCCTCACAATATTTTCTATGTGTTCTCTCCAGTCAAAGTTGTTCGTAATTGTAACTCCTAGGTATTTGGTAGAATCTACGACCTTAAGGTTTGACTGATTTATCGCGTAATTAAAGTTCAGCGGATTTCTTTTAGTGGTCATGTGTATTACTTCACACTTTTCTTTATTTAGTGTCAATTGCCAATTTTCGCACCATGCAGAAATTTTGTCTAAATCGCTTTGCAGTTGCTTTTGATCCTCTGTTGACTTCACTAAACGATAAACGACAGCATCATCCGCGAACAGTCTAAGGGAGCTATTCAGATTGTCTCCTAAGTCGTTTATAAACACGAGGAAGAGTAATGGACCTTCCCTGTGGAACGCCAGATATCACTTCTGTTTTACTCGACGACTTACCGTCAATTACAACGAACTGTGTTCTTTCTGATAGGAAATCATGAATCCAATCGCACAATTGGAGAGATATTCCATAAGCACGCAATTTCATAAGAAGTCGCTTGTGGGGTACAGGGTCAAAAGCCTTCCTGAAATCCAGAAATATGGAATCGATTTGAAATCCCTTGTCGCACTTCGTGTGAATAAAGGGCAAGCTGTGTTTCGCAAGAGTGATACTTTCTGAATCCGTGTTGACTACTGGTCAATAAGTCGTTCTCTTCGAGGTAGTTCATAATGTTCGAACAAAGCATATGTTCCAAAATCCTACTGCAAATCGACGTCAATGAGATAGGCCTGTAATTTTGGGGATCACTCCTATTGCCTTTCTTGAATATTGGAGTAACTTGGGCAACTTACCTGTCTTTGGGACAAAGCTGTTGTACGCAAAACCTTAGCACTGGCTCCCACTGCGGTACGTCCATTGGACGATGTAATACAGTCACAGAAAATCGTTTCTAGAAACGCATAAGGTTTCTGCAACGAATAAAGAGTCTGGACTCCCCAATTGCAGGAGGATATGTGTGTAGAGCGTGCGTCAGCCTCGACTGAGTGGTGCGCTTGCAGCTGCGCGGTGTGTGCGGCTACACGGTTGCGGGGCACGCGGCGTTCTTTAAAGATGAATGGAGCGGCGCTCGGCTGGGCCTACAGCCGCAGCCTCGACGGACAGGCCGGAAGGCCGCACTCAGCCCATTAAGCCTCCAGGCGGGAGGCCCGGCCACGGCGGCAGGACTAGTCTAATAAGGACCAGGCCACGCTCACGTTCCCACTCTGCAGGCGAGTGCGCGCTCATGTAAAACAACCCGTCACGTTAACAATGTGTACCTTCTACATCTACATGGGATACTCTGCAAATCACATTTAAGTGCCTGGCAGAGGGTTCATCGAACCACCATTACACCATTTATATATACATGTGGCGTCTGTTCCGAAAGAACAGATGTCACTTCTGATCCTGCAGTTATTATTTAATATTCACAGAATATATGACATCAACTGCGATTGGGCAAAGCTGAAAGTGTGTACCCAGCCGGGATTCGAACCCGGGTCTCCTGCTTTCTAGGCAGTTGCGCTGACCCCTAGACCCCTGGGGACACAGTGATCACCGCACCTGCAAGGACTACCTAAGCAGATACAAATTCCCAGCTTCGCCCTGCCCACTGCCTAGAAAGCAGGAGACCCGGGTTCGAATCCCCAATCGCAGTTGATGTCATATGTTCTGTGAATCTATATCTATATATAAAAGGCTTGTGTGTGTGTGTGTGTGTGTACGTGCTGACAGACTTTTCTCCATGACAACATACTGCTACCCACTCGTGGTTGTGGCGGTAGATAGCCCTCGGTCTAATGATGTTAGTAAAGGAGTGTGGTCGCGGTGCGTGGCAGTGGGTGAGTGTGATGAGCAAAAATTCGCAAGATATGAAATAAATACTCTTAGAAAAACTATATACTCTGTGACTTACGAACTTTACGGTACGAGTCAAAATCTGTTTATTCTTTCAATCGTCAGACAATGCGGTCCTTTCAGACTTTAATAACGACGAGGAATATCAAACACGCAATTTTTTAAATAGATCACATGTTTCCATCAACCACACATTACCGACTATGAATAGAGAAAGAAAACAAAGAGAAATATTCAGATAGACTCAAAGATAAAAATACTCGTGGAACATTGATCACTGTCGTGGAAGCGTGGTGGAAACACAGACATACATTAATGAATGTCTCTTAAGCCATATATATTGATATGCCTGTGCCAGTGGTGCCTGTGGTGTGTGCTAATCAGGATCTCTGATACATATAGCCGCAACACTCTCTGCTGTGAAAGGTGTTACCGTTTGACAGCTGGGTCAAGAAAAACTATGCGACGTAGTCCTACTCATATCCCGGCGGCCCTCTGTGATAATGTTGGCAACAGATGTTGAATAACGAGAATCATGTGACATCGTCATAAGCCAATCGCGTGACACGCAAATATTTTGTCGTGAAATCAAGCATACAGCAGGAACAGCAGCATTTACCTACACTCTATGTGGTTCGGTCATCTTTGCACCGATTTTATATCGTGTTATTGACGTTGCCAACATAAAAACACGAGGCCGCCAGGATATAAAGTAAAATTTTACCGAGTCAGATACATCCGTTGTTATCACATCTCATTATGACTGGCACTTTCACGCGAAACTCTTTTGTAGAGTCTCATGATTAATACAGTCTTACAATTCGTTCCAAATTCCTATTCAAGAAGATATTTGTGAAAACTGTTACAAATCAATATTCGCACTTATCCAATATAATTTTCAGAAATGTAATTTTCCAACCGCTTTCAGCGCTGCTGTTGCAATGTGTAACTTTATGAAATTAAATTAATTTCACTCTTAGTATGAAAAACTTTATGACCATTCATCGTTTTCGACAATGACTTCTACTTAAATTTGACATCTTGGCTAGGAGAACTGAGTTTATTGACAGAAGGATCCAACAAGGATTGTGTTTTTGCTGACCTACGTCCGAACCCAAAGAACCATGGTATTCACAGGACCTTCTTTAACAACCGTTGCGAAGCACGGGCATATAAGCTAGTAGTAAATAATAACAGCAGGATCAGAAGTGACGTCTGTTCTTTCGGAACAGACGCCGGGTGACGGGCAATGATCCTATCGTTAGTGGGGAGGGGTGGGCAAGTTTGAAGCCCTTATTCTTACGGGAATTAGTTTCATAACTACGAGTTTGAGTACTGTGGGCAGGGCGAAGCTGGGAAATTGTATCTGACGGGAGGCGTGCTTAGGTAGTCCTTGCAGGGGCGGTGATCACTGTGTCCCCAGTGGTGTAGGGGGTCAGCGCAACTGCTAGAAAGCAGGAGACCCAGGGAGCGAATCCCGACTGGGTACACACTTTCAGCTTTGCCCAATCGCAGTTGATGTCATATATTCTGTGAATATTATACTATTTATCTCCCATTCCATTCTCGAACAGCACGCGGGAAGAAAGAACACGTGAATCTCTCTGTTCGAGCTCTAATTTCTCGTATTTCATTCTGATGATCATTTCTACCTATGTCAGTGGGAGTCAACAATATATTTTCACATTCAGAGGAGAACGTTGGCGACTGGAGTTTTCCAAGTAGTCCACGCCACAGCGAGAAGCGCCGTTGTTGTAATGATTCCCATCCCAGATCCTGTGTCATTTCCGTAACGCTGTCTCTCCTGTATCGTGACAATACAAAACGAGCTTCTCTTCTTTGGACTCTTTCGATGTCCTCCGTCAAACCCACCTGATAAGGATCCCACACTGGGCAGCAATACTCCAAAAATGGACGGACAAGTGTAGTCTATGCAGTTTCTTTTGTAGTTCTGTTGCGTGTTTTAAGGGTTCTGGTTCGCCTTTCCAGCGAGATTATCTACGTGTTCTTTCCAATTTAAGTCTAAAGTAGTAGTAATTCCTAGGTATTGAGTCGAGTTTACGGCCTTTACTTTTGATTGATTTATCTTGTAAACAAAGTTTGACGGATTTCTTTTCGTACTCATGTGGACGACTTCACACTTCTCATTATTTAGAGTCAATTGCCAATTTTTACACCATACCGATATCTTATTCAGATCGTTCTGCAGCTGGTTTGGGGCGATATACCATAACCACGCAATTTGATTAAAAGCCGTTTGTGAGGTACGGTGTCAAAAGCCTTCAGGGATTCGAACCAGGGAACTTTGCCGGGCAAAGGTGGGGTTCAGATCCCTGCCCGGCTCAAAGTTTTAATCTGCCAGTAGTTTTACGTTGTTTGGAGGCAGCAACCGGAAAAGCTATTTATTCAGTACCAATTATATGCCCATAATTTGCGTGCTAAAATTTAAAACACTTCATCAGTAGTATTTATAAAAATATTATTCAAATGAGTCGTGTAAACATAGTGCACATAATACACTCCTGGCCGTTAAAATTGCTACACCACGAAGATGACATGCTACAGACGCGAAATCTAACCCATAGGAAGAAGATGCTGTGATATGCAAATGATTAGCTTTTCAGAGCATTCACGCAAGGTTGGCGCCGGTGGCGACACCTACAACGTGCTGGCATGAGGAAACTACAACAGCAGTTGACCGGCGTTGCCTGGTGAAAAGTTATTGTGATGCCTCATGTAAGGAGGAGAAATGCGTACCATCCGAATGTGATAAAGGTCAGACTGTAGCATATCGCGATTGCGGTTTATCGTATCGCGACATTGCTACTTGCGTTGGCCGCGATCCAATGACTATTAGCAGAATATGGAATCGGTGGTTTCAGGAGGGCAATACGGAACGCCGTGCTGGATCCCAAAAGCCTCGTATCACTAGCAGTCGAGAAGACAGTCATCTTATCCGCATGGCTGTAACGGATCGTGCAGCTACGTCTCGATCCCTGAGGGATGGGGACGTTTGCAAGACAACTATCTGCACGAACAGTTCGCCGACGTTTGCAACAGCATGGACTATCAGCTCGGAGGCCATGCCTGCGGTTACCCTTGACACTGCATCACAGAGAGGAGCGCCTGCGATGGTGTACGCAACGACGAACCTGCGAGCACGAATGGCAAAACATTTTTTTTTTTTTTTTTTTCAGATGAATCCAGGTTCCGTTTACAGCATCATGATGGTCGCATCTGTGTTAGGCGGCATCGCGGTGAATGCACATTCGAAGCGTGTATTCGTCATCGCCATACTGGCATATCACCCGGCATGATGGTATGGGGTGCCATTGGTTACACGTTTCGGTCACCTTTTGTTCGCATCGCTGGCACGTTGAACAGAGGCCGTTACAATTCAGATGACCCGTGGCTGTACCCTTCATTCCCTGCGAAACCATTTCACCAGGATAAAGCACGATCGAAAGTTGCAAGTCCTGTACGGGCATTCCTGGATACGGAAAATGTTTGACTGCTGCCCTGGCCAGCACTTTCTCCAGATCACTCACCAACTGAAACTGTCTGGTCAATGGTGGCCAGCAACTGGCTCGTTACAATGCACCCCTCACTACTCTTGATGAACTGTGGAGTCGTGTTTGAAGCTGCATGGGCATCCAAGCTCTGACTCAATGCCCAGGCGTATCAAGGCCGTTATTACGGCTAGAGGTGGCTGTTCTGGGTACTGATTTCTCAGGATCTATGCATCCAAATTGCGTGAAAATGTGAACATATGTCAGTTCTAGTATATCATATTTGTCCCATGAATATCCGTGTATCATCTACATTTCTCCTTGGTGTAGCATTTTTAATGGCCAGTAGTGTATTAACATGTGTTTGTCAATAATAAAACATTCCGTATTAGACAGTTTACCAAGCGGCGGCGGTTTGGCCGTGCGTACTGGGGTGCCGTGTTGCGCTGCGCGCCGCCGATCGCAGCTGGAAGTTCGAGTCCTCCCTCGGACATGGGTGTTTGTGTCGTACTTAGCGTAAGTAACTTTAAGTAATTTGTAAGCCTAGGGACTGATGATTTCGTGTTGCATTTTTTCCCGTTAGACCCCAGCTGGAATCATGCCTGGTTAAGTCGTTAGGTGACGCCGCATGGGCGACTTGCACGTCGATGATGAAATGATGATGAAGACAACACAACACCCAGTCCCAGACTCGAGAATATCTCCAACCCGACCGGTAATCGAACCTCGACCCCATGCGTGGCAATCTACCACGCTGTCCACTGGACTACGGAGGCGGATTTGGGACTGATAACCACAGCTGTTAAGTCCTTCAGAGTTACAACATTTGAACAAATAAACAAGAAGGGATAGTGTTCCACAAGTCCTTGAGCATCATGCACTTATCGCCTTCTAGATTCGTTTATCTGTCCCTACTCGCCACCACTACCAACTTATAAAATTCCCCTTCCTGCTCTTGCATCTTGAACACCTCTCTCCTAACTACAAGCAAACTTGACGGTAGCCACCCGCTACTCACCCCCCCCCCCCCCTTCCCGTTCTCTACATCTACATACTCCGCAATCCATCCAAAGGTGCATGTTTAATTGCTTTCCTGTTCTACTCCCACATAGAACGAGAGAAACATTAATGCTTGTATGCATCTGTACTAGCCCCAATCTCTCTGATACTATGTATGTATGTGGTCTATGTTCTATTCGTCTCCACGGAATCTATATTAACTGCGAATGGGTAAAGTTAAAAATTTGTACCCAGCCGGGATCAGAGCACAGGGCTCCTGCTTTCTAGGCAGTTGCGCTGACCCCTACACCGCTGTGGACGCAGCGATCTTCGCAACTGCAAGAACTACTCTAGCTCGCCTCCCATCAGATACAAATTCTGAACTCCACCCTGCCCACTCCACCACCACCTCCATCTCTTCTTACCAGATATAGGTGATACTAACCCTCTAACGCCTGCGCGGGTAGCCGGAGGGGTATAAGACAATTCGTTGAAGGTCCAGGACAGTGTAGTCTCATGCTCTCTGTCGGATAATCGGGGTACAAACGGAGGGGAATCAGAAGTCGGAAAGGTAGAAACAGGAAGGGGAAGGGGAAGGCCACTGAAACGCGAAAGGGCGGTGTAAGTGGGAGCGCGGATTTTTATAGGAAAAGTCAAGTTGCAATTGGCCCAGGGAGTGTATTAGGCAGTGGGGGAATGTCTCTGTAGAGGCGTAGAAGTGACGTGCTTGGCGTTGGACAATGGCGAAGATGGTAGGAAGACGGAAACGCTCATGGAGGACGTAGTTCGGCAGGTAGCGGGGCACATACGCAGCGATGCGTAGAAATGTGTTCTGGAGAACTTAATGTATCTGCAGTGAGTATCTGCAGTGAGAGACCAAGCTGCACAGCCGTACGTGATGACGGAGAGGAGGACAGACTTGTAGATCTTCTGCTTTGTGCGGTTAGATAAGCCGCGGTCCTTGAGGAGAGGATAGAGTTGAGACAGAATGAGATTGCCCTTGTCACGGGCGTGATCGATGTGTGGACGGAAGCTGAGGTGAGAATCCAAGACGAGGTCAAGGTACTTGACGCGGCGTTTCCAGACCAGAGGAGCTCCGTCAGTGACGAGGTGGACACTAGGAGGAACTCGCTTGTGAGTGAAGAGGATCGGCTGGTCTTGGCAGCATTGTTCGTAACCTTCCAGAAGAGGGCCCTGCGGTGAATGTCGTCGGGATGGTCCTTCCTCGTGAGAAACTGCAGGTTGGAGCTGCACCGGTAGATGGTAGTATCGTTGACGAATAGGGAGAGTTGGCCGCCCTCTTGCTGAACACCTGCGCCAGACATCTTCTGCCTTATACAGGCGCAGCGCTGTTCTCTGAGTGTTTACATTGTGGTTTGCACACGCATGCTTTGGCTCTTCAGTGTAACTCTGTTGTTGTTGTTGTTGTTGTTGTTGTACTTGTTGTGGTCTTCCGTCCGGAGACTGGTTTGATGCAGCTCTCCACGCTACCCTGCCCTGTTCAAGCTGCTTTATCTGAGAATACGTACGCCAACCAACATCCTTTTGAATCTGCTTACTGTACCCGTCCGTCGGTCCCCCTCTATGATTTTTACCCCACACACTTCCTTCTAATGCTAAGTTGACAATTCCTAGATGTCTCAGAATGTGTCCCACCAACCTATCTCTTCTCTTAGTCAGGATGTGCCATCCTTTTCTCCCCAATTCTGTTGAGCACCTCCTCATGAGTTACGTGATCTACCCATCTAATCTTCATCAGTCGTACTGGAGCGCCGTGCTGCGGTGCGCGCGGCCGATCTCCGACGGGGGTTCGAGTCCCCCCTCGGACTTGGGTGTTTGTGTTGTCCTTAGGTTAGTTTACCTTAAGTAGTTTGTAAGCTACGGACGAATGACCACGCAGTTGAGTCCGATAGATTTACGAACATTTTTTCATCATTCGTCTGTAGCACCACATTCCGAAAATCATCTTTTTGTATGAATTCTTTATTGTTCAAGTTTCACACCCATACAGTGCTACACTACAGACAAATGCTTTCAGAAATGATTTCCTAACATTTAAACTAATTTTGGATGTCAACAAATTTTGCTTCTTCAGAAATGCTTTTCTTCCCATAGCCATTTTGCATTTTATATCGTCTTTACTTCGGCCATCAGAAGTTAACTTGCTACCTAAACTCCTCTACTACACTTATTGTCTCATTACATAATCTATTCCTTCCTGATTTTCTGACACCATTACCTTTGTTTCACCCTTTTTGATGTTCATCTTATACCTTCCTTGTGCGAAAAGTGGGAGTTGTTGCCCATGTAGGTTACATGGGTGGGCAACCCTGTCTTAAAGGTTACATTACAGAAATGAACTCCATTACGCAAGAAATAATGTAAAAGTGCTTATATACGCAGGTTACAAAGGGAAATGTAGAGCGTTTGCCACAAGCATATGTCGGACGCATTACCAAATTTGTGCAATTCACTGTAATAAACGAACAATACGTAACCCTATGAAAAGAATTAATGATCACTATTCGTATTTGTGTACCACACAAAAGCTGAAATTCGTTTCTCAGTATGACATTCCGCCATAGAAAGAAAATTGATTTAGAGACAGTAAAAGAGCCAAAGCACTGGCTGTTATTAACGCTGACACGCATTCAGGACGAAGCGGGTGAAAACGTGTCTCTGGAACTGAATTAATGCGGCGAACTGTTAACAGATGTCGCACTGGTGCTACACCACTGACAGCTTACGCAACGGCCACAGTGAACGCTGCACGACCCATATATCTTGAACCGTAAAACGCGCAAAAAAAGCTCTCCTAAACCGTAAAGCGAACAAAGTTCCATTAAAGGGGACAATCTGTCGTAGCACAGATATGGAAATGCTCTATTAGGCAGCAACAAAAGCTTCAGTTTTCTTATCGTGGTGCCGTACTGCCTTTCGCCCGCCTCACGTTAAGAGACAACTGCTGTAGTGTAGCAGTGGTCGACAGTTTAGGGACAAGGGAAGTGATTACTTACAGTGAAACTAGGCCATCTGCGTGTGCGTTATCGCTCTACACCAACTCAGCCAGTACCGGACTTCATCGCTTTCGGCGGCTCTAAGAGACGCACGTTTACCGTCCAATTCTGTTATATTAAGAGATCGAAATACTTCACGTTGCATTAACGCAAATGCCGCAATTGATCAACAAGTCCTCTCTCTCCACTACAAAGTTTGTGAAGTCTTTAGACCAACGCACTTTTAGAATACATTACGTCAGTTGCATCCCGTGGATCCCAAAATGTTTAAATGTTTGTAAAGTCTATGGGACTTAACTACGGGGTTATCAGTCCCTAAACTTACAAACTACTTATGAACTATCTAAGACTAAAGACGGCACAAATATCCATGCCCGAGGGGGATTCGAACCCCCCCCCCCCCCCCGTGGATCCCACTGATAGCTGTCTCAGATATGCGAAGACAAGTCAAATCTGTACATTTAAGTACAAAACAATGAATTGTCTTTACTACTACTGAATTACAACGCTAATTATATGGCGAATAAACATAAAACATTGAACGTCATATAAAACTTCCGGGCTCATAAGCCGTGGTCGATTTATAAAATCGACCACGGCTTATGAGCCCGGAAGTTTTAAATGATGTTGACGTCGGCCGTGAAAGTTTACATTGTATGATAAAACATTGAAGTTAACAGTGTAGATCGTCTTCACTGAAATAGAAGATATTTAATAGAAGTTTCTCTAAATGACTTAGACTCACATAACATTTACTGTGCTATAGTAAATTGGCTGCGGCGATGTGGCCGAGCTCAAAAAAAAAAAAATGTTTGTAAAGTCTATGGGACTTAACTACGGGGTCATCAGTCCCTAAACTTACAAACTACTTATGAACTACTTACGAACTAGGACGGCACAAATATCCATGCCCGAGGGGGGATTCGAACCCCCGACCGTAGTGGCCGTGCGGACCTTGACTGAAACGCCTTAGTCCCCCCCTTTTTTTTTTTTTTTTTTTTTTTTTTTTTTTTTTTTTTTTTTTTTTTTTTTTTTTTTTTAGTTGCGTCTAACATGTGTTTATTAAATACACACACAAAAGTTGAAAAGTGATTCAAGCTTTACTTGAAAGATCTGAGAACATGCTTTACATAATCCACATTATGGGTGTAAGAGTTCACAGACATGTAGACTGAATACATAACAATTTACACTTTAGCCTATATACAAATTCACAAACTGTTCTTATTTTATATAAATAAAAATATATCCTGTAGCACTAAAAACAATTATCTATTATTATTCATCATCTGGTGGTATGCCAAGTTCTTCATCTGTCCATTTTGATGGATCAGGATATGGAAATTCACCCGTCACATCTTCTGGTTCATGCCAAAGGTGCCACAGGACCCACCACCACATGTAAGCACCAACTGCTTCTGCTAAGACCATTACAATTTTTGGATGTGGTTTTGGGCCTGCTCGGTACACATACTCGGCGCCACTATTTAGAGGTGGTTTAATCATCAACGTACGTCTCGGCATAATTTTTGGAACTGATGCTAATCTCCGGCATAACAATAATCCCCTAGACGAAAACATTTTTAGCTCCGACTACTACTACGAGGTCATTAACAACAGATCCCAGATGTACGGACCAAAATGTCAAAGAACTTGTGTCCCCTCGGCCACCGCGGCCGGCTGGCCGAGCTCATTGAGGCGCTATGCTACGATGCGCGAGGCCATTCCCGAATCCTCCCTCGGGCATGGATGTTTGTTCTGTCTTTAGTATAAGTTACTTTATAAGTAGTTTGTAAGTTTAGGGACTGATGATCCCGTAGTTAAGTCCCATTAGCTTAACAATGGCGGACAATGCGAAAACGTGTGGAAAACATCTGAATGTGCAGGTATGCTGCAGTTCTATGCTCAGACACCAGAGTTATACATCCAGTTTGTATTGAGAGCGATGAAATAACACCTTAACCATTCATTTGAGACGAAAATTGAATAAATGTATTGCAGAGAGAAAATTCTCAACAACTTTCCATTTCCATAACTCGTGCCGTTTCAGAGATATTTACAAACATAACGGCTATTTGACACTGTCACTTCATTTTATGTAAACCGATGCAGGCAAAGAAAATAAACTTGAAAAAGAGGACAAACTACCACAGCAGTTTTTAACCGAAAACTTTTATGAAAATATGGGAGGGATATTAAAATAATAGTTTAAAGAGGTAAAAGTTCAGAGAAAGTGTTATTCAAGGTTAACTCAAATATCAAAACATTTGTCAGTCAGAAAGAATATTACGTGTTCTGTGCATAGATATCACAATAGTAGAGTCGTAATTGTAGCGTCCATAATTTTTTCATTAGGCCTATTTACATTTTTATTATTTTTATAAGAAATGATTTCAGAAAATCATAAAACTACTGGAATACCTAAAGTGAGCCATACAATGTCGCCAGTGAGATTTTTTTTCACCGATGTCAAACTTAAGTCCAGTCACATGCTTTCCGTGTTGTAGATGTAGAAACAATTTTATAGTAAATTGTATGTTTATGTGTTAACTTTTGTCCCTTGAAATGTTAGTAGACTTTTTCTTTTTCTTTTTATTATTATTATTATTATTATTATTATTATTATTATTATTACTATTATTATTATTATTATTATCGTATATTGTGCATTACTGCATGTTGTCTAGGGTGAACATCAGCTACAACGTCTATAATGTGCTTCTGTATTCTGGGAAAAAGCTACCTCCGTAATTAGAAAATTCACCTAAAATGGTTGCATAATTCATCAGTGAATGAAAATGTGCTGGATAATCTAATTTCTTAGTTTTAAATCACCTATAGCGATAATCATTCACTACAAATACAGGTCAAACAAGACGGTTCATAAATCCGAAGCAGTGGGTTTTACAGTTGAGACTGTGGTCTCTACACCCACAAATTTAATCACTTACGTTTATTGAACTACATGTATTGAATCTCTTTAAAAACAAAATCATTGTCCATTGAGTTGAGCCATGTATTAATGTTTCTGAATATCTCCTATGCCAGTTAGCAGACTGATGGTGTTTTATATTCCTGTACTAGTCTTGTGAAAATGCAAGTGGAAGACAATTTTTATAGATCATAAACAACAAAGAATCAAAAATCGAACCCTGCAGATGACAACTTCAGCTGTCGCTTGGCACCGACAACAGTGGAATCTCCAGTTGCTATAAACGCACGACCTGCAATCTTCGAGGCTAATATTATATTAACTATTGGGAGGGGAAGCATCAGTAACATAAAGAAAAAGCGCTGTCTCTACAAAGACGTTCACGAGCCTACATTAGCTGCTGTTGGGACTTCTTTCGCTTTTTGCGCAGTTAGCTGGCGCTTAATGAAGTGCGCATTGTGACTGGTGCCTGCTAATTATCTTAGAGCGTCAAAGGTAATTTGTACGTGCGTCGTTTTGAAACGTGGGTTACTCTCGCTAAACACTTGAGCGCCACTCACAAGTGCAATTAGGCCAATAGACTGCCGACTATTGACGCGAAAGACTAGTGAATGTAAACTCATTAAGTTCCCCACTAATCGAATGAGTCGTCAGGTCTCTTCCAGCATTTATAGATCTATTGCAGAATGTATACAGCGAAAAAGGTATACATTGCTTAATTATAGCGTATTTAAGTAATTATAGATGACACAGATGACTCAGGATACTGTATCTAATAGAAGAACATTAATTAAAGCTGTAAATAGGCTAACAAAATAAATCTATAAGACTCCCTGGGAATAGAAATTACCAACAAGCTAAATCCATGAATACAGGAGTGTAGTCTTCCTCGAGAATTCGTTGCGGAAATCGTCGGTTATCATCGGAATCGTGCGCTCAGAATGATTCACTTCATTTCTCACTCGTCATCTATGGGCGAAATGACGAATAGGAAACTCTGAAACATTCCGACAACAGGCCGTCACAAACTCTGCTGATAACACGAGATATCTTAAGCGGATCTGAGAAATTGTGGAGACAGGGCAAAAATTGGTGACTAGATAAGAGAGTATCGGCAAAAAAAAAAAAAAAAAAAAAAAAAAAAAAAAAAAAAAAAAAAAAAAAAAAAAAGGAACAAACGGGAGGAAACTGAATTTGTCACGCGATTCCTAGTTAGGAAAAAGGATGACCTGTACATGAACGAACATATCCGTATTGTTACTGCCTTAAGAAAACTACTTTCTCTAATGTTTAATTCCTAAATTTTGTGCCACTACATCTTTCTTTTTCCTTTTTTTTTCCGTGTATGGTTTGCGGGAAAAAGGCTGCAGATGTGGGCTCTAATCTCTACAGGGTGTTTCAGAAGAAATAGAAAATACTTTGGGAGGAGGTAGTATAGTCGAATTGCGATAATAGATTCCATACGTGTCAAAAAAATGTTCAAATGTTTGTATAGCTTAAGGGACTTAACTACGGGGTCATCAGTCCCTAAACTTACAAACTACTTATGAACTAACTAAGACTAAGGACGGCACAAATATCCATGCCCGAGGGGGGGATTCAAACCCCCGACCGTAGTGGCCGTGCAAACCGTGACTGGAGCGCATCAGTCGCCCCCCCCCCCTCTCCATACGTGTCCTCGTGTTATTGAGTACAGAGATAGAGGTGTTAGTATGCAACCTATGCAACCCATACAAACTTAAAGCAAAGACATGTGAGGACATTTCGACTGATTCTCCCGTCGTTTCTTGGTAGAACATCGTATTGAATTAAGGGTCCCATTTTATTTCCAATTACTTAACCAGTTTTCGGCTTACAAGGCCATCTTAACACTTGAAAGTCTTGTAATGCAAGCCGAAAACTGGATAACTAAATAAAACCAAACTTGTGCCTTTCATTCAGTGTGATGATGATCTACGAACAATCGACGAAACAATCAGTGAAAATCTCATTTGCCTTAAAACAGCACAGTAAAAAAAACGTGACCGTATTCCACATTCACTGAAGACCCTCTTTATGGCTAATGCATTTGAAAGAAATGCACAGCAGAATTAGCTTACCGCGTGATTCTCGAAGCAAACATAGCAGAAAATTGGGCGTACAAATAAGATAATCGATGTGGGACCGAACATTATACGAGGTATGTTCATAAAGTAAGTTATGTTTGGTTATATAAAACAAACATGTACAGATACAGAAAAATATTTATTTTATAAAAATGTACAACTGTTAAACTACTTTTCTACACAGCTTCCGAAATTTTGTAGGCAGTTGTCGTAACGTGGCACAAGTTCTTGTATGCCTTCATGGCAAGTTGCCGCCCATGTATTCAACCATGTGGTAACATGTTCTTTCAGCTCGTCAGATCGTGTTTTCTATCAAGGAAAAAAAAAACACCTTTTGACAAAAATCCTCGGCGCTTGTTCTGTATTGCGCCGCGAAATTTCTAAAGATCTCGCATTAACCAGGTGCATTGATTGTTTGGCCACGTGGTAAGAAATCAATCAGCCAAATGCCTCTTCTGTTCCAAAATAATAATTATTATTATTTCATGTGGCTCATTGACCTGATGCAAGTTTTTCAATTGGAGGCCACTTCGGCGACTCGCGTGTCCCTGAACTACCATAGTTATCCAACCGGGGAAAGGGGACCTACAGCTTAACGTGGAATTCGAACAACGTGTCTTTTCTAGCGACTCCTCACATCATTGATAGGTGAAGGATGGTTTAAAGTGCAGACTGAAAAAATCCGAGGTCCGAGCAGGTTTCGAACCCGCAACCCTGCAGTTTCCAGTCGAGCGTTTTACCCCTAGACAACCGGGCCCGACTCTGTCCAAAAAACGGATTACTTGAGAGATGAAGCATGCCTCCATTCCATTGATTGCCCTTTTGTTTCAGGGGTGTCGTACGATACCAAAAGATTCATCCTCCGTGACTATCCGAGAAAGGAAACCATCTCCTTCTTCACTGTAGCGCGTCAAAAACAGAAGTGCACAGCCCATCCGTTGTTTTTGTGTTGTTCAGTAAAAATTTTTGGTACACAACGTGAGCAAAGTTTTTGAAATTTCAGATTTTCAGTGACAATTTCATGAATTAGTAATCGTGAGATTTGCGGAACTTCTATAGCAAGGACACTAAGTGTTAACTAACGGTTGTGCTTAATCTTCCCTCCAATTGTGTGAACCAGTTCCTCAGTAACCACGGGCATCCACTTCGTTCTTCATCGTACACTTGATCACTTTCTTCAATGAACAGTCTGAACTATATTCTATCCATTGAATAACTCATAGCATTTTGTCCGTAAACTTCGCAGTTTTGCCGTTGAATTTCCTTTGGTTTAACTTTCTTTGCATTTAGCAAACGAATAACAGATCTGATTTCACATTCTGCGACATTTTCAATTACGGCTGACATTATAAAGAATCACTAGAAGGTACACATTGGCAGCAGCGATATGAAAATGGCGTACATGTCTTCTCCTGGAGTCAGAGTAACTGCCGCGCTTGCTCGGAACTGCGATCGTAGTGCTGTCGCGGATAGAAACAAACGGAACTTACTTTGTGGACGACCCTCGTGAAATATTTCTACTCTAATAGCTAACAGACGTCGCATTTTTTGTAGCACAGTCATGCTTACCTGAAGAAGAGGAACAAATCCTTGGCATCGTTAAAATAATACAAGAAAACAATCCATACTTCTTGTTCCACAGGCTGTCAGTAAAATTATAGAAGAAAACAACTACTCGCAGACCTCGTCTTCTTACTGAGAATCCTGCGCCACGCACCGGCGATGCCACTTAAGATCGTATGAAAGCATTTGTTATTCATCTATTTCCGCAGAACCAAGTTGAGGATCAAGTCTCCATGGAAGTGGAACGAGGCAGTACATAAAATTGTAACAAAAAGATAGTATGAGATAATGTGAAACGTTTAGCAATCCTATGTACACGACCGGCCTAAACAAATGTAGAAAAAAGCAACAACTTAACACATAAATTAGCTTTTTTTCATTTTTTTTTTTACAGGAATTATTCGACAGAATAGAAAGAGTGAGGCATGAGCACATTCAGTTTAGTCTCGAATGTGCGTAGATTCACTAGGTTTTCTTAATTCTTGTGGCAGCTCATTAAAAATAGATGACGCATAATATGCATACCTTTCTGCGCAAGGGTCAAGGACGTGCAATCCAACTGCTGATTCGATTTCTGTCTAGTATTAACTGGGTAAAAGCGGCAAACCTTGGGGAATAAGTATCATTAACAACAAACAACTTTAAAGAATGTATGCACTGAGAGACCAATGTCAGAATTCCCAGGCTACTGAACAGGCGTCGACAATAAGTACGTGAGCTTACCCCGCATATTGCTCAAACGGCCAGTTTCTGTGCAATTAATAGCATTTTAGAATCATTGGAGTTACTTCAAGAAATAACACCATATGTTATCAGTGAATGAAAATAAGCAAAGCACTTTTCGTGTTGAACTACCACTTATTTCAGGTACTTTTCTTAGGTATACAATCTAGCGTTTAGTTTTTGAACAAGATCCCGAACGCTTCTATCAATCTGAACGCCTAGAAATCACTCTTCAGTCTCACTTATCATGTGCCCATTATGTGTAATCAGAAAGTTTTTGTTGAACTGTATATTAGAAACTGTAAGAACCGAGTATACTGTCATTTAGCATTAATTTATTTTCTTTAACTGCATTATTTGTTACTGAGGCAATAGTGCCAACAACATCTTTCACTACCAAACTGCCGGCCGCGGTGGCCGAGGTGACTGAGGCGCTCCAGTCACGGTCAGCACGGCCACTACGGTCGGGGGTTCGAATCCCCCCTCGGGCATGGATATTTGTGCCGTCCTAGTTCGTAAGTAGTTCATAAGTAGTTTGTAAGTTTAGGGACTGATGACCCCGTAGTTAAATCCCATAAGCTTAACAAACATTTGAACATTTGAATTTGAACTACCAAACTAGTGTCATCAGAACATATAAATAAATTACCTGTTACACTAGGAGGTAAGTCAATAATATAAATGAGAAAGAACAGCGGCCCCAGAACAGAACCCTGCGGCACTCCCTAGGTGCCCTACTGTGAGTGCATATCACAGCCATTTTCAATTTCAGAGAATCACCTTCTGCTGTCAGAAAGTAAGAAATGAACTATTTGTTTCCCTTACTCCATAATGTTCCAATTTCTGCAATAATAATTTTGTGTTCAACACAATCAAACGCTTTTGTTGAATCAAATAATACGCCTAGAGTTCGATTTTGTTCAATCAAATGATAGGCCTAGCGTTCACAGTTTTTTTTTTATTTAATCCATCAAGTATCTCACATAGATAAAAAAAATTAAGCGTTTTCAGTTGTTAAGCCGCTTCTGAAAGCAACCTGTGCACTTGATAGCAAATTATGAAATTTAGAAAATGTTCTGTCGAAATTTTGTACATTACGACTCTAACGTGAAAGCGGAGTTACGAAGTACTAATACAGTATGTTGCAATAGTGTTCATTGTGACACTTTATTCCCGTAATATCGGAGGTAGTCCATTTAGTGTGTGTGAACTCAGTGGCGTGGTTCCCGCGTCCTGTGTGTGGATGGGCGACGCGCTAGAATAGGGTCAGTTTGCTCGCAGTGAGGGCGACCACACCCACCCACTTGCGAAATCAAGCGAGCGAGAGGAGCGTCTAAAATAGCTACCGCCAGCTAGCTAACAACCCGACGGTGCTCAGCGGAAATCCTGCTCTCGACGGCTCTTTCATTTAGTTGAGATTTCGTACGTGACACGATTTACTCAGTTTACGCCGATACTCTCTTGCCTGTGACATACTTCTACGTCCGTAACTGCGTGATGTAGCTTGGTTTCAATATTATCGCAGTCTGTGGCACTCAGAGACGTTATGCAACTACGGAGGTCCAGAGAAGATTTTCTTTTTGTTTTTTTGTTTCGCGTTCCTGTCGGTAGTGTCAGCCTACTGTATCTTGACCCCAACTTAGCCAGAACGACATTGACCTAAAGGCCCCTGTAGCCGATAACGCGCGTCTTTTCCATCGTAGCCGGACTTATGAGTAAACGCTTGCAGGAGTATTCCTTGTGATCGAGGTAGCACGTAGCCAATCGGTGACCCTCTTATGGTAAGTATGGTAAATATCCGTTATGTCGTGCATTTGAAGCTTAATTTCAGGTCCGATGAAGAAAACACTCCTGAATAAATGTCAACAAATAATACAATTCCTTGAGATAACATTGTCTCGTTATACCAAAGGTATTAGACATAAGGAGAGGCATTGAATTAAAATTTGTGCTGTGGCCGGGATTCAAACCCGAGACCTCTTACCAGGTAGGCGCTTTAGACCGTTCAGCTAACACACCTTAAGACAGTCCGCGTAGTCGCTTTCGCTGCAACGCTTTGTTAGCTGAAAAAAAAAAGTGGTCTAAAGCGCCTATCTATTAAGTAGGAGGTCCTGGGTTCGAATTCCAACCACAGCACAAATTTTAATTCAGTGCCTCTCCTTATGTTTAATACTCCTGAATAAAACTCTGAAAGAGATGACTCCGATTTTTTAGTACAATAACCGTACCTTTATTACTATATGGATCCGAAGTATGGACTTCATACAACAAATAATTATAGATACTTGAAGCAGCAGAAATGAGAGTTTTATGATTTGGAAGGATACAGATTATGGATCATAAGAGAGAATCTCCAAGTTGGAGGAATTTTAGAAAAGATCAAACACCACAGGAAGAACGACCATCTGATACGTACTGAACAATGTAGGATACCAAGAACTATGATTACGGAACCACGGGTAGAAGAAGAATAGGAAGAGCATAAAGAAGATTGTGCGATCAGGTTTAAATACGAATTTTGGAATAGGCGACATATCGTTCGTAAATGTGCATAAATGATAATGATGATGATCGTCCATGTAAGTTACAGATAGACTGGAAAATAGCGTCTATATAAAAGTTAAAATCAGTAATCAAATAATCAACTGAAGATGCTACTCAGTAAACAAATAAATAAATCTAATAAAGCGACAAGCCCGATGTAAACCTTTAGACTGCACACCACTTTATCAGCTTACGTCTCAATTTATTCTATTTCGTTATTTGGTTTCATAATGCTGAAAGACGCATTCCAGGTCGCTATACCGCAGCTAAATCTGTTTCTTCGTGAACTGAATCTGTGACTTACGTGTCAGGAGTCTTCAACACCACTAGCCTTGTTTCAGGAAAAGAAAGAAACAAACTATTTCGGCAGACTGGTTACAGTGTTTGCGAAGTTTCTGGCTACGAAACGCTGCAACTAAGTACTGTTCTGGTTTATGAACGTCTGGTCACAAAGTTGCCACAACAGAAAAAACATATTAAAGAAATCTACTTCGTTAGGAACGATTGGATCGTATGAAATGGTTTAAAGAGGGCATAAGATGAAAATCATCTCTTCAGTTACGTACCACATCCGATCTACGACGATACTGTTCATCAGTGACTTATGCATTGAAAAAAGATATCATCTGCATATTTGTTCAGGCATTTTCAGATTGAAAAGCTTTCGTAGTCTTATGGAAACTCGCAGCGAGCTTTACCAGCCCAAAATATGTAATACTTCTACACTTCAAACTAAAGAAATACTATTCAATTATGATGTCAAGGAGCCACAATTGGAATCTGGGTGTAATTATTAGTCGATACACTACGGTCGGGGGTTCGAATCCCCCCCTCGGGCATGGATATTTGTGCCGTCATTAGTATTAGCTAGTTTGTAAGTAGTTTGTAAGTTTAGGGACTGATGACCCCGTAGTTAAGTCCCATAACCTATACAAACATTTGAACATTTTGATGACTCGATGAATCTGCAACAACTCCTAAGTATGGACTCCATTTCCCCAAACATCGATCGAATTTTTATGAATGCCAATGTGCCATGTCACCAGGCTACACCAGTTCGCAACTGGCTTGAAAAACATTCTGGGCAATTCCAGAGAATGATCAGTACACCCACACCGAACATTTATGGGACATAATCGAGAGGTTAAAAAACGTTCAAATGTTTATAAACCTATTGGGTCAAACTGCTATAGTCATGAGTCACCTAGACTTACAAACTACTTAAACTAACTTACACTAAGGAAAACACACACACACACACACACACACACACACACACATCCATGCCCGAGGGAGGACTCTAATCTCCGACGGGAAGTAGACGCGCACTCCGCAGCAAGGCGCATTAGGGTGCACGGCCAGTACACGCGGCGCGAGAGGTTAGTTCGTGCAAAAAATCTTGCTGCGGCAAAGCTTTCGCAGTATAATGGACGGCTTTAAAGGCAGCATGCCACAATAATCCTTGAAGAACCTTCAAGCAATTTGGTGATTCCATGCCACTACAAGGTGCCTCACTTAACAGAGCAAAAGAAGGTCTCAAAGCAAAGACGATTGTACACAATAGACACATTGTACAATATTACTGTCTTTTCACCTAGGAGATGGTCTATAAATAATTTCAAATAACAACGTATTTCCTCTACAGGTATTTTTCAACTAATTTTACTGCCGACGA
Organism: Locusta migratoria; assembly: GCA_026315105.1. NCBI lineage: Eukaryota > Metazoa > Arthropoda > Insecta > Orthoptera > Acrididae > Locusta > Locusta migratoria. The sequence continues at coordinate 129,365,743 of CM048745.1, read as the reverse complement.
CATCCTATAACTTTGCTTTCTTATGCCTTTTACGATGTAGGTTTCAGAAAGTGTTTTTCTGCGTGTTGCATCAACAAGAGTTAGTAAGTGCTTTGCTAGAAACTAGGATTGTGAAACTGAAGACCAGAGACCTTCACAGCAGTTTCACAACTGCCTGGAATCTTCAAATTACTAAGCAGCTAAAATAATCACAAAATAACAATTGAGATTGCTTATATAACAGAGTGTAGGAGCAACATAAATTTCCCTTGCTTAGTTTAGTTATTGACCGAATTTAATTATACGAGGGTCACTATAAAAGAAATGCACCCTATTTTCTTTTTAAACACAGTTTTTATTCTACATGTTTGAAAGTTTTACAGTGTGTAGATACATTCTTTAGGAACAATACTTCCATTTCTCCACATAATCTGCATCCCTCTCAACTGGCTTACGCCATCTTTGAACCCGCTGCGAGGACGATGCTCAATATTGCCGTGTCCACTTTCATCACGTAATCTGCTTGCCCACCGTCTAACTACTGCGATCTTCATACACGTTTTTCAACCTGTTATGGATGTTTCCCACTGTCTCGTTTTCACAGCACAGGAATTCAATGACAGTATGTTGCTTCTGACGAACGTCAAGTGCAGCAGCCATCTTGAGGACATGCTGTGACGGCGCCACTCACGGGAACAGGTTGAACTACGTTTGAAAACAAACGGAAGGATGTATCTACACACTGTAAAACTTTCAAACACGCGGAATGAAAACTGTATTTTTTTTAAAAATAATGTACGTTTCTTTTGGAGTGACCCTCGTTTAAGGAGAATACATGTTTCCACGATTACAAAATTTTTATTGCCAGGGAACTAAACTCGGTACATTTTTGGAGTTTGTTGCAAATGGTAGATTAACTGGTAGAGTTTTAACATATGTTCATCGCTACATAATGTTCAGTTAGAGGAATTTAAGTCACGGGGCATGTCTCACCGCCACACCAGGGGTTATCTGCATGCCACTTTGCCGATAAAAACTTTCCTGATCCATGAATCAGCAGAGACGTTCTGACGTCATGATCACCGCATTAAGGCAGATATAAATCCACTTGATATTTTTTTTTTTCAAGATTACTTAAAGGATAAATTGTTCAATTCACTAGTTCCCGATGCGCAAACACATACGGCATTGAATGAGAGATGGATGATTGGTGATGGAGTAGGTGATGACAAAGATATGCAGAAATTGAGTGTCGCCTACTTCCACGGGCAACGAACGGGACACACGAAGAAGTATACCGATAAAAAAAAATAAAAATAAAAATAAAAATAATAAAAACCTTTAAAAGCTAAGCTACGCTAGCAACACGTCAGCACCATTGTAGTATTTCAGAAAAAGTTGTAATTGGGAAAAGACTTTATCCCAGTGTTCCCCTACCTGGGGATAACTAACAACATTATAATTTTCTGAGAGGTAATGACAAAAGTGTTCAGTTGTATTTTAATCATGAAGCTAAATTATTTTTAAAAGATCAGTATTATTATCATTATTTCAAAATAATTTAATATTGATTACAAAAGTCAGGAATAATTGCTTTTTTCTTTTTTCAAATACTAACTTTAACTTGTGACGGTACATTGTGATGGGGCTTACAGTTAGTTGAATGACATTAACTATACCTTACTCATATAGTGCTTCCCCTAAATACATACTTCGTATCATACACCTACGACCGTAATACTCAGAGATAATCATCACATGTACCGTACTTTAATATCATATGGAAAGTTGTACGTAGTTCTCACAAAAGACCAGACATTGCTTCAATACTCACTTTACAAGAATAAATAAATTAACAGATAGCACACGAGAAAAAAATGCTATCAGAACATTCACTGTATTGATATTATTATTAGTGACGGGGTTGAACAAAACGCGCTGTCAGACAGAAGTCTTTCAGTTCCTGCCAGTTCAGATGTAAGGTATCCAGCAATCAAGTGAGAAACAAACCGCCTAAGAATAGACGTTTTAATTAAGTTTCCTTTGAATGAGGATGCATTCTATAGGTTAAGCACCAGTTTCTAGCTAAAGGAGAGGTGTAGACAAATAATGTTTTCTAGCAAGTGTCCAACCTCAATGTGAATACTTAGCTTTCTTATCTGAGAAAGGGTTTTAGGTAACACTCGCACTGAGAATGGCTTTGAATTCTGGGTGTGACATTAAATGTTTATGACTTGTGAACACATGCAAGTTAAGTTCTCATCACAACGAAAAGTATGTAGTGACTTCACGCGCGCAGCCCTGTACGTCGTACCAGTTTAAGTTTTCACAGCCTAATAATATGAATAGTGTATCCTTGTAACTGAAATAACGCACCTGATGGAGGCAGTTTGTTGCCGAAACGCTTCTTGCTACAAAAAAAAAATATTAGGAAAAAGTGGCTGCCCCAGAAAAATTATTTCATAAAAATTTATAATACAGTTGCAGACCTCAAAAACAGTTCATTTAACACATTTATTGCAGTAAAATTAAGCAGCCCACAAGTTTCGTAGTAAAATTTAAAAAAGACAAGGTTTCGAGATCGACTACGAATGTCTTTATCAGAAGTTTTTATACATAAAACGTGTTACATTAAAGCAAAAAGTACTCATGTCACGTATGATTACCGTCATAAAGAAAACATTATCCACCATACAATTGTCTAGCTTGTAATATGCGTCCTGTATTCATTTACATAAAAACTTCTGATGAAGGAATTCATTGCTGATACCGAAACCCTGTGTTTTTAAACCTTAGTAAAACGTTTGTAAATTCAACTACCAATTTGTAGGCTGCTTAATTTGACTGTAGTAAATAGCTATTACCGTTACTGCCTCTAGAAAAGCCAAGTTTAAAATTGTACGGATTATTATAATATAGACAAATTTACAGTTATTTCCCTCCGCCCTTTTATTTATTTTTTCCCCTCAATAGCGCAGTCGTGACAAATTTAAGCCTTAAAAGAGAAATCCATTCTACAGTAAGTTGCCTATGCTAATTGTAGCGAGGAACGGAAGAAATGGGGCGTGGTGCCAACATCTGATTACACTTTGGGCTCGCGGTCTTAGAAAAGATGACAAACATTGCCGGACAACCTTCAACAATATTGTCGCTAAAACAGCAAAAATACGAGAAATTTTTAAACATTGTTGCGTTTCATCAGCGACCGTTGACGATTTCAGTTGACAGGTAAGACAGCCCTCGGACGCAGAGATAAAGATTTTTTCACCTAGCTTTCGACGAGTACTACGAGCCCCTTCATCAGAAATTTGTAAAAATTACCTATAATATGAATTACAAAATTGGGTCTGATGCTTCCTTCATGCGTGTGAGCAGCACTTAGTGGCTAGCCTACTATTTTATATTATTACAAATGTGACTTAAGCTTTCTCGTTTTACATATTATTTTATCGTGTGACATGTAAGTACTGCTTCCATTCTGTACATCAAGCCAGTACTTACAATTTATTAAAAAAAATATCTTTCTCTTCTGAAAATTTTGTAATTCTTGTTATAGTCAATTTTAGCAGTTCTGGTGAAGGCACTGATAGTAGTCGCCGAAAGATAGGTGAAATACACTATCTCTGCGAGCGAGGACTGTCTTACTACCAACTGCAAACTACGAGAGCCGACTGTCGGATAGGCGTGGCACAGTTGCGCACCACCGCCTCCGATTTCAAAAAGGATGCCTCGTTCCATTCAAACTCGGTCCTGCCACGTCCGTTAACCATTAATCGGTGTCGTGGGGTATAAGGATACTGCTTGCAACATTCTAATGCGCATAATATAGGAATTTTGTGTACTGCGGATTTCGGTTCTTCGGTAGCTTTCGTTGAGATTGTTATAAGCAACTGTAGTCAGCAATCGTTGTTGTGAACTGCTTTTATTTTGACTTGGTAAGCAGCTTGGGGTATGATGCGAACCCACCACACAGTTTACGTAACGAAATCAGTAGTTTAAAACGCTTTATATTTTGTATCGTTTACAGAAATATCACTCAGCATAGCTAACAACGACAGAGTGAGTGTTTCGGGCTGTTATCACTCAGTGGTTATATAAGGTGGAAGATATTGAAGATAGTGATGCTGAAACTGCTAGTTAAAATGATCGTGAACGAAAAACACCGTACGGGATACTCAAGATACGATTAACTAAAGGATCTTTCAAGTCAACTGTTGAAATGTTTGTGAAGCTTAATGGACTTAACTGCGGGGTCATCAGTCCCTAAACTAACAAACTGCTTGTGAACTACCTTATACTAAAGACGACACAAACATCCATGCCCGAGCGGGGATTCGAACCCCCGACGGGGAACGGCCTCGCGCATCGTACCAGAGTGCCTCAATGCGCTTGGCCACTCCACCGCGGCTGAAGGCAACCGTGTGAGATGTTATTTAATTGACAGGTTAGTCAATACAAAATTACCTAGAGAACTTCGGGTCCTGTTATCAGTAAGCCATTGCCTTCTTCCACTGCGAAATGTTGCTCCATTGAAACGGGGGAGATGTTTCCTGTGCCGTCGATCGTCGGATAAGAAGACTAAAATGTTCTGTACGAACTGCAAAGAATATATTTTCGGATCCACCAGGAACTCAACCTATTTCGAGTGTGTGAATGAAAAGAAAATTTCCTCATGTTCATGGTTTGTAAAATTACGTAAAATTGTACCTTACCTAATTAATCTCTGTTGTACGAGGTACGTCCAGAAAGTAAAGTTCCATTTGGTTACATAAAACAAACGTGTACAGATACAGAAAAAATACTTATTGTACAAAAATCTACAACTATTAATATACTTTTCTACATAGCTTCCGAAATTTTGTAGGCAATCGTTATAGCATGGCACAAGGTCTTGTATGCCTTTTTCATAGAATGTTGCCGCCTGTGTATTCAACCATGTGGGAACATGTTCTTTCAGCTCGTCATGATCATTGAAGTGTTGTCCACCAAGGACAGATTTTAGGTGTAAGTAGAGGATTAATGTCAAAAGATTTTTTTTTTTTTTCACGATAATGCCCGACCTCACACACGGAATGTGACCAAACAATTCTTACGGAAATTTCAATGGGACCTGTTTGATCATACTCCATACAGCTCGGACCTCTCTCCTAGGGACTTTCATCTCTTCTTACACCTAATATCTGTCCTTGGCGGTCAACACTTCAACGATGATAAAGAGCTGTTACCACATGGTTGAATACACAGGCGGCAACCTTCTGTGAAGGATGTATGCAAAAACTTGTGGCACGCTAGGACAAGTGCCTAAAAATTTCGGCAGTAGAAAAGTAGTTTAACAGTTGTAGATTTTTTTACAATAAATATTTTTCCTGTATCTGTATACGTTTGTTTTATATAACCAAACGGAATTTACTTTCTGGACGTACCTCGTATATTTGGGACAATAATGCAGATAACTGAAGTGCTATTAATTATCTAATTAAAGTTTTAAGGATTTTTTCTGTAATTAATAAATACGTTGGATTTGAAGCTGGTGCGCTAACGAGATATTAACATCTAGACATGCCACTGTTGCCGGCCGCGGTGGCCGAGGGGACTGAGGCGCCTCAGTCACGGTCTGCACGGCCACTACGGTCGGGGGTTCGAATCCCCCCCCCCCCCTCGGGCATTGATATTTGTGCCGTCTTTAGTATAAGGTAGTTCATAAGTAGTTTGTAAGTTTAGGGACATGACCCCGTAGTTAAGTCCCATAAGCTTAACAAACATTTGAACACGCCACTGTTATGTTTATATTTTGTGTAGTTGTTTTGATGTCAATAAATTCCACATAGTAATGGGTATAGTCTGTATTCATTACTTTATATTCAGATGCCTGTCTAGAAACTGCGATAATAGTGTGGGGTTATGTAAATAGCCCACGACACAGTTTATTGTACAAAACATTCACGACACCGACTGAGGGTTAACAATAGACGACGGTCGCGAATCAGCAGGTTGGCGGCAGTTGAGACTGACCTGCGTGTGCGACGAACAGCGCTACGAGCGCGAAAGCGGCGAAGGCGACACGGGGTCCTAGGGCGGCCATGGCGAGGGTAGCGGACGGAGTGGCTGCGGCTGCTGCTGCCTAGGCTGAAGCACTGCTGGGACTGCCGCGGTCGCCGCCGTCTGCGCTTTGGGCTGCCGCGCCCTCGGCCCCTGACGGCGGGCGCCAGTACTAGCGCACCCACCAACACTCCTCTGCTACAACACACCCGCCTGCGACCGGAATTTTGGAACACTTCTGATGTTCGAGTATAATGACTTTTCTCGACATTAGAAATTTGCTCTATAGGTATCAGCATGGGTTTCGAAAAAAGCGATCGTGTGAAACCCAGCTCGCGTTTCGAGTAAAACAGAAGTGATATCTGGCGTTCCACAGGGAAGCGTTATTGGTCCCCTACTCTTCCTCGTGTTTATAAACGATTTAGGAGATAATCTGAATAGCTCCCTTAGACTGTTCGCGGATGATGCTGTCGTTTATCGGTTAGTGAAGTCAACAGAGGATCAAAAGCAACTGCAAAGCGATTTAGACAAAATTTCTACTTGGTGCGAAAATTGGCAATTGACACTAAATAAAGAAAAGTGTGAAGTAATACACATGACCACTAAAAGAAATCCGCTGAACTTCAATTACGCGATAAATCAGTCAAACCTTAAGGTCGTAAATTCTACCAAATACCTAGGAGTTACAATTACGAACAACTTTGACTGGAGAGAACACATAGAAAATATTGTGGGGAAGGCGAACCAAAGGTTACGTTTCATTGGCAGAACGCTTAGACGATGCACCAGCTCCACTAAAGAGACTGCCTACATCACACGTGTGCGTCCTCTCTTGGAGTACTGTTGCCCCTTGTGGGACCCTCACCAGGTGGGACTGACGGAAGATATTGAGAAGGTTCAGAGAAGGGCAGCTCGTTTTGTTTTATCACGTTACGGGGGGGAAAGCGTCACGGAAATGTTGCACGAATTGGGGTGGAAATCATTAAAAGAAAGACGTTATTCATTGCGGCGTGATCTGTTTGCGAAGTTTCAATCACCGACTTTTAGTTCTGAATGTGAAAATATTTTGCTAGCACCCACCTACTTAGGGAGACATGACCATCCCAATAAAATAAGAGAAATCAGATCGAAAACGGAACGATTTAGGTATTCTTTCTTCCCGCGCGCTATTAGAGAATGGAACGGTAGAGAAAAGTTATAAAGGTGGTTAATGAACCCTCTGCCAGGCACTTAAATGTGATTTGCAGAGTATCTATGTAGATGTAGGTTCGTCCACGAGACTGGACCGGAATTTTGGAACACGTATTATGTTCGAGTATAATTACTTTTCTCGACACTAGAATTCTGCTTTGTAGGAATCAGTGTGGTTTCGAAAAAGGCGATCGTGTGAAACCCAGCTCGCGTTATTCGTCAACGAGACTGGATCGGAATATTGGAACACGTATTATGTTCGAGTGTAGTGACTTTTCTAGAGAGTAGATATCTGCTCTGTAGGAATCACCGTGGGTTTCGAAAAATGCTGTCGTGTGAAACGCAGCTCGCGCTATTCGTCCAAGAGACAAGACCGGAATTTTGAAACACGTATTGTGTTTTAGTATAGTGACTTTTCTGGAGACTAGAAATCTGCTCTGTAGGAATCAGCGTGGGTTTCAAAAAGGCGATCGTGTGAAACCCAGCTCGCGCTATTTATCCACGAGACTGCACCGGAATTTTGGAACACGTATTATGTTCGAGTATAATGACTTTTGCAGGCCGCGGTGGCCGAGGGGACTGAGGCGCTCCAGTCACGGTCTGCACGGCCACTACGGTCGGGGGTTCGAATCCCCCCTCGGGCATGGATATTTGTGCCGTCCTTAGTATTAGATAGTTCATAAGTAGTTTGTAAGTTTAGGGACTGATGACCCCGTAGTTAAGTCCCATAAGCTATACAAACATTTGAACATTTTTTAACTTTTCTCGAGACTAGAAATCTGCTCTGTACGAATCAGCGTGGGTTTCGAAAAAGACGATAGTGTGAAACCCATCTCGCGCTATTCGTCCACAAGACTGGACCGGAATTTTGAAACACGTATTATGTTCGAATATATTGACTTTTCTCGAGATTAGAAATCTGCTCTGTAGGAATCAGCGTGGGTTTCCAAAAAGCCGATCGTGTGAAACCCAGCTCGCACTATTCGTCCACGAGACTAGACCGGAATTTTGGAACACGTATTGTGTTTTAGTATAGTGACTTTTCTGGAGACTAGAAATCTGCTCTTTAGGAATCAGCATGGGTTTCGAAAAAGGCGATCGTTTGAAACCCAGTTCGCGCTATTCGTCCACGAGACTGGACCGGAATTTTGAAAAAACGTGTTATGTTCGAATGTTCCAGTACAGGACCTCGTGCACCAAAAAAAAAAAAAAAAAAAAAAAAAAAACCGTAAGCATGTTTTCCTGTGGACGGTTGGGTCTTGAACTTCTTCTTGCACGGCGAACTTGGATGTTTCCATTCCATACTCTGCGTTTACCCTCCGGCTTGTAATGATGGATCCATGTTTCGTCACCAGTAATGATTCTGTCTAAGAAGTTGTCCCCTTCGTTACCACAGCGATCCAAATTTTTTTGCAGATGTCGAGGCTCGTTTGCTAATGCAACTTTGTGAGTTGTTTTGGGACCCATCTTGCACAAACTTTACGAAACCCAAGTCTGTTGTGAATAATTTCGTATGCAGAACCATGAGTAATTTGAAGACGATGAGCCTCTTCATCAATAGTTAATCGTCTGTCTAAGAGAATCATTTCACGAGATCGCCCAATGATTTCTTCATTTGTGGCGGTAAACGGTCGTCCGGCTCCTTCATCGTGCTTAATACTCGTGCGGCCATTTCGGAAGTTTTCAATCCACTCGCACACACTTAGTTGTGGTAAAACATTGCTCCCGTACTGTACTGAGAGTACTCTATCAATTTCGGCCTCTGATACACCTTTCGCCCACAAAAAAACGTATCACTGAACGTTGCTCTTCTTTGGTGCAAATAGACAGCGGAGCAGCCATGGGTAACAGCAGGGCAACGACAACGAAACTAACGTAGCAGCTTGAAAATTGCAAAGATATAACAACAAATAAACAAAGCATGCCTCACCAACGTAAAACGATAGTACTACCAACATAAACAAATATATAACTAAATTGCGGATAATAATTGACTTCCCCTCGTATGTTCGAGTATAGTGACTTTTCTCGAGACTTGAAATCTGCTCAGTACCAATCAGCGTGGGCTTCGAAACAGGCGATCGTGTGAAACCCACCTCGCGCTTTCGTCAACGACACTTGACCAGAATTTTTGAACACTTTTTGTGTTCGAGTATAATTACTTTTCTGGAGAATAGAAATCTGCTCTATAAGAATCAGCATAGGTTTCGAAAAAGGTGATCGTTTGAAACCCAGCTCGCACTTTCGTCCACGAGACTGGACCGTAATTTTGGAACACGTATTATGTTCGAGTATAATGACTTTTCAGGAGTACGAAAAAGGCGATCGTTTGAAACCCAGCTCGCGCTATTCGTCCACGAGACTGGACTGGAATTTTGCCACACGTATTGTATTCGAGTATAATTAGTTTTCTGGAGAAAAGAAATCTGCTCTATAAGAATAAGCATAGGTTTCGAAAAAGGCGACAGTTTGAAACCCAGCTCGCGCTATTCGTCCACGAGACTGGATCGGAATTTTGGAACATGTATTACGTTCGAGTATAATGACTTTTCTCGACACTAGAAGTATGCTCTGTAGGAATCAACGTTGGTTTCGAAAAAGGCGATCGTGTGAAACACAGCTCGCGCTATTCGTCCAAGAGACAAGACCGGAATTTTGGAACACGTATTTCTCGAGACTAGAAATCTGCTCTGTACGAATCAGCGTGCGTTTCCAAAAAGCCGATCGTGTGAAACCCAGCTCGCACTATTCGTCCATGAGACTAGACCGGAATTTTGGAACACGTATTTCTCGAGACTAGAAATCTGTTGTGTAGGTATCAGCATGGGTTTCGAAAAAGGCGATCGTGTGAAGCCCATCTCGCGCTATTCGTCCACGACACTAGACCGGAATTTCGCAAAAAAAGTAAAGTTGATAGCTGGGTGTTTTTACCGGCCCCCCAGTGCTGCTGTAGCAGTTTTAGAATCATTCAAAGAAAGCCTAAACCACGTAGTGCATAGGTATCCGGGCCATGTAGTATTAGTCGGGGGAGACTTCAACCTTAAGAGTAGAGATTGGGACCTCGCTAGTTACATTTCAGGCGGTACAGACAAGCAGTCTTGCGAGTTACTTTTGGACACATTCTCCGAAAACTGTCTTCAGCAGTTAAACGGGCAACCCACACGCAATGGAAATATTTTAGACCTTATAGCCACGTACAGGCCTGACCTTATTAACAATGTCTGTGTAGAGACAGGAATTAGTGATCATGATATTGTCATAGTGTCAATGGTGACCAAATTTCATAAACCAATCAAGAAGGCTACGAGCGTGTTTTTGTTGGGAAGAACCGATAAGCAAATGTTAGGATCGCACTTAGAAAACGAATGGGCATCGTTTAATTCCGGGACTATGGATGTAGAGGAATTGTGGACTAAATTTAACTGCATTGTAAATAAAGGGTTAGAGAAATATGTGCCAGTAAAGACGATTAAGGGTGGAAAAGATCCACCGTGGTATAATAATAATGTTAGAAAGCTGCTGTGAAAGCAAAGACTCTTGCACTCTCGATTCAAAGAAGAACACGCAAATGATGACAGGCAAAAGTTAGTAGAGATTCATGGGTCTATAAAAAGATCGATGCGCGAAGCATACAATAATTATCACAGCCATATCTCACCCAAAGATCTTTCCGAGAACCCTAAAAGATTCTGGTACTATGTAAAATCGATAAGCGGGTCAAAGCCCACTGTCCAGTCACTCGTTTATCATTCCGGGGCAGTAATAGAAGAAAGCAAACGGAAAGCTGAAGTTCTAAATTTATCTTTAAGAAATCTTTGACGCAGGAGGACCGCTCAAATGTAACATCATCTGATCAACGTACTAATTCCGAAATGGGGGACATAGTAATAGGTATTTCTGGTCTACAGAAGCAGCTGAGGGAGCTAAATACGAAAAAGCCTGCTGGTCCGGATGGAATACCAATTCGGTTTCACAAAGACTATTCTGCGGCATTGGTCCCCTACTTAGCTTCCATTTATGGCGAATCTTTAATTCAGCGCAAAGTTCCTAGTGATTGGAAAAAAGCGCAGGTGACTCCCGTTTATAAGAAAGGAAAGAGAACTGACCCACACAATTACAGGCCAATATCGTGGACATCAGTTTCATGTAGAATTTTAGAGCATATTCTCAGTTTGAATATAGTAAATTTCTTAGAAACTGAAAAACTTCTTTCTATGAATCAGCACGGGTTTAGGAAACATCGTTCGTGTGAAACTCAGCTTCCCCTTTTCTCACATGACATCTTGCGAGCCATAGATTAAGGGCAATAGGCGGGTCGTGTTTTTCTCGACTTCAAAAAGGCGTTCGACGCGGTGCCACACTGCAGACTGCTAACGAAGATACGAGCTTACGGAATAGGTTCACAGACGTGTTACTGGCTGGAAGACTTCCTAATTAATAGAACGCAGTACGTTGTTCTCGACGGCGAGTGTTCATCAGAGACAAGTGTATCCTCAGGCGTGCCCCAGGGGAGTGTGATAGGACCGCTATTATTTTCTATCTATATAAATGATCTGATGGACAGAGTAAGTTGTAATTAGCGGCTGTTTGCTGATGATGCTGTGGTGTATGGGAGGGTGTCGTCTTCAACTGACTGTAATAGCATACAGGATGACATAGGCAAAATTTCTAGTTGGTGCGAAGAATGGCAACTAGCTCACAATGTAGAATAATGTAAGGTGATGCGCATGAGTAAGAAAAATAATCCTATATTGTTCGAATACAGCTTCTTGATGCTGTCGCGTCGTTCAAATATCTAGGCGTAACATTGCAGAGCGAATTGAAATGGAACGAACATGTAAGAACAGTTGTAAGTAAGGCGGACAGCCGACTTCGGTTTATTGGGAGAATTTTGGGAAGATGTACTTCACCTGTAAAGGAGAGCTCGTATAAAACGCGTGTACCACCACGACTTGAGTATTGCTCAAGTGTTTGGGACCCGCAGCAGATCAGTTTAAAGGAAGACGTAGAAGCAGTTCAGAGGCGAGCAGCTAAGTTTGTTACTGGTAGGTTCGACCAATGCGCGAGTGTCACGGAAATGCTCCGGCAACTCAATTGGGGATCGCTGGAGAAAAGACGACGTTCTTTTCGTGAATTTCTGTTGAGTAAATTTAGAGGGCTGGAATTTGAAGCTGAGTGTAGTACGATCTTGCTGCCGTCTACTTACATTCCGCGTAAAGATCACAAAGACAAGATAAGAGAAATTAGGGCTCGTACGGAGGCATATAGGCATTCTTTTTTTCCTCGTTCTATTTGGGAGTGGAATAGGAAAGGAAATGCCTAGTAGTGGTACAGTGTATCCTCCGCCACGCATCTTACGGTGAATTGCAGATTATGTATGTAAATGTAGATGTTCAAGTATAATGACTTTTCTCGAGGCTAGAAATCTGCTCTGTACGAATCAGCATGGGTTTCGAAAAAGGCGATCGTTTGAAACCCAGCTCGCGCTATTCGTCCACGAGACTGGACCGGAATTTTGGAACACGTATTATGTTCGAGTTCAATGACTTTTCTGGAGACTAGAAATCTGCTCTGTACGAATCAGCGTGGGTGTCGAAAAAGGCGATCGTGTGAAACCCAGCTCGCTCTATTCGTGCACGAGACTCAGAAGGCCAAAATTCGCTTTCTGGGTAGATGACATGTTTTTTCCGCAAGGCGTTTGATACAGTTCCCTCAGTCGTTTAATGAACAAAGTAAGAGCGTATGGTCTATCGGACCAATTGTGTGATTGGATTGAGGAATATCTACATCTACATGGGATACTCTGCAAATTACATTTAAGTGACTGGCAGAGGGTTCATCGAAAGCCGGCCGTGGTGACCGAGGGGACTGAGGCCACTGCGGTCGGGAGTTCGAATCCCCCCTCGGGTATGGATATTTGTGCCGTCCTTAGTCTTAGTTAGTTCATAAGTAGTTTGTAAGTTTAGGGACTGATGACCCCATAGTTAAGTCCCATAAGCTATACAAACATTTGAACATTTGGTTCATCGAACCACCTTTATACTATTCATCTACCATTCCATTCTCGAATATAGAAATAACATCTGAATCTCTCCGTTCGAGCTCTGATTTCACTTATTTTATTCTGATGATCATTTCTAGCTATGTAGGTGGCAGTCAACAATATATTTTCTCATTCGAAGGAGAATGTTGGCGATCCCCTGTATCGTGACAACACAAAACGCGCTGCCCTTCTTTGGACTCTTTCGATGTCATCCGTCAAACCTAGTAGATAAGGATCCCACACTGGGCAGCAATACTCCAAATAAGGACGGACAAGCGTGGTGTATGCAGTCTCGTTAGTAGTTCTGTTGTATCTTCTGCCAATAAAACGCAATCTCTGATACGCCTTTCCTACGACATTATCTACGTGTTCTTTCCGGTTTAAGTCTGATATAATAGTAATTCCTAGGTATTCAGTGGAGTTTACGGCCTTCGCAAGTAATTGATTTATCTTGTAAACATAGTTTCACGGATTTCTTTTCATACTCATGTGGACAACATGAGTTTTTAGAGTCAATTACCAATTTTTACACCATACTGATATCTTATTTAGATCGTTCTGCAGTTGGTTTTGATCTTCAGATGACTTTACTAGACGATAACTGACGGCGTCGTCTGCAAACAACCTAAGAGAGTTGCTCAGATTTTCTCCCAAATCATTTATGTAGATAAGGAACAGCAGAGAACCAATAACACTACACTGTGGAACGCCGGATATCACCTCTGTTTTAGTCGATGCCTTACCATTGATTACTACAAACGGTGTCCTCTCTGACATGAAATCCCCTATCCAGACACAAATCTGGGATGATATTCTATAACCACGCTATTTGATTAAAGGCCGTTTGTGAGGTACGGTGTCAAAAGCCTTCTGGAAATCTAAAAATACGGAATCAATTTCAGATCCCTTCTCGATAGCACCCATCACTTCGTGTGAGTAAAGAGCTATTTGTGTTTCACATGAACGATATTTTCTAAAACCATGTTGACCATGGGTCACTAGATCATTCTGTTCAAGATAATTCATAACATTTGAATACAGGATAAGTTCCAAAGCTTGCTGCAAATTGACGTCAAAGTAGGCCTGTAGTTTAGTCGGTTACTCCTACTGCCTTTCTTGAATAATGATACGACCTGTGCAACTTTCCAGTCTTTTGGTACAGATCTTTCGTTGAGCGAGCGGTTGTATATGGCTTTTAAGTAAGGAGCTATTGCATCAGCATAATGAAATAGAAATCTAATGGGTATACAGCCCGGACCAGAAGACTTGTTCTTGTTAAGTGGTTTTAGGTGCTTCACTACTCCGGTGGTATCTACTTCTACGTTACTTATTCTGCCCTTTATTCGTAAATCGAAATCTTGATAGCAGAACGTAGCATATTCTCAATAGAGAGAAGTCTTCCTAAGTAAGAGTGATGTCAGGTGTGCCACATGGGAGTGTCGTGAGACCGTTCCTATTCACAATACATATTAATGACCTTGTGAATAACATCGGAAATCAATTGAGGCTTATTGCGGATGATGCCGTAGTATATAGAGCGGTGGTAACACTGGAAATTGTACTGAAATGCAGGAGGATCTGCAACGAATTGACGCATGGCGCCGGGAATGGCAATTGAATCTCAATGTAGACAAGTGTAATGTGCTACGAATACATGGAAAGAAAGATCCTTTATCATTTAGCTACACAATAGCAGGTCAGCAACTGGATGCAGTTAATTCCATAAATTATCTGGGAGTAGGCATTAGAGTGATTTAAAATGGAACGACCATATAAAATTAGTCGTCGGTGAAGCAGATGCCAGACTGAGATTCATTGGAAGACCCTAAGGAAATGCAGTGCGAAAACAACGGAAGTAGGTTACAGTACACTTGTTCGCCCACTGCTTGAATACTCCTCATCGGTGTGTAATTCGTACCAGGTGGGGTTGGTAGAAGAAGTAGAGAAGATCCAACGGAGGGCAGCACGCTTTGTTACACGCTCCTTTAGTAATCGTGGTTCTTAAGGTACCCTCCGCCACGCAGCGTCAAGCGGCTTGAGAAGTATGGATCTAGATGTAGATACGTGAAATGTAAGTAGGTGGCAGGAAGATTATGATAAAGAGGGTGATTAAATCCGGCGGAGATTCTGTCTAGAAACTGACAATTAACCTGTTGGGCCCTGGAGCTTCATTGTGCTTGAGATATTTGAGCTGTTTTCAACACCAATTAGTAATTACAATGTCAGTCATATATTACAATGTCAATCAGCAATACTTTTTGATGTTCTTATATAACCGAACCAAGGTTCCTGTCTTGTCAAAAAGTATCTGTACAGTTAGTTATTTATATATTTTGCTTTCATGTTAATAAAAAAATTGGATAGGAAGTGCTTGTCTAATAATGCTTCAAGTGTTATTGAAAGTTTCACGCACTGTGTTTTTTATTGCCATCCGTGCTTCGATCCGC
This sequence comes from Locusta migratoria, assembly GCA_026315105.1. Taxonomy (NCBI): domain Eukaryota; kingdom Metazoa; phylum Arthropoda; class Insecta; order Orthoptera; family Acrididae; genus Locusta; species Locusta migratoria. Next base: position 129,350,044 of record CM048745.1, on the reverse strand, counting down.
ATTTGCCTATCTTATGATTTACCTTGTACCTGTCGGGCGGAATAGAGGATTCTTAAGAATTTCGTTTCCATACCATGGTAAATCTCCATTATACCGTCCTTCGAAATGTAATATGATATAAACCGGTTCCGCCTGTTGCAGTTCGACTAAAATTGCCCGTTAGTTCAATGTCTACTCATTGAAAACCAGAAGACCAGAAGCTACTACAAAACGAATCAGATTCCCTGCTGGGTATATATTTTCAACTTTACCCATTCTCAGTTAATGTAATACATTCCGTGAATATGAATAGATAATAACAGCAGCATACGATGTTTTGGTACAAGAAAAGATAACGTTCTGTTTGAGACGACAGACACTTCAGGAATCTGTTCCTCGTAGCGTTGCAGCTGTTCTCAAAGGCAAAGGTGGGGAAACTTCTGTCTAATAAACAAATAGTTTCTATGTCTTGTTCACCCCTTCTATTTATGGGATGACCGTAGCCTACAATACAAGTTCTCAACATCAACCTGGGCTTGTCACGTGATTTTGCTACAATGCTACTTGTCTGTATTTTGAGGTTGTTTTACATGTATTTGCCGTATTTTATATACTTTAGAATCATGATCAATACTGTCCTGTCCGCCTTCTGTGTGGTCAGCGTCTCATTATCATGCATCATTTTTTATTTATTTATTAATTTAGCCCCTGAGACAGCTTTCAGGCTGTATAAGGCAAGATCTATAGTTACATACAAGTGTTATACATGTTGACATAAAGTTTGGTAGCCTAGTATGCGTTTTACACAAAAAACTAGTGTACAGGTTACATTTAATTTGTGGTAAACATTCAACAGTTACATATAGGCCTATGTGGTAAACCTATTGATATGCAGGACGAAGTTCCAGTTACTATACTGCCAGTATACAATTAAAATTTTACCACATATTTACTTTAATTTATAATACACATAATAGGATTGTATACATTCTTAAGTTTGAATCACACAGTCCTCGTTTTTAGCCTACATTACAATAATAGCTCTCTGACATCACTGTTTATTAATTCCTCAACTATGTAGAAGGCCTTTTCTCTCAACCACGATTCTATAGTTTTCATCTGTCCTATCTCACTGGGTAATTTGTTAAAGATTTTCTGCATAAATAAAGGTGTTTTTTTTTTTTTTTTTTTTTTTTTTTTTTTTTTTTTTTTTTTACCGTCCTGGGAATGTCCAACGTGTTTCTGTTCCTGGTTTCATAAGTATGAATATCAGATCTGGTTTCGAGCTTGTTCAGATTGAGTTTGGTGTGCATAAGAGCCTGAAAAAAATATATAAAGGCTGGGGATAGTCATTATTTTGTGGTGAATAAAATGAGTTTTACATGGAGTATTGGCTCTTAGATTATACACGCTTCGAATTGCTTTCTTCTGCCAGAGGAAAACTCTTCTGGCTCCAGCAGAATTACCCCACAAGATTATACCATAGTTTAAGTGTGTGTGAAAAAAGGCATAGTATGCTAGGAGTAATTGTTTCTTACTGACACAGGTTTTTAATTTTCTTATTAAGTACAGTACGCGGGATAGTTTGCTACATAAATTATCTGTATGTGCATTCCAGTTCAGTGTCAAGGTGGATTCCCAATAGTTTGACTAAGTGACTGCATCATTTAGGGAGAATACTATACTCTCTGTTTAGTTATTGTTTAGTGCTAATTCATTTGTGTGGAACCAGTGGGAAGCAATCTTCATCATTACTTCATTCATTTTCTCCATTATGTTTTTAGCTGTGTGGGAGGTGATGAATGTAATGTCATCCGCATAAATTACTGCTTTGAAAGGTAGCACCTTAGCCAAATCATTAACATAAACAATGAAGAAGAATGGTTCCAGCACCGACCCCTGTGGCACTCCTCTTATGACATTTAAAACACCTGATTTTTTATTTGAGTCGGTTTGTACCATCTGTCTCCTATTGGACAGGTAAGATTTTAGCAAATCGAGTCTTTTGTCTGTTACTCCGTATTGCTCAAGTTGATTTATTACAATGTTGCCCGATATTGTGTCAAATGCCTTTCTTAGGTCAATCAACGTGGCGCAGGTATGTTGTTTTTGTTCAGACCCTTTTAGTACAGATAAAACAACATCTTCCACTGCTTTAATTGTGGACTGACCTTCCCGAAAGCCATACTGGGCTTGGTTTAATTTCAAAGTATTTATATAATTTTTTTCACAATGAAGTTTGAGAGGCCATAGTAGTCTTCGGTTTTTGAATTGCTGAGCTTTGCAACCACATCTAATACATCTTTAGGAGAAACTGATTTCCGTTTAAACTCACTAATGCTATGGTGAATGGCTTCAAATTCAGCTTTCTGAGTGATAATTAAGTGTTGCCCATTGGCATCATTTGGTATTGTCTTATCATTATTTACAGTGTATTTCCCTGATGAACAAAGCTGAGATTTAATCAATCTGGGCTGATGGGAATAGACAGTTTCTTTCTTTTTTTTTTTTTTTTTTTTTTTTTGTCTAAGAAGTGTTCACATGCTTCACCACAAGACTGATGCCTGTTGAGGATGGTGCTCCAGTCAGCAATCTGCATATGATGTCTAAGGTTCTCTAGGTGTGTTTTTTGAAGTAGTTTTACTGTCCTGGATCCTACTTCATGTGTGTAGTTGTTTACAACACCAGTCAGTCTCAAGAGAAGACCATCATGGTCAGAGATCAGTGGCTTAATAATAGTCAAGTCAGTCTCATCCTTATGAATATTAGTAATAACATTATCGAGGCAGGCCATTTGTCTAGTAGGTTTATCATTGAGACAATAAAAGTTATATGACTTTAGTGTGTTAAGGAATAGTCTAGTTGGTCGGAGATTTTATCATTTCAGAGAAAGGGTATCATCGTCTTCATCAACATCTTTTTCTTCTACTTGCACAGACTAAAGTGGTGTCAGATAACAAAGGGTTGCACAAGTGAGTCTTAGAATCGCACATGGGTTCTGGTCACCCGGTCACCTTTTACTGCATTACACCCCTTAACAATCTTCAGCAAGGTGCAGATTAAACGTCTGATATTATCCTGAGGCAGACTCACAAACGAATATGCAACAACCAACTTCCATATGCTACAATTGTCTCATCCCTTGGGTCCTTGAATCTGGCCGGGGATCGTGCACGGGTTGCCGAGTGGACGCCGGGCGCCGTGGCTCAGCGCGCCCGGTCAGAGGGCTCAACGCTCTCTGCAATAAAAAAGCTGAGCCAACAACGCATCGAACAAGAACGAACAAAAACGATCAGCGTCCGCAACAACAAGAACTATCCATAGAAAAAAAAGTGGTTAAGGCGACCTCTCGCGAAAATGGAGACCCAGGTTCGAGTCCCGGTCCGGCACAAATTTTCGTGTGTTATAGATCGATTGTCCATCTTTAGTAGAGTGGCAGACGTCGAAAAATTTTGCAATTTTCAATGTATATGTGTAAATATTTACCATTACTGCGGGGCACCACCAACATCTGTTCCTTAGGAAAAGACAATTGCTGTTCGTTATTCTCGCTAAAACTCGAGAACGGCTGAACCGATTTGGCTAATTTTAGTCTTGAAATATTCATGTCAGTCCAGGGAAGGTTTAAACGGTGAGAAATTATGGAAAAGTTGTCCGGAAAAGAGGAAAAATCTGGAAAAACTGAAACACCTTTTTACAGTGAGCTATCAATATCGTTCGTCCAATTGCGATAAAATGTTGTACATTTCATGCTGAAAGCAAGAGGAAGGTTTACATCAAATAAAAATTTGGAAAAGTCGCCCGGAAAGTAGGAAAATTTAGGAAAAACCGAAAGCGATTTTTGCTATGAATAAAATTCAATTGCCACATGGTTGTAAGAGCATCATTTCAGTACGGCTTGACAGGACAAGGTTCGCATGAAACAAACTTTTTGGAATATCTACCGGAAAATTGGAAATTTAAGACATACTGAAAGTGCAGTTTTCATTGTGTTTATGGTCTTCGAAACGTTTTCAGTAAATAAATAAATAAATAAATAAAATAAAAAAATAAAAAAATAAAAAATAAAAATAAAAAAAATAGGGACAGTTAAAAAGGAAAGTCGCAAAATTTGAACCAAGTTCCTTTTTCAATGTGTTTCTAAATATACTTAACACTTATAAGTTGAGAACCGTTCATCCGCTTGACATAAAATTTTGATCATTTGACGTTTAACAAAAGATTAACGTTCTTATGAACTAAAAATTCGGAAAAGTTTCCCAGATAATTTGGAAATTCGCGCGAAACTGAAAGAGATTTTTCAATGGGATATCAATATCATTCTTTTGATTGCGATAAAATTTTGCGTATTTGACGTTCAAAGCAAGAGCAACGTTCTTATGAAACAAGAATTTGGAGAAGTTTCCCAGAAAATTGAAAAATAGAGATTTTGTTATGAAAAATCAATACTATAAAATTTTGCACATTCGACTTTCAAAGTGAGAGGGAGGGTTTAGTGAACTAAAAGTTTGGAACAGTTGGCCAGAAAATAGGAAAATTTGTGGAAAACTGAGAGAGCTCTTTTGTTTGGGATATCAATATCGTTCCTCTGATTGCGAAAAAATTTTGCACATTTGACGTTCAAAGCAAGGGTACATACATATTAGCAATTGCGAAGCATTGTAGGGTCGACTAGTTAATAATAAAAGGTCGATGTGTATCCCAAGACGGTATTCGCAGTCTGTATGATGGTATGGATGCTTGCATTGTCGCCTTCAGAGGTTACACCAAGTACTAATATGGGAGTTTCAGCATGGATTGTCCGCCTCCGTGGTCTACTGGACAGCGCGGTCGGGATTCGATTCCCGGTCAGGCCGGAGATTTTCTCCGCTAGGGGACTGGGTGTTGTGGTGTCCGCATGTAGCCCAGTCAAAGAAGGAAAATTAGGGAAAAAATTCCTGTAGTCGCAAATTTTTGTACAGTGGTAGTGGGAGTGTCATGAACAAAATACTAAAAATCCTGACCTGTAGGGTGAGAGCGTTGGGGGGGGGGGCGTTTAAAGGTCACCTTTTCACGTTTTTATTAAATAACTCGAAAACCATGGCTTCTAGTGAAAATATTTCCCAGTACAAAATTAAAGTACGTTGAATTTACTACAGAAAAGGTCCTATTCATTTTTTCTCTAGGACGAATAGTTTTGTCATTACAAGGGGGTGAAAAAAGGCAATTTATGAAAACAATCTTTTAATCAGGTTTCTCTTAGGCCTGCAGCACTATAAATGTCATTTAAAGATATAATTACGTAGACTTCCGCGGCCAGAGTCAGATGACATAAAAGTTTTCTGGGTATGGTACCGTGTCATGATGTAAGGCTATTACTTAAACAACCAAGTAATATTTAAACTTTTATGTCGTCATTTAAAGACATTATGCAATAAATCCTAAATGCTGCTTTAAATATAATTATTTTTATTACACTATAGGCCTATTTCGGCTTTTAGCGCCATCGTCAGGTGATCTGCAAAAAAATGTTACATTATAAATACATCAAATTTTATGATTATCGTAATTGTAAATCCTATTACGAAATATTACATAGGTCTGTTGGTCCTGACATCCATATACATCGATGGTTTTATTGCTGTCAGTCATTTATTTATTTATTGCTTTGAATTTGAATTATTGCAATATTTCTGATGACTTATCATTTACGTTGTGATGTGACAGGTTTGTTATAACCAGAGATGTAATATGGTTACATACTGTTTGTTTATTATTAAGATAATCTTTGCTACCGGTATTTGAGAGATTGGTTAATGTCTGTCTTTGCATATGTCGAGAAATGTTGTTATCTCAGCCGAATCGTCATTGACATGTGTGATCTTTGTATCATAAATTTAATAATCTTTGCTACTGAAATTTCGTTCGTATGTAATCTATAATGGTCTAAAATTTTTACCCATTTTCTTGGTGTACGATATCAATAAAATTTTCTACGTAGTTTTTGTGTTTTAAGTCGACTTGTTCATTTAGTATTTCAGAGTGGTGGTGTAGTGATTGTAAATATATTTCGATTTCTTCTAGAATGTCCATAACTTGTCCTTTAGGTGTTACATGTAAAATTTCGACTGCCCGTTCTATATTATCCGCTGTGTGCTTTCCTGTTTTTAAATGTTGGTAAAAAGTAGATGGGTTATTTGTGCTTTGTCTGGTGTGCTCCCGGTACCTGATATTAAAATTTCTGCCTGTCTGGCCTATATAAAATTTACTGCAGTTGCTACATGTAATTTTGTATATTCCTGGGTTCGAGAAAAATGGGAAATAAGTTTTACTAGATTTTAATCGTATACAGTTAACGTTTATTGTTAAATGAAGTGGATGAAGACCAAATATTAAAAGCCTATACCTCATTTAAGTTCAGTAGAACAGTACTGAGGATAAATTTTGTTCTGAGGATGTGCCAGGTGGCAATGGGAGAAGGCGGGTTTGAGGAGTGGGGGTGGGGGTAGAAGATGAGGGAAAGCATGACGCCGGAATGATGTCAAGCACTTCCCTTATTTGTGCTTCTGCAAAACCAGGAGCGAGCTAGTGAGTCCCCACTCCATCAACCCCATTAGGTCGCAGAGGCAGGTACAGGGTGTTTCACCAAGTTACACCAACCCTTCCACAGCACATCCCGTAAATAAGTGGTGACGCAGTATGCTGACATACTGCAGATTGTTGATATTCCACAAAATGCGTTGTACGAGGACAGTTGTTGGAAGTGGTTATTTTCGACAAATACATTAACGCTAAATGGAATACAGGTATTAGTTACTAATAGAACTACACAGTACATCTCTGCACATCACCTTGCACCTGTAGGGAGGAAACTGATTGTTGAGTATACTGTACAATTTAAGTTTCTGGACCTCTTCAGATAATGGGAGAGCTGAGGCTGGGGTGATGCATTTGATGCCCCCAATACTGTAGAGTGTATTCCAGCCCTCTATAGTGGAGACATTGAAACCGACATTGTCGAATATATACTGACAAAATGTTCCACTTGCAATAGGCTTTACAGGGTGAGACAGCTGACAGCTCCAGCTCTTGTGCTTCATAATATGTTGCTGATCACAATGAAAGTTAAAACACGCGAGCGCGCGCGCGCGCGCACACACACACATACACACACACACACACACACACACACACACACACACACACATTATTATATTTTATATATAAGGTCGTCCATTAATAGGGACTAGGCCAAGTATCTCAAAAATTATCATCAAACGAAAAAATAATAAGAACATAACGTTTCGTGCTTGGAGGAGGAAAACAGATGGTGCTGTGGTTGGCCCACTAGATGGCACTGCGCTACGTCAAATTCAAATAAACGGCATTTATTTTACACAGGTACCCCCGTTTTTATTACATATTTTTATAGTATGTAAATAAATATGAAAGTTTTATTTGGAATATTTTTTTCACTTTGTGATAGATGGAGCTGCAATATTATTTCTCACAATTTTAGAAACTCAGTAGGTAACAATACGGTTTGAAAAAAAATTCAAATGTTCAAATGTTTCTTAAGCTTATGGGACTTAACAACGGGGTCATCAGTCCCTAAACTTACAAACTACTTATCAACTACCTTATACTAAAGACGGCACAAATATCCATGCCCGAGGGGGGATTCGAAACCCCGACCGTAGTGGCCGTGCAGACCGTGACTGGAGCGCCTCAGTCTCCTCGGCCACCGCGGCCGGCAATATGGTTTGAAAGATCACAACCATCTGCACCAACAGTTCGACGACATTTGCAGCAGAAAAGACTATCAGCTCGGAGACCATCGCTGCGGTTACCCTTGACGCTGCATCACAGACAGGAGCGCCTGCGATGGTGTACTGTACGACGAACCTTGGCGTACAAATGGCAAAACGTCATTCTTTCGGATGAATCCAGTTTCTGTTTACAGCATCATGATGGTCGCATCCGGGTTTGGCGACATCGCGGTGAACGCACATTGAAAGCGTGTATTCGTCATCGCCATACTGGCGTATCACCCGGCGTGATGGTATGGGGTGCCATTGGTTACACGTCTCGGTCACCTCTCGTTCGCATCGATGACACTTTGAACAGTGGCCGTTACATTTCAGATTTGTTACGACCCATGGCTCTACCCTTCATTCGATCCCTGTCAACCCCTACATTTCAGCAGGATAATGCACGACCGCGTGTTGCAAGTCCTGTACAGGCCTTTCTGGACACGGAAAATGTTCGACTGCTACCTTCGTCAGCACATCCTTCAGATCTCTCACCAGCTGAATACGTCTGGTCAACGGTGGCCGAGCAACTGGCTCATCACAATACGCCAGTCACTACTCTTGATGAACTGAGATATCGTTTTGAAGCTGCATGGGCATCTATACCTGTACAGGCCATCCAAGCTCTGTTTGAATCAATGTCCAGGCGTATCAAGGCCATTATTACGGTCAGAGGTGGTTGTTCTGGGTACAGATTTATCAGGGTCTATGCACCTAAATTGCGTGACAGTGTAATCACATGTCAGTTCTAGTGTAATATATTTGTCCAATGAATACCCGTTTATATCTGCTTTTCTGCTTGGTGTAGCAATTTTAATGGCCAGTAGTGTACTTGTACAACTAGCCAACCATTTTAATACCAGGACTTGGGATGGGGTTGATGGTGATACCTGATGACAGCTGATTCTCCACATAAGAAGGCCACAGGACGTCAGACGTCTAAATTCTCACGTCTCTATGACAAACCGTCATTGGAGGCCCTACAAAAGACTGTCATGCATCTCACTGAGACCGAGCTAACTGATGATTCACTTTCAGTTCTGAAAAAGGAAGTTAAATTTGCTCCCACTTCTAAGTTCACACCGGTAGCGAACATCGTCAGCACTGTGGAGCATGTTGCAGCGCGACTACCACCTGAAGCAGCTGAATACGTACGTCGGGAAACCTGCCGTGCTCCGCCGAGAACCAAGCCTACAAAGACGAATAACACTAACAGAGAGAGGGCAGCCATTCAAGACCTGAGAGACTGCCCTGATATTGTTGTCTTGCCTGCAGACAAAGGCAACTCTATCATTATTCTTTCCCAAACGGAATGCATTCAAAAGATGCAGAGCCTACTCGATGACGACTCTTACTGAAAGATCAAGGTCTTTATGCCCGATTGTTAGCAACATAAGGCACTTACATATTTGCTGGCCAAATACCTGGCGCAAATATTTAGTCTTTATGTAGGAAAATGTCCTCACTACATTCGCAATTCTGTATATTTTGTAGAACGTCTCGGCGACTTCTTGTTGAAAGACTCAGATATTCTGGTGAGGTTTGATGTGGTCTCGTTATTCGTCAGGGTGCCGCTACGAGAGTCAGTGGAGCTTACTGGGCAGAAATTTGATGAAAAGGCGACCGAACTCTTTGGGCACATCCTGACCTCCACGTAGTTCCTGTTAAATGAAAAATACTATGAACTAACTGGAGGAGTCGCAATGGGCAGGCCACTCTAACCTGTGGTTACGAATTTGTACATGTAGTACTTCGATAAGGAAGCCTTGGCGTCATCCAAATGGAAACCGACTTGTTTTTTTTTCCGTTATGTGGATGACACATTCGTCATCCGTCATGTAAAAATCTTCTCATCCTTTCCTTCCGTGAGTGATATGTGTTCCACGTGATTGGTTCATAGAACAAAGCCTTCAGCTTCCACTCTTGTTTGTTCCATGCAAGTAACTATGCGGGTATCCTTCTGATTTCCACTAATATTTCTCGATCTTCTCTCCCCGCCTACTTTAATGTTGCTGTTTCTTCTGCGACTTATAGTACGCTCTCTGTCTTTGTCAGTAATTCTCTCTGAGCCTTGTACAACCTCCTTCAATAGCTTCCTTATGCAATTCTAAGCATTTCTCAGGGTTGCATGCAAAATTCTTATTTTTATTTTTTCGACTTTGTAATTATTTCATTTTTGTGGTTTTTTGAGACAGGACCTCATCCGTCTCTGTAATCGCCCCCTATCCCGTGTAGCTGTATTTCATTCGCTTCCTTATATAATTCTAACAATTTCTAGGGGTTGCAAGCCGTAGTTTTTATTCTTATCTTTCCGACTTTGTAATTATTTAACTTTTACGAGTTTTGGAGGCTGGACTTCATCCGTCTCTGTAATCGCTCCCTATCGCGTGTAGAGATGGGCAAAATCGATCTTCTCAGAGATCGGATCAGAAATAGTCATTCACTGGGATGAACTAGTTCTTTTTCATGTTTCACCGACTCACCAACTGATAAAAAACGTCACTATACTTTTATCTGATTTGGCCATATTGTGAAAGAAGAAAGAAGAGTAATAATTTTATTGTAAGTCAGTTGTTTCGAGAATTAAAATTTGTTAGTTACACCTACATTAAAAATTAAACATGTTATAACAGAATTTAAATATTTTTGCAGGTGAAATAATTGGAAAAAGAAAAAAAAATTATTTTTATATTTTTAAACTTTCATTAAAAAATACAATATTTTGCAGAATAAAATTACTAGTTCCGTCTTTATACAGTGAGTAGTTTAAGAGAGTTGAATGAAACGTGATATACCGCGAGAGTTCCGTGCAAAACGTGGCAACTGCCGCAGCGGAATAGCCGTGCGCAATAAGGCCGTGTCCTACGTGAGCGACAAAAGCAAGCGACAGCGCGCGACATTCAGCGACGCCACACGGCAGCTACAAGCAGCAACATTCGGCGACACGGCCGGGTGTATTACGTGAGCGCGACATATTCTCGCTACAAGATGGCCGCTAGAACCCATCACTTGTTATCTAAAAACTAAAGTCTGGCACCCATAAACAGTAAAATAATGATAGCTCCAGAGTAAGCAATAAAGTTTTATTTAATTTCGAAAATAAGGCGTCAAAAGAGTAATGTCCATTAAATTTACAAAGCGAGGAATGTTCATGGACTATTTCATTCGTAACTTCAAGTACGAAAAAAAGACTGTGAAAATCTCCAGCCAAATTCTTCGAAAATACGACGAGTACAGTTACTTTCGACTATGTCGTCATGAGTTTTTCTTTTGTGAGTACAAACCATCAACAATTGATTAAGTTCGAAGAGAGTCTTAGCTAAAGAAGTAATTAGGTAAATAACTGCGGTGGTACTCTTACAGTCGGCGTAGTACAGAGGTAGTGTTCTGGGCTCCTATATTCTAAGTTTTGCAGTTGCTGGTAAGATTTCCGTTCCACCTTATATTTTTAGTTCCTGTAACTACAACCCTTTAACCTGTTATTTGTGCAAAGTTTTATATATACTCTATACAGAGCAATGCGAATTTTTTTAAAGTGCTTCCCAATATAGTTTATCTTTAATTGCAAACACACACACCCTACTGTACCAAACACATCAAATTCGTAATGAAACATTATAGCAAGATATTTTACTCAGAAACGTAATTATAGACATCTCGTTTGACATCCTAGTGTTCTTTCTCTCTTCGAAAACAAGTTTGTTGTTACTGTCAAAGATTTGATGCCAGCAGCAAAAATTTCAAATGACACATTCCCGAAACTGAATGGTTTCAGATATAGAAAACATTAATGCACATTGTTGTTCTCTTTGTTATTCGATTATACAGTCATTGTTTTCAACGTGCCAAAATAATGTAGATGCATAAAAGACACATAATTTGTTACAGGACACTCGTCTATCAAGTCAGGAAACTGCGTGATATGGGCTTACAAAATTTAAGCAACAGAATGCACATTGCACAACACTTTGTCACTCTTGCTCCCTTCATGCAAACTACAAGTGTTCGAGAAAAATAGAGTAGGATCTTTTTCGCAGAAATTTTATATAGTTTAATTTTGTACTGTAACACATTTTTGCTGCCGACTGCAGATTTCCTGTTATTAAGAAAAAACATGTAACATTAAATAAATACGTTTCATCTCAAGTACTATTCGAAATAGGAATATGACGGTTTCTGTTGCTTCAGATGATCGTTTCTGTAAGTGAGCTGCAAGCTTTATCAGAACACAGGAGTCGAGAGAACAGAGAAATGCGCGGGTCGCTTTGTTCGGCACCATGCGGTTCGCCAGAGGAGTGGGGGGAATAATGAGCAGCGCGCCACACGGGCGGCTCCGCAAGCGAGCGGAGTCGGCAGAGTGGTGGAGAGAGATGAACCGGTGAACCAGCTAACTCATCGACTCAGTTGGCGGTCGGATCGCCTCGATCGCCGGAGTCGTGCGGAGCAGCGAGTCAACGGTAGTCGGGAGCCGCGCGCTCACTGAACCATGCTGCTTCTGTGACTCACCGATTCTCGACTCGCAGCGCGAAGGCGCTGCACGTGTTTAGGTGCTCTTTTTTTTGTTTTATACTTGCACATGGTCTATAGCACATTTATTTTTTAGCGTAGGAAACTTCTGAAGCATGTGGCAAGGGGTTTAGGAAACTTCTGAAGAATGTGGCAAGGGGTGCTATGCAGCTCATTGCTGTCACCAGAGGGACTTTTCGGATCAGATGAACTACCATTCTTTTTTTTTGGATTCACCCATCACTCACTCCTTAGAAGGATCTAGCTCTTTGAATCAGTTCAAGAGCAGATTGCCCATCTCTAATCGCGTGTAGCTGCATTTCTTTCGCTTCCTTATATAATTCTAAGCATTTATATGGGTTGCATGATGTAGTTAATTTTCTTTATTTTTCGGGAACTGAATTTATTCAATATTATCGGTTTTCGGAACCACGTGGGTCCGAGCTCCGACTTCCGGGCTTTGCAGCTAGTCACCTGAATTCTCGCCACTTCTCATATAAAACCAGTACCTGGATCGAATTCTAACAGACTGCAACTTAAGAATCCGATTTTCAACCACTTCACCTTCAGTGGAGTGCGTTCATGAAACGTAGCCGTATGTCGCCGTTAGCGTGTTTGCTCGCGGTCCAATTCAGATGTAATTTAACTTTGCCGGCCGAGGTGGCCGAGGGGACTGAGGCGCTCCAGTCACGGTCTCCACGGCCACTACGGTCGAGGGTTCGAATCCCCCATTGGGCATGGATATTTGTGCCGTCCTTAGAATTAGTTAGTTCATAAGTAGTTTGTAAGTTTAGGGACTGGTGACCCCGTAGTTAAGTCCCTTAAGCTATACAAACATTTGAACATAATTTAACTTGGGTATAGACACGCACCATCTCAAAACAGGCACGACAGACCATAGCCAGCTTCAAAGTGTTGTATATTGTGTTTTGTGCTACCTTCGACTTGCTGAATTTCGCCTACTATACCGGCGCCTGCTTCCGCCTCGTCTCAACACGCTGATTTTGGTGAGTTTCGCTGTGGCATTGCGTGTGTGTGAGAGAATGAGTGTTGTTCATGTGCCCTTGCCCCCAGTAGCGTTAAATCATGTATAATTTAGGCTGGGCACCGTCGACATTAATCCATGTAAGAGATGCATTTTTATTGTATTAACAAAATTGGTTCCCCATTTTGTTTGTTTTTTATCTGAATAAACAAGTTTAAGTTCAGCATAATCCGTAAGTTGTGCATAAATTGTAGTTTCAGAGCACCTTCCCTCTTTTATTTAATATTGTTCTTCACAAGTGCTGAGAACTAGCTCAGATGCAATTTTTCTTATGTCTAAATTTCGTTGCGCCATTAATGTTCTCTAAGCCACCTTTCTAAGATAACTTTAATTGTGGTAGCTTTCTTATTAATGTCTGTGTGTAATAACGTGTGAGCTACTATGTATATTGAGCACTGTAGTATTAACTTCCTGTTATTGAAGTAATTTGAAACGAGTCGTTCTCAGTTTGGGCCAGGGAACAAGGCTTTGTACCAGGGAGTAACCAGTAGTTCACACGGACCTCATTCGCTAATTTTAGTGATAGAACAAAGCTCTTGTTTCGTACAGTAGTCGACTTGTAACCTCAGAAACGATTATAACCCAAAAACACTTACCAGAAAAAAATTAGTACATATTACTGTGAAATGAATTCAGAAATGATAATAAACGTAATCAAATCAGAAGAAATGCTAGTTATGACTGTGATAATACTGATAATCTTAACACTGACAAACACTGCAATAATATGAATGAATCATTTCAGGACTTAGGAGATGTCTCTCGCTGGAACACACCCGTTCCTTATAATGGCCCCGGGTGCCACTGATAGAAAGGTTAACAAAATACGAAACGTAATACAAGAGCTAGGGCATAAAGTATTCGTCTACCATCTTAACCCTTTCAGACCTGATTTTTTTCTGGAGGAAGGGAATTATTTTATTTTATTTATTTTGCTGTATTCCTCTTAAGTTACTTTTTTAATGATTTTAGAAGCAAGATTTACGCTGTTGTTTGCATTCATTTACATACTACAAAACTGCATATGCTGAAAAGCAAGGCTTCTTTTTATGGACTAATATAATGCATTTTGTAGCACAAACTTTTGTACTAAATAAACTGATCATTCAATAGTTTCGATGCAAAATAATTACTACTACTTTTCAGCTATACTGTATAGTGGAATACAAGTAACCCCAACTTGCGTGTTCTTTGGAGTTCACTAGCTGCTGCGCAGTGCAACACTGACTACTTGGTATTTTTATGGTGATCTTCCGCAGTTGACAGTAAGTGTGCACTAAAAAATTGTTAATTAAACTTAGCAAAGAATAACTGCAGCCAATATTAAGAAACTTTAGAATACACTCATGTAAAAAAAAAAAAAAAAAAAAAAAAAAAAAAAAAAAAAAAGACATTTTTCTGAATGTCTTCTCATTGTTGATTGCTTCATCGCATCTCAGGGTCATTATGTGGTTCACTTTAAGGCCTAAGTAATGAACTAAGACGAAACTTTTCACTCTTGAGAAAGATTTGTATTTTTCTAAAAACAGTTACATCACAACAAAGTAAAAAAAAAAAAAAAAAAAAAAAAAAAAAACGAGACAGCTCATCACTTCTAACTGCTCCAGAAGACAAGACAAGACTAACTGCTAATTAATTAACAAGCAAAGATACTGCTCTTCCACTTTTTTTCTTTTAGTTCCACAGATGAATTTTTTTTCTTCACAACATTAATTAATAATTGTCTATTATTATTATTATTATTATTAATTTTTTCTCTCTCCTTTTTTAAAATAATAATAGAAAATGAAATTAAAATAGAAATTCGCTTCTTACTGTTCTGATACCCCAACACTCCATTCCTGGTAACAGCACAGCACGATGAAAAGGTTGAACATCCATAGTCATATACATGTTGTTTCAATTGAGAAAATATGTTTCTGATGTGTATTAGACACTGTAAAAGTTATGTACACAATTGTAGCCAGAGAGTCTGAAAGGGTTAAAAGGCCGAAAATCTGTGCGCAGTGATTAAATTATAACGCTGATCACTGCTCACACTGGAGTCAACAGTGCGCTGCTCCACTCTACCAGGGTTGCCAGGTGTGGCGATTTCTCGCATTCTTGGCTATCTTTTTCTTATAGTAGTAATAACATTCTAGCAGTCTGCCGACTGGCGATTAAATTTGGTTGCCGATTTAATGGCTATTTTATTTTACTTCAAATACAACGAATGTAAAGCAATCACTCTTTAGACATTACGTCCATGATACCGGCTAAACTTCGGTAGAATTCTGGAGAAATGTTATCAACCTACACAAGTTAGCACAAATGTTTTCAAGTATCATGGATGTGTGGGAGAGATGTAAACAAACCCAACTTACGGACTCTTGAAGATGTAAGGTGGCTACTGAATGGAAAGTTCCTATAAACATCTTTGTTGTGTCTGCAAGGATTATCTTCGGCGGCCGGTAGGCGGGGTTTGCTCGGTGTTGCCACGCGTGGAGTCGGAGAGAAGTAGCAGAGTGTGACGGTTGCACTGGAGCTCGCGGTGGACACAGCCAGGAGTTCATGATGCTGCTAATTTTTTGGTAATTTACTTTAAATGTTTTTCGCATTGTGCAAGGTCGCTCATTTTATTTTATATCACTCTCCATTCAGTAGGAACCTATACACAACCTTGATTAATTCGTGGCTCGTCACTGTAATTGTTGTTATAACATCGATAGGGCATTAGCCAAACGTAATAATAAAAAAGCAGTTCCTTTCATTTTTTGACATTTTGATTTTTTATAATTAATCCTTTCCTGAGGATAGGGCTGCATCCCTGTTTTAGAAACAGCCTCATTGCACGACTTCGCAATAATACACACATTCTTCATTTTTATATTTTATGTTACTCGTGTCGAATCTGCTGACTGCTAACTTTCTGATTTTCTTTAATATAGATTTATTCAGTTTGATTGGTTTAATTTTGTTTGTGATTATTCTTCACGCTGTAAGTGATTGTAAGTTAATGGTAATTAAGTACATTGTAGCAAGTGGGTGACATGAACGATATGAAGTGAGGAATGTGAGTTGGTGTGAAGCGAGGTATCACTTCCCTTTTTACAACAAAATAATATTTCTTGAGCGCATTCATTATTTGTGTATGTGGACTGATTGTATAGTAATACTAAGACAGGGCCAGCAATTACAACACAGTACGACATTCTTTTATTGTTCTCGTAAACTATCAGCCAACCAAGATTTTGCATCTTTTTAATCCTTCTAATATCGCAGTCAGATAGCGTAAGTTTCGACGTGCCCAAACTTGTCTTACGTAGGTCAGCATTACGTTGCGCACTAATTGTCAAGTTGCTCTCCTTGTAGTATTGCTGTCAGATCCATAATTTTAGTAGCCCGATAAAATCTTTCATTTTTTGCAGACACCTGTTAGTACTGAAGGCAACACACGCACCCGCACATATTAAGTAGCCCCGTTACACACACATCAACCAGTCCCGTTGCAAAGATAAACGTAAACTACCTCATGTACCCTACTTACGATGGTTCAGGAACAGGCTTTAAATGATATCTCGAAGTATACTACAACACCGTATGTATGGCTCCCTCTGAGAACATTATATAAATTACAGCATGCAAGGAGGCATTTAAACAGATTTTTTTCCACGTTTCCAAGACAACAGAAATTCGTAACAACTGCTACTGCTACTGCTACGCACCTCACAGTGGTTAACAGTGGTTTACAGAGTATAAATGTCAATGGAGAACACGCGGTGATTTCCCAGTCGTTCTCATGGCCGATTTTTCAGTGTTTAATGACGCATTATTACGAATTAAAGTCCATCTCACCTCAAAGTACGAAATGCTTAGTGCATTATTATAAATTACCTCACTTCAAAATGTTGTAATGATTTTGTGTGTATTAAAGAAATGTTTGAAAGATTCAATAACTCTATTTAACATCTGTAAATATTTGTTTTTAAGAAGATGAGAGTGATTGGTAATCGAACCTATGCATGAGAACATACTTTGTATAAGTTTGATAGAATGATTCTTGAACAGTTCTGTGTTGTAATTTTTATAAGTTATGAAATTAATAACTGTGATAGTTTAATGTAACTGAATTTCTGGAGTCTCTCTCTTATATTTACAGTGTGACAATATTTTGACTGCCCTCGTTGTCAGTTGGTGGTGTGTCTGGGTTCAGTTCTTCGATGGACTCAGATAAATGTTTCTGTGAAGTATGAGTTTCCTTGGAAAGTTCAGCCTGATGTCTGTGGATGTGAGAGTGCCACAGTTTGTGTTACTTTTTACTCAGTAACCAGCTTACTCCGTGACTTCCAGGATTATTATTGCCGAGTAACATGCCATAATTACCATAGCATAATAATGTTAACAGATTAAAGGTTGCGATATTTGGTTATTTTTACTGATGAAAAGATGGTTATACTTTGGCATTTTATTGATGAAAAAATGGCAATATTTTGGCTACTTTTTGTTTAAAATTTGGCGACAGAGCAATAGAAAAACCTGGCAACTCTGCACTCTACCGCCTGTTGTTCTGAACGGCGCCGATACAGTGCAATTACAGTAGCGCCATGGGCCGTAAAGGTAGCGAGACGACGCTGACCGAACGGAAACTTATTCTGCGCTTACATAATCAGTGCAAATCTTCTTGCGAGAGTGCTGCAGTAGTCGGCAGACCTAGATCGACGGTTCAGTCGTTAATAAATCGATTCATCATCATCATCATCATTTTCCATCTCCAATTTCCCAGGTGTGGCTAACAAGCGCTCTCCATCTCATCCGATTTTGATATAACATTTGGTCTTGGACATCATCCCAGTTCAAACCGTTCTTCTCTATGTCTGATTTAACTGCCTCTATCCATCGTCTCCTTGGCCTTCCTCATGGTCTTCTTCCTCCCACTTCCATTCTGAAGTATTTTTAGCTGTTGTTGTGCTATCCATTCTCATTACATGGCCATACCACTGCAGTCTTCGTTTCCCCAAGATGTTCGCAATAGGGACCCTGATACCAGCTGTTTCCCCTGTGTACCTCATTTCTGATCTTGTCTCTCCTGGTACTTTGATTCATAGTCCTGATAAACGTCATTTCTTTTGCTTGGATTCTGCTGTAATCCTTTTTTAACAATGTACATGTTTCCATGCCATATATATATATAAAGATTGGAGTGAAATAAGTGTTATACAAAGTTAACTTTGCTGCCTGGGGTACTTTTTTGTCCCAGAGTAGATTCCGAACTTGCATGTAGAAATTTGATGTTTTTTGTGTTCTGTTGAGGATTTCTTGCCAGATGGTGTTGTTCTTGGAGAAAATACTTCCCAGGTACTGAAAGTGGGAAACTGATTTAATTTTTGTTCTCTCCAAGTAGATGTTTGAACTTGTTCCCTATCTTTTTATGGTCATCTCAACCGTCTTGGTCTTGCTGATTTTCAGGTTAAATTATTTAAATTTATTGTTCCAGACAGTCAGGTTCTTCTGCACTTCTTTTTCTGTTTCTCCCCATATTACAACATCATCTGCAAATACCAGTGACCTCGACTCATTTGCAGTTTCCTTAATAGATTTTAGCATTCTGTCCATTACAATAATAAACAAGAGTGGTGATAGAGCACTTCCCAGCTGGACTCCCCTGTTCGTCTCAAACCATTCAGAGCGACCATTTCCTATTTGGACACTACTATTGCAAGTTTGATACAGCATCTTTACTCTGTCAGTCAGGTAATTGGGCACTTTTAGATCTTCCAGGCATTTCCATCTTTTATTGCGAGGGACGCTATCATATGCCTTCTCAAGGTCTAAGAACACAAAGTTCTTTCCATGTTCCCAGTATATGTCTGCCAAAATCCTTACCGCAAAGATGAGGTCTATATAGTACTTCGCCCTTTCCTGAGGCCATGCTGTTCTTCTTCTAATAAGGGTTCAACTATCTTCCTAAGTCTGGTTTCTATAATTTTTCCAGCACAAAAAATCAGTAAGAAACCAACCACGTTCTGGACGCCCTCACAGTTTGTCTGATGCAGAAGTGAGATTTATCATGAGCGACAAAAAGAAGACACTTAAAATCAGCGCTCCGAAGCTGGCAGGGAAGTTAGAGTCTAGAGGAAAGAATACGTGCCAACACAATCAGAAATACCTTCAAATAGTATGGGTATCACGGCCGGATAGCGCGCAAGAAAATTTGGGTCAGTGAACAGAATCGAAAGAAACGTCTTCATTTTGCGATGGAACATAAATTCAAAACGGAAGATTTGTGGAATAGAGTAATATTTTCTGATTAGAGTAAATTTAATGTATTCTGGTCGGATGACAGGCGAAGGTTTGGCGGAAGAAGAATGTGGAGCTATTGCCGCACAATCTTGTGCCAACAGTGAAACACAGTGGTGGCTCCCTAATGGTGTTGGGCTGTATGAGTGCTGCAGGAGTCGGAAAATTACATTTCATAGAAGCTACAATGGATCACAATTTGTATATCAACAGTTTAAAAGAAAATCTGAATCCTACCTTGTCCAACCCCTGTGTTTATTTCAAATGACTTTCAAAGTTTTCACATAAATTTCACTTTTGATTTTGTGTTCGTTAATTTCTGTTCTATGATTTTTGTGTCCTTCTTCTTCAAGAATTTCAATTGCTGACTAGTGAATTAAGCCAACAGTCAAAATCGGATTGGGAAGAAATTGCATGTGGTGTCCCACAAGGATCCATCTTAGGGCCATTGCTTTTACTTGTGTACATTAATGACCTCTCATCAGATACACTACCAGAAGCAGAGTTCGTTTTGTTTGCAGATGATACAAGTATTGCAATAAAACATACGTCAAGCATAGTTATAGAAAGGTCTGTTAATGATATTTTCATGAACATTAATAAATGGTTTAAAGCTAACTCATTGTCATTAGACTTTGAAAAGACTCACTACATGTAAGAGATTTCCCGTCAGCATTTGCATTAAGTATGAAGAAGAGCAGATAGAAGAGGTTGACAGTATTAAATTCCTGGGATTACAGCTTGATAATAAATTTAGTTGGGAGGAGCACACCACAGAACTGCAGAAACGGCTCAACAAAGCTGTATTTTCAATACGAGTGCTATCAGACATACGAGACATAAACATAACAAAGCTTGCATAGCCTACTTTGTTTGCTTTCATTCCATAATGTCATATGGTATAATATTTTGCGGTAACTCTTCGTGTCAGTCAAACGTCTGGAGTCCAAAAGCGTGTAATACGTATCATTTGTGGAGTAAATTGACGGACGTCCTGTAGAAGCCTCTTCAAAGAAGTATATTTATTCCTTAATGAAATTTGTCATAAATAATATCCCTTTTCCCAACAGCTCAGTTCGTACATACAATACTAGGAATAAAAATGATCTACACAAGGACTTAAAAGCACTTTAGTTCAAAAAGGGGTCCCCTACTCATGAACACACATTTTCAATAATTTACCATCAAGTATAAAAAATTTAGCTACAAATAAAGATCAGTTTAAGAGGAACCTAAAAGACTTTCTAGTGTCCAACTCCTACTCCATTAGTGAATTTCTAAATTGTGCCAAATCATGCGTGTACTCATACTATATTAGTATTATTATATAATCAGCTAAAAACACTTATAAATGTATTTATCTGTATTTATATTATTAGTATTATCTATTATTCAATTTGTAAATTTTGTTTCTTGACATGTTCCACATCCACGAGGATCTCCTCAACATGGATCTACGGAACGAAAAACTAATCTAATCTAATCATTACTATTTTACTGATTTCACATACACAAGGCCAATTGAATGTCTCTCGTCAGTTTCAGTTTTTGAAATGTTCTACATCCAAGAGGTTCGCCTCGCTATGGATTAATTGGAACGAAATGTAGCCCTACATCTAATCTAATATTACCTTTTTTTCCTGCTCGCAGAACGCTTTAGACCCGCTGTGTTGTGTGTGATTACAGTTGCAATGTTCCTCAGTCAAATCGTGTGCACAGTTGCGTAGTTCTAACGGCGCCAGTCCTGGCAGAGTTCCACGCCAAGGTCCGAACCACTATGAGGTCAACGAACTTCAACCTGCCTCCAAGCTAATAATATGCCCACGCCGTGGCCGCCTACTGTTCGTCCGGCGTAAAGGCGGAACCAGGCCACATTCGTTATGAAGACTTAACGATACAGCTCAAGGTACACGAGTTTCTAATCTCACATACAAATAATTAAACACTTATCTTGTGGATACAAGCAGGTACCGTTCTGTTGTACAAGTAAGAGGTAATAGGGGAAATAGCTATACGTCATGAAAATGAGCTCCTCCGACAAAATTTCGAAAACTTTCTCTATACGTTCCTGACCCATTCATTCGAATGCGATGAAATTTTGGTGAGTTGATGTGATGACAAGAAAAAGGCTAGTCGCTTACTACCTTTTCACGGAGCACGTCGTTAAATTGCTGCATCAGGCATGACTTTTTAATGTGTTACTTCGTTACAGCTAACTATTGGCGATATACTTTTTCTAGGAGTAATGGCATACATTGCTGAATGTGTCGGAAACCTTGTATCACTGCCCGACCCATAGTTCACAAGATATGAAGGGTCCAGGGAAAAAACCAGGTAAGTCCATTTTTCTCCCGAAATGAGTTAGAGTGCCATTTGATTCTCCATCGATAGGGATATCTGTTAGCTGCATGAAACAGGGCATGAACCAGCTTAGTCATGGCTTTATTTGCCCTTAAAGTTTTGGCGTACAGGAAAAGAAGCAGGTAAGTCCACAGTTTCAGCGAAATAACCAGGTAGGTCCACTGCATCTCAACAGATGGCTGTGCGATCACCAGACTTTCGCGCCGTTATATCTTTGATATTTCATTGTTGCAGGTGTTATTTTATTTTATTTTTTTTTTTTTTTTACATTGAGTTTCTGAGTGCGGTTTGTTATTGCGGCTCTGTTTAATAAATCGTTCTGTGCTGTGCCGTGATGTCGACATTAGAAAATGAAGACGATGGAATTCCACAAAATGAACCTAAGAAGCGGAGGAAAACTGACCGAATTGCTGATGGTGGTAAAAAATTAAGTTTACAGGAAATTGGGGAGTCGTGCAAATATTCCCAACTTAAATGCTTTGATGTCACCACTGAAGCAGAAAGAGCTGAAATACTAAGCAAATTCAACAGTCTAGAATCACACAATGATCAAGATGCGTATTTAGCAGGTTTAATAACAGTTCTGGGTGTCAACAGAAGGCGACCACGTCAGACAGAAGATAACGCGAAATTACGAGATGCTGCATTTGCATACAGAGTCAGAATTCCTGTAGGGTGTGACAATAAGTGTGATGTACCAGTTTGTGCAAAAGCGTTTTGTGCAATGCATGGTATCACAAAAACAAATTGGAATGTGTACAGAAGAGCTTGAAACTAACTGGTCTGCACCGCAAGACAAGAGGGGTAATCACACACATCTTCAAAGGAAGCTTGACGAATCTACAAGATCATTGGTATACAGTCATATAAGCAGTTTTGAAGGTCGACAAAGCCATTACAGCTTAAAAGATTCAAGAAAGGTTTATTTGCCTGAAGATTTGAATATCAAGAGAATGTTTCTGTTTATGGAACTTTATCCTTCTGTTGATGTTTCCTATGAAATCTATAGATGCGTTATGAACACGAATTTCAACGTATCCACCGGATACCCACGTAGTGACACGTGCACCCATTGTGATGAATTCTCAGCCAAACTTAAAGCACTTTCCCCAGAGAAAGATAAAGAAGAAATTAAGAAGTTAACAACCATGAATGTCCTTTACAAAAGAAAAACCGAAACATTCTACCAACGAAAAAGAGATGCAAGGCATAAAGCTAAGAAAAATAAGAAGATGGAAGCAATTTTTATGGATTTTGCTAAAAATGCGTCGTTACCAAACATAACTACGAACGATGTTTATTATAAGCGTCTATTATCAACGTATTCTTTGAACATCCACAATCTCTCCACGGGGCAGTCAGTTTTCTATGAGTACCACCAAGGTATTGCCAAGAAAGGTCCTAACGAGGTAGAGTCTTTCCTGTTTAATTTTGTTATGAACTACCTCGGTAACAATGTTGAAGAGCTTCAAGTATTCTGTGATTTTGCAGGAGGGCAAAACAAGAATTTCACAATTTTTCGCTTCTTACACTATCTCGTTGATAATAACATTCATGGATTGAGAAATATCAAGATCACACTTCCAGAACGAGGTCATTCCTACATGGAAATGTTCAAATGTTTGTTAAGCTTATGGGACTTAACTATGGGGTCAACAGTCCCTAAACTTACAAACTACTTATGAACTAACTAACACTAAGGACGGAACAAATAGCCATGCCCGAGGGGGGATTGGAACCCCCGACCGAGCAGACCGTGACTGACGGGCCTCAGTCCCCTCGGCCACCGCGGTCGGCCCTACATGGAATGTGATAGGAATGTTGGTATGTGGGATTTGAAACGAAGGATGGAAACCCTAGAGGATTTCACGAGTATGATTGAAAATTCGAGAATAAAACCATCACCATTCATTGTGGAGAACGTTTCGC
The DNA here is from genome assembly GCA_026315105.1 of Locusta migratoria. Taxonomy (NCBI): domain Eukaryota; kingdom Metazoa; phylum Arthropoda; class Insecta; order Orthoptera; family Acrididae; genus Locusta; species Locusta migratoria. Next base: position 129,326,158 of record CM048745.1, on the reverse strand, counting down.
AGGAAATGGTATATGATTGGAAATACTTCTTAAATCAGTAATATGTACCGAAATGTCCATTTAAGACCAAACCAGTGTGAAGGAAATTGAGACTTCGTCCATTCACCCTCGCCTGATGAACTGGAGAGACATGTATAATGGTCACATGGTATCCAGCATCATAAGGAAGCCTGACAGAGATCCATCAAATCAGATCTGTGAGTTTCCATAATAATAATAAAATTATAATTGATGATAATAGCATTAGAAATGATAATTACAATATTATAAACAATAAGAGAATTGTTAGGAATTACAATAATAATAATAAATGAAATGACATTAAAACATTCGTTCATACAATGGAAAGTAATAGCTGACTCATATGCCACGTTCTCTTTCTGTTTCAGGGACTTACCTGGTTTCTTTCCTGAAAAGTTTGTAGTTTGAGTAAATTTTTTAATTTAGTTTCGTGCTCTCAATGTTGAACACCATAGAAACGGTCTCATTTTGTTCTCTATACTCATGACTTCAATGTTTTACATGGTTTGAAAACATTAGTTGGTATGAGATGTACTTATTGCGTTTTAAAATTAAAAAATCGTTTTCTGAGTTTCATTGAAATTGTGACTTACCTGGTTCTTTCCCTGGACCCTTCATATGACGTCACAAACATTGACACATGAAAAACTGCCGCAGTAGCCGTTACGTTTTATTACATCCTTATTACTAAATGTATCCGCAACACATTCTGCAAACATAACTATAAAATCTGTGTGTGTATGCAAGGCCGGATTTGCGGTATGTGACGTCCCTGTGCAGTAAATTATTTTATGCCCCCCTCCTCCCCCCCCCCCCCAGGCATCTGGGATTCAAACTGATTTCTAAAAAAAGGAGAGAGAGAAAAAGAAACTTCTCAACCTGAACTTTACAATTTGTTGCTGTGATCTAAACACTGAATAAAGATATTATTCAACTTACTAACATTAAAATGATATTTTAAAAAAAATTGACGATAGAACAATTTTGCAGGCCTGTGCGGCTGCACATGTTGAACCTGCCTATATTCGACCACGTGTGTATGTGCCAAAGAGATGGTATAATCTATCTCTTTGTTATGTATTATTGTCATAGGCGTGTATGTAGGCTATCCTATAGAGTCCAAGACGGCTGGAGCAATCTTGTTGAAATCTTCAGATTAGTCTAACAATGGGTGATCCTGTGAAGTTTGGTAGCGAAAGGATCAAGATACCTATTTATTCAGCTGATGGATATAAAGTGATAAATGTAACAAATAGTTTACTCTTTCGAAAATCTATTTATTATTTCACTTTTCAACTACACCATATTTCTGATTCTACGTATATCAGTGATCTCTATTCAACCTGGTCTCTAAGCATAGAATTGCAGCATGCCTGCACATTCATATGTTTGCACAACATTTTGCATTGTCTGCCATGTTTAAATTTGGCAAACGAATTTCGATCAGACTGTACGTGACATGATTGGCTTGTTTTGAACTTTATGTCAATATATGATGTAAGAGACTGGTATGGCAGTGGACTTGAAACGTATTTACATTTCTTTTTAGATTAACTTATCGCAGCTGCCACATTTGAATTTGGCAAGAAACTAAATATGAATATTTAAGACTTTCACGCTTAGGTCCATGCAGGTAAGAATGAACGGAGGTGCTCTGACGCCATAGTTGTGAAGCCAAGAACAGCCATGTTGATCTGACCAAAACACTGCTTGTTTACCTTGTTCGTGTATGCTTGTCGCTCGTTTTTGGAAGGATTTTACACTGTTATGGTGACTTGTGTGATGTTTGTGTGTACGAATCGTTCTGATTGTGACGCGAAGTCGAAGGAAATACCATTTCATGTGTAAAGTGCCTTGCTAACGTGTGATTTTACCACTTTTAATGTGAACGAACCAATACAGCATCTTTACTTGTAATGTAGTGTATTTTTCTATGATTTTCGATTTCCTAAAAAGATTAAAGTTATTTCCCCCACTTAACATACTATTCACGAACGAATAAGGAACAAAATATAAATTTGATTTTTATGAAGTCAATGATTTCGAAAGCAAAACCTAGTTTCAATATTAATGAAACTTACTACACAAGGAAAAGACATCACTGTGCTCGTAAATCTGGCGATGGTTAACTTAATCGAATTATTTAATCTGACCATCGTCGGATTAGCTAAAGAAAGAACTCGCGTTTGTGATTCGTAAAATTGTAGCAACAACTATTTTAAACAGAATAAACGCGAAATTATTTCGTTTATCGAAATTTTATTAAAGAAGTAAAAAAATAAATTTAAAAACTTGAAACAGCCAGTTTGAGGACGTTACATGCGTATATGATGCAATTAGCGACTGTAAATACAGAAACAACTATAACACACTGCCAGCGTTTTGGTCGGAATGTCATGGCGCCATAGCTTCAAAGCTTAATACGGCTGGGATGCGTACCACCATCTTCCTTTATTCTTACCTCCATGCTTAGGCCCGATTTAGAAGGTAGGCAACGTCACGCAACTTTCAAGTCTGGACACATGACGTCAAAATATTCTCCCGTGATTTCAAGCGTCGTCGTCACATCACGTCAACGTTAACGTCAATTTTCCTGCCGGTTAGTATGCTCCGATAGAACATTTCGATGTTGACAGTGAAGGTCACATGGCGGATCCACTGCTTACGATCGGTTGTTACGAATTTGTGGGTGCTAACATGGCTGCTTTTCAATGACAGCTGTGTTCTTGGCATTTAAAATATATTGTGTTACCTAATACCAAATATTAGAAAATGAAAGGCGAAATATTAATTGAGCTTCTTCACTGCAATGTGGCAGTCTATGCTACAAGCAACAAAAATATTTTAGACTATTCTTATAACAGAAATGAGTTTATGCAAGACAAACTGAGGCAGGCATAGGCCTATATATTATCACTACTTACTGTTGCATTGCATCACTATTTACGGTATTTAGAAAAAAAGCATTTTATTTTTATTTATTCGTGTCAGAAGCATCTTGTACAAAACATAACATGAAACACAAAAACAAAACTGAAGATCAATGAATATAAATACAAGTTAGCCATTAATAGTACACATATTTACAAGTAACAGTGGTAACAGTTCAAAGGTCTTTTCCCCAGGATTAAACATTAAACTATGCTAGCCCAAAATCTGGCTACATCACACGCATCACGGGCAGAATGAGTCAGGTCCTGGAGGATACAGCAGGCTGGACAAAGCTCACACTGTAGCAGTGGTTTGTTCTTTTCCACACTCGCACATGACTGATGCATCAGAGAGGCCCCACCGTCATCCAGTCCTCCTCATAGCCAGGTTGGAGTGCTTCCTGTAGGGTCATCCAGCCACCCAGGTCCCCGATCTTTGCTCTCCACATCTCCAGCCTGGTCAGTTGTGGTGATTTGTCGAGCTCCGTCATTGCATGCAGAAAGTTTTTCCTTGATTTGAGTCTGCTGTGGGCTGGCTGATAATAAAAAAAGGGGATGTATTGATAATTTCGATGCCTTTGCTAGTTCCATTCTGGCTGTGACTTCCCTTCTAATGGTGGGTGGCGCTATAACAGCCAAGCAGTATAGTTTTTCAACTGGCGTTGGCCTTAGACATCCCGTGACGATGCGGCAGGTTTCGTTTAGAGCCACATCTATTTGTTTATCGTGGCATGAGTTGTACCATACTGGGCACGCTAGTAAAAAATATATAGTCAACCATCATCTGTTTATCGTTTTCAGAACTTTACCGGTTTCGGATATTATTCATCATCAGTAGAGTCTGTTAAAAATTTTACAGTCATGAATTATACACAAGTTGCAGTGGCGTATTCGGGGATTAATCCTCCCCCATTCTATTTATTTAGAATTCACCTCAGCTCGGTGATTGAACTCAGCCTCCGCTAGACCAAGATCCTGGATACGCCACTGACAAGTTACAATGAAATATGACATAACCCAGTAATGTCAAACATAAGATACTTACAAAATTAACCTAGCTATTGAGAACTACATAGTTGATCTGATAAACTTAACAGAGATCGAAGTATTCATTGTGTGAAAATAATATATCTTTGAGCGCCATCACAGGATATATCTTTGATGAGCTGTCATGGCGACTGATACAGAGAGTGTTATGTACACCATAGTTACCTCCATGATGTAAACATTACGCAAAATGACAGTTTGGACCATGGAAACAAACAAATATGTCCCTTAATAACAATTGTTTGTCAAAGTATAAAGTAAGGTAAATGAAAGATGCATAAAAGTGAACTACTTTGCTTTCTACAAATGTCTGCCTAGGTGTGTTTGCGTGTGTGTATTTGTTTACCTTCCTTTTTTTCCCCTAAGGTAAGTCCTTCCTCTCACGGGATTGGAATGGCTCCTCATCAACTCCCTTAAAACCTGCATCCTGTCCATTTTTCCCTCCTTCCTTCCTCTTTTCCTGACAAAGCAACAAACGGTTGAGAAAGCTTGAATGTTTGTTTGTATGTGTTTTTATTTGTGTCTATCGGCGAGCCTATTAGTTTCTTGCATATTTTAAGAAACATTTCTTTTTGTAAAACTACATTTTTAGACGAAACTTGTATCGATTGACAGAAGAGACATCAATTACCAAAATTATATTTCAGAACATTTGCTATGATTATTCATATTTTATAAACTTCTTGCATTTTTAACAGCTTATTACATATGTCAATTACATTTTTAGACATACAGAAGTACAATCAAATATGTAAATAGTCAGCAGTTTATATGAATAACTAATCTGAATATTAAGATTCTAGAAAACTCTATGTAACGAAACACTTCACATTTATCAGTTTTGCACTAGGAATGGCAAATTCACAAACTGGCTGTAGCATGGAAAATTGGTGTATGTCATTACAAACCATTGAAAATGATAAATGCTTCAAAATATTATTTTTATGTAATTGATTAATTAAATAAGTTTACTTATTGTTTGTAACACATTTCACAGATTTTCCAACTTTTATGATAATATTGTATCAAAATAGTATATATTTGTTGTAAATATTCATGACTGTTCCGTAACCTCCATTCCATTTAAATTAGTGAAAAATGATTGTAACATGAAATTCTAATTGTTAATAATAATAAATGAACTGTTAAGAGGTTATATAAAGTGAATCCGCAAAGCACTCAGGAGGTTCAATCAGAAGAGCAACAGTCCCAGGTCGGTTCTGTTGGTAGAAGCACTTAGTACAGTTGGCAACAGAGATCAATGGAAAGAGCTTTGTACAAATTTGATGTTGAAAAGTTCGTACTGTGAAAAAAATACATTACGCATTTTGAAGCAGAAGAAAGTGTATTTTCTTCTCACTAAGAACGACAAGTACAGATCAGTACTTTCTGCTGCAAATATTTTAAAACACCTCACCACAACAAGCTAAGTATTGCAACCAAGGAAATAAGGAACATTTAAAAGATTTATTGGAAAACATAACATTCTGTAGAACAAAATTCTTTGGACACAAACTGGTAAAATCTTACTTGACAAACAGGTAGAGGAAACTAGAAATATCATGCAAAAGGAGTAATAAATACTTCTCATGACAGGAGAGCCTCAAAATGCAGCCAATCAGTTCAGTTCATTTTTTGACAGTCTGCTAATGTATGGACAAAAATGAAGGAGAGTAAGAGATTTTGGCTCACTACAAGATTTTTAAAAAAATCGTGCCCTTAAAGCCTATGACACCAAAATAAACAAATTTACTGTGTCAATAGACTAATGTAAACTCAGCATTTTCACAATCATGTTTGTTATATGAAAATTTTCCGAGTTACAACTGTCAGTTATACATGGAGTGAGAAAAACAGGCTTCAGTTAAAGCTATTTCTTTTATTTTTTATATATTTATTTTTTGTGGTTTAAAGGTGCAGAACTGCTCCAGTCATTAGCGCCCGACCCTAAATGAGGATACACTAAAAAACAGAGTTAAGACAACTGCCAATGGGGATGATACCAGGATATCACTTAAACCATAAGGTAAAATACATCAAGAGGAGAAATTAAATATCCTGTGATAAATTAGTCATCTGTATAAAACGCAAGACCCGGGCAGCTCCTCATGCGTTGTCGGCTAAAATTTCCTCTAGAGTGTTCGGTAGAGTGCGTGCAACACGGACATGATTAAAATTAGAACAGGATATTAAATTATGGCACACCGTCAGTGGGTGACCACAGGAACACAACGGCGCAGGGTCCCCGTCAGCAAGTGGTGGTGGTGGCCATGGTCGTCTTAAGCCATTAAGGGCCCATTGGGCATTCAGTGTTTTGTGGTCCTTAAAATTAAAAAACCTAACTAGATTAATGCGTCAGAATGGTGAACATTTATTTAGTGACTTAATTGGTTGAAAGATTCCATACCAAATACTAATGATTAGTTCCAAAAATTAGTCTTTCATTAAAATTAATGATTTCTTTAAAGATTTACAGAAGACAAAATAAACAATTTTTGGAGTATGTCTCTTTTAATGCAGGTAACTGGCACACAGATTAGGGGACCCTACAACAAAACAGAATTTTCCTTTGAATCAACTCGTCAGAATGATGTACATTTGTTTAGTGAATTTATTGGTTATTATGGTTGGAAATACACAAATAAAATACTAGCGATTACTGTTTTGCAAATGGGACTTACGTTGCTGTTAAAGATTTCTTTCGACTTTTCTGAAATGCAAAATCATCTACTATGTCTTCAAAGTCCAACTGTTGAAGAACGTCACTCTCTATGCACGTGATTGAAAAATTAGTAAGTCGTTCCTGTAGCATAGTTCTTCGTAATTCATTCTTTCAAAACTTTCCATCGATTGTTCGAAGCTGAAAAAGAAAAGGTGAACAATTTCTGGACAAACTGGAAGTATGCTGCAGCTTCAGAAAGACACGCAGTTGCCTGAACACCTACTAAATTTAGTGAATGGGTGACACATGGTACAAAAATAGCAAATTCGCAGTTTTCTTTTCTTCTTGCCTGAAACCCTGAATACTTTGTAGTCATATTTGCTGCATTATCATAGCTCAGTCCGCGGCAATCTTTTATTGAAATGTTAAAGCTATCAAAAAACGTCATAACTTTGAGCCCTATGCTCCTTCTAACAAGCTGACCATCTTTTACGCACCGAACAATGAAAGCTAGCTGGTCAACATTGGAGAGATCTGGCGAGGAATCCACGCTTATTGAATAGTACTTGGCTGCTTTTAATTCGTGACAATCGTCGTTAACACTTTCTGTCTCAATACATTAATAAATTCATTGCAAATATTTGCTGACAAATACGATTATTTCCTCTTCCACGATTGCCCATACTTTCGTATATGATCAGGAAGAAAAGAATCAAATTCGCTTATTAATTCTAAGCATCCCAAATAACTCACATTATTTTCAGACCCCAAAATGTCATTTTCTCCGCAAAACCCTAATCCCCTTGACGCCAAAAATTTCACAACTGCATCAATTCTTTTCAATGTGCTCCTCCAATAGTTGACCTCAGCATTAAACTGGGAAAGCAATCCAGTGTCAACTCGTCAACAATTTTGCATCTTGCAATATAATTCTTTTTTCTGAACCACTTAAGTATGTCCTTTTTGACATTGCTGAAAGAAACTACAAAAATATCAAATAGACACTGCCAAGTAAGCAGAGTGAATCGAGTAAATCGCGTACAATCAAATGGCGCTTTGAAGCACACCAATAACGAATTATCGCTTCCTAAAGTAGAAACTCCAACAATGCCGAATTCACCAGGACTGGATGCACTGGCCGATGCGCAGTGCCGTCCTAGGCACCGGGCGAGTCCATTGGTTTCTTCTTAGGGGAGGCCGATGGCCGTTATCGTCCTCAGCGCCGGGCGAGTCCATTACTTTGTTCTAAGGGGAGGCCGCATCAGTCCTGCTTCAGACACTTCTAGTTGTTGATGTTCATGTGTTGCTGCTTCCCCATGTTAAAGATTTGTATCTGATTAAATGGGCTCCGCCTGAAGCCAAATAAATAAAATAAAAAATAAAATAGAAACTGTCATACATAGCGTGGCATTGCAGTCTCCACCAGTTGGTGCAGGAAGGGTTCTGCATAACCAGACACGAGATATTGTGTATAACGTAATTAATTTTATGTCGGAAGACGCAAACGACAGGATTAAATCACATAAAATAGGTCCCTTGATAAAGTTCAAGCTACTACTGGGGTTTCACTTGGGACTATAAGAAGAGTAAATAAGTGCGAGAAGAAGTAGATGCCAGTAACTTATTTTTTCCTTACTCCAAGAAAAAAAAAAAACCGGAATAAAAAGAAGAGTTCCTACGTTTGCGGAGAGACTGACACGCAGCGTGCCACAATAAAGTCACTTCTCCCGGAACAAGAGAAAACACGTCTTTTAAGTGATGTACGCTATCTTGTCCACAAGTTATACTTCAGGTTATTTTTTTAATGCCCATCTATTGTTTACAAGTTGAAATCTTAGTATAAGTAACACTTCAGTTATTTACCAGATGTGCTCAAAGCAACAAAAAAACGGTACTGTGCTTGTGAAACGTTTACATGGATGTAGTAAATGCATTGACTAAGTAAAACAAAAATATACTGTGAACAGGGTAGGTATGTCGTATAGGTCAATGACACATATGGCAGTTTACATACTACATCCTGTGAGGGTATTACAGCGTCTAATTAGAGCATGAGAAGGTAAACAATCCTAATTTACTTCCAATGGCCACAAACATTTTGCAAATGCAAATTAATACTCAGCCTACCAGTTGTTTAATAAACTTGATCACCTGTCTTCTTCAGATATACATGTACACTATACTTGCATGTCACAGGAATTGCCGGCCGCGGTGGCCGAGGCGCTCCAGTCACGGTCTGCACGGCCACTGCGGTCGGGGGTTCGATCCCCCCTCGGGCATGGATATTTGTGCCGTCCTTAGTCTTAGCTAGTTCATAAGTAGTTTGTAAGCTTAGAGACTGATGACCCCGTAGTTAAGTCCCATAGACTATTCAAACATTTGAACTTTTTTTTTTCACAGGAATTGGACATCCCTATGGTCTGGGAAATGTGATTTACACTGAAAGATGGGTCAGCGCAGTTGCAGTCATTCACGCTTACTGATTTGGCTGAGTATTAATTTGGCTATCCTATAACAGTTGATGAGACGCAATCATGTTTAAAATATTGATTTTGTAAATGCGTTCATGAAAATTGATGGAAATGTTTCTGTATCATATTATTGGATTTCATTAAATGTACTAGTTCCGGCGATATATTTTTTTAATTTTCAAATTCGGAGCTAAAAGGGAAGATTACCATGAAGAGACGAATGCTGCAAATTTTTCAAGTCAACTGTTTTATCTTTTACTACCTGATTAAAATACACTCATAACTGTTACACATCGACGTAACAAACATATATTTTTTATCAGTGTGCCTAGAACATAAACTGACACAAAACTAGCCGAGAGACTGCGTTGTTGTTCGGTGTGAAAAACCAGCAATAATACATAGCGGGAAAGATGAAATGGCAGATTGGTTAAATACTCACAATTTTCAATGTGACCAGGAAATCACAATGAATGCAGTGAAACCTCGTTAGCTGTATTCTTTTGTCGAAAGCAAGTCTGTAGGCATTATTCCACATCCGAAATCCTTCCTTTTTTACCTTTTGGCCCGGTTTTCAAAGCATTGGATCTTATGTGCGTTTCATTGGCAAGGATAGTAGTTACCCTTTGCGTTACTCACTAGGATTTCTTCTGCACTTCCGCAATTACGTTGCATGGAAAGGCATTTTAATTTTTTATGAACTGCTCATTTTCGCGTGTTTGAATAGTGGAGCTACTGAACTCTAAAATATTGAGTTCACTCGTTGCAAAAAAAACTCCCAGTTCCAATAACTGGCTCTACCATCAACTGCTACTGCTCTGTACGCTGTAGAGATGGGTCGTGCGCGAACGAACGGGTCCACAGGAACGGTTCACAAGAGTGAACGGTAGCACCGAGGAATTATTTACAAGGAACGTTCTCTTCGGGGGTGTCGGTCGCGTGGCCGTTTCCGTTCCCGTCCCAGCGCCACGGTGGTGGCCGCGCGGCCATTCCCTTTTCGGTCGAACGTTGCATTTCGAAACCAGTATCGAGCTCTTTTATTTATTTATTTTACAGCTGTGAAGCAGCGTTCTCATTGTTATGGAAGGAACAGCGATTTATACCGGTGCTCCATCGACTGTAGGGATTTAACTTTTGTCAAATGTGTAAAACGGAGTTTGTGAGTACGGAGCCAATGCTACTTGTTTGCAATTCCGAATGTTATGAAAACCATAGACATTGACAATTGGGTCAACGAGTTGAAAGGAACGGTTCCAAAACTAAACGGGTTTGCCCGTCTCTAGTGTACAGAACTGAGAGATTGCTGGACTTGCCCTCCATTACACTCTGCGGCGCTCATGCTGCTACTGAGTACGGTGCAGCTGCTGTATTGTTGTAGGTAACGTGGATGCCGCCGCTACTGGGGCTGTCTGCGCTGACGTAAGCGCGTACCTGCTGCTTGGCCGGTCAACAGCAGCCCCGTGTGGCGTCGTGTGAAGGCCGCTATTGGATACAACGTTCCGTCAAGTTATATCTGAAACAGACTGCCACAAGGTCTACTACACAGGGTCGCCGTGTGTTCTGTAGCTAAGGCCAGCAATAATAACTACGATTTTGCATGCAGACAGCAAACCAAGTCAATTGCCACACCATATATGACAGGTTACGAGACAATTTCTGGGTCTTTATAATGAATAAGTGCGACAAAAATTCACTTAAAAAAAGTCATTGCCTAGGAGAAAGGAACGAGTTTCTCGGGGGCCCCCATCAGGCTGGGGGGCCCCGGGCCTGTGCCCCTATGGTAGAGACGGTAGTGCTGGTGGCTCAACCAGCAATGTTCGATCCGCAACCAGGCCAAGATTACTTCCTCTCGTCGAGACAGGCGTGAGGAGGTCTTCCAAGTCGTTGGGATCAGTTTAATGGTTCTAAGCTTATTGGCATTAAGCGAGGACCACAAACCATGCAATGACGATGAAATGTGTCGGCAAATAGAACCTCTAACATCACTGGATGGGGCACAAGAGGGCCGCAGTCCGAAGTAGGAAAGTTGCAGCCCTGGCCACACTATCAGCAGCCTTGTTCCCCACATCTATGTGGCCAGGGACCCACAGGAAGTAAACGTGATAACTGTAATTCGCTAACAATTGAAGGGAGTGTTGCATTCGGTGTACAACAGGATGGATCGGATACTGGTCTCTAAGACTCTGAATGGAACAGAGAGTCAGAGCAGATAAAGGAAGGATGGTGGCGGCGGCATATATACAGAACAGCCTGATAGAGAGTAAAAAGATCAGCTGTGAAATTTGGACACTGGTCAGGAAGCCTGTATTGAAACCTGTCGTCCCCAATGACAAAGGCAGATTCGACACCATCAGTGTTCTTGGAGCCATCTGCATAGATATAAATGGTAGTATCAAGCCGCGAGCGAATTTCGACAATCCTTGAACGATACACCGAAACCGGAATACTCTCCTTTGGTAATGAGCTGAGTTCAAAATGAACCCGAACCTGGAACCACTGTGCCGTTGGGCTCACACGAATTCGAAATGTGGTAGGGAGAGTAAAATCAAATCGCCAGATAAGGCGACGAAAACGAACTCCAGGAGGGAGCAAGACAGTTGCAGGCAGCCCATATTGGCAATCAAGGGAGTCATGAAGAATGATGGGTAGGATGGATGGTTGGGCATCGACAACAGATGGCATGCATACCAACATAATAATACAGTAGAACCCCTATTTAATGTTTTTATAGGGACCGGAATTTTTTAACCTTAAATGGGGGTTTACCTTAAATTGGAGGTTTGATAGAAAGCAAACCTTTTTCGGAACTGTTTGCCTGTATTGCATCACCAACACACACAATTTACACAACAACAACAACAACAATAGAAACGAGGGGATACTTGCCCTACACAATATACTGTAATTAAAACTTTTTCTGTAACACTAATATAGTAGTCAAAAACCATACTGTAGTTTCCCAGCACACTAAAAATTAAAACCACAAAATACTTATATAATAGTAATATATATAGTTACTTTTCCTATATACAACATATATTTACATGACTTTCACAGTGCTTCATTTTTTGGAAGAAAAAAAATGAGAGAAAAAAAATTTTTTTGGAAGAAAAAAAAAAAAAAAAAAGAAAAAAAGAAAAGGCAGTTTGCTTTTTAGCACTGTTAGATTTTAGGTTCAAAATGTCCATCTCCAATTGATTTACTCTGTAACAGAGTTGTGCACTTTAAATCCTGTGACAAATCTCCGGACAATGTCTATGCTAGCAACAGCTTCACTGAATGATGGTGGTTGCATTTTTTCATCCCTAATATCATCCTCTTCTTCGTATCTACATCATTCTGCTTTAATTTGTTTTCGCAGATTTCCTCAACATCCCGGATGTATGTAGTGGTGGCACCATCATCACAAGCCACAAATTCATCAAAATTGATGGGTAAATTGTGAGATACCTGCACCCAATCATGCAGTCCACTCCTGCTTCATCACTGTTGACTGAATATATACTCCACAGTGATGTTTTGTTACAAATGTGTCATTACTTTTTACAGTACCATGTGATCCATTTACGATCACCAATCTACCTACTGAACCACATGGTTTAATTTAAACACAATCATTTCAAACAATGATGATTTGCATTTTTTGTAAAATATGCATATTTACTTTTCACAATAGAAACTGAAACATTTCCATTCACACGTTCACTTACTGAACCCTAGGATTTAATTGAAAGAGGCTAATCATATAAAACAATGATAATCTGCAACGGAAATTAAAGTGTGGTAGAAATTTAATGTCATAATATTTTTTGTCCTAACACGGGTGCATCACTTCACACACATTAACAAATTACCGTAGTGACTGCCAACATGCACAACGTCCACTGCTAACATATCATGAAAATACAATATGACCATGCCGCTGATCTAGACTCGACACATGCTAGACACACAGCATTTCAGCTATTTTGTACTCTGTGTGTTACATACATTGTCTTTTTGTTTATGAGCAGACTGACCGATTTTCCACCCACAGGATACGTGTATGGTATATGTCATGAATTTTGCAATTTATAATATGAGGAGGAAAACCTCAATTATAGGCCTTAAATCATCCTTCACAAGCTTACGGCATCTTTTTCATAGGTTTTTATTGTCGCATAACCGTAACAAATAGAAATAAATACTTGAGAATTTCAACATTTCCTAACGCTAAATGCGGGCTTTTCCACGATTCGATTTACGTTAAATCGATTATAAAATTGCATTGTACTTATGGAATATTTATTGGGACTTGAAAATTATTCGGTTAAATGGGGGTTTATGCTAAATCGAGGTTATACAAAATCGGGGTTATACTGTACATCACGCCGATAGGACAATGGTAATTTGGCAGCTTTGGCGTAATGGCTTTCATCGGAGCTGGTGTAAAATGCTCCGGTTGCCAGGCATAACCCCCGATGGTGGACCGAGTTTAGACGGCGCAAAATTGACGGCTGTGTAGAAGAATAGACAAAGCTTCCGTAATCCAGTTTCGAGCAGACAATGAACCGGTAGAGGTGAAGAAGGACGGTTCGATCGGCTCTCCATGACATTCCGCTAAAAACGCGGAGGACATTAAGGGAATGAGTACATCGGCTAGGGAGGACACGTGGGGAGACCAGCAAAGTTTCCTATCCAATATTAGCCCTTAAAATATCGTCGTCTCTACAAATGGCAGAGTAACAGGGCCAAGATGTAGAGATGGTGTAAGCAACTCTCTGTATCTCCAGAAGTTGATGCAGACTGTTTTTTCACTGGAGAAATGGAGGCCATTGACGACACTCAAAGAATAAAAACAGTCAAGGCAACACTGAAGACAGTGCTCCAAGGGAGATGTTTTCTGGGGGCTGCAGTAGATCGCGAAGTCGTCCACAAAGAGGCAGCTGGAGATGTCAGGAGGAAGGCAATCCATAATGGGGTCAATTGCTATGGTGAAAAGTGCCACGCTGAACACAGATCCCTGAGGCACCCCATTCTCCTGGCGAAAGGTGTTGGACAAAACAGAGCCCACTCGTACCTTGAACCTCCGGCCCATTAAAAATGCTTGAATAAAAAGGGGGAGGTGGCCGCGAAAGCCCCCTTCCCTCCAACAGGTGTTGTAGGCCTTTTTCAAATAAAAGAATACAGCCACAGTCTGCCGCTTTCACAAAAAGTTATTCATCATATTGATCGACAAGGTAAAGAGGTAGTTGATAGCAGAATGTTGCCTACAAAATCTGCATTGGACACTGGTGAGTAGGCGGTGAGATTCGAGTAGCCAAACCAACCAAGCATTAACCATGCGTTCCATTACTTTGCAAACACAGCTGATGAGAGAAATGGGGTGCTAAATGTAAAGTAGATGTTTGTCATTCTTTGGCTTTGGTATGGGAATAACAATTGCTTCAAACCAGCATGCAGAAACACAACCTTCAGTCCATATGTGAATATAGGTGCGAAGAAGAAAACATTTACCCGCAGAATCTGAATGGCATTGGGCCCCAGAGCAGAAGATCAGGACAGGGTGAGAGCACATTCGAGCTTCTGCATGGTAAAAGTGGCATTATAACTTTCACGATTTAGAGATGGGATGGAAGGCGGCCGTGCCTCCTCTGTTTTCGAGGGAGGAAAGCAGGGTGGTAATGAGTGGAGCTTGAAACCTCCGCTAAGGATCGGCCTAAAGCGTTGCATATAGCAGCAGGGTCCACAAAGACTTCATGCATGACAGTCAGGCCGGGAATCGGGGGAGTGGACCTTAGTGCCAGATAACTGGTGCAGGTCCCACAGACAACCGAAGGAGGAGTAAATCTGTTAAACGAACTAGTGAAAGCAGTCCAGCATGCTTTTTTGCTTTCCTTGATGAGACGACATCAATGCGCTCAGACATTTGTAACTTATACAGTTTGTCATCGTTGGGTGGCATTGGAAGGTGTGTAGAGCATGTCGCCAGGCTCTAAAAGTGTCGTTACATGCCGCAGTCCACCAGGGGACTGGGACTCGACGTGGATAAGAGGAAGTACGTGGTATGGAATATTCAGCAACATTGATAATAACTTCCATAAGGTATTTGACCTGACTCTCACAACTGAAGACGTTCTGATTGTGAAAAACCATCATGGAGGAAAAAAGTACCCAGTCAGCTTCCAAGATGTTCCAGCAAGTGGAGCGCAGAGATGGTGTATGGTGAAGGAGATGGATTATACAGGGGAAATGGTCGCTCAAGTGCGTATCAGGGAGAGCATAGCACTCAAACCGACGCACAAGTTGAGCAGTACATATCGCAAGGTCCAAGTGAGAATAGGTACGCGTCGTGTCTGAAAGAAAGGTCGGTGCACTCTTGTTTAGGCAGACAAGATTAAGATGGTTGAAAATGTCCGCTAAAAGGGAGCTTCTCTGGCAAGACACTGGAGAACCCCCGTAAGGGGTGGCGGGCATTGAAGTCACCAATCAACAAATTGGGGGTAGGAAGCTGAGCAACGAGTTGCAGCCCATCTGCCCTAGTAAAGGCAGACAATGATAGGGTATAGAGATTACAAAGTGAATACAAAAAGGCGGCAAGAGGGATGCGGATAGCAACTGCCGGTAGGTGAGTGTGCAATGAGATGGGATGGTAATAGATGTCTTCTTGTTGGAGTCCAACTATGAATGGATGGTGCAATTTAAGGAGTTGTTTTAATTCCTGTCTGTTGGAACGAATTCCTCAAATATTCCATTGAAGGAGATTCAAGAAAAGTGAGAGTAGAAAAAGAAAGAAAAGGCTAGAGGAGATCACCTCGATGGCTGCTGAGGGCCTGACTTCAATGGAGCCCTGTGATACTGCAATCGACAGGTGGAGAGTCATGTTCCATTGGTTCGTCTGGAGTTTCTGCCACGTTACTAGGTTTATCGGCAGTGGTAGCTTCCTCCGCCAGTGAAGGGCCAGCTGATCGGCTAGCAGCAGTGCACCCCAGAGAGACAGAAGAAGACTGGGGGTTGATACTGCTGAGTGGTGTGACAAAGGAGGCGCGCCCTGGCAGGGAGGGAGAGGAAATCTTCTTGTTCACCTTTTTAGAAGAATGTCGGTGCGACGTGTGTGCGGATGATGGTTGTAGAGGCTCATATGTTAAGAAGTCTTCACGGACAAGCTCTCTTTTTTTTTTTTTGGAACTCCGGGCATGCGGTTTAGACGCCTGGGATTTGTAAGAAGCTGCTGATGACTGTGGTTTTTGGTGGGAGGAAGAGCATGGGGAGGTGGAATGGCCAATGTTGGGGCTGGCCAATCTTACAACTGTCACTAAAAGTAAAGTCACACATCTGTGTGCCTACCTCCTTGATAGGTTGAGGAGAGGCAAGGACAGCACTGTATTTACCCGCTGGGAGCTCAGCGGGCTTCCTACCAGCTGGTATCATCTGATCAGCAGAGGTTTACACTGATTTCTTGGATAACATGGTCGTCTTTTTATACAGGGCAGTTCCTGGAAGAAGAAGCATGGTCGCCCATGCAATTGATGCAGTGAGGGAATGGAGTTGGACAGTCACTCTCATGAGCATCTCTGCCATAGGTGATGCATTTTGCTGCATTGGGGCAAGACCGACATTGGAAACAGTGCGTAGGATTTGGGACATGTAGGTGAACTGAGATGATTTCATATCCCGCTTTTACCTTGGAAGGAAGATCCACTCTGCCGAATGTCTAAAATACGGTTTGGGTTGGTATGAATGCATTATTAGCTTTTTTTCATTACCCTATGGACGGCTGTGATGCTCTGATCAGTCTAGTACTCTTTACTTTCTTCATCCGATAACCTGTCAAGGGTCAAGTATAGACTACCCCCTGTGATGATATAAGGGCTTCCACTTTGACAGGGAAGGTGTACAGGAATTTGACTCTAATCAGTTTCTGAGCCTGGAAGGCACTGTCTGTTTCCAGCAACAAGGTTCCATTTCGCTGGCGAGAACACATTTTCAGAGGACTGGCAATGGTATCGACACCCCTCTAAATGATAAAAGGATTTACTTTTGAGAAATCGTACCATCAGTTCGAGTAACCACCAAGAACTTCAGAACATTTGGTAATGTTTTCTTTGACTGAGGTTCATCTAACTTCCATTTCAGGATCTAATCAAGATAAAAGAGAGAGAGGTAATTGCGGAAATGTCCCCCATGGTTACCGGTTTCTCCAATGGCATGCTCCTTCCCAATGGGGGTCATTCACTAAGGGCTGCCCAATCTTATGTGATTGTTCACACCTCAGGTCACATCTTCCGAGAAATGGACAGAGGGACCAATCAGCATAGTCAGAAGGTATCAGCTCGGGTAATTACCCCTCCCTGGGCCTGGCCTTTACTGGGGTATGTATGTGCCCGACTTGTCTACCCGGGACGGGAAATTACGCGTTACCCCATCATCTGCTACACATGAGAATGCATGGGTCAGCCTTGACGCGCGCACACACACACACACACACACACACACACACACACACACACACACACACACACAGGGAGGAAAGAAGAAGAATGAGGAAAGAGAAGGATAGAAGAAGGAGAATCTCAAACTCCAACGTGGAGATTAAAAAGTTGGGTCCAACGTAGGAAGAATAGAGCAAGAAGAATAAGCAGAAAGAACGAGTGAAAGAAGGGAAGGACAAGTAAAAGAAGAAAGCTGTGAAAACGAGATGACCTGAATTTTTCAGATGCCCATCTCTGGGCAAAGGCATGAACTGGGGTGTGGAGGGGGGGGGGGGTGAAGCAGCCTGGGAGAGAAGGAAGGCTACACCAGCTTGGGGGCCCCATGCGTGCCAAACGTACCCGCGAAAGAGCTGTGGGCCCCCTGGGGGGAAAGCAGGGGTAGCAGAGTGACCAAAGTATCTGGTTTGTGAGCAGAGATTCCATATTCAATTCATACAAGGATACTGCACATATATTTTACTTATTTATTTTGCAAATGTAACTTGCCTCAGGAGGTAAATAAATAAACAGTGAATATTTACAAATTGCCGCAACTGGGCAGTTCACTTCCATTTCCTTGTCTGCCTCTCTCTCTTCATTTGTTTTGTTCATAGATCTGCCCTTTTTAGTTTGCATATCCTCACTTAATCATAACCACAAAAAACAAGACATGGACAATAGTGCTAGTGAAATAAGTACTCAATTCTCAGCACTAATTAATTTTTGTACAAGCCGTGATTTAACGTCACATATTCCTGTACATCAATCTTACATTAGATGAGCTTCATATGATTTATGTGATCTGAGCTCTCCAAAGCCTAAAATTCAGTGTTGTTACAGGTCTGTATTGTCACTTAGACATTGTTAACATTATTATTGTGTAATGCAGAGGCAAAGCATAGTTTCTCATATGGAAGGTTGTGGTTTTGTGTCCCGCAAGTGCGATTAATTTTAATTTCCAAACTGAAATTACTTTGTTATTTTTATCAAACTTATTTGTTTAATTGAATTTTTAGTTCTGATATCTTGTTATGTATTTTTCATAGTAGTATTGACTTTTTTATTTGCTCTATTTTTCATTTCTTTTTCTTGGATTGGAATCTCTATGTTATTAAGAAGCTATGATTAAGTGCAAAGCAGGGCTGCTGACTGGTTCATAACATGGCAGCTCATGCAACCACTATCCAGTGTGAGGATATTTTCACACATGCTATGATAGTGAGAAATTAAAATTTGCTTTTGGCACTTTGTCTGCAATTTTTGTGTTTGAGTTTGCATATGGAAGTAAGCATTAATCACCGTGATTGAAGCAGTCAGGATTTTAGTTCTGCTGGAAATGGTTGAACGCCATTTTGTTGAATACATAATGCATCACATGTGGTCAGATTGCAACATGTAATTAAATTGATGACTGCAAAATGTGTCTTCTTCTGCGATTCTGTCATTCATCACTTCAAATTAGTTGTTAATACAGATTTTCGCATAGCCACCATTAACACTTGGCAGCATCTTCCAACATTGCTCTGCTTCATAAAATATTTATTTATTCCACCCTCTCGTAGTCCACCTCCCCTTCCCTCCTCTCTCTCTACCCATATCTCTCTCTCTCTCTCTCTCTCTCTCTCTCTCTCTCTCTCTCTCTCTCTCTCTCTCTCTCTTCTCTCTCTGTTCGTTTCCACCTTTCCCTCTTTCGGCAAAGTTTTCTCCAAAGTCCCTCTGTGTCATGTACCATACAAACATTTATGTACCCAGTTAGGTTCGTCTTTGTTTAAAGGCCATGTGTCCAAAAGTTCTTGGTTGTTCTCAAATATTCCAGTTTTATTTCAGACAACCTTGGTCTGAGGAAACGAAAACAAAAAAGGACCTGTGAAAACCGTTCTCAAGTTATGGCGCAACCAACATATTTAGGGATCCATTTTTATGTTGCAAAGTACCCACCCCGATGGACCGTATGAAACTTAAGGTAGCCGTTGATTGTCTAACCAACCCTTCAGAACTCGAGAGATGGAAACTTACTCTTCAGAATAGTCTCTATTCCCGTTGCCCACCAGGTCTCACTTCTGTTAATTTTAAATTCCCGCCCACCATTCAACAACAACTTTGATCTCCGGACAGAGCTTCTGCCTAGACTGGCATTTCTGGCCAACTTCTTTGTATTTTACATATGTCTGCCTTGGTGTTTGGCCTGTATGTGTGTGTGTGTTTGTTTACCTGTCCTTCCCCCCCCCCCCCCCCAAGCAAGTCCTTCTGCTCCCCGGATTGGTATGATTCCTTACCAACTCCCTTGAAATCTACATCCTTTCCTTTTTCCCCTTTCTTTCCTTCCTACTTTCTGAAGAAGTAACCATTGTTGCTAAAGCTCAAAAAAAAAAAAAAAAGAGCCATTCAGAAACCTCAAAACATTAGAGACATAACATTCTCCGAGGAGGGGAATATTTTTTTTTTTTTTTTTTTTTTTTTTTTTTTTTTTTTTTTTTTTTTTTTTTTTTTTGTGTTGCATATTGGTGTGGTGAATAAAATAGTTATCAGCAGAGTGTACACAATAAAACATCATAAACTCAGACAGTAGATACAGCTTCAACATAGATAATTAAAAAAAAAAAAAAAAATGGACAGTGTGCCAAAAGGTGGCATACAGTTGAGGGTTGGGAACAGTATCCCCACATGGAGGAACAGGGTCACCATGTAATCAGCAGAAGTGGCTGAAACAACAGTGTCCTAATGGCGCTACTGTGTCCTATGTGCAGCCACGCTAGAATGACTTCCTCGCACTGAGAGGTCAACCGAACAATGCAGAGAGGTTTAATATTCCCGAGTTTGATTCCTTCATGGGAAAACCAATGTGTGTGCTGGACCAATACCACATGCCCAGAAATCAGCAGCAGAACAGTTGAAAAGTCAAGGGAGGAGGGCTGCTTCCTTTGCAGCAGCATCCACAATCTCATTCCCTGATAAACAGACCACTGGCAGTATGAGAGTTAAGGCAAACTGTGTACCATACAAAGGCCCTGAAGAACACTCAGAGGATCTGAGCATACAACACTATTAAAAAGCTCTTCTCATCTGGTATACTGTGTGGCCTGGTACAGGGCAAAGAATTCTGCAGTAAACATCGAGCCCTGGTTTGGAAGATGATACTTAAGAATTGTAACTATTATAAAAGTACATCTTACACCTCGGTCGGTCTTTGAGCCATTGGCGCATACAAAGATATTGTCTCCAACCTGTGTATAAAGTGCTAGAAACTCACTGCAATAAACTGGATCAGGGGTAGAGTCTTTGGGAAATGAATGGAGTACCACAGGACAGAGCCCGGATTCTAAAGACCTTGTGGCAAAGCCATAAACTACACCAACTATCTGACAGTGGGGGTTATACAAAAAAAGGACAGTCAGGTGAAATTAACGAATTTATTAATCTAACTAAACTACTACAATAAAATTACATGGCTCAATAACCTCGCACCCGTCAGGAATGTGACGGGGCATAAAACCAAGCCACCAAAGCAGCAACTGAAAGCGAACTCCAGTTTAATAGAGAAGATGGTCTAATTGCACATTGATTGTGAAGGGAATCATTAAAAAGTACAGCATAGGATGGGTGACTGTGCATAGATGGCAAAATGGCTTGTGTAATGACTGAGGACGACTTCCCACTGATAGGACTGCAGCAATTTGGCAGCTTCAGCAAAAGCTCTCAACAGGACTGGTGTAAAAGGCTCCTACAGCTAAATGAATCACTTAATGGTGTATCACATTGAGACGATGTAAAATGGACAATTGTGCAAAAGGATAGATTACACCTTCATAATCCCATTTTGAACGGACAAGGAATCAGTACAAGTGAAATAGAGCAGTCGAATCCTCTCCCCATGAAGTACCACATAATAC
The DNA here is from genome assembly GCA_026315105.1 of Locusta migratoria. Classification (NCBI taxonomy): domain Eukaryota; kingdom Metazoa; phylum Arthropoda; class Insecta; order Orthoptera; family Acrididae; genus Locusta; species Locusta migratoria. The sequence goes on along the minus strand of CM048745.1, from coordinate 129,304,687 downwards.
AAGTATAACACTGAATGAGCGAGTACAAGCAGCTGCCAGGTAACAGGCACAGTAGGACCAACAAAGTTTACTATTAAATGTTAGTCCCAGGAATTTCATTTTGTGTGACAGGGCCGAGAGAAATGCAGACTGTCTTTTCAGTGGAAAAGGGAAAGCCATTGTTGGTGTTATACAAGTGTAGACAGTTAAGAGACCACTGAAAATGCCACTAAGGTAGACAAGTTCATTGAGAGCTGCAATAAATTGCTAAGTCTTCAAAGAAGAGAGAAGCTAAGACACCTGGTACTACACATTCCACAATAGGGTTAATTGCTGCGGCAAATAGAGTGACCCCGAAATACACAATTCTCTTAATCAAAGATATTCGAAAGGGCTGAACCCACACACACCTTAAAAATGAAGTCTTTTAAGAATTCTTTAATAAAAATAGGCAGGAGACACTGAAATCTCAAAGTGTGCAAAATGTGGATGATAACTCATCCTACAACAGTTGTTGTATGTCTCCTTCAAAAAAGCATGGCCACTGTTTGGCACTTTTGCAAAAAATTGTTCATAATATGAATTGATTGGGTGACAAGATATTCCATCAGTCATTTGTTCCATCATCTTGCATACATTACTGGTGAGGGAAACTGGACAGTAGCTGGAAGGAAGATGTTTGACTTTACCTAGCTTAGGTGTGGGAATGAGTATGGCTTCACACAGGCATCTAGGAAATGTGGCATCTGTCCAGATGCAGTTGAATGTTTGATGAAGAAAATGCAGGCCCTCAATAGCTATGTAGAAGCATGGTTTAAGTAGTCTTTGTGGTTGAAGGGCACTGTCCGTCTCTAAGAGAAGAGTACCATTGCGCAGATGTGAGCAAGACTTCACAGGGCCCGCAACTGCATCGACACCTTTTTGAATGATGAATGGATTAACCGTGGAAAAGTTTTTCATTTTTTCAGTACAGGGCACTACAAGATGCCTAGATTCAGCCGGGAGGGTGTTGCAACATAATAAAGACATTCCTAGTGCATTAAATAATAAAAAATAAACAAACAAACAAAAATTAATTTTTAACAAAACGTAGAACGTGAGGGCAATTTTTGCCCCCCTCCTCCCCCTTAGACATTCATGTGACAGATCCCAGCTTAGTGGTGGTAGGGTTAATGTTCTTATACTTTCTCACATTTGAGGAGCACATCATGAGGGAATCATTTAGGATTGCCAGGGTCTCTGATGATGGTGCACTCCTTTCTACCCCCCCCCCCCCCCCCCCAAGGCAGTCACCTGCATTAGGTGATTGTCCACACCACCTGAATTACAGGCAGAGGAACCAATCGGCTTTTTGGAAAGGCTAGCCTTTACAATCCATCACGTAATGCGGAACTTTCCATCCCCACCTTTACCTGGCATCCTTCCCTCTCCACCTTACTCACAGTCTAGATGCTTTTGGTGCTTGTGTGTCTGGCCATGGTGGTTGTGTATGTATGTATAAAGTATGTATGTATGTATGTGTGTGTGTATTTCTTTTACTGATGAAGGCCATGGTCGAAAATTTAAATTGTGGGAATGTGATTATCTACTTTCATGTCTGTCAGCAGCTCAGCTAGACTCAATATTCCAAGGATTTTTTATTTTAATTTTATTTTTTATACAATTTGATGTATAACTTATACAGAGGTGTACTGCAATTACCTGTAAAATTTTGTTACACCAATTGAAACCCATCTGTTCTATAAATATAAATATTGAAATAAAAAGCAATTTATACTTTAAATGAATATTTAGATAATTGGAAGAAACAATCCAAATGTCTGAATTGAAATTGTACTTAATTACTCTATTTCTGTACACAACTTTTATAAACAGTAAAAAAGGAAGATATTACCATAAAAATTCAGTTAATGATGGAAATTCTCCTCAGAGATGATAAATTATTTTTCAAAAGAGATAGATTGGCTGGCCAGTACTTACCTTTGTGCTGTACCACCAATAGTTACACAAATGAAGAAAAAGAAAAAAGGGGACAAAAAAGGACTAGCTTTCGGAACATAGTTCCTTCCTCAGGTGGAAGAGAAGGGAAGAAAGACGGATGGGAACGGAAAGGAAAGGTAATTCACCACTTAGGTCATGAAGGTGGTGTTTGAGGAGTGTGGAAGTCAGAGAATAAAAAGACATATTGATATATTTAATACTCAATATTTATAAAAAATAGATGAAGTTTACTTACCGGGTGAAGGAGCACCGGTAGTGACAGCAAACATAAATAAAGCAAACACAAACAATAATCTTCATATCATATATTTATTCAATATTTAGTCATTTATATGTACAAAAGGGATGGCAATATCACAAATATATAAAAATCTACAATGACACAGCCCATATGAAATTATGCATTCAATTCAAGTGTACAAAAATAGTGACAGAGATCTCTGTAGCTCTGGCAATCGTCTCCTTGTATGCTCTATTAATTTCACTTTTATATATCGATTCTAATATTTACACATTTAAGAGATTACTTGAAACTTTATGATAATTTTCTTTTGGGGAGCACACAATGTATTTTTCCTCATTATTTTTTCTATCACATTAAAAATTCTTTGTGCAAGTTATTGCACATATTTTAAATGAAATTAATGTCACTAAATTCCTAAGATTTGGATAGCCTGAAACAAATTGAGAATAATTTCCAAATTATTATAATAAACACAAAAACGAAATAAATACTTCGATTTTTACACATGCCATTACATATTCTATTTCCACAAAGAAATTGTAGGTAACTCTGTTGTGTAAATATTACACAAAATTCAAAGAACTGGACAATAATTTTATGACAATTGCAACAGTCTTAACAGGAAAAGATAATGATTTTTGCACTTAATTTTGTAATATATAATTTAACAACATACCTGTTGTGCTGTCAAAATTCCTTGGTTTTGCAACTGACATAGGTTCTCTTTCAGAATAGCTGCCTGAGAGTTCGCCAATATTTTCTGAAAACATGAGAAAGATGGAAATACAAGGAAAATATATAGTTATGATTGCATAATGTGGAAAATAATACTAAATTATGAGACTGCAAATACCACCCATAGGTCATGCACTTTCTCTTTACTTTTAATCTTCCCCTAACTGACCCTCTCTCTTCACTTATGGAAGGAACTAAAGCTCTGAATGGTAGGATAGTGTTGTTACTTAATTCTCTCTCTCTCTCTCTCTCTCTCTCTCTCTCTCTCTCTCTCTCTCTCTCTCTCTCTCTCTCTCTCTCTCTCTCTCTCTGTGTGTGTGTGTGTGTGTGTGTGTGTGTGTGCGCGCGTCTTAGTGGTACTTAACATTTTACTTCCTGAAGTTAAGTACTGGCCATCAATTCTATCCCACATTTTCAGCTTTACTGGGTGAACTTTCCTTTGATGCAAGTAACTAAGGTATTTCAGTTAAGTGTTGTTATAGTTCTAAAATACTAAAAGTTTGATTCCTAGATAGACTAAAATTATCCCAGAGTGTATATATGGACAAGGAAAAAAAAGTCCCAGTTTTTTCCTGATTTCTTGGTTAAAAATCCACCAATATACATTTTGTTGATGACAATGAATTGTTGTCCATATTAAGTGACAACATACTCTTTTACACACTAGTGTAGATCTTCCCAGTACTTATTTTGGATGGAAAGTGTTATGTTTACAAGAGGAGATTCAAGAAATACATCACACATTCTCTCATGTAACAATTCATCTTGCTTAAAACAAAATATGTTTTGAAAGTAATGCTTCTCAGTCCACCAATCACAATATTTTCCTGTGACTGGACAATAGCCAACACAAGTGACAGGTTGGCCTGACCCATCACTCTGACAACCAGTCACTTTGTAGAGCACACATGTAGGCAAATCACAGCAGTTTATTATGCTTGTATCTTCTGTCTCCTGAGTCTCGTGGACAAACAAAGCCAACTACGTTTCACGTAATTGTTATCTATGAAGTGGATGTTGATTCGTACAAGAGAGATTTTGTCTCCAGAAAAGTCATAGAGCATGAACACAAGCATGAATTTTTTCTGCAATGAACTGTCATCAGAAAGAAAGAAAGACCAACATTTGTTTGCATCTGTACAACAATTGCTCTTGAAAATTGACTTGTGCAATTTTTCAATAACTTTCAACATTTCATTCCTCTAATGAGTGACAGGTGGCAGACCGATGCTAGAAGAGCAGCATGTTTTTTCACACATTTTATGTACAACTGCTTCGCACGCGTGGACTGGATGGTCTGCATTGTTTCTTTCTACTTCTAAATATAAATTTTCATAGATTTAGTTTTAAAAATACTTTCCTATTCAAGTATTTTGATACAACTTACAACCCCCTATTGCACCACTGATGGTAGAATTTAAAAAAAATCACGAAACAGATTTAAAAAAAAAAAAAAAAAAATCTAACCATGGTTCCAAATCCAAATTTTCGCATTTCTAGCATTAAAATAGTCCTAGTAGTATCCTTAAAAGATTTTTCCCTTATTTCACCCCTTTAATGGTTTAATTTAAAAAAAAAAAAAAAAAAAAAAAAAAAAAAAAAAAAAAAAATTACGGGTTTTTAAAATTCCAATCAAAAATTGAAATCCTAAGTTTTATATTTCTTGCTTCAAAATTGCGTTAATAGCAATATATGTTCCAAAATTAGTTCATCCCCTTTGGGGTGGGAATATCGAAAAATCGCTGCTGCCTACAGTGTAAGATAAATGACTGCAAATTTCAAGTTTCTATCATATGTAGATTCACTTTTCAGTGCCGTTTTCTATCTTTTAGAAACGGATCGAGAACACGAAATTTCTTTTTTATGCTTTGGGATCTTTCTTGGTAGTTTTACTTTTCAGACTGCAATATGCACTTATTTTTCTTTACTCGTATGCTTGTTGCAGAAAAACAACTGAAGAATGAGCATTACGTTTCACTGTATATAACCTCTTTGCTATTACAGTGTCAAAAGTCATCGCTCATCTTCAGTCCAAATTTTCTATAAGCTGATGACTTTCAGCCACTATTTATCTTCCACCCTCTTATAGCTATCGACATGGAACTTTTGATAGTGTGCAACGGGAGCCTTTGTACTACAACAACACTGAGAGACAGTTCGTCTCCATTGTGTAGTTTTTGCTGAAGAGCAAAATATTGACACTCACAAATATATAAGTCGGTAACTTTCAACTCCCATATCTTCCACCCCCTTATCATTAACAGCCCTTTACCACCATAGTGCACGATGTGAGACTGATACCTACTACTGGATACAAATGTTATTCATTTGCGATGTGTAGATTTGGCTGCAGAGTGAAATATAGGTACAATTTTACTAACAGAGCCGGCAGTTTAGAGAGCTAACATTGGCAACAAAATATTCAATTGAGGAGGATCATTAATTAACTGACCAGAACAGCACTAATTATTTATTTCATCACCAACATAATGAATTATGACCCCTCATTCTATGTGAACGATTTTTCAAAAAGCGTTGAACAGCCGTTGCCAAAATTAGCACAAAACACCGATGCCGTAAGTAAAATTGTACCCCTTGTTGTAGTGTGTTACAACACAGTTATGAGAATGAAAAAATGAAATATCGGCATCTGTTAGTTATTTGGTGTGCTATGTAAGTAACATCTCCTCAGTTTTGTCCTTCCCTGTACTATGGTGTTTTTTTACCCATTCCTAAACATAAAGAACTAAAAATGTAATGAGGATAAGCCTACACCGAAATTAGAAAGGAAGCTACATAAATTCGATTTTCCTTTCAAAGAATTCTTATGTAAATATATTCAAAGAATTCACATGAAGGTAATTTTGGAACTGGCAATGCAATTTTACCACTTGAGCAGCATATAGGCCTTTCCATCACAGACATACATTAACATATGTCTACAGTCTGTGTGCTGCCTGTGTAGTTAATGTATGTCTGTCTTTTCTTTGAATCTATCTCATTTTAAGAATTATAAAATAACTGTATTTTCACATGTACGATTAACTTTGTAAGTCTCGGAGTATGTAGCTTTTCCTAAAAGTATTTGGCACAACTGCATTTAATGCGGCCCGGCTACTGATCGCTGGGTGGCGTAAAGACAACTCCTTTGAACCGGTTCCTGTGAACCAGTTTGTTGTTCCTGCTCTGTGGTTGGCAAGTTCTTTATGTACCCTTGCCCGGTTAGTAAATTAGTAATCTCTCACTCCCTGTGAATCGGAACACATGACGCCATCTAGCGAGTGCTAGCCGGGCCGCATTAAATGCAGTTCAACCATTTATTTATTGCTCTATAAAAGCTAAAATAAAGAATACAAACAAAGATGTTAATTACTCACCTAACTGAATGATTTTAATCTGTCTGTGTATTGCAGTGAGCTCAAAGATAATATGGAGATGGCACTATGTATTATAAAACCATGATGCTCAACGTCTATTTGTCTCTCTAATCTAGTTGTCAGTATTTTGATCCTAAGCACTACAGTTGTCCTTCCCGTGTTTATATTGACATCATTGGCGTATTGCCAGTGTAGTTAATGCTCAGTTAATGTATGTCAGTGTTTTATCTTTGAATCTTTTTATCTTTGTGCATCTGTTGATCATCACATAGCTCCACATTTTACGGATTTTTGTTCCCCACACTCACTCACCACCACACACCACGATCAAAACACCATAGTGCACACCGCGAACCTAAAGGCTACTTTCGTGCATAACCGGCATTGGTCTGCAGTGAATAATTTTGACTATAAAGTGAAATATACGGACACACATCCCACATTCCATTTTTATAAATGTATATTGATTGTACTGGAACCCCAGCAGTCCCCTTTGCTTTTCCATTTCTGATGCTTTCCTCTCCAATGGTCACTCATTTCGATACCTGTAATTTTGGCACATAACTAATGATTGAAAGCAAAAAGCACTGTTTGACCTTTCTTCATCCATAAAAAAATTTTGGAATGTGCAATTTAATATTTATGTCCACCCCTCTCCATCTTTAATTTCGAAATCATCATGTTCACTAAATGTCTACACAAATTAGTTTGAGCCATCTACTTGTTTAAAATAATTCTCTCTCTCTCTCTCTCTCTCTCTCTCTCTCTCTCTCTCTCTCTTTTAAGTATTTCCAGGTCGACATAAAATTTTTCTTTATAATTCACTGTGCACTTAACCCAATGCAATTCTTTCATCATTTACAACTTCTTTCAGTTATTGTTTCTCTACAGGGTTTTGGTTATGTTTAAAACTGTGCTTTTAGAGCTGATATCTAACATGGCTATGGAAGCAAAGTGCCCCTTTTCCATTCATCACGGAGCTCAGTACATCTCCATCTTAGTTTGAATGCCCAATATCCTTGTACTTTGTCTATTTATAATTAACATATGCAGCCTCAGATATGACTTTAGTATTGAATGTCAAGGAAATTGAAACCATGCCAGCTCATTTTTTTATCTGTAGAGCGCCCCTTTCTCCCTTATTTTCTTGACTTTTGGCACAGTAGTTGATAGCGTGATTGAAAATTGGTGTCAATAAATTGACTCTAGCCATGTGGTGGTGGTTTTTGAGGAAGGAAGGAAGGAAGGAAGCTTAGGATTTAGGGAGAGGTTAAGCCGTAATGGCTCATTTAGCACTTGACACATTCCTGGCGCAAGTTTTGTGGTGTGTGTGTGTGTGTGTGTGTGTGTGTGTGTGTGTGTGTTGTTTTTGTTTTCTTCTATCACTGCTGATGACACTTGTTATTTCATTGCTCCCTGATTCACTTATTGTTTTGGGTGCCCGTGCCAGGTTTTGCAAGTCGCGCTTCATTTGTGGACAAGGAAGGGAGTCTTGTACTTAACTGCCAGGATTGAGGCCGTGTCTGCATGGAGTGTGGGGCATGTGTGTGTTCTGACAGCTTAGTGGCCAGCTTTGCACGTCTCCTGAACTACTGGAGCAGTAGGGCCGTGAAAACGGGAGAGACAGATGTCTCTCTTGCCATTGGCAGGCAATGATCATTGCTGTTGGTATGAGAGAATATCAATCTGGAGCCGTGTGCCCTGGCTCGGCTGTAAAATGCTTTCATGGATGGAGCAAACAGCCTCTACCTTGCTACCGGCATGTTAACCAGTGTGTGCAAAGGGGGGGGGGGGGGGGGTGTCCTTTTGTGCAGTTTACAAAAGGGTACTTTTCCTATTTGTTCTTTGCTAAACGTTACTTATTTGTTTGTGTTGGCTCTCTTGTCTGCAGTTCGGACAAGGGCACTGTTCCTCAGTTGTGGTTTGGGAGTCTTTTTCAATCTTGCTTAAGGCTTGCATTTGACTTCCTTTCACGTAAAGTTGGGGACTCACATTTACGTGCCATGGACTCTGTTTAATTTAGATTGTGACTCTGGGCCATTCGCTTGTTCGGTGGCCAAGTATTAGTTTGTTTAAGCTGGATGAATGTGTTTTATGCCCTTTCACCATCTGTTGGACTTTAAGTTTTTCATGGCACGTCTATTATTTATGGAATAAGATTTATTGAAGTGTTGTTCAGGATCTGCCTCAGACTGGCTGTCATCTGGTGGACGTATTATCTTAATGGCTATGTAGCCTTGAAATACTTCTGTTAAAGTAAGAGGTTGATTGGGAATTTTGTGAGATTTTGTGTCTCTTTTGTTTAAAGCATTTCATCTATTATAAAAACTATGCAATCCTGTAATACTTTGAAGGTTAAAAAGTTGGCTGCGAAGGTTATGAAATTGTGTGTCCCTTTGATTAACCCAGATTTTCCTGAATTTTGTTTTTGTCGGTTACATTTGGTTTAAAAAATAGTGTATTACATCTCTAATAGATCGTTCAAATGTTGCCATATTGAGTTTACACAAATTGCATCCTTAGTCTCGGGATAATAAGCCGTCCTCCTAGAACAAAGTAAAAATGAGAACACTAATATCACATGCTAGATTGGACATTTTAATTGTAAATCCATCCATGTGTTTCTGAGTAATAGAAATAAAATTGATGTGTAAGTACTTACACACCCAAAATCATGAGTTAACTGATACGTTTCTTCTGAATCCCTATCTTCAAAGAGGATTAACATAGATTAATGTGCTGTAACAATGATTGTTAGTATATGTATGTCAATGATCGACATTCAAATGACAGTCCAATCTTGAAGAAAGTGTTTCATGCCAAAAGGAAACCATTTACCTTAAATGTTTAAAAAAAACGAGACACCTTCCTTCTGGAAGGACACCAGGATCATCTGGATTAAAGCATTTTGTCTATTACAAATACTATGCAGTCTTGTAATATCTTTGAAAATTTAGAAGTTGGCTGTGAAGTTTAAGAAATTTTGTGCCCTTTTATTTATTAAAGCATTCATTCTTAATTGTTTAAATGTACAACTTTGCTATTTCTTATTCATTGGCCCTTAGACAATAGTCTTAAGCTAAATACAAGGTGCCTTTATTTTCCCCAACACTTCCACACTCCTGGTGGCCTAAACTGAGGTTACCTAACCATTCTTTACATTCCTGATAACACTCATAGTAAGTAATGCTATGATGGTCTTATTGTCACATATTCCCTTCTCTGTGTTAACTGAATTGAAACATTCCTTAGACTGTTTGTAACCAGTACTTCAACGAAACTACCCTCACAATATAATCAGGTCTCTAACTGGTAATGTTTGGGTAAGAACAGTTTCACTTTAATTCCTGCCTTTGTTATTACAGCAATAAGGATGCACATCTCACACTATAGCTAGCAAGTTATTCTGTGATATGTAGGTTCTTTATGAAACATGTAGTTACGTAGTAGAATGATTTGCACAAATTCAACTGTTAATCCTTAAAGTGAGGTATTGTATTACATACGATGGACAATAGTTAAAAACAAAATAACTTTAAATTACAGCTGAAGGTTACCTGTACATAATGATGTTGATCATTTCTAAGCAATGGTAAAATTGCTGCAGCCATATGCAGGATTTTTGTACGTAGACAATGGTCTAATATTTCTTCAAATTTTATGTAATTAATCACAGGGCATGTCTGCAATTTCACAAGACTCTCAAAGCAAGAGGATTTTTGTTCAACTGTTAATGGAAACTCAGCTGAAAAATAAAAAAAATAAACATTTATGTCATACATGCTCTGCTTTTGAAATATAGGTTGGGAATGTGTTCAACCTACCTCTTATGAAAGGCTGAATTATGATATAATTCCATGCTTGTATTAATCCAGAGCATCCCATGATGTGACTATGTTCTGTAAGCTGTGGCAGATATTCTTCAAGTTCTACCATCTGTAAAGCATACAACATTCAAGTAAATATCTAAATCTCTCTCTCTCTCTCTCTCTCTCTCTCTCTCTCTCTCTCTCTCTCTCATGTGTGTGTGTGTGTGTGTGTGTGTGTGTGTGTGTGTGTGTGTAACTGTATTTACATGAAATTAAGAGAATCTTACCAAGTGAAAGATACTGCATCCAGAACGATCTGGTGTTGTTAGAAATAATGAAAGTGGGATACACCTGTTACCATTGTATCCATTAAAATTTTGAATTATGATAATTTAAAAAGTGGCTACAGGGTGCCCTACAAAAAGCAGTAAATGAGGATTTTCCACATTAAGAGCAATTGTATTGCTATAATGTGTGCTATGTTCAGTTGTATAGTTTAGTACTGTTCCACTGTGTATATTACATGTGTAATCTAGACATTATTAATTGTTTCTTTTCAGGATGGCTCAACTAAAGTCGAGGTGATAGTCCTTTTCAAGAAAGAACATCCGACATCGGGACTGAAGCAATGCAGGGACATTTTACCACAGTTCTTCAGTGCAATAAGTAAAAATCAGTTTTCTGATGCTGTGTCAGTACTAAAGAGGGAAGGGTCACCTGCTGCAAAAGTACGTAAGTGAGGAGCTTGCTGTGACACCATAGGACACAGGAACCAGTGGGAAATTGCTCACGAACTAAACATATCTAAAGGTTCAATGTTTCGCATTATTCATGCATTCGGTTCGAAGTGCTACAGAAGAATAAAATTCAATGTTCTTACTGAAGCGCACCAGGCAGCTCGAGAAGCGAAATATGTGTCTCTGGTACAACATTTCCAAGAACGCAATAAGTGGAAACAAGTGTGATTTTCTGATGAAGCCTGTTTCTCTCTCCATGCTCCACTAAACTGGCAAACTGAACAAATTTAGTGTGCTGTTCAAGTTAAAGCAAACATTTCAGAGAAAGATCTAATGGTGGAATATGATAAACAACAGCCATCACTCGTGCTATGGTGCGGCCTCTTGGCATGGCAAAACAGAATTATGGTTCATTGAAGGCAACACACCTGGTCGCGGACATCTACCTAGAAGAAGGACTAAGAACAAAACAGTGAAAACAGTGAACCAGGTGGTGTACAGAGACGAGATGTGCCCGTTCCAAGAGATTGACACAGTTATTGGCAATCACAATTGGACACAGCAACAAGTCAGTATGAAGGCTCATACAGCAATGGATACTGAATTAAAACTTCTGACTTCATCGACCCTAATGACTGGTCATCTAAAAATCCAGATCTCAACTTGATAAGACTAGTGGTGGAGGTGAGAATCCAGAAGGCACAAGTTGTAAAGCAGCCATTAATATCGAGCATGTTACACTCAGTTGCATGCTGTGCCAGAGAAAAGTCCATGCCACTTTAGCCACAATTTGACCTTGGTTATTCATTTGAATGGACAGCTGTTTGGTAGTCGTAACAAATGTAAAAAGCTGTGCAGTGATTGCAGCAGAATTGGTAAATAAATGGCAGCTTTCACAGGTGGCATGTCCTCTGATGTGGTAAGATAAGACCAGGTGGGTGGATCGGACAAGTCTTGCATCAGGATCTTTGTACATGCATGCAGATATGCTCTGCTGCATGCTGTGCCACAGGGTGATCTACCTAGTTTTTGGCCACAGTTTGGCGGTGGGTATTCATTCTAATGGACTGCTGGTTAGTGGTCATGCCAATATAGAAAGCTGCGCAGTGATTGCAGCACAACTGGTAAATTACATGGGAGCTCTCACAGGTGGCCCACCCTCTGATAAGGTAGGACAAGCCTGTGATAGGAATGGAATAGGAAGTGTTATTTCTTAAGAAGACCATGCCCGATAACTGAAAGTGTTGTATGTGTGTGTGTTTTGTATGTGCCTGGCGCAGCTTGTCGTCACATCTTTGTGGTGAGTTAGAAATAAAATAATGAAACTTCTCGAAGTTACATATTCAACAAAGGCACTTGCAGGGATACTAACCACATTTCACTCTGACACTTCATTCGCACAACAAAACTAACATCCCAGAATGTTTTGAACAGACTCCGTTGTTCATCATGCACATTTGTGCGGGCATCTTTAGATGCTCTCAAGCACTTTCTTACCATTCCATCACTCATAATGTTTTCTCCATAAACTGCACAGATCTCACAATGAATATCTATCGCTTTTAGGGCTTTAGCAGTAATCTTATAACAGCCCTTACTTCACCGTCAGCAGGACTCACGATTATCGGAGTCACCTTAAACACTCAGTACACAATGTAAACAAGGAAGAATCAGACTGTAATGGAATCAGTGGGTGGACAACAGATGTAGGTACCCAGAGTGATAAAATTATTGAGCTATCTCAGCACACCTTTTTTTAATTTCAAAACGGTACTTACTTAAAAAACATGCCTCGTACTTCAGGAATCTCCGTGCCTTGGAGATGTGTTTTTGTAATAGTAGCGACCAGTGGAAGGTCATTGCAAAAAGAGGGTGGGATCCCAAGAAAGGAATTTTAATAGTTGGGCCATTGTGAGGGATTGCACAGTTTATGCAGCACTGAAAAAATAAGATGTGGGACTGGGTTTTAGCCTGGGGCAGGATACTGTTATGAACTAGTGCAGAAAGATGAAACATGGGTGGTGATATGAAAATCGCAAATGATAAAAGTATGCATGAAAATAATCAAATATTGTTGAGATACTTTCAAAATTATGCACCAACACACAAAAATAAGAAAAGAAGTAAAGGGTCATTTGATTATTTGTCATCGCACCCTGAAATGAGAGACATCTTACCAAGCTCTCCTAAAGTGGTGCTCCGTTACCCACCCAACCTCCATAGCATAGCATAGTCCATCCCTACAGCACTCAAAATACCAAACTCTTACCACAGTGATGATATTCCCAAAGAAGACCCTGATGCAAGAATTGCTTGATTTACCCATCCAGCACTTCCTACTACAGTCCCAACCACCAAAGGCTGGTTCTACACGATCAGAAGATGGGCCACCTGTGAAAGCAGCCATGTGATTTACCAACTCTGCTGCTATCACTGCATAGCTTTTTACATTGGTATGATTGCCAATCAGCTGTCCATCAGAGCGGAAAGTCCCAGGGACTATCACCTTGACTTGGTGGGAGGGGCTCATTATCCAATTTACCAGATGGTACACAGGTAAGAGGTGAAGAAGAGCTAAGTACAGTCCACAGTCTGGGGGAGGCAGCTGTGAATACATCTGATGTCTTCAAGAGTAGAAGAAGAATGTATTCCTTAATAGTCAAGAAGGTGGAGGAGCAAAAAGAGAGGACAGATAAGACTCTAAAGCAATAGGTAAGCCAACCTACAAACAGGAATAAACCTTGATAGAAAGTCCTGGTCCCCGAGAGGGGTAATGGCGATGAGTCAGCTCCCCGTCACTCATAAAAAATATAAATTGCTAAAAATCCAAAAGTTCAGCCTTGGACAAAGGCTGGTCCAAATGATAAATGATTAAGGCATAGGAAAATGGCTGAGAATAGAATGTTGGAACAGTCAAGGTATAAGCAAAAAAGAAGATCAGGTATTTCAGGAACTTCACTTATGCAATATAGATATTGCAGTGCTTTCTGAGACAAAGAAATACTGTATACAGTTGTTGTTATTGTATTCAGTCTAGAGACTGGTTTGATGCAGCTCTTCACCCGACTCTATTCTGAATGAGCCACTACATCTCCTCACAATAATGGCAACCCACATCCATTTGAATCTGCTTACTGTATTCATCTCTTTATCTCCCTATGTGATTTTTACCCCACACACTACCCAACAATGTTAAATTTATGATTCCTAATATCTAAGAATGTGTCCTACCAAATGATCCCTTCTTTCAGTCAATGTTTACTAAAAATTCCTTTTCTCCCCAATTCTGTTTCAATCTTCCTCATTAGTTATAGGATCTACCCACCCAATATTTAGCATTCTTCTGTAACACAATATTTCAAAAGCTTCATCCTCTTCCTCAATGAACTATTTATTGTCCCTGCCACACTCTAGTACAAGGCAACACTCCATACAAATGTCTTCTTCTTCAAAAACACTTTTTTCCCCAATACCATTCCACAGTTTATATCCTCTGTACTGAGCCCATCACATTACTTTACTGCCCAAGTAACAAAACTCATCTACCACCGTTATTGTTTCATTACCTAATCTAATTCCTTCAGCATCGCCTGATTTTACTAGACTTCATCCATTAACATTTTTTTGCTCTTGTTAATGTTCATCTTATATACTCCTTTAAAGACACTGTCAATTGCATTCAATTGCTCTTCCAGGTCCTTTGCTGTCTCTGACAGAATTACTATGTTATTGGAAAACTGCAATGTTTTTATTTCTTCACTCTGAACTCTTAATTTCTTCTCCAAATGTCTCCTTGATTTCCTTCACAGCTTGTTCATTTCACAAATTAAGTAACATTGGAGAAAGGCTACAACCCTGTCTTACTCACCTACCAACTGATGTGTACTCTCATGCCCATCAACTCTTATCACTGTTGTTTGGTTTATGTACAAGTTGTAAATAACCTTCCATCCCCTATATTTTACCCCTGATGACTTCAAAATTTGAAAGAGTGTATTTCAATCAACATTGTCAAAAATTTTCTCCATATTTACAAAAGTTAGAAATGAAGGTTTGCCTGCTCTTAATGTATCTTCTGAGATAAGTCATAAGGTGAGTATTGCCTCCCATGTTCCTACATTTTCCCCCGAATCCAAACTGATATTCCCTGAGGTTAGCATCTGTTAGTATTTCCATCCCTCTGCAAGTAATTCGCGTCAAAATTTTGCAACCATAACTTATTAAACTGACATTTATGTAATTTTCACACCTATCTGCACCTTCTATCTTTGGAATGGAGAAAGAATTGTGCCTGTCTCATACATTAGGTGGAATAGTTTTGTCATGGCTGGTTCGCCCAGAGGCTTCAGTAGCTCTGAGGGAATGTCATCTACTACATGGGCCTTGTTTTGACTTAGGGTTTTCAGTACTCTGTCAAATTCATATCTCAGTATAGTATCACCTATTTCATCTTCATCTACTACTTCTTCCCTTCCTACAATATTGTTTCTAAGTTCATTTCCTTTGTGGAGTCTTTTATATACTCTTTCAGCTTCCCCTTCTTTACTGAGAACTGGTTTTCTCTTGTTTTCAAATGTGTATTTTCCGGTAGACAATATCTACTTTTCCCATAGTTATATATTTTTCTACAGACTTGCATTTAGCTTTTAACCACTCCTGATTTGCCATTTTGCACTTCCTGTCAAGCTCATTTCTTAGTCGTCTGTACTCCATTTTACATGCTTCATTTACTGCATCTTTATATCTTTTCCTTGCATCAATTAAATTTGGTATTTCCTGTGATATCCAAGTATTTTTATTTTTTATGGTTTGCCTTCCTACCTATTTCTTCCTCCGCTGCCTTTACTATTTCATCTCTCAAAGGTATTCATTACTTTTCTACTGCTTTATTTCCACCCCCACCCCCCTGTTTGTGTCAATTGTTGCCTAAAGCTCCCTCCCAAATTCTCAAGAACTTCAGGTTCCATCAATTTATCCAGGTCCCATCTCCTTATATTCCTACTTCTCTGCAGTTTCTTCAGTTTGAGTCTACAGTTCATAAGCAATAAGATATGGTCAGAGTCTACTCCTGGATACTACCGAATTACAATCCCCCATCACAGTTAAGTTTTCCTCTGCCTTAACTGTCTGAATAATTGGCAGAGCTACTGAGCACATAAATTTGTACTACTGTGATTGTTGTTGGCTTCTTATCTACCTTGACAACGACAATGCAATCACTGCGCTCCTCATAGAAGTTTACCTACATTCCTATAATCTTATTTGTTATTAAACCTACTCCTGTAATATCCCCTACTGATTTTGTGTTTACCAGGTGTAGATAGAGAGATAAAAATTGACAAACATGCTTTGAATGACATGGGGGTTTTCACAAAATGTCCGACAGATGTCGAACCGGAAAAGCAATAATTAGCATAACAAATTAAGACAAAGCAATGATAATGTTCTTTACAGGAAATGCTCAATATGTTCACCATCATTCCTCAATAATAGCTGTGGTTGAGGAATAATGTTGTGAACAGCACTGTAAATCATGTCCGGAGTTACGGTGAAGCATTGGCATCGGATGTTGTCTTTCAGCGTCCCTAGAGATGTCGGTCGATCATGATGCACTTGTGACTTCAGGTAACCCCAAAGCCAATAATCACACAGACTGAGTCTGGCGACCTGGGAGACGAAGCATGGTGAAAGTAGTGGCAGAGCACACAACCATCAGCAAACGATGTGCGCAATATGGGGTGGAGCGCCATCCCGCATAAAAATCATACGTTCCAGCATGTGTTTATCAGCCAAGGTGGGGATGAGGCGATTCTGTAACATACTAGCGTACCTCTCACCCATCACTGTTGTTGTTGTTGTTGTTGTGGTCTTCAGTCCGGAGACTGGTTTGATGCAGCTCTCCAAAATACCCTATCCTGAGCAAGCCTCTTCATCTCCACATAAGAGCGGCAACCTACATCTGTCTGAATCTGCTTACTGTATCCATCTCTTGGTCTTCCTCTGCGGTTTTTACCCCACACACTTCCCTCCAACGCTAAATTCACAATCCCTTGATGTCTAAGAATGTGCCCTAAGAATCTATCCCTTCTTTTAGTCAAGGTATGCCAGAAATTTCTTTTCTCCCCAATTCTGTTCAGTACCACCTCATTAGTTACGCGATCCACCCACCTAATCTTCAGCATTCTTCTGTAGCACTATATTTCAAAAGCATCAATCCTCTTCCTGTCCACACTGTTTATGGTCCATGTTTCACTCCCATACAAGGCAACACTCCATACAAATGCCTTCAGAAAGGACTTCCTTAGGCTTAAACCAATATTCAATGTTAAGAAATTTCTCTTTTTCAAGAACGCTTTTCTACCCATTGCCATTCTGCATTTTATATCCTCTGTACTGCGACCATCATTTGATATTTTACTGCCCAAGTAACAGAACTCATCTACCTCCTTTATTGCTTCGTTTCCTAATCTAATTCCTTCAGCATCACCTGATTTTCTTAGACTGCACTCCATTACCCTAGTTTTGCTCTTGTTAATGTTCATCTTATATGCACCTTTCAGCACACTGTCCATTCCATTCAACTGCTCCTCCAGATCCGTTGCTGTATCTGACAGAATTACTATGTCGTTGGCCAAATGTAATGTTTTTAATTTTTCCCCCTGAACTTTAATTCCTTCACCAAATTTCTCCTTGCTTTCCTTTATAGCTTGCTCAATATACCAACTGAACAACATTGGGGAAAGGCTACAACCCTGCCTTACACCCTTTCCAACCACTGCATCCCTTTCATGCCCTTCAACTCTGACAACCGCTGACTGGTTTTTGTACAAGTTGTAAATAACCTTACGCTCCCTATATTTTACTCCTGCTTGCTTCAGAACTTGAAAGAGTTTATTCCAATCAACATTGTCAAAAGCCTTCTCCAAATCTACAAAAGCTAGAAATGTAGGTTTGCCTTTTCTTAATCTATCTTCTAGGATAAG